>JALMGJ010000020.1:7892500-9385000 GCA_023362775.1 Charina bottae
CTCAGAAATGGAGGGGTCCATTCAATGTGCATGACCACTGTCACTGGGGTGCTAGGGAGAAAGAAAATTCTTGTTTTCCAGGGTGATGCATTCACCAGGTCTGCAAAGGGCTGCAGTCTACATCATGAAATGGCACAGTCCACATCCTACTGTAGGTGTGGTAGTTTCTGCAAATAGTGGGGGCATACATAGCAAATTTATAAGGCTGGCATAAAAATATGTCATGCAGTTGTTTTTTTTAAATGTCTAGCAGACGTGTTCTGAACTTACTGCAGTTTTTGCACCCATCTTCAGAGTGAACCCCATCCATAATGCATTATTGCCATCTAGCCTGGAGCAGAGGCAGATTATGTCTCAGAAGGGAAGGCCACATCTGGTGAACCAGGCTAAGCTCATAAAAGGCACAGCCTCCTTGCAGGAAAACTTTGCCTCCAGCAGATATAACAATTCAGCTCCAGGAATAGCCCACACTCCAAAGCTGTTCCCGTAGTAGGAGTTAGACTCTGTAGAAAGCAGTAAATGAACTCCCCACCAACAGTAGCTTCTGCTTTCTCTGAACTGATGTTCCTGCTGCTATACACATCAAAGTTCTCTAGAAGCACAGTTACAATAATAAGGCTGAAATAGAATACTCAGCTGCAATCATGTCCTTCCTCACACACTGTTTTTCCATGGGATTGGGTCAAAGTTGTAGCTGGTAGAATTTAAATGGATCTCTTTGAAATAGTATGAATTTTATTAAGGACGAAGAGTCGGACACGACTTAACGACTGAACAACAAAAACACCCACCTCCATATATTCACAAATCACCCAACAACTTTCATCAGCATCTGTAGTTTATTAGGTGAAAAAATCCAACAACATAGATCTGATACTTGTTGATATTGTCCTGGTACAAAAGTATGATCCAGAGTACATTTCCTTGGTTAAATCATTAGGCTTTCCTACCATTCACCACTAGCAGAAGACTGATGCCTGGCCTGTGATTTGATGGCAGTTTTATTAACTGGGCAATGGCTTGGAGGAGGGATCCTGACCAATCCCTTTCTTTCATGAGATCTGCTTGTCTTGCCATTTTATCACTGAATATGGTCCAGGCATCCATTCTGTGGCTTCATGCCCCACCCAGCAATCATTTTGTTCTGGCGTCCATGACAACTTTGCAAAATTCCCAAAGCTTTAAAAATTTGGAAACTTCATGCCATTCGGTCTCTTTGATTTAACATCCTACCCTTAAAAATTGTGCCTGTCAATGTCTACGCAAATGTAACACAGAGTTAGCAGGGGCAACTGAATTAAATTTTCAACTAATCTTGAGTGTTTACTGACTCAGCTTCAGTAGTTCTATGAAAAAAACGATCCTGTCTGTTAGTCATTTTTTCATTTAGAAATTATCACTTGATCTCGTTCCAGAGGCTGCTCTCAGCAATGTTCATGCTTGTCAGTAGCTGCATGGGCACAAAGGATGCAGCTCACCACGAGCTATTATTCCACACAGTCCAATCCTCCAACTGAGCCTTGGTCGAAGATCCCATGGCAAGGCTTTCCCGCAAATCCAGGCACATCGTAGCTGAGAAAGTTGACAGCCAGCATTTCAGGGAAACTGATTTAGCAGCAGACGGGTTTTCAAATCTTGCATTCACTACCACAACTCGAACCTGCTCCCCCGCCCCCCAGTGCCTGGATTGCCTAACTCCCTTGAGAACAATCTAAGGCAATTTACAAACCAATTATTTTCCTGTTGCTGAGATCCTTGTGACAGCGATGGATATTTTATGCTTGAGGAATTGGCCTTCTAGGATTTGGGGACCATATACCCCAAGCCATCTAAAATGTCACTTTCAAGTGCGCTCTCTTTATGCTGTATCTCTTTATATTTGATTCTGTGTGGAAACCCACAGGAGAAACAATGCCTGTGCATATTTTGTTCAGAATCTGCAGGGAGATACAAAAAAGCTGCAGAATAATACTAATGACACTAATATTAATTCCAATATAAACTCTTAATATTAACCTGGGTTAGGGGGAGGTGAAATACAAATATTATCCTCAACTCAGGGTTATAAAATTGTTTGTAATAATAGAACACACAATCATTGTACAGAGATTCCCAGTAACTTGAATGTAATAATCATTTCCTAATGTAACAGTCATTATACTTAAAGATAAGGGGAATTTCTCTATGGTTTCACAGATTTTGATTCATTTGCATCATAGGTACTGTACATGATATACAGTATAAAGTAGAGCTGTTAGAGCTGTCCAAATTCCGTGTGTGTGTGTGTGTGTGTGCTTTCTTTCAATGAAACTTGAAGTGGTCCTCTGAAATGCCATCCCCTCCTGAAATCCTTAGCAGTTAAGTGGAGCAGCAGCACTTTCCTCAAGCAAGTCAAGACAAATCACCTCTCCGCCCACCCCCACCCCCCATGTTTCTTATCAAAGCATTGATAGCACTTCTCTATCACATACCCCTAAAAGGGGTATTGTATACACAATTGCCCTATTGTGTACAGCAGGAAGAAACATAATTAAGAAATTAATTATGTGGAATGGTAATAAATAAAGATATCCCATTGATACTTTGAGCATGTTACGTATCTCTTAGTTGGTAGGATGCTGGCAGCTGTATGTTGGCAAGATGTGCAAATGCTGGTAGAAAGTTAGGGTGTATGTAGCTAAATGTTGTTGAAAGGCTGTGCATAAGAGCATGCCCCTGCCCACTTTCTTATATGGGAGTGAGATCTTTGTTTGATTGTTGTGAGCCACCCAGAGTCATTGAGAGTCCGGTGGCATACAAGTTTAAACAATAACAACGATACATCCAGAGGAAGCATAACAGTAAGTTAAATGCAGTGGGGGTGGGGGGCTTAAGAAGTTTGTGTGAGAAACAAGAACAGAGAAGGTTAAGAATGGAACAATGATTAATGAATGTGGATTGAATACAAATGCGTATGACCAGTAAGAAGAAATAAATTGAGGAGGTTTGGTCATAAAGAGAGAATGAATAAGGCTTGAATCACAAAACAAGTATATGAAAGAAGGGCAGATGGATCAAAAGGAAGGGGAAGACTCAAAAGTCCTGGTTGGATGGAGCTGATGAGATCCTCAATATAGAGAGGTGAGAGCTTTAAAGAACCAAAGGCAATATATGAAGCTGCTTATGGACATGTTGGAAGCAAGACTGTAAGGATAGAAAGATATGGAGTGGTGGAGGTAACTAGATGTTTCCTTTTCTTATCTCATGCCTTTAATTTCTTTGGTTTCTCTCTCTCTCTCCCATTCTGCACTCTGCGTACATTGCTTATGTGAGATGTGTGTATTCCCTCCATCAAACATTTATTTATTATTTATTTATTATTTCTAACTTATATCACCGCCCATCTCCCCCCACAAGGGGACTCTGGGCATCCTTTTTCATCCTTTTTCATGCTTCCTATTAGCATAATTCTACGCATTTCAGTGGCACTCAATAACATAATTCTTTTCACTCTGTTCCAAGCAGCTTCCATTCTCTTTCCTTCCATTAACTTTATGTTAGAAGATTAATCCATCTTCTAACATTTGTTCATACAGTCAAATGTGTTCTTCATACATAGAAGAAAAGGAAAGAAGTGGAAGAAACAAGAGTGTAAGTAGAATTACTTACACTCTTGTTTCTTTCACTTCTTTCCTTTTCTTCTATGTCCATTTTCTCATGATCCACTCTTAACATTACCAAAAATACCTGTCTCACAAAAATATCTGTCTCACAAAAATAGTGTCTGAGCACTATTACATCCTTCACTAATTCCCTGTCTTTCATTTTAAATAACCAAATAAATCACTTAACATATTTGAAACAGATCTTTTTCTAAGCAGTGACTTACCAATCAGTCACAATTCCTATTTATTCTTGGAACTTTTAATGGCTCAATTGCTTTTTCAATACTCTCTCAACTTGTTCCCACCCATCCATTCATGCCACCTAGCAGAATAACTTTTCCTACAGATATCATTTATACATAATATTATGCACATTAATTGCTGGTTCTTTTATTACCATCATTCCCCTAGAGTGTAATGTGTAACTTTCCCTGACCTTTGAATTACTACTTTTATATGCATCAGTAACAATGTAGATGACAAATTCCTATTTTCTGACATACATTTTGGCCCTTTCATTCATAATTAAATCTACACCTTCACTTTCACAGATACATTCATCAACAGAATAGATTGTCTTTGTTCAGATTTATTAAAACCTTCCCCTTTCTCTTGAGGCTCATCCACCATCCCTCTAAATGAAGGGATTTTATTTATTTATTTATTTAATTTTTATCCCGCCTTTATTATTTTTATAAATAACCCAAGGCGGCGAACATACCTAATACTCCTTCCTCCTCCTATTTTCCCCACAACAGCAACCCTGTGAGGTGGGTTGGGCTGAGAGAGACTGGCCCAAGGTCACCCAGTGGCTTTTCAGACTAGAACTCTCAGTCTCCTGACATGTTCTCATGAAGCTGTATTTATCTTATGCCAACCCATAGCTGAGGCCTTCTAGTTTCATATTTAGCTCATCTGATGTTGAGGTAATGTTTTGCATTTCTCCCAATACAAGCCTTGTTGAATGTATGAATTTGGGCAGTTTGGCTCTGTGAAAGAAAGCTTAGTAAAATAGGAAATGTTCAGTATTCCAAAGTACCTACTGTATGTCTGGCTATAAATTTGTAGAAGAAAGGCTTGGAAAGAATCAAACTCTCTTATCTGAGAGATAAAGGCATTGTCAAAATGCCATTGCTAAATTAGTTGCAGTTGAGCCAAATGTGGTGCACCAATATTGGGACTGTTCTATCAGCCAAGCATCATGGGAGATGTTCCCTCTTTTGACATCAGTAGCAGAGAAGTTCCTGCATGCTCTACAAAATATGCTCCTCTTCCTCTTGAACACTATACCTTGTGTTGCACTTTTGATTTAACTGAAGTCCCAATATTTTTTCTACACATTTTCTATGAACAGGTACTTTCCATACTAGGGGGCATGGTGGCTCAGCGGGTAAGACGCCAGGCTTGTCAATCAGAAGATTGCAAGTTCGGAGGTTCGAATCCCTAGTCCCGCATGACAGAGTGAGCTCCCGCACTCCACTTTGGTGGGAAGATAACAGCACTCCGCGCGCGTCATGCCGGCCACATGACCGTGGAAGCGTCTTCGGACAACGCTGGCTCTTCGGCTAACAAACGGAAATAGGCACCGGCTCCTAGAGTTGGACACGACTGCACAAATGTGCGGGGGGAACCTTTACCTTTTTACTTTCCATACTGGATTTTCTCACTGTAAAATGGCATACAAATATTTAAAGTATTTATGCTTCTTTTATGTACAGTCCCACCATTTGAAAGATTAAAATATTATGATTTTGTATGACTAGAGGAATAACTATGCTGCTAGAATTCAGGATAATAATTCATATGTAAGCAACATTCAAGAGCAGATTGGTCAAAAGTATTATCTTTCAGGGTTAGGAGGTGCTTCTGATGCTGTGGTATAAAATTCAATTTGGCCATTCAAGTATGTGCAAAACATGTGATGAAGCACCAATAAAATTGTTTTACTATATGGGTATCTCAGAAATATATTTCTGCATACATTCAATGCAGTGCACATGCAATCTGAGCAGGCAGTAAATTATAGCCACTTACCTGTCTGTTTAACTGTGTATAGCTTCACACAATCATATCTATTTTTCAGACGTGGCCATAATATGTACAGATATTTGCAAGCCATTTTGCCCCACTCCAGAAGACCAATTACGAAGTTTGATGGTTCTCCAGGACATGACATTGGCAATGGCTAGAGAGAGCTTCCTTTTATCAATGTAGGTTGGAGACAGTGGGCCTTGCTTCAGTTACCATTTAACAGTTAACCCCTGCACAAGTGATAGCTAGAGCAGACTGCTTTAATGTGTTGAATGCAGTTTGGAAATTTTGACTAGTAGAAAATGCAGCTGCTCCAATGGTGCCAGGCCATTGGAATGTGTGGCACCAATATTTTACTAGCTGGTGGTGTTGGTGCCAGTGTGACCCGGTGCTTTTTAGAATCAATTCAAAGTGCTGCTATTGATCTTGAGAGCTTGAAATTGTACCAACTGAATTGTACTTTGAATGTTGCTTGAACCTGTATATGTTGGAATCTGCTGTTTTCTTTGAAAGGCAGGCTAAAATAATGTTTAAAAAGCAATACATAAATATGTATTGTATAAGAGATTCCTTCTGTCAGTAACTAAATCCAATGCACATTGATTTAACTAGATGATGCATTGGCCTGGCCCAGACCTAGGCCTCTGTGGTTCCAATATTAAATATCTGTGACTTTGTGGGGACAGTATGTTATTACATGTGATAGCTTTGTGCTATTAAAGGTAAAGGTAAAGGTTCCCCCCGCACATTTGTGCAGTCGTGTCCGACTCTAGGGGCCGGTGCTCATCTCCGTTTGTTAGCCAAAGAGCCAGTATTGTCCGAAGACGCTTCCACGGTCATGTGGCCGCATGACGCACGCGGAACGCTGTTACCTACCCACCGAAGTGGTACCTATTAATCTACTTGCATTTCCATGCTTTCGAATTGCTAGGTTGGCTAGTACAGGAGCTCACTCCGTCATGCGGGACTAGGGATTCGAACCTCCGAACTTGCAATCTTCCGATCGACAAGCCTGGCATCTTACCCACTGAGCCACCACGCTCCTTTTGTGCTATTACATTAGTGCAAATGTATGACTGTTATCTGTAAGTTTTGTTTACCACAGTTCCTTTGTGCTATCTGTGTGATATGATAAGGCAGGACATAAAGATGTGCACATCAATGTACATAACCAGTAAGTAAGTTAGTATGGAAATTATTTGAAGTTAGAGACTTTCTTAATTAGCTTGCAGAAGTGAACCACATGGTTTCAGATTTTACCTCTGTGTTTGCTTCTCCACTTCATGTTCATTCGCTGTCAGCAAAACTGACAAGGGAGGGATACAACTTACATGCAGATCCACCTCTCCCCCCACGCCCGCCACTCTTCAATGGATGTCTGATTCTCACTTCTAAAAGCCTGCATACTCTTGGCAGTTTTATTGCTGCCATGCACCTCTCTCAAAAGATTACTCCAGAGAAGAAGGTGAAGATGCAACTGGCTTCTGCATTGTTGCTTTCCAAATGAGACAGCAAAAGCTTGGTTACAGTCCTCAGGAGACACTGTCCGGCATGAGTCAGCAGAGTCAGGTTTACTGTCAATTGATTAAATTAACATTTGTTATAAGCCTGGGATGGGAGTGGAGCAGAAGGAAAGGAAAGAAACTCTCTTCATGGCTCTTGAATTATTTATGCTCTGGAGCTCTGTAGACTATGGTCTGCCCATCCCTGATATGTACAAGCAGCAAGAGACAGCCTACTTTAAAGAGACAAGACATAGCCCTGCGTTCCTCGACTGGTGCTTTTGGCCATGGTTGAGCAGGAGCAGGGAGGGGACAGGTTCCCCCAGCACTGGAATACTGGTGGCTTTGATAAACCCAGGGGCATTTGGGGGGGGGGGGATCCAGGGCCCAGGTCTGTAAAACTACCCAGGAGTAATGAAGTCCGTCTTCAGCAGAATTGTTTTCGCTGTATTTGCATTATATTTCCTTGTGTTGTTGTAGATTTACATGAAAGTGTTTATTTACATTTCTGTGAAAGCAAGGCAATTGATTTCCCATCCAAATGACTCCAAACATTTCAATATATAAAGTCATTTAATAATGACATAGCAAAAATGAATTATTCTCCCATGCAGGATTCCAAAAGTTAAGCTTTCCAAATGAATGTTTCATTGTTTTCAAAAGAATAGTTAAAGCTTCTTTACATCATTTATATATAACCTTTGGTTGAGCTACAGGAACATTGTGCAGATATAAAGGACATTGCAGTTACAAATGCTATTGTAGCTGGATTTTGCATAAAATATTTTCAAGACAGCCATTTGTCCTATACAGATAGAGAAAGCCAGCTCATCAATCATATAAAAGGACAGTCCAGCTGGTAAATATCTGAACTGAGACTATGCCAACATAGCCGAGATAGCCAGGGTACAGACATAATGTATTCCTTTCAATATGTTGCACTCCTACTGTACTCTTCTCATTTTCTTTTGCTTGTAACTTTAAGTCTTCCTGTTTGGATATTTACCATATGGCATACTAGTTTTAATTTAATCAAGTGTGTGTGTGTGCGCGCGTGCACACATAATCAGAGTAATTCTATGCCACAATATCCACCCACTTGGATCACATTTTTCCACGTAGCTTTGATCAGAATGGACAAAAAACCAAGAAGCCATGAATTAAGTCACAATAGATACAGAATACGTATGAACTATATCTAGAAAACCATCCTGTTTTGAAGGCCCACAACCCCATCAAACAATTGCCTCTGCTGCCTCAGGGATGCATGCTTCCCACAGTAACAGCTCCAGCTCTAAGGAGAATTTCAGAACGGAGAGATATTGCAACACATCGTAACCCCCTTGAGGAGGCTGCTCAAGCCATTGGGCACTTTGCTTCCATTATTTTTACCATGAACCTTGATTTTCCTGATAACACTGTGACAGATAGCTATATATTGCTGTTACGTTTTTAATGTTCTTTAGAAGCTCTTTATTAATTGTGACTGGTTGGTCTCTGGGCACCAAAGGAGCTCTGCTGTTTCCCATCTTCTTTGTCTTTGTGGCTTAATGTCCACCTGTTGCAAAAGAAAGCTTAGATGTTAGATAAAATCTCATTTACTTTCTCTTCCAGTGGAGGTGACTGTCAGCACGAATCATGTCCATCCATTTGCTCTTAATATCTCTGTGAATCAAGCATATAGTGGGTGAGATATAGGAAGTGAGAAGTCAGGTTACTTAAAAATTTCCCTTTTTCATCTCCAGGCTCTGGTGGTGTGTGTGTGTGTGTGTTAATGACAATGCAACAAAACAAACATACCTCAGAATAAAAGAGAGAAACAAAAGGGAGTCTTTAAGCTCAAAATATCAGAAGTGAATGAAATATATCATGTACTGAGGAAGAAGACCAGAGAAACATTTAACAACTACTTAGGAAGCCATGTAGTTTTAAAAAAAGTATTTTAATTTTTTTGTGTGGAATCACAAAAGGCAAGGAGACTGTCTACAACTACTCTTTCAACATTTTAAAAAATCCTGTTTATTAAAGGAGCCTTATAAAAGAGCTTATACTGTAAATAGCTCTTATAAAAGAGCCAGTTTGGTCTAGTGGTTAAGGCACCAGGCTAGAAACCAGGAGACTGAGAGTTCCAGTCCCGCCTGAGGCAGGAAAGCCGGCTGGGTGACCTTGGGCCAGATAGTAAGTAAGTAAATAAATAAATAAATAAACAAATAACACCACCCTAATGATACCAATCTTGTGCTACCTCAAGAATTATAAAAATAGTTTGACACGGTTAAAGCAATACAGTAATGAAGTATTAGTTCACACACTGTTTTGACTTCACTTGATATACAATATCCATTATAGTGTAGAATATGAGTGGTCTGGTGGTTAAGGCACCAGGCTAGAAACCAGGAGTCTGTGAGTTCTAGTCCCACCTTGGGCATGAAAGCCGCTGGGTGACCTTGGGCCAATCATTCTCTCTCAGCCCTAGGAAGGAGCCAATAGCAAACCAGGAGACTGAGAGTTCTAGTCCCGCCTTAGGCATGAAAGCCGGCTGGGTGACCTTGGGCCAGTCACTCTCTCTCAGCCCAACTCACCTCACAGGGTGCTTGTTGTGGGGAAAATAGGAGGAGGAAGGAGTATTAGGTATGTTCGCCACCTTGAGTTATTTATAAAATAATAAAGGTGGGATAAAAATTAAATAAATAAATAAATAAATAAATAAATAACACCATCCTAATGATGCCAATCTTGTGCTAGCTCAAGAATTATAAAAATAGTGGTTATAAAGTATAAAAATAGTAGTGGTTAAGGCAACCAGGCTGGAGACTGTGAGTTCTAGTCCTGCCTTAGGCACAAAGCCAGCTGGGTGACCCTGGGCCAGTCACTTTCTCTCAGCCCTAGGAAGGAGGCAATGGCAAACCACTTCTGAAAAACCTTGCCAAGAAAACTGCAGGGACTTGTCCAGACAGTCTCTGAGAATTGGACACGATTGAACGGATTAAAAAAAAAAAGGCAAGGAGAGGAAAGGCTTGGCTTTTTTGATATCAGTATTTATGGTGTCAGTTTTTGCATTTTCAGGGTCCTCTTTCCCATCCAGTGGCCTCCAGGTTCTCCCACTTCAGTTAAAGGCCAAGGAAAGGTATCCTATGGAAAATCCTCATAAAGAGCAATGAAGGAGGCTACAGTGTAGTGCAGAGAAGCACCGAACAAGAAGAATCAGTAATATCAACAAATTCACAAAATCCACCAAAAGAAAAATTTAAAGAATTTGAAAGCACCCTGAGAATGAAATGTAGAAAGAGAAGCCTCTTTTGAATGGGAAGAACATGTTCAGGAAATTGAAGACTACAGTTTGAACCCCTTGGAAGAAAGATATGATTACAATTATTTCAGAAAAGTATATGCATTCTAAAACCAGTATGTGTAGTGATTAAGGCAGAGCTTTCCAAACTGTGTGTCGGGACATGTTAGTGTGTTGGCTGCAGTGTCTGGGTGTGTCACAGCTGCTGCTGCCTCCGAGCCCTGCCAGGATTCCGCGCAGGTCCCAGTGCCTGCCTTGTGCCTGGCTGCCTCCAAACCTGCTGTGATTCCACGCAGGTCCTAGTGCCTGCCTTGTGCCCTGCTGTAAGAGTGTGTCGCGAAATGATGCCCTGCTGTAAGAGTGTGTCGCGAAATGATGCATGTCTAAAAAGTGTGTCACCAACATGAACAGTTTGGAAAGCTCTGGATTAAGGTGTTAGACCAGTGTTTCTCAACCTTGGCAAATTTAAGATATGTGGACTTCAACTTCCAGAATCCCCCAGCCACCCATGCTGGCTGGGGAATTCTGGGAGTTGAAGTCCACATATCTTAAATTTGCCAAGGTTGAGAAACACTGTGTTAGACTAAGACTGGGGAAACTTGGGTTTATAGTCTACCCTCAGCTATGGAAGCTCACTGGGTAATTCTGGGCTAGTCACTCCCTCTCAGCCCATCCTACGTCACAGAATTGTGCTTGTGGGGATATTATAAAGAGAAATCCCCATGTAAGTCCTCTTGAGCTCTTCGAGGAAAAGCTAACAAAATAAATAAGTGGTGCAGCACCTGCAGACCTCAGATAGAGACTCACGTTGCTTTGTTTCTTATCCAAGTTTTTCAGCTTGCAAAACAGAAGTATCAAAGAAAGCATGGAGGTCAGATTAATGTGATGATGAGGCCTCTGTAAACATCAAAGTACTAGGTTAAGGCTGAGGATTATTTAGGAGCATTGTAATGAGGGCAGTTGCTCCTAAAACAATTTAAGGGAGACTGTTATATGGCACCTGAAAACTAAGTATCCCAGGCTTGAGGATCATCTTGAGCTGCAACTTATGCAATTTGCACCATAAACCTGCTGTCTTCTTGATATTTGGTGACCTGGTATGGGTCACTGGTGCAAAGACGATCAGATCACAAGAAGCAATTTTTGCATCAAATAGGATTTGCCACTACAGCATTAGCAAAGCATCCTGACATTCCTTCCATCCAACTATTAAAGAGCAGAGATTCTATTTCCCTTGGCCTCTGGCCTCTGCTACTTCCAAGACCATTAGTGACCCATCTGGTGCACTGTACCAGGGGATGCAAAGGTCCTTCACTTACTAACTTCCGCTAGGGATCCTACATGGCAACAGTGCCTTTGAGATGATACCCTACTCTGTTTCTACACATGGATTCAGAAGGAAGGTCCATATCTTCCTGAAATCACTTCTCCCAGCACGTTCAGCATCTGAAAAGGTTCTTAGTGCTATTCAGCAGATGCTTCAGGACACACACACACACAGAAAAAGAAAGGCAGCTCTGTTTCATTCCAAACTGAATTGTCAGATGGTCAATAGGAGGCACATCATTCACATATAATGCTCAATTAATCGCCATTTCACTGTCCCCTCTTAGACTGTTATTTTAAGAGGACTTTATGGAGATATAACAATCACATCTATTTCCAGATTAGAAATACTGTATTAGCCACCAGTTTTCTCAGGGACCATAAAATATCAGCAACTTTATACTGCCAACCTTTGCATACATACCCAGTAGAATTCAGGGAGGTTTTCTTCTGAGGAAACATGCGTATGTCAAAGATACAAGTAAATGGTGTACATGAAGCCATCTTTAGCCAAGATCATTTTGTCCTGGCCCCCAGCAGACTGCTTAAAGTCCAGGTGCAGACCATGGCCAATAAAATAACATTGCTTACCTCTAGTTCAGGAGGATCAAGAGTTTGAGCCATAGGTGGTTCCTTATGGCACTCCCATTCCCTCGCCCCAAGATTTAGGATTTTACTAATAATGGCATCTAATCATGTTGCCTCTTGACCTTGAGGAATGCTGTATTAGCAGTGAGGCTGTCACCTTCATTTATATTGCCTCTTTCTTCTTTAGCCACAAACAGTTGCTGATATAATATATTCTGCAGCCAATTCTATAGCTCACTTTTGCATGTTTGTTGCCATCTTTCACCTCCCTCCATTGAAAACTATAGGCATACAATGAACAATGGTTTTAACCCTTAGAGCCCAAAATAGCCTGGGACCAAAATATAGACAAGCATCATTGGATGACACAGTCCTTCTGATATTTTCAGATTTTGATTTGTGGTTTCTGTTATCTGGCTTATGCAGACATGAGAGCTTTGATCAAAGGCCCCTTTGAACAAGTAGCTCAGACTGAAGTAGTGTTTCCCTTCAAAGTACCAGATTGGAGCATCTGCAAGTTACACACTGCTAATGCCACAACATATAGACTCCTCTCCTTGCAGCTGGGTCTAATACATGGAAGGGGAAAAAATTCCTTTTTTCTCCTACAATACACTGATGTAACTTTCTTAATGTAGAGCCCATCTGTAATGCTACAGTTATCATATTGGACTGAGACAGGAAGACTGGAGCTCCTTCTCCTACAGAGCTGATTGGGTGATTTGGAGCCAATCACTCTCTTGCCCAACCTACCTCATAAGGTTGTTATGAGGAAATAGTACTAATACCCATCATCATCATGATCATCGTGTAGCCCATAATAAGCCAGGCATGACTGTAGTTACAAAGAAAAAAAATATAGATAATTGACACTGAAGAAGCTGGAGAATGAAGGGTCAATGAGAAAAAAGCTAGAAAAAAATCAGGAAATATGAAGAACTGTGGAGTCCTTGGTGCTCTCTGAGCCTTGTTGTTTTCTTGCAGACATTTCATTGCCAGGCTAGGCAACATCTTCAGTGCGAAAAGGGAGTGGGACTTGCTCTCTGTTTATATAACCTGGCTTGTCCTGCCTGTGTTGGTGGGGGTGTTGTACTCTCCTTGGTAGTTCCTTGGTTGGGCTGTTGTTTGCTGCTTGGTTGATTGACTGAGTTAATAGTTCCTTGATTAGGGTCTATTGTGTTGTTTGACTGCTCCTCTGGTGCTAATCTTGGTGTTAATCTTTGCCTATCTGGGTGTTGATTGCTGGCAAGGAGGTGTTCTGGTCTTCTGGCTTTTCTGTTGTCTCTTATGAATGGTATGTAAAGGTTGTTTACCTCTAAGTGTCTGTTGATGGCTGCTTTGTCTGAGTGCCAAGCTTCCAGGAATTCTCTAGCATTTTTGGATTTGGCTTGGTTTAAGATGCTCACAGTTTCCCAGTTGAAAGTATGGTTAAGTCTGTCCATGTGTTGTGAGATTAAGGAGTTTTCATCGTGTCTTCTGATTGCTAGTTGGTGTTCATGGATGCGTTCTGCTAGTCTTCTGCCAGTCTGTTCTACATAGTGGCTGCTACAGTCCTTACACTGTATGTTATAGATAACTCCTGTTTTTTCTTCTTGCTCTACTGGGTCTTTTGGTTTACTTACGATGTTATGAAGGGTTTTGGTTGGTTTATGTGCTACGGTGATGCCATGTGGTTGTAGCAGTCTATTAGTAGTTTCTGAGATGTTTCTGATGTATGGCAGTGTAATCCTTTTCATAGCTTCTGTTGGTTTTGCTGTGGTGGGTTGAGTGGTCAGGCACTTTTTGATAAAGTTGCGTGGGTATCCATTTTGCTGGAAGATGCTATATAAGTGGTCTGTTTCCTTTTTCTGGTGTTCTGGGTTGCTGCAGTGCGTTTATGCTCGTCTGAATAGTGTTCTTACACAGCTCCTCTTGTGGGAGGTTGGTTATTGCTTAGGTAGTGGAGCACTTGGTTAGTGTGGGTAGATTTCTGGTAGACTTGTGTTTCTAGAATGCCATCATTTCCTCTACTGATGAGGATGTCCAAGAAGGGTAGTGTGTTGTTGTTTTCTTCTTCCCTTGTGAATTTTATTCCTTTGAAGATGTTGTTGATGGTTTCATGTGTTTCCTCTAGTTGTTCCTTTTTTTTATTATGACGAAGGTATCATCTACATACCGGATCCATACTTTAGGTTGTATGCATGGGAGTGCTATCCTTTCTAGACATTGCATTACAATCTCTGCTATGAGTCCTGAGAGTGGTGATCCCATAGGTGTTCCTTTGATTTGTTGGTATATTTGTCCATCAAACTGAAAGTAGGTGGTGAGGCAGAGGTTGATGAGGTCCATGATTCTGGGTATTTTGATCTTGGTGTATCTAGTTAGGTCAGGTGTGTTGCGTAGAACTGCTGCCATGGATTCAATCCATGAAGAACTTCCAATAGAGACTGAGTGATTGTGGAAAAAGAAAGAATGTAGTAGAGTCAATAGTGGTTGGTGCCCATAGTGCCATACCTAAAGATCTGGAAAAGCACTGTGACGTGATAGGAAAAGATAAAATCTCAACTCATCAATTACAAAAAGTTGCATTACTTGGAATAGCACATATATTCTGAAGATATTAACTATCTTAGAACCTTGGGATCTTATAGTCAAATGTACCAAATCCAGTCCTGGTAGACTGTGTAATAATAATAATAATAATAATAATAATAATAATAATAATAATAGTTTACCATAATTGTGGCACAATTTTGGAAAATTTGTAGCTGCCAACAATTTCCCCTTCTATTATAATACAAGCAAGTATGGTGTGTAGGTTTTGCTTCATTTCTTCTTTTGTTTTTTACACAAAACAACAATACTCTCACCCAGTTGTCAGTCCTTATTAGAGAAAAACAGCTCCTCAAAGTGATCAAAATTTCCCTGATGTCTCCTTTGGGAGACTGCAGAGAGATGCTGCAGCATCAGGACCATTTTATTCTGTTTATCTACCTAGCAGTATTTGACAGCCATAGCCAGGTCTTGTTAAGAAGAAAATTCCCCCTTCCCTGGTCAGGGTTTGGCCTTCTAGTTGTTTAGCTCTTCCTTCAGACCAAATGAGATAGAATACTGTAGTCACAATTAAGTGTGTGTAAACAAGGTATTTCCTGTCCCGGAATTCTGCTTAGAAAATAAAGAATTGAGAAAAGATAACATAGCAAGGCTGAGTGAGCAGGAGAAAGTGGACAGGGAGTGATCAGGGCCTCTTGGTTTTAAAACCATATTCCATCCCATTCCTCAAGGTCTGGGGCAGCTCAGCTCTGAAACATCTGAAACTGTCCTATGGAATTCTTCTCTTAGAACCAAAATCATTTGCTGAGCTCTGAACAAAGCAAGACCTTTTTTTTTCCAAACTGTTCTTGCCTTGCCTTTTCTTCAGCCTAAATGTATTATTGGGAAAATCATTTCTTTTAAATACTCACAGATTAACAAGGTCACCATCCAATGCTTTTCATCACTCCAGGCAACCATTATAAGGGTTCTCTGGATTTGGGGGGTGGAGGGTGGGAAGAAAGATGAGCTATAAATACAGGAGATGTAAATGTCAGGCTGCAGAACTGCCTAAAGGTACTTAGGAGAAAGATAGGGGGAATGGGAGAGTTCTTATTTCTAGGCTACACCACTCTGGAAGAGGTGCTGAAAAAGGCAGCAGCTTTTACAGATATGCCTCTTTTTAAATGGTATGTTTATAAATAAATATTAGATACTCCATGTTTCAGAGAAGAACAATGCGTGCATTCACTATCATTCATATCGAAATTGTCATGGGAACTCAGTTCCCTAGTTAGGAATCACATCCCCATTATGAAGCCCATTTAGCAGTCTGTTAAAACTACTGAAATGGAGCAGGGCTGCTAAACTTGTGTACAGAAAAAGAATATTGTTTAAAAACAGAGCCCATGAGCATATTACAGAGATCCAGGTTAGTCTTACACCTTTAGCCCACCTTAGCATAAAGAAACACACGCTTAGACATGGCAGGTATGAAAAGTAAGTACAAAAGAGTCCTTACGTTTATTCATTGCAGGTACAGCATTTTCGGTAGATAAATTATGTTCCATTTCTTCTTTCTGTTCCCTAAACTTAGTTAACTCTTGCCCCTCATTGCTGGCAAGAGATGCATGTAGAAAGGGGGAAAAATCTCCTAGGCCCATCCATGGCCTAGGATGGAGCAGCACACAGCCGTGTGCTTTGCTCCCAGTCGAAGGAGGAGTGAGAGAGAGAGGAAGTGGGAGTGGCCACAAACAGCTTCCTCAAAAAGCATGGAGAGCTTGCATCCTAGAGCAGCCATCCATATGCTGATGAGGCATGCTGGATTTGCCAGAATCTCCAATACATTAGAGGTCTGATTGATTTCCACTCCCCTGATTTGAGGACTTTTCCACGCTGAACTTTAGTGCCGCTCCTGACTTGGCATAGGGCCTCTGTGTTTTCATGCCATGGACTTTGTTGGGCAGTCAAGTCAATTAACTTCTGTGCCTGCTGCAACGCTGGAGGAATAGCTAAGGGAAAGTAAAGGTGCAAGAGTGGCATGGCTGAAAACTCCTGGGCTTTTCTTGTGTGAAAAAAACAAGGCAAATCTGCTGATCTATTGGCCTGAGACCCAATTTAAAGGTGGAGGTGACATTGAAATAAAAGAAACAACTGGCTCTGTGTTACAAAGACTGCATGGATTATCTCCTCTATCCACCCTGAATTGTGGCTTTGATGTTGCTGATGCTGCCTCTTTCTCAGGTGTGTAACAGAGAACCATAACCTATTGACCACAGTCAGCAAATTTGTAGCAGCCTGAATGGATGTGCACTATCTTTATTGATGAGGCGGTCAAATCTTGAGGAATGCAGCACTGGAATGATCTGCCTCATGTTTATCAGATGGCAGGGGAAACGCAAAAATGAATAAATGAAACGCAATTCAGAATGGCTGTTGTGGGTCTTCCGGGCTGTGTGGCCGTGTTCTGGAACCACAACTTCCAGAACACGGCCACACAGCCCGGAAGACCCACAACAGCCATCAAACTCCGGCCGTGAAAGCCTTCGGCAATTCAGAATGCCACTTTATTGCTGATCTCTCCTTTCCCTAGATACCCACATGCACATGCATGCCAACACACATACCCACACAGATGTATACATGCATATGTACATAGATTCATGCGCACAGTGACATGCACACACCCACACCCTCAGGACTGAGCCTCTGAATGCAACAAATCCTTGGGTTAGTAAATCACAAATTCTGTGCACCAATGGGAATGCCAATCTCTTGGAAAGCTTGCATTCAATCCTACATGTGGTCAATGTTCTACCTCTGAACCTAAGGGAAGAAAGAAGAAAAGAATTGTGCAACAGAGGTCTAATCACTCTGGGAGCTGCAGGACAAATGACCACGGAAGCAGAGAGCCCAGCAGCTGGAGGGGAGGGAGTGGCCCCCCAGCAGATCTGCTGGGCCAACTGGAGCCACACAGGTTGTTGGCTTCCCAAGGCTGCTCCTTCATACACTGTGGGCTGTCTGCAAGGGAGGTCTGATGCCAGCCTAAAATGGAAAATGCTACTTTCATGCTGGAATACTTTGGGTCAACCTCAGCAGCAGGTTGGCAACGAGATCGAGACTCCCTTGTGAGGACATGTTCTTGACAAACAGAAGTGGGGCATGCTTGCACCACAGCAAGCAGCCTATGTGGATGAGCCTTCAGTCATTATTGGTTTAGTTTGTGAAATTGACTGAAATCACGGTCACCTTTATAAGCCATTTGAGTCAGTGAAGTGAAAAAAATATGACTTGTTATAAGTGTTGTATATTTTTTTTAAAAAAGTGTAGTGATGGTACCTTTTGTATGCCTATTATCTTGTTATAAATTAAAGGCAACCTCAGGCCATTTCCCCAACAGTCACTTATATCATCTTCTAACATCATCCCATCATCTGTGCTTATATAGCAGTAATGAGGACTAACTTTGCATTGCCCCAGGAATGTCGGGTGAGATCTGAAGCCACAATGAATGACTGGTGGAGAAATGGCCTTAGTGTATCATGTGAGTACTTGACACAGTTTTGTAAAAGGCATTTGTATGAAGAATACCCAAGGCAGGAAAGTGAAGTCCATAGTATTGGCTACTAACCAATTTCTAATACAAACTCAGGTTTGAGAAAAGAAACTAACAAGGCATCATTCCAATACGACAGAGTAAAAATGTAGGTCATGGAAAGTAGGTTTGAGGAAACAGAGGTGAATTTGTCACCTCAGATTCCATTGCAGCAGAAACTAAAAACTGCCAGTTTGATCAAGTAAAGGAACTGTGGTGTCCTTGGTGTTCTCTGAGCTTGGTTGTTTGCTTGTAGACATTTCATTACCTGACTAGGTAACATCATCAGTGCTAATGAGTGTGGGATTTGCTCCCTGTTTACAGTATATACAGTAGCTTTCCCTGCCAGCGTTGGTGGGGGTGTGATTTTCTCCTTGGTAGTTCCTTGATTAGGGTATTGTTTTCTGCTTGATTGTTTGCCTGGTGTTAATCCCTGCTTATCTGGGTGTTGGCTGCTGGAGGGGATGTGTTCTGGTCTTAAGTAATAGAAGGTCTTAAGTAATGGAAGTTTGCTCTCTGTAATAAAAATAGCAGTCAAAATTCAAGCCATATCTTCAGGTCACTGCAGTCTCTTTTAGATGATGATGATGATGATGATGATGAGGAGGAGGAGGAGGAGGAGGAGGAGGAGGAGGAGGATGTTATAACATTTGGTCATATATGCTATTTAGAGAGATTTTTTTTAAGGTTGCTCTGTCATCTTTTACTTTTATCTCATTTAAATGGATCAGACCATGTTTAAGAAGAAGATGTAATGAGGTATGAATATACAGTATTTACTTCAGTGAAATTATATATATATTTAATGTGTATATTTTCTGCAGCCTTCTAGGGTTAAGGGTGGCTTCAACTTCTTTTCTTGGATACAAAAAATATTTGAGACTAGACAGAGCAGTCGCTCCTAATGGGACGAGGCTTTAAGACAGCAGCTGGCAGGATTCAGCACCCCCATGCCCATCCTAACAGGCACTGCCAGGTGGGGCAGAAGGGTGTAGCTCAGCTCCATACAGGGACATTGCCATCCCTGGAAACTGCAAACACAACAAGGAGCACAGGAGTTCAGAAGCAGCAGGAGGAAAATGTACGTGAACTGCTTCACACATTATGATCAACCATAATCTTAAAATTACAATTTAATAAATAAGTAATCATTGGTTACAAGATTTTCAGGTGGTTTGCCCTTGCCTCCTTTCTAAGGCTCAGACAGAGTGACTGGACCAAGGTCACCCAGCCAGCTTTCATGCCTAAGGCGGGACTAGAATTCATAGTCTCCTGGTTTCTAGCCTGGTGCCTTAACCACTACACCAAACTGACTTTCATTGCCTTGGTATCTTTTCTTTAATCTAAGCACAGAAAGAATAAGCTATCTAAAATCAGTATTCAGCACATTCAAAAGAAGCACATGGCCACGTCCCCTGTCTATATCCAAGCATCTTGCCCAAATGTGCCCTTATTCTGTTGTGTCCTTATGATGTTGCCTTTATTTCATCCCCAGTTTATATCTGAGGTAGCTTTAAGCCATCCTTAACACATCAGATGTCCAAAACAGAGTGAAGAACACGTTAAGTTAAAGTGGGAAAGCCCAACTGTTTCCAAACCAGGAACTTAGAAGGCATTTCCTTTGGGAGGTACAGGTAGTCCTCATTTAGCAACCACAATTGGGACTGGCAACTCGGTCATTAAGTGAAGCGGTCACTAAGAGAAACAATAACTCTGCTTATGATCTTACTTCAGCTTTCCTTTGCTTTACAGACCTGCAAAATTTGTAAATGCGGGGACTGGTTGCAAAGTTACTTTTTCATCACCATTGTAACTGTGAACGGTCACTAAATGAGGCTGTTGCTAAATGATTTGACAGGTGGCTTGCCTCAGGAGTGTACACAGGGGCAGTCAACAAAGTCATAATGGTGGACGCCAGCGAGAGATTGAAGCCTTGTTCCTTTTTATGTACATGTGTGACATTAAAAGGGGGCAAGGCTGATCACCTAGTACAGCCCACCATTTTGACATCATTGACTGCTCTGCAGATGCTCCTGCTTGCCTTACATGGATTAAGCGCTCTTTCAAAACTCTGCACCTATGGACATATGCATCTCTTTCTAACTATGATGATACTAAAATGATGAAACATGTGACATCACAAAACAAGCTACATTCCTTTTGTATAGCATGTCATGATGCTGCATGGAAGTATATAAGGGGCAGGGTTTGGGTCACAACATTGCAAGTTGCATTGTATGTAAATTCTGGTACTGAGTGGCTGGGCCATCACACCTGGAAGTAGCAGAGAAGTAGCCAGTAGTGTAGGCAAAACGGTGAAGGAAAAGGCAAAATGACCATGTCCCCATCCAAAATGAAAGTAAAAACTACAGTCATATAAAACCTGTTTTAGGAAAATCTGTAATAGACTTACTGGTGATATAATCCAGTTTGCAGAACCCAACTCTCTTTAAATCAACCCCCTGTGCAGCACAGAATTAGTGATTTCTCCAGTGTTCTATAGGTAAAGGTAAAGGTTCCCCCCGCACATTTGTGCAGTCGTGTCCGACTCTAGGGGCCAGTTCTCATCTCCGTTTGTTAGCCGAAGAGCCAGTATTGTCCGAAGATGCTTCCACGGTCATGTGGCCAGCATGACGCACACGGAACACTGTTACCTACCCATCAAAGTGGTACCTATTCATCTACTTGCATTTGCATGCTTTCAGATTGCTGGGTTGGCAAGAGCTGGGGCGAGTGGGGGAGCTCACTCCGTCTCGCGGGACTAGGGATTCGAACCTCCGAACTTGCGATCTTCCGATCGACAAGCCTGGCGTCTTACCCGCTGAGCCACCACGCCCCTCCAGTGTTCTATACCTTTGTTTAAAAACAGGTTTAGTGCTGTTTCAGAAGGGTGCTACATCTGTGTGTCTACGTTGTTCACCTAATGTTTTTCACAATGTTGGTCAGGCAAACAATGGTAGATGCATTTGCAGAAACTAAGTCTTCGGTCTCTCTTGCAGTCCAGGACAAAATGACTACAGAGGGCAGTGCCCAGTGAACAGAAAGGAGAGGGATACCCTAAAGGAGTTAGGCAGATTGCATGTCCTGCCTGCATCATAAACCACATCATCAGTGAAACATCCTAAACAAAGTCAATGGCAGAAACTGTATCAGGAGAAGAAAGAAAACGCTACTTTTAAACTGGAACAGATAAAGATAGATTTAAGCCGCCCAGTAGAGGGTGGGGATCAGACAGGCAACATCATGAGGACATGTGGTTAATGGAATATCTTTAAGTGGTTTAAAAGGTGGTTAATGGAGTATCTTTGTGTTGCACTTTGGGGCATAAGCCCAAAATATTGTTCAAATAAACCAAGAGGCACCATTTCGCTCTTTTTCTGTGCATCAGAATAATCTTACATTAGTGGCTCCAAGACATGGAGGGATCTTATCAGTCAATGCAACTCAGCAAATCAGTAAGCGACCATGGAGGGCATTTAACCAAGCAGCCTTCCAAGCTGTAGCTGGCCTTAAATGGGAGAAATAGAGGGAGATGATGCTGATCAAGAACATCAATGTGCAGCTGGATTAAGGAAAAATATACTATCTTCTCACCAACTGTACAATGTGAAAAGCTAAACAAATGATTTTTATGGCATTCCTGTTGGACTGTTGGTGCTGCATAATAATGGAGCATGGAAGTGAAAGTTGGACTTCAAGTATCAAGTATGTCCCCATATGCATATAGACCATATGCATGACTACATACAATATAATAAATCATGGATAGATTACAGGTACACCCCTAATCACATATAATATTCTTTATGTGGAGATGTGTGCAGGTCTATAACTTAATTTCATGGTCTGTTGTGTGTGCAATCTATGCAACCATTGCTAATCTAAGACAACCTTCAGTTTTAAAAATACAGAGGAAATGAAAGTGATCTATATATTTTACTCCCTAACCTTTGCTCAGTCCTCTGCTTTGCCTTAACAACCATTGTTATTCCTTCGGGTAGTTGGATTTGCAATCTCTTTGGAACAAGCATGAATATAAATATCAGAGATGCTTTGGACATGGATTTGTAAGCCTGCAAGAAAAACCCAAAAGCAGAGAGAGCTTTGCAGATTTTTCCCCCCTTTATCTGCAAACTCCCCAAAATACCAGGCAAAATGTCTTTAAATAGTAAGGCTTTTATATAGATGCAGAATTGAGACTCATAACCTGAGTATCTCAATAGCTTTCCATCATTTAATTCAGAGCTTTCCAAACTGTGTGTCGCAACACTTTAGTGTGTCGCAACAAAACCTGGAAGTGGACGTGCATGGCGTCAGCGCGGGGGCGTGTGTGGTGGCAGTGGCAGCGGCGACGGCAGCGGTGCGCCATCAGCGTTTCTGGGTTTTAGTGGAAAACACGAGGCTGCAGCCGCCGCCACTGCCTTGCACGCCGCCGCCGCGCACCCTCCCGTGCCGCCGCCGCCGTTGATGTGTCGCCAACGGCGGCAGTTTGGAAAGCACTGATTTAATTAATGGATTGGAACCATCTCTCTCTCTCTCTCTCTCTCTCTCTCTCTCTCTCTCTCTCACAGACAGACAGACAGACAGACAGACAGAGACAGACACAGTGCTGTGGAAAACAGTTGTGTGAAGAAATAGTCCAGATCACGCTTTGAAGACACAGCATGGGAAATTTGCTGAAGCTGAGAAAGCTTGAACCTCTAGGAAAGAGACAGAGTTTAATACAACAGGGCATGTTTTGTGTTCAGAAGACTCCATGTTCAATACTTCACATACTGTGGCATCCATGACAGACTGCTATGATGTCATCATACAAATGCTGCAATTACATACTCGTGTCATGATGTCAGATGCAAGTATGTAAGTTGTATCATTTGCATGATGACATCATCGCACATACTATTTGCCCCCCTTCCCCTCCTGCAGGTGCCCATGGTCATAGCTCCAGTTAAATGAAAAGGATCCTAGATACTGTGGTTTGTGAAGAGTTTTACCTGATGGCACTTCCATTCTTGATATCATTTCCACTTCCTAATCCCTCAGAAGCATTTTGAACCCCAGTGGCCTTAAAATGTTGAGAATGAGGAACTAAAGTCCTTGTTTCTGCCTTGAGAAAATGAAGCCTGGTTTTACCGAATCTGATATTTAGATACTGGAATAGATTGACCTTTGTATTAGAAAGGAAACTTAGAGGAAGAAAGCATCAGCCAGCTACAGTATGCTAGGTTTTTATGATTACTGCAAGAGAGAGTGCGTAGCTAATTAACATGCAGTACTGTTGTTAACCTCCACAAATAAGCCTCATTATAACAGATTAATGAAAAGAGCTTTTAGGCACATCTAAAAAATGTTTCACTGAGGGGTTCCTTCATAGTCCCATGTTTCATTATCTTCCTAAGTACCATCATTCCCCACACATGCTGTTAATGTTCAAATTTGAATATTGTTTTAGCAGGGCTAGTAAAATGAACAACACAGCAATGGCTTCCTGAAATCTGTGGGAAAATTGAAATCTTAGTGGCTGTTATTCTAACCCAATCTCATGCTTGCTAGTTCATTCCTTCGTTTGTTCATTCTTTCTTTCTCACACGCAGAACAGCTCAGGGTGCTAATTCCTCTGTCTCGGTCTTCTTACAGGAGGCAAATCTGTACGCACACACTCCAGGCAAAGCCAAGTGAGATCACTTCTAAACACACACACACACAGACAGACACACACACCCATAGGACCCATCCTCATGTTTCCCTAACCACAGCATGAACACGTTCTAGTAACTGTTTCTTTATGTCATGATCTCATAACATTGGCTTCAAGTCATCCCTAGCCCACAACTGAAGCATCTTTATCTGTTCCACTTTGAACGTAATGTTTTCCCTCTTCTCTGGACACTGTTTTTGCCATGGGCACAATCTAGCATGGTTTACTGACAATGTGGTTGACTGATTATTTAGGGTTTGGATATGCCCAGCTCCTCTTGGTCATTTTAATTTGCTGAGGACATGGCCCTCCCTTCTGGCTGCTGGGCACATGGGCTTTTTGGCTTGGGCTGCTAAAGACATCTGGCTTCTGCAGAGGCACCTCCCTGTGTAATCCTATTCTGCCTACTCCACAGGCTACTTCTAGGTCCTGCCAGCTGTGGCCACTCGCTGCCAGAATCGCCATTCCCTTGCAGCTCTAGCTGAGGATAGACAACACCCCTTACCCTTTGCTTCCTCCTGACAGCCCTCCCCCACTTCAGTGTGTGACCTGTCAGCTCAGCTATGTTTGGATGTGGTTAGTGCTTTCAAATAATGAGATGTGAGATCTGTTAGCTGGACACCTGTCCTGACTTCAAGTGAAGGAACACGCTGAGACTTGGTGTACAGGCTCTAGTGTTTTATTGTTCTACTCTGCTAGACAGAATCCAGCTAAACTAAAATGAACTAGTAATGCTCAGAGAAAAGGCCCAAGAAATTAGGGCGGTGCCTTCTTCAGCCTCTTGTGAGGAAAGCAAAGCGATTCATTACTACGCATGCGTTTATCCCCCTGGAGGGAGCCCCCTCCTTCTTCACCAGTTATCTCCCTGACAACACCTGGACAGATGGGTAAAACCACTGTTCTAAGCTACTCCCTACATTTTGCCCATTCCCCTCCCTTCCCCCCATGTTAAAGAGATAGATTGGTGGGTCACTTTTCCTGCTAACAGGTAGTCAGTGGGAGGGGAACCAAAGCTTTTAACTTTGGTTAAACTTTAAGGTTTAACTTAAAGTAGGAAGAATAGCAAACTCTCCAGCTTTGTATCTAGGCAGAATAGGTATCGGCAATGAAGACAGGGCAGTTTATGATGGCATACTTTCCTACCTGTTCATGGACTGGAGGAAATCATTTAAGGAGACCATCTGCCTGTGCCCATATTTAGACTGGAAAATTTGAATAATTAAAAACTGGTGTTTAATGTATATTTCCCGGGCAGCCAGCGACCAATCAGATCTAAACACTGATGAAATGCATTTTTAGATCTATTTTAATAGGGGTTTGGATCTGGTTTAGACACTCAAATCAATCAATCAATCAATCAATCAATCAATCGGATGACTTTTGAACAGAGATAGAATGTGTGCAACATTTTTGAAGCTCCTGGATCCATCCAAAGGATCAGTTTTGCTATTGGGGATTACAGTTCTTGCATATCCATGTTTGTCTTTGGAGGAACATGTGTCTTCTGTAACAAATAGTTTCCTTTAGGCTCCCACATATCTTTCATATCTGTCATTGGAAAAATAAGTGTCTTCTATGGCTAATGTCTCTTTTAGGCTGTCACACTAACTGTAATTCTCCTTAAAAATGTTTTTTTTAATTAACTAAATAGAAAAAAACCCACAAAATTATAAAAGAGGTGGGGGGGAAAGCTGAAAAAAGAAACAAAAACACACAAGACGTATATTTACAGACATACTGTACATTTATCAATAAACTGAAGCCATGTTTCATTAGTCTTCCATGGTTGATCTATAGTAATCAATTCTTCAAACCACTGAATAGTTGGAGCGATGTGTTTGTGTTTCTGATGCTGAACAATAAGTCTTTTGATTGTAACTCCATTTTCTTTGTCCAGAAGTCATCTCCTATGTGATAGAGATAGAATATAAACATCTGAGAATATTAGATCTCCAAGCTGTGTTAAAACATATGATTGTGTCTTACCAAAATGGAATAGTATATTTAACTAAAGCATTAATTTTACTGTAGCTCCAACAACATAAATGCAATGAGGTCATTTTCTGAAATATTATTTCTTGTTGAAAAGGATGTAATCTTGTAATTCGTTTGATAGAGGTAGCCTGCATGAACCATAGCCTTATCTTCCCATTTAGACTGCTACATGCCTGCCATTGTGCAGGATCAGAAACAGGTTGTTGCTCTTGCCCTCTCCTCAGCAAATGTTCTCTCTCAAGCCCTAAAAGATACATTCCCTTAAAACAGATATCAGAACTAGGACTGAAGCAAAGTTTGGCAATGTGGGAACAGTTTTTCCCCAAACCAAGGAATAATGACTGGGATCTAACTGGGCTTTAAGCACTGTTTCTTTGACTGTATGGGAATAGTCTTCCACAGAGGCCAAATCAAGCAATATAATTAATTAATGAGCTCAAGCTAATTGAGCTGAACCAGAACTTGTCATTGACCAGTCCATCAAAACTCTTGAGTTCTTTCTTTGCCTGAAGAATGTTGCTTTGTAGATTAGATCAGTGCTTGGTGACTATTCAGTACAATGGTATTTCTTGAATATCTAAATTCTAAATGCCATCACTGCACAGATATTTTTAATGCCTATATCCTGTATATTCTCTGTGTGGGCAGATCTCTTTCTGATGACTTCCCTAAGAAAGATCTAACCTTGATCGTATTTTCCTAACCATGCTAGAAATATGTCCACAGAAAACATTAGTATGTGAGATGAGTAACTTATATTTTGCAAAATGAGAAAGTGCTGAAAGTACTGTTTAATAGTTGGATTATGGAGTTTGGATAACTTGTGCCAAAACTGATCAATTCGTAATTGCTCAAGGTACATGACTGGTGAATCTTTGGTGCTGCATGAACTCCATAAAAACACAGTATAAATTTGGCAGTTCTGTTGTAATACATCAAGAAATTGTTTAATAAGTCTCAATTAATGAGTAGCTCAGATTTTATCTCTGTATGGGACCAAACATAACTTTTGCCTTCAGTACTGGGCCACTGAATAGGAATTTTTGCTTTATAGAAGCAGTGCATTCTGGTAAATTTTCTTTACTACAGCATGGAATTTGACATTTCCAGATGCACCTCAAAATATACATTCTTGGTCTGCTCCAGCAAAATCTATAAACAATTCTTGGTTTGACATAGTAAAGCTTTCCCTGAGAGTATCAACAGGCAATGCATTATCTTTCTTATCAAACATGATAGATAGATCCATATATAGGTTCATCATGGCAAGATACAATCTGTGGATCATAGGTTTCTCATACTAAAACAACCTATTGAAATTCTCATACTGAGGTGTGAAGAAGTAGAACATAGTTTACTAATTTCTGGGTACAATTTTACTAATTTACTAATTCCTGGGCACAAGATGACTTATTTGTTCCCCCTATTTTGTGGTGTTTTGATGCAAAAGACTCATTATCACCACTACAGTGAGTTATGAAATAGCATAGCATTAAGGATACTTTTAAGTATGTGTAACACGTTTAACAATGTGTTGCAGTATGTCTGAGGATTTTTCTGACTGATTCATTAAAAAATAATATGTCTTCTTGGATAAGCTCTTTTTTGGCACCTTTCTCATAATAATCATAAAGATTTACCAGAAAATCATATGGATCAGAAGAAAACAAAAAACCTTACTTCATGTTTTACTGCTAGATACACTAAATAATATACATAGCCAATATAATAAATTTTCCCACTTCTTTGTTTCTTCTGTACTCCAGAAGAATTTCACAATTCCATTGTATTTGCTGGTACAAATACAGAGACATTGTTTTGAATCATGGTTTCTCAATTGTCTGTATTTATTTATTTATTTATTTATTTATTTATTTATTTATTTATTTAAATACATATTATTTATGTATTTATATTTTCAGCACCAGCAGAGTCCTAATTGAAACATGGTAACTTCAAGGGTGACAAGTACTGGGAATAAATGGTGATTTTTATCAGTGAAAAGTGCTTTTTTTGTACACACCTAGAACTTTGTGATAACTGGTTATTTTTATGGCATCTGTGTTCACTTTTCTGATGCACTGGAAAAGCTGACTGGCTTTTGTGAATCCACATGTAGATTTCTTAGTTATTTCACTGTCTGGAAACAGTTTAATGAAGTTGTCATTCACAATGAATTGCAAATCATGCTGCAATTAAAAAAGACCCTTGAAAACTAATTCTGCATTCACTGTGGTCTAACACTGGATTGTGTGGATTAAACAATCATCAGCACTTGGGAAGTTTTTAAACTCTTGACTGTCTGCATTTGCCTCATGCTTGACAATCGCAAGCAAATGTTTGGACATACCTGGTCAGATTGTACATTTCAATTAATCCCTAAGTGAACAGAAGCTGCAACAGCCTCTACATGGCACAAAGTTAAATACAACATCTTTTGGCAAACTTGAATGCATATTTATTACTTAGATGCAGTTGTTTACAGATTCAAAATAAGTAAACAGTGAATATATCCCTAATGCTCATGCTGAACTATTCCATCTGCCATTTGCCCTGATCTTAGCCTACTTTCCTTTCTTGCATGCTGCCATCACCTCCACCAGCACCATGCATGCCCAAACAGCCCGTTTCTCCACTCCATCTTCCTGTACCATCTTTTAACATCTTTTAACATGCCCATGTCTGTGATGACATTCGCCTTTTCCCTTTTATGATAAGTACATGCATGCATGCATACAGTACATGCATGTGCGTATGAAGAAACTCACTTCTATTGTAGGGCTCAGATTAGTAGGCAAGTTTGCAGACGTGAACTACCTACCAAAAGCTCTTCTAGGTCTGTAAAGGTAAAGGTTTCCCCTGCACAGTCATGTCCGACTCTAGGGGCTGGTGCTCATCTCCATTTGTTAGCCGAAGAGCCAGTGCTGTCCGAAGTCGCTTCCGCGGTCATGTGGCCGGCATGACCCACGGGGAATGCTGTTACCTTCCCACCGAAGTGGTACCTATTCATCTACTTGCATTTGCATGCTTTCGAATTGCTAGGTTGGCAAGAGCTGGGGATGATAGACAAATGCATATCTGATTGCCAAAGACACCCTTCTACCTGTAAGGAGACCAACTGCAATCTCCCTTTCTGATATGCTGGCTCAGTACAGATAGGGATCTTTTGCTGCAGGGAAGATGTGAACATGCTCTCCAGCCCCTGCATTATGACAGGATATTATAAGTCCTAGGAGGGCATGCATTACGTTGCAGTCACCAAAGTGCATCTTGGCTCTTTTCAGAGTCACCTTTAAAGATCAGTACTAACCACAGCTGTGTATGAAAACGCCCCTGCAGAACTCATGGCAGAAGGAGGAGCTCACTCGGTTCTGACAGAGTTCATTTCCAGTCTTGAATTCCTTCAAACCTGTGACCCATGTGATGACGGGGAGAGCCTGACTCCTCCCAGGACCACCTCAGAGAGCACTTGCCCAAGTCAGCTGCTGTTTTCTATGCAATGGAATCTGAATGCCCCCTTTGTAAAAGAGGACAGATTCAAGGACTTCCCTGTCCACAGGTGGTTTCCCCACTGTTCATCTCCATTGCTCCAGGCAACTGAGAGGGACACCCTGACTGCATTATTAATTTTATTTGAGATCGGAGTTTTAGAAGCTTGCATTGAGAGATCAAAAAATAAACTCGTCTTTTGCAATAAAAATAAAGTTACATTTATTCAAAAAACAAGAACCATATTTACAATCTCTTTGAACCTGCAAGAGGTACAGCCAGCAAAACATCTTCATTTGAATAGCAAAAGAAACAGAAGAAGTGGGGGCAGGCTATACAAAGGATGATACCTTTATACATTTAAATTCTTGCTCATTGACAATAGATCATGATAGTAACCAATTAGCATGTGACTTCTCAACACTCAGCCCAGTCAAACAAGAATACCATATATGGTAACAAAACACCTTGAGAGTACAAAGAGATGCCTTATTTGGTAACAGTAATCTGAATTCCAGCAGACTTTGTGGCTCCAGTGAGTGAGAGAGAAAAAATACCTTAGCCTGTCTTTTTAAACAATATCTTGTGACCCAGATTCTTTTAGATCACAAAACAAAAGATATAACACTCCCCTTATTTTTTATGATTAAAAAGAATCTGAAATTAAACCTATTTTTTCAATTACTTCTCTGTGTCTCACTCCTACAAGTGGTTTTGTTAGAATGTCTCGTAACATGTTTTTAGTGTCACAATATTTTAAAATGACCTCTTTCTTGGCAATAAAATCTTTGACAAGATAAAAACGAATGTCAGTGTGCTTTGTTCTTTGTCTACAGCAGGGCTTTCCAAACTTTTTACGTTGGTGACACACCAATGGTGGCGTGCGAAAACCTGGAAGCGCCGTGACAGGTTTTTGTGTGCCATGGTGGCAGCGGCACTTCTGGGTTATCGCGTGCCATAGTGGCAGCGGCAGCGGTGTCCTGGTGTGCCGCGCGAAAACCCAGAAGCGCTGATGGCCCGCCACCACTGCTGCCACCGCACTTCCAGGTTTTCGTGCGACACACCTGGACCCCACAGGCGACATAGTACTGTGTCGCGACACACAGTTTGGAAAGCTATGGTCTACAGCCTTCAGATAATGCTAAATGAATGCAGGCTTGGTTGTCTTCATAAACAGTTACTGGCTGATGTAATTCTATTGCTATATCTTTTAATAATTGCTTGAACCAGACAATTTCATTACATATCTGAGCTAAAGCATAGAATTCAGCCTCAGCTGTTGAAATTGCCACTAGAGATTGTTTTCTAGAATACCAAGCAATAGTAGACCCAGCAAATTTAATTACAGCTCCAGAAGTGGACTTACGATCAGTTGGATCTCCAGCCCAATCTGCATCACACCATCTTTCTATTTTTTCCCCTGTTTCAGAAGCAGTTAATTTCAAACAGTAATCTTTGGTACCTTGTAAATACCTAAAAAGTCTTTTTAATCCAGCTGTTGCAGCAGATGTAGGATTCTCCACAAATCTGCTCAAAATTGACACACTGTTTGAAATATCTAGCCTAGAATTATTTGCAATGTATAGTAGACTTCCAATGGCAGACCTAAAGCCATCTGCTTGAGATGACTCAGTTTCCCCCTTTTCCCCCTCCTCTTTTAGAAATTTGGGAAGCATGGGGGTGGAAACAGACTTACATTCATGCATTTTAAAATCCTCTAGCAGTTTCTTAATCTTACCACTTTGGCTTATGAGAAAACTTTCATCTTCTTCTCTGTGAATTTCTAAACCTAGATAATTTGTAACTTTTCCAAGATTTTTCAATGTGAAATTACTTTTCATACATTCCTCAAAAAGTCTTTGCTCATCTGATGAAGCAAGCAGCAATAAATCATCCACATACAAGCATAAGTACATAAAGCCTTGCTTATCTTTCTTTACATAAAAACATGGATCAGCTATCCCTTTCTCAAACCCAAAATTTTGCAAAGTTTCATCAAGTTTAATATTCCAACAATGAGCTGCTTGTTTTAAACCATAAATGGACTTATGCAATTCACACACAAGACGTTTACCTTGTTCATAACCAGGAGGTTGATGCATATACAATTTCTGTTCCAATTCACCATACAGAAATGCAGTTTGAATATCATAGTGAAAAACAGATATCTTTTTGATAGCAGCAACCTTTAACATCAACCTGATAGACTCACCCTTTGTTACAGGAGCAAAAGTTTTATCATAATCCACATACTTTCTTTGAGAAAACCCTTTTGCAACCAATCTTGCTTTAAATTTACAGTAATAAGGGATGCGGTGGCTCAGCGGGTTAAACCGCTGAGCTGTAGACTGCCGATCAGAAGGTTGGCAGTTCGAATCCCTGCGCAACGAGGTGAGCTCTCGTTGCTAGTCCCAGCTCCTGTCAACCCAACAGTTCGAAAGCTTAGCAAGTAGATAAATGGGTACCACCTTAAGTGGGACAATATGCTGGCGTCCTGTTGGGGAGTCGGCCACCAAACGGAAAGATCTCTGGAATGGTGGCAACGACAGATCCCGGAAAAAGCAGTTCATGTACAGGACGTCAGCAGCCGGCTCCGATGCAAGGCATTGTGGGGCTTGTAGTCCAAGTAGCCACGGAAGAGTCGGTTCCCTTACCCCTTCCCTTAGCGCGCGGTTTAAATTGTATATGTATGAAAAATGTATAATGAAATATATATATGTATGTAAGCTGCCTAGAGTCCTCCATTAGGGAGGGGATAGGCGGGATATAAATATATATATATATATATATAAATAAATAAATAAAAATATTTCTGAATTTTACCATTTGCACCCTTTTTCAATTTGAAAACCCATCTACAATCCAAACAGTGCTCATTTGGAGGTAGATTAACCAATTTCCAGGTTTTATTTTCCTTCAAGCAAGCTAATTCCTGTTGCATTGCCTCATGCCAGCATTTAGCAATTTCAGATGGTATCTCATTTATTTGCTCTAGAGATTCAGGTTGTGTGTGAATGTGAAATGCTTTCACTACATCCACTTCATAACGTGAAGGAGGAACCCCTTTATTACACCTTTGAGACCTGTGAGGTAGGACAGGACTAACATTCTGACTCCCACCATTTTCCTGAGAAACCTCTGTCTTTTCAGACAGTTCAGCTTGCTGTTCCTCTGGTTTATTTATTTCACTCAGATCACCATCAGCAAAACCTTGCTGTTCCCCCATGGATAAATCAACTGAAGAACTGGAGTTTATTTTGTCCCAATTTTGCTCAGCAAATGAAGCACTTTTACTAATTATTAATTGATTACCTAGTATGAATCTGTACCTCCTCTGTCTTTGTTCATACCCAACAAAGATAGCTTTCTTTGTTCAGAAGCCCCCTTGCACCTCAGCTGCTTAGGAATGTCAACCCAAGCTGTGCTTCCAAAAACTCTGAGGTGACTGACCTTAGGCTTCACTCCATAGAACAAATGAAATGGTGTATCCTCAATTGTACTATTAAACAATCTGTTTTGAACATAACAAGAACTTGATACTGCTTCATCCCAAAACTTAAAAGGTAAACTGGCATCTTTAAGCAAACACATCATGGTTTCTTGCAGAGTTCTGCCTTTTCTCTCAGCCACTCCATTTTGTTCAGGAGTATACGGGTTTGACAAAATGTGCTCTATCCCTTTTTCTGTCAAGAAACTTTTAAATTTCATAGCCCAAACTCTCCACCTCTGTCAGATTGCAAAGCAGATACAGACTTTGGGAATTTTCCATTTGCCCATGTTACGAAACTTTTAAACTTTTCAAATGCCTCATCTTTATGTTTCAACAAATAGATGAATGTATACCTTGAAAAATCATCAATTATGGTCAAAATATACCTTGCTTCTCAAAATCTGGACAAAAGGGACCAATGACATCAGAATGGACAATTTCTAGAGGTATAGTGGTGTTTCTATCTGCAAATTTCTTTACAGGAGCTCTATAAGTCTTGTTTTCTTTGCACACAGTATAATCTAGATATTTATCACAAGATTTCAATTTTAAATCAGCACATATGTTTGGCATTTGTGATATGTATTTAAAATTAGCATGAGCAAACCTCCTATGAAGCAAATGAACACTCTGGTCATGAATTGGAGTATTACCAAACACAGCCTTTGCTGTTTGATTCCCAGAAGATTTCTGGACAATGAAATCCTTTTGAACACAAGTTGCACACAATTTACCATTCTTCCTAATTTCACAGCCATCTTTTTTAAAAGTTATGGCATATCCAGTTGCTACTAACTAAGCTACAGGCAAAAGATTAGATTGAAAACTTGGTACAAATAAAACCTTTTTAACAGTTTCCCCTAAACAAGATAGATACATATCAATTTGACCCATGATATTAGATATAGACCCACCAGCCAAGGAAACACTTTGTTTGTTAGTTTTAGACAAAGATACAAAAGAACTTTTACAATGACAAGTATGACAATTTGCCCTGCTATCCAACATCCAGATATCTTTATTATTACAGTTTTCAACAACCTGTGCAATATGAGAAGTCTGCAGAGCTTTCTTTCTCATTGTTCCTTTATTATTCTGTATAATCTTCTTACCTTTGATCAACTGGTCACAGTCCTTGAGTAGATGCCCAGGAGAACCACAATGAAAACAATGCTTACTTGCAAATGCAGAAGCTTGAACCTCAAGGCTTTTTCGTGAGCCATTTGTTTGTTTGAAGAGGAAGCCTCGTGGTTTTTAAACAGGGAGGGGAGAGAAATGGCATCCAAAATGGATTTGCAGGAGTTGGGTCACATTATGGGAGACCATAGGTCTTCTCTCTGAAGAAAACTTTCCATTTTCAAAGCCCAGTTCAAATAATTAGTGTCTGAAAGACGTTCTAGAGGCATACCTTGGTAACTTGCAGCAGCCATTTCTCTCCCCTCCCTGTTTGAAAACCACGAGGCTTCCTCTTCAAACAAACAAACAAATGGCTTGCAGCCTCCAGGAAGTTTCAAAATAAAAGTCTTCCCTGGCCTTTTCTCACTTGCCTTTTAAATGCAAATGAAATTCTTTCCTGATCTCTCTTTCATTTTTATATAATTTTGCTTCTAGCTTCTCTGCTGGGCCCATAACCTATTACTTTTATTTGAGATCAGAGTTTTAGAAGCTTGCATTGAGAGATCAAAAAATAACCTCGTCTTTTGCAATAAAAATAAAGTTACATTTATTCAAAAAACAAGAACCATATTTACAATCTGTTTAAACTTGCAAGAGGTACAGCGAGCAAAACATCTTCATTTGAATAGCAAAAGAAACAGAAGTGGGGGCAGGCTATACAAAGCATGTTACCTTTATACATTTAAATTCTTGCTCATTGACAATAGATCACCATAGTAACCAATTAGCATGTGACTTCTCAACATGCCTTGCCTTCACTGCCAGGGCCCCAGGCATGTTGGATCCCCCTGAAGGATATCCCTTCGGCTCATCCCCAAAGGAGACCTTATGCCAGGCTTTTGCCTCTCTTGCGGTCAGCACTGCTTCACTTCTACTCTGACTCTGTGCACTCTCGAACCTCTGGTGGGCTAAAAGTGGTACCTCCTTCAACAGCTGGTGCTCTCAGGGTTGGCTGCCTGTTTGCCGAGCTTGTACTTGTGCAAGCACAACTTGGCTCTTGCAGGCACACATCTCTGGATGGACATCAATTTTCAGACAAAGAAAAATAGATTGGGGACATCATAACATTGTGGCCCACAGAAGTTCAGGGATGAAAATTCATAGCTTCTGGAAGAAGTCTTGGAAGTGGGCAGTGTAGAGACTGCTGTAAAGATAAATAAATAAACAATAGACCTAGCTATGAATTACTAGACAATTTGTGAGCTTTATTTGACTGGGAATATAGCTGACGTCTCCTATAATAATAACCAAATAGGAATGGTGGCTGTGGGCAAAACATACAGCTACCCCATTCAGTAGTATGCAGTTGAGGAGATAGTGTGGTGCGGTAGTTACGGTACTGGTCTGGATGGGAGAAAAGCAGGTTCAAGTCTACTCTCAGCCATGGAAGCTCACTGGGTGACTGGGTTACTCCCCCTCTCTCAATCCAACCAACTTCATAGGTTTTTGTGGGGAAAAACTGGAGGAGAGAATTTGAGTCCTGGAGGAAATGTAGGATATAAAGCAAGTAGACAAACAAGCAATTAAAAGAATTACATCTAATCATTATGAGATTTTGCAAAATATTAAGTACAACTCCTGAACTGGTTTTAGAAACAGTGCTGTTGTTTTTGTTTCCCCCCTTTTCCACCTAACAGAAAAGCATTGCTTTGATTTGCTTTTGTGGGCGGCATTTCCAGGCTTTTTATATTATCTAGGAATTCAACAGATGTGGAAGAGGGAGGCTGAGTGGGCATATTAGCACACTACAAATGGAGCCATAGATTCAGAGTGGATTAATGTGGTGCTCAAATTACAGCTGTCTCAAAAGAAAAAAAAAGTATAAACGGGTAACATTAACTGAATAATAAGAGAACTTGTAAATAATGTAGCACATTTAAGTGGTTTCGCATACATGATCTCAGCAGGGAAAATGAATTTTGGAGGGATAAGGGGCAAGATAGTACTTATTCTCTAATGAGGCATATTTTATTTATTTCTTCTCTAAATTGTTTTTTACAGGTTTAAAGTAGTATTTTAAAGTAGTTTCAATCTTTGTTCTGCTGTGAAGAGAAAACTAGCAATAGGGAGCATATGACCACAAAGGCGAAAATCCATAATGGCTTGCTGTATAAATTCAGCACAGATAATAAGTATAGATATCACATTTACACATCAACACTGACAAAGCAATCTCCAGGTTATGACTGCACACTGAATATGACCTCCGACACATAATATCACCACAGCCACAGGATAGTAACAAGGCCAGGTAAATCCATCTCATTCATTGAGGAATGCAGGTTCATTTTAGCTTTATTTTGAAAAAAGAGAAGGGGGGAAAGGGATCTCAACAGAATGGTGGCATTAATTCACTGACCTCCTTCTGGACAGATTTAGGTTACGATGTTGAGTTCTGCTGGATTAGAACAAGGTTCCATCGAGTCCAGCATCTTGTTTCCAGGACAGGAAGGTTTCTTTCTGCTCAGGTTTCCCTGCAACTTGTATACAAAGACATGCGCTCCAGAGCCAAGCTGCATTGCCCCTTTGCAGTAGCTCCTTCAAACTTTTCCCATTCCAAACAGTTGCTGCTTATGGATTTCTAAGTTCAGGATGAGATAGTTTTGTTGTGTGCTAACTGCCTAAATGTGAGAGAGGGTGGGCAAAGGAATACACAGACAGAGGAATCAATCTACCATCTACAGGAGATGCATTCTGGTGCTTGATTGAGGTCCTATCCCAGGATCCCTCATGGATCCTTTACCTCTTGAGCTGTGGGAGTGGGATATCTCTTCCCCAACCATAGATCCAGTCCAATGCACCAAACACCTTCCAAAATATTGTGACAAATATATACCCATCAGTAAGAGCACACATTAACAACTACTATTGAGAGGAGGGGTGAGGTGGGGATATGATGATATCATAGCATCTGACTGAAAGAACTCCACATGGAGACCACCTTGTGTAGGGAATGGGCAAAACCCCATCCATTCCAGAATCTGTTGCATGTAGGCAAGGCGGGTGGGATGGTGGTGGGGGGGGGCTCACCAACACCCAATATACAAATCTCTCTGGAATCAACAACCTTTTTTCTGGAGTAAAACATGCCTGATAACACATAGGCCAGAGGGATGACCCACAGCCCCTCCTTTTTGATCCGAGACCAAAAAGTTGGTTGTGTGGGACCATAATCTCAAGAAGGGCGGGGGGGGGGGGGCAAGGAGAGAGATTTGCCTGAACAAAACCAAAACGGATTTCCTCAGCTCCATCCTTTCTGTTTAAAAAGCCTTGTCATGAGATGTGTGGGAGAGACTGAGAGGAGCTTAGAGAGCAACCACGACAGATGTAGCTGGAAAAGAGAGTGGAGAATGGAGGTGAGGGAGAGATCTCTGGATGAAGACCCTAAAGGCTCCAGGAAGGCTGAGGACAGCTCTCTGAAGAGCACGAGAGCGAGAGAGGGACTTCAGGTCAAGGGAGAGGTAAGTTGAGTCTTCTGGAGAATGGAGGTGAGGGAGGGAGTGCTAGATTGAGACTCAGAAGCCTCCAGGAAAAATAAGGTTAAATGGTTTCTAAGCTGGAGGCTTGAAAGCTGGAAATCTGTGACAAGCAAGGTTTATCTAGGTAACCACTGAATTGCAGCGTAACCGGGAACAGTAAGTTAGAAAGCCCTGCCAGGATGTTGTACTTTATTTTCTGTGGCTGTGTCTGCTTGTCTCTAGAAACTTCTGCATCTGAAGCAGCAGTGCTGTATCCACTGGGCCAGGGGTCCAAAAAGTCAAGATGGTGGTCACAACCATGTGATTGGAGCCTCGCCCCTTCTGTGCTTGGATCAACATCACACGCAACTACAAAGGAGAGGGGCTTTTTGATCATGAGCTGTGACTGCCCGTTTGACCTTTTTGACATCCTCCACAGACACTGCTTATCTGAAGTTTATTGGATGTTGTGCAAAATCGTTTCTTCTGTTTTTGTTTCATCTTAATTTCTTTGGGCCCCAGGTCATGCCCACTGTGGATCTGTGACCATTCTCCCTGTAGCATTTTATGGAAGATTGATTTTTTTAAGCCACCATTTTGATTTTATCAGCACTGTAGTCCTTATTTCATCCACGTGTTTATTATATAAAAATTATTTATAATTTTTGATAATTCCATGATTACTGTATTATTTATGTGTTAATGTTTGTAAGCTGCTTAGAGTCAAATTACTGAAGCTGCATAAAAGCATTCACAATAAATAAATAAAGTTAAAGTGTCATTTTAGTTTCCCCCCCCCTTATTTTTAAAAACATTGATTTTTAAATTATACCTTATTCTTTTGCTTGCAACTCCTGGTAAAAGGAGGGGGCAGTTTTTCTCTGGCTATATGCTTAAAAGTTACAAGGGTCAGGAGGTAATGCTACAAAGTTTAATTTTCCTCCTCCTCCTCCTCCTCCTCCTCCTCCTCCTCCTCCTCCTCCTCCTCCTCCTCCTCCATCTTATTATTATTATTATTAGTAGTAGTAGTAGTAGTAGTAGTAGTAACTGCTTAGGTTGTGAAATGCCCTCTCTCACAAGCCAATATTAAGGTGGAGGAATGCAGATCAGGACTGTGCCGACTCCTGAAGATAGATGGTGTTGGGTATAGACTACCAAGAAGCTGTGCCAAGCCAGGGGTTGTAAAAGGGAAAGGAGGGTTGAAACACCTACTCTACTTTCACCTGTGGGTTTGGATTTTGCTACTACATCTTTTATTTGTGGACCTGGAGTGAGCCATTATGGTGTCTGTGAGTCTCCCAGATGTTCTATTGGTGCCCATGTTCTGTGGCTTCCAGTGGCACCAAGTATTCTCTTCCAGGATGTGAAGTACTATCAGGGCCCATCTTTCTTACTGGGTTCTCCGAGTACCAATGGGGTAGCCACAAAGGAGCCCATGTCTGATGAACTGAGGAGGCTTCTTTTTAGTGTGGAATTCCACGTCTGACTGAGGGTCCCTTGAGGTTGGCTTGAATAATGACAATACTGTAATGACTTGGTGAAAGCTTGGGGAAGATATGACATTGGAGGACTTGGAAACAGAATTCCTATAGTTCAAGCAACTTCGTCCTATTCCACAAAGGAGCCGATCCCCTTTAAATTTAAGCCCACCATCAAACCAAGATTATCCAGGTCTCAGCTTGCCTTCAAATGTCCCCAGCAGCTCCATACTAGTCAGAGACTCCTTGATGTTGCTTATTTCCTTATTTGTTTATTATACCACCACACTTCACATGGACTCATTGCTGTAAAGAAAAAAAATATCATAACACAAAAACAGATTAATACAGAAATAATAGTCCTTAAAACTGCCCAAACCATTCATAAATTATTATTACTAGGAAATAATTGTCATAACAGCCATGACAATGACAGATTGTAAATGAATGCTCTTCTGAATAGTTCAGTTTTTAAGGCTTTCCTAAAGGTCAGGAGTGACTTCCTTACTCATCCTTATTTATCTCAAGTAAAGTGTTCTGTTTGGGAAAGGAAGGACAGGTTGAGAGGATTCAGCATCCTTAGATCTTAATTGAGTTCAAATTTCCTGCTCAGCCATAACATAATTGGTTTTGACTTGACTGTACACTGTTAACCCAACCACTGGGCTTTCTCAACAAATAGGATGAAAATGAGTATGGCTTTCCATGATGTATGAACCCAGTCCCTGTTTATTTTGAGCTTTCCTGGTGAGTACTCAAACACTTTTTGAGAGGTCTTTTTCTACAATTATTTACAAACATTCTACTCTATTCCTTTTTAAAAAGTATTGTTACTGTCTCCAATTATGCATCCCTAATTAACAGCATGCAGGAAAAAAAGCAGTTTCTATCCCCAGGGAACATTCAATTATACTATCACCATTCTGAAATTGCTTTCCTGTGTTTATTTAGGGAAAATGTTTGCTATTTCCAAAGCCATGCCTCGGAGATCTCATACCCAAGATGGAAAATGATCCCTGGCATTCTGTTGTTCAAATATCTGTTGGGGCTATTTTTAAAGGGCAGCACCTATATTATTCCTTCAAATCAATACCTAACAGCTGCTATGGGAATGGCTGTTGCTATGGGTTACGGAAAGGCACATGGCAACAACGGCCTTTAACGTCACATCCTCCCTTGAGATGGTGAATCTCTGGAGAACTTACCTTTTCTCTCTCCCCTGCCCCAATTATTCCCGTAGACTATGCCTGCTGCCCTTCAGAATCACAAGTAGATATCGCTGGGTTATGGCAATACATGAAGAATGGCACCTTGCTCCTTGACATGAAATGCGACCCAGTGGTCATAAGCACTTCTAACTTAGAATATTTTAATGTGGATTTTATGAGCAGCAGCAAGTTACACACACTGCCATGGCCTTTCTTCCTATTTTCAAAGGATAAACACCAGATTCTTTTGAAAGCACTTTACAAAATTGTCACTCATGAATGTATTAATTTATTATGGATGGATTCTGCCTTTCTACAAGGAGTTTAGGGCAACAAATATACCGATTATCTGATCTGACCTTCACAACAGCCCTGTGAAGTAGATTCATCTATACGAAGATTGGATGAAGCAGAGGGTGAATATCTTCTCCAGATTTCATCTCCTGCGTAGTACATCTTGGTTCCCATAATGGAAACTGAATATGTCACAACACGAATTGTGTGCGATGTATGGTAGTGTGTGAGAGTCACGTCAGTTGTCCTCCTGAAATGATAAGAGACGGACAGCTGTTTCTGAACAGGAGGGGGCACAGTGAGGGCAAATAATTCCTGAAGCTGTGTTGGGAACAAAAGTGCCTGAGCTGTGAGTTTTTATTGAAAAAATAAAGACAAAAACAGATGAGAAAGTGTATATTGCAAAGTGTATATTTAGTGCACCAGCCATCACCATCAAACGTTTAATTTATCCCTTAGCAATAATACATTGGTAGATTCCTTTCACCAAGAGTCCCATGAATTCTCTTCTGCTTCCTCCAAGACTTTATTTATTGATACAATCAATAATTTAGAGAAATCCTATTTTAAAATGCCGACAGCAGAATTTTGCCCGGAGGTTTTCCCATAAGGAATTTCATGTTGTTGAGAAACTCCTCCCCCCTCCCCCACTACACACACATATGAATGAATATTAAAGTATCTAGATAGGATGTCTTTTAGGGGAATAAATATTTTAGGTGGCAATCTTTTATTGATCTACCTGGGAGTAACCCCCACTAATCTTGATGGAACTTACTTCTGACTAGATATGTAGGACTGCTTTGATAACAATATTAGTGCAGTGGTTATTCTTGGGGCAATGGATGACTGCAAGGGCAATCTTTAATCTTTAATTAAAACCATTGAACCACCATTCTAGACTGGTGCAGGTGCTTCAGTCTTTAAGCACATTCTCTTCTAAGCCCGTTCACAGCCCACATCAGCCCACTTCAGCCAACAATCCACTGTAGACCAATGATCTTTGTCCATCAAGCTGCATCCAAAAGCGAGCAAGCTGACTTTCACAATTACAATTCCTTTCTTCCTGGCGTTTCTCATGAATTCACCTCCTTGCTCTTGGTTATGGAAAACAAATGTGTAAACAATATGGCAGCTGCACATATATAAAATGTGCATTTAGAAAAAGTGGGATGCTCCCTGAGATGACTTCTGGCCTTTATTGTATAGTTTATTAAAAACGTGTAGTGTGAAATATATGTGTCTCAGGCATACTCTCTATTTTATGCTTGGTGGAGGACAAGGGGGGATTTGGTAGTCCCCTAAGGAATTTATGGATTGGAGTACATTCCCATTGCCCATCAGAGGAATTTGGGTTTTAGCTAAGAGAGTAAGAATATAAGAGCTCAGTGACGACCTAACACATATTTAACCTACAATTTAAATAAATAAAATAATGGAGCAAATTAATCATTTTACTTGATTTGATTTAGCCTTGTTTGCTCCCCCCATCCCTTGGTACATCAATAATATAGCATCCTGCCTTCAGACAGAGGATTTTCCTTCCAAGGACAGCCATCATAACAGAGTGCAATCTCTCTTGGCAAGTAGAAGCACAAATAAATTAATGAATACCCATTGAAAGCTATGGGAGCTGTTCCATAAGTGAAAACAATATGTCAATCGGACATAGTCTTACATTCTTTTATCTCCTTATATACTAAAATCCTCCAGCCTTAGTGTGTTTGTTTGGAGAATACAGCCTCATCAGTATCCCAAGTCAAACTAACCACTGACTTTCTCCACAGCTGCTGTAGCAGCTTCCAAAATTTCACAGCTGGCTTTACCGATGTTACCCAAAAAGTTGAGCAGTTTGGCCAATCAAATTTTTGCTTATTATAGCGTGGCAAAAAAAACCCAGTATGTATCACCACCAACTATGTATTGGTGTTTGATACTGAATAGTAATAAATAATATGTATTCCATTTATTTATTTATTTAATTATATTTTGAATTTTGTCACCACCCATCTCACTCAAAGAGCGACTCTGGGCGGTTTACAATAAAACTAAAATAAATACAGGTTAAAATACAATAAAAGCAGTATTCTTAAGTAACAATATAAATATAAATATAAAATCCAAGTTGGGGATGTTAAAAAGTTCTTAATTAAATTCATGTAATTCCATGCTAATAATACTAAACAATAATGGTAAATAATATTACAGAGTAAAGATAATTGAATTGCTGACTTTGAAATTTGATCAACAAAAGCATCTGTAAAGAAGATTCATCTAGAACTGACTTGGAATATGGCTTTACTGTGGATCTGCTGCGTCCTGCACAGCTGGTTCCAGCATGTGGAACCGGAAGGAGGAAAAGTAAAATCTTAGGGCATTCCAGTACAGGGTGCCACAGGGCACGACCCTCTCACCCCTTTTAACATCTACATCAAGCTGCTGGGAGAGGACATTCACTGGTTTGGAGTATGGTATCATTAGTATGCAGATGGTACCAGTTCTACATCTCTGCTCCAGACCATCTCTTGGGAGATGCGGTAGAAGTCTTAATCCAGAATTTGGAAGTTGTAACTGTCTGGTTGGAGAGGAACAGGTTGAAGCTTAACCCTAGCAAGATGGAGGAGCTGCTGGTACAGAAGCCAATTATGTCTGGGACAACTGTGTTGTGTTCCCCAGTGTCACACACGTGCTCCCAGGTTCGGTTTATGGTCACTTGCTCACACACTCACAGCCTGTTGAGGCATGTGGATCTTGTCAGCCACCCTTGCTTTCTACCTGGGTTTTCCAGATAGGTGCGGCTAGAGCAGACAAGACACACAGCCCTGGTCAACAGCCAGGAAATAATTAGAGACACACAAAAATAACTTCCAACCGAACACTGAGGCACAACAGGTTCTTTTTTTTTTTAATAAGAATTTTATTAACTTTGAAACAAAGATAATCTTTATCTTTGTTTCAGGCACAACAGGTTCTTTGTAATACACGGAGACCCAGTGAATTTAAAGCAACAGTAAAACTTTACTGGTTGCAAGATACATTTGCTCTTTCTCACACGCACGCACACACTCACCCACACTTACCCAGATCCTTCCAACTAGGCTGCCAGGCACTAGCTAGAGCAGGGGTGGGCAACGTCAGGCCCGCGGGGCTCCTGTATACGGCCCGCGGGGCTCCTGTATACGGCCCGCGGGGCTCCTGCCTAAGGCCCGCGGGGCTCCTGCCCGCAAACCCCACCCCTTCCACGCGATTGGCTCCTGCCCACAAACCCCGCCCTCCAGTGCTTGTGATTGGCTCCCACCCGCAAACTCCGGGCCTCGGTCCCTGGAAATCCCAGAAACCCCGCCCCCCACCCCCCGGTCCCCAGTTATAAATATCCAAATGGCCCTTGGCAGAAAAAAGGTTCCCCACCCCTGAGCTAGAGGGATGGAAGCCGCCAAGTCTGGATCCAAAGATGACTCCAGGAGTGGGCGGGCTTTGGGGGCCCTTTTATCCCCAGAAGTCCTTGCTTTGTTGATTCACAAGGTTAGCAGCTACTCTTGCCCTTTTAATTTACAAGTCTGGTAGCTGTTGATGGGATGGGGGGGGGTTCCATGTGCTCAGGCACAACTTCCTTTGTCTGGTTCAGGTGACATTGTTTCCTTCTTATCTACCTCCCCAAAGGGATATTTTAGACCAGATTGCTGGCCTTTTGTCCTCTCTGCTTACGTGCCTGTTTCATCTTTAGTTATGGCAGCTTCAGACTAGTCTCACACCAGGAAAGGGCCAGTGTGCAATTTGAGGGTTCTCCTGGATTCCCAGGTACTGCTGGAATAGCAGATGGAAGCTGAGGTTGGAGGGCCATTGCCCAATTATGGCTGCTGTGATTGTAGCTGTTCCTGGAACAGAAAGCTCTGGTAACAGTCATTCATGGCCTCATAATTTCACATTGGAAATGTGCTGAGTGTAGCACTGCCCTTGAAGAACATCTAGAGACTGCAGCTATTACAGAATGCTCTAGAACTGCCCAGAATCACAGTATGACACTAATACTGTGGGAGCTGCACTGGCTGCCAGTTGGTTTACAGGTGCAGTTTAAGGTGCTGATTATCACCTTTAAGTCCTATATGGTTTGGAGCCTGATTACCTGCAAGACCACTTACTCCAAATAGAATCTGCCCACCCAAGGCACGCCTGCAGAGAGTACTTACTAAGAGCCCTTATCCTTCATGAGTTATGTTGGAAGAGGACTTAGAGATGAGCATTTTCTTCAGGAGCTCCGTTCTTGTAGAGCATCCTGCCCTCAGCTCTAAGATCATTTAGGAAGTTGGCTGAAAATGTGGCTGTCCCAAAGAGCATTCCAGATGGTGAAATGAGGTTGTACTTGAAATAAAAGAGGGAGGGCACCATTAATATGGATTATGGTATTGATTTTAGATTCTTTGGATGTTGTTTTACTGATTTTTGTAGTAGTACATGTATTGTATTGTATTGTAACGGTGCCATCTTCCCAATGAACAGCATGAAGAGAAACCACACAAACACATCCCTTTCCATTATCGATAATGTGGGGGTTGTCGCTAGCCAATTGAGTCCACACACAGGTGGCCGTGCTGAAATTATAGGCACATGGCTCAAAAGGGGTGGTGTAGGTAGGGCAAAGCCATTTATGAAAACCCCATAGATCACATCGAGCGGTCATAAAAAGGGAATCAACAGTGGCTAGTTTAGAATTAAAGTTGGGAATCCATAAGTGATGATTAACAATGGAAGGGAGGGGAAGAAATTGATATGCTTCCACAAGATTACCTGCTATTACTGTGGTAAAGGTGAAATATAGTGATGGGTAGGCCTTTTTGAACTGATCAATTTTAATCCATAGCCAATTGACATCTTTATCCAGGATAATAGATTTCCAGGCCTGAACGTCACCTTGTTGCCATTCTTTTATATCTGTATCCATGCGAAGCAGGTTACCTAATTGAAGAATGGCACATCGGGTGGCAAGTGAAGAATTAAATAGGTCCTGAGGGAATAAACGAAGGGCGAGAGTGGTAAAATTAAAGTAAGCCATGGTGACCTGTAGAGATTGGTGAAGAACATCCACGCTTTGTAAGATCTGTCGTTCTGTAAGGTGTGACATAGTTTTAATGTTTCCCTAAGGAAGCAAACTTATTCTCAATAGCCTCAATATCCATGGAATTAATAAGTCCAGCTCCGGTGCCAATTCCACCCATTACTGTATCCAGTACCGATTGCGTGGTGCGACCTTGGAACCATGAATTATACATTGGCAAAGCCCAGGGAAGGCAAACAGGTTCATGAATAGAGATATTATAAGCAGACACATTAACAGTAACATGATAAACCCGTCGCAAAGAAGCTTCCATTATCTGATGAGGATGATCTCTCAGTAGTATGATAGTAGAAGGGGTGCCCAATACTAAAGAGTGGGCGCGAATAAAGTTAATATAGAAGAAATCATAATTGAGATCTGCCAAACGGTCACCTTGTAATCGACCCACCTCAGGGTGGTTCCATGAGGTGGCCTGTTTCAGAGTATGAATAGTCTTCCAAGAGTCATCAGTTATTATTTGGAAGGTGAGGTTCCATGGAGTGGACCATTGCAAACGGAAAGAGGGTTGGTCCCATGGAATGGAGAAATAGAGTTTGGTACCTATGTGCATCCAATCACCTTGTCCTGTAAAAGTTATACAGTCGCCCATAGCTCCAGGGAGCCATTGGTATAGGGATAATACTTGCTGTTTGCATAAGCGAAAAGGAGTGTTCAGAGGTTGTGGGGATCTGGAGGTGTGTAAAAGGGTCCAGTCAGTAGTTGTGGTTGAGGAAGGAAAGGGAATAGCAACTGGATTCCCTTTAGAAACCCTTTAGAAACGTAGGAGGTCCCACAGCATTATAAGCCAAGACATTCTTTCAAACCCCAAATGTCAGAATCCGGATCCCTAACGAGTTGATGGGAGGCACGGATGGTGTCGAGGCAGGTAGGGGGCTGTGATCTTGGACTGCCGGTTTGACGTGTGTCCAGTGAAGCCAGGTGTTCCATTCAGCAGCCCGAACTGCTGTTTGTGTTGTCAAAAGGATCTGGTACGGGCTGTCCCACCTAGGTTGCAATGGTGTCTTTCTGGAGAAGGAGCAGATCCACACCCAATCGCCTGGTTCAAAGGGATGAAGAGTTTCTTCCAACGGCAAGGTCTGGAGTAGGGCACTTGGTTTCCACAGAGATCGCAAGTACCTGCACATAGAGAGGAGATAAGAAAATAATGTAGAATCCCCCCTCTCTAGGTGAAGGGAGTGGGGATCCAAGCCTTTTGAAACATCTGGTGGCCTGCCAAAAAGCAACTCAAATGGGGACAATCCCACATCTTTTCGAGGTCGGGTACGTAAGTGAAATAAAGCAATAGGCAACACCTGGGGCCACTTTAAATGCATCTCCTGGCATAATTTTCCTAGCAGCAGACCATTGCAGGTTTTACAGGTAGTCTTTGTTTAGTGACTGCCTCATTTAGCAACTGTTCGCAGTTATGACGGTGATGAAAAAGTAACTTTGTGAGCAATTCTCACGTTTACAATCTTCGCAGGTCTGAAAAGCAAAGGTAAGCTGAAGTAAGATCATAAGCACAGTTGCAATTTCACTTAGCGGCCACTTTGCTTACTGACCAAGTGGCCAGTCGGTCCCAATTGTGGTCGCTAAACAAGGCGATAGGCCAATCGTACCAGATGCTCTAAATTTAGATACTCTAAAGAAAGATCATCTAAATGTTCAGATATTCACATTCAGTTACAATGAAAAGAAATGTAAAACCTTGGTGAGGTATCATTTTATGGCAATTTAAAAGAAAAGTGTCATATCCATTGCATTTGCCTGTATGGTTTCATTGCAAATCATCATGCAGTTTTCTAAACTGTTCTGTTGCAAATCAAATTGTTTTATGTTTCAAGCAGCATTTAATAATGCACTCTGTGAATGCTCTAAATTTAACATTTTGTATTCAGAGTGATTAATGGCACCATATTAGATTTCAATTACTATAAGATAGGTCGTGGTAATAAACAGTGGCAATAATATTCACATTAAGCCAATAAAAAGCATCTGCAATCTGTAACGTATAAGAGCTACTATCACAACATAATGTGATGGCATCATACAATGAATTATCAGGATGGTTACAGGAAAATTTTGGCATCAAGTGGCATATTTTGGTTTTAATTATGAAACCAGTAATTTTTTCCACTTCACTAATTATATTCGTGCACAACAAAGGAATTATATATTGAAGCCTACTTTAGATACAGAGATAAAATAGACAATATTTCCTATTTTGAAATCAATCATGTTTTTCCAGCTAAAAATCCACTGGCACAGGGATTTTCTAAGCTTTTCCAATAAACCATGCAGCCTTTGGACTTCAATAACTTTTTGCACAGCACTAATTTGTGCAAACAACAGCCACTTGTAGGATTGTTTATGCAGCTGTACCAAACATTAAAGATAAAAAAGCAGAGATTTACTCATGGACAACCTCAAGTCATGTCTGTCATCTATCATAGATCAAATACAAAAGAGGTATTTAAAATGATGTTTAGTACTTTTCTATAAGAGGAGTTCACACATTTGGTTGCAGTTTATGAACTACTGAGTGAGTAAATCAGACTGTAAGAAACTGGCTGAAGTTTTAAAAATTAAAAAAGGAAATACAAATGATAAACCAAGAGAATGACCTGGAAAATGTTTTCTTATTGGATCTACAAAAGAGGCTTGTTAAAGCCTTGAAGAAATCTGTGCAATGGGATAAAGCAGAATTGAAGAGAAATCAAATCCTATGACAATATTTGATTAAATTAAAGATTAAGACTGTTAGAAGTAAATGGAAGGAATATAAAGTTGGTTTATTTGATCAAGGTTAAAATAAGACTTTTTTGCAAAGTTCTGGTAACCCTTTATGGACTTTTTGCTTACACCAGGATTGAAAAGTGGATTTGCTTATAGATAAGGGATGGGATATGGGATGAAGAGATATCTGTAACCTTATAAGGGGTGAAGAGTTACTAAATACTTAAGTAAATACAGAATAGCTTTCTCAAAAACAAGATTAAATGTATTGCCATCAAATATGCTATATGGTAGATTTCAAAAAATTCCCATCACTCAAAGATTTTGTCCCTGTAATGATACTGATCCTGAAACAGTGGATCATATTTTACTGTATTGTGACTTTTATAAGAGCCTTCGGCAGGAAGTTATCTGGCCTATTTTAAAATCTAAACCAGGAAGGGATACTTCTGAGTGTAAAAAATTTACTTGCAGATGAAAATCCTGCAATCACAGTGGCAACAGCCAGATTTTTAACTATAGCTGTAAAAACAAGGTTTTTAGTAACAAATCAAGAGTTGGGCTTTTAAGTGTATCATGTAATATTTATTAAATATTTTATCTGTTTGGTCTAGTGGTTAAGGTGCTGGGCTAGAAACCAGGAGACTGAGAGTTCTAGTCCCGCCTTAGGCATGAAAGCCGGCTGGGTGACCTTGGGCCAGTCGCTCTCCCTCAGCCCAACTCACCTCACAGGGTTGCTGTTGTGGGGAAAATAGGGGGAGGAAGGAGTATTAGGTATGTTCGCCGCAGGCGGGATATGAATGAATGAATGAATGAATAGATATTTGTAATGTATAGTCAAAGGCTTTCACAGCCGGAATCTGATGGTTGTTGTGGGTTTTCCGGGCTGTGAACACGGCCACACAGGCAGGAAAACCCACAACAACCATCAGATATTTGTAACTTGTTTTCGGGCCTTTTGGCTGTAAATAAATAATACTAAATTTGTTTATACTTGTTATGATAAAGGTTGGAAGTCACTTCTTTATATATTTCTTTTCTTTTTCTTTATCAGATTCTTTATTTTCTTTTTCTTCTTTCTTTTTCTTTTCTCTTGTACTTTTTATTCTTTTTTCTATTCTATTCTCTTTCTCTAAGTTTAGTTTGTATTAGTTTTTACTATTGTAATTAAAATTCTTAATAAAATTATATTTAAAAAAAAGATTGTAAAGTTGGAGATCCTAGGAAGGAGAGTCTTGAAATGGAGGGTAATCCAAAGCTCAAAAGAAAACCCCAGGTCTTCAGCCAGTCAGTTCTGGAATAGCTCTGTTGACTTGAACTATATTATCTCCAGAAGAATCAAAATGATTGCGGCTAAGACTGGAGCTGGCCTCTTTAAACAAGATAGGAAAAGCAGATAATGGTTTCTGGATTTCTTTCCTACCTCTTACCAATAGCTCCACCTGTGTCATGTGACTAGGAAGGAGGTGGGCCTAGAGTGGAGAGGTAGGCAGCATTCCAAGCCATTGCCCAGCTGCCTCTCCCTAATGGTGGATTGATTATCTATATATCTATATCTATATCTATATCTATATCTATATCTATATCTATATCTATATCTATATCTATATCTATATATCTATATATATAATTCCTAAGGAATTCCTATATATAATATTCCTAAGGAATATGCAGTGGAGGTGAAGAATAGATTTAAGGGACTAGATTTAGTAGATAGGGTCCCAGAAGAACTATGGACAGAAGTTCGCAACATTGTTCAGGAGGCGGCAACAAAAAACGTCCCAAAGAAAAAGAAAACCAAGAAGGCAAGATGGCTGTCTGCTGAGACACTGGAAGTAGCCCAAGAAAGAAGGAAAGCAAAAGGCAACAGTCATAGGGGGAGATATGCCCAATTAAATGCAAAATTCCAGAGGTTAGCCAGAAGAGATAAGGAATTATTTTTAAACAAGCAATGTGCGGAAGTGGAAGAAGACAATAGAATAGGAAGGACAAGAGACCTCTTCCAGAAAATTAGAAACATCGGAGGTAAATTCCAGGCAAAAATGGGTATGATCAAAAGCAAAGATGGTAAGGACCTAACAGAAGCAGAAGAGATCAAGAAAAGGTGGCAAGAATATACGGAAGATCTGCATAGGAAGGATAATAATATTGGAGATAGCTTTGACAGTGTGGTCAGTGAGTTAGAGCCAGACATCCTGAAGAGTGAGGTTGAATGGGCCTTAAGAAGCATTGCTAATAACAAGGCAGCAGGAGACGACGGTATCCCAGCTGAACTGTTTAAAATCTTGCAAGATGATGCTGTCAAGGTGATGCATGCCATATGCCAGCAAATTTGGAAAACACAAAAATGGCCATCAGATTGGAAAAAATCAACTTATATCCCCATACCAAAAAAGGGAAGCACTAAAGAATGTTCAAACTATCGAACAGTGGCACTTATTTCACATGCCAGTAAGGTAATGCTCAAGATCTTGCAAGGTAGACTCCAGCAATTCATGGAGCGAGAATTGCCAGATGTACAAGCTGGGTTTAGAAAAGGCAGAGGAACTAGAGACCAAATTGCCAATATCCTCTGGATAATGGAGAAAGCCAGGGAGTTTCAGAAAAACATCTATTTCTGTTTTATTGACTATTCTAAAGCCTTTGTGTGGATCATAACAAATTGTGGCAAGTTCTTGGTGGTATGGGGATACCAAGTCATCTTGTCTGCCTCCTGAGGAATCTGTATAACGACCAAGTAGCAATGGTAAGAACAGAGCACGGAACAACGGACTGGTTTAAGATTGGGAAAGGAGTACGGCAGGGTTGTATACTTTCACCCTACCTATTCAACCTGTACGCAGAACACATCATGCGATGAGCTGGGCTTGAGGAATCCAAGGCTGGAGTTAAAATCGCTGGAAGAAACATTAACAATCTCAGATATGCAGATGATACCACTTTGATGGCTGAAAGCGAGGAGGAGTTGAGGAGCCTTATGACGAAGGTGAAAGAAGAAAGTGCAAAAGCTGGGTTGCAGTTAAACCTCAAAAAAACCAAGATTATGGCAACGAGCTTGATTGATGACTGGCAAATAGAGGGAGAAAAAGTGGAGGCAGTGACAGACTTTGTATTTCTAGGCGCAAAGATTACTGCAGATGCTGACTGCAGCCAGGAAATCAGAAGACGTCTACTTCTTGGGAGGAGAGCAATGGCAAATCTTGATAAAATAGTTAAGAGTAGAGACATCACACTGACAACAAAGGTCCGCATAGTTAAAGCAATGGTATTCCCCATAGTAACCTATGGCTGTGAGAGCTGGACCATAAGGAAGGCTGAGCGAAGGAAGATAGATGCTTTTGAACTGTGGTGTTGGAGGAAAATTCTGAGAGTGCCTTGGACTGCAAGAAGATCAAACCAGTCCATACTCCAGGAAATAAAGCCAGACTGCTCACTTGAGGGAATGATATTAAAGGCAAAACTGAAGTACTTTGGCCACATAATGAGAAGACAGGATACCCTGGAGAAGAAGCTGATGCTAGGGAAAGTGGAAGGCAAAAGGAAGAGGGGCCGACCAAGGGCAAGATGGATGGATGGATGGTATTCTGGAGGTGACGGACTCAACCATGGGGGAGCTGGGGATGGTGACGGCCGACAGGAAGCTCTGGCGTGGGCTGGTCCGTGAAGTCACGAAGAGTCGGAAGCGACTGAACGAATAAACAACAACAACAAAATATATATAATTAATAATAATAATAATAATAATTAGAGATTTTAACATAAGTAAAAGATAAATATGAAAATATATAAAGAAAAATTAAGAAAAAGATAAAAGATAAAAGTGCAGAAAACGGTACAGATAGAAAAAGATATATAAAGAAGCGACCTCCAATCTTCTTTACAGCAGTTACAAACAAACTTATTATCTCTCCTCCCCCTTTAGGATTACATTACATGGTTTCCTTCTTCCCATATTCAACCCTTTTTAATCAGCAAATCCAGAAATCGCTAATTCATTTTTTTCCATTTTCAGCAAAAAGTCTGTAAGAGGTTTCCAGTCTTTTATGAAAATACTTGTTGGTTTATCCCTGATCCAATAGATCAAGTTTGCAATTTCTGCGAATTCTGCAGCCTTTATGAGTTTTTAATTTGTTTATTTTGGAAAACTCCCAGACATGGATTTCATGTGCAAACATGTAATGTAGAACTTAGCTATCATCCCACAGAATTGTACAACAGCATGTCTGTAGCACTAGTAGGTGAGGAAGTGAAGAAATGTATAAAACTTGATCTTTCATTCCTCTAATTATTTACATTTCTCCTAAGGAAAGCTTGTAGAGCAACAGCTGAAGGAAAAAAAGAACTCTATAAAAATAGTCCTAGTTACCTAGCAAAAATTATGAGACAGAATTAAAGTATCTCATGATGCATTGTGCTAGTGTGGATATTGGCAGTGGATACTGAATTTTGTTTCCAGAGTACATTATTATTTATAGATTTGTGGTCATAGACAAAAAATTTCATAGAGTATAACAAACAACAAAACTTAAAATAAAACTAAATATTAAAAGGTAAAATATATGAATATATGAATACATGGCTAATTGCCCTATATCATGGAAATTAATCAATCAAATCTTATTTACACCCCAAGTTTCTTTACAGTCATCATGACTGAACAATATTTTGCTATAATTGTTGAGATTTCTGCAGATTTATCTGCTAATAAGAACACATTCTCTTCCGTAGAACAGTCAGAGCAATTTGTTAAATGTAGCTACTTCCATTTAAAATAATATTGAATAAAGATGTATTTCTTTAATTTATATCTCATTTCCATAAAAAATAGTGCTCATAATGGCTAACAATTAAATACAGATAAAATCACCATGATAATTCCAAATCAACATTGACAATAAGTAAAAAACAGTAAGCATGCTTTTGAGTTTCCATTATATTTAAAACATCAAAGCCCATCAAATAAAAACACATAATTAGGAAATAAATAACTGTATGCACCAGAATAAAACATGCTTCAGCAACAAGTCATTTTTAAAGTCAAAGGCCTGTCTGAGTAGAAATAATTTGCCTGCTAATGAAAGAACAAGAGAGATGGCAGGAAATCCCGGAATCTCAGATCGGCCACTGAAAAGACTTGTTTTGTGTCTATGTCTCTCCTGAGGACCTGAAAACCCAGGCAACCCCATAAGGGAGAAAGGAGGAGGCTTCAGTAATGCCCTTTGTTGCCTCTTGCTATGGCTAACGGAAGCAGCATAAATAATGCAAAGTAGCACACAATTTAATTTATACATGCATAATGTATGCAGATCGTAGAGCTGGTGCAGAATTTGGATTACTGCTGGTGCACCGAGTTTGATTGTTTGATATTGCAGACTACAGAGTTTACATATGAACCAAAAGAAATGAAGGGCAAGGGAGAGAAAAGGTTTGGCCCAAGAGTCAAAGTTTAAACTGTCATTGTTGTACCAATCTTCTTTATTTGCACACCTTCTGAGTCACACACAGCTTTCCCGGTGAGAGGTTGAGAGATCTTACAGGAGACCCCAGTCAACCTGCTACATTGAAGAAGCCTGAGGAGAGAAGAATTTACTAAATGACAGATGACAGGGCAGTTTCCCACACGGCATGGCTTCTGCAATCAGAGGCCTGCAAAAGGCAGTCCTTGAAGGTTCAACAGCAAAACTAGGTTGATTTCTAGGCAGCAGAGAGCCAGACTGAGCCTTGTCTTGTCATTACAGGCTGTCTCTTTGCAAAAGAAGATCTGGGATGCCTCCATTGCTCTCAGAGCATTTTCTTCTTTAGTTTCAGAGAGGTGTCACTGCTTCAACACCTTGTTATCATGAACAGAAGAGGGGGGGAAATGCTGAAGGATACAGAGACAGATTGGTAGCAGTCTCTGGCAGACTCCAGCAGTAAGGCAATTGTCATGACAATAAAGAGGCAGACACCAGTGCTGGGTGAAATGCTCCTTTAACCTTCACTAAACACAACAGCATGGGGTCAACAAGGGTTGCTAAAAAATGGGGGTGAGGACAAGGAAGCTGATTCCTTACCCTGTGCATTCAAGCAGTGGCTTGGTCATCCACACCACCTGGGTGCCTTGTGCATCATACACACGCTTGAGACTTAAGAACTAAACCATATCTTCAAGCGCCATATGCTTTTTAGGCTAGAAAGAGATGCTGTCTTTGGGTGACCTCCACAGATGTCCTCCCTTTCCCTAACTGCTCTATCATCCTAGCTGAGCAGAGTGGAGTAATTCTAGCTGGCGTTTTTTAATCCGGACATTCTTGCCAAGGCGAGTCACCAAACAACGTCTGCGGTAGAATGACAAACAACCCCAGGTATCCAACCGCATCTGCCTTTGATACTGGCCAGATTGGGCCAGAACTGAGAAAAGTGCTTAACTAAAAAGTGCCTTTCTGCCCAGAAAAGAATCCAGAGAATCCAGAGAATTAATTCTGAAACAGAAAAAGACTTCCTAGATGGCCACTAAGATGGGATTGTTGGCAAGGCCACCTGGTAAATGCTAATTTCCTTGCCCTTGTCAATATTAGTTCACCATCTCCTGATCAGTTGAACTGTGGTCCCTACCATGCCAACTAAGGCAGCTGCATTCCAAAAGGAAGAATAAACAAATTCCCTTAGCAACTTCCTATGGTGGCCACTGTCAGGCTGAAGATGTCAGTCAACTGGCATTGAATTAATAAAGGAACAATGAGCACCGCAACCAAAGCTGTAGAAAGAAACAAAGAGGTAATTAAAGGGAGGGTAAGTAAAGGACATATGGCAGCAAGATAGCTATAGCAGGCCTAGTTAGCTGCTGTCAAAGGCAGGGTACTTCAGCAACATGGTAAAAGTAAAAGGAGACATAGGCCATGTGGGGGATTGCAGGCTTGGTGGGAGAACATCCACTTCCTTTCCTTCCTAGAACACATTCCTATATGTAGCTGTCTATCCCTTGCCCCTTGTTCAATGCTATGCAATTGAAAAGGGAAGAACTGCTAGTTTTGACTCAAGGCGGACACTTTCTCAGCTCTAGGAAGAAGGCAATGGCAAGCCACTTTGGAAAATGTTGCCAAGAAAACTGCAGGGACTCTTCCAGGCAGTTGCCAGGAGTCAAGACTGACTTGAAGGTGCGCACATACACACACAGAGACGTTTTCATAATTTTATCATGTACACATGCTGAGATCCCTGAACAACATGCAAACCGTCGTCTGGAGATCCCAAATCTCAGCAACATGCCCAGAAGTCATTGCATTCCTCTCCAATGATTGTTCCCGGACTGTGCTCATAGAGAGGGGGGAAAAAGAGATATTAAAATACCCAAGGAAAAGAAATGAATGGGGCCCAATTTCTGCAAAGATTGGAGGTCATAATAACTTTCACAAGCCTGAATAATAAAAAGAAAGCAGCTCCTTTGTGGTATGTCAGTTCCAGTCATTCACCTTAACCAAGACATTAGGAGTATTCTCAAGCAGAACAAGGAGCTAAAGAAACTTTTTAGTTTGCAGAATGTCCCTTATTGATTAGCCCCTTTCAAAATGGTAGGCTTCTCGTCCGGTAGATTGGTGTAAGCGCAGAAATGTTTACAGTGGTGCAAACATGCGTGAAAAGAAAAATACCCTAGAGATAAGCTTTCAATTAAAAACCAGGAAGTTAAAAATAGGGTCTGGTAAGAGTTTTCTTGCCCTAGAAAATGAGGCCTCTTTCCCTCCCCCATTTTTACAACTCAGGTAATGAGACGGCAGAACTTATTACTGTGTTTCCCCTCTCTGCCTGTTAAGCTTTGTAGTGCATTTGCAGATATTACAAAGAGCTTTAGGAGAGTATTTTAAAGTGCCTGATGCAAAACTGTGCTCTACTTCACAAAAATTCCTTAGTGTTAAGGGAAATAAAATACTTCACTTCAATAAAAATGTCATTTAGGGAAGGGAGGGAAGTTTGACAAGGAGGTGAGAAGTTGAAGAGGAAGCTATCAAAATACACAAGGAAATTAGAAGGACTTCAAGGGCCTAAAAAAAGAGGGACGGATTCCAGGAAAGGAAATTCTGCCTTTATTGCACTATAGAGTTTATTGAGATTTTAGTTGTCTCCTCAAATACAAAGAGCTGGACTTATTCTCTCTTTGAATAAGGAATCAAATGCAAAGGCAATAATTTATAAAGCCTGGCTCTCATGTTATTTTGCTGTAAGGAAACAGGAGATGGCCTTAGCTAGGAGCTTGTGAAATTATCCTGCTGAATTTCAGCAGGATTGTTTAATCTCTTTTAATTTGCCATAGTATTTGTCATTTGTTTCATCTGGAGACTAACTGCCAAGCTAATTTAATTTTTCTCCTATTGCAAGTTCCATACCAAATCTAGGGATATGAAATACCTATCTCTCCCACCCATCATCATGAAAACTGATGCTGTTTCACCTTGAGCTTCCTCAGGTATTCTGCCAAAGGAGGAAGCCCTGGTATCAAAGAGTCACTCTGTATGAACTTGAGTTTAGTATACAGCTTGGCTGTTCCAAAGCTTCAAGACAATTTGCTTTTGAATGTGGGAAGCCTCTGAAAATACCCAGTCCCAGTCTGAGTTGCTTAAATATCTTTCAGAAACAATTTCAGTACTGTATGTTGTTTTGATTTATAAAAAATCCAAATCATCGTTTGCCAACTTACCACCTTTTATGTTGCCCAGGGATAATGGAAGTTGAAACCTAACACATGGAGAGTGTTAGGTTGGAGAAGCTTCTCAGAAGGATGTATCTCCTGCATTATTTCTTGGCTATTTCTGGAGATAAAAATAATAAAATAAAGTTGATTTAGAAGGGTGGCTAGGCTCATATCTCAAAACATGGCTTCTTTTAACTGTTTTATTAGCTTCAATTTTCGAATTCAAAGTAGTGACCTATCATTTATGAGTTTATTTATTTATTTATTTATTTATTTATTACATTTATATCCCGCCCATCTCCCCCACAAGGAGGGACCCTGGGAGTTCTCTCCCTAACCTTAATTCTGTACCCCTTAACTTCCTTTAAAAATCTTTGTGATCAGATCCTAACCTATCTTCCTGTCCTCTCCTTTAAGGCATTAACGATGGCAAAATAGCAGACAAATAATCAGATTGCACTTGTTTATGTTAAGAAAATTGCCACTTCAGGAGATGAAATTGTTGGATTTTCTTTTCATGACCAGCTGCTAATCATGGTGTCAGACATCAAAATATTCTGAAAACATTTGGTTAAATAGTTTTGCTTTCTCCTTGAATTATATGCCACTGTTTACTGACTTGATTGTTACATCCTGTATTTGCTTTGTTAAATATGTCTTTACCCAAAACACATATTTAACAAAAAATGTATTAGACAACTTTTCCTGTTTGCCCCCTTTATTTAGCATTGAGAAACATATGGTTTATATATAAGACATATACAGATACAGTAGCTAAAAATATTCCAGTGGTTAAAGTTAACATACAGTGCTGAGCCCAAAACTCAATAGGTAAGTAAGTGGCTTCCAAATCTGGGAGTGGGGCAATTTATCAGTTACTTCACTTCATCAGCAGGAACACATTCTTAATCTGGGGAGTTATTGTAGTTATTGTTGCTAGTACAGACCCTAGAGGCCTTAGTAAGGTAAGGTAAGGTAAGGGTTCCCCCCGCACATTTGTGCAGTCGTGTCCGAATCTAGGGGCCGGTGCTCATCTCCGTTTGCTAGCCGAAGAGCCAGCATTGTCCGAAGACGCTTCCGCGGTCATGTGGCTGGCATGACGCGCGTGGAACGCTGCTACCTACCCACCGAAGTGGTACCTATTCATCTACTTGCATTTGCATGCTTTCGAATTGCTAGGTTGGCAAGAGCTGGGGCGAGTGCGGGAGCTCACTCCGTCACGCGGGGCTAGGGATTCGAACCTCTAAACTTGCGATCTTCTGACCGACAAGCCTGGCGTCTTACCGGCTGAGCCACCATGCCCCTTCAGAGGCCTTAGTAGTAAGTAGTAATTGTCAGCTTTTGCTGGCCCAACACCTCTGACCTGTCCTAAATAGAGGTAGCCAGACCATGACGATCCATGGATTCATAATCAGACTGAACTACAGTAATGCATTATATGGATAGGAAACTTTTCTTTGTGAGCTGCCACAAAGTATGGCAGCTATGTGCCATGGATACTCCTAATTCACATGCTCAAAGCGATGCATTAGCTGCCCTCCCCTTTTTTGGGTGTGTGTGTGTGTGCCTTCAAGTCTCATGGCAACTACATGGTCAGTTCCATGCGGTTTTCTAGGCAATATTTTCAGAGGTGGTTTGTCATTGCCTTCTTCCTAGAGCTGAGAGAGAGTGACTGTCCCAAAGCCATCCTATTGGCTTCTGTGCCTAAAACAGGACTAGAGCTCAGGTTTCCTGCTCCTAGTCCAATGCCTTAACCACTAGACCAGACCGGTTCTCACTCACTACCTTTGTTGTTGCTGTTGTTCAGTAGTTTAGTCGTGTCCGACTCTTCGTGACCTCATGGACCATAGCACACAGGCCTTCCTGTCCTCCACTGTCACCCGGAGTTTACTCAAATTCATGTTCATTACATCGGTGATGCTATCTAACCATCACATCCTCTGCCATCCCCTTTCTGCCTCTGCTTTTTAAAAAAAAAATTCTGCTTTTTTTCCCCACTCACTACCTATTAGCTATCAAATCGAATTCATGTTTGTGATGGAGTTTTGAAGGTTAATAAAAGAACTCCAAGCAACTAACAACAATCTTGCAGAGTAGAAGGGTGAACCAGCAGGGAACTTGCACTTTAAGCTTAATTATGTTCAGAAATAAATTCAGTCTTCACACATTAGTTAGGTCAGGGGTCGGCAAACTTTTTATGACGGGAGCCATTTTGACATGCTCGTGCACATTTTGAAATGCTCGAGAGCCAGGGGGCGGGGTTTGCAGGCGGGGCCAATCGCGTGGAAGGGGGCGGGGTTTGTGGGCGGGGACCAATCGCGTGGAAGGGGCGGGGTTTGGGGGCAGGAGCCAATGGCGTACACTGGGGGGCCGCCACACCTGCCGCCATGCCTGGTGTAGGGGGATCAATTACGGACCTGCTGGCTTAAAAGACAAAATGGGGGGATGGGGGGGGGCGGGCGGAGCTGTTAGTCTACTTCTGTCAAATGGAAAATTCTCGGGACACCTTCAAAGGGGCGGATTGTAGCGGAAAAGTCTGCGTCTTTGCATGAAGGAGCCTGGCTCAGAGCTCTGGGAAGCAGGGGAACATTTGCCCTCTCCAAACGCCACCGTCCCCAAACCCAGCCAGGGCGCAGCTTCTCCAAGCAGCCTTGAGGCGCGCCTTCTCCCCTCCCTCCCTGCTCCAGGGCGCGCGTTTTAGATCCTCGGCCGCCTCCTCCTCCCCACCCCTGGGCTGGGAGCTCGGCTCCCCATCTCCCTGCCCGCCCACCCCCCGGGGAAAGTATGGCCTGGTCTTCTCCAGATTCCACTGGGCTGCACAGGCAAGCCGTAGCGCTATGTGTGGTCAACCAGGTATGCCCTCCGATGCCTTTTCCAAGTTTCTCCCCTTTCCCCCCAGCTGGGATCCCCTTACCGTCTCCATAGCCCGCCCCGCTGTCTCTGCCCCTCGTACTGCCCGCAGCACACGAGGGGTTAAGCCCGACCTGACGTGGACTTTGCGTGGGGTGGGGGTAGGGCAGGGCGGGAGAGCCACGGAGTTTGGGGGCGTCAAATCGTCCTTTCGGTCTTTTCTTCTTTCAGCAAAAAGCCCCTATCAGGTTTCTAGCCCTGAAAGAAACTCTTGATCATTTTTCCTCCGAACAGACTGGCCAGCTCCACCTTGTCTGCGAGTCCAGTTAATTTAATAATCCGGCCTTCCGCTGTAGCTTTTTCATCGCTTTTCCAAATTTTTGCACACCGCAATCTTGCCGGAGGGGGCTAAGATGCGTGGACTCCAACTCCCAGAATTCCCCAGCCAGCATTCTGGGAGTTGGAGTCCACCCATCTTAAGGTCGCTGACGTTGAGAAACCCGGCATTAGCCCACCCGCCCGCGCTGGTCCTCGCAGAGGGAAAATAGCTTCCTTAGGCTTAGCCAGCGAATCCCCCCCTGGATGGAATTTGCTTCTCTGGCTGGACTTCGCTAGAGTCGCAGCTGTCTCCAACCACCCGGTCCGGATAGACGCCTTGGGCTTCCTGCCCTTCGCGCACAGAACCTCCTCGCTGGGCGTCGTCTACCTGCGACCCGGAGGCGGCGCACGGAATAAGCGCGCGGCCCCTTTAAGGCGGCGGCGTTCCGGGGAAGCGGAAGTGGCAGGAGATACTCCACGTTCGGAGCCAAACGTTGGGGCGCAGGCGGCACGCTGTCATTGGTCGAGCGCGGCGGGGCGGGGGGGCTTTCGGCGGTGTTCCATCGCCGGTCACGGCCCTGTGTCTACGCACCGCCGGGCAGGTGAGGGTCGGTGAGCGGCGGCCCCGGAGGTGGTTTCTGGGAGGAGTCGGGGCGCGGGGGAAGCTTTGTGGGTGGCTGGGAAGTGGGGGGTGAGGGTGGGGCAGGGCGGGAGAGCCGCGGAGTTTGGGGGCGGGATCCAATTGCGTGGAAGGGGTGGGGGTGAGTTCAGCTGCGGAGCCAGACTCAAGGGGCCAAAGAGCCAGATCTGGCTCACGAGCCGCCATTTCCGACCCTTGAGTTAGGTGAAGAAAAATAGAGATAGCTTACATTTATTCAGTAGATCTGGATACAAGTAGATTCATTGTAGATCTGTGTGCAAGCGAGATGTAATGGACGAGGGCTGCATTGTGCAGCGCCTCCTGCTTGCAGGTGTGCCCAAAGGGTAATGGAGGTTGTTAATCCCCCAAACTCAAGGAGGAGGAGGAAGTGGAAATCAGGTGACCCATATGACACCCCACAAGCACAATAGAAATGCGTTTTACTAGAAAAGAGCCCCACTTATGCTTATGAGACAATGCTGAGTTGACCCCTGATGATTCCAAAAGTTTGTTTAAAAGGCTGAAACAGGACAGGCAATGTAAGGAACAGCTGTCTTTAGTAAAGACTTTTCCATCTTTATGCTCAGTGGAGCGTACCTTGCTTCTCACACCAGTTTGCTAATGCTCATTCAGCAATAGTGGAAAGAACAGCATTCTTTGTGGCTGTACCCACTGTGTCCCCACTGAAAAGAGACAGACTCACAGTGTGAGTTTTTCTGCTAGGACCTTGGTTGCCAGTATTGCTAGCTGCCCAGTGTAGCTTAATGGTGATGTTCTATTGTTCCTTTTTTATTGGTTGTTTTTATTCTCTTTTGTTATTATCTTATTGTAAACCACATTGATGTTTGCAGTTCAAAATCAAAAGGAATATAGAAATATCAAATACAAGACTTGACAGGAGAGTAGTTGGGAGGATGTAAGGGTGTTTGTCATGTCTCTACTTTAGGGGCACAAGTGGTTAAAACCTAGATAGGGATGTCTCTAGTTTAATGTAGAACAGGACCAGGCAATATAGTACCGTATATGCACAGATATAATTCTTAAGACATGCCAAGCTCTCTCCCCAGCTTTAAAGAAAGAAAGGACCATCTCATCCCCATTACTTCGACCCGCCCCACCCGGTCATGGAGAGAGGGCATGCTACGGACCCCACCTGTAAGAGAATTCCATCTGGTGGGGCCCAGGAGGTAGGCCTTCTCTGCAGTAGCCCCGCCCTCTGGAATATCCTTCCCTCTGAAATAAGATTGGCCCCCTCTCTCCTGGACTTCCGTAAAAAACTGAAGACCTGGTTTTGCCATCGTGCCTGGGGCGGGGAGGGAAATAGTCATTCTTGGGGATGGCTGGTGTCCTAAACCAGCTTTTTACATACTCATGGACCGGAATAGAACCTCTCACCAACTGGTTTTTATTGTATTTTATATTTTTAACTTTATTTGTATTACTGCTGGTTTTATGGAATTTAAAATTTTGTTTTTACTGTAAACTGCCCAGGGTCCCTCCTTGAGGGGGGGATGGGCGGTGATAGAAATTTGAGAAAGAAAGAAAGAAAGAAAGAAAGAAAGAAAGAAAGAAAGAAAGAAAGAAAGAAAGAACCCCCCCGTGTCTTCTATCATCTTTATTTCTATGAATATCATTGGGTGACACACAGACATTCTTGGTATCCATCCTCACAGCCTCCTTACCCCAGTGCAAAGATACCCCTCTTCCTGTTTGCCAGCAATATATCCTGATGATATTGCTTCTGTCTCATTGTCAAGCTACTGCTAAGGCAGCCTGAAGACGGTTTTAGGTGTTCCAGTGTGAACCATCTAGGGCAGTCTTTCTCAACCTTGGCAACTTTAAGATGGGTGGACTTTAACTCCCAGAATTCCCCAGCCAGTTCCACCCATCTTAAAGTTGTCAAGGTTGAGAAAGACTGATCTAGGGTATAGGCAGGAGGTGGCTTAGGATAATGCTGTCAGGGTCGGCAATCGGCTTGTCCTCAATTACTCTGGTAAGTCTGCTGTGCCCTGTTGCACCTGGTGGTTGTAGTTGTGCTCGGCTCTCCTTTTGGAGTGCTGTTTGGGTTGAATGGGGATCACCCCAGCCACTTTCTTTGAGTGTCTTTTTTTCTTGCAGGTTTGCCATCTGATCAAACTAAAAGCGGCCACTGCCTTGACCAAGAGACTGCGCAACTCACAGCCCTCCTGTCAGAGTTCTGGCAGACCTCTGCCATTCAGACCAGAAGGATACGTGCAGGAAGAACCAACACGTAACTGACAAGCTAGCGCGGAAGCGAGCGCTACAGTAACGAGGTGTGAAACGGAATGCATCAACCCGGGAAAGACTGTCTGAGTACTCCGGAGCCAAGAACTACACATCTCAACTTCAAAAGGACAAGGGGGGGGGGGGAATGTTTAAATGTAATATACCATGCCATACCAGTTCATTCACGTCTTTGTTCCTGTTCCTGTGTACCAGAATAAATCCTTTTACTTGTAAGAAACCAGCATTCGTGGCTTCTTTTAGAGAAAGGGATTTCTTGGACATTGTTGGGAGCAGTCCTTACATAAAGACGTGAATCACAACTGACCACGTATCCTGAGGACTATCCCGAAAAAATCGGTGAGCTCCCCAGTCGAAAGCGGTCACACCACCAGAAAACTTCATCCTCGTGAAACGGAATGGAATCGGTAGAGGCAGCAGAAACCACCGCAGTAGCCGGACCCAGCTCATTGAGTGCCCAGCCGATGGAGGAAACCCAGCAAGTGGAAGCACGCTCTACCAAGACCACCAACAAACGGGAGGGAAAGAAATCCCAGAAGGAGGAGGTAAACAAAACCCCTATCCTTCGCAGTGCCACCAAACCCAAAGCGACGGGATGGTCCGTCGCCATTGGTGAAGGGCTGGAAGAGAAGGTGGGGAAACCTACCAAGAAAAGGGTCACCCCAACCCAATGCATTGAGGTCCTGGAAGACCAGATGGCACATTTGAGTCTAGAAGTAGGATCTATGAATAAAAAATTGGACTCTATGGGGGTGGCCATGGAAAGATTAATAAGAAACATAGAGGGACTCAGAGGGACAGAAGTGAGCCCGGCACCCTCAGACGAGGAGGAAGAAATCCTAGAATGTAGTGGGGAAAGCGACGAGGGGGAAGATGAAATTCACTCCTACAGTCAGCTGCCCTACAGCCAACCGCCTATAACCCCAACCTATGACCACCACAGGATCCCACTGAGGACCCCCGTTCCAAGTGGCACAGGCGAGTTAAAAACGAAATTTGATGGAGATCCCAAGAAACTAGCATGCTTTTTAACACATGTACAAGGCTTCATGGGAGAATTTGAGCATACCTTCCGAACGGAGGAGAGTAAGGTGCAATACATCTCCAGTTTTTTGGAAGGGGAGGCGGGTGACTGGCTGGTGGCTCTACACGATAGTGGAGCCCGCGAGCTGATGAACTTTAGGAAGTTCATGTACGCCCTTAGGAAGAGATTCGAGGATACGCTATCTAAAATATCAGCCAGGGCTCGAATCCAAAACTTGAGACAAGGCAATAGGGCAGTAGCAGAATACGCTATGGACTTCAAAAAGCTTTTGTCAAAATTACCAGACTGGCCTGAATCGTTTAAAATTGAACATTTTCAATATGGACTGAGACAGGATCTGATAGAAGTGGCAATAGAGAGAGACGACCCTGGAACACTAGAAGGGTGGATCCAGCTAGCAGGGAAAGTTGAAAGTAGCAAAATACAGCTACAGAATATCAGAACTTTCCACTCCATGCGGAAGAAACAGGGAAATTCCTTCACCCAACCACGCAAACCTACCAAGCAACGGAACTGGGAAGAGGAGCTATTTCTAAAGAAAAACCCTCCACAAAAAAGACGCCAGACGACAAAGGAGCCAAGACAGCGCCCGCGAAATACAAAGGAGCGGCGGCAGCAACCGAGGAGCGAAGGAGCGTGCAGTACTGGGACACCGACTCTGACACCTCAGAGGACAACTTCGAGCCGGCGGGAAACGAAAACGGTCTGTTCTAAAGTGCGCCGCAGGACAGGCCTTCAACACTGGGTGCGACGGGGGGGATGGTGTTCCCAAATGCCCCACAATGAATATCAAGGTAAAGTTACAAAACTTGGACGGGACAATTGTGGGGGGTGGCCATGCTGGACTCTGGGTGCTCCAGATGTCTGATGCGCCCGAAAGTGGCATCCAAACTGAAACTTAAATTGATCAAAATGAACATACCCATCACGTTTTGCCAATTGGATGGGTCAGAAATGAAAGGTGGGCCAATTGAATATACCACAGAAGACATACAAATGTCTGTGGGGACCCATGTAGAGACATTACGATTTGTCGTAGCACCTATTGCAACGCGACACATTGTGCTAGGACTTAAATGGCTCAAGAAAAGAAACCCCCGAGTGGACTGGGCATCTGGGGAAATGGATTTTTTTGATGGGACCTACAAAGCGGTCGCGGAGACGACTGGGGTAAACGACCTCGAATGGGGGGCGGCAGGCATGGAACAAGGGGGGATGGATCAATGGGAGGAGGATCGAGACCAGGAGAGTGACACGCTTCTGGACACAATCCCGGAGTAATATCTCTCAGTAGCTGAGGTGTTTAGCCAAAAAGAATGTGAACAAGAACCCCCCCATAGACTTTCAGACGCAACAGTTGACCTCATACCCGGGGCACCCTTCCCCAAACCCAAAATGTATGCGATGACCCAGAAAGAACTGGTTGAATTACGCAAGTTCATTGACAAAAATCTGGCAAGGGGGTTTATAGAACCCGCAAATTCGCCCCTAGCAGCCCCTGTTCTCTTTCGGAAAAAGAAAGACGGGTCCTTACGACTCTGCACGGATTACAGGGGGTTAAATGCTATTTCCGTAACAAACCAGTATCCACTTCCACTCCTGAAGGACATGCTGGCACAATTGGCAAAAGGCAAAATTTTCACAAAGTTGGATGTCAGAGAGGCTTATTACCGGGTACGCATACGGGAAGGGGATGAATGGAAAACGGCATTCAACTGCCCATTGGGTCAATATCAGTACCGGGTTCTCCCGTTCGGGATAGCGGGGGGACCGGGCATCTTCATGAGATTGATAAATGAGGTACTGTATGAATTTCTCTACCAAGGGGTAATTGTGTATCTGGATGACATCTTAATCTTCTCCGACAGCCTAGAGGAGCATACCCAATTGGTCAAAAAAGTATTAGAGAAATTGCTAGAGCAGGGCTTTCCAAAGTGCCGCCGCTGGCGACACACCCGGCGGCGGCGACATGCGTGCACACGGCGGCGGCGCGGGGGGGCATGCGGCAGCACACGCGCACGGCGGCGGCGCGGGGGGCGTGCGGCGGCACGGGAGGGGTGTGCGGCGGCGCGCGCGTGCATGGCGGCCACCGTGCACGCGCGCGCCGCCTCTTCCGGGTGGTGTGGCGACACACCACGCTGTGTGTGGCAACACACTTTTGTGTCGCGACACACAGTTTGGAAAGCTCTGTGCTAGAGGCTAAACTTTATGTCAAATTAGAAAAATGCGAATTCCATAAGGATAGCTTGGACTTCCTAGGCTATAGAATTTCACACAAGGGCATTGAAATGGACCCGGGGAAAGTACAAGCAGTGTTAGAATGGGAACCCCCCTGAACCCGCAGACAACTCCAAGCGTTCCTTGGGTTTGCGGGGTTCTACAGACAGTTCATTCAGGGGTTCGCTCAGATCGTGCTGCCCCTGACGGACCTATTAAAGACAAAAGGAAAGGGGAACAAAGGGAAATTGCCCAGTAGCAAAATAATTTGGACCAAGGAATGTCAGGAGGCATTCGACAAACTTAAGGCTCTGTTTACAGAGGAACCCATCCTAAAACACCCGGAAGTGGAGAAGCAATTCATAATTCACACGGATGCTTCCCACAACGCAATTGGATCAATATTACTGCAATTCGATGATTCCAAAAAACTGAGGCCATGTGCTTACATTTCAAAAAAGTTCAGCGAAACGGAAAAAAGATGGCATGTTTGGGAAAAAGAAGCGTTTGCAGTTAAACATGCCCTAGACACATGGTGACACCTGTTGGAGGGGGCGACCATACCGTTCCAGGTTTGGACGGACCATAAAAACTTAGAGGCGCTCAAATCCCCCAGAAAGCTGAATCACAAACAACTACGGTGGGCTGATTTTTTTAGCAAATTCAATTTCACCCTACAGTATTTCCCGGGGGGGGGGGGGAAGAACCTCTTGGCAGACGCGTTATCACGCCTGCCCCAACACGACGGTAAAGTCAAGGGGATCGTGGAAACGTTCATCCCTACCCAGACGTGCACACAAACACAGGCAATTGACCTAACAAACCAGAACAATCAGACTGATAGGCTTGAGGGCAATTTGGCACTCACCCGGAGCAAATCCAAAGAGGCAGGGGAGAACCCCTTCAAATCCAAACTGCGGGCAGAAACAGTGGTAGACACATGGTGGGGGGAGAACAGGCACACATTAACTGAAAGCAATGGGCTGTGGTGGAAGGAAGGAAAAGTATACATTCTGGAAGGGTTAAGGAAAGGGGCTTTAGAGAAAACACACGACCACAAGATGGCTGGCCACTTCGGGTTTGTCAAAACATTGCACCTAGTCAGAAACAAATTTTGGTGGCCAACGCTGCGCAAGGATGTTAAAGAATATGTAGCCTCCTGCCCAGTATGCGCTACGGCAAAACAAGTAATGGGGAAACCCACAGGACTGCTTCAGCCAGTAGCCAACCCAACGCAGCCATGGAAACAGATTGCAATGGTCTTTATTGTGGACTTACCCGTGAGCAATAAAAAAACGGCAATCTGGGTAGTCACTGACCTATTTTCTAAACAGGCACATTTCATTGCTTGCAATGGGATTCTGAATGCCCATAAACTAGCTAAAATGTTCATACAACACATCTACAGAGCCCACGGTACGCCCGAACGCATAATAAGCGACCGCGGCAGTACTTTCACCTGCAAATTTTGGTGGGCATTTTTTAAATTAATTGGTTCCGTACAAGGATTAAGTAGTGCATTCCATCCGTGCACGGATGGATCATCTGAACGCATTAATGCAATACTAGAGCAGTACCTGAGATGCTACATAAGCTATCAACAAAATAATTGGGCGGAATTATTGCCTTTTGCAGAAGTAGCCTACAATAATTCCATTCACCAAAGTACGGGGTTTTCGCCTTTTAAAATTGCGACGGGGCAAGACTTCATAACCATCCCCGAACTCGCCCTGACCCAAGTAACAGATGGGACCACCCCATTACGGGCGGATGAGTGGATCGCACGCATTAAAAACAATTGGCCGGTCATGGTGAAAACCCTCCAGGAAGCTAAAGAGAACTACAAAAAATATGCTGATCGAAAACGGGCGGCTGAATGGGAGCTCAAAGTAGGGGACAGAGTGTACCTGTCCACCAAAAACTTGCGCTCCACCCAACCAGCTAGAAAACTTGCCCCAAAATTCATTGGGCCGTTCCCTATAATAAACGTGATTAACCCAGTAACGGCCAAACTGCAACTCCCCAAATCACTGAGACGAGTTCACCCAGTATTTCACATCAGCCTGTTAAAACGGTACAACCCATCACAATGGCATCCCGAAGTGGCCGAGCCGACACCAGCAATAGTCAATGGGGAACCACATTTTGAAATTGATAAAATCCTAGACTCCAGGCGACATAAAGGACAGCTTCAGTACCTAGTAAAATGGCAACATCTGCCGATTGGGCACAAAGAGTGGGTAGACCAGAAACACATGCAAGCCCCAAAGTTAATCAGAACTTTTCACAAAGAATTTCCGGACAAACCTCGGTAAAAACAATCGAATTAATGTATTTTGTCATTTCAGACATAAGACAGCAGGAGGTAGACAATGTAAATACGTATGGAACTCACGGGGGGAAAGGGGGGATTTTCTCTTGGATGGGCGGCATGTCAGAGTTCTGGCAAACCTCTGCCATTCAGACCAGAAGGATACGTGCAGGAAGAACCGACACGTAACTGACAAGCTAGCGCGGAAGCTAGCGCTACAGTAACGAGGTGTGAAACGGAATGCATCAACCCGGGAAAGACTGTCTGAGTACTCCGGAGCCAAGAACTACACATCTCAACTTCAAAAGGACAATGGGGGGGGGGAATGTTTAAATGTAATATACCATGCCATACCAGTTAATTCATGTCTTTGTTCCTGTTCCTATGTACCAGAATAAATCCTTTTACTTGTAAGAAACCAGCGTTCGTGGCTTCCTTTAGAGAAAGGGATTTCTTGGACATTGTTGGGAGCAGTCCTTACACCTCCAGAGATGGGCCTAGCCTGCACACCGCTCCCGTTCTGGAATACCAGTTCCATTGGTGCTGTCCTGTGGAGCAGATAGTTTGGGGGATTTCTGTGTGCATTGGGGATGGCAGGTGACATTTCTACTCAGTCACCATTACTCTGTCTGTGGGGGAGACTGCCACCTTGGCTTCTGCAGCTGCTTGGTTAACTGAACTTTGAAGGGTCGATCGACTTATTTATTTTATATTTTTAAAATTTTTATCCCGACTTTATTATTTTTATAGATAACTCATCTACAATAACAGCAAAACCTCTTTCAAATTCCAGCTCTTTAACAATGATTATCTTAGTTATACAATTCTGGATGACTAGATGACAGCCAAGATATGTGAAAAGCAGTGACTCTTTGCAACTAAAACTTGACCATTGGACAGGATGATGATTTTGAAAAAGGTTTGTGGATGTACCGGACAGGAGCCCACACCTTAACACATCTCTCTCCCGCACCAAAACTCATCTCTACTGGACTATTGCAATGTCCAGTGAAGAGCATTTGGAAGCTACAGTTGTTCCAGAATTCAGTGGCTTGAGAAGTTATGGGCGCTTCCCAATTCATCCGGATACATTGAGAGCTGCGCTGGTTGCCAGTTGCCTGCAATTGACCTGGAGCAATTCAAAGCGCAAGTGGTAATCTTTAAAGCAGAGCTTTCCAAACTGTGTGTCGGGACACGTTAGTGTGTCGCCTGCAGTGTCTGGGTGTGTTGCGGCTGCTGCTGCCTCTGAGCTTTGCCAGGATTCCACGCAGGTCCTAGTGCCTGCTTTGTGCCCTGCTGTAAGAGTGTGTCGCAAAATGATGCATGTCTAAAAAGTGTGTCACCAACATGAAAAGTTTGGAAAGCTCTGCTTTAAAGCCTCCCATGGTTCAGAACCTCAATATCTGAAGGACCACTTCTCTTGATAGTATCTGCCTGTTTAATAAGATCCAGTTAGGGTGGACTCACTGCATGTCATTTTGCTCAGGGCCTGCCATCTTCAGGGATCCTGGAGGCAAGCCTTCTCAGTCACTGTCTCCCTGAATATCCACATGGCCCCCTTCCTCCTGGTTTTTAGCAATGGCTATTTCATCAGGGGGCGTGGTGGCTCAGCGGGTAAGACGCCAGGCTTGTCGATCGGAAGATTGCAAGTTCGGAGGTTCGAATCCCTAGCCCTGCGTGCAGAGTGAGCTCCCGCACTCGCTCCAGCTCTTGCCACCCTAGCAATTCAAAAGCATGCAAATGCAAGTAGATGAATAGGTACCACTTCGGTGGGTAGGTAACAGCGTTCCGCGCGCATCATGCGGCCACATGACCACGGAAGCGTCTTCGGACAATGCTGGCTCTTCAGCTAACAAACGGAGATGAGCACCGGCCCCTAGAGTCGGACACGACTGCACAAATGTGCGGGGGGAACCTTTACCTTTTTATTTCATCAGGAGTTGGGGGCTGAAATGGTCTAATCTGTTCCTTCTAGCAGTGGAAGCTATCTCTTGCCTGGTGGTGGCTGTTGAATGAATTAGATTCCTTGTGCTTTATGCTGGTCTATATTGTTACTTATTTTTCTGTAACATGCATTGTATGTTTTTAGCCCCATTTGGGATGGTTGGAATGTATGCCACTCCAGGTCAGCTTCGATTGGAGTAGCGTGTAAGCCCAGTAAAATACCTAAGAATGTGCCCACAGCAGCTTCTATTGTGCGATCTGCCAGCATCCCCTCTATGTTGTAGCCAGGAGGAATGAACCCTTTGCTCCCCTCCAGTGGTTATTAGGTTGCTCAGCTGATCTCTGTTTTGACAAACACACACCAAATTTTATGGCGAGCTGCTTTTTGGAAACAGATACAGGTAATGGCAGGAACGAGATCCTTTGAAACTGTGTTCGCACTATACACTAACTTACGGTTACTGAACCATAGCTTACTGAATTAATTGAATTGCCTGAGTTTGCATAACACACTGAACCATAAACTAACCACACTGGCTGAGCTTGCGCAATTCACTGAGCCACAAAACTAGCCAGCTCCTTTTAGCTGAATGTGTGTAAACCCAGCCAGAGTTTACTAGGCACCTGTGTTGGCAAGCAAAACTTTCTAGCAAAAAAAAGAGAAAGGATGACTTGATCTCAAGCCCAAGCCCTCTTTGGCTCAAGTTAGTATTTTTAAAATTGGGGGAGAGATTGTGTGTGGCTGAGTAATTACAGTATATTGTACTTACATCTCCCTGTACTTATTGGACAAAAGCTCACTTCCCTCTCCCCCTCCAGGAAAACTTTGGGAAAGTCAATGCCATCTATGCTAACCATTTATGGAAAAACTGTTAAGATGTTTATGTAAAATGCAACGCACACAGAGGCCAGTAGTGTTTTTTTTTTTAATTTGATAGCAAATGGTACAAATGCAGGCACTATGCTGCAACATTTTCAAACACCTTAATCAGGATTTCTGTTCCAAAGGTTTTGATCTCCTTTTTTATCCACCATCGCTGCGTTGTCCAGTATTCCTGGCATTAATATAAAATCCTTGTACCTATTCTTGAGATCTTTGCTACAGCTTAGCATTTCCCGTTATTTTCTTTCTGGGAGCCAAGCTGGCTCTGCAACCGAGCGGAGCAGAGTCCGCCTACGCTTGTCTGCTACAAGGAAGCGCGTCCGAACTCCGAGCCGCGTTACTTGGCGCTACAAGGTCAACAAACGTCGCCAGCAGAAGGATGCGGCTCCATCCTGGGCAGAGTTTACTTAGACGGAAGTCCGGATGACTTCAATTAATCTTAATCCCAAGTAACGGGGACTATCGCGGACTTCCCACTAGGTTGCTAGTTTGTAGCCAGTGAAGCCCGCAAGAACGCCAAGCCGCCGGGACGCTTAACCTCCCTCGCGGACTCGCTTGTTTCTCTCTCTCCTCCCCCCCCCCCCCCGCCGTTTTCTGCGTGGAGCCTCCGCTGCCTTTCAAGTTGCTGTACAGTATACGGATTCAAAGGAGGACACAGCATTTGGCTCGGAAATAAGCGACGAGCAGCTTAAGGAAGGAAGGCTCCCCAGATCCTCATCACCCCTGTCCATCACTGAGTCCGCAGCCCTCCATGCGGGCCAGGTGTCCTGCTTTATCCCCATTCTCCAGCTTGCGGCCGTTTATTCTCCTTGTCATGCAAAAGGCTGGCTCGCTGCACCGCAAAGACATCCCCTGGAAATTTGCATGTACCAGAGCTCTGCTACCGCGCCATCTAGCCCTCTCCATCACACCCTCTCCCAAGCCTCGGCGCACAGCACCGAGCCCTGCCCGTTTATATAGTTCTCTAAAAATAGCTCCCCTTACACTGCCTTATAAGGCGGCAGTCGGATGAAACGCTCCTCCAATCCCTCCGGCTCTTCCGTGCTATGGCCCGTCCCCATTTCCTCCATCAAGGCTTCGATTGGGCGTCAGTGACTTCATGAGCGGCCCTTTCTTCCCACCCCCTGTTTACCTTACATGGTCACGCGCTGCCTTAATGGACGGTTTCCTCTGAAGAGCCCACGACTGCGCGGAGAAGGGACGGGGAAGGGGAGGCGGAGGGGGGACAGTGGGAGCGCGCCTGGGGAGCGCGCGCAAGGGAGAAAATGCAACCCCCCCAATAAAGAGCAAAGATTGCATTCAGCAGCGAGCAGCAATGCAGAAATAGATGGCAGTCTCGTGTCAGTGAGTTTGCATTCCCCCCTTCCCTGGTCCAAGCGCTGGAGTCAGCAACAGAGCCCTTGAAAGGCAATTGCTTTTTACTACAAGTGGAGAAGTTCCCCCCTCTTGGTTGCCTGGCTGACGGCTCGCACTGTACATGTTTGGGTGCATTTTTCCTTTCTTACTGGGTTGTTGATGGGGCTCTCATCCTTTTTTTCCCTTCCTTCCTCCACTCTTGTTCCTGCCTTGATTTTTTTCCCCTATCTCTTTGAAAGTGTGACTACAAATATTCTGTCTCTCTCAAACAAAAGCAAAGCGAGAGAAAAAGGACATCTGGATTGATTACGCCTAAGAGTCTTTTCCCCCCTCCTTTTTAATGAACAGAACTAAAACCCCATCACGAAATTTCAAACACAAATCTAAAAGGAAAAGGTTGTGGTTTGTTTTTTTGCTCAGCAGCAGCAGCAGCAACAACATGGATGTGTTGGCTAGTTATAGTATATTCCAGGAACTGCAGCTTGTCCACGACACCGGGTACTTCTCAGCTTTGCCATCCTTGGAGGAGAACTGGCAGCAGGTGAACCATTTACCTTACTCCTGTAAATCTCTTAAATGCTGGCATTGATGAATCAAAGCCTCTCTCTTGCTTTTATTTCTCATTTTCTCTCATCTTGGTTTCCCCCCTTCTTTTAAAATAAGCTACACTGTCACAGTGTCCTTAACAAAGCAATGTAGTTGAAAGCTGCTTGCATTAAATCCAAGATCAAAAGAATAATAATAAATCAGGGAACATCTGAGGTCTGGCGAAAGTTATTTAGAGGTCTTTTAATATTATGTTTTGAGTACATTTTTAAAAGAAAGAAGCTATTTCCCTCCCCCCCCCTTTCCTTTGTGAATAAGGAGTGATCACTTTTAACCTGTATTGACAACTGACAACTGGTAGAAATGGAATAATGTATTTTCCCCTCTTTTTCAAAGTAATTGATGTATCAGTGCAAGCCAGATTTTACTGAAAGTGACTTGTCTGCAGGAACATGCTGTAATAAAAATAATCTGAGTTTCTACTTGTTAATTTTTAAAAACTTGCATGACCAATATTGGTTTAGAACAATGTCACTCAAGCTTATTTCTGCACATCCAACGGAGAGCTTAGACACTAGAGGAGTTAAGAAATATTACCAAAAACGGAAATTGGGTAATGAGGTTAAAACTGCGCTGGTAGACAATGCTGTCAGGAGAGTCGGGGGTCTAGAGAGAAATCAGAGACTTTCATGAAATCTTTGATTAGCCCAACTATCAAGATGAGGAGAGGGAATGATTAGCAATCAAACTATCAGCTGGGAAGATGAAATGTAGCAGGATAAGCCCTTCCAAGAGATTCCTTGTTAGGGCAAGATAAGATCTAAGGTGGTAGTGTGAGTTTTATGGCTGGGCTTGATTAATGATTCCTTGGTATTCTGAAAACTCCTGTCTTCAGAGAGGGAGTGAGGGGCAGGTGGACCCTGGCCTGTGGAGTTAACAAGACAAGGGGCATGTAAAACAGCAGCATGTGGCTGTTCGTGTAACTTCCATGCCCATGACTGATATAGAGCGAACAAGATAATGACTTGCTGGATTTTATTCTCTTGTGGTCCAAACACTATTGATTAGCTCAGTTCTAGAAGGGGTCTTTGAGGTGTCTTGGATCTTACTGCTTTGGAACGGCTAGACACTCTCACTAAAATTTAATCTCTAATATTTAGCCCCAGGTTTCTTTTCGAAAGGGGTTCTTTAGCATGGTGGAAGCACTTCAGGTCCTCTTGGTTGTGAAAGGCAGAAGCCTCTGTTCGGCTTGCTTGTTACACACCTTGGTTAATGAGTCACATCTGGTTTTCTTTATGGTTCTCCTTTCAGCAGCTGATCCAGTTGGAGAGGCAAATAATTCTCGCCTTAACAATTCTTCCAGTTGCTTTCCAACAGTGGTCTTGCTGTTGCATCAGTTGCATATTAATAACAGTCTAGACCATTCTGGGCAAGATAATCTGTTGACATAGCCAGCATGCCTAATGCCTATCTTGTATGCTATATTTTGGAAGGTGGTTTTACTATAGAGAAAGGAAGCTGCCTGTTTATTTCAGTATAAAAGCATTCTGCTCTGAGTTCAAAGTTGAAAGGATTTTTTTTATAAAATCAATTTTTGCTTTTGAAGGCATGTGAACCTTTTTGTTAAATCTTAGTTGCCATGTGAACATGTCACATTCAGGAAACTTAACATTTATGTAGTCAGTTGGAGTGTGTAGAGCGCTCTGTGTACACTGTCTCTATATTTTAACAAATAGTCCCTGTAAGATAGCCAGTTTTACCTTCCTATTGTCTGTCTTGGGGGAGGAGCTGAAAGAATAGTAACATTGTGTCCTTAAAGCTTCCTAGTGAAGTGGCTGAGACTTGAACTGTTTTAATGCATGTTTTTCTTGAATCTTGTAGGCCACCCTGGGCTGTTCAGGCAGTGGGTGGCTTATAAATCTTAAAAGCCAATGAATAAAAATTACCCCACAGCCCTCCAACGTACCAAATGTATACATGTATCCTCAGAAGAAATTCCAATTGCATTCCATAGAGCCTGATTCCAAGTATAAGGGTATAAACCTTCAGTCAAACTCTGCTTAAATGGGTCAAGGAAGAGGGTAAATGGAAAGTGTCATGAAACAGGGAGCATGACTTCACTTACACTAAATTAACTTTGTCAAAGGATATATTTTGCTTTCTCACTCTATTCCAGACATTGTGATTTCTGGAAATACACCTACGATTATAAAGACAACCATGTTTCAAACATTATAATGTGTTTTGAGGGAGCACCGTCATGGAACCAATATCTGCTTCTAAAAATTGGTTTGCTAGCTTTGGGAAGCAGCAAAAGAGCCCTAGGAATCTCAGACCCTACTCATTTTTTTAAAAAAATGTGTTCAGTTTTATTGAAATGCCATCTAGCAAAATACTAGCAAAACATCTGGGAGACATTGCAAACGAAAGAAGAGGAAGAAGGCTTTCCTTGCTTTCCCTTCCCCTTTGTCCGATCACAGCCACATTTGAGAGAGCTGCTCCAGAGGTTGAGTAAGTAACACTGGCAATGGATTCCAGTTACATTTTTAAAAAACACAATTCTTTCTCATCTCCACATCCTCAATCCCGTCCACTTCTACCTTTGAATTCCTAAACAATGTAAAGATGCAGCTCTGTTGAAGAGAGCGCTTACATTGATGACTTCAGCAGTTTGGAAGTTCTTGCTCACATGACATCCTCAAGACAGAATAGCATAATATTCTTTATCGTAAGAATGATCTATCAGGAAACCTCTATTTACCCAGATGTTATAAGATTAGCAATACTGCTCATACTGTATGTTGAGATGCCTTGAGAGTACCAAGGAACAGCAGTATGTAAGCACTAATGGCATACTTCAACCAAGTTGAGCATTTTAGTTACGGGATAAAGTTAAGTTACTTGCTTAAACTTCTCCCACTGGACTCAGTGGGATTTAACCGTCCTTAACTTTCATTGTTAGCATTATATGGAAATAGATCTCATTGTTTTCAATGGAACGCTCTAAAAAGTTAAGATTGTAGCTTTTTTATGCCCCTGCATGAATTTTGGTGTGAGTGACAGCTGTAGAAAACTGATATAGTAACAAGGTGTTGCTTTAGTAGCCTGCCTTCCTTTCTTTATCTTAGTCTACTGTTTTGTGACTGGTGAATACAGAACAGGAAAAGTTGCATGTAGTCTGCAAGTGTCATAAAGAGAAAACCTACTGTACTGACCGCAGCAGTAACTCATGCCAGTTGCTAAATAAACACTTGCTGTCATTCATTCTCCTTGTTGTCCTCCCTCTTCCTTGGTGCTGTAGGAAGAGGAAGTTGTTAAGTCCTTGCTACTAAGAATTAGCTGCATGGAAAGTTACAAGGGGAGTTCCTACATAGCTCAGAGTTTTTGGAGAAAAAGAGGTGATGACCATGTGCCCGTGATGCTTTTAGGTCAAAGAAATATGGCATGCACCATTGTAGCAGGTTGGCATCTTTTGTTTTCAGCGTTAATGAGCAGATGGTTAGGAATGCTCTGTGTGGCTCCTTATGGAGCAAAGCATTCCTAGCATTGAAGTGAGCAAGTTAACTCTTTTGGTATACGTGCCATTTTAGCTGCTTAGGTGATAGCCAGAGTTCTCCCCATGCTTGAGAACTCATGTATGAACCCAGTAGAATAGCATCTAGGCTTGGCCAGGCAGATTCAGGTTCAAGTCTTCCTATAGACATAAACAGCCTTGATAGCCCAAGGCAGATAATTCTACCTCTTCCTTAATATATTGACCCACATATCACCTCTAGGTATCTGGAAAGGAGCTCTTTTCATACAGCTCTTGCCGGTGTTATGTTATAGTATTGTGCAGAATTTTAGTGTGCTTTTACAACAGGGACGTAAGTGGGGCAGGGAGGAGAGGTATGCACTGGCTGGGATATTCAGCCCAGATGTTACTGTTTGGATGAGAGACTTCTAGGATTTGAAATGAATCTGCATAGAAAAATATTTAATAGACTGGAGGGGCTTAAGGTTTTTTTTTTGTTTGCAACTGTCTGTTGCATTACTTTAGGCTTACCGCACATCATGGTTATGTCCTTCATGATTGGAAAAGTCAGGATTCAGGTTTAGAATATACGTAAGCAAAAGTTGGAAATGGCTGGAAATAATGACTGGAATCTGGAGTTATTGCTCGCAATGGCTTGAGAGGTGGAAGAAATAATTTATATCTTGTCCATTTACATTTCTTTACCCTCTGGACTCAGGGCAGAACTTAAGAGCCCCGTGAGATAGTTAGGCTTAGAGTACCATTTATTGAACCTATGTATGTTTAGAATCGAGCATATATTAGTTATGCTGTCTGTCTGCTATCTCTGTAATAAACAGCTTCTCTTTGACAAGCATAGCTTTCACATATATTTTTCAGTCCTAATTTTGACCCCTTCTCATGGACGCTGGGCATTGTTCAGATAGAAATTACTTTCCATCGCACGCTGTGACATTGATTACACTCTGTGTCTGTGGATCATGGAAAGACTCTTGGAGATGGCTTGGCCACCATGGTGTGCTTTGGTAAAAGTGTACTAAGAGCTGCTAGAAGAAAACTTCACAGTACATATAGGAATGCAACCTGTTTCAGTTCAACTTGTTGAGAGGCAAACAGTAATGCAGCAAGAATTCAGCCCAGTCATTCCTGGTAGTGGCAGCTCCTTGCCGCCTCTGATTTTTTAAAACTGGTGTTCCCAGGAATTGGTCCTCTTGCTTGCAAAGTGTGTGTTCTGTTAGCAAACAGCAGCCATAGATGACTTCTCCCTCTCACCTGGCTGTGTAGAAACAAAATAAATTAAGCAAAACAAGAAAATACATTCAGATTGGTTAACAATACATTTGCTAACTGCACACACTTCCTTAATAGTTGCTGAATTTAGCACAGCATTTGGCAACAGGATTTAGGCAACCCTCACAATCCCCAGCCCCGCGTGACGGAGTGAGCTCCCGCACTCGCCCCAGCTCTTGCCAACCTAGCAATTCGAAAGCATGCAAATGCAAGTAGATGAATAGGTACTAGTTCGGTGGGATGGTAACAGCGTTCTGCTTGCGTCATGCCGGCCACATGACCGTGGAAGCGTCTTTGGACAACGCTGGCTCTTCGGCTAACAAACGGAGATGAGCACCGGCCCCTAGAGTCGGACACGACTGTGCAGGGGAAACCTTTACCTTTTTTTTTACACATATAATTAAGGGCTTCAAAAAAAGTTGAATACAGTTGTCCTGGGATAGTGAGTGAGATAGATGCAGCTTTTCATAGTTTGAGATCTCATTGGATGCTCAACACCACTTTAGACATTGTTGAATTGACATGTATGTGCCTGTATTCTACAGGTGCCTATAGTATTTCTTGTAGCAGCCTAATTGTTTATGTTGTATGTTTTATCAAGTATGCACTGCATGAATATGGCAATGAGGATGCAAAGCCAGTTATGGATCCCTATAATATGCATACATGGCTAAATCCAGAAAAATTGAATACACTTTCTACTTTATGGGAAGGAGCAGGTATATCTGAAAATTCCTGTTACATGTATCAAAAAGTTGTTAGATTTGGATCTGGCAAAGCATCCAGCACACACTGATTTTTCTTTTGATCTTTAGATTATGGAGAACATGCTGAAATGAAGATTCTGACTAGCATTGAAGTAGAATATAACTACAGTTGCCTTTTTTAAAGAATCAAAGGAGCTTCAGATTTTTGTCATTTCTGGAAAGAAGGTGTTTTATGTCATATTTAGACAACCCCCCCATTGGTAGACATTCTTAGAGCTCCCATTTACTGAAACCATCTTGACAGCAATAATACGTAAATTATGCTTCTACTATAATGTCTCTTTCCTCCTGTTTGTCATACATCAGTCTGATTAATCAAGTTTTGTTTCCTCTTATACTTGACCAAGGAAGGGGGAATGGAGCTCTAGCATGGTAGTTATCCGACCATGTTGATCATTGTTGTCTTGAAGCCAGAGGATTTTCCAGACTTTGTACTGGTGAGATTCCCAAATAAAGGGGTAGGGAGACTCTTTCAGCCTGACCAGTATTTGTGAATGCAAGCTGAGTCCAACAGCTAGGCTGTTGTGTTACCTTGAATTGGGGTTGGACTGACCATCGGTGGTGGTGAAAATAAGGCCACATAGGGAGCCTACATATGGAGAAAAGAAAAGAAAGATCTAACCAGTGAAAAGTCCTAGTGCACAAATGTGTTTCCGTTAGAATGATGATGTAGGGAAAAGATGTAGGGAAAAGAGGGACATCAATTGTCCTGTATACTTCAGTTTGTTTATTTATTTAATTTTATTTTTATCCCACCTTAATTATTTTTTATAAATAACTCAAGGCAGTGAACATACCTAATACTCCTCCCTCCTCCTATTTTCCCCACAACAAAAACCCTGTGAGGTGAGTTGGGCTGAGAGAGAGCGACTGGCCCAAGGTCACCCAGCCGGCTTTGCCAATCTGTTGTAATCACATTCTTTGTGATAATTGCATGCATGGAATTGCCCTGTCCAGGCTGGCCCTGAGAAAAGCAGCACCTACTGTAAATACTCTCAACCATGTTCCCCTCATTTCAGTGATACTTCTTTAGGAGAAAAACAGCCTGCCCAGTACATCTCAAAACTAAATGTGGATAACTCAGTTTTCACAAAATGTGGTCTTGTTCACACATGTAGTTTGGAGGGGAGAAGGAGATCTACAGAGAGTCTTTGTTCTAGTTGTCTAAAATCTATACTTAGTTAAGTGCTATTGAGTTGTACCTAACTCCAGCAAGTATATGGAGAAATGCCCGCGATCTAGTGCTGTCTCTGGTTATAATTTGCAGCTCTCCCAAGGACCTTCTAGTGAGCTGCTTGATCCTGTTCACCAACCTCATCCTGTGTCCTCCCCTTCTACTTCTCTCAACTTTGTCTCAGCATAGTCATTTTTCCCTAATCAATCCAAAACCTATAGTTTCACAAAACCTTGATCTAATGCTTTGAAACCTGTAATGGCAAGCTTCAGACTTGTTCCTGGTATGTTCTTGTAGGGAACAGTCCACTGACTCTGGAGCAATTAGCAGTGAACACTGTGGTATAGACAACATGCGTAAACATTATGCAGTGGATCAAGATGCCCCTCTTCCACTGAACAAAGAAAACGCCCAGACATGTTCAGGCACACGGGGGTGGTGGTTCTATGACACAGCATGATGCAAAATATGAATGGTAAGAATAACCTGGACCACCTGATCGGATCATCCAAGATACTGTTTGGTCAGAGTTTCCTTCCCTGGAAGGTACTCCACTCACTTGCTTTCAAGGGGTTGGTGGAAAGTAGAGGCAAGATCTTGTTGTGGAGTCTCAGGGAATTGCCCAGTAAGAATAATCAAAGATTAAGGTTCTGGATAAATCTAGTTGGCCAAGTCTGATACGTTTTCCTTAGTAAAGTCTCTGTTATGTTTTTCATCTGACCCTTCCTTGACTGCTCTCTGCTGGGTTCTTTAATATGTGTTCTGATTAGGTATTGGAGTTAATTTAATCTTTTGGCCAAGGGTATGAAATGGTCCTTCCCCCTGAGGCAGATTGCTGGCTCTGCGTGCTTACCTATTTCTTGAGAAGACAAAATGAAAGCTCTGGAAAAAAGGACTGTCTTCCCCTAGAGGGGCAATTCTTGGTCCTGGATTCCTCTTTATTTAAGCTTGGCTTATAAATCACACGATTGGTGGCAGTATACCTAAAGAAGTAACATTTCCTTGAAGTTGAGCTCTGCTGATGACTATTGGACACCAGGTTTTTTTCGGAGGAGGGGGGAATTCTCAGTCTAGACCAGTGTTTCTCAGCCTTGGCAACTTTAAGACGTGGCTGGCTGGGGAATTCTGGGAGTTGAAGTCACACGTCTTAAAGTTGCCAAGGTTGAGAAACACTGATCTAGACTAAAGCCTTGGGGTTCTCTAGAGGCCTCCCATCCAAATAATAACCAAGTCCTCCCCTGCTTAGTTTTTTTTTAAGATCAGCCAAAGTTATCTGCTATGACTGCCTCTGAAAAGTATAGCAAAGGACTTTGCAGGGTTGGAGATGTAGATCCCTGCACAGATTGTCAAATTAGGATGAGTTTGTTCTGCTAGGCTTTCTGGTCTGGAGTGTTGACTATAAACTTTGGGAGGCATTCTTTGCTCCTCAGTGGTGTTACTAAAAGGATGATGGTGCCTATGAAGTATTCTGAAATCCTGGTGCTGCAGGAGTATTACTGTGATACAACTAATCCAGCAGAACGGTGTTAGTGTTTACCCAGACTTACTTTGGCAGATGGGGCTGTTTTGCTGGTCTGTCAAAAATGTTCTGCTGCAACTGGAAAGGGATAAATCACACTGTAGGACATTGCTTTCTCTCTGCAATCTCCCATTGTTCTAGAATAATGGGATACTTGGCTCCTCCATAAATGAAACTCATCTCTTTGAATGTTGCTATTTCATCTTAGTTCCAGTCACAGCAAAACACATTTCTAAGTGCTCATTGTACATCATGCCTTGGTAGGATAGCTTCCAGGAAGAATCAACTTCCAGGAACAGCCATTTGTGTGGTATAGAGTGTGGGAAAGAATGGCTAAGTAGGTAAAAAAGTTTCCTGTCACAATAGCACAAGTGGTGGTGCAGAGTAGAAGTAGTCCACTGAATCTTTAAATTACAGATACTTTAATGTATTTTTTTCTGCATTGCCATGTATAGTACAAGTAGAACTGATTTGCTGGAATTTTGGCTAGTGCTGGGAGATCCAAAGGGGCATCTCTCCATGCGAGCTTCCTCAAAGTAGGGAGGGAGGGATCTCCCTGTTTCTGGTCTCTCAGTTTTGTTTGTGTTCAGTCAGAAATACCTTTCATCTGACTTTTAAATGGTTTGTGCCCTCGTATATCTCTTTTTTCTTTCTCTCCCTTTAACTTTCTGTATGCATTTTTTGAGCCAAAATCTGGAGACATTTGAAATTGAAACAGGATAACTGTTCTAATCTGCATATTACTCCAGAAAGTGAGAGTGAGGGTTTGGTGGGTTCGGTTAAAAATTCTATCCCTGCCTTGAACCATGAGCTGTTCCCTCACTTCCCCAAAAGATGGGTGTTCAGTAGAGTTTTTTTCCTTGAGAAATTAGATCTGCTGATGCTCAGAGCAGGCCTCTTCAGAAGTGGAAGTTCTACCAGAGTTGTAAACCAGCCATCTGATTTACGTTTTCTGCAAAATATTTACTATTTTCTCAGCTCCATTTACCTGAGAAATGAGTGTGTGTATATTATTGCTATATTTCCTTTTTATCTTTGCTGATTTAAAAAAAATTAAAATATTTTATATGTAGCCTATGAAAAATATTCATATCCTATTTCATTGCATCAGGTTTTTTAGAGCAATGGCTTTGCAAAACAACATGTAAATAAGAGCAAAGACAAAATATAAATGTACAACAACCATATTAAGAAATGTATAGACCATCAGTATGTTTCCATTTGCCTGGAAACATGTAAGCTAGTTACGGTTTTAGTTAGAAAACATTGGAGAGGGAGGTATTTGAAGCTCAGTTGAATGCCTGAATAGAAAGAGGGCAAAGGGCAAATTAAGAGGAAAGAAGATCCTCTGTTTTGGGTCTGCCACCAGTAAGGCTCTGTCCCTTGTTGGCTTCAATCTCAATCAGTCTTAAAAACAGAAGTATCTCAGTACTTCTGAGGCAGGTCCCAAGTTCTATTGAATTTTAAAAGAAATATTACCCAGGCCTGGAAATATACTGATAGTCAGTGCAATGGATGTATATATGTTTAAAGGACTATTAAGAAAAGCAGAAAATAAAAGTAAAAGGAAATAGAAGAGATTTTCAAGCAGGATAAGATAAAAATTGAAGTAACATCAAATTAGTGGTGGAAAATACCCTGTGTCAATTTAAACCTTCAGAACATTATTAAAGTCAAGTTGATAGTCAATAATTAACAACAATAGCCAGTATACTGTAAATCCTAAGTCAGAATGAAGAATAAATAAAAAATTCTGTCTAATCTAAGAATTTATCTGATAAATCAACAAAAGCTTAGTTATTGAAGCACATTAAGAGAAACCCAAGGTTTGGATGTCGTACAAGAACATATGTAGAATTATAATCCATAAATGGTTTCCTAGTTGAATTAAATTCTTTATCAAACTTGTTTTTCAAATATGAGGATATTTTTGAGATTGATGCTTACTCCTAAAGCTTAATTTGCCATTCTTCTATAGAAGGAATTATATGTGATTTCCAATTAAAAAACCCAACAAATTTCCCCTAGCATTCAATCCTCAGCATTCTGACATTATGAAAATGTGATTCTTTACCTCAGGCTTCAAAATGACTTGAGAATTTGAGACGTGTGGGGATTACTGCATAGTTGTAGCACCTTCTCTTTTGCTCTCCAGGTCATCACTTAAATATAGAACATGTCTATAGTATAACCTTTGTTCCTTTTGTTATAAAGCAAGGTTATATTCCCTTCCAACCTTTCTCTGCTTACATTTCTGAAATGGTGGGACAGCTCCTAATCACTGCTAAAAGCTTTTACCTGAAGCAGGAGGGAATTTCAGATGTAGGACATGCAATCTTCCTGACTCACTCCCTCTGTGCCTCACTCACTCTACACGAGTGCTTGGTTAATAACAACTTCATTATGATTTAAGACCAAATAACAATGAAATTACATATTCCAAGGAAGAAAAATCCATTCAGAGAGGTAAAATAACAGGTAAAAGGAAATCAAACAAAAAGGAAAGGAAAGGAAAAATAGATAAACTAGAAAGTAGCTATTGATTGATGTTATCCATGGCATGGGGAAAATAAGCGTTTCAGATATTTGCTATATAATAGCTGAAAAATCCAAACTGTTAGCCTCCTAACGGCAATAGCACTTGGCTACCTTGGATAGTTGGATGTTTCAGAAAACACATCAGCCAGAAGTCAGTTTTCTTCTCATCAAACCAGCCAGAACAATTTGACAATGGGGGGCTATTAAGTCTGCGTGCCAAGCTGTATAAAAAAGGCAGTGCAATAAAATATGGGCAACAGACTCCATATTCCCGAGTTGGCAACAACGTAGTCAAACTTGGATTAAAGCTTCTATCTCCCCTCTGATAGTACGAGAGTCAGGGAGTTAAATTTTGCCAAAGCTCTTTGGTGTGATACACTCAGAATGTTTGTTAGGTAATTTGTTGGAATAAAAGGCTTCTACCCAGGCCATTTCTGTGACAGAGGGGGATAGTAGTACCCTGGTCACTATGAAGATGGATCAAAAACATGATGTTTCATTTCCTGATGGGCTCCCTCAGGCTCTAGTGAAATCAGATATTGAAGTGAGAGGCCATGTTGTCTTACGTTCAACGCCTTTTTTCCAAGCTGCATAAAAACCACTCGGGAGATTTAGAGCAGCCAAAGATTCCTCTGTGAAAATCAGTTTAGTATAGACTTGAGGATGGCCAAACTCGTACAAAAGCCCTGTAGAAGCTAGGCCTGATTCCAAATGTAACGAAGAGTTGAGTACATTCTGGGGCACAAAGAGACCTCTTAATATTTTTGATTAAACTGCTTCAGTGAGTGAGATCTTTATAGAGGTGAATCTAGGAGCCATATGGCAGAAAGCTAATGACTGCCTGAAAAATACAGGATTGCGTTAGCAGCCCTATGGTGCTGGTTAGTGACACTTCGTTCTCTCCAAACCATGGAGGATTGAAAAGAAATTCTTAGATACAAAATCTTGGTTTGTTCAGTCTGGTGTTTGTTTTCCAACCATGAAACCAGCTGGCAAGTCTTTTAGTGAAGACCACTACTGCTTAGTTTGCATTGTGTGAGTGCAAGTATGTACAGAAAATAATCCAACTCAGAAGCCAAATGTAGCATAAAAGGGAGGCTATAAAGTTGTTAATGCCACTTGGCCAGCAATAAAGTGTAAGATAAACTGTAATGCCATACACAGGCAGCTCTGATCAAGCTGCTCGATCAGATGATGTTGGACAGGAGCAGTTGTGCCACAGTGGCGAGAGACCTTGTGCCTCATCCCTTATCTTCTTCAACGCTGATTGCAGTGCAGGCTGTTGTGACAGGCCTGTGTTATAGTAACAACCCCTTTCCTGAGCATGCTTCCTTTGTGTTTATGCTATTGGAAATTATTCTGAGAGATAAAATTTCCTGCTCTCTTGTCTCTTCTTTATTATCAAGTAAAGGAAGTCCTGCAGCTGTGATTTTTTTGTTTTTGAACTGCCTGTCAAATCCCAATAGAATATTCTATGACTGTATGGGGCTACAGTACCTATTATCCCACTGAGCATGAACAGTAGCTCTGTTGACTGGAGATGGTAGCTGTGGTCTTACACATCTGGAGGGCTGATCTTGATCCATTGAGAGTTGCCTAAATGAAGATTCGTGTTAAAAATATGTTACTACTAAAATGAGAAGACTGAGAGCTCAGATATCTTGCTTTCTTAGAAGTTTTTCCACTCTTCATTTCAGAACCATGGTTATGAAGTAAGCTTTTATGAACAACTGGAGAAAAGCACTCTCATCCTAGGACTGCTTGTCTCTGTTTAAAACTGTGGTCAAGGTTGAACCCTTGCTTGGATGAAACTCCATGAAATCTTTAAGAACTGAGTTCAGCCATAAAATAGGTGCCTTATGCCTTATGCTGAGACTGTGCTAGAAATGATAATGGAAGACTTCAGATGCTGGAAAATGAGAACACTGCATTCTGATATCTACCCTTTCAGTGTTCAAGTGCATAAGGAGCCATCTCTTAGATTGTTATTCATAGGTTTATGAGAAGATGCTAGTGAGAACTGTTGAATCGTGTGATACAGAGAAAGTGGTACCACACCTTCATAAGCTTGAAGAATCAGGAGAATGGCTGATCTAGTCTGGTCATTAACACAGGTGAAATGCCTCCCCTCCCCCCCCCCCCCCCAGCTGGGTATGTTTTCTGTGGATTATGCTCTGGGGATGGAAGCCTCCCCAGCACAACCTTTTGACACAATTGAGTACTTGTGTTCCCCCTCCCCCAGGCTGCATTACTTCCTGATGTTGCAATATTTCTACTGATCTGTATTAAAGATGTTTAATATGATTTTTGAATTAAAATGTCTTATTTAAACAGCCACTTTATTTGGAGGAAAAGAAGCTGGAACACATGAGACTCTTGTAAGATTCTCCAGTTATCCTGAAAATATATTCAGCTCAGGGTCAGTCTTCATTATGAAATAGGAGCGGAAACAAAAGCTTTGCAAAGTAGGAATATTTTTTTTAAAGCAATTGGGTGTTGCCATCTTCCTGATGTATTTAGCAGTTTGCTTTGTTTTATATAAAATACATTTTAAGTGGATTCTTTTTTAGAAAAAAAATAAGTACAGAGCAGTGTCCTCATGGCTGCTCTAATATGGGTGGATGTGTGCATGTGTACACACAGGACCACGTTGGCCATGGTATTATAGTCTTGTAATGATGTATAAAGCAGAGATAGGAAGTTTAATGTCAAATGCCTTTTTAAAAGGCTTTATATATTTTTACAGAAAGGACTGCAAGGCCTGAAAGATTGGGTTGCAAGCATCAGTCATTCTCAGTCGACTAGCTGTTCTAATGCACATACTTTATGAGCTTTAAGTATGGCTTTGTTTATGGTTCTGAATCTCACTCATGTAATTGTCAAGAAAGATTTAGTGTTCAATACAGTGAATACAGTGGTAAATATAGTTGTGTAGGTCCACTATATTGTAATTGTTGTCTCAGTGGGGTTTCCCTGGCTTTATAATCAGAATAAAAGTATGATGCTTGCTATGCAGCAGCACAGAATCTGCAGTTAGGGACAATTCTACATATATGAGATGCAATCCATAAGCATTAGAATCAATGGCAGCTTAGTCACCAATTTCAGTAATATGGAAATTGGACCCTTGGAACATCTGGCAGCCCTAACAAGGCCATTCCTCTTGCCTATTGGTGGCTTGGCTTTCTGACTCTCTTTGAAACCTATTTTTCCATAATTGGCTCAGTGTTATCCAGTTTCCCTTGTGCACTTTTTTGTCAGGAGTTCTTATGTCAACATTGTTTGTGCTTTAGCTGTGACTGTATGGTGGCTGTTCCTTTGTGATACCCAACCAGGGCTTATCCTGAAATACTTTAATTTAATCAAAGAATTACTTTTAAATAATATTTTGAAATCTCTGTGTGTTTATTGTCATTCAGTGTTATAATTATTCTGGGAAAGAAAAAAACTGCCGTGCTGAGGGCAAGAAGGGAAAAAAGATAACAAAGAAACACTGGATGCATTAAGAAGCATCCTTCAAATATTGGTTTGCCTTTGACATACAGCTGGTAGAAAAGTGGTGCTGTCTAATGGAAGCCTGGAGGAATGCCACCTAGGACAAATTTTGCACGTTACTGAGCAGATTGATCTGGCAATGAAAATCTGATATAAATTATTTTTAAAAAAAGAAAAGCAAAGCTGCATTTGAAAATTTAATAACTGCAAATGCTGGGTGCATACCTTTAAATTATAGTCTGCTTCAAGACAATTATCAAATCTGGGCAAAACTATTCAAAAGAAGTGTCCTTTCCAGGGCTGGGAAAGGTGACTGAAACTACTTAATGATCTTTGTAAAATTTCCCCGTGACTGGTGCTGAAACATGAAGATGTGAAATTCCCTAACATGGGGCTTTTGTTGTTGTTGTTCAGTCGTTTAGTCATGTCTGACTCTTCGTGACCTCATGGACCATAGCACGCCAGGCCTTCCTCTCCTCCACTGTCTCCCGGAGTTTACTCAAATTCATGTTCGTTACATCGGTGATGCTATCTAACCATCTCATCCTCTGCCGTCCCCTTCTCCTTTTGCCTTCAGTCTTTCCCAGCTTCAGGGTCTTTTCCAGTGAGTCATCTCTTCCCATTAGGTGGCCAACATGGGGCTGCTATGAGGCAATGGAAGGATAAATGTCTGAAATGTACCGTTGTGCATCCTTGGAAATGTAGTATGGTTGGATTGTTCACAGTGCCACAGTTAATGGGTTAGGGTCTAACACAGCCTTTCTCAACCTTTGGACCCTGGAGGAACCGTTGAAATATTTTTCAGGCCTCGGGGAACCCCTGCACATTCAGGCTCAAATAGAGGCCAGAAGTTACAAAATTATTATATTTGTTTCATGTGTAGGCCTGTATATATGCATTAACGGTGTTCTTAAGCTAAACATAAAGAATGAAACTTACCTCTTTAATGTGAAGTTGCCCAAATTTGAAATAACTTTTTAAATAAATTGTGATCTCCCAGGGAACCCCTAGGGACCTCTCGCAGAACCCTAGGGTTCCATGGAACCCTGTTTGAGAAACCCTGGTCTAACAGTTCAACCAACTGTGTTGATGCTTCAGGGTTACTAGCTTCAAAACATTTTGTTTGCTTTCAGATATACTGTAGCTCATTATTGTGTCCTAAACAGAAAGGGTAGAGAAGAGAGACTCAATCAGTGTGTCTGGGTAGAATACTGAATGCTGCGTAGTTGATGGCTTGCAATTCTTACTTCACTCAGATGGTTTAGTGGCTATTTAAAGCTTGATCTATGGATCTGTTTCAGTTCATGTTTACTCAAAAGTAAGTCTACTTGAGTAAAATGGGACTTGTAAGGAAGTTAGCTATTATCTGAAGCTTTTATATTGTGCTCTTCAGCTGGAAAGGCTCTCAAGGAAGTTCTATATAATCCCTGGATTCTGACTTCACAATCTAAAAGACATGAGGAAAACTGGGAAAGGGATCAGCATGGAAAAGGAAAAGAAGAAAACTTGATCACCAATTCTTAAAATTGTAAATATGCTTAGGATCAGGCTGTTAGCCTCCAAGATGCCATAGTCATAGTTTTAATCTCATATCAAAGTGTGGTCTACTAGTTCAGAATAAGCATATTTCTCTGAATATAGGAAGTACAAATGTCCCGCTTATCAGAAACAGCATTGTGACTTCTGCATTTGATTATCTGCAGTGCTGGTTGTTACATCTCAGACTTCCCTGCTAAATAGCTGTTCTTAAATCTGTCGATTTTGCAGACGATCTTGATATCAGGATGTTTTTTTGGAAACCATAGTGTATCAGGCACAATTGTTTGAACACAAGCAAAATGCCTAGCAAATTCTTACATATAATTTGGGAGTGAAAGAAACATTGGAATTCCTGGTGACATGGTATAAATGGATTTCAGGGTCAGTAGCTAATTTAATTTAATGTGCTTGTTTTCTGGATTGAGAATGACATGTATTCTGAAGGAGGCCTGGATTATCCTTTCTTTGTCTGCAGCTCAGCTCATACTTTACTAAAGCTGTCTCAGGTTGGCGCTCTGCATATCATGTGTGAGATGTAAGGGCCAGGCAGACAAGACAGCACAGGGCAATTCATATTGGGGCTTTGGGTCAGGTTGAGTGGAGTCCCCAATGGGTGAGTTTTCAGTTCTGTTTGCCATTTTATTGTTTTGTATGTTTTAATGTGCTGCGTTATTTTATAGTAATTATTTCTGGCCTTTTCTCTTTTGTATGTTGCCCACATAGTTTGAGTTGGGTGGTCATATAAGTGCATGCATGTATGCATAAATAGTATCATGGCATTCTGAGCACCTGTGGGTGATGATTATGCAGTTGCCAGTGTGGCATGTGGCTTTTTAGTAGCTATTGTGATGCCTCAGTCATTGGCGATCAGTCGTGAAAATACTTTCGTGAGTCCTTTGCAATTGATATGGTGAGCCCTTCTTAGGAAGGTGTGAGAGTGCATTTATGGACATTTAGTCCCAGGTGCTTTGAAAGCCATCAGTAAATTATCTAGATTGGTTTTACCTTTAATACATTTGGGGATACTCTTGATATTTACTTTCTTTGAATTAGGACGTTCCTTTGAGAAAACTGGCAGCCCTAAAAGAATCAATGGCACTTGCTTACTTTTAACTGATTGGCGTCTTAAGGCGCCTTGCATTGGGAACCTAAAAACTGAAAAGGTGAGAATTGTCGTCTCCTAATTGCAAACTTTGTGAACTTCGTAATCTTGGAAAGCTACTAGCCATTTCAGACACAGAAATCATGTTTATATCTTCAAAGTGACATTGTAGAAGTTTGGAGTCCTTGGTGCTGTCTGAGCCTTGTTGTTTTCTTGCAGACGTTTCATTGCCAGGCTAGGCAACATCTTCAGTGCGAAAAGGGAGTGGGACTTGCTCTCTGTTTATATACCATGGCTTGTCCTGCCTGTGTTGGTGGGGGTGTTGTACTCTCCTTGGTAGTTCCTTGATTGGGCTGTTTGCTGCTTGGTTGATTGACTGAGTTGATAGTTCCTTGATTAGAGTATATTGTGCTGTTTGATTGCTCCTCTGGTGCTAATCTTGGTGTTAATCTTTGCCTATCTGGGTGTTGATTGCTGGCCCAGGGGTGTTCTGGTCTTCTGGCTTTTCTATTGTCTCTTATGAATGGTATGTAAAGGTTGTTTACCTCTATGTGTCTGTTGATGGCTGCTTTGTCTGAGTGCCAAGCTTCCAGGAATTCTCTAGCATTTTTGGATTTGGCTTGGTTTAAGATGCTCACAGTTTCCCAGTTGAAAGTATGGTTAAGTCTGTCCATGTGTTGTGAGATTAAGGAGTTTTCATTGTGTCTTCTGACTGCTAGTTGGTGTTCGTGGATGCGTTCTGCTAGTCTTCTGCCAGTCTGTCCTACATAGTGGCTGCTACATTTTGTATATTGTAGAAGTTTTTATTTCACTAACTTCAATCTTGATCAAGATCATTTACTGAGAATGTTGCTGGTTAAACTGCATTATCTTTTGAATGCATTTGGATGGTAAATCTGCCTGTAAAAAACCAACTGATTTTCTAGAGAGTTTAAAGCATCATCATCTTCAGGTCATCGGGCCATCAGAGCCTAATATAATTACAAAACAATTATTTCCTATTCATTAGGTTTTTAGCCTTTCTAAATATTGGTGTTCTGCTTTTATGAAAGATGCGCTGAACGACTCCCATGCTACGTAAGGTCGGTGTTTGCCCAGAAGAGCTTAATAAGGTGAGCTTTAGATGGCTGATATAAGCACTTTTATCATGAAGCATAGTCAAGTTGGAAGCATTCTGTCCCAGAAGCTAAATCATTTTGAATATGATTATTCACAACAGGGTAGCACTGAAGTTGGCATAGCCTGGCATAATTGAGTTTTGCTTTTGTAGAATGTGTAAACTGGGTCAGCTAATCAGAGATTAACTAATGTACTATTGCTACAAAACAATATCCTTCCTGTCTTACAAGGAAAGGACATCTGGAAAAAGTAGTCTTATTAAAATACATATTCTGAAATTTCATGGTCATCCCTGTACAGTATTGCTATGCATTATAGGCTGGAATCTATTACACTGCTGAATTGTTGTATTACTGAATTCTGATTTTAGAAGATGAGTTAGAAGAAAAAGTGTTCTTGACCAAATGCCACAGATTAATATTTTACTGGTTCTGGCACTCCTTTCTTAGGTTTTCATAAAACATTCTTTGGCATGAGATTTAAATGAATCTGGCTTTAAGGGATGCTCCCCCCCCCCTTGTGATGTGCACAACTCTTCTTAAATACTCTATACCAGCAGCAGTGCTGTCATTAAAATAAGGATTTGAGTCTCTGTTAGTTTGCAGGTTGTAAGGTTGCAAGTTGAGGAGAATCAGTAAGTGACGTTTTGTTGGAAAAAATTGTGTGTTGCATTTTGAAGATGAATGATGGGGAAGAAACTCAAACTAACAAATCGGTATAGCCTGCATTACATAAGATTTGTGAAGCTGTTGGCTTAATGTTAAGGATATGTCATTTTCAAACTTATTCTTCCTTAGTTGCTTCTTTATTTACTTTCTTACGTTCTGAATTACATACATGCGTCATATTGGGGTTTATGCATGCATACTAATGATCAGATGAGCTATAATTTATGATATGAATTATAGGATAGGAAACAATATTTGGGAAACAAATTGCTGTGATGACAATCTGGAAGAATTCTGTTATAAAAATTGGTTCACATCTTCCTTCTCTCTTTCCTTATCTACTAAACTAAAAAATGACAGATGAATGTCTGTTTAACATCATCCATACTAATATCCAAAGTATTGCTGTTTAATCTATTAAGAAACATGGTTTCAAAGAAATGGAAAGGACTGTGTAAGGTAGGTTGCCACAGTTACAAAAACATCAGGTTGTAGCATTTATATTCAAAGACTTAAACCTTAAGGGAACGAAGCCCAAGGTTTTATTTATGTATTTACTTCATGTTTATTCATCGTACAAAGTGTTTTTCACCTGTTTTAATCATAAACCAAGGAAATAAGCTATAGTGTAAAGAATGATATGCCTAGAGTCCCGAGTCCCCCTTTGAATTTCATAATTGATGTTTGAACTCAAGTCTTTCTGGACTTCACATAGCAAGCAGTAGTTCCTAAAGACCTTGCTTGATCTGGTGATGATGGTCATGGTGGAGAGCTAAGCAGGAAAAGAAACCTCAGGAAATTTGAGGGCTGTGGCCTAGACTAGAAAGTAGAAAAAACATTCCAGAAGAAGGCAGGGGCAAACCACTTCCAGATTGCTGTCAAGAAAACAACATAGTCATGCTCATTTAATCTCCAGAATTTAAGTTTGACTCTATGGAGATGTTTCACCCTGGCCTTAATCCAATAAATATTTTGATACACAGGATCTTATTCACTTATGTGGATCTTAGTTAAATTTATGTACTTCTGTTATAGAACCTAATCTGAGGAATATGACTTACACGAATGCATGAGTTTTGTTGGGCTGTCAGACTTTGGACCGATATTTTAATGTGGTCAGGATATGAACTGCAATGAGATCTCTGGGCATTGTCACAAGATAACTATAGAATGCTTTATGATTTCTCTAGAAATAGCTGTTTTTCCAACCTCAGCAATTTCTATTGATCTTTCCTGGATGATTGCCAGCCTGTCAAGATCTTTACTCTGCAATGAAGTGCACAATTCTGATTATAGTACTGGAGACAAGGACAAGTAAAAAGCAAGACCATTTTCACAGTGTTATTTTATGATTATACTCACTAGATTGTGTTGGCTTACACTATATAGGGTATACTCTTTTATAGGCTGGGCTTGCCAGCTAATAATAATAGAATTCATACCTTTCTCTTTTTTATACAGTATATATAATTTTTTAATTAAAATTTCATTCATTCATATTATTATTAATTTTTTTATTATAATTGTAAAAACTAATACAAAGTCCCCTTTGGGGGGAGATGGTGCGGTAATAGAAATTGAAACATAAATTAAAAAAAAAGTAAACTTACAGAAAGAGAAGAGAATAGGAAGAAAGAATCAAAAGTGCAAGAATAGAGAAAAAGAAGAAAAAGTGAGAATATAATAAAGAAAAAAGAAATATATAAAGAAGTGATTTCCAACCTTCATCACAACAAGTATAAACAAATTTAGTGGCTCTTCACCCTCTATAACAGAGCTTTCCAAACTTTTCATGTTGGTGACACACTTTTTAGACATGCATCATTTTGCGACACACTCTTACAGCAGGGCACAAGGCAGGCACTAGGACCTGCGCAGAATCCTGGCAGGGCAGGTTTGGAGGCAGCAGCAGCCGCGACACACCCATACACTGCAGCCGACACACTAACGTGTCCCGACACACAGTTTGGAAAGGTCTGCTCTATAAGGTTACAAATATCTCTTTATCCCATATCCCATTCCTTATCTGTAGACAAATCCATAAAGCATCAACTTTTCAACCCAGACATCAGCAAAAAGTCCATAAAGGGTTGCCAGCTTTGTAATATATCTTATTTTAACCTTGATCAAATAAACCAACTTTATATTCCTTCCTTTTACTTCTAATAGTCTTAATATTTAGGTCATTCAAATATTGTCGTAGGATTTGATTTCTCTCCAATTCTTCTTTGTCCCATTGCACAAATGTCTTCAAGGCTTTAACAAGCCTCTTTTGTAAATCCAATTAAGAAAAAATCATCCAAGTCACTCACTTGGTTTTTCATTTGTATTTCCCTTTTGATTTTCAAAACATCAGCCAGTTTCTTTTGTATATCTAGTAAAGCATCCTTTCCCAAGTCATTCTCTTGGTCTTTCATTTATAAATCCACTTTCGGTACCATCTCTATCTTGTCAGGCAAAATTTGTTCAACATCTGTCATTTCTTCAATAATGTCTTTTGGACATAGTCTGTATATAGAGGCCGACATGATTACTGACACTGATGATATTGTGGCTACTAATATCTGGCTCCATTTTTCAAAAGTCTCCTTTAATATTTTCAGGGTTATAGCATTTTGCATCATTTTGTAAGTCCCAGTAAATAAAAGCAGGCTTGTATTCCCCCCCCCCCCCCTCTGCTTAGGAACTTTAGTCGCCTCTAGTGTCCAGTTTCTAAAATCATAAAATTACTTATCTTTGTTATGTCTTGCAGTAACCAAAACAGATTTGTTTTTGACGAGAAGCTGTTTATTCTTTGTAATTAATTCCAAAATCTTATAGTAAAAGATTATTACTTTTACTCCAGTATTCCAAATTTATCTGGACCCTTAATCCATTTATAACTTTCTTAGACCAAAATTTTATTTAGCTTTTTGCTGCTTATTTCAAATTCTTTAAGTTCTTAAACTTCTAATTTTATACAGAAAGGCATGAATTCTGGACTTCTGGGGGACGTGTTTGTAAACCGCCCAGAGTCCCCTTTGGGGGAGATGGTGCGGTGATAGAAGTTGAAAAATAAATAAAAAATAATTGTGAGCATTATATAATTGTATAATGGTGTTCTGAGCTGCCCAGAATTGTTTAAGATGGGCAGCCATATAAAACAGATAGATGACTGACTGACTGACTGACTGACTGACAGATAGATAGATACTGTAGATAATTTTTCCTTTGTTCAGAGTTGAAGATAAACCCGCCCAATGAAGAATTTTCAGACTTGTTGTTCTGAAGGTCTCTAATAGCTTTAAGATAATTAATAGACAATTTATGAAAGTGAATAGAAAGTGAGGTTTGCAAACTTAGTGTCCTTTAAAAGGCTGTGCCTGGGTGCAAGCAAAATGACTGATCCTGTTGTCTCCTGGCAGTCAAACCCGCGGAAAACTGATTTCCTGCAGTCTTCTCATTAAGAACAGCCATCCGGAGCACATGTGGTCTACTCACCGGTTCCTTGGTCTTTGCTGTGGTCATTGGCTCCGCTTTCTCAGAGCCATCTTCAGTTCGCCATACGTCCCCCAGAAGTCCAGAATTCATGCCTTTCTGTATATAAAGTTGTGTGTGTGTGTGTGTGTGTGTGTCTGTCTATCTGTCTATCATCCATCTATCTATCTATCTATCTATCTATCTATCTATCTATCTATCTCAGAATGGTGGCTGGCTGAGTTTAGTGGGGCATACTCCTAGATGAGTAAGTACAGGTTGCAGCCTAAATCCTAGAGAAGAAGAGGAAAGCACAACCATTTTCACTTATCTTTTAATACCTCCCCTGTGGACAAACAGTGGGCGTTCCATTCCATAGGGCAGGGCTTTCCAAACTTTTCAAGTTGGTGACACACTTTTTAGACATGCATCATTTCGCGACACACTCTTACAGCAGGGCACAAGGCAGGCACTAGGACCTGAGTGGAATCCCAGCAGGTTTGGAGGCAGCAAGGCACAAGGCAGGCACTAGGACCTGTGCGGAATCCCAGCAGGTTTGGAGGCAGCAAGGCACAAGGCAGGCGCTAGGACCTGCGCGGCATCCTGGCAGGGCAGGTTTGGAGGCAGCAAGGCACAAGGCAGGCACTAGGACCTTTGTGGAATCCTGGCAGGGCTTGGAGGCAGCAGCAGCCGCGACACACCCAGACACTGCAGCCGACATACCAATGTGTCCTGACACACAGTTTGGAAAGCTATGCCATAGGGTATGCAGAGGAAAATGAAAGGTCAAGGGGTGAGCACGGAGGATAGTCTAGGACAGGGGTCGGCAAACTTTTTGAGCTGAGAGCCATTTTGGTATGCTCATGCACATTTTGAAGTGCTCGAGAGCCAGGGGGCGGGGTTTGCGGGCGGGAGCCAATCGCGTGGAAGGGGGCGGGTTTTGCGGGCGGGAGCCAATCGCGTGGAAGGGGGCGGGTTCTGCAGGCGGGAGCCAATCGCGTAGAAGGGGGCGGGGCTTGCGGGCGGGGGCCAATTATGTGGAAGGGGCGGGGTTTGCGGGCGGGAGCCAATCACGTGGCTTATTGGGGCGGGTGGGAGGGCCCATGTAGCAGTTTACCCCCCCCCACCGGCTTCCCACCCCTCCCTCCTTGCCTGCAGAAGGCGGCCGGCCTTCTCCTCCCGCTGTTTCCGGAAGTGATCCAGCGCCGATCTGCGGGCTGCGGGGGCTCCAGCTTCGGAGGGCGCCGGCTGCCAAGCTGTTCCGAACCAAGGAGCCAGGGTGGAGCCGGGGCAGGGGAGGAACGGGGAGCGCCAGGGGACTCACCCGCTGCTGCTCGGCTGCCACCTTCCTCCTCCGCTTCAGCCGCCCGCCCGCCGAGTCCCGGCCCTTCAGCCCCCGCTGGGGGGAGGGGGGCAGGGACTCAGCGCCCGCACGCCCGGAGCCCGGCAGAGCTGCGTCTCGCCCCGCCCCGCCCTCCCAGAGTGGCCAGCGGAGCGCCCACCTGCTCGGGCAGGTATCAGCCTCTCTGTACGCTCCTTCCGCTGCTGCTGCTGCTGCTGGGAGACGGCGTCCACCCGGCCCAGCTGCCCAGGGTCCAGGGAGATCAGCTCCGGCGGGATCTGTGCCGAAGAGCCCCGCCCGCTTGCCTCCCTCCGCGATGCCCAGGCGCGCTAGAAGGCAGCGGGGGGCCTCGCGGAGGGATGCTGAGCTCCGCAGCCGAGCCTGGGCGTGCGTGCGGGACGGAAGCCGCCATCGCAGGCTTCCTCGCCGAGTTTGTCCGCTGCCTGCAGGGAGGGAGGCGGGGGGACAGGGCTGGGCGCGGGGGCAGGGGCAGGGGCCGCGGACGGCAGGCCAAAGGGAGATGCCAGGGCGACTGTAGCGACCGGAGGCGGCCAAGGGGAGAGCAGGCGGCTCTTCGCCCTCGGCACGCCGCGGGGCCAGACGAGCCTCCGGCTGCTGCTTCCTGCGCCCGTGGCCTCTTCGCTGCCGCCGCCGCCCACCTCTTCCGCTCTCCGCTTCTCCGCAAAGCTCCTGGTTCATCTTAATGCAGGGCTTTCCAAACTTTTGCCGTTGGCGACACACCAACGGCTGGCCCACGAAGACCTGGAAGCGGCGGTGCTTCCAGGTTGCTGCCGCTGCGGCGGCAGGGGCTGCCCCTTCGAAAGGGGCTCCGGGGACCCCGAAAATGCCCTCAGTTCCGGCAGGGAGGCGAAAATCGCATGCGCATGCTGCTGGCTTCCCAGCGCACAGCTGATCGGCACGGAGAATTTCCACCTCAGGCAGCCCTGCAGCATGCGTGATTTTCTCCTCCCTGCCAGAACCAAGGGCAATTTTTATCAGAGCTTCCGGGTTGTCACGCGACACACTTGGAAAGCCCTGTCTTAATGTTTCCTTTTCCTCTCCTTCAATACGTTCCAGCAAGCGAGGTGGAAGCGGAGAGGCCACGGGTGCAGGAAGCAGCAGCCGGAGGCTGCCTCGCAACCCGGAAACTCTGATGAAAATGCCCTTGGTTCTGGCAGGCTCCGGGGACCCCGAAAATGACCTCGGTTCTGGCAGGAGGGCATTTTCGGGGTCCCCGGAGCCTGTCCTTTCAAAGGGGCAGTGGTGGCAGCAGACCATCCCCGAAGCGCTCGCCAGGCAGGCAGGAGAGCGTCGCCATGCTGGGCGCGCTGCGAGAGGAGACAGCGCAGCTGCTGGGCGACTACCTGCAGCACCGGCTGGGGGACGCAGCGCTGCCCCCCAGCCGCACGGCCGAGACGCTGCGGCGGGTGGCCGACAAGCTGGAGAGGTGCAGCGGGATGGGAGCATCGCCGGCGGCCCGCGAGGACCGGCCAGGGAAGGCGCGCGGGCGGAGCTGCCTGTCTGGCACTCGGGCGCTCCGGCTGGGGTGCAGCGGGACGGGAGCTCCGCCCGCGCGCCTTCCCTGGCCGGTCCTCACAGGCCGATCGCGTGGAAGGCGCGCGGGCGGAGCTGCCTGTCTGGCACTCGGGCGCTCCGGCTGGGGTGCAGCGGGATGGGAGCTCCGCCCGCGCGCCTTCCCTGGCCGGTCCTCGCAGGCCGATCGCGTGGGAGGCGCGCGGGCGGAGCTGCCTGTCTGGCACTCGGGTGCTCCGGCTGGGGTGCAGCGGGACGGGAGCTCCGCCCACGCGCCTTCCCTGGCTGGTCCTCACGGGCCGATCGCGTGGAAGGTGCGCGGGCGGAGCTGCCTGTCTGGCACTCGGGCGCTCCGATAGCGCGGCCCCGCCGCCGCTCTTTCTCTCCGGCTTGGGTCCCGGGAAGGCAGCGGGGGACCTTGCGGAGGGAGGCAACCAGGCAGGCAAGCGGCCCGCCTCTGCCGCTCTCCGCTTCTCCGCAAAGCTCCTGGTTCATCTTACTGTTTCCTTTTCCTCCCCTTCAATACGTTCCAGCAAGCGAGGTGGAAGCGGAGAGGCCACAGGCGCAGGAAGCAGCAGCCGGAGGCCGCCTCGCCTCTTCCGCTCTCCGCTTCCACCTCGCTTGCTGGAACGTATTGAAGGGGAGGAAAAGGAAACATTACGACAGGGCTTTCCAAGTTTGTCGCGTGACAACCCGGAAGCTCTGATGAAAATGCCCTTGGTTCTGGCAGGCTCCGGGGACCCCGAAAATGACCTCGGTTCTGGCAGGAGGGCATTTTCGGGGTCCCCGGAGCCTGTCCTTTCAAAGGGGCAGTGGTGGCAGCAGACCATCAGCGCTTCCAGGACACCGCTGCTGCCGCTGCCCCTTCAAAACGGCAGGCTCCGGGGACCCCGAAAATGACCTCAGTTCTGGCAGGGAGGCGAAAATCACGCATGCTGCAGGGCTGCCTGGGGTGGAAATTCTCTGCGCCGATCAGCTGTGCGCTGGGAAGCCAGCAGCATGCGCATGCGATTTTCGCCTCCCTGCCAGAACCGAGGTCATTTTCGGGGTCCCCGGAGCCTGCCGTTTTGAAGGGGCAGTGGCAGCAGCGGTGTCCTGGAAGCGCTGATGGTCCGCTGCCACCACTGCCCCTTTGAAAGGACAGGCTCCGGGGACCCCGAAAATGCCCTTGTTTCCGGCAGGGAGGCGAAAATCGCATGCGCATGCTGCTGGCTTCCCAGCGCACAGCTGATCGGCGCAGAGAATTTCCACCCCAGGCAGCCCTGCAGCATGCGTGATTTTCGCCTCCCTGCCAGAACCAAGGGCATTTTCATCAGAGCTTCCGGGTTGTCACGCGACAAACTTGGAAAGCCCTGTCGTAATGTTTCCTTTTCCTCCCCTTCAATACATTCCAGCAAGCGAGGTGGAAGCGGAGAGCGGAAGAGGCGAGGCGGCCTCCGGCTGCTGCTTCCTGCGCCCGTGGCCTCTCCGCTTCCACCTCGCTTGCTGGAACGTATTGAAGGGGAGGAAAAGGAAACAGTAAGATGAACCAGGAGCTTTGCGGAGAAGCGGAGAGCGGCAGAGGCGGGCCGCTTGCCTGCCTGGTTGCCTCCCTCCGCGAGGTCCCCCGCTGCCTTCCCGGGACCCAAGCCGGAGAGAAAGGGCGGCGGTGGGGCCGCGCTACCGGAGCGCCCGAGTGCCAGACAGGCAGCTCCGCCCGCGCGCCTCCCACGCGATCGGCCTGCGAGGACCGGCCAGGGAAGGCGCGCGGGCGGAGCTCCCGTCCCGCTGCACCCCAGCCGGAGCGCCCGAGTGCCAGACAGGCAGCTCCGCCCGCGCGCCTTCCACGCGATCGGCCTGCGAGGACCGTCCAGGGAAGGCGCGCGGGCGGAGCTCCCGTCCCGCTGCACCCCAGCCGGAGCGCCCGAGTGCCAGACAGGCAGCTCCGCCCGCGCGCCTTCCACGCGATCGGCCCGTGAGGACCAGCCAGGGAAGGCGCGCGGGCGGAGCTCCCGTCCCGCTGCACCCCAGCCGGAGCGCCCGAGTGCCAGACAGGCAGCTCCGCCCGCACGCCTTCCCTGGCCGGTCCTCGCGGGCCGCTGGCGATGCTCCCATCCCGCTGCACCTCTCCAGCTTGTCGGCCACCCGCCGCAGTGTCTCGGCCGTGCGGCTGGGGGGCAGCGCCGCGTCCTCCAGCCGGTGCTGCAGGTAGTCGCCCAGCAGCTGCGCTGTCTCCTCTCGCAGCGCGCCCAGCATGGCGACGCTCTCCTGCCTGCCTGGCGAGCGCTTGGGGGGGGCGGCAGCGGCCGTTGCAACGCGGGCGGAGGAAGCGGCGGCGGCGGCGGCGACCAACCAACTTCCCCACCCACCGATCTCGAAAAAGCGCTGCCCGACTCTGGAAGGCTCCCGAGGGCGGGAGGAGGAAGAATCAATTGCCCTCCTCCAGCGCCGGCCATTTGGGGGCGGGATCCAATCGCGTGGAAGGGGCAGGGGTGAGTTCAGCTGCAGAAGAGCCACACTCAAGGGGCCAAAGAGCCGCATCTGGCTCGCGAGCCGCCATTTCCGACCCTTGGTCTAGGATTGTCTTATCTAATGGTTCAGTGAGGATTTAAATGGTGCAGTTCAGCTCTCAAGATTGCAAGGAGATAATTCTTGACATTGGCATTCATCCTAGATTTCCTTTGTCTTGATTGTTTATTGGTTTTAGATATGATGGTCTCCAAGTTTCTGTCTTCCAGGAACAGTATTCACAAAGGGTGTATTTCACATTAAAAGATACTCTCAGCGTCTGTGCAAGCAGTGTAGGAATGGCATTACTGAGCCAAAAATAGAGACTTTGTTACCTATATAAAGGCTATTAAAGGCAATGGAAAGAACATGGCGATCTTAGTTTTCCATGCTGGAGTGTAAAAGAAAGAACCATCAATGATCTGGCATTGTTTAGGTCCAGGACATTATTGGGGCCTGGTCTGCTTAATTATAGCTCATATAAATTATTTGTAGACATTGTTTGGTGTTACAAATTGCCTATCCCTGTGAACTACCAGTCAGCGATAAAGATCCTGTCAGTGACTAGCCCACTCATGCAAATTGAACTGCCAGACAAACAGCACTTCAGGACAGATAAACCAAGCAAGTGCAGAATGTACAAGAAGAGCATAGGACTGTGCTCATGATAATGATATCCATTCCCTGTTACACATTGATTCCCATTTAATATCTGGCTGGAGCAGTTGAGAGCCCAAAGGGATTGTAAATAACTATAAAATCAGGCAGCGGTTAATGATCAGAAAAGGATATCCAAGCTTGATGTGAAATACAATTGTGAATAATTATTTTTATAAGTTTAACTGCATCCTTTTCTGTTAAATTTCCAGCTGCTGAGATGGGTAGCCAGCAAGAAGAGGAAAGAGAACCCTTCATTTTTAGCAGTTTTTAAATCAACTTTAAGTAGGAGAAGCTTAATGCTTCCAATTTGAGAGTTGAACTTGAACTGGGTGGGATGGGGATTGTTTTATGACAATATATTAATTATGACAGCAATATAATTAGTAGAATTAGCGTAATGAAAACTTGAATATGGTGGATGCTCAAAGATATGCTTCATTTTAATTTGGAGTTATATACAGTTGTCAGCATAAGATGGGAAATGTCAGTCTCTAGAATGCCTGGAGATATCAAAGTTTGCTCAAGGTATCTTAGACAAAATACCCAAATGGTCCTCTCTGTCATCATCATGAGGAAATGTATCATAATAAGTCGAATAACTGAAAAATTATAGCTGTTTAATGGTACCTGTACTATTGCTGCTGGAAGCTGAGGTTGTCTCAACCAGCCAAATAGTAAGGATGACCATAGTGAATATTACTTAGCTTATCCTTATAGAAACCTTTATCTGTTGAAAGATACTTGAGTACTGGTTATCTGAGGGACCGCCTCATCCCCATTACATCATCCCATCCCACCCGATCTTGCAGAGAGGGCATGCTGCGGACCCCCTCTATGAAAGAATTCCATCTAGCCGGGTCCCGGAGGCGAGCCTTCTCTGCAGTAGCACCTGCCCTATGGAACATCCTCCCACCAGGGATAAGACAGGCCCCTTCACTCCTGGACTTCAGGAAAAAATTAAAAACTTGGCTCTGTGATCTCGCCTGGGGCAAGAAGGAAAGTGGTCAAGCTTGGGGATGGCTGATTTCCTAGAGCCGCCTCAAATATCTCAAATATTTTAAATACATTCAACGTCACTGTAAGAACCACCTGCCACTTGAATTTTATTGTATTTATATTTTTATTGTTGTTTTTATTGTTTTTTATTGTTGTTCTGTTGTGAACCGCCCAGAGTCCCTCCTTGAGGGGGAGATGGGCGGTTATAGAAATTAGATAGATAGATAGATAGATAGATAGATAGATAGATAGAATAGATTTACATAGTTCATCTAATGATTGTTATGATTGTTATTAGCTTATGGATAACCTTATCTATTAACAGTTACTAGAAAATAGGTTTAGCTACTGTATAAATATTTTAACATAATTTTAATTAAAGTTTTCTAAGGCTTACGTAATTACGTAAAATTCAGAGACTCAAGTCATAGATCAGAGCTTTCCAAACTGTGTGTCGCGACACAAACGTATTGTAGTTTTTAATAATTTGTGAGATCAGAGTTATAGAAATATTAAGAAATAAATGAACTGGAAAAAAAACTTGCAGTAGAAAAATGCTGCTTTTATTTTAAAACAAATAAACAGAAACTTAACTCTTCAGCCTTTTCCCAGCTGGGAAAAGCATGGCTTAATTAGCATAGCTTGAGGCAATTTTGCCTCTCTGCACTCACCAACAACATTGTAGTACAGGAGTAGAAGCAGTAAACACAATAGAAGAATTTACATTTTAAAGCTTTTACAATTTAAACCTGGCAGTACCTGAGTGGACAGAGCTTGGCATGTGACCACTCACCTAGGCAACTTATTACTTATTTGGGAAAGAACAAACAAGTACCTTTCTGATTGGCTAAACAAACTAGACTTTGAGGCTCCAACAATTAACATTCCTGGGGGGGGGGGTTGCAAGAGCTCTCCTGAAGCCCACAGGAAAAAACTTTTAGCAACTTGACTTTTTAAAACTCAGTTTTCAAATTCTTTCCTGAATCATAAAATATATACAACACTCCCCTTTTTATGTACAGAAAGAATTTGGAAACAAGCCCAATTTTGTTACTAACTCCTTATGCCTAACCCCAGGTAGAGGCTTCGTAAAAATATCGGCCAACATTAATTTAGTTTCACAGTATTTTAAAATAACCTTTTTCTTGGCTATAAAATCTTTAACAAGATGAAAACGAACATCAATGTGCTTTGTCCGATTTCTGGAACCTTCAGATAAAGCTAAATGTAAACAGGCCTGGTTGTCTTCATAAATTGTTACAGGCTGGCTTAAAATGATTCCAATGTCTTGCAATAATTGTGTAAATCAGATTACCTCATTGCACAGTTGTGCCAATGCATAAAATTCAGCTTCAGCCGTGCTGATAGCTACCACTGTTTGTTTTCTGGAATACCATGCAATTGTTGACTTGGCAAATTTAATTACAGTCCCAGAAGTAGACTTCCTATCACTGAGATCTCCAGCCCAATCTGAATCACACCAGCACTCTAACTTTTCCCCTGTGTCTGTAGCAGACAATCTTAAACAATAATTTTTGGTGCCCTGTAAATAACAAAAAAGCCTTTTTAATCCAGACTTTGCAACAGATGTGGGATGCTCCACATATCTGCTCAAAATGGACACACTGTTTGAAATGTCGGGTCTGCTATGATTCGCAATATAAAGCAGACTACCAACAGCTGATCTGAAATTATCTCCTTCAGATAACTCATCATCCCCCTTTTCCCCCTCCTGTTTTAGAAACTTGGGAAGCATGGGGGAAGAGACAGACTTACAATCTTGCATTTTAAAATCTTCCAGCAGTTTCTTAATTTTACTACTCTGACTTATGAGAAAACTGCCATCTTTTTCCCTCTGAATTTCTAATTCCAAGTAATTATTAACTGCTCCAAGACATTTCAAAGTGAAATTGTTTTTCATACAAACCTCAAAATCATGCTTTTGTTTGTCTGATGATGTGAGCAGCAACAAATCATCCACATACAAGCATAAGTACATTACACCTTGCTTATCATTCTTTACATATACACATGGATCAGCAATTCCTTTCTGAAACCCAAAATTTTGTAAAGTATTATCCAACTTGATATTCCAACAATGGGCCGACTGTTTCAATCCATAGATGGACTTCTGCAATTCACACACAAGATGTTTTTCTTTTTCATAACCAGGAGGTTGTTTCATAAACAATTTTTCCTCCAAATCACCATACAGAAAAGCAGTTTGAATATCATAGTGATAAACAGACAATTTTTTCATGGCAGCAACCTTTAAAAGCAACCTGATAGATTCAGCTTTGGTCACTGGAGCAAAAGTTTTGTCATAGTCCACATTTTTTCTTTGAGTAAAACCTTTTGCTACTAATCTTGCTTTATACTTTTGAATTTTACCTTCTGAATCTTTTTTCAATTTAAACACCCACCTACAATCCAAACACTTCTGATTGGGAGGCAGACTCACCAATTTCCAAGTTTTATTTTCCTTTAAGGAATCCAATTCCTGCTGCATGGCTTCATGCCAGCACTTAGCTATTTCAGGTGGCATCTCATTGATTTGCTCAAGAGATTCAGGCTCTGTGTGAATGTGAAATGCTTTTATCACATCTACTTGATAACGATCGGGTGGAACCCCCTTATTTATCCTTTCAGACCTGCGATGTAGGACAAGACTTACATTCTGAATTCCACCATTTCCCTCAGAAACCTCTGACTTCTCAGACAATTCAACTTCTTGCTCATTGACTTCACTAGGTGATTCCTGCAAATCACCATCAGCAAAAATTTCCTGTTCCCTCATGGATAAATCAACTGAAGAACTAGAGTTTATTTTATCCCAATTCTGCTCAGCAAAGGAAGCACTCTTACTAATTATCAGTTGATTATCCAGTATGAACCTGTATCTCCTCTGACTCTGTTCATACCCAACAAAGATAGCTTTCTTTGTTCTGGAAGCCCCCTTACGCCTCAGCTGCTTGGGAATGTGCACCCAAGCTGTGCTCCCAAAAACTCTGAGATGATTTACCTTAGGTTTTACACCATAGAACAAATGAAATGGCGTATCCTGAACTGCACTGTTAAACAGCCTGTTCTGAACATAACATGCTGTAGAAACAGCTTCTCCCCAAAACCTAAAAGGTAAACTGGCATCCTTCAGCAAACACATCATGGCTTCCTGTAGTGTTCGCCCTTTCCTTTCTGCCACAGAATTCTGTTCTGGAGTGTAAGGGTTAGCTAAAATGTGTTCTATCCCTTTTTCTGACAAAAAGCTTTTAAACTTTGAGGATAGATACTCTCCAGCTCTGTCTGATTGCAAAGCAGACACAGGCCTTGGGAATTTTCCATTTGCCCAAGTTACAAAATTTTTAAACTTGTCAAAGACCTCATCTTTGTGTTTCAACAAATGAATGAATGTGTACCTTGAAAAATCATCTATGAAGGTCAAAATGTACCTTGCTCCTCAAAGACTTGGAGAAAATGGACCTATCACATCAGAATGAATTATCTCCAGAGGCCTAGAAGTGGTTCTATTTGCAATTTTCTGCACAGGAGCCCTAGTGGTCTTATTTTCCTTGCAAACTGAACAATCCAAATACTTATCGCAAGATTTCAATTTTAAATCAGCAGAAAAACTAGGCATTTGTGATATGTACTTAAAATTAGCATGAGCATACCTTCTATGCATTAAATGGATACACTGATCGTGTATGGGAGTATTTTCAAACACAGCTTTTGCTGTTTGCTTCTCAACCTTTTGTACAATGTAAAGAGAATCTTTCTGCAAACATTTTGCAACCACTTTACCATCCTTCCTAATTTCACAGCGCTCTTTCTTAAAAGTTATAACATACCCAGATGCTACTAACTGACCCACAGACAAGAGATTATTTTGAAAATTAGGCACAAATAGAAATTGAACAGTTTCCCCCAAACATGGAAGATAAATCTCACCTTGAGCCATGATCTTAGACATAGATCCATCAGCTAAGGAAACTCTTTGTTTGTTAGTTTTAGACAAAGACACAAATGAATCTTTATTATTACAGACATGCCAATTTGCGCCGCTATCTAAAATCCAATGCTCTTTATCATCACAGCTTTCAACAACTTTTGCAATATGAGAAGATTGTAAAGCCTTCTTCCTGGATGTTGCTTCTTTCTTCTGAAAAATTTTCTTACCTCTAGGCAACTGGTCACAATCCTTTCGAAGATGTGCAGGAGATCCACATTGAAAGCAACGCTTGCTTGAAAATGCAGCAGCCTGAAATTCACAGCTTTTCCGTTCCCTTGGCTTCTCACATGAAGACTTTAATGAAGAAGTAGACACAGCTTTTTCCTGCCTTTTTTCCCACTCAGCAAGAAGACGAGCAGACACAAACGATGGAGTTAAATCAGCTTCAGGGATGCCCTCCATGGTGCAAATTAAAGTGTCCCAGGACTCATTCAACAAAGACAGCATAATGTAAGCTTTCATCAGAGGGGTAAACTCCAAACCATGCTCTTGAAGCTCCACGAAATATTGTTGAAGTTTATGTAGATGCTCTGGCAAATTTCCATGAGGAAAGAGGCAACATTTGGTTAAAATAACCTTGCTTCCAGGAGAGGTTTTCACATATAAATTACGTAAATAGTCCCATAACTCCTTGGATCTTTCTATGCCTCTCACGTGTATAAGCTGATTATCTTCCACAGGCAAAATAATGGAAGCTTTACATTTCTCATCCCGCCTCAGCCAGGCTTGGTCTGGATTTTGAGGAATTGCTTCTGCTATAACAGACCACAAATTTTCTCTCCTCAAGAAACTCTCCATTTTCAAAGACCAGTTCAAATAATTAAATAGTCCCATAAGTCCTTGGATCTTTCTATGCCTCTCACATGTATAAGCTGATTATCTTCCACAGGCAAAATAATGGAAGCTTTACATTTCTCATCCTGCCTCAGCCAGGCTTGGTCTGGATTTTGAGGAATTGCTTCTGCTATAACAGACCACAAATTTTCTCTCCTCAAGAAACTCTCCATTTTCAAAGACCAGTTCAAATAATTAGTATTAGAAAGCTTTTCCAGGGGCATACCTTGATAATTTGAAGTAGCAGCCATTGCTTCTTCTTCCTCCCCTGTTGGGATAATCCACGAGGCTTGCAAAAAACACGAAGCTTTACTTCTCCTCAAACAGAAAATGGCCAGCAGCTTCCAGCAGGTTTCAAAAAACAAAAGCCTCCTTCCAGCAAGTTTCAAAACTTGCCTTTCAAATGCAAATGAAATTGTTCATCTCTTTTCTTTCCATATTTCTATTTCTGATCAGCAGAGATTTGCTGGGCCCATAACCTATTGTAGTTTTTAATAATTTGTGAGATCAGAGTTATAGAAATATTAAGAAATAAATGAACTGGGGAAAAAACTTGCAGTAGAAAAATGCTGCTTTTATTTTAAAACAAATAAACAGAAACTTAACTCTTCAGCCATTTCCCAGCTGGGAAAAGCATGGCTTAATTAGCATAGCTTGAGGCAATTTTGCCTCTCTGCACTCACCAACAACATTGTAGTACAGGAGTAGAAGCAGTAAACACAATAGAAGAATTTACATTTTAAAGCTTTTACAATTTAAACCTGGCAGTACCTGAGTGGACAGAGCTTGGCATGTGACCACTCACCTAGGCAACTTATTACTTATTTGGGAAAGAACAAACAAGTATCTTTCTGATTGGCTAAACAAACTAGACTTTGAGGCTCCAACAATTAACATTCCTGAGGGGGGTTTGCAAGAGCTCTCCTGAAGCCCACAGGAAAAAACTTTTAGCAGCTTGACTTTTTAAAACTCAGTTTTCAAATTCTTTTCTGAATCATAAAATATATACAACAAAAAGTGTGTCACCACACCACCCGGAAGCGGCGGCGCGCACGTGCACGGCGGCAGCGGCGTGGGATCAGTGCTTCCGCGTTTTAGCGGAGGCTGCCGCCGCCATGCACACGCGCGCTGCTGCACGCCCCCCTGCACCGCCGCCGTGCGCGCGCCGCCACCGCGCTGCCGCCACCGCTGGTGTGTCGCCAGCGGCGGCACTTTGGAAAATCCTGTCATAGATATTTACATTGAAATATAGCATCAAAATGTGGCATAAATGGTAAAAGACCTAGCATTCTCCATTTCACAATGCACTAAATAATACAGAAATGTAGACTGGATTTCATTCTAATTCCTTTCTCTTATTTCTTTAATTTACTATCAGCTCAACAAGCTGCACCTAACCATCTGGGCTTATATAATTACACCCTTCCTTCCACACATGTCACAGCATTCATTTCACAATCAATGTGGTTTGAATGATGAAGGCCTCCTTGCAGTTTGTCAAGGAATCCACATTGGAAAATTCTACTAGAATTGTTCTTTAAATATAAAGTAAATATAAATTAATAGTCTATTAATAAAGGCTACTCTAATAAAATCTAGACCACTTTGGTCTAGTGGTTAAGGCAACGGGCTAGAAACCAGGAGACTGAGAGTTCTAGTCCCACCTTAGGCATGAAAGCCAGCTGGGTGACCTTGGGCCAGTCACTCACACTCTCTCAGCCCTAGGAAGGAGCCAATAGCAAACCAGGAGACTGAGAGTTCTAGTCCCGCCTTAGGCATGAAAGCCGGCTGGGTGACCTTGGGCCAGTCGCTCTCTCTCAGCCCCAACTCACCTCACAGGGTTGTTGTTGTGGGGAAAATAGGAGGAGGAAGGAGTATTTGGTATGTTCGCCGCCTTGAGTTATTTATAAAAATAATAAAGGCGGAATAGAAAATAAATAAATAATGCTTCTAAATACCAACCACACTCTGGCATTGCACCAAAAGATGCATACATTTTTTCCTGTGCTTCCCACAAAATCAGCAGTTAGAACTAGGGAACTAGGGACCTTTTTGGGAGGGGGAGGGAAAAAGTATCATTTGATATTTTGGGGAAAAAATTAAGCACTCTGCTTGTTTTACTTCAGGATGCAGCTTCTGTATTTCATTCCATCCATAACAAATCTAATCTTTATTTTCCTTAATTCATTGTATAATGTCTAAAATGCATTTCTTAATACAAGAATTTTTTCTAAACAAAATATGCTTGGTTTGATAGATACAACAATAACATCTGAACCAACATTTTTCTGTAGTAGTTGTATATTTAGGATTATATCCAACAGTACCACTGGCAGTTTGGATTTATGCCCCTCCAATACCCAGTGACCCCCTAATTTTCTCTTGGAAAGTGCGGAACCTCCAGAACAGATGGGTGTATAGTTCAAGGAGGAAGAGAATAATGGAAACTTGCACTACATAGTGTTAGGTGTAGCTTTCATTGTATAATCCTATTTATTTTTTTAGATTTATATGGCCTCCCATCTTGCTGTAGTGACTGTGGATTCCTAACAACAAATAATAACACCATTGAAAATGACACAACAACAAAAATACACACACACACAGACACGTTTACTTAAAGTATGCCTCACTAAATTGTAGGTAAGTTGATACAGGAATGCATTCTAAGTCTATTTACTGAAATCAGTGCAGGTCAGTCAAGTGATCTTTAATATATGCCATTTCTTTCTTCAGCTATCTTATCTGTCAACAAATTTTTCCCTTTGATTTTAGTGTGAGGTTACGTTAAGACTCCCCTGTCTTTTTTAGATCAGTGCACACATTTGAACTGTTATGAAGATATCTTGGTTGTTGTCACAGAATGGCTGCCATAGAGACCAAGGCTAGTCACAAAATATCCACTTATCATAAGGTGTCCTTGCTATATTGTTTGGCCCCAAAGTATGCTCTCTACTCCTTCAGTTTTCCTTTTTTCTTTTTTTGGGCAAGTGGGGAAGCTACCAAATGAAGCATTGGGCTATGTCTCCCACCATCCTCTTGAGTCTCTGGAGGTCCAGACAAATTCTTGAAAATAAAGATAATGCTAAAGAATAGCTCTTCGTTTTGCAACGTGTTGATTTTCCATTTATTTTATCTTTTGATAAAAAGAATGCTTTCAAAAATGGAGTCTGATGGGCACCAAGGGAGGTGTCTGCAGGAGCTACATAGGAGACCCAGGCTACTAGAAATGGTTACTATGGAAGCTTCTGTCCTTCCTGTGGTTCTATTGATTGTTGCTCACATTCCTGGAATCTAATTACCCTTAACTAGCAGTACAGCCTTTTCTCTATGGATCACATGTTATTTGGGGATTGCTGTCTTAGAAGCATCCACATTTGATAGCACGTGTATATGAGGAATCTTGCTTTCATCTGAGGTTTATCTTTACCACTTACCTAGCCTTTAACATGCTTTTCTAATGATCATGAAAACACTGATGGTGTGGGAGGTTGGACTAAGAGTGTTTGACAGGACTCCTAACCAGAGGTTTAGCTTTGATTTTTCAACAATAATTTGACTGCATGGATTTTTCGGATGCTGGGGTACAAAGTGGCATGGATTGATAGCTTTTCTGATATTCCTAGCCCTTCTTCATAAAACTTCTTGCTTACTGCTGTTTTTTTGCTTCTGACTAAATATTTTGGAAGCACCTATATAAAGGCATTATACTAAATATAATGGATCATCAAACTAAATGGATCAGTACAACCAAAGAGATGTCGGTATACCATCGGAAGATGGGACTCCCAGGTCGGAAGATGGTCAAAATGCTACTGGGGAGGAACAGAGGATACGTTCAACTAGCCCCAGATGTGATGACGCAGCTAGCTCAAAGCCGAAAGGACGGCTAGCGGCCGACAGTGCTGGTGGTGAACGACGAATCCGATGTTCTAAAGATCAACACACCATAGGAACCTGGAATGTAAGATCTATGAGCCAGGGCAAATTGGATGTGGTTATTGGTGAGATGTCAAGATTAAATATAGACATTTTAGGTGTCAGTGAACTGAAATGGACTGGGATGGGCCACTTCACATCCGATGACCACCAGATCTACTACTGTGGACAAGAGGACCACAGAAGAAATGGAGTAGCCTTCATAATTAATAATAAAGTGGCTAAAGCAGTGCTTGGATACAATCCAAAAAACGATAGAATGATCTCAATTCGAATTCAGGGTAAGCCATTTAACATCACAGTGATCCAAATATACGCCCCAACCACAGATGCTGAAGAAGCAGAAGTAGATCAGTTCTATGAGGATCTGCAGCACCTACTAGATAATACACCAAAAAGAGATGTTATTTTCATTACAGGAGACTGGAATGCTAAGGTGGGTAGTCAGACGACACCTGGAATTACAGGCAAGCATGGTCTGGGAGAACAAAATGAAGCAGGACATAGGCTGATAGAATTTTGCCAAGACAACTCACTGTGCATAACAAACACTCTCTTCCAACAACCTAAAAGACGACTTTATACATGGACTTCACCAGATGGTCGACACCGAAATCAGATTGACTACATCCTTTGCAGCCAAAGGTGGCGGACCTCTATACAGTCGGTAAAAACAAGACCTGGAGCTGACTGTAGTTCAGATCACGAACTTCTTATTGCAAAATTTAGAATCAGACTAAAGAGAATAGGGAAGACCCACAGATCAGTTAGATATGAGCTCACTAATATTCCTAAGGAATATGCAGTGGAGGTGAAGAATAGATTTAAGGGACTAGATTTAGTAGATAGGGTCCCAGAAGAACTATGGACAGAAGTTCGCAACATTGTTCAGGAGGCGGCAACAAAAAACGTCCCAAAGAAAAAGAAAACCAAGAAGGCAAGATGGCTGTCTGCTGAAACACTGGAAGTAGCCCAAGAAAGAAGGAAAGCAAAAGGCAACAGTGATAGGGGGAGATATGCCCAATTAAATGCAAAATTCCAGAGGTTAGCCAGAAGAGATAAGGAATTATTTTTAAACAAGCAATGTGCGGAAGTGGAAGAAGACAATAGAATAGGAAGGACAAGAGACCTCTTCCAGAAAATTAGAAACATTGGAGGTAAATTCCAGGCAAAAATGGGTATGATCAAAAACAAAGATGGTAAGGACCTAACAGAAGCAGAAGAGATCAAGAAAAGGTGGCAAGAATATACGGAAGATCTGTATAGGAAGGATAATAATATTGGAGATAGCTTTGACGGTGTGGTCAGTGAGTTAGAGCCAGACATCCTGAAGAGTGAGGTTGAATGGGCCTTAAGAAGCATTGCTAATAACAAGGCAGCAGGAGACGACCGTATCCCAGCTGAACTGTTTAAAATCTTGCAAGATGATGCTGTCAAGGTGATGCATGCCATATGCCAGCAAATTTGGAAAAGACAAGAATGGCCATCAGATTGGAAAAAATCAACTTATATCCCCATACCAAAAAAGGGAAGCACTAAAGAATGTTCAAACTATCGAACAGTGGCACTTATTTCACATGCCAGTAAGGTAATGCTCAAGATCTTGCAAGGTAGACTCCAGCAATTCATGGAGCGAGAATTGCCAGATGTACAAGCTGGGTTTAGAAAAGGCAGAGGAACTAGAGACCAAATTGCCAATATCCGCTGGATAATGGAGAAAGCCAGGGAATTTCAGAAAAACATCTATTTCTGTTTTATTGACTATTCTAAAGCCTTTGACTGTGTGGATCATAACAAATTGTGGCAAGTTCTTGGTGGTATGGGGATACCAAGTCATCTTGTCTGCCTCCTGAGGAATCTGTATAACGACCAAGTAGCAACGGTAAGAACAGAGCACGGAACAACGGACTGGTTTAAGATTGGGAAAGGAGTACGGCAGGGTTGTATACTCTCACCCTACCTATTCAACCTGTACGCAGAACACATCATGCGACATGCTGGGCTTGAGGAATCCAAGGCTGGAGTTAAAATCGCTGGAAGAAACATTAACAATCTCAGATATGCAGATGATACCACTTTGATGGCTGAAAGCGAGGAGGAGTTGAGGAGCCTTATGACGAAGGTGAAAGAAGAAAGTGCAAAAGCTGGGTTGCAGTTAAACCTCAAAAAAACCAAGATTATGGCAACGAGCTTGATTGATGACTGGCAAATAGAGGGAGAAAAAGTGGAGGCAGTGACAGACTTTGTATTTCTAGGCGCAAAGATTACTGCAGATGCTGACTGCAGCCAGGAAATCAGAAGACGTCTACTTCTTGGGAGGAGAGCAATGGCAAATCTTGATAAAATAGTTAAGAGCAGAGACATCACACTGACAACAAAGGTCCGCATAGTTAAAGCAATGGTATTCCCTGTAGTAACCTATGGCGGCGAGAGCTGGACCATAAGGAAGGCTGAGCGAAGGAAGATAGATGCTTTTGAACTGTGGTGTTGGAGGAAAATTCTGAGAGTGCCTTGGACTGCAAGAAGATCAAACCAGTCCATACTCCAGGAAATCAAGCCAGACTGCTCACTTGAGGGAATGATATTAAAGGCAAAACTGAAGTACTTTGGCCACATAATGAGAAGACAGGATACCCTGGAGAAGACGCTGATGCTAGGGAAAGTGGAAGGCAAAAGGAAGAGGGGCAGACCAAGGGCAAGATGGATGGATGGTATTCTGGAGGTGACGGACTCAACCATTGGGGAGCTGGGGATGGTGACGGCCGACAGAAAGCTCTGGCGTGGACTGGTCCATGAAGTCACGAAGAGTCGGAAACGACTGAACGAATAAACAACAATATAAAGGCATTAAGGAAAGATATTTAACAACTGCAACATATTGAGCAATTGATATGTGAGAGAACTATATGCCTTTGTATGTAAAATACATAATAAATAGCCAGAGTTGATATACACTACATGCTACAGTGAGATAACATAGTGTCTTCAATATTTAATTAATTTAGAATATAAACTGTAGACAGAAGCTAGTTAAAAGTGAAGTTATGAGTCCTATTCGAGTCCTTTTGACTACAGAATAAAATAGCATCTAATCAATAGCTTGGAATGCAATTAATTTAGAGTGTAGTTGCTAGATTACCAGCGGGGGCTGAACAGTCCCATCACATCACATTACACTGGAGATCCAATGGACTGGCTCCAAGTCCACTTCCAAGTTCAATTGGAAGTGCTGTTTTTGACCTTAAATGCCGTTTATAATGTAAGGAATGGGGTATCTCAGCATACCCAATAGTTCAACATCTTCAGTAGAGGGCCTTCTGCAGATAACCTCCATCATATGAGACAAGGCAGGAGGAAAGGAAAGGAGGGGATGCTCAGTACCCCAGTTGGAGAAAGTTTCCGGAGGTGGTCTTTATGGAACCCGATTTGTTGATCTGTGGGTACCAAGCAAGCATCTTTTCATATTACCAGGACTTTTAAGGCTTAATTTTAGCCACCTTTTTGTTGTGTTTTTAAAGATCTTGCTGCTTCTTGTCTTTGCATTTTATTGTTTCCTGCTTTTTAATAACTTTAATATACTGTATTCTGTTTATACAACTGTTGCTAGACGTTTTTGCTCAAGTATCATACTTTATCTGTATTTTTATAATACTAATAAAATGATCCGTTTGTTTATGCCAGTGGAGATGGACTTGAGGATCAGGATGGAAAGACTGTATTATAATTGGAGTATCTGTGTAAAATAATGATTGCTGATGCAGAATAAAGACTCATAATAAACTGACATGAAGTCTCTATTTCATTGGTGTTTATCTTCTAAAAAATATAAGATGATTTACAAGATGATAGACATAGATTTTAAGGGGGCGTGGTGGCTCAGCGGTTAAGACGCCAGGCTTGTCGATCGGAAGGTCACAAGTTCGGAAGTTCGAGACCCTAGCCCCGCGTGACGGAGTGAGCTCCCGCACTCGCCCCAGCTCTTGCCAACCTAGCAATTCGAAAGCATGCAAATGCAAGTAGATGAATAGGTACCACTTTGGTGGGATGGTAAAAGCGTTCTGCGCACGTCATGCTGGCCACATGACTGCGGAAGTGTCTTCGGACAACGTTGGCTCTTCGGCTAACAAACGGAGATGAGCACCGGCCCCTAGAGTTGGACACGACTGTGTGGGGGAACCTTTACCTTTACTTTTAGACACAGATTTTAACATTTATGTTTCGGAATTGTGTTTTCTTCAAAGGATTCTGTTTGTGCCCATAAACCTTGAATATTTCATAAAGCTTTGTCTCTTTCATAATACAGTACAAGAAAAGCTTCAGTTTGACAGTAAAATACAGTAAAACTAGTAAATATAGTAAACATAATCTGTGTTTTTATTTGTTATTGGCGCTTTTCATTTCTGCAACTCTGGCTTATTTCATTTAACTCTCATTGTGTTGAAAAATGTATGTCATTGTATATACAGAAATGTTTTTTCATACCTGTACTTAACAGATGTTTGCAGTCTGAGGGAAAGTTCTAAGAAAAAATTTTCATCTCCTGTTCAGAAGATCTATATCAGTGTTTCCCAACTTGGCAACTTCTAGGTGTATGGACTTCAACCCTCAGAAGAGCTGGTGCCTCTTCTGTATATCTTAACTGGTCAAGCATCATGATTAGCATGTAACTCATAACAGAGGTCTGATACTGTGTCCTTGTGAAGCTTCTCAAGAAGGTAGTTGGTGAGTGCTTTCTGATGCCAGAATGTGAATAAATATAGCCTTGCAGGGACACATGCTAGGCTTCTCATAAAGATGAGGAAAACAGTAGCAGAGCTGGGTAAGGGAATGTGCAAGGTACTTTATTTTAAAGCTGCTGATCATTACCTTGTTTGGCAGATCATTTTACCTGCAAGATTGAAAGAAAAAAGGTTGTGGACGAATCTTTTAGTGTGATACTGTTCCTATTGTAGGTTTGTTATATTTAGGCCAATTTTAAAGCTAGTTTAGTTATAATTAAGGCTGTCTTCTCACAACAGATTAAGACGGGGGTGGATTGGGACTCCAGATCTGCATGGAGTCCCCAGTACCCTTTTAGTGGCTTCCAGACTTGTCTGTCAACCATACTTCAACAGTGCAATTACCAAAATTTACTTTAGTGTAAGCTCCAAAGTGAGGGTGCTTGGAGTTAAAAAAAAAATCTCAGCTTCTCCTAAAATCAAAGGAGGAAAAAGCTTGGAAAATCTCCACCTTACCCCTTTGAATGCCTTGGCTTCATCCATTGCAGTTGCAGTCCTCATTCACCAAAAATGGTAAGTATGACTACCAGTCACAAGGTTGCTGTGGTAAGCTGTAGATAATTGTTAGCATGGCTTGATAAACCCTGGGGATCTGGTTCACACAGAACAACAAGCTCTATACAAAGGCTTACAAACTGGCTGGATTCACCCAATATATAAGCCAGAACCTATACTTTTCTGGCTTAGTCTATGGAAGGATTTCAAAAAAGTCAAACTCTTCCTGAAACATTTGAACTGGTCTTTCAAAGGTATTTCCCTCCCAGTTTTTCACAAGCAGAGTCAATTGTGAAAATATATCTACTTCCTCTTTAGAATGGCTGTGTATTTCATAGGATTGACAGGGTAGGTCAGTCATTAAGCTGGGATATGGTTTGTTGGATAAATGCGGTATACACATTGAAACACTGGTTTGTAAATCATGGTTTATGGCTTGGTGCAGAGTGTATCTTGTGTAAGTGTATATCTGTGCAGGATGATCTGAGAATTTGCAGATAGAGGCTCCATATACTCTACCTGCATAATTAATGTGTTCTGTAGCATTTCTCATAAGAACAAATGTTTGTGCCATTATTAATTGACAAAAGCTATTGCCTTAAATGGACTATTAGGCTCTGAAATGTAAAGCAGAAAAATGGGGGTAATGGGGGTAAGTGGGCAAGAAAGCTGTTGAGAATGCTTGTTGATGTATTTTGTCTCTTGCTTGTCTCCATGAAGACATATTTGGGTTTCTACATTATGGTAATGGTATTTAAATAAAGAAGCTGACAAGGAAGGTTGCTGAAGTATTTTATTGTCTCAGGACCCATTTGGGTGGTAATGTTAAAACAAAGCCACACAGTTACAGAAAACTGATTTTATGGGGGAATTGGTTGCTAGGTTTAAATTTCAATAGGATATTTTTTTACTAGATAACTGGATATTACTTTTTTGAGACACACATTATCATCATCATCATCAACCCCAAAATCAGAAAACAATATATTTGTTGAGGGAATTTTGGTGTCCCTTTTGGTTTTAGAAAGAGAAATATATTTGGATCAGTTTTAGAAAAGAGTTAATTCCAACATGTTACATTTGTAGTGAATTAAAAAAAAAACCAAAATCCAATGATTTAATTTGTTTTCTGGAACTTTTTTGTCCCAGGTGCATTTTTGTATATTATAAAAGAAAATTGTTAATCCTCCATTTCCTGCTCTATGGAATTTTAGGTATATAACCATATTCCATAATTCCTTTAGAAATAATATAATTTCTAATCCTTTTTAGATGGAATTTTCATGTATGCAGAGATGGGGTATGGGAACAGTCTGAGCTACATAAAATGCATGAAAAGCTGAGAATTTCAGCTGATCAGCAGTTTTTAAATCTGTTTGCAGTAGCTAGAGATCTGCAATTTATTTCTTTTCTCCATCTTAACAACTTTAACCATGACTGAAACCATGACACATGTTGGTTCCAAAGGTAAGGAGACAACACAAATTTAAGAGTATAAATGTGTAACTGTCCAAGGTGCTCATGTCCTTCATCCTGGTCCTGAATATTATAGCAAAACAGTCTTAGCTTCTTTCCATTTTGTGCATGTGTTTCTCAGTCATGATGGCAAAAGTTGAACACGTGCTGTGGAAGAATATGTGGCTACTTAAGGGAAAGGTGCAGTGAAACGTTCAAACCTATTTACAGTCAGGACCAGAAATATTGGAACAAGGATAACTGTTTTGGCAGTTGGCCTCTCTACACCACCACATTGAAGTTGAAAGGAAACACACCCAGATGGGAGCGAAGTCAGGACTTTCAGTTGTAATTCAAGGGGTTTGACAAAAGTGGGGCACCAACCATTCAGGAAGTACAGCCAGTGGCATACACACACCCTCGTTGTTGGTGGCTCATAAGTAATGGAACAAACCAACATCATTACAAACATAAGGATCGCCTTGAATACCTGGATGAAAATCCTTTGCAGTCAATGACTGCCTGAAGTCTGGAACCCACGGACATGACCAAATGCTGAGTTACCTCCCTCAAGATGCTTTGCCAGGCCTTTACTGCAGCTGCCTTCAGCTGCTGCTTGTTTGTGGGCCTTTCTGCCTTCAGTCTTGTCTTCAGTAAGTGAAAAGCATGCTCTATTGGGTTGAGATCAGGTGACTGACTTGGCCATTGAAGAACAGCCCACTTCTTTGCCTTGAGAAACTCTTGGGTAGCTTTTGCTGTATGTTTTGGGTCATTATCCATCTGCAATATGAAGCGGCGTCCTATCAGTTTGGCAGCATTTGGCTGAATCTGAGCAGAAAGTATAGCCCTATACACTTCAGAATTCATCCTGCTGCTTTTATCAGCAGTCAGGTCATCAATAAACACCAGTGACCCGGTTCCATTGGCAGCCATACATGCCCATGCCATAACACTGCCTCCGCCATGTTTGACAGATTATGTGGTATGCTTTGGAAGATGAGCTGTTCCTTTCCTTCTCCATACTTTTCTCTTCCCATCATTCTGGTGCAAGTTAATCTTGGTTTCATCAGTCCAAAGAATCTTGGGCAGGCTTTTTTAGGTGTTTGCTGGCAAAGTCTAATCTGGCCTTTCTGTTCTTGAGCATTACCAGTGGTTTGCACCTTGTTGTGAAGCCTCTGTATTTACATTCATAAAGCCGTCTCTTGACTGTAGATGTTGACAATGACATACCTACCTCCTCAAGAGCGTTCTTGACTTGGCTAGATGATGTGAAAGGGTTCCTCTTCACCATGAGCAGAATTCTGCGGTCATCCACTTTAGTTGTCTTCCATGGTCTTCCAGGCCTTTTGCTGTTGCTCTGCTTGTCAGTTAATTCCTTCTTTTTCAGGATGTTCCAAACTGTTGTATTGGCCACTCCCAATGTTTTTGCTATCTCTCTGATGGGTTTGTTTTGTTTCCTCAGCCTAGTGATGGCCTCCTTCACTCGCATGGACACCTCTTTGGACCTCATGTTGGGAGTTCCAGTGAACAGCTACTGTTTCAAATTCTCTTCTAATAGTAATGAGTCGGAGGTTCATTTATACTAAATGTCTTTATTAGGTAACAACTCACACATACAGCCTCCTGCTCTAACGACTTGTTGAATAAAACAATCCACTTCCAGGGCCAAAGGCCATACTTCCCAGCAGAGGGTGTGCTTCCCCAATCTCAGTCCTTCCTCTGTGTTACCAACTTTGTCCTCCTGACTCTACCACTTAGTTCCACCTATTGACACAGCTACCAAATGCAAATGTAACACTCAGAACCACCTCCAGGCTTTTTATCTGCTTGATTGGTCATGGGGTACCCAGGAAACAGGCCACACCTGGCCATGCAGCTGCTTGTCAGCCATTCGTTCCATTACTTATGAGCCACCAATGATGGGTGTGTGTGTATGCCACTGGCTGAATGGTTAGTGCCCCACTTTTGTCAAACCCCTTGAATTACAGCTGAAAGTCCTGACTTCGCTCCCATCTGGGTGTGTTTCCTTTCAACTTCAGTGTGGTGGTGTAGAGAGGCCAACCGCCAAAACAGTTATCCTTGTTCCAATATTTCTGCGCCTGACTGTAGCTTGGAAGTGCCATGTCCATACCCATATTTCATACACAGATCAAAGACTGAAAAACTGAGTTAGTGCCTATATCAGTCTTTCCCAGACTTAGCACTCTTTAAAAGTATTTGGACTGCAACTCTCAGAATTCCCAGCCAGTCACAATGCTGTTATCTCAGTATATCTGGAGGGCACCAGATTGGGAAAGGCTGGCTTACAAAGAACTAAACCAAAGCATACACTTGCATTCTTCTCCTGTCACTAGTTATTTTTCCTCTCATAAGTCACTCTGGAAGACTGGAACTATTTGAGGTCAACATCCCTCTCTCCCACCCCCAGTAGTATTTGTAGTTTTAATTTTGGGGTGATTACGAGATTGCAGTTGGTAGCCTTCTGGCAAGTAACTTTTCAAACTCTACATGTTTGACAATGGAAAAAAAGTGTTGGGCAGTTCCTACGGATGGTTAACGTCTGTCTGTCTGTCTGTCTGTCTGTCTGTCTGTCTGTCTGTCTGTCTGTCTGTCTGTCTATCTATCTATCTATCTATCTATCTATCTATCTATCTATCTATCTATCTATCAAATTTTGCCACCGCCCATCTCCCCCTGGAAGAGGGACTCTGGGCGATTGACTACGCATGTCAAGTTCATGACAGAAGCCTGCTAGCAAACTTCATCTAAGTGAACTTTAGGTTACGTCTGCTTATTCACCCCTTTCTGCTATTCCCAAGGTTTCATTATTTGTAGTAATAGATTACAGCGGCTTGGATATGAAAATGAGGTTCTGTTAATTCCTAGAGGGTTAAACCAGGAGGAATGTGGGGCTGAATAGAATCCTATTGTTCATTCTTGGCATGGGTTGACAGTTCCACTGTCTCAACTGAGAAGAAAGTGAGTTGTGATAAAATGGTACTTACAGCTCTAGTTATGAGATGTGAAGAACGAAAGTAGCCATGATGATGGTGATATAAAAACTTTATCCAAACAAAACCAAACCATTGAGGCAATTGTTTTATAAGCTCCTGTATGGCTACTAAATTGTATGGAAACATTTGTTTTTCAAGAGCTCTTTATCGGAAATGATGGTTAACACAGTAGAAAAATCTGCTGTAATGGATAAACTTTGAATTTATAAGATGTGAAAATTTCCTGGAGTCTTAGATTGAATGTCTTGTTAAGATAATTGAAAATCAAGCTAAATAGAAATAGTGAGTGCTGTTAAAACACAAATGAATGCTGTGGTGATAATAGAAGCTATCCCTGTTGAGCTTCTAGGTGTATGAGGATGATAGATTTGCTCTCTGGATAACTTCTCCTAGTTCTTTGTTTGGCAGAATGCAACAAGAAATCTTTGCACAAGGGCACAGAGGAACAAGTCAATCCTGTGTAGAGAAAGATTGGACTGTCCTCCACTAAGAATAAATACATAACTACTGTATACCAGAATCTCATCTTAACAGAATCATAGGTGAAGAGTATGATTCCTGCCTCATTTAATAGTTTTAAATTGCTACTAACTAAATAGAAATCAAGAATCCATTTAACATATCCCTTTAAAATCTGTTAACGGTAAGTGGACACTGAATTGACTACAGAGGATTTTGGATCACACCTTTAAGTCTGCCTACATGAACCCTCTCCAACATCTGATGTTCTCTGTGCATTAATAAACAAAAACCCTTAACTGTGCAGTGTCAGGGTAGGATTATATTCAGAATTTCCTTCACAATAGGAATGTTTTAAAAGAAAGTGGAATGTAAAATACTTTTCTCCAATCAGCTTCAGTGCAATATGGCCAAATTCTGACATAACTTTTTGTTCATGTAAAGCAGTAACTGAGTCTTAAGCTTATCATGTGTAACAAAAGTTTGATCCTGTTGGGCCTGATGAAGTAGACAGAATCCTCCGGATTGTAAACGCCACCACTTCTCATCTAGACCCGTGTCCCTCCTGGCTGGTAAAGTCAGCCCGGGAGGTCACATGTAGTTGGGTCCAGGCGTTGATTAATACATCTTTGGGGGAGGGGGTGTTTCCGGTGGTCTTTAAGAAGGCATTGGTGCACCCCCTCCTCAAGAAGCCTTCCCTGGACCCTACTGTTTTGAACAACTTTCGTCCTGTCTCCCACCTTCCCTTTTTGGGAAAGGTGGTTGAGAAGGTGGTGGCGCTGCAACTCCAGAGGATTCTGGATGAAAATGATTATCTAGACCAGAGCTTTCCAAACTGTGTGTTGCGACACAAAAGTGTGTCGCCACACACAGTCTGGTGTGTCGCCACACAACCCGGAAGCTCTGATCATCATCAGCACTTCCGGGTTTTCCCGCGGCGACACACCAATGGCGGCGCGCAAAAACTCGAAAGCAGCAGCAGCGCTTCCGGGTTTTTGCGTGCTGCCGCAACGGCGTCACTTCCGGGTTTTCCCGCGGCGACCCGCGGGAAAACTTTGGAAAGCCCTGATCTAGACCCCTTTCAGTCAGGTTTCAGGCCGGGATATGGGACAGAGACTGCATTGGTCGCGCTTATGGATGATCTTTGGCGGGAGCGAGATGGAGGGAGTGCATCCATTCTTGCTCTCTTGGATCTCAGTGGCTTTTGATACCGTCGACCACGGTATCCTTTTGGGGTGGCTCAGGGAGTTGGGGGTGGGCGGCGTTGTTTTACGCTGGTTCGCCTCCTTCCTCTGGGACCATTCCCAATCGGTGGTAATAGGAGAGGAGAGATCTGACCCTCGACCCCTCTTGTGTGGGGTGCCGCAGGGTTTGGTTCTCTCTCCTCTCCTATTTAACATCTACATGCAGCCGCTGGGCAAGATAATCCGTCACCACGGGATGAGGTATCACCAGTACGCTGATGATACCCAGTTGTGCATCTCCGTCCCGGGTGAAGTAAGTGTTGCAGTCGACACCCTTTCTCAGTGTCTGGAGGCTGTAGGGGCCTGGATGGGGCACAACAGGCTTCAGCTGAACCCTGGTAAGACGGAGTGGCTGGGGATTGATGGCCTCTCGATTCCCAGGAAGTTGTCATCTTTAACTCTGGGTGGGATGGCACTGCCCCGTTCAGATTCAGTGCGAAACTTGGGGGTCCTCCTGGACTCACGACTCCTGCTCGAGGAGCAGGTGGCAGTTGTGGCCAGGAGGGCCTTTGCACAGCTTTGGGTTGTGCGCCAGTTGCGCCCCTTTCTGGATCAGGAGGCCCTCCGAACAGTCACTCATGCCCTTGCCATCTCCCATATAGATTACTGCAACGCGCTCTACATGGGGCTACCCTTGAAGAGTATCCGGAAGCTTCAGCTGGTCCAGAATGCGGCTGCATGGGTAGTTCTGGGTGCTATAAGATCAGCACATGTAACACCGCTACTCCATGAGCTGCATTGGGTACCAGTCTGCTTCCGGGTCCAATTCAAGGTGTTGGTTATCACCTTTAAAGCCCTACATGGCATGGGACCAGGGTATCTGAGGGACCGTCTTATCCCGATCACATGTACCCGCCCCACCCGATCATGCAGGGAGGGCATGCTTCGGATCCCATCATTAAAAGAATTCCATCTAGCAGGGTCCAGGAGGCGTGCCTTCTCTGTGATAGCACCCGCCCTGTGGAATAACTTGCCCCCTGAGGCGAGACGGGCACCCTCGCTCCTGGCCTTCAGGAAGTCTTTAAAGACCTGGTTCTGCCGCCTTGCCTGGAATGAAGGAAATAATAGTTCCTCCTGGGGGTGGTTAGCTTAGTATTATCCTCCTTTTAAGAACACACCATCTTTTGGATTTTTATTTTTTATAGTAGTTTTTAGATGTATAGGTTTTTAACTTTTTATATTGTGATTGTAAACCGCCCAGAGTCTACCATGGTGGAGATGGGCGGGGATAAATCCAATTAATTAATTAATTAATTAATTAATAAAAAAATAAAATAAAATAAAATAAAAATCCTGTGCTAATTGCATAGATTCCAGGGAAAATACTCAGCAAATAAGTTGATATGAAAAAATACTCCCTTCAGAGGATTTGATCTGTAGTTTAGCAGCAACTGGAAATGACTGACATTGACAACTATGTGTGTAAAAATTACACGTAACTCAGAACACTTTGATATATTATATGGAAAACGTGTTTATAATGTATGCACATCCTGGATTTGGGGTAGAGGCTTACCCTTTTATACAAGAATCTTCCAAATTCTTGGAAAAAAGCTTTATTTATTTATTCACATGTTTGTTCTTGAACTGTTACTGTATATCATCTAAACTTCTTTTTTCCCCTTCACTTGTTTCTTATTTTTCTTTAAACTTTCTCAAAACGTGAGTGGTTCATTAGGATTGTTTACTTTTCAGGCATTGTGGCCATAAGATGCCAGCATTGCAGAAGCAAACTTCCTTCCTTGGATGAGTATACAGTAAATTGTCCGTTTTTGCTGCTGTGAAGGTCATGCAGTAAACATTTGTGAGCACTGGCAGATGTCTACTAAATAGGCTTGTTGCAATCATTCTTGTTCTGAGGCACTCCCAGGGAACAAGCTTTAAGGGTTGCTGTCTGCAAGCTATTGTAATTCCTTTTTCTTTATCCAAGCTATATATATCTTACTATATATCAAAATTGTCTGGTAGCTCTCTAATCTTCCCAAAAGATTGACAGAATTCTCCACCTCCTGCAAAGGGTCCTCAAGTCTCATGTCTACTTTTATTGGCACCAAGGAAATAGCCCATCAAAACCTTCTAAGAGGCCTGCCCTAGCCAATTCCAATCAAGACACAAACAAAAAGAAAGCTCTGTTGTCTACCCAGTTCTGGCTTCAACCGCCTCAAGGTCTCTCTAAATGACTTTCTCCATGTCCTCTACTGCTCATCCTATCATTGATAGACTTTCCAGTTTTTATTGTCCAGTCCCCAGTGGCTTGTCTCCAGGAAAAGGAATCAAATTCAGAAAGAGAGCTTTGAGTCAGTTCTCTCTTATGATCTACTCCTTCAGATCATCCTTTTATCCATCAGGATGGTCAAAAGTAAGACCTTCTGCTTTGGATATCTTGAGATAACTGAGGTTGTAGTTGGCCACTTGGTAACTGTTCTCTTCTGAAGGGCAACTCTTTCTGATTTCAGTGGTTCCATGCTGTCATATTCTTTTATGGTGCAACATTTCTCCTCTTGGTACTAAGTCTTTCACAGTCAAGAGTAGCGGACCTGTGTTGCCTGGATCAGCCCAGGATGCTGTGAGGCAGACAGTTACATATATTGGCTTTCCACTCTATATTATTCCTGAGCTCTACCACCTAATTGTGCTGATCGCGTGACAGGCAGCTTTTGAAAACATCACTCTCTTATCCTCAGAACTTTTCTCTCCTTGAAGATATTCCTTAAAGGAGCTCTCACATCCAAGTTCCAGCCTAGCATGGCTTCTTGTGGAAACTGCCTGCCTTACTTCTGAGTAAGGTCTACATCTGATAAGAGCATTTGGCCTCAGCTTTTGTCCATGGCCATTGAGCCACTGCATCCACTCCATTCATCCTTTAGTGGAGCTTGTGGTGAGCCCTCTGAATCTTGCAATTATGTCTCTAATTTCTCTTCAATATTTTCTTCAACATTGCTGCCCAACATGCAGGTTGGAGATCAAATACCCAGGTCTCCTTCAGAAGACCTTCATTTCTATAGCAAACAAATTGGTGGAATGGCACATTCTCTTGACCCTGAGGTTCAATAGTCTTCTCAGATGGTAGAAGATCCAATATATCTATTAGTCCAAGATGCTATTATTTTGATAGTTTGGTAGCTTATGGACTGATTATGCAAGTTGTTTAAAGTATACATAGACAGCGTATCTGACTAATTATGGGAAGAATGCTGTTATTGTTCCTCTATGCAAAAGGAAAGTAACAAGAATGAGTGTAAAGACTATGGGAGGCTTAGTTAAGTGTATCTGGGAAAATGTTTGGCAGATTTCTGACTGAAAAAGTACAAGAGGAGACAATGAGCAAAATTGGGGAAGTACAGTGTAGCTTTATTCTGGGCATAGGATGTGCAGACAAATCTTCATTCTTCAACAGATCATTGAGAAAAGTATGTGTATGAGAAAGTGTATTTGTACAACTGCTGATTTAGAGAAAGTGTATCATAAAATGAGTAAGATTACAGAATATGTTGCATGAATGTGGATTTGAATTTTGGTTGCTGAATGCAGTAAGAATGGTATTCATAGAGATTAACCATTTATAAACGGAATGCTTAGTAAATGATTCAAGATTATGCAGAGTGTAAGGCAAGGATGTGAAATGTTCCTTTGATTGTTTAATGCATTTATGGATAAATGTGTAAGTAATATTTGTGGTGGTCTGAGAATTGGGTTGGTGAGGGATATGAATGTGTGTTGCAGATTATCAGATTATGCTGTCTTGTTGGCCGAGAACCAAAATGCAGCAAATGTTAGATTGTATGATGCAACAAGGAGCATGGATCTGAAAATAAATCTATCAAGGAACAAAGTAGTTGTGCTTAAAATGGAGTTAATGTTTGCAAGTTATACATACATGATGAAAAATTAGAGCAAGTAAATGAATTTATGCACTTTGATAGAAAATTTACTAAAGATAGGAAAATGGTATATATATTTTTAAGATGTGCAAATATTGGTAGAAAATAGTGGGTAGTATGTGGTCTGTTATGAGAAACAAATGTTTGCCAAAAGAAGTGAAAATAGGTATTTATAATAGCAGTTTCTGTCCACTTTGTTATATGGAAATGAGAGTTGGGTATGTCCAGACCCAGAGAAACATAAAAGTAAGTTGAGTGCAATGGGAATGGGGAATTTGAGAAGTGAGTGTAGTAAAACAAGAAGAGATAAGAATATATCTGAATGAACATGGACTGAATACAAAAGTGAGTGACCAGTACAGAAGAAGTACAGTATGTTGAGGTTTGGTTATATGCAGAGAGTGAATGAGAATTGCCACCAGCCAATTGGGTGCAGGGGCCAGAGGGAGGCGGGAAAGAGGGCAGGGATATACCCATCCCATCTTCCCTTGAGCCATGCAACCTACAGGTTTCTGGGAAGTGTAGTCGGAAATCATGATCATGTGACCATGGCTGAGGCAACACTGCAGCAGCCACAACTTTGTGAATAGAACTGGTGTGAAGATCCTTGAAATTTCAATTCCATGGGAGTCATGGGTCCCCGATTTTGGATGCATTCTGTAAGTTAGCCCATTTGAGGTACCTTGCTTCAAAAATTGTTACCCTATGTTTCGCCCTGTTTATACCTATGTATAAACAGTTTCGCCTATGTTTATACCCTGTTTCGCCCAATTGAAGGTTACAAACAGACACAAGAATTTTAGGAGTATATAGATTTATATGTATGTCCTAGCTAATGGCTGATTTTAGTTTTGCTAGAGGTGTTCTCTTTGCATTTCCCTCTCCAGTGTATGTCCTGAGCACTGACAGATTGATGTCAGCATGGAGAGCTCATCTCTGCACCCTTAGCACTAGAGGTGTTTGGTCCAGCTGTGAAGCTCTGAGACATATTAATGAACCTCAGTTCCTTACAATTTGGCAGGCACTTGAAGTGTTCAAATTTGTCTCCATAAAAGTGTCCAGGATGTACGTAAACATTCAAAGTCTGCACCATTTTGCTTCCTTACTGTTAAATCTGTGAGGAAAAACTGAGTTTTTCAAATATCTCCAGTAGTCTAGAGAGCCTAAATAGAACTTAAAAGAAATCTGAAATAGTTTTTGAATGGTCTTCCATGATGTCTATGGCATTTGCAAAGATCTCAGACAGTGCAATAAGGGGGATAATATTTTGCACTGTGGAATACACTGATTTGCAGGGCCTTTTATTATGCTCCCGTGTTTTGGTGATTTTTTTGTCTTCCTCTTACTGACGTGGGAGGCAATTCTTTGCTGGTTTCTCAAAAATCCTTATCGAAGGATCTTTTTTGCCATTGTTGTCATTCAATGAAGGCATGTGGGGGGGGGAGGAGGAGGAGGAGGAGGAGGAGGAGATGATGATGATGATGATGATGATGATGATGATATTGGAGGCACTTCCAGATGGGGCTTTGGCACTGTTTTGGTGTTCCTTTTGAACACCAATGATTTTCTGCACTGGGCAGCTGAGTATCTGACTCAACTTTGACACAGCAGGAATTGGAACTTCTCCATTTTATTTTTTGAGGCGCCAGAGCTCGGAGGTAGATGGTTTCCTAGTCCTGAGAAATGTTGCCTTTCTCTTGCCTCACTCATTTATCGCTAGTGTGCTTCACATGATTTTAATAGATAACAGGGAGAATGTTTTGGCAGCTTGTAATCTTATTGTTGAACATGCTGAGGTTTGCTAAGGATTGGAAGCTGGAGCTGGTTAATGGGCTGGCTTATGCATTCCTATGTTGACTAGCCTGGTGTAAGAGTTGATTTCTAGACTGATAAAGATTCTGAAGACTGTTACTTAAACAGCCAGCTGCAAGCTTTCCTGTTATCAATAAGGAAACCCACCTCCTTACTGGATCATAGGAAGGTTGTTAGAAAGCAAATCAGAAAGTCTCCATTCTAATGTATATAGAGATACAATGTTTCTAAATAGAAAATAGTTTAGTCACTGAAATGCTTGTACTATATTCCATTCATCTCAATAAATCTTGCTAAAGAAAAATCTGTGAGAATCATGGATGGAAAAGAATCACTTTTAGGCAGCCACTACCATTGCTTCTACTCAGCTATCCAGCAAGCCAGCTGATGAAAGTTATTTCATGTATTTAGATGTCTTCTAATCTTAACTTAGGAAATGGAGTGGAGGACTATTTACTGTGATTAATTTGTGAAAAAAGTCACTCTTATCTATTACAGTATAAATGCTTCACTTAGAAGAGTAAAACCAGTAGTTCCTTTGGCACATATTTGTCCAGTTAAATTGAATGTATTGCAGCAAGTGCAGGACAAAGATATGCAGAAGATTCTTGGAGAATTGAGGCTAGTTACTTATGTACAGTATCTGAAATTTGTCAATTCTGGCTAATAAGAGAGGGACTAGCTCAAAGGATAGTGGGAAGGATAAATATCTCTTTGGGTGAAGATATGCTCCTTGCATATTTGAAAGTAGTGACTATGAGACTATCATGGAGAATTTCAGGCCTGTCTCTAATACTCTGTGGGAAGGTGCTCTTGGCTCCAGCTTTTTCTGGATGAAACTGATAGTCTCTGACTGCTTCATTCAAACTTCAGGCTTCATTTTGGAACCAAAATTGAAACCAGAATGGGCTTGATGGATGACACATGCTAGAAATGAAGTAGATGATGGTGTATTGCTGGACCAGCTTACAGGGCTACAATGTGTGGGACGTAGTATTACAGAGGATGCAGCCCTTCCTGGGAAGGACACCTTCAGAAGAAGTTGCTAGAGTGGAGAACCCTATTCAAAACCTTGGCTATTGAGTTCAAGATCATGGTCTCCAAAAATGCAGATAACATAGTTCCATCTCTTTCTAGGGAGGCTTTCACAAAAAACTGAAACTGAATCTGGAAAAGGTATTCTTGGTTAACTAGTTGACCCAGCTATTGAAGTTCAAGCTGTGTTGTACAGAGTTGTATAGCATATTTTTGACCAAGTACTATATGTCCAGGAGTTTGGTGTACCAGCTTCTTCTATTACTGGGAAAATGTATAGGATGAAATATGCAATAGTTATATCTCATATGGATTATTGCAACACACTGTGTAGGGTAGCAATATTTATTTATGAAATTTATATACCCCCTCAGTCCAACTGGACTTTTGTGGAATGTATGGAAATTTGGAAACTATAATTGGTCTTAAATAGCAGCCTCATGTTAAGAGAATGGTACATGTACTGTATAAGGGAACATGTGTCTTGTTGAAACAACTCATTAAAATTACTATACAGGATTTCTGTTTCTTTCTGGATGTGCTGGTGACAACCATAAAGACTTGATTATTTTTAGGTATTTGAAGGATTGCTCTCTCTTCAACAAGCCTGCCTGCCTATTCAGAAGTTCGTTGGTATGTCCCAACAACCCCAGAAATATGTTTATGGGGTTTCTCAAAGACTGCACTTTGTCTTAAGAGCTCCTTTCAAAAAAGACATAAACGTTTTATCATAGATGATCTAATCCTTTCAGCTTGCTTTTCTAGGAAGGCATTTGATATATGATTGTAATTTGCTGTTTTAATTTGTGTTCTTTCTTTTTTAATACTGATTTCTGTTGTATTGCTGTTTTCTGGTGGTGTTTTTAATGTTACTATAAATGCAATGGATAATCTTAATGGAAATTATTATTAGTTTCTGTAAATGTTGTAAAATCTAATTATATTCTGTTTCACGTGAGTAGTTTTGTCATCTGCTTCTCTTCCATCCTGAAGCTTGAGCTTTACCTTGAGCACCAGACCCAGAAAGATACTTCCTTTAATTGGGCAAATTGTCATCCTCTCCCCTTTTCAGGTACAGGTAGTCCTCGTTTAGTGACCACAACTGGGACCAGCCGCTCGATCATTAAGCAAAGTGGTTGCTAAGTGAAACCATGACTGTGCTTATGATCTTACTTAAACTTTCCTTTCCTTTGCAGACCTGTGAAGGTCATAGATGCAAGGATTGGTCACAAGGTTACTTTTTTATTGCTGTTGTAAATGCAAACGCTGTATGAGGCAGTCGTTAAATGAGGACTACCTGTACCTTTTACACATTATACCATCTATTGGGCTGTAGACCCTTATTGATTAGGGACCATCTTTTAATAACCTACCTCCAGCTTCTGCATTTCAATGTCAGTCAGGGTCAGAGAATGATTACAAAGAGCCACCATGGATTGGGTTTCTTAAGAAAGTAGAAAATGTAATCTACCTCCTTTAATAGTTACTAGCTTTGTACATCCTCTAAACTTAGTTCTTGATTTCAACATGACTTTCAGTACAGTGTTCTTGCTGGCATACTGGTAAACTCATTTATTATTTATTATATTGTAATTTTATATTTATGTTTTTTAACTATGTTTTATTGTGAACCGCACAGGGTCCCCGACAGGGGAGATGGGCGGTAATATAAATTTAAATAAATAAATAAACAAACAAACAAACAAACTCTGTTAAATTGGTTAGTGGGCCATCCTGAAAGATCAAAGATCAAAGATCAACTTGAAAACAACTACAGGTAGAGCGTTCTGCCCTGGGCCTGGTGGTGTTTAACAACTTTGGAGGAAGGGGTAGGGAGGATTGTCATTAAATACCCAGATGAACAGAACTGAAAAGAATGATACCTTGAGAAAAAAAGCAGGATTTAAGATTATCTTGATAGCACTGAGAACTGGGAAAAATTTGCAAAACAAATTCCACCGAGATAAGGCAGGTCTAGATCTAGATAGGAAAAATCAATGTGCATATACAGAATGACTTGACAGCAGTGTATACAAATCTGACCTAGAGGTTTTAAGAACTAACTGTGAATTAATAGGTGATCCAGCAGCTAAAAAGACTAATGTATCCTAGGCTACATCAACAGAAGTATGGTGTCTAGAAGCTGTTATACTACTCTGCTTTAGGTATTTGCTTAGCTGGAGTATTGTGCCTAGATCTAGTGTAATGCAATATAACCATCTAGGGGAGAGTTACAAAGGTGTGAGAGCTAATATCTAATATAATCAAGAAAGCTTTAGAAGATCTTTAGCTTGGAGGAGAGATGATTAAGAGATGAGATAATCACTATTTTAAGATATTTGAAAGGCTGCTGTATAGATAATAGAGTAAATTTGTCTTATGTTGCTCCAGAAGGAAGCTCTCAATCGAAAGATTCAAATTACAGTAAAAGGAATTAGAACTAAATAATAGGAAGAACTTTCTGATGGTACACACTCTTTTAATAGTGGAATACAATACCCTGGAAGGTGGTGGATTTTCCCTCATTAGCTGTTTTTAAGCAAAGTTTGGATAGCTTACCTACTGAATACTGTAATAGTGGATTTCCTACATCAGCAGAGAGTGGGAATAGATCATCCTTCCAGTACTGTATCCCTGATGGAGAAGATGAATTGGATAGATTTGTAATATATACTCCAGAATATCTAAGAACCTTTTTTTTTTGCTTACAAATTGAGGAACCCAATTACCATTTCTCTTTATTGGATGATCTTCTCCATCTCTTCAAATAGTGACTGGCAATGAATAATATTTATCAATTTCTCTTTATATTGTAGCAGCTGTGCTGCATTATTTATCTTAAGGGGTCTTTTGTTCAGCACTGGCTTTCATAGTAATAATAGCTCTTCTCTTCCTTCTGCTTAGGTTCCTCTGTGTGTGTGTGTGTTTCCTGCTGTGCTGTGTGCCTTTGTTGTGAGAATCCAATAGCATTTAGTATGAATTTCTCTCTCCCCCCACCCCCCTTAAGAATAAACTTGGATTTAATAAGGTTGGGTCTAAAGCACTGAGCCACAAAACTGAATATTTGACTGCAGAAATCACTTCTCAAAAATAGAAGTATATTAATGATGCTGCTGCGGCCAAACCAAGTAAGGGTAAGAGTGAAGGTGGTAGAGATTTGTGAAAAAAAGTAACAGGTAACCATATGCAATACCAGTTCACTTTGAACGAACTATTGAAATAATTAACCTTTTAATCTATATACCGGACACAGTGGCAACTTTCCACAACCCTCCAACCATAGTTTAGGACAGGAATGATTTAGGTATTGCACCTCAGATATTGCTAGATTACCACTCCCAGCAGCCTCAGCTGGCCTAGTGAAGGATATTAGAAAATGTAGGCCCTTAACATTTGAAGGATCCCAAATTGAGCAACTTGATCTATCAACTGTGGTAAATAGACTGAGCAACATTGCTTATTGAATAGCTGAGATTTAGGATAGGCACATTGGAACTCTGCAGTTACAAAAGGAGTTAGATGATAGTTTATAAAAGTTGTACCATAGTTCCTAGCACTGGTTTAACACAAAGAAGGTGATCCACAGTATATGATTGAATGTGGACTCTACTGTGTGCTCTATTTGGGGCTGCCCTTGAAAACCATTCAGAAATGTCAGCTGATCCAGAATTCAGTGGCACAAGCACATGTGACATCTCTGCTTTGTGAACCGCACTGGTTACCAGCAGGTTTCCAGGTGCAATTCAAAGTGCTGGTTTTCACCTACTGTATAATGCATAGGGCCTGGTTATCTGAAGGACCGCCTGTCTTCAATAGTTTCTTCCCTATGTTCTGAGAGAGTGGGCATGCTCTGGTCTCATTAATTAAACAGTGACCCAGAAAGCAGGGCTTTTCCATCATGGCACCTGCCCCCTGAAACCACTTCCCCCCGAGATTTGAACAGCCCCAACTCTGCTCTCCTTTAAACAAGCCTTGAAGACCTGTTTCTTTCCCTAGGCTTTGGGTTGTGGGCTCTCTGTGTGAGGTGTTCTTATGTCTGTTCACTGGGGTGGCCATCTTCTTTTTCTGTTGTCTGTTGTCTTGTTTCTTTGATTTTCAGATTTTGTACTCTGCCCAAAGTTATTGAGAAGTTGGGTGGCTTTAGAAATGCAAAGTATATACTGTATATCAATACCAAATAATGTATTCTTCCACCCTTCCCTGTTTCAGTTTGGTTTTCTTTAGATGTTCCCATCACAACTAACTAGAGCCAACTTCAGAACATGCCAGTTAGCTCAGTGATACGGAAGGCAGTTGGGTTCAACTAATTCAGAAGCTGCCTGGTTTTAGCTCCCAATTGGCAAGAATGGGTAATCCTGAGAAGGTTGTAACCTTTTTAAACAGATACATTTGCAGATACAAATGTACAACCGCCCAGGGTCCCTCCTTGTGGGGGAGATGGGCGGGATATAAATGTAATAAATAAATAAATACAATAGATGATGACTACTGTACCCCCTAGGTTTGGATGCTAGACTACTTAAATCTTGATTTTAAAACAATGGCAGATGGCAGCACTTGAGACATTGTGCTAGGAACCACCAAAGCTGATTTTGGATTGGGAGGAAACTATGAGGATTTTCTTTTCTTCCTGCCCTTTTTGTACAGTCAGTTAATGAAGTGGCATAGAGTACTGAATAGTAAAACTTTTATAGTGGATAAATGTAAGTCATCTAGATAGTTACTAAAATTAAAGTCATAATATCCTGGATATGGTGGAGCCTGTGGAATAATATTTCCTCTTTGTACGTGGGAGGCAGCTTGCTTATCCCACTCCAGGCTTAGGTGGGTACCCAGTAAAATTTAGCCTTCTGGCATATATAAAAAGCACTTGTTAAAGTTGTGCATTAGCCATGCAGATAATACGCAGGACTCAAGAAATGACCACTCATTGGATATTTCTATGCGGGTTGTTGGTTGAAGGCTGTTCAGTACTACAGGAGTTGTAAGACACCCCCTTCAACTCAGTAGAGCCAAGAAGCTGCCCTTCCCTTCCTTTTACAGTCCTATAGCTAATCTAGGTATAAAAAAAAAAGGTAAAGGTTCCCCCCGCACAATTGTGCAGTCGTGTCCAACTCTAGGGGCCGGTGCTCATCTCCGTTTGTTAGCCGAAGAGCCAGCGTTGTCCGAAGACGCTTCCACGGTCATGTGGCCGGCATGACGCACGCGGAACGCTGTTACCTACCCACCGAAGTGGTACCTATTTATCTACTTGCATTTGCATGTTTTCGAATTGCTAGGTTGGCAAGAGCTGGGGCGAGAGCTCACTCCGTCACACGGGACTAGGGATTCGAACCTCCGAACTTGTGATCTTCCGATCGACAAGCCTGGCGTCTTACCCACTGAGCCACCCCCCCCCCCAGTAATCTAGATATAGATTAAGGCAAAGGGCTAGAAACCAGGAGACTGTGAGTTCTAGTGCCACCTTAGGCATGAAAGCCGGCTGGGTGACTTTGGGCAAGTCCCTCTCTCTCAGCCCTAGGAAGAAGGAGGCAATGGCAAGCCACTTCTGAAATCTTGCCAAGAAATCTGCAGGGACTTGTCCAGGCAGTCGCGGAGGATCAGTCACGATTGAAGAAGAAAAAAAAGAAGCTGCTATCGACAAAGCAGACTCTGTCAGCCCTATCAGGGTGACTAGACTAACACTGTGCAGACCTAGAGCTACTTTTATTAGAACAGCCATAGTAACAGAATCTTGCTAGTCTAAATGTGTGTAGCTTGAATCATGTGAACTGGATTTCTATTTTCTCAGTGGAAACGTTTCGCTCCTTATCCAAGGATAAGTAGAAATCCAGTTGACATGATTCAAGCTACAGACAATTCAACCTGGATGACTGAGAACCTTCATAGACATAGTCTAAATGTGCTACTTTTCCTCCCCCTTTTATCTTCATGAGAATTGGAGGGGGGTCTGTCTGAAGCATTTTCGCAAACTACCTTCCTGACCTGGACTCAAGTTTTGTTTATCTGATTGTTGCCTTGGTAGCTGATCTTCCCTCTGTCCTTTGCTGCCATCTTCTTTATTCACTACAGACACTCTATTAGGGATTATAGGACCAGTAGCCCCTTTGCTGCATGACTCCTTTTGGTCTGCCTCTGAATAAAAGAGAATCCTGGTTGTGTGAGCAGTGTATGCTTCTGCAGCTGTTTTAATTTTGTGTTTGTTAGGACAAATGTCAGTCACAACTTTGACACTATTGCTCTTCTCACCCTAGAGGCAGCAACACCACATACTTTCATGAACAAAAAGTCAGAAATGCTACCAAACCTGCTGCAATGGGACCACATATAAAAGAACAATTTGTGCATGGAAATAGGCAAAATTGTATGTGTGTGCCAGAATCTTCTAATATAATTAATAGAAGGAGACAAGATGAGACATACAGACAATGAATTAAAATAAAAACTATAGTACAGGAATAAATCTGACTTGCATCATGCCACAGATTTAGAGAAAGAGATCAGAAATGGAGCTGCTTTGTAGGCTCAGAAGTAGAACAAAGGATGTTTATTCTTGTCCATTCAATGCTGGGAAAATTTTAATTTAAAAAATCAAGCTATATTGCACCCTACCATGAGTCAAACTTCAGCCAAATCTAATGTTTAGCTCAGAAGTTACAAATGGAAAGATCTTATTTTACTGTACATTGGGGAAATATACCATAAAAAAGCTTTCATCAGGGAAATCTTTGAAACAAAAAGTGACATCAGGAAACTGTTCAGTGATGATGTCATGATTTGATGTCAGCAAGATACCCTATGTGGATGCAAATTCTTGGATTCTGCATTCTCTTCCCTTAGTTTCTGCCCCCAATTTTCCCATCTTCTGGCTCTCTGGACTCCACACTGGGTGGCTCTTTTGTGTATATTCCCTGTGCCTGCTAATTACCTCCATAGTATATGCTTATGCGTATATGCTTATTTGAGTAAACTCTGGGAGACAGTGGAGGACAGGAAGGCCTGGAGTGCTATGGTCCATGAGGTCACGAAGAGTTGGACACAACTAAACGACTGAACAACAACAACAACAAATATGCTCATGTGTACACATTCTCCACCAGATCTTGCTGTCGTATGTACAGTATCTTTCTTCCTCAAACACTACAGAAGGAAGGTTTTTTTTTTACATTCCACTGTTTTCTATGGTCTTCAAAGGTACATTGTTCACAAACTTTGGTTATGGTCAGTATGGAAAGAAGCCTGCTTTGTCATCCTAAAGATGGCCAATTTGAGCTATCTCAATGTGTGTCTCTCTGATAGTATAAAGTATAAAATTCAGAGGGTCATGCAGAAAAAAGAAGTAATCACATTTATATTACATACCATATTTGGGTATTGTGTTTATTACATTGCATATTTGTGTATTACTCATGTGACTTTTAAGATCTTGGTAGATTTATTCAGCTTCCTACATACAGTATAATCCTGTATTCTTGGGATGTCCAGGAGTGTTTACCCACTAATAAATTTCTGTCAGTAACCAGAAAAATATTGAAATTTGGACTTTGAAATCATAAGATTAAAAAGGCAATTGGTATTTTGTTTCCTCTTAATTAGCATTCTCATATATTTAAACATATGTAACTTTTAATTCGTTATTTCATTGTTTTTTTAAACAAACTAATATTCTTTGAATCCTGATAGTAGCTAGTGGAAGCTATTTGTAGTTTGTTCAAGCTAGACATCATATTCCCTGTTGTTTAGACTGAAATCTTGCTAGTTGGGGATTAGGTGGGGGGGGGGAGGGAAGGAAGTGTCTGTCTTTTGGAAGCTTGCTTGCTTGCTTGCTTGCTTACACTCGTTCATGTTTGGGGCCTTCCCCCTCCCTTTCCCTTCTAAGAGGAGGTGAGTTTGATGAGGTGCCTTTCTATTTCTGAGGCAGAAGGCAGGCCTTGACCAGCTGGTATCTTGAACTGACACAGGTGCAAAGACTGCAGGGGGTGGGATCCAAGAATAATTGCATGTTTCTCAAGCATCAGGCCTTGCCCAAAAGGGGGCTTGCAGAGAAATGGTTCTTTATGGAAAATTAATGACAAGGCTCAAAGCCTGTCAGGATCACTGTGGTCATCAGAGGAGGAGTAATGCCTTACAGGGACAGCTCCCTCCTGCCTTCTCCACAGGACATTAGGTGACCCTACACAGCCTTGTACCATCCGGAGACTTCACAAGGCCTGCACTGGTTTTAGTGTTCTTTGAAAATCTTTTTCCATCTAACTCTTGCTAACCAAAGGCTCATGGGCTTTGTATTTATAGAGTGAGCCTCATGGTTTCTCTTCTAAGGAGTATCTAGTAAACCAAGGTAATAGGGAGTGACCATACCGGTCACTTCTGTTGCAACAACAAGAAGAAATTCCATGGAATTCTACTTAAGCTTGGAGAAAAAACAAAAACTTCATTCATTCATTCATTCATTCATTCATTCATTCATTCGACTTTTATCACCACACCATCTCCCCCAAAGGGGACTCTGGGCGGTTTACAAACATAAAGATTAAAATTCTACTATAAAAATATAAAAATACAATATATAATTACTTATCAAGTTAAATAGAAAATCCAAGAGGGCAAAACATGATCTTAAAAGGGCTCTAAGGCACCAGTCATCCCCATGAGGAACTATTCCTATTCCCGTCCCACGCGAGGCGGCAAAACCAGGTCTTTAAATTCTTCTGGAAGGACAGGAGCGATGGGGCCTGCCTCACCTCTGGGGGCAAAATGTTCCAAAGGGCAGGTGCCACTGCCGAGAAGGCCCGCCTTCTGGACCCCGTCAACCGAAACTCCCTTACTGACAGGGTCCGAAGCATGCCCTCTCTACATAGTCGAGTGGGACGGTTTGAAGTTATGGGGATGAGGCGGTCCCTCAGATACCCTGGTCCCATGCCATGTAGGGCTTTAAAGGTCAAAACCAACACCTTGAATTGCACCCGGAAGCATACTGGCACCCAGTGCAGCTGGCGTAGCAGAGGTGTCACATGGGCCGATCTAGGGGCACCCATAAATGCGCGCGCAGCCGCATTCTGGACCAATTGGAGCTTCCAGATACTCTTCAAGGGTAGCCCCATGTAAAGTGCATTGCAGTGGTCTATATGGGAGATGACCAGGGCATGAGTGACTGTACGGAGGGACTCCTGATCCAGGAAAGGGCGTAACTGGCGCACAACACAAAGTTGCGCAAAGCCCCTTCTGGCCACGGCTGCCACCTGCTCCTCGAGCAGGAGCTGTGAGTCCAAAAGGACCTCCAGGTTCCGCACTGATTCTGAATGGGGAAGTGCAACCCCATTCAGAACCAAAGATGATAATTTCCCGGATCTGGAAGAGCCATCAATCCACAGCCACTCCGTCTTACCAGGGTTCAGCTGAAGCCTGTTGTTCCCCATCCAGACCCCCACAGCCTCCAGGCACTGAGAAAGGGCGGCCACTGCATCACTTACTTCACCTGGGATGGAGATGTACAGTTGGGTATCATCAGCATATTGATGATACCTCATCCCATGGCGACGGATGATCTCACCCAGCGGTTTCATATAGATATTAAATAGGAGAGGTGAGAGAATCGAACCCTGTGGCACCCCACAAACAAGGGGGCGAGAGCTGGATCTCTCATCTCCTATTACTACTGATTGGGACCGGCCCCAGAGGAAGGAGGCGAACCAGCGCAAAACTACGCCAGCTACCCCCAACTCCTCGAGCCGTCCCAAAAGGATACCATGGTCGATGGTATCGAAAGCCGCTGAGAGATCGAGGAGAGCCAGGATGGACGCACTCCCTCCATCCCGCTCTCGCCAGAGATCATCCATAAGCGTGACCAATGCAGTTTCCACCCCATATCCCAGCCTGAAACCTGACTGAAAGGGGTCCAGATAATCCGTTTCATCCAGAATCCTCTGGAGTTGTAATGCCACCACCTTCTCAACCACCTTCCGCAAAAAGGGGAGGTGGGAGACAGGACAAAAATTGTCCAATATAGTAGGGTCCAGTGATGGTTTCTTGAGTAGGGGTTGCACCAGCGCCTCCTTGAAGGCATCTGGAAACAGCCCCGGATGTGCTCACTATTTATTCACTGGCTGTTTAGATGATGACAAATCCTATGATTTGGCTGAATTTCCTATTATATATAGTTTGGCTTTGACTAAACATGTGAAAGCCTGATCCATGTAAATGGATAGTTACAAGGCTTTAAATCGCCTACTTGCCTGCTCTGCTAATCTTAACATTTGCAACCCTTCTCTGTTCAGTAGCCAGCAGCTCAGACTTCAGTGCACTTTATTGTCTGCTGCTTCTATCCATCTGAAAGAAATGCAAGCAGCATGTATTTCTAAGTGATGTAGTTGCGTAGACTATCTAAGGTGTGTCCGAGAAATTCCAAGATACCGCGCTTGGGTACATTTGGAAGTCTTTGCATTTTATTTTTACCTGCAATAGAGATGACCATTTATGTAACAGGTGGTTTTTTATCCTCTACTTTGGTGTGAACCTTTATATACATACGTACGTATATACATACATACAGTACGTACATACATACATACATACATACATACTATTTATATAAATAATATTTATATAAGCTAGCTGTGGAGGGGTCTTGTTGATTGTTGTTGATTTAGCAACTGGGACTTTTAGTTTGCAATGTCATGTTCATGCAGAAGTATTTGAGTCATTTTGTGTAGATGTTTAGTTATTGCTGTATCATTTTCCTTGTGAGTAGAAGATAAGCCTGGGGAAGACAACTTTGGGAAGAGAAAAGGAAATGAGTAAACCACATCCCAACCTATTGTAAACTTTTAGGCTGCCTTGGGTTTAAAAGGCTGATACAAAGTCATGGAATTACATGTCATGTTTTGTATGTATAGACCCAAACATAAAATTACTTCCTTAGAGGCCTAGGAATTGCAATTTAATAGTGCCATGGTCATGTCTCAGTTTTGAGTTGTAGACTGAATTAGTCAGTAAAGAAAGTATGGACATTTTATTGTTTCTCAGTTTATATTTATTGATTCATTTGAAACATTTATAACATTGCCTATCTAGTATAAATACCCAAAGTAGTTAACAAAATAGAGTTGAGAATTTCTTCAGAACTGGTCAGGTTGTGCTTGTCTAATATTTGTGAGTTGATTTCCAAGTGATTGTTCTTATAGTTGCTAGGCAACTAGCAACTTGTGCTTTCAACTGCCTTCCTTTTTGCAATTCAGGTATTTTTGTACATTAGATTTGTACATGGAATTCAAGATTCTAGACATTAGAGCAGAATAGCCATTGTATTTTGATTCTGTGGAAAAAAATTCATTTGTGTAATGTTTGCTGCTGACAGTTTCTTCCTCTTTTGTCTTATGGTTGCTTTGATTTGCCTTTCTGTTGTCTCTTATTGTGGCAACTAGTTTTATTCTGATATTCTTTTCTTCTTGGCAGTGGTTGCTACTGGGTTTGACTGTCCAGTGATGGCTTCTTTCCCCTTCTGTTTCTACAGACATGCCTTGAGCTGGAACGCTACCTTCAGACAGAACCCAGGAAGAATTCAGAAAGCTTTGGTGAGGACCTGGACTGTTTTCTTCATGCTTCCTCTGCTCAAGGCACAGAAGACAGCATTCATCCATTGGACCCTCTCTTATTACCTGTAGATATGAGTACCTGTGACAAAAATACCAACATGGACGTTATTCTCTCAAGGGATAAACTATTGTCTGAGACTTGTCTCAGCCTGCAACCTACCAGCTCCTCTACAGAGGGCTATGCTGCTGTTAACCAGGCCCAACTCAACGCAGTGACCTCACTAACACCTCCTTCCTCTCCTGAACTCAGTCGCCATCTTGGAAAAACCTCACAAACTATCTCTGCAGTTGATGGCACAGTTACACTGAAATTAGTGACAAAGAAATCTACCCTCAGCTCAGTAAAGGTTGGTGTAGTAGCACCAGCTAACACAACAAAGTGTGCGCTCAGTGACAGTGAGCAAGGAGGGGCAGGGGCTGACACATCCCCAGAAAACAAGAAGAGGGTTCATCGTTGTCAGTTTAATGGGTGCCGTAAAGTATATACAAAGAGCTCACACTTAAAAGCGCACCAGAGGACTCACACAGGTACTTGTGTTGGATGCTTGGCTGTCCTTTACCGAACTTACTCCTTTTTTTTTATTATTTGTCATGTACAGAAATGAAGCTCTAGGTAACAGTTATGGGTCTTGGTACTAAAAGTTGGGTTGGAACATTGTGTTCCACATGTATGTCAAGGAGTTTGAGAATTCACTATCTCAGAATGAAAATGCTAATCTTATGGCTTTATGATTCCTATATTGATAACATTTCTCAGAATTTCCCAGATTACTGAGAATACAAATAAACACATAGCACACTTGACACGAAATGTTTTCATTAGGGGAACTGCTTTTGGCTATTTGAGGTAGTTAGAATACATTCCTTGGACACAGAAGGCACTTCTAGTATAATTCTCTCCTTGGAAGATTATATAGGTTAAGATTAACACACCCAGGGATCCAGTCAACAAGGGGTTGATGGTCTTTATCTCACAGCTGCTTTATAATTCTACAAGTTATTTTGTGGAATTTAATTATGTATAGAAATGAAGGCCAGTTTTTTGTTGGTTTTGTTGATTGCTACCCACCCAGCCTGTTCAAAGAATTACGTTTCACTGTTCATCAAGCCAGATTCATGAGGGTCTGGCTTGGTCCTGAAATGGGTCACAATTTTAACCCATAAACATTCCAGTGTTCTCTCCTTTTGCAAAACAGTTTCCTTCACCTCTATTTACTCATACTAAAAGATTAACTGTTACTATTAATTTTGCATTATTATTACTGATTTTACTGATTATTACTGATCATGGCTTAGGGCCTGGTTATCTGAGGGTCAGCCTATCTTCAATTGTTTCTGCCCACCTGGTCCCCTCAATTAAATGTCATCTTGTGGGATTGAGGAAGCGTGCCTTCTCTGTTGTGGCCCCTGCCTTCTGGAACAGCTCCCAGAGATACATATGATGCTTACTCTCCTGGGGTTCCGGAAGGCCCTTTTAAATCCTGGCTCTATTCCCAGGCCTAGAGTTAATGTGTTTGTGGAGGCCCTGTCATGTTTTATTATTATTATTATGGCTGTTTTTAGTCCAGGCTGTTGCTGACCGTCTACTGGAGTGGGTGGCCATAACAAATCCAAATAAATAAATAAAGCTCTTTTAGTGAACACATGTGAAACAAGTTCAACTTCAATCAGTTTTATTCAGAGACGAAGCTTTGCAGGATAAGTCACTGTTTCTTCCTTTTTTCAGATATCACAGAGAAAGAATACTTTGATTAAGGCTACCTCAGCTGAACAGATATTTGAATCTAGGTGTTCTACTCAAAACTGAGTGTTCTTTCAACCCAACTGTTTTCCCTTTACATTATATATGTATCACATTTGAACCAATTTCTGATGTCCACATCAGACATGTAAGATCCTCAAGAAATCCTTGGTAAGCACAAACGGGCTACCTCTTTGAAATATCTCCCAAGTCAGAATCTTTCTACATGTGGAACATGGAGGTGTGTAGTTTGATACAACAAAGTTTGATTAGGTCTGGTTAACACCAATGAACCAAAATCATTTAACCAATCCCTCATTTACATTCTGAAGTGAAAACCCTATATTCTGTGCCCTTACCCTGACTGGGTACTGTATATGTTGAGCTATGGTTTTAAATACTTCCCTAAGAACAATTATAGTCTTGCAATTAACTAGTATCTCTTCTCTTTTTTAAGCTTCTCATTAGGATGATATGGTTCCCTGAATGCTATGCTATGTTTTGCTTCCAAAGGAACTGCTGAGTCAGTTTCCCAATTTTGCTGTAAAAGCCAGTCTTAGATGATAGTGCCACATGTAAGCCATTGTTCTACCTTTATAAAGGATAATTCCTAGAGATGAATTTCTACCTCATTAAGATGATTTCAAGTAATAAAGTGGTGCCCATAGCTACCATATTTCTTTACTCAAAAATTATGAATTGGCAGGGAGTGCTTAGAAGAATAGATTATTGGAAACAAACATATGGATGGAAGTAAAAATGGTTACAGAGGTCATAGCCTACTTGAGAGGAGTTGTTTGTGGGTTTTTTTGTGGGGAGGTAAACTTTAGAGTTATGAACTTTTGGTAACTATAGACAGGCTTTCTCTCTCTTTACTTTCCTTCCCTCTCCAGTTGCCTCTTTTCCTTCTCTCATCTCTACTCAGGTTTTTCTTCTCATTTTTCCTTTTCTACTCCTTTTCCTCACCCATCTCTGTCCTGGGGTTTCTTTTTTTTTGTTCTTTAAGCCGGGAGGGAGGGTAGGTGGATAAGTATATGTGTTTTTGTGTATTTGCATGAGAGAAAATGGTTGGTATATACAGAGGGAATCAATACATTTTATTTTTAGGGTATCTTATTTTTAAAGGGCATTAATTTCAATTAGAGCCAGTTTGGTGTAGTGGTTAAGGCATCAGGCTAGAAACCGGGAGAGCATACCTTTGAGTCCCACCTTAGGCACAAAGCCAGCTGGGTGACCTTGGGCCAGTCACTCTCAGCCCCAGGAAAGAGGCAATGGCAAACCACTTTTGAAAAACCTTGCCAAGAAAACCTCAGGGACTTGTCAAGGCAGTCTCCGAGAATTGGACATAATTGAACAGATTAAAAAAAAAGGGTTATGCAGTTAACATGCTTCTTTGTGGTCCTGGCCCAACCCTTTTTGCATATAGGCATACAGACACATAGATATGTCACATGGACATATTTTTGGGGTGGAGGGCAGTTTTTGTGATTTCTTTTCCCGATCTACTCTTCCTCTGGTAAGAAGGGTATCATCTTAAATTCAGAGTTGTCTTTCTTGCAGGTAAGTGTATGAATGAATGTATTTTGCAATACTTAAACCCAATCCCAAAAGACTCTCGGCAGCATACAATATCAAATATATACAAAACAAAATAGTAATAATAAATAGCTAAATTAGAACAGTATCCAAAACAAAAATATGACTTTTCAGCTTAGACATCAAATTAAACTGTACTTTGCAAAACTTGAAATCATGCTTTCTGATTCTGGTTTGGCTAAACAGTTGCAAAGTGATTTATTACTTCAAATATTAAAGGATAATTGGAAGGATTACTGAGTACTGTATATACAGTACAGTATAAGAAAGGAGTCACCAATTATGCCTACTAAACCCTAGAATTCTAAAAAAAATAGTTAAAATTGCCCAAATTCCACAACTTTTAAAAAGATTTTGGGGGGGGGGCATAATTATCCACAGGATAATTTTATTTCTTTTAATTTTTTAAAAAATATTCTGTTTAACTTTTTAAACAATGGTTACCTATACCAGGAAGATGTTAATAGATTAAATAGGTTTCCGTACATTTGTTCTTAATGGATTTGAAGAGTGGGTTCACCTCCAACCAGTACTTTCATGTGATGCAGTTACGTAATTGTGATATCTTTGGCCTGGTTTGCTCTATGAATGGATTGAGGTAAGAGGAGTCTTGGAGTGTTTGGATTTGGTGTCAGTATTGGCGCTCTGATTCTTTTGTTCCAAACCTGGTTCACGTCAAATCTAGACCACCAACGATCAATTGGCAATAGAAGGCCTGGCATAAATGTCAACTTTGCTTTCTGCTAGGAGCCTATGACCAGCCTCTGGAACCAGAGGCAAAATACAGTTCTAAAAGCAGGCACATCCAGTCTTTCCATATAAAAATATACTACTAATTAGGATATACATGGTATCTTCAAATGAAGTGAGCTATTATTTCCTTCTGCAGTTAAACCTGATCACTGTTGGAGACGAGATAACTGAGTTGGGTGGATTCAGATTCTGACCCCAAACAGCTGCGCATATGTTTACATAGCTTGCTTCTTTCAGTTCGTACTGTCTTATCTCTCTAAACAATAACGTAGCTTTATTTATGCAAGCAGACATCTGAACTGGCTCCAAAACCCAAAAAGGAAAATATTAAAGGGGTGGGATTTGGAAGTTTTGGTGTGTATTCTAAGAGTACCAAGCCCAAGATTATAGGCATGAAGCAGTCATTTTGTTGGATCCTTTGTCTCTGAACACAGCCGTAGTTTCTTGGAACCGTCCATGTAAGACACCATCAATTGTGAATATGCTTCGCGGTGCCAATGGCTGCCAGCCATTTGGCTCTCCTAACTGCTGAACTGAAGGTCTGAAAAGTTTGTGAGATTTTATTTTTCCCATTAGCTGCTTGTAGCTCTCTTGTGTGCAGGAGAAGAGGAGGTTTTCTGTATAGCTTAATTGCTCTGCAATTAATAATAATTAATTATTAATTAATAATAAAACTGAAAGGTGAAGACCTTTTTTTTCCTATTCTTGGACATGACGTGGACAGATTTGCATGTGTTTTATCCTTATGTTTTAGTATAAGATGGAGTGCAGAGGTTATAGTGTAATGAACAACATTTGTTCTATCTAAGTGACAGAATGCATGTTTTGCCTATTGAAAGTTCCAGGGTTAATATCTGGCAATTTCACCTTCCGAAAGGATCTCAAGTTGGCCATCTCTGACTTGCTTCAAGTTAGAGAACTTAGCCCTGGTTTAACCACTAACCAACAGCAAAAAAATCATATAGAATAGGAAATACTAGAAAAAGAAACAACCAACTATACAGTACCTGTTAACTGACTTCATAACATCAAACAATATACGTACATAACGGGGGTAGCATGATCTTCCATCTCTTACCCAAATGTCCTCCAAAACAATCAGGTTGAGGTCATGGAGTTCATAGAGAGGGGTAGTCTGGATATCTAAAGGAAGGTTGTTCCAGAAGAGGAGGCCCATTATCAAGAAGATGATGTGTGAAACAAGACTTCTCTCTTTGATCTCATTAGATGGGCAGTTCCTGCCCAGAGCAGGTAGTCTCTGGAGCCCTAAGCCTTTAAACCCTTTAAATGTGACAACCAACACTTTGGATTGAATTTGGGAGCTAACTGGCAGCCCTTGTAGCTCTTGTAGTAGTGGTGCTATATGAGCAAAACCTAGGCATGCCCATAACTATGCAGGCTACTGCATGCTGAACCAGCAGCAGCAGCTTCCAAATGGTCTTTAGAGCTAGTTGTAGTAATTCAAATTTGAGGTGACAAGGTTGTTAAAACTAGATTAGATTTGAGAAAAGCATGGGTTGACCACAAGCAGGACCAGGACTAGTCCTGCTTTGCCATCACTTGTTTTTCCATGCACTACAGTCTCTGGAAAAAGTGGTTGCAGGACTCAAGGAAAAAGCCACAGAACTTCATAGGCAAAATTGAAAGAAGACACAATGAATTGGGATTCTCTGGAATGGCATGAAGTGAATGGATGTATAGACTATTTGGGAGACAGAGAAGTGCATGCTGAAGAGTACATGTTTTGCATGCAGAAAGTGGCAGGCTTAACCCATGACACATCTCCATTTATGGCAGAGGAAGACTCCTCTTTGGAATTCATTCAGTGCACTTCTTTGTAGATGTATTCCATATTTAGTAGCTTCCTGTGATTAATGTGACTTTTGTCATATGAAAAACTTGAAATTTGGCTGTTACAGTGAACTGCTTGGTACAAAAGGGATTTAATTAAGCCAAGAGTAACAAGAAGCTATTCAGTTTTCTTCCCCATAAGCTGAAGGATTTTTAAAGGAGTGGTGCTAATTGATGTTGCACCAAAGACCTGCTAAAAACAAATGTGTAAAAAGATAGAATCAGATTTTGGCCTAAAGTAAAATGGAGAAGTCACTTGTCATATGGAAAGATACGTGTGAAAGAGAACACTAGGTGCAGGAAATGGTGAAGTATGTAGTTGGGAGAAAGATTGCCTATTTCATAAGTTATGTGAAGGGTCTGATATATATACTTAATCATGTGAGAAAATAAACTCAGCCTTAACACATTTGCATAGCAGATATTTGTGAAGGGAATGACACTTTCACTTCTGGGAAGGGAAAGATTTTCTTTTTAGGCCTATCTCAGCAAATGCCAGTGAGTCAAGTGACAGAAGGAGAATTAATTTAGATTGAACAAAGGGAGGAGGAAGTGTATAAATTTGTCATTATCCAAGATTGGAAGCAGATGCTTTAAAAGAAAAAATTGTATTAGAAATTAAATCTGACTTTTCTGTGGAAGTGTTAGCCTGGCTCCAGTCTTAATGTAATCATTAAGCAACAACTTGTAGGGAGCAGAGATTTTTATTGCAGAATTTGATAGAAAGGAAATTCAGCTTAGGGCATAGGCTTCTGCTATTCAGAATCAGCAAGTTGTAGTAGGAGGTTGAGGAGACTGATATATTAGGGAGGCAACAGTAGTGGGCACTCCCTTTGACCATCTGGAAGGAGTGCTGGTCATTTCAGAGGGAAGATGGAGGACAGTGAAGAAAGCAGTGAGGACACTAATGCAACAGTGGGAAATGCTGCAGAAGTATGAGGGTGAAACTAGTAGCTGTATGGAAGTTCACAGAATGACAGGTTTAGGATCTCTAACAGGATAATGGTCTGAAGCTCTTCAACTGAAGATAGGAATTGAAGGAAATTGCATTAACAGAAACCATGTGGAGCTATTCCACAGTTTTAACGTGGCTTTCTTCTGTGCAAACAGAAAGCATGTTTCTGAAGCACATTTTCTAATGTTAAAAGAATAGTTCTCTTTCAATTCTATTCACCCAGAACTCAAACCTAAGCCTGTTTCACCTCATGAAAGAAGAAAGTGTATTTTGTTTCTTCTTAACTTTAACTCTACTTCCTGAGAGCAGTAATGAGGTGGGAAAAATCTAATTGACTCATCTGATACTAGTTGTATCAAGGTAAGGGTTTCAGTGTACCCTATCTATGCTGAATTATTCCCTGAAACCCATCTTTTCCTTTAAAGCTGTAAACAGTTTTGAGAGCTAAACAAACCAAGCATTGATGCAATATCTTTGCACTTTAAAATGTAGATAAGTGATGAGATATGATTGTATTGACTGTATGCTAAAAAGTACAACGTTTTGTGCTAGTGCATATGTTTCAATGTCAAGACCAGGATGTGTTATTTGTCCCATTAACATGAGGGAATGGAAAGATATAATAGCTCAGTAGCATTGTTAGAGTAGATCCAGGTTCTCCATGTTGATGATGTGGATAAGACAGGTCAGTTCAGCACGCAGTTACATTTTTTTTCCATCCAGAGAAATAGTAATAGGGCTTTATTTTTGATGTGCAAGAGTGGATAATAGCATCTTTTTAAAGATGCAAATCCACAAAATGTTGATCTTTGCTTTTATGCTTAGCAGTCAGAATTAAAAATAGTCTTTTGTTGAATACACAAATGAAATGCAGTGATGTTACTGTAACCTAAGAAAATCTTATTGAACTCAAATTGTGATATCCTCATACTCCTTATCAGTGGGTTTTGCAGTTGTTATCATGTCATACATATGGAGTTCTTAATGCTAAGTGAACTGGAAGCTAAACGCTCTTTTTACAGATTTTTAAAAGTTTCCTGATCTCTCATGGGACAAAAAATAGAGTTATTGAGTCAAAAAGGGAGGAAAGTAATGGTTTGAATGCTGGTGGGGGAGGAATGTGAGGAGAGAGAGTGTGGCAGACAGACTTGTGCATCCTGTTGCTAGGAAACATCAGCATTAAATACAGTGTGCTAATTGGCTAGCTTGTCAGTGCCTGGGTACCAGCCTGGGCCTGCTACACAGCTGTTTCTGCCGCCCGGTTGCTAAGCAACCACATCCTCTACCCCCTCTCTCCCTCCCTCCCTTTGCTTCTGGCACCTAATTGTCTACTTTTGCTGCTGGTGTTGCTGCTGGGTACCAGTCTGGGCCTGCCGCTCTGCTGTTCTCCCTAGGGGTCGGAGATGGGAATGGGGGGTGGTAGAGGATATGTCAGCAATTAATGGAGCAGAAGTGCACATTCTACAGAAGGCTAGCACCTGTGTCCCCTAATCTCTCCCCACCCTCAAAAATCCTTCTGTTCTGAGCATACATCAGGTGCCTCCAGCTTCATTTTTAGCTAAGCCTATAAGGATATATTCTAAAAGTATATTGGAATTGAGAAACCTTTGTTCCTTCTAAATGAGGACTTGCAGGGACAGTTGAAGGATAATATCCCTTTTCTCAGTGTGCTTTTTGTCACTTGGCTTCATGTAGTTAATCACTGCTTTCTGCATGCGGGCTTGGCAGGGATGGGGGAGAAAATAGTATTTTAAGATACAGCTCTGCCAAAAATGATTGAAAGTGCAACTAATTGGACTATTCATACATGCAGAAAAAGAAAAACAAGGCGCAAGCACAGATGAGAAGCAACACAAGGTCGTCTTGACAATGCTTTTCCTCAGGATGTATATTCCTACACATTTCCTTTTATCTTCAGTGTTCAAAATAGTAAAACAGTCTCATAGTCAATAGTTGTGAGACATGGCAATCAGACCAATGGCAGTTCAAGCCACAAGAATTTCCCATTGCAATCAGACATTCTTCCAGTACTGTTGAAATGCTGTTCTGGTTAGGTAGTAAAGGAGGGTGTTGTTACTGTAACTCTTCAGATTTTTTAAAAAAAACCCAAGCAATTTGTGAGTTACTGTAACTCTTCAGATTTTTTTTTAAAAAACCAAGTAATTTGTGAGCTGGCCAAAATAGAAAAATGGAAAGAGGTATAAACATTTGATGTGAACAACTTAAAGTGCACTCAGACTCCAGTGACACTGCATTTGAGGTAGCATAATGTGATAGAAAAAAACTGACTTTTAATTGCTTATTTACAACATGCAAATCAGAGCTTGAGGCTGGGTCAGGACTGACATATATATTGGAGGCAGTCATCCCCTTGTGTGGATTCTACTTGCCCACTCCTCAAAAGCTTTCAGAGGCCAAAAGAAACTGCTTTAAATTTATCTGCATCATTTGGATGTCAGATTCTGAATTGTTTTCTTACTTAGGTGCCTATGAGAGTATTTGCATATTGTTTTGCATGGAACAAAAACATAACAGGTGATAGAAAATAAAGAAAATAAATTCTTTTTTGATATTAATAAAGAAAAATATTTTTTAAAATAGTAAACTGTCTCAAGCGACATGCTAAAATGTCTCTTCCTGTTAGAAAATAAGGTTGTGCAATAAATCATTATTTTGTACCTGTTATTTTAGTAAGAAATGCCAGGATATTTTTTATTGAAATGGATTGAAGGCACATCTAGAAATGAAAGGAACTGAATAGATTTTTTAATTAATTTCTTTGTAATTGGTTCAATAATCATATTCTTCCAAGGTGGGTCCCTGTTTTTGATTTCTAAGTGTTGGATGTATTTATCAGTTGTACCTTTCCTCTCTCTCCCCCTGCATCCAGTCAGAAAGTAACAGATTCAGGTATCTTCCATCTAAGAAAACTTATTTTACATCACACATTTAGAATGGAATAGAACCCCCAGAGTTCTTTGAGGGGAAGATTGTATTATAAGTCATTACTTTTAAAACATGTATTTATTTCCATTTCTAGCCCCTGCCATAGATTTAGAGTTGCAGTTTGAAAATAAAAGTGCATGAATTCAGCGGGTTTTGGCTAGATAAATATTTCCATCAATATATTTTTGACAGTGGGAATAACATAATGCTAACAATATATATCATTATATATTAGGGCATGCCAAGTTGGAAAAGCCTTCAAAATGGATTTAAATCACTTTCATTTTGTTATATTTTGGAAGGTAGCTTTGCTTTTCAACTGCAGTAATAGTATGCCTTTACAAAGCAGCAGTAACCTTCATTTGAATTTATGCATCTGCTTTATTCATATTCAAGCTGGCAGTCAATTGGAGTTCCACCAGAATGCAACCAATTTTATGCAAAAGATTACTAAGCTGGGGAGCTTGTGGCTTTGTTTATATGATTGTTCTTCTACGGGGATCAATAGGCAGGCAAGCAGAGTATGAGTTGGGCTAATATAATGTGTAGAATGGGATTAATGTTGGATCTACCTTACAAAAATGGTTGAGGTATCAGTGTCACAAGTACACGTCCAATTAAAAGCACTCATAAATTCTAAACAGGACTGTTTATGCAAATGGATTTTGAAGGTGGCCTGTCTTTTTCAAGCTTACTAATTTTACTATAGTATGAGGTACTAAACTTTGCAACAGCCTGCTAGGTAAAGGTAAAGTTTCCCCCCGCACATTTGTGCAGTCGTGTCCGACTCTAGGGGCCGGTGCTCATCTCCGTTTGTTAGCCGAAGAGCCAGCGTTGTCCGAAGACACTTCCACGGTCATGTGGCCGCATGACGCGCATGGAACGCTGTTACCTACCCACCGAAGTGGTACCTATTCATCTACTTGCATTTGCATGCTTTCGAATTGCTAGGTTGGCAAGAGCTGGGGCGAGTGCGGGAGCTCACTCCACACCCAGGGCTAGGGATTCGAACCTCCAAACTTGCAATCTTCCGATCGACAAGCCTGGCGTCTTACCCGCTGAGCCACCACGCCCCTAACAGCCTGCTACAGTCTTAGAAAAACAGGTGTGGGAAGAAACAAGATAAATAAAGGAAAAATGTTCCATTCCATTTCCACGAGAGATCCTGTGAAGTTCAAACTTAGTTTTGTCCTGAAAGCAACCACTATTTTCAGAAGGTACTGCTTTTGATACTAGCAGGCTTTTCTTTTCTTTTTGTATTGGTATTCTTGTTTGTGGTTTTATCACTATTGTTAGCCTCCCAGAGTTGTGTGTTACAGGATGGGTAACCATAAAAATAAATATGGCTGCCCATTTTTTAAACAAACAAACAAATAAATAAAATCCTGTAACTATACAAAAGTAATTTATGAAAGCAATTTTAGGAACAATTTCTGATTTGCCCCTTGCTCCTTAAATGCTTCTGCTTCTTTCCTGTCAAAAATAGCCTAACAATCCATGATGTGAAATATCTATCTATCTATCAATCATCTGTCTGTCTGTCTGTCTGTCTGTCTGTCTGTCTGTCTGTCTGTCTGTCTGTCTATCTATCTATCTATCATATTTGTATAGCCACCCATCTCACATAGTGACTCTGGCCAGTGTATATAATAAAACAGGATACATTAAAAACTGTTAAAACCGCAATTTAAATTAAAAGAAAAACAAAATTAAAAGGACAAAATGGCAGCAAAGCATACAGAGTGTACATCAGTTAACCATCATACAACCATCTAACAGGCTGCACTCTATCATGGCATCCCGAAGCTTGTTGGCAAAACCATGTTTTGAGAGCCTTCCGGAAGGCCAACAGGGTTGGAGCCAACCTCACCTTGGGTGGAATGACGTTCCACAGGGTTGTGGCTGTAGCAGAAAAGGCTTTCCTCTGAGGTCCTGCCCAACAAAACTCCCTAGCTTACGGGACGCAGCATGCCTCTCCTGCTGGACCTGATGGAATGGGTAAATGTAACTTGGGAGACGTGGTCCCTCAAATAACCTGGTCCCATGCCATGTAGAGCTTTAAAGGTCATAACCAGCACCTTGAATTGGACCTGGAAGCAAACTGGTAACCAATGCAGCTCGCAGAGCAGAGGTGTGATGTGTGCAATTCTTGGAGCACACATAACTACCTACGCCACTGCATTTTGCACCAGCTGAAGCTTCCGGATACTCTTCAAGGGCAGCCCCATGTAGAGTGCATTACAGCAGTCCATCTGGAAGGTGACTAGGACATGAATGACTGAGAGTAGAGCCTCCCAATCCAGGAATGGGTGCAACTGGCACACAACATGAAACTGTGCGAAGGCCCTTCTGGCCACAACTGCCACCTGCTTTTCGAGCAGGAGTCGTGAGTCCAGAAGAACCCCCAGATTGTGCACTGAGTCTGTTTGGCACAGTGCAACCCCATCCAATATCAAAGATGGTAAATCCCCAGATACAAAAGGCCCTAAAACCCAGAGCCACTCAGTCTTTTTGCCAGGGTTTAGTTGAAGCCTGTTGTTCCCCATCCAGACCCCCACAGCCTCCAGGCACTGAGAGAGGACATCAACAGCATCACTTAGCTCATCAGGGCCGGAGATATACAACTGGGTATCATCAGCATACTGGTGATACCTCACCCCATGATGATGGATGATCTAACCCAGCAGCTTCATGTAGATGTTAAACAGGAGCGGAGATATATATTCTGATGAAGGGGGAAAATGTACTACAGTGGATATAAAAAGTCTACACATCCCTGTTAAAATGCCAGGTTTTTGAGATGTAAAAAAATCAGACCAAGATAAATCACTTCAGAATTTTTTCCACCTTTAATATAACATATAAGATGTACACTTCAACAGAAAAACAAACTGAAATATTTTAGGGTGAAAAAATAAAAAACTAGAATAACGTAGTTGCATAAATGTACACACCCTCTTATAACTAGGGATGTGGCTGTGTTCAGAATTAACCAATCACATTCAAACTGATGTTAAATAGTAGTCAGTCCACACCTGCCATCAATTAAAGTGACTCTGATCAAGCCCATATAAAGTTCAGCTGCTCTAGTAGGATTTTTCTGACATTTATTCAGTTGCCTCTTACAGCAAAAGCCACGGTCTGCAAAGAGCTAACAAAGCATCAAAGGGATCTCATTGTTGGAATATCAGTCGGGAGAAGGGTACAAATTTTTTTCCAAGGCATTGGATATAATATATATATATATATATGTGTGTGTGTGTGTGTGTGTGTGTGTATATGTATATATATGTATATATGTGTATGTATATGTATATGTATATGTATATGTATATGTATATGTATATGTATATTATGTATATGTGTGTGTGTGTATATATATATATATATATATATATATATATATATATGAATGAATATATATATATATATATATATATATATATATTCATTCATTCATTCATTCATTCATTCATTCATTCATTCATTCAACTTATATCACCGCCCATCTCCCCCCGCAGAGGGGACTCTGGGCGGTTTACATAAAGTAGATATACCATGGAACACAGTGAAGACAGTCATCAACAAGTGGAGAAAATATGGCACAACAGTGACATTACCAAGAACTGGATGTCCCTCCAAAATTGATGAAAAAATAAGAAGAAAACTGGTCCGAGAGGCTGCCAAGAGGCCTACAGCAACATTAAAGGAGCTGCAGGAATTCTGGCAAGGACTGGTTGTGTACTACATGTGACAACAATCTCCCATATTCTTCATATGTCTGGCTGTGGGGTAGGGTGGCAAGACGGAAGCCTTTTCTTACAAAGAAAAACAACACTGTGCATCACCAAAAGTACACCATACCCACAGTGAAGCAGGGTGGTGACAGCATTATTTATTTATTTACTTTATTTATCGCATTTTTTCCACCACCCATTATGCTTTGGGGCTGCTTTTCTTCAGCTGGAACTGGGGCTTTAGTCAAGGTGGAGGGAATTATGAATAGTTCCAAACATCAGTCAATCTTGGCACAAAACCTTCAGGCCTCTGCTAAAATGCTGAAGATGAAGTGGAATTTCACCTTTCAACACAACAACGACCCAAAGCATACCTCCAAAACAACAAAAGAATGGCTTCACCAGAAGAAAATCAAAGTTTTGGAATGGCCCAGCCAGAGCCCGGACTGGAATCCAATTGAAAATCTGTGGGGTGACCTGAAGAGGGCTGTGCGCAGGAGATGCCCTCACAATCTGACAGATTTGGAGCACTTCTGCAAGGAAGAGTAGGCAAAGATTCCCCAGGCAAGATGTTGATAGACTCCTACCCCAAAAGACTGAACGCCATTAAATCAAAAGGTGCTTCAACAAAGTATTAGTTTAAGGGTGTGCACACTTATGCAACCATGTTACTCTAGTTTTTTTATTTTTATTTTTTCACCCTAAAATATTTCAGTTTGTTTTTCAATTGAATTGTACCGCTTGTATGTTATATTAAAGGTGGAAAAAATTCTGAAGTGATTTATCTTGGTCTGATTTTTTTACATCTCAAAAACCTGGCATTTTAACGGGTGTGTAGACTTTTTATATCCACTGTATTTCTAAATCAGATAGCACTTTGTAAGGATAAGGATATACCTGATAGAAATAATATATATATTATCTGTCCTACTTAATATTCCCCATATTTAAGCTTATATTTAGATTCTTTTCTCCTTGTTCTACTTCCTTGGAATCACTTGCATCCATTATAGTAGTTTCTCCAAACCGATGCCCTCCAGATACATTGAATTACAATTCCATAACACCCAGTTAGCATGGCCATGAGGCTGGAGAGTCAGCAGGAATGGAATAGTTTAAACACATCAAAGAAAGAGAAGAAATAATGCTGTGGATATTCACACACACCCCTTTTTCTTATGTGATACTCTTTATCTTCGTTTTGTTTTGGTGTTATGAACAACTCTTGGTGGGGCTAAATTAGCCTTTGCTGAAATCTGTGGGTCAAGGATTCCTTGGAATGCCTTTTAAAGGCCACATTTTCCTTTGTCTTTACATTTTTGTCTCTGTACAATATCCTGTAAGCAAGCCCACAGTGCCTGGAACACAGAGACGTTTCCTGACATTTGGCAGCAAGCAGCTCATGTTAACAAAGAAAAGGACTGGATAGGAAACTAGTCTCTATGCTTGGCAAAGTCATTTTGCCCCTGGAGCTCAGCTGTCATAGATGTTAAAGGTAAAGCCGGCTGGGTGACCTTGGGCCAGTCACTCTCTCTCAGCCCAACTCAACTCACAGGGTTGTTGTTGTGGGGAAAATAGGAGGAGGAAGGAGTATTTGGTATGTTCGCAGCCTTAAATTATTTATTAAAAAAAATAAAGGTGGGAATAGAAAAATAAATAACAGAAACTGAGAAAAGACTTAATGTGTTTATGGTTGGTTACCATGCAGCATATCAAATCATGGGTTATAAATTTTTTGGTTAGCAAAACTGAAATCCTTCTAATTAGTGCCTGCAAGTTATTGGGTTTATTGGCTAGATTTTAACTTGAATTGGGCATCAATGGAATGTATTACTATCATGACAACCAGAATGCAAAATTTCCCCATCCCTTACATACAGTGTTAAAAACTCAAGTTGCTGTAGGAAACAACTTTCTCTCACAGAAGAACTGTAGCTGTGAGGTGGGGAGGGCGTTTCTTACCATAATCAATGGTTGCTGGAAATTGTAGTTCAACAACAGCTAGAGGGGGATGGTTTCTTCACTTCTGGACTAGAATTAGGAAGAACGCTTGCATTCACTCTAGTAAAAAAAAATCAACTTACATGTAATGGCAGCATATCTGTGTCTCTGAAAACAGGTTTGGCCTATTTACATTTGAATCAAGTGTGGGGAATGTATGAAGATGCAATTCAAAGAGACAAAATAGTGCAGGAGGAATGCTGACCTCTTTCGACGTTCTGCCCGCAAACCCTTACCCAATAACTTACCTGCATAGACAACAACCACATGCTGTGTTTAGTGCAGCGCTGAGAACTAAGCCTTCTGTTTTTGAATGCTGCTTTTTTATGTCTGTATGAATGCATGTACATATTTAATCATTTATCTCAGGGGTCCCCAACCCCCGGGTTGCGGACCGCTCCCGGTCCGTGGCCTGTTAGGAACCGGGCCACACAGCCCGCCCATCGAGCTCCGCCCATGGCCCGCGTGTTCAGTTTATTTCATTTCGGTCAATGACCAGCAAAATTTAAAATAAAAAGAGACAAAGTACAATCAGAAGATACAATAATAAACTACAAACTAACAAAATAATACAGCATTCGCTCTGCTATTACTGTGTTAATACATTTGTTACCATTATGGGGTAAGCCTAGAACATTAGAAGTTATACAATAAGAAATTATAACATAAAAGTTAAATTGAATATCCCCTGACAAATTATCAATTAAAATATTTCAATTTAAAAATATACATTTAAAATAGGGAATTATTTTTTGTCTGGATTTGTCTTATTTTCATTGCAGCAACACAAAATTTGGCAACTGTACACGTAATATAAGGTTTTAAATCCTGAAGGAGATAATTCACGTAAAAATTATCTGGATATCCAGGGAGTTTTTCTATTAGGGGCTCAGTGTAAATTGACCTGATATCCCTATAAAATTTACAGTGCAACAGTACATGTAAAATAGTTTCTACTTCCATTTCACCACATGGGCAGATGCGCTCAGTTACGGGGACTTTGTTGTATCTGCCTTGGAGTAGTGCAGGTAGGAGAATATTGAATCTGGCTTTAAAAAATGCAATTCTCAACTTAGGGAACGTTAGATTTAGGAGATATCTTACTGGTTCCCATACGCCCCTGTGTATCCAAATTCTATTATGTTGTGGGAGCCTACTAAGTTCATTCTGGAACTCCATGTCCTTTATTCTTTGGGTGACTATTTGTTTGGCTTGATCATAGCCTAATGATATTAAGAAAAGAGGAGAGAGTCCATACGAAGCCAGCTTGTGTTCTACCGCTTGCTTCCAGGGTGAAGAGAAATTATCTGCTAGGACTAAAGGAGTGAAACCAACTGGAAAAAAATGGATTTTTAGCCAATAATTTATCATCAGCTTCCAGGCCCTCACTTGAATTGATGGCATTCCTGTCTCGAGCCTTAACTGGGCGTTTGCTGTACCGTTGGGTGCAGCCAAAATTAATTGCAGGAATTTTGTTTGGACTGTTTCCTGCGGCACCTTCTTCATATAAATTCCTATCTGTGCCCCATAGAGAATTTGGGCCAATGTTTTGGCCTCAAAAAGTTTTAAAGCCGTGGGTACTAATTGTCCTCCGCCAGTATAAAAATTTTTTTTTAATGGAGTTCATTGACCTGAGGGCTGATTGGGCTACGTAGTTCTGGTGTGCATTCCAAATACCTTTTGAGTGGAAGACCACCCCAAGGTATTTAAATACATTGACCTGTTCTAATTTGTGCCCTTCTACTATCCATGAGTGCTGCCTAGCTCTCTTAGCAAAAACTAAAATTTTTGATTTATCAAAGTTGAGGACCCAAGTGATTTTGTCTACAGTATCTTAATGTTGCTGCAATTGCTCATGGCCCGCATGGCCCACCCATCGAGCTCTGCCCGTGGCCTGCGTGTCCCATGAAACCAGTCCCTGGTGCCAAAAAGGTTGGGGACCGCTGATTTATCTAGATGGCAAACTCAGCCCTGTCCTGTTATCTATCCTTCTAAGGCAACCTTTTCTCCTATGGATTTGCAACTGAATTTTATGTAACAGTTGTTTCCCACATGTGTTTCCTACAGCAAAACACATATATCATAAATATCTTTATACACTAGAGATACCTTGTCATACACATTATTACATAGCTGTCCAAAGACAGATACACACACACACACATGTGTGTGTGTGTGTGTGTGTATCTATATCTATCTAGTTAGCTGAAGCATTTTTCTTTGAGAGTGTTTATGCATTAAGGGCTCCTTTGTGTAACAGTCAAAACTGTAGCAGTAAGCTGTCTTCTTCGAATGGCCATTCTTTATGCTCATTTGTCATGGGGAAGGACATGCAGTGAAATCATGTCTTCACTGTCAACTCTTAAAAGGCCTTCTGTAATGTCTTTGTGTAACAGGCCTTCACCATGGCTGATTCAGTGGTAACGCTGGGTCCTGCTGAACCTTCTCACCACTCATTTCTAAGGCTAACGGACTTGATTGATTGCATTATTGCCAAGTCTCAAAAGACAGCCAAATTTGCCAGTGCTTTCCTCTCACTAAGGGACTTCAGTTCTGCTGAACCTGGCAGATCACCTGATATTGCATCTTCCATCTTGTGTGTCTGAAAGCTGCCTGCTTCCACTCCAAGCTCTGCTAAGCCCAATGGTCAGATTCAGGAGAAAAAGGAAAAAAACAGTTCAATCCTGACTTTTACACAACCTCCCTTAAGTGTTTCCTCCCTTTATACCAAAGCTTCATCTGTTCCACCCATCTTGATACTGTTGCTTCTTCTGCTTCTCTTGCTAACCTTAGCTCTAACTTCTTGAGCTCCATTTCCAGAGATGCAGTCAGTGGTCTCAGTCTTGGAAGCAGAGATATGGGACCAGTCTCCACCTAAGCTAATTCCACTGGCATCTTTGTCCCATTCTTTGATGAGCATGAGGAGAGTGTGAACATAGCACAGGTCTGCAACACTTTAAAGCAACTGTGTGCTTTCTGAGGATCTCGTGTGCTCCAAAACACCTTTTAGAGATCAGATCTGATGTGCTGTCCAGGTGTATTCTGATATATTTCCACTGCAGTGGCAACTATTTATAGCCCAGCTCTGAACCAGTGCAGACTTCAGATATGGCTCTGGTTCCCTTGTAGCATTCAGATGACTTTTTGGATGGAGATTCCTATAACTGATTCTTCATCAGAATCATTTACATTATCCATCTGATTTCCTGATGCTGAGTTGAGGAGTTGCTCTTTCTGGGAAAATTTAAACCTATTCCAAGCCAGTCTTACCTACAGCATGTTCCTTCATATTGGAAGTAAACCAGTTTGTGTTTTACTGTGCTACCCTCTGTTTATGGCTGTGCCTGATCAGATGCTTGCACTTCCAGCTCTATTCCAGAGGGCCAGGGACTCCTGGATGAAACCATTTTTTATACTTTCAACATTGCAGCATCTTGATAATTTGTACAGAATACAAGACAAAGGTGGTTCCTCCTTGTTTCAACATCTACAACCTAGTTCTGCCAGTGTGAAAGCATCTCAATCTACTGTATGTGAAACACCATCAGTATTCTGCCTCAGTGGACAGAGCAGATTGTAAACTCAACACAATGGGGCAGAAGCTTAATTCTTCTGGAGACTTGGATTAGGGTGGTAGCCAATTACCCGCCCTGTCTGACTAATATCAGCAATTTCTTACGGGTGATAGCTTTGTCCTATTTCAGCAGTCTGACAGATGACAAGTAAGAGGTCATCCATGTGTTTTGTAATGAGGCCATTCATATTGCTAAGCAGCAAATTAATACAGTCAGGCATGCGGGTGTCAGTGCTTCTAAATCCATGGCAGGATCTGTCAGTCAATAGACCTTATGCAAAGGTGTGAACTGAATATTTGCCATTTAAAAAAGAAGGGTTGTTTAATTCCAATTCCATGGTGCTGTACTGGAACAGAGATTTGCATATTGGGTCTGTACCATATTGACTTTTGGAACTGGTGTTTGTCTTGCAAGTATTCCTCGTACTGGCCCATCTGACAGGACAAAACAATACTTTATAAGGGTTGTTTTAAGCCACATTTTTTGGGCAGAATGAGAGTGAGTGCTTCACTGCACTTCATCTTCTGTTTTGCCATTGGGAAATCCTTTTCATAGATCCGTTTGCAATGCATGTTAAATTTTTTGAGACAACTTTTGTAACAGAGCAGATCTTGTTCCTGGATCAGTAAGGGGTACCTTCCAATTCACTGGTTGCTAAAGTTTCTGTCTTTATACCTGATACTACCTGTGTTTCTGTGGCTGATTGCCAAAGTTCTTAAGGACAATATCAGTGCCATCCTACTTAGACCATGGTGGTCTTATCAAGCATGGTTTGATTTTCTCTTTCATCAGTCTCAAGGGCAACCAAATCCTCAACAGGACAGACCTTTTTTTTTTTTTTGAAGGGCAGCCATTTTTCCTCTGGATATGACAACCCTCAAATTGACATCATGGAGAATGCCTGCAGGAGAATTCCTGGAGATGGTAATTCAGTTCCTATATGTGGTACACAGGCTAACAGTGCAAAACATATAATTCTGCAAATCATCCAGATTTGTCTTTTTTTTTTTTTTTACTTGTCCACCAGATTGGATCTTTATCCTGTTTTTCCCCCCATGTATTGACATTGTTTGTATCTGGCCACAGTTTCAGCAATATGAGATGTTTGTTTATTGTATTAATATATCTAGTTTTCTCCCTCCCTATTTTTAAGTAGGTTTTGAGGGAAATTTCTAATTCCTTTCTTCCCAGGTAATTAGTTACTTCAGCATGGAGTTTGTCAATAGCGGTTGATGTCCAAGCCCTTCAGTCCCATAGCTCCTTCTCCTCTCTACTAGCAGCATTTCCCGTTGCCACATGTCAGCACATCATTCCAGGGAATATGCGTCTTCCATTTGGATGTTTTCATTCAGATATCTTGTCTTGCTCTTGATCCTTTAGTTATTAATCAGAAACTCCAGACACAAGCCCTTAAGGATATGAAGAGTTCTTTATTAAAACTAGAGATCCAGAACACATTCTGAGTGAATGAATGAAGCTCGTGTAAACCAACAATTAAAACCTTCAAGGTTCCCCAGCGAGTTGACAGCCCCTCTCTTCACTTCCCAATTTCTCGATCTTCCCAGCCCCTAATCAACTAACAAGGTGCTGTTCTTTGATCTATCCTTGGTGCTGAACTGCTAGACATCATACCTGCATTAGCATAATTTGGGGTTTCGTGAATACACCAAGACTCCCCTACAAGCATTCTCACCTACTCTGCAAGTCTGGTGAGTGTCCACTTCAAAGTAGACTGGCAGGATGTACCTCCCTCCTGTCGCCATGGCAGGATATCACATCCTGACATATTTGATGTTCCACAAGGATAGGATGGTGTTATGAATGGGTATTTCCTTCCTCTCCAAGGTTGCAACAGGGTTTCTTCTGCAGCAAAAGTTTGTGCTACCTGTATTTTTTCCAGACCTGACTTTGCCAATGACATGCTCTATTATTGTGATTGATATTCACTGATATATTGCAAAGGAGTCCTTAGTTCTCTCCTAGTACTTCCCACCACCAAGCAACATTGCCTGTTAATTGCCTATATGCATGAATCACAGACACCATAGTGAAGAAAAACCAGTCCCCCCCCCCCCTGTAACTGTGGCTCTTTGAGTAGTCATCTGTGACTGTACCCAATCCAAGCATCTTCCCTGTATGGATTGGACATACTTCAATACCAAAACAGTATGCCAGTCACTGGGACCCAGCACTGCTGCCTTCCCGCCCGGGCGTTGCATTCCAGCCCTATCTCTTCCAAGCATCCCACTGCCTGCTGAGCAGTCCAACACTACAGGCCTGCTAGCCCTCAAACAACTACATACCCCATCTAGCTGTAATGACCCCAACTACAATGCCCTAATAAACACTTCTCAATGCAAATCATTGAAATGCAGATTAAGCTTTATTCAGGATACATGTAAATTGAAGCACGCCTAAAGATCAGTATGCCAGTCATTGGCACTGAATTGTTAGGCAGGAATGGTACATAGCAGGGTGAGATTCCTATCCAAAATCTTTGCTGTGGAACATTTCAGATAGGGGTTCTGCACTTCCACAGTTGCCTATGTGGAATTCACAATGGCATCTAAAAATTAGTTATTTTCTGCAGGGGGAAATTACTGCAAATCTCACATTTGAGGGGGCTGAAGCAAGGAGGTGCTGCCTTTCTGTTGCAGTGCCGACACTAGAACAGCCTCCCTATGGAGATCAGGCAGGCCCCCTCTGTGCGGGTCTTTTGAAAGCTCTTGGAGACTGGAGAGCCTTCCCTTGATTTGATTTGATTTGATTTGATTTGATTTGATTTGATTTGATTTGATTTGATTTGATTTGATTTGATTTGATTTGATTTGATGCCTTTTTATTCTGTCTTCTTTGGATTCTTGTAGTGCTGCTGTATTTTTATTTTTGTATTGGATGTTTTATATTGTACTTTTTGTACAGTATATGAGCTGCCAAGAGATTTTGATTTTGATTGCAGCAGCATAGAAATCTGTTAAATAAATAAGCATATTGCATAGTTGCATTAAATTAGACCATCAACTGCTTGAGCAAATAGACAGGGAATGTGGGGAAAATATGAAGGAGGGGGATTAAATAAAATTCTCTCTGCAATTACTTTTTGTTTCCCAAACAAAGAATTATGGGATTCTGTGAATTATCTCATCTAATGAAGGAGGGATATGCTGGGAAAATGTAGGGATGGAACAGTGTAATAAAGGTGCAGATAAACAATAAGTAACAGTATTTGCACCACGCTCTTCCGATTTTAAAGAGGAATGGATGGATTGTTTTGTTACTGATCTATGTCATTTTTATCCAGTGGATAGGTAAAGTAAAGGTTCCCCCCGCACCTTTGTGCAGTCGTGTCCAACTCTAGGGGCCGGTGCTCATCTCCGTTTGTTAGCTGAAGAGCCAGCATTGTCCAAAGATGCTTCCACGGTCATGTGGCCGCATGACACGCACGGAAAGCTGTTAGCTACATTCAAATCACTCAACCCACCACAGCAAAACCAACAGAAGCTATGAAAAGGATTACTCTGCCATACATCAGAAACATCTCAGAAACTACTAATAGACTGTTACAACCACATGGCATCACCGTAGCACATAAACCAACCAAAATCCTTCATAACATCGTAAGTAACCCAAAAGACCCAGTAGCCCAAGAAGAAAAAACAGGAGTTATCTACAACATACAGTGTAAGGCAGAGCTTTCCAAACTGTGTGTCGCGACACAAAAGTGTGTCGCCACACACAGCGTGGTGTGTCGCCACACCACCCGGAAGCGGCAGCGCGCACGTGCACGGCGGCCGCCATGCATGCGCGAGCCGCCGCACGCCCCCTGCGCCGCTGCACGCCCCCCCGCGCCACCGCCGTGCGCGCGCGTGTCACCGCCGCCGGGTGTGTCGCCAGCGGCGGCACTTTGGAAAGCCCTGGTGTAAGGACTGTAGCAGCCACTATGTAGGACAGACCGGCAGAAGACTAGCAGATCACATCCACAAACACCAACTAGCAGTCAGAAGACACGATGAAAACTCCCTAATCTCACAACACATGGACAGTCTCAACCATACTTTCAACTGGGAAACTGTGAGCATCTTAAACCAAGCCAAATCCAAAAACACTAGAGCAGAGCTTTCCAAACTGTGTGTCGGGACACGTTAGTGTGTCAGCTGCAGTGTCTGGGTGTGTCGCGGCTGCTGCTGCCTCCGAACCCTGCCAGGATTCCGTGCAGGTCCTAGTGCCTGCCTTCTGCCTTGCTGCCTCCAAACCTGCCCTGCCAGGATTCCACGCAGGTCCTAGTGCCTGCCTTGTGCCTTGCTGCCTCCAAACCTGCCCTGCTGTGATTCTGCGCAGGTCCTAGTGCCTGCCTTGTGCCCTGCTGTAAGAGTGTGTCGCGAAATGATGCCCTGCTGTAAGAGAGTGTCGCAAAATGATGCATGTCTAAAAAGTGTGTCACCAACATGAAAAGTTTGGAAAGCTCTGCGCTAGAGAATTCCTGGAATCTTAGCACTCAGACAAAGCAGCCATCAACAGACACATAGAGGTAAACAATATTTACATACCATTCATAAGAGACAATAGAAAAGCCAGAAGACCAGAACACCACCTTGCCAGCAATCAACACCCAGATAGGCCAGGATTAGCACCAGAGGAACAATCAAATAGCACAATATACCTTAATCAAGGAACTATTAACTCAGTCAATCAAACAAGCAGCAAACAACAGCCCAATCAAGGAACTCCTAAGGAGAGAACAACACCTCCACCAACACAAGCAGGACAAGCCATGGTATATAAACAGAGAGCAAGTCCCACTCCCTTTTCACACTGAAGATGTTGCCTAGCCTGGCAATGAAATGTCTGCAAGAAAACAACAAGGCTCAGAGGGCACCAAGGACTCCACACTACATTCAAATACATGCATTAGTCCAGAATGTATGGATCAGACCATTTCACAAAGATTGCTCAGCAGACCCACCTATATGGCATACCCAGATATTTTCCAATAGAATAAATAGAAATACAAAGGTATATATCAAAAGCAAAATGAATAAAGTTGGTAAAGAACGATGCACTTCATGGATGTCCCTAGATAAAACATATCCAGCTCACCAAGCAATTAGTGGGGGAAAGCCTTTCAGAACCCTAACAACTTTTGCAGCAGTGGCAGCATTTCATACTCATGATGATTTCGTTACAGATTATTGTTTTTGTTTACCTGTTTTACTGAGTGTGTTCCACTTTGAGATCTGTTGATTTACAGCAGTTTAGAAATAAAGGTAAAGGTTCCCCCCGCACATTTGTGCAGTCGTGTCTGACTCTAGGGGCCGGTGCTCATCTCCATTTGTTAGCCGAAGAGCCAGCGTTGTCCGAAGATGCTTCCACAGTCATGTGGCTGCATGACGCGCGCGGAAGGCTGTTACCTACTCACCGAAGTGGTACCTATTCATCTACTTGCATTTGCATGCTTTCGAATTGCTAGGTTGGCAAGAGCTGGAGCTAGTGCGGGAGCTCACTCCGCACACAGGGCTAGGGATTCGAACCTCTGAACTTGCGATCTTACGATCGACAAGCCTGGCATCTTACCCGCTGAGCCACCACGCCCCTAGTTTAGAAATACTTTATCAATAATACTTTATCAATAAACATAACTTCCTTTGTGCCCTCCTGTAACTTTTTATCCTCTTGAAGTAATGTAGTTAAAGTGCATTATGTGGCCTTGATGATTATGCAGTTCTCCACTCACTGAAGGAGGCATGTAACTGAGCAGGAAGATATTTTCAGATGTTCAGTCGGTTAGCTTTAACTGTGAGGAAGAGCCAGGTCTTTCACATAGCATTTGGCTGGCCTACTCCATCAACCTAACTCTCCCAGGAATGATGATGATGTTCTCTTTTACCTAGCTGTAGCTAAGACTGGTATCAGCCTGAAAGAACAATCAACCATATCTTTTTCAGCAAGACACAGTCTAATTTTAGTTGATGACATTTTGTTTATCTTACCTTGGCTTCTATATATTTTACCACACCATGACCTAGATAGGAATATCAAAACCTAAATAGAGAGGGCTGTGAGAAGCCATTGATACTGGAAATAATCAGAGAACAAAAAAGCAACTGGTGTATTTTTTTAATCCATTCAATCATGCCCGATTCTTCAGAGATTGCCTGGACAAGTCCCTGTAGTCTTCTTGGCAAAGTTTTTTTTCAGAAGTGGTTTGCCATCGCCTCCTTCCTAGGGCTGAGAGAAAGTGACTGGCCCAAGGTCCCCCAGGTTCTAGCCTGGTGCTTTAAACACTACATTTACACCAAACTGGTTCTAATTGATGTTTATTTCATCATTTTTTTCTCTCCTTAGCATACATTTCTAGCACAGAGCTTTCCAAACTGTGTGTTGCGACACGTTAGTGTGTCGGCTGCAGTGTCTGTGTGTGTCACAGCTGCTGCTGCCTCCGAGCCCTGCCAGGATTCCACGCAGGTCCTAGTGCCTGCCTTGTGCCTGGCTGCCTCCAAACTGCTGTGATTCCACGCAGGTCCTAGTGCCTGCCTTGTGCCTTGCTGCCTCCAAACCTGCCCTGCCAGGATTCCGCGCAGGTCCTAGTGCCTGCCTTGTGCCTTGCTGCCTCCAAACCTGCCCTGCCAGGATTCTGCGCAGGTCCTAGTGCCTGCCTTGTGCCTTGCTGCCTCCAAACCTGCCCTGCCAGGATTCCGCGCAGGTTCTAGTGCCTACCTTGTGCCTTGCTGCCTCCAAACCTGCTGTGATTCCGCGCAGGTCCTAGTGCCTGCCTTGTGCCCTGCTGTAAGAGTGTGTCGCAAAATGATGCATGTCTAAAAAGTGTGTCACCAACATGAAAAGTTTGGAAAGCTCTGCGCTAGCATATTTGGAATGTTAGATTTATTTATTTATCATATCTATTTAGTCACCCATCTCACACAAAGTGACTCTGGGAAGCATACAATGAAACCAACGATCAAAACATTTTTACAAAACCACTTAAAAAACAATTAAACATAAATACAAACAAGACCATGAGAGGGAATGCATCAGAATATTACTCGTGATGCAGCCAGTGCGATGGCTGCCTGTTACCAGGAGATCCCCAGGCCTGTTGCAAAAAACATGTTTTTTGGAAGGTCACAAGGGTTGGGACTAACATTATATAAAATAATTTGATGCTTTGAGCAGATTCTTGGAAAGAAGTTATATAATTTTATGATGTATAATCACATGAGCAAATGTGCATCTACTGTAATTAATATGCATAGTAGTTTTGAGCACAGAATTTGGGGTATATCTCCCTGGAATATCCCTGGAATAAATATCTTGATATTTAAGGTCCATTGTCTGAATAAGCAAAGCAACCCATGTGCCTATTGCCATTTTGAGACCACGGGAACTCCAGAGGTGCAGAAATATCCCCAGAAAATGAAATGTCCTATGTTAAAGTGTCTAGATCTAAACACAATTAATGTTTCAGGTTCCCATAGAAAGTTTTCAGTCAGATCATTGGGATCACTGAACTTAGTGAACTGCAAGAGTGATTGTGTGACAATATCCTTGCTCATATTTCTGCTTTTCTTTTGCTTCCTGCTCTGTTTCTCCTAGCACTTCCCCAAATTTTGAAATCATTCTCCTTAACATTTTGTGAACTCTGTGGTGATTTGGACTGATAGATCAACTGGGGTTGCCTTTGCTGTTCCTGGTCCATTTTACTTTAAACTGATATCACTTCATTGCTTTACTTTTCAGTTTAATTTTTTTTCATTTTCATTTTGTACCTCTTGAGCGGAGGATAGAAGCTCTGGTTGCCGAAATATGGATCCATTGTTGTTGTCCATTCTGCCCATCTTCTGGCATCAGATTTTCACTTATCTTTGTAGCAGTAGAATGTAGATTGCAGTCAGTAATGTTTAGTGAATGATTATGCAGATATTTTGCTGCCCTTCTTGGACCTAAATAAGAGTCATATTAATATAATAGAGGGATCTTAACCAGAGATTGGCCCCATTTTGTTTTCTCATCTGTCTACATTGTTGATTCAGAGGTTTTCTACTCAGATTTGGCTATAGAATAATCATTTTCTTTTCTTTTTTAACTTGCATTCTAAGAAACTGCCATCAAGTATTCTTCCTGTATGTTCTTGTCAGTTTGAGGGTTATTCAGTATTTTAAAACTATTTTGCCCTCCCTGATTCTTAGAAGACCTTATGAAGGAGTTGACAGTGAAAATTTTGTCTGCACTATAATATGACTTTATTTATTTGGGCTTAATATAGTATGTAAACCCAGCAACAGGAATTTGCAAATTATATTTTACGGCTTAACTGTATATAAGAATCCAGCAATTATGTCCTTTAACAAACCATGGTTAAATCATGGTTTAGCATTAGGAACCAGGTATATATTTTCTTTGTACATTTCCTGGCAGCCTGCTCCCCTCAATGCAATACCCACATACTTTTGGTTTGCTGAGCTATGTATTGGGTATGTAGAATTTTGTATGCTTGATTTTAATAATGGAGTTTTTTCTCAGTATGCAATAAAATAGAAACAGTAATTAAAATGCACAATAAAATAATCAATGAGTAGTTTAAAGTTCTTAGGCAACATATACTGTATACATATAATAACAATCCTAAGACAATACATTTCCTTGCCTGGTGCCAGAGAGAGAGTAATGCTGGCTCCAGGCATACCTCACTTCCAGCTTTGGGGAGCTACTACTGGAAGAGCCTTCTTCTCATGTGGCTGCTTCCTATTTCCCAGCAAGGGAAGGCACCCAGAGGAGGACCTCTGATGCTGATCTTAGGGAATGGCTGGAAATATCCAGAAAGAAGCATTTGTCAGAGCTTTATAAGTTAGTACTAGCAACTTGAATTGGAACTGGAAAAGAAGTGGGAGCCAGTAACGGTTATAAAACTGGCAAAATACATTCTCATTACCTAACTGTATTCAGCACTCGGACTGCAGCATTTTGTACCAAAAATTTTAGGCTGTTTTCAGGGACAGCTGTATGTATAGCACATAGCATTAACCTGAAGAAAAGTTTACTAGGACATGGATTACTGCAATGAGGCCTATCCAAGTAGAGTAGTACAGCCTAAAATGTGTATTGTGCTATAGAGGAGGTCTGTGTCTCTAATGATCAACATAGATTTAGAAGCTACAAACTTGATCCTCCCAGAACAGGAACACAACTACAGTAATAGCACTTCTGTCTTGCCTGGATTGAGTTTCAGTTTGTTGGCTTTTATCCAAAACCTCAGTGCAGTCAGGTGCTGGTTCAGCACTTCCACTTCCTTACCTGGAATTCCTGAGAAAAGAGAGAGCACATCTGCATGCATGCTGATGACACCTTACTCTACATCTCCGAATGATCTCACTCTGTTGTTCCCTGTGGGTGTTCTATAGCACAGAGATTTCGCTTCTGTCTGTGCTCCTGCCCTCTGAAGATGCCGGCCACAGATGCTGGCGAAACGTTAGGAACCACAACTTCCAGAACACGGCCACACAGCCCGGAAGACCCACAACAGCCATGTTCTATAGCTATTCAGATATAGCTATTCAGATTCAGATATTCAGATATATAGATAGCTATTCAGATATTCTATAGTTATTCAGTTTTTTAAAACTATTTTGCCCCTCCCTGATTCTTTGAAGACCTTATGAAGGAGTTGACAGTGAAAATTTTGTCTGTATTATAATATGACTTGATTTATTTGGGCTTAATATAGTCTGTAAACCCAGCAACGGGAATTTGCAAATTATATTTTATGGCATGGGAACCTTGGGGAACTCCTCCCCCATTGTGAATATCAAGGGGTGGAGTAGAAATCCTCCAGCACCACCTTTTGGAACTGGCCATAAGTCAACCATTGCAAAGCAGTTCAACCTGACCTAACTTAGAGAACTTCCTCAGAAGGATACCCTGAAAGCCACAGAGAAGTCTAAGAGAATGGACAGGGTGCCTTTCATTTCTCTCTCTCCTAAGAAAGGTCATCCTCTGGGCCACTGAGATAGTTTCAGGGCCAAAACCAGATCTAAAATTGATTTATATGGATCTAAAAATTTTAATTGATCAAAGAATATCTGAATAAAGACCTATAAAAGGGTGGGGATCAATATACAAAGTCAGTGATGGGACCAGTTCAGTTAAAAGACACTACCCTTCTGCTGACTATCTGCTTATGCTAAAAATGCCAGTAAAAGGGTCAAAGTTCCAATTGAAGCAAAGAGTGCCTTTGGGGCATTGCACAGCTGTAATGGTACTTCAACCATTATTTAAATATTCACCAATTCTCATGCATTAATATTGTTTCCTCTATAGTGAATCATTTGTTCAGAACTGTACAGAAACTGGAAGGAAAAAGATGCTTAGGATGTTTCTGTACACTGATGCTCATGTGTCCAAATCAGAAATCTGATAAAATGCAATTTAGTAAGCTAAATGCCATGAAAATCAAGTGTACATGCAGTTTGGTCTAGTGGTTAAGGTGCTGGGCTAGAAACCAGGAGTCTGTGAGTTCTAGTCCCGCCTTAGGCATGAAAGCCGGCTGGGTGACCTTGGGCCAGTCGCGCTCTCTCAGCCCAACTCACCTCACAGGGTTGTTGTTGTGGGGAAAGGAGGAGGAGGGAGGAGTGTTAGGTATGTTCGCCGCCTTGAAATATTTATAAAAATAATAAAGGGATAAAAATTAGATTTAAATAAATAAATTTACTACCTTTGCATTATGAGTCCACTGGAGTTGGGCGGTCAATAAATTTAAATAAATAGTTAAATAAACAGATAAATAAACAAACAAACAAACAATATGTTATCTGTAGCTTGAATCATGTCAACTGGATTTCTATTTTCTTAATGGAAACGTTTCGCTCCTTATCCAAGGGGCTTCTTCACTGAAGAAGCCCCTTGGATAAGGAGCGAAACGTTTCCATTAAGAAAATAGAAATCCAGTTGACATGATTCAAGCTACAGAAAATTCCACCTGGATGACTGAGAACCTTCATAGACAAACAATATGTTACTTATAGAGGCCATAGGAACGGACAATGAAGAATGCCAAAACACATTTGACTTTCTTAGCACTTGGCTGCTGTGTGTTGTGCTACCAATTCTGCAGTCCCAAAAATTATAACTTAAAAACAGTTGTGTGCCAGGACATCTGTAGTATATTTGTAAACAGAAGTATAGGATGCCCATGGCAGTGTGAATTAAGGTGCTCTGAATACCTGCTTTAGAATATAGCATTGCAGGTTCAGTTTACGTTTGCAGAGGGAGGGATCATAGTCACTTGCAGGTTCAGGACGGAATTAAATCAGATGTCCTTGTTCAGAGAGTAATAATTACATTGCTGCAGCCACATTCAATGGTTTATGGAATGCTGAGGAGAGTGGGGAGTGTGCCCTTGGATGCCGATTTTGCTCAACACTAACAAGACTTCTGTAATCTCCTCTGCAGGTGAGAAGCCTTACAAGTGTTCATGGGAAGGGTGTGAGTGGCGTTTTGCACGAAGTGATGAACTCACACGGCACTATAGGAAGCACACAGGAGCAAAGCCCTTTAAGTGCAGCCATTGTGACAGGTAACGGTTACTATTTTCTCTCACATTTTATCCTACTGCTTAATTCAAGAACTGTTCTCAATGCATTTTAAGATATTATTTTAAGTTATGATGATGATGATCATGCAGCACCTGCCTGTTTTTTGTGAAAACATATTGACATTTCCTTGCAAATATACAGTTAGCTTGTACTTTTATGCACTTCCATTTTTATGCACAGCTTCTAATGAAAAGATAATATATACTGCAACTCCTGGACTCTCAGCTACTGCTCAAAGAGCAGGTGGCAGCTGTGGTGCTGCTCAGGTTCATCTGGTGTGCCAGTTGCGCCCTTTCCTCAGTCAGGAGGCCCTTCAGACAGTTACTCATGCTCTGGTCACCTCACGACTGGATTATTGCAATGCACTGTACATGGGGCTGCCCTTGAAGACCACCCAAAACTATAGCTGGTTTAAAATGCAGCGGCGCGAGCAGTAATCGACATCTGTCAACATGCCTAGGTATCACTACTGCTACGCAAGCTGCATTGATTGCCATTCAGCTTCCAGGTCCAATTCAAGGTGCTGGCTATTACCTATAAAGCAGGGGTCCCCAACCTTTTTGGCACCAGGGACCGGTTCTGTGAAAGACAATTTTTCCACGGACCGGGGGGTGGGGTTTGCAGGCGGGAGCCAATTGCGCGGATGGGGGTGGGGTTTGCAAGCGGGAGCCAATTGAGCAGGTGGGCTGGGTTTGCAGGCGAGAGCCAATTGCGCAGATGGGCGGGATTTGCAGGCGGGAGCCAATCTCGCGGACAGCGGCGAGGTTTGCAAGCGGGAGCCAATCGGGCCTTGCACTCCTCGGCCCGCCTCTCTGCCCTTCTTTGCCACGCGCTGATAGCTGGAGGTGTTTCCCCTTCAGGGTCCCCACCAATCAGCTGCTCAGGCTCTGTCTTTGCGCCTTCCCAGCTTCTTTCTGCTACCGGCTGCTCTTTCTCCGACTCATGGCGGCAGGGACAGGCTCGTTCCTGACACCGCCGCTCACCTCTTGCTGTGCGGCCCACTTCCTAACAGGCCACGGCCCACAGGTTGGGGACCCCTGCTATAAAGTCCTGTATGGCTTAGGGCCTGGATACCTGAGGGATCACTTATCTCCAATCGTTTCTGCCCATCCAGTACATTCTGGCAGAGCGGGTGAGTCTAGGATCCCTCTATTAAATGTTGTCGTCTTGCAGGACCGAGGAAGCCTGCCTTCTCTGTTGTGGCCCCCACCCTCTGGAACAGCATCCCCCTAGAAATAAGGACTGCACCCACTCTCCTGGGGTTCCGGAAAGCTCTTAAAACCTGGCTTTGGTCCCAGGCCTGGGGTTGATGTATTATTGTTGGGGGGGGGGCTGTTTTGTTTTTGATTTGTGTTGTTTTTGAATCATTTTAATACAGGCTGTCTGTAGTTTTAGGTTTTATCTGTTTTTATGGATTTTGGGGGAAGGGCTTTCTACATTGCCCAGAATCCATTGGAGTTGGGCGGCTATAATAAATTTAAATAATAAATAGCTAGTTTTCTTGGAGCAATCCCTTTTTTTTAATAGGCATTATAAGATTATAGATAGGATTAAAACAAAACATGAGTGCCCCCTTCATTCCTCTGGCTGCCCCATTCATACCCTACAATGTACAGGGAAGGATTTAACATTTACAAAACACACACTGTGAGAGAAATTAAACACTTGCCATATAGTTGACTTCCATTATGAGGAGCAGTCTGCCAAAATATTACAATGCTTCTCTGAAGCAGCAGAATGTGTAGGGAACAGCTAAATGTGGAGAATATGCCACTCCATCCACACACACCTTTTGTTATAAAAATTAGTTCAAGCATGGCTTTGTATATGGATAGGTCAGACTTAAACAACAAATATAGCTGCTGCATCATGTTTATTATGCCCGCCCAGAGTCCCTTCCATGGGAGATGGGCGGGGAATAAATTGAAATATAAATAAAAATAAAATAAAATAAAAAATTATAACCTGAAAGATGAGACAGAAACAGGATAGCAAAAACTAGAAATAGGAAGAATTTAAAATATATAAAATGTACACTTCCGTCATCAGAATGTGAACAGAATACAGTTGTCTTTTGGCATTTATATGTCTCAAAGTTATGTAATACCAGATTTTGTGAACAAGACAATATACAACAGATTCAGTAAAATAAGGAACATGTTTACAAAAATGTGTATTCATGGGGAAAAGCCTATTAAATGAAGGACAGCTTGTAAAAAGTTATATATTAGGAAAAAGGTATTGAAAAAATGCAGATATTGGGGAAAATATTCAGGGAAATCCTTATGATATTAATAAAGACATTGAAAATGTTGCAAACTGATGTGCAAACAAGATGGAATGAACTTAAGCAAGAATAGGCAGCGCTGTATCCAGGGATGTAGCACACTTCTCCATCAGATCCCCTCCGCCCCGGCCATCTTTTCAAATTTCCTTAATTAACTGGGGGAAAAAAGCATGAATGGGATTGGCATGCTACAAAGCAAAATGCTAGCTTCCTGAGAGTGACCTGTGGCTAGCGGTCGTGGTAAAATAAAAACTTCAACCATGTTCTTACTGGGCAATGGGTGTTTTTATCCCTGGGTGTCTGTGTGATTGCTGCCTAATGCCGGCCATTTTATACTCATTCAATAAGGTTCTTATGAAAAATCCATAACATGCTTTCAAAATACGCCCATTAGCCCCAAAGATTGCCTTCTCCTTCACTAAGGATTGCAGAACTGAAAAACTGGGGGGAAAAAGTATTAACAAATTCCTTGATCCCTAATCAAAGATGAAGCCAAATTGCAAACCACTCTTACAATAGATAATCAACCTCCAAATCAGATACATATAACGGCAAATCTTTTGGTTTCCATTTTCATCAATGGCATTGAAAGAAATAAAAAGCCATATTTCAAATTGCTACATGCTGAAATTTTAAGAACTCAAATTATAGGTGGTCCTTGTTATCCATGGGGTTTCCACTTCTGCCTTGCAGTTGCATATTATGAAACCATGCGTAGTAAAACTAAAAAAAATATTCTACAGATGTGCAAAAGTCCACCTGTCATTTTGCCGGTGCATAAAGTAACAAAAGCAAGTCAAAAACTACAGTTCCATGGGTACCTTTTCTGCATGTACTGAAGTCTTGTTTCAGTGTAGCAGGTCTGGATATGCAAAACTTCAAAGAAGAGTATAGATCAGGGCTTTCCAAACTTTTGCCGTTGGCGACACACCAACGGCCAGACCACAAAAACCCGGAAGCGCCGCGGCCAGTGCGGCGCAAAAAACGGAAGTGCCGGCGGCGATGCTTCCAGGTTGCCGCGGCAGCGGCTGCCCCTTCAAAAGGGCAGGCTCCGGGAACCCCGAAAATGCCCTTGGTTCCGGCAGGGAGGCGAAAAGCCTCGCCGCGCGCACGTTGCCGAGCTTTCCACTGCTCAGCTGATGCACAGGGAGAATTTCCATCAGCTGTGCCGGGAATCCCGGCAGTGTGCGCACGTGCACGCGGCGAGGCTTTTCGCCTCCCTGCCGGAACCAAGGGCATTTTTGGGGTCCCCGGAGCCTGCTGCACGGCAACCCGGAAGCACCGCCGCCGGCGCTTCCGGGTTGTCACGCGACACACTTGGGGCCCCCAGGCGACACAGTATTGTGTCGCGACACACAGTTTGGAAAGCCCTGGTATAGATAACAACTGCTGTCTATAGATCTACAACTACAGAAATAAAACTATGAATAAGTTAACCTGGATGCAGGTTTTGATCAAACCAGTAACAGGAAATACTGCAATAAATAAAAGGAAAAGTGTAAAATGTTCCTGATTTAAGAATTAATTCCAGTATGAAGTATGAAGCAAAACTCCATTAGAAATAAAATACAAATACAATACCTGTAGGATGAAGATAATTATGAAACTTTCTCTATTTACCGTAGTATAAGAGAAAATGTAGCTAATATTGAAAGAATATGTTTATCTTTCTCTTAGTATATTTATGAGAGCAGTGAAGCACAGAAGTTCACAGGGTGACTTTGGGTCAGTCACTCTCTCGCAGCTCAGCGTATTTTATAAGATTATTTCTTGTGGGGAAAAAGAGGTGAGAAAGCTATATAAGTTACCCCCAGAGGTAAGGCAGGCCCCCACTCTCCCGGCCTTCCAGAAGGGGGTTAAGACCTCCTGGTTGTGCCACCTTGCCTGGGGTGGGAGGGGAGATAGCCAATCATGGGGGTGGTTGGCACCTTGATGGTGCCAATGATAAGATCGTTATTCGCCATCTCGAATTTTATATTTTATATTTTATATTTTATATTTTATATTTTACATTTTTATATTTATATTTATATTGTATTGTATTGTTTTAATGATATTTTATTCTTTTATCTTTAATTGTTTGTAAACCGCCCAGAGTCGTCGTAATACGAGATGGGCGGTAAAGAAATATAACTAACAAACAAACAAACAAACAAACAAACAAACACCTCCTTGAACTCCTGAATGAAAGGCAGGATATAAATCTAATACATTAATATTATATGAATATACAACTGAGTAATTATTTAGCTTTATGAACTCACATATGTAGATAAGAGGTTATGCAAGAAGCTATTGAAGTCCTTGATATTTTTGAAATCTGATTTAGAAATCTAAAACTGGAAAACTTGCTTCACTGTGTACTTTAGTAATCTTAGCATATTGCTGATAAAATAAAACCTTTAATAGATTTCTGGGTAATAACTCATAATAGCATTCTCTCTGCTAAACAAGCTGTAGACTACCTAATTGGAGATACTGACTACGCCCAGTCTAAAATCCAGGTCCTGTTGCGGGAATAATCAAATCATATAGTTACATCTGGCTTTGACATGCTTTAAAATCCTATTTATGAAAGTAGCTTTCTGAGCAGGTTTTAGAAAATTACCCATCCTTTTTCATGCAGCCTCAAGTCCATTGCTATAATAAGAAAATGCTTATAATACAATCAGAGCTCTATTTAGCTCCTAAGCACATGAGATTGCCAAAACTCATGCACGGAAGAAGATGCATTTGAAAGAACCAGTCTCCTGTTCCTTAACGGGAAAGAAATCTGATCTTCTTCACATCCTGTCTTCTGAGGTCTTTTGCTTTACCAATTCATTGTCCTCCTGCTCTGCGCTTGCACTGCCTTCCTTTATTTATTTATTTTATTTATTTTATTTTATTCCTATAACCGCCCATCTCCCCCCATGGGGAACTCTGGGCGGTTCACAATAAACAAGTTAAAATAAGGTTTAAAATCTCAATTATACAATAAATATAAATTAAATTGAAAATCCAGATGGAAATGGAATAATTAAAAGAAGGACAGTTATAAAATTAGGGGATTAGCCACCCCCATGAGGAACTATCCCTTCCTCCTTCCCATGCCAGGCGGCAGAACCAGGTCTTCAGCTCTTTCCTAAAGGTCAGGAGGGAGGAGATCTTTCTCAACTCTGGGGGCAAGATGTTCCATAGAGTGGGTGCTGTCACAGAGAAGGCCCGCCTCCTAGACCCCATCAGATGACACTCTTTAATTGATGGGGTTCGTAGCAGGCCCTCTCTGAATGACCGGGTTTCCTTCCTTTGCTTTTTCCTTTGCTTTTTATCTCTGGATCCTCGACTGTGCTTTGTTTTCCCATCACCCTGGAATCTTGCTTTATTTGGTTAACCAAACAAAGATTTGCCTTCTCTGCTTTAGGGGCAATGGAAGAATACTCAGACAACTGCCGTTTCATTGATGTTGGTGGAAATATTACTAGTTTGAAGCAGCCAGGAAACTGTATTCTTGGAGTGGGAATGGAAGTTTCTTGTTAATCTTCATGCTTAAGAGGAATCCAGACACATTACAAGAATTCAATTCATTTCAGCCTTTTCATTGCTATAATTAATCCACTCTGTACTACTTTATCACAATGTTAATTGATCTGTTGATAATACTGATATCTGTATTCCACAGTGGGTAGTATGGAAGAACCACGCTAGTTCTGCATGCCCAAAAAGGTTCCATCTGGTATTGTTAAACAAGGATACTTCATGCTATGTGGCAAGCTACTGTATATTTGAAACAACAGCACCTTGATATTGATGTATGTGATGTTTGCCATTCCAAATGCCTTAGATTTCCTCATAGGATAGCGGTACTCTTAGATTGTAGTGTCAGAGGTACTTAGATTGATGTGAGGATAAGGGAAAGTTGATTCTGACTGGTCCTTTCCTCCCCCACAGACATACATACCATTTTTAATGGACTAGGCTAGCTTCCAAGAGTATAGGGAGAGAGACTTTGTGTTCTTATATTTTCAGTTGCTTTGGAGTGAGCTGGGCAATCATTCTCGAGATTTCTCCCTCCCACCTTTTGCTCCCTTCTCCATTCCACTCTCTACATCAGAGTCCTCCTGCATTATTTTTTAGTGGAGTATAGTGATATTAATTAAATTCCACATGTTTGCTGGGTAACCCTAGCTCCAAACACAACACACTTTCTTTTCTTCTTCTTCTTGAATGCTGCCTCCTACTGGAGATTGGTGAGCAGCAATGCTGCTTGTCCTTTCATGTTCATGTCCTTGTTTTCAGCCATGGTGATTTTTCATAGCACAGTGGTTTCCCATTGCCTTCCAAACTGCGGTTACATTGCTGTGGTAATGTATTTCATCCCTGCCATTGTATAAACTACTACAGCTGTTGCAGACAACCCATTGTAGCTTGTAGTTGCTACTGATAGAACAGTTGCTCTCTATCAGGAGTATGCTTATTTACTTATGGCATTACTTGCTAGGTCACAACACTATCCTTAGATACATGTAGGATTTTTGTCAAGTCAATAGCATACCCAAAACGTCAGTAGTACAACAGCCTTCTAGTGCTGTTAATTGTCACAATTGCTTATTTGACAAGCTTTTTTTGCAGCTCAACATTATATCTGCTGTCTTTTATGCCATCCAAACCCCAGTGGAGGCATCTGATAGCTTAAAGCAGGGCTTTCCAAAGGTTTTCCCGCGGCGACACACCAACCGGCGTTGGTGTGTCGCCGCGGGAAAACCCGGAAGTGCTGCTGCCGCTTCCAGGTTTTTCACGCTGTAATTGGTGTGTTGCCGTGGGAAAACCCAGAAGCGCTGATGATGATCAGCGCTTCCGGGTTGTGTGGCGACACACCAGACTATGTGTGGCGACACACTTTTGTGTCGCGACACACAGTTTGGAAATCTCTGGCTTAAAGCTTGTTCCTAGGACATTTTCTCTGGCTCCTGTCCTGTCCTGTCCTGTCCTGTCCTGTCCTGTCCTATCCTATCCTATCCTATCCTATCCTATCCTATCCTATCCTATCCTATCCTATCCTATCCTATCCTATCCTTCCAGGCAGTTGATAGATCTGGATCTACTAGTAGATTTCTGGGCGATTTTCTACAGATTGGCAGGGATTTATTTGTTTTTTTTAACCAGTTTGTTTTTAAAAAGTCTGTATTGACCTCTTGTTTCCTTCCATTACACTTTATTCTGGGGATTCTGAAACACCTTGATGACAATTTGTTATCATAGCTACACATATACAGTGCAGTATGGTCAAGCAGGCTGCTTCTTTTTCTTTCATGGTAGAGATCTTGGATATAAAACTTAATCTTTGGGGGAAAATGTTTGTGCATGAAGAATGCCATACATTGTCATGGCATGCTAGTAGCAAAGTTCAAGGTCAGAATTGTATGGGCACTCAACAAGGAATCTGATAGGCAGAGTCTTAGCTCCAGACCAATCCAAAGTTCAAGATGCCCAAAGTTCTGTACAATTGGCCAAGATTCAATAGGCAGAGCAGAAAACATTCTAAGGTCCAAGTGAATAATTGAGGTTTCCAAGCAGACCGACATGGTTTGGAATCAAAACAGTGATATAAAAAGTTGATCTGCTATGGAAGTTATTCCAGTTTCTTGCTGTTCTCAGAGACTTTTTATGCTCTAATAAAGCTCCTAACCTTTAACTAGGCATAAGTGGCACTAATCAACCCTGATGGTTGAAATTGGACTTTTGGAGTAACAGTAGACCATGTGTGTCAGGATGACTCTCCATGCAGCTTGGTATATGAATGCTAGCCTGGGCATTCAGAACTTCAGTTGGGAGTTACAATCCACTGGTTCAGAAGTGTGAAACCTGCTTCTTTCTTGCCCAGGATGCAAGGTAATTAAGTCCTTGTACTAAGTCCCAGGGAATGAGGTATTTAGAAAATGTGAGCAAGGGAGAAAATTATGGAGATGCACAGGGTTTTTCATTGTGTGGGGAAAGGACATCAAAGTTTTTCCTTATTATCCTTAATGCAAGGACTTAGTACCTCAGAGTCAGGTCTGCCTGGTGCCTTGCCCTGTTTCTTTCCTTCCAGTAAAATTCAGGTGTGGGGAGCAAGACGTATGTGTCCTACAGTGGCAGTTGCACCTCTTAAATAAAAATTATGTCATATCTAGCATATAGAAAGTGTGAGAGTCAGTTTAATGTCGTTGTTAAATTTTTGGACTAGGAATGGGGTGATCCAGGTTCTAGTCCTCCCTCAGCCACAAAATATTACAGGATGACTTTGAACTACTCATTCTCTCCCAGCCCATCCTGCCTCACAGGGTGGTTGTGGGGTGGGGAAATAGGAGGAGAGAGCACTTTATGTCCTGCCTTGTTCCTGAATGAAATACGGGATATAAATCTAATAAATGAATTCCATTGAGACTGAACAGGACTGGAGCTGTGGTCCTGTGTACACCGAGTTGGAAATTCATACCAACCAGATGTTGCAAATAATGTGCATGTTTTTGAGTGTTTTAAAACGTAGAAAGATTGTACACTATTTTCTGATACTTTAGCCTGCCCAATTGTATTGTTATAATATAGATTTTGGAATTTTGGAATCTCTGGTTACTTAGGAATACAGAGGATTTAAGGGTTTAGGTGTTGAGTTCTATTATTTTTGTTGGGTCATGCTTTCTTTTAATTACAGTATAATTTCCAGCATATAGGTAAGTGCTGAAAAGATGCTCAGATAGGGTATAAATGATCTTGAAAATGTGATTCTGTAGGTTTGGCTGCTATACATATTCAGAATAAGTATAAAAGTTACATCTATATAAGATACATTATTGGGACATAGCAAGACTGTTTTTATAGGAGTAACAGTGGCTTGCTGTAACCCTTGATGGCCTTGGAGTATTCTAAATACCAATTTTGTAGGGCAGGGCTTTCCAAAGTTTTCCCGCGGCGACACACCAATCGCTGCGGGAAAACCCGGAAGTGCCGCCGTTGCGGCAGCGCACAAAAACCCGGAAGCGCTGCTGCCACTTTTGGGTTTTTGCGCGCCGCGGGAAAACCCAGAAGCGCTGATGATGATCAGCGCTTCCGGGTTGTGTGGCGACACACCAGACTGTGTGTGGTGACACACTTTTGTGTCGCGACACACAGTTTGGAAAGCTCTGCTGTAGGGATTAATGTTGTGTTATTTCTTGGAACATAGCAGCTTGTGGAAGGAAATATTTTAACAGTAGTTTAGCAAATAGAAATATGCATACAGTTCACAAACAGGGTTTTTTTTCTTTAGAAGATGTAAATACACATTACTGTTGAAAATTAAAGATGTCATTTTGTGAGTTAAATTTAACTGCAGTGAACAACTAGGCTGCTCATACTAAGTCATTTCAGTGTGCATTGACTCCCCCCCCCCACATAAGCATTCTTAATCCACTCGTGTCACGACTAAGTATCATGGCTGAGTCCTAGTTAATTCCTTTATTTTGGATTCACTGTCACTGAAAGTAAAAAAAAATTGTTTGTGTAATTGGTTTGGTGTGAATATTACATCCTCATATCCTTTCCACAATCAGGCATTATCTTTATGAGGACCATCCAATAGTGGAAGAGCTCTTCCTCACAGCTGTGTCAAAGCATGATCCACCCATTCTTGAGCTGGCAAAAAAGTATGCCAGCATAAAAATTTGCTGACCACATTGCTGAACTTCATTCTGCCACAATAACAAGACTGATGAGTGGTGCTGTACTCATATTGCAGGCCAAGTTAAGGAAATGGATTGGTAGATTCCCCTGGCTTCATTTCCACCAAACATCACTTGCCCATAGAAAAACAACCACTACTCACTCTCATCAAAATGGAGTGGTTTGGGATGAATGTTGGCAGATGGTTAAAGTGGCAGGTTTAACCACCTGTTAGATGAGGGAGATATCTCTGTGTTCCTTACAATCCTTCTCTGTGCCTGTTCCTTGTCTATCAGGTATTTCTGAACATGGGTATAACACTCTTTTGAAAAAAGATGGAAAAAGCAAGGGGGGGTTTCAGGGAGAAGTGGGAGGTAACGATTGATAGCAACCCTGCTCTGTTGCTGATTAGTGCTGCAAGAGACCAAGGAGTCAGCTCTGACCTTCTGGCTTGGCAACACCTAGAAGTAGCCACTAGAGAGCCATGGAGAACATGTGTGTTAGAGCAGACCTGTAGATCTATGTGATTGTGATTGCCCTGCAAATAATAACCACAGCCATCACTGTGGCTCTGGGTGCTGCGAAAGTCAAAATGGAGTAAACAAAATCATGTTCCCTCCAAGCCAAGGGGGCTATGACAAAAAGTGGTAGAAACTATGGCTGCATAAGACTGATTCTGGGAGCGTTGCCTGATTAGGGTGATAGTTGTAGAGCTCTTGCATGAGTTCTTGGAGATAATAAAAATAATAAGAATGGTAAAAAAAATATGACCACACAAAAGCAATGGAAAACCTGTAATGCACCCAATGGAGACAGAAGTAGCAGCATACGTCTGGCAGAACCTAGCGCTCTCTCCCAGTTTAAATCTATCTTCTGTTCAATAAAGGACTAGAGCTCTTTCAAAAGAGTATTAAATCTGTCTTTAAAAACAAGTCTGGCGCTCTTTTCAGAAGGAGCACTAACCCAGTATGTATAAGTAGCCCACCTAAGACCTATTGGAAAATGCCAGCCAGGTATTAACAATGTGGACATCAGATGTCCAGTTTGTCCTGAACTTAAGCCACAGCAGCTGTGGAAAGCAGTGCCAAGGAACCAGAACAGAGGGCTGTGACCACAGAAGCTTAAAGTGGCTAAAAGGGGCAGGGCAGATCCCAGCTCCTGACCATGTCAGCAGTCAGATGGTCAGTGAAGTGTGCCAGATTGTATTCCTTGCAAAAATTGTATTGGGAGAACAGAGAAAGCAGTATGTAGCTTGAATCATGTCAACTGGATTTCTATTTTCTCAGTGGAAACGTTTCGCTCCTTATCCAAGGAGCTTCTTCAGTCTGAGCAAAGTTAGTAAGGGAATCCTTAAATATGTTTTTAAGAAACATATTTAAGAATTCCCTTACTAACTTTGCTCAGACTGAAGAAGCTCCTTGGATAAGGAGCGAAACGTTTCCACTGAGAAAATAGAAATCCAGTTGACATGATTCAAGCTACAGACTGTTCCACCTGGATGACTAAGAACCTTCATCGACACAGAGAAAGCAGTACTTTAAAGCTGGAACAACTAAGGATGTTGCTACTGTACCAGCCTCCCTGCTGCGTAGCAACCTCCCTGCCTGAGCTGCTGGAGGCCGTCTCGGGGTTGGCGGTGGAGTTCCCCAGGCTTAGGTTCTGGGGGACTTCAACCTGCCGTCCCTGGGATGCACTTCGGAAGCAGCTCGGGAGTTCATGGCTACCATGGCAGCCATGGACCTGTCCCAGGTTATTCGAGACCCAACTCGAGACAGTGGTCTCGCTCCGGACTTGGTTTTCTTGTTGGAGCAGTGGCAACGTGATCTGAGGGGAGAGCTAGATCTATCCCCATTGTCATGGTCAGACCACGCCCTGGTAGCCTTGAGAGTCTCTTATGCCGCCCCACTCCGCAGGGAGGCAGGACCCATTCGATTGGTCCGCCCCCGGCGACTAATGGACCCGATAGGGTTTCAGAGGGAGCTGGGGGTTATACCCAAAGATCTGCTGCACAGTCCAGCGGAGGTCCTGGCTGCAGCCTGGAATGGGAAAGTGGCCGGGGCCTTGGACAGGATCGCGCCTGTGCGACCTCTCTCATCCCATCGAACCCAATACTCCCCGTGGTTTACGGAGGAGTTGAGGGTACTGAAGAGGATTAAGACATCTAGAGTGCTGCTGGAGGAAGACAAAGACTGAACCCGACCGAACACAAGCTAGAGCCGCGGTTAGGACCTACCTTGTGGCGGTAAGAGTGGTGAAACAGCATTATTTCTCCACTCTTATTGCATCTGCAGAATGCCACCCGGCAGCCCTGTTTAAGATCACCCGGTCACTACTGGGAAAAGGAGATCTAGAAACCCACCTACAGGGCCGTGCCGAGGATTTTTCTGAGCATCTGCAGGATAAAATTTGTTGTGAACCGCCCAGAGTCCCTCCTTGAGGGGGAGGTGGGTGGTTATAGAAATTCAACAAATAAATAAATAAATAAAATAAAATCACTCGGATTTGCTCCAAGTTGGACTCCAAGCCTGAGTCAGAGTCTGGTGAGATACCTGGGGGACGTACTTACTCTGCTATCTGGGAACAGTTTGATTGTGTTGGGCCCGAGGAAGTAGATAGGATCCTTCGGACTGTTAACGCCACCACCTGTTTATTAGATCCATGTCCCTCCTGGCTGGTGAAAGCAGCCTGGGAGGGAACGTGTGGTTGGGTCCAGATGATGGTAAATACATCCTTGAGAGAGGGGGTGTTTCCGACGGTCTTTAAGGAGGCACTGGTGTGCCCCCTCCTCAAGAAACCATAGCTGGGACCCCACTATACTAGACAATTTCCATCTAGTCTCCCACCTCCCCTTTTTGGGGAAGGTGGTTGAGAAAGTGGTGGCATTGCAGCTCCAGAGGATTCTAGATGAAACAGATTATCTAGACCCTTTTCAGTCAGGTTTCAGGCCCGGATATGGGATGGAATCCGCATTGGTCGCACTTATGGATGATCTCTGGTGGGAACGGGATGGGGGCAGTGCATCCATCCTAGCTCTCCTTGACCTCTCAGCGGCTTTCGATACCGTCGAACATGGTATCCTGTTGGGTCGGCTCAGAGAGTTGGGGGTGGGTGGCGTGGTTCTACGCTGGTTCATCTCCTTCCTCTAGGGCCGGTCCCAATCGGTGTTGATAGGGAGCGAGAGATCTGGCCCTCGGCCCCTCCTTTGTGGGGTGACACAGGGTTCAGAACTCTCTCCACTCCTTTTTAACATCTACATGAAGCCGCTGGGTGAAATCATCCGTCACCATGGGATGAGGTATCACCAGTACGCTGATGATACCCAATTATACATCTCCATCCCGGGTGAAGTAAGTGATGCCGTGACCACCCTCTCTAGGTGCCTGGGGGCTGTGGGGGGCCTGGATGGGGAACAACAGGCTTCAGCTGAACCCAAGTAAGACGGAGTGGCTGTGGATTAATGGCCCCTCAGTATCTAGGAGTTTGTTATCTTTGGTGCTGGATGGGGCTGCACTACCCCAGACAGACCCAGTACATAACTTGGTGGTCCTCTTGGACTCACGACTCCTGCTCGAAGAGCAGGTGGCAGTTGTGGCCAGGAGAGCCTTTAGCCAACTTCATGTTGTGCACCAGTTACATCCTTTCCTAGACCGAGAGGCCCTTCGAACAGTCACTCATGCCCTAGTTATCTCACATATAGACCACTGTAATGTGCTCTACATGGGGCTACACTTGAAGAACATCTGGAAGCTACAACTGATCCAGAATGCAGCCGCGCGGGCAATCTTAGGTACACCAAGATCAGCACATGTAACACCTTTGCTCCGTGAGCTGCACTGGGTTCCAGTTTGCTTCTGGGTTCAATTCAAGGTGTTGGTTATTACCTTTAAAGCCCTACATGGCATGGGGCCAGGTTACCTGAGGGACCATCTCGTCCCTATTACATCGTCCCATCCCACCCGGTCATGCAGAGAGGGCATGTTACGGATCCCTTCCATAAAAGAATTCCACCTAGCAGGGTCTCGGAAGCGTGCCTTCTCTGCAGTTGCTCCCACCCTCTGGAACATCCTTCCCCCAGAGGTGAGACAGGCCCCCGTACTCCTGGACTTCAAAAAAAAACCTGAAAACCTGGTTTTGCCACCAAGCCTGGGACGGGAGGGGAAATAGTCATTCTTGGGGATGGCTAGCACCCTAGCATGGATGGAGAGCGGCCCTTACGCTCAGAATTTGAGAAGAACTGTAGCCATCTTGATTTTATTCCATATTATTCTATTTATATTGTTTAAGAATTCTAATGATATTTTATATTTTGTGTATTTGTTTTAGGACCGGCTTGTATTTTAATGTTGGTTTTGTTGTGAACCGCCCAGAGTTCTCCTTGTGGAGAAGATGGGCGGTAATATAAATCCAATAAATAAATAAATAAGGATGACTTTAAGTTTCCTCAGATATGGGTTGAGACTTAAACAACATGAGGTGGACATGGAAGGACAAAAGCAGTTATCAGGGCAAGGTTTGTGCTGTGGTTAGAGGCAAGTGAGGAAGAGCACATAGATCAGGGCTTTCCAAAGTTTTCCCGCGGCGACACACCAACCGCCGTTGGTGTGTCGCCGCGGGAAAACCCGGAAGTGCCGCCATTGCGGCAGCGCGCAAAAACCCAGAAGCGCTGCTGCCGCTTTCGGTTTTTGCGCGCCGCTGTTGGTGTGTCGCCGCAGGGAAACCCGGAAGCGCTGATGATGATCAGGGCTTCCGGGTTGTGTGGCGACACACCAGACTGTGTGTGGCGACACACTTTTGTGTCGCAACACACAGTTTGGAAAGCTCTGACATAGATGATCATCACAGTGCTTTTGTGTAGGACCACCATACCTGGGCTGCCGAAATGCAGGTGGCGGCTAAATGACAACAAAGAGTTAGAGTTTTCCGTATCTCTCTGTTCCATCTCATGTGAAGCTCTTAAGAGTGACATCAACTTGAGATTTGAATACATATGCATATGTGTATTCTTATAGTGTCAATTAACATGGAGGAAAGGAGAGGAACTAGGAAATACAGTAAGATTATTGTTTGGTTTCTGAACACTTTGCTCTTAGATAGAAGATTGCTTAAAATGTTCCAGTGGGCTCAAACTTTATTGTGAGTAGGAGATGTGAGTAGTTCAGTACTACATAATGGTCCTTTAAAATACTACATATTGTTTGAGAATGTCCTCTCCATAAATGGGACCAAATACGTGGTTTTTCCCCCCACTGATTATTGCCCTGCCTTCTGGCTAGACATTAGATGGGAAGTTCTCTCCAGCCACCCTATTCAGCCATTTCCACTTACTAAAGTTATTCTAGAGCAATTACATTGGAGACAGCGATCTGTATACATTTCCAAATTATGTGATTGTCTCACCCATTTTTCTTCTTAAGGATTCTTCCATGACCATGAGAGCTGAAAAGGTATCTTCTGAAATGGATATAATAGAATTGAAATTGCCAGCTAAATTTCTAGTCATTTATTACTCATACCATGCTTAATACATACCAGGTGCTTTACAATTTCTGCAATTTTTTGATGCAGGAGTAAGCAGAGAGTTTTCCAGCTGATTATGAATTTGTACACAATGAGAAATGAAATCTGAAAGATGTATTTGTCTTTGGTACTGATTTTATTTTTGTATTTACTTTGCAGGTGTTTTTCAAGGTCTGATCACCTTGCCCTCCATATGAAGAGGCACATCTAAATAACAGGGAACATACAGTGTCACCCAGATGCAGTTAGACCATAGCGTCATGGGGAGAAAGGTGGAACCCAATTGCCTGTCTCTTGCTACCTTCCAGAAGAAGAGAGTTTGATCACATGTAAACTTCTATACACACAACATGCACTAAATGCTGTCATGCACTCAGCTGTACATTCATCTGTTTCCAATGCCTTGCCCATCTGAAAGGCAGAAGACATGTGATTAGGAAAAGGGATGCAGGGGAAGTCTTTAAGACACAAACAGCACTTCAGAATTTGAAAATTTTTGCTCCTGTTTTATTGCCAATGGAAATCAAAGCAGGTGGAAGAGGATTCCTTGCAGGTGAACAGCATAGAAGCAGCATATATGTAACTTGCTTCTTGGTGCAACTTGATTGGGGAGGGGGGAACCAATTTTGGACTTGCATATTTGTAGCACTAACTTTTCTTTTGAAATAATTTTGGAGGGAAAACTAATGACCTAGAAAAACCAAATTCCAGTTTGGTAGCCAAAACGTTACTGTCTTGGTTCCTTTCTGTCGTTTTTGTTTTAAGGCACCCTTACATACAATGATTCATCAAGACTCCTCAAGAACTTCTTGATCTGCTCTGCTCTGTTTTGTTTTGTTTTTTTCATAGAACTGAGCTTTCAAGATCTGTTTAAGTCAGTACCAATGGCCTTAATTGGCAGTACACTCTGCAGCGATACCTAGGATACACCTACCACTTTTCTTGCTTCAGCTGGTATGGACTTTGTCAAGGATATATATATAGATAGATAGATATATAGATATTGTTTTGTTTTGTTCCTTAAATTTTGATATTTGGTTATTGCACATCACGTGCACAAAGGAACTGTGAAAACTGCTGATATGATTGCATAATGGTTGACAAGCGAAATCCCTGAGCAAGATCACAGTATAACTTTGGAGGCATCACCATATTGCCATAGTTCAGACTTCCTATTTAATTACCTAATGAAAACTTGAAAGAAAGCTTGTTTGAAGCTTTGAACCTTTTCTCCAAGTTTCTAAGAACTCATTTACACACCTGGATATCTGTCTTGGATTCTCTCACTCAGGCATGACTTCATGTTTTCCTTCTGCGCCATGGGGAGCATGCTTGTGGCAACCCACAAAAATTGGTTAGCAATTCTGGTTGTTTGTTGTTGCTAGCCCTTTTACCTGGTGAAATATGTGATAACAACTTATATGTGTGTCTGGCACCTGCAAAAGAAATATTTTGGGTTGAGCAGATCCATAGAAATACTTGCAATCATGTAAGTCATGAGTGGAAAAGTGAGAACCTCTTCCTTTTAATATTAGTCTCCTACATGTTCTCTTGTAGAGGAGAAAATGCCTACATAGATTCTCCTTTCCCATTTTATTAAGGTGGTGTAATTCCCACTTGTCCAACATGTTGCAGTTGAATGAAAGGATTGGCTTTTTAGTGAGCATGGACTTCTTTCCAAACGACTAATTTAAACAAAAAAAAAGTAGATGCATGGGTCCACTTCAACCAATGGTTGTACCATTTAATGAACAATGGAGGCGTCAGGCTCATGCTTGGATCTTGTAGATAGTTTGATGGTTGTGGTCAAATTAGATTATTTTTTCTGTACTTTACTTACACATATATATATACACACACACACACACGCACGCACATACACATCCCTCCCTCTATATATGCATAATGTTTATTTTTAGCTAGTTGGAGCTGGCATTATTCCAAAGACTGCCTTTTCAAACTATCTCTCATGCAGGTAAAGAGGTAGCCATTCAGAATGGCTGTATATAGTTAATTTGGGACCATCCCTGCGAGATGTGCTGAGAAATGGAATGGCCTGTAACTGTCTTGGTTGCTACTCTTCCGCTCACTAAACTAGCTCACTGCCCTACTTTGGACTGTTTTTGACTTGTTGACTGTTCACTAATTTCCTAATTCACGTTTAGGATGCAGAAACATTAAAATAACTTTTTATATACAAAATATCTACAAATATATAATGGAAGTACAGACACAGGGATTCATAACGCTTAGCCCTTGGGGTTTTCTTTCCATCTGTAATTTCATTCAGCTACTGAGGTTCCAAACAGTCCCCTCCTTGGGGTCAGAATTCCTGTGTACAGTATACTGTGACTATCAGTAGCCATTTATATTGCAAATACAAGATCTAGCCCTTATTGATGGGATGAGATATGGACCAAAATCTAAATAATCTTTGCAGAGGCAATTAACATTGGCATTTAAGAATAAGGGCAAGATCTAAGTTTTATTCCAAAGATTTGTGGTGAAGAAATATTGGAACATTGTTTGCTGACAATCTTGTAGTTCTCTTTAACTGTGTTTGCATCTTTTCTGTTCTACCGAGGTGCTCACTGGGCATTTTGATAACTCTGTAACTTGGTGTTGGAATATTGTGTGACAGTTTTAGAATATCAGAGAAGAGAGAAGACTGAACATCTAGACAATGTATTAGCTGAAAAATCTCTACTGTCCAAGAATTTTTGTTTTCTTGTAGAGTCTTACATAATGTGCATGCATGTATCTCTGTGTGTGTATGTATATAGATATGTATATATTTATATATCTGTGTGTGTGTGTGTATACTCACACACACACACACAAATATATGTATCTGTCATGACATAGTCCTTAAGTAATACCCATAACCTAAAATATTCAGTTCTATTGTATCTAGAATTTGAGATCATCTACAAGAGTTAGTGGCAAATTTAAAATAAGTTCGCCTTCTTAAATAATTTGAAGCAGATGGGAATGGGAAGCCAGAGAAATCAAAAGGAATTGTGTTCATCTATCTCTTATGGACATTAGAAAACTTGGAAAATTCTCTACTAAGTGTAACAGAACTTGAAATAATCTGGGGAACAAAAAGCTTGTTGCTTTTTACCTTGTTCAAAGTAGATTTGAACTGAAGTATGGTGACTTGGGAGTAAGCTAGCTAAATCAGACAGGGCCTGTTCCTGAGTAAATGTGGAAGGGATCTGCTCTCAGCCTGTGAGATGATGAACCTGGAAGAGAAGCTATTCATAGTAAAGCATGAGGCTGCTATATTCCCACTGTAGATTATATGGCTATTAACTGGCCAGCAGTACCAAATAAATAAATAAATAAATAAATAAATAATCAGAAGCCTATAACTTGGTGCAGCAAGTCAATCACAGCTTAGCCATCTGCCTCTGCCCCTGTTTTGCCATGTTTGTCTGTGAGGCTGTTAGCACTTGGCAGTGGGAGCCTCTTACTTCCCAGTGAACAACCTCATCCACTGACAGTGATAGGATCAGTCTGCAATCCTAATTATACTGACAGTCTCACAGATGGGGGCGGGGCAGGGAGGAGGAGACACAATTCTGGACAAAGAGGCTTGGGAAATGCAAACACAAATGGTAATTTGTTCTTGAGATTTTCTTTTGACTGCTTATCAAAAGGAAATCATGTGCGATGGTTGTGCCATACCAAAAAATGATTAATGTTTTTAGTGGGTTCTGTATTTCTATTACAAATCCAACAGAAATTGAGTGTGTGTGTGTGTGTGTGTGTAAATATTTCAAGAACTTAATTACACCATTTATCACACCTTATCTTGGCTTTTACCATCTGGTAAAAGGATTTTCTAACATTATAGCAATGATGGCTAGCTTCTACAACCCAGTCTTTACTAATGCTCTCAAGAAGAGGAATTGGCAAGACAAGAGACAGTACCTAATTTCCTAGTCTAGTATAAGGAAGCTTGGATAGAAAATGCAGGCAAAGGCCAGATGTAATACGAGGCATTCTATCTGGGCAGCCCTGCCTTTGAGCAGTATTCTTGTTGCTTCAGCAGCAGCGATGTGCTGCATCCTGTTTTCAGTGTGCCAGTTTACAATATGATCCAGAAAATTGAGAATCTGTTAATTGCGTGGCATACTCTACATGTTAATTTGTACTACTCACTTCTGATAGACCTCATGATAAGCAGGTTCAAAAGAAAACTCTGTTTTCTTTTTAAACATTTAGCGGAGGGGTGGGTGTGGGTTGTGTTAAGGATTTTGCCTTGCCTCGCTAAGATAAGATAGTGGCTGTCTTCAGAGAAATGGCAAGAATTGACCCCCAACACCTTTCAGCAACAAGGATCTCTCTCTGTCTCTCTCAGTGGGGATAGAGCAATGCTTCATTTTTCTTAAAAGCCCTGGAACAATAGGGGAAATGTATCAAGAATGTATTAACCTACTGTAATTTCAAAAGCATACTAAAATACTCTTGGATTTGAAAATTAAAGTTGGCCTACTCATATTTTTAAATTAAACTATGTTTATATTTTTCATTTGTTGATTGGGCATAAGGCCAAATTGTAGGCATATCCTTCCTTGTTCTGTGTAATATATACATGTGCTAAAGTATCTGAACTAAAATAACCCCATGGAGGTGAACTGAAATCCAACTCTGCCTGGTGTAGTAATCAATGGTCCCTATTTCTTTCTCATTTGGTGAGCGCCATTACTACTGAAAGTGAATTCAAAAATAACGTTGGCTTATTGGGAACAATTTTGCCCAGGTGTATCTTTACTGTATACCATGAGAAAATAGAATGAAAACCAGGGAAGGAAAGTGTTTACAAGAGTACCCTGAGTTTTATGTCACATGGAGGGAAGTGACATTAAATAGATCTGTCTGTCTCCTGGGGCTGTAGGGTGCAAAAATCAGTTATCAATGTAGCATACAATTTCATGGACACTTTTTTTTAAATTCCTGCGTGACAGACTGTTACCTGGTTAAATAATCTGTATGGTTGTTAGGTCCATTTGGAAAGACATTCCTGAAAGTAAAATTTTTACATGTCTGTCACTTAATGTTTTCATTTGTTGTTACTATTTCCTGCGGCTAAGTTAAATAAATTGTTCCCTGGAAGGCCATATGGTCAGACCAGAATATATATATATATATATATATATATATATATATATATATATATTCATAGTCATTCTAGTATATTGTTATCGGTATTTTATGCATTTCTGAGCTCTGTGTCTGCTAATCCCTGAACACCAAAATTATAGTAAGACTGGTTTTAAACACTAATTTGTTATTGATCCTTCACTACATGATAGGCATTGCATTATTTTTCATTTATTTTAGTTCCACAGATATAGCGAAAGTTGTGTGAAGTTGCTCTGTTCTAAGAAAAACTAAACAGCACTTCAATTATTCTAGCATGTATCATCAGCAAATGAACACTGTAAGTAAAGACAGAGTAAAGATCTTTTCAACAAATTGAGAGTACTATAATCATACCACACTGAAAACAGTGTTTTGTCACAAAATTAGCGCTGTGTGAAGAGAATATTTGGTGTTTTTTTTAAACACTATAGAATACCACAAATCTTGTTTGAGCAGAGATACCTGGAAAACATACAAGGTAGTAGCCGTGTTGTTTTCATCCCATCTCCTTCCTTGTGGGATATGCCTTGTGTTGCCTTCTCTGCCCCTTCTCTCTCAGAGTTCCACATTCCAGTGGGGATGTGTTGGGGCTCTACGCATGTACAGTTCCTTCACAATTCATCTGCACTTGGAGGAATTCTGCACCAGAGCTGGGTTTTTGCCCTTTACATAGCTGCCAATTCCACACACTTTGAGGGCAATAGGGCAAGGCTAGAAGCCTGGCTTCACAAATGCTTATAGGAAAAGGTTGTAACAAATAAATAACATTTCTGTGCATAGAATGGACAAGTTAATATTTCATCCCTGGTGAGGAGAAATACTGTCCCCAGTCCAGAGCCATGCACATGCCAGGGTCTGCCTCTTCCTCACAAGGTGCCCTTACCAGATTCATAAGCTCTTCGGCTGACTCTTGTGCACAAACGTGATAAAGTGAACAATAAATGTTCAGATATCTTGATCAGCTAGTCCAACAGTTGCCCTTGTTTCCACCCTGCCATGAGGTATGTAGGAAAAATTGTGAATCAGCCAATCAGAAGTCAACCAGAGTCTCAATTGGGAAGAAAAAAGTGGAATCTCACTCCAATCCGAGTTTAGCCAAAGGCCTCCCAACTTTGGGCTGGGCTTTATTGCCACTCCTCATAAATCATTTTGCCATTTGCTGCTTCTAAAGCAAGCTTATTCTTGTGAAGGATGTATTTTTGACAGGGAGGAACCAAGCAGAGACTTGATGCATTGAATTGGGAGGCGCTGAACCTGGGATTCCAGCAAAACACACAGTTTGAGAACATGTTTAAGAGGTCAGGTGTCTCAGGTAAGACACACATCCTGCTGTCTGTAGTAACCCTTCCCAGAAGTAGTTCTCAGTGCCAGCTCCCCCCTAAATTTCATTGGGGAAGGGATGGAATTAGCAAGCAGGATTGTATTAAACATATATCCCTCCTTCTCCACTGTTCTGCAAAACAAAAGAAAAAATCAGTTTGTTGTCCAAGGAAGTTCAGAAAAGAATCCAAGTGAATAACAAGTAGGTAAGCATGCCTTTGCCCCTTAATAGTTACAATGCTTGTAAGATTGCCTCATGATCAGGATTAACTTCTGTTGCATCAATCCAAAGATCTGAGAGCCCAGCCAGTTTCCCTGCCACAGTTTATACTATAAGGAGGCATTGGGTTTCGTGCATTGGTTCTTCCTCCCTTCAGACATAATGTGCTCAACGTGCTGTAGCACACATTCATCATGAATTCAGCATACAGTTAGATGTATTTGATGAAAGGTTCCCCTTGTTTTCTCCAAGCAGCTGATTCTACAGTGATTCTGGTCTTGACTTAAAGACTGATGATATATATGAACAGCATTAATTACCTCCAGAACGGGAACCCTTGCAGAGAGGTTCCAGGAGCATGGTAGAAGAAGTTGCTCCCTTGAAACACCCCCCTTCTTTTAATTTTTCTAAAGTTATATCAAGGAAAAAGCATGTCAGAATTTAGACAATGGGTACACTGAATATTGCTTAATGGAAGTAAAGATTGGCGTATTCGTAACAAATTCACCAGATCCTTTTTTCATTCTAACTATATATATATATATATACGGTATATATAAAAAAAATCCAGTCATTATTTTAAAACAATACCTGCATAACCACCAACAACTCTTGAAGGACTTTCTTTTTGCACTACAGCTTTTCTTTCAACAGATGTGTCTGCCAAGTGCATTTGGAGGAACCTTCAGCCTCGTTTTCTCAGGTATTTCTAGTACGGTGTTTCTCAACCTTGGCAACTTTAAGATGTGTGGATTTCAACTTTCAGTATTCCCCCTAACTGGCTGGGGAATTCTGGGAGTTGAAGTCCACACATCTTAAAGTTGCCAAGGTTGAAAAACACTGCTCTAGTATATCGCAGAAGTACCCAAAATGGTAGCCCTCCGTTCTCCCTTTTTTGGTTGACATTTTATTTTTTTTAAGCTTTTTATATATATAAATATATATATATATAAATATAAATATATGAATATATTACTTTGTCCATTTTTTTGGCTGTACAAAAGTCTTAAGATTTAAAAATATTATTTGTATTATATGATGGTGGTATGTTAATGTTACAAGATTATTAATGAAGAAGAAGATTTATTTTTGTTACTGGTCTGTTTCATAATTCTTTTTTAAATTGGTATATTGTAAGATATCTATGCAAAAAAGTTATGTGACGCATTTTTATTTAAGAATGTAATACGTGTAATAAAAAGTAGAATGTGTTTGGCCTGAAAATGGGTCGAGGCATCCTGGCTATTTTTGTTGAAGCATAGAGAAAACTTTCTAAAATAAAGACAAAAACAGGGCTGTATCTCTGGGCTAATTCATAACAATGGGGAAGCAAAATCTTCTGGGTTGCATCCAGTAATTACATCCACAAGTAAAAAGTGGTTCATCACCTCAGGTTAACAGATGCTCCTCCATTCAAACATACACTGTGGTACAACACCCCTTCTGCTCAAAGACTCTCCTATTACAGGATGACCCCCCAACTTTCATAAACAGTATTAGAGGGTATAGAAGGCTGCAGCCTGTAGTTTTCCACTAGGCAAAGCTCCTATTCTTCTCTGTAAGGATGGGCTTATATTATAATATAGAAGGAAAGGGAATAGTCTTACAATAAATAAGTTCCAAACAAGAAATAGACTGATTGACCAAAACCTTCTGAAAAGGTTTAGTGGTTATAGTCAAACCTTGTTTAGCTTCTCTCAGAATTCTTGGATCCCTTCCTCGAGGAACATACCAGATGTGCTTCAGATATTGATTTGGTTGAAAGCATCCATTAATGTACAACACCTTTCCTCACACATCTCAATAGTCTTTAGCAAACCCCTTTGATCTTCTTTCAACAATTGCAGAGCACTTCATCTTTGTAATTTTATTGATCAACAGGAGTCATAAAAACATCATCAAGAATTCTTTCAGGATTTTGCTCAGCCCCAAAATCAGGCATGTTTCTTGGCAGACCAAAAATGGAGCTTGACGAAGAGAGTTCCCAAAACAAGAAACACAGCCTCCTTCCTCCTTGCACAGTACGGCTCCCTCCATAGGGTGAAGTGATGAAGCAGTTGACTGGCTTTCTGCCTCTGCTACCTAACCAGCCCTTCCTTTCTTACAGGGCTGCCTGTGGGTTTCTTCTGTTCAGCCTTCCAGAGCTTTAAAGACAAGGCTTCTGGCATGTATTCACCGACACAGATATTTGCCTATTTTTAAGGGTTCATCTCATTCTTGGTTTCAGTAATAGGTCTGTAGGGGAGAGTAGGTTCCTGTATCTGTGGGTGAGGTGAAGGTGAGGTGGCACTTACTCCATGGAAATCCACAACACTGTATGCTTCACAAAGCCATTCACTTACTATCTTTAGAACCAACTTCAAGAACGGGGTGTTTCTAGCAATATACTTAATGTATCTAATTTGAGTTACAGTTTGTGGGAACGAATCTAGGTTCATTGGTCCTTGAAAAGTTACAAATATGATACAACTATAGGTCTTTATTAAATCCAGTATACAACCTCCTGTAGCTGCTAGACTTTCACCTCTTCTTCTCATAGTGGAATCTTATTTTACCCAAATCGGGGTGGCATAATTCAGGAAGCAGCATAGCTGTGCATAGAAAGAGAGAGCTTACCGTGGTGGAAGAATAGCAGTTAATGCAATTCAGACCAGAAAACAACTCTGACACTTCATCTTGTAGCGTAGCTCAACAGCAATACTTGCTCTATTCCAGGTTATTGCTGCTTGAGAAGCTTCTTTGCTTGTCATGTTAAATTAAGCCCCTTCATTGGATAAAGCTTGATTACGGTGTCCAGGCAGAATATTCACTTTATATAATTTAGATTTTGGCATTTACATTATTCTTGCCTCTTCTTCTGTGGTCCTTAGTCATTTTCAGATCATAAATGCAAGTGCCATCTTTCTGTGCAGAATAATTTAAAGGGACAGAAGACAGAGTAGGAAAACCTAAACAAGGGGGTCAGGGGTGGGGTCAAAATGGCAGCCATAACTCTGCAATTGAAGTCCTGACCCTTTTTTACCTGCATTTTGGGAGTTTGATCACATAGTTACAGCTGTCATCTTGACTTTTTTGATCCCTTTCTCCCCACAGATGTCCCAGGGCAAACTGATAGTGGCTGCAGGGCTACAGAACCGCAATCCTTGGTCAACCCTTCAAGACAGACCACATCAAGAAACAGACACCCCAAGAAATAATAGAGCTTTCCTTTATCGACATGGGGCTATAATAACAGAATCTTAATAGCCTGACAGTGTTTCTCTTTCCCTTTTGCTTACACTAAAGAAGGTCAAGGCACACCTATCTTGAGTTTCTTCCTCACTCCTTCCTGTTTTCCGGGCTATGTTCATGTTTTCCTAATGGCTGCCGCATATCTTCCTCAATGATTTCGCCATACCCCTCTACACTTTTAGATGTGTTAGACTTTCCAAAGTTTTACCTGCGGCGACACACCAACTGGTGTTGGTGTGTCGCCGTGGGAAAACCCGGAAGTGCGGCAGTGCGCAAAAACCCAGAAGCGCTGCTGCTGCTTTCGGGTTTTGTGCGCTGCAGTTGGTGCGTCGCAACACACAGTTTGGAAAGCTCTGTGTTAGACAATTTCCATAAATACCCAGCAGTGATGACTGAAGCAGCATTTTTAGACTTTTTTTTCAAATTTTATTACAATTTTGAATATACATAGTTAAAAGGGTGAAAATGAAAAAGAAATAGAAATACAAATACAAATCAAAGAAATAAATAAAAGTGTATAGAAAAGTAAAAAAGAAAAGAAAAAGATAAAGCATAGAAATTAGTCACCTTCCGATTTATCTCTGGTCTTAGTAATTTTAAGACATTTTTAAAATTGAAAAGAGATTGGGAGAGGCTGAATTTAAAAAAAAAATAGAGGTGGCTGAGCACTGCATGGGCATGGAGTAATTTTTTCAGACTTTGTGCAAAGCTCACTTCTCGTGTAGTAGATGGTTAAAGTGAGTGACCAAGCTGTAAAAAATGTCAGTTTAGTGCAAAATCACCCCATATGTGATAAAGCTTTTTTTATTTTACTATCCACCATCATCATCATGTTCACCTTGCCTTATCTTCAAATGTCTATTTTACTTTATTTCTCTTGACTGAAGCAACTGGGATTTTCAGTGTGGGAATCAGATGTTTCGGCTGTGAGAACGGTTCCTAAAATAATCTCACTTGTCATTTTCTCAGCAACACTGGGTGTTCCCTCTCTGGGGTGGAGATGTTTACAACTTACTCACTAAGTGCAGTAGGGTTTCTTTTTCTTCTTTCCACAGTAGATGCCTAATTTCCTGCAATTCTTGGAGAGTACCAGCAGGAAGAGATGTCAGGAAGCTCACCACCAAGTCAGGCAGTGATTAAAAGTAGACTCATTTCCTTCCTTTCCTTCCAGTACTATTGGAAAGATTGTTATGTTCCCAGGTTCAGAATTCCTAAACACCACCCCCTCACATACCACACAATTAATGATGTTATTTTTTTCACTGCAGGCCCAGGACATACACTGTTTTACTCTGTTTTGCTTTGTTTTTGCAGATGGGAGCTAGCTTTAGCTCTAGAGAGACTCTCTCAAGCCCTTTATGAGGGAGGCAAGTCTCTGATCCAGGGATGAACATTCATGTTGGTCTGCAGAAGGTCCCTTGATGCCATTTGTCTTTTTTTGAAACACTCTGGTGACAGTCACTTTCTCCCCACTTATATGGCGGCCCTTTCAGAAGAAGCTTTTCCCAACTCTGCCTTCATACCCAGAGCAGAAGGTGCCTTTCCTTTTTCAACACGTATTTCTTTGGGAGAGTAGCAGCTATGGCACGTGACATTATTTCACAACAAGCGGATTGCCCAGCATTTTCAGGTGGCAGACCTCCCTAGGCTGGTTCTTTCTCATTTACAATCAAGCTGAGAGGGCAGCTATTTGGACATTTTCTTTAAGCAGCAGGCAATCCCTGGAGGGATCAAGTGAGCTTTAGCAGCTGAAGGGATGCTCTAGCGGAAATTTACTCCATGTGTTAGGTCAGTCCTTTCACAGACTATGAAAATGAGGTGATTCCCTCTCTCATGCGCTTCAGTGACCTCTCTGAGCTGCACTGCCTTTTTTCTTTTTCTTTGCCGCGTTCCCATTTCCTTTTTCTTGGAGATTGGTTACCAAATAATTATTTACAGTGCTGCATTCTGAAAAGTTCTTTGCAGCTAGAATGGCTATTAACCTTTTCACTACTGCTCTCCTTGAGCCAAGAAAACCATGATGGGATCTCTAATTAAATCTTGCTACATCCCCCCCCCCTTTACTTCAAAGCTTCTTCAAAGGTCTACTTATTTGATTTGTAGAAGTCATTTTCCCAATCTAAACTGTCCCCCAGCTGCTATTGGCTCTGGAGCAAGAGGGATACAAAATTAAACCGCCTTATCCAAAGCAACGCTTCCTTTATCAAATAAGCATCCTGTTTCCATCATTGGCTCTTTGAAGTTAGAAAACAAAAGATGCTGATGATGGATTTTCTGTGCAATGCACTGTTTGCCACTGGAAGCTTCTTTGGATATGTGGTTTTCTCTATACTGTACAGGTGATCATGGATTTTAAAGTAGGCGTTGTTTTCTATGAACATTTGTATGTATCTCATCCTCAAGAGAGATCAGTGTTATAAATCCATAGAATTAAAGCAGGGGAGAGGTGAGGTAAGTCTCTCTATTGCAGCATAGCTCAAAACTAGAGCTAGAGATAGACAACCCACACAACTGTCTGCAGCTCTGAGATTGAGTCAGGAGTCACCAATATTAGGTCAAATGTCCGCTAACTTGCTGGAGCCAGCTGTGTCACTGAGAATGCTAGCAACCTGGGCTTGTGTGTCCCACAGCGTGTTAATATGAAGATGTTCATGATGAGCAGGGAATTATTCATTAAAACTATCCTAGAGCTGTGAAATAGTTACACACGAAATGGAAAAGGTAGTGGTAAGTCTCAAAGAAGCTCCTGTTTTCTTTTTCCTTTTGGTGGGGCGCACACCCTGCACTGCCTGGTCCGGGAGCAAGGGCAATGTTGCTCAGCTACAACTCTCAGCATCATCAATGTTGCGACATGCCAGGAGTTGTGATTTGACAATGTCTGCAGAGCCACCATTTCCCCAACCCAACCTATGATCAGAATCGTCAAAGTGACTGTTGGTGTATCTCTCAGTTTGGACGACTCTTACGATTTTATCTCGGTGCTACAGGCTGAGCATCTGCTTGCTTCTCACTTCTGGTGCCATTTGGGGTCATTTCATGCAGAAGCCAAAATAAATTGCTGCAATTGCTGTTTGGCTTAACTTCAAGGCCACCACCAGTAGGTTTTGCCTCTACAGAGTCTTCCAAGGCAATCTACTGATAATATGAAATGAAATGTCAGCCTGTAACAAAATGTTGCAGCTTATTTTCATCTCCTGTTCAGGATTATAGCAAGCCACTGTCGCTGTGCAAAGGCACAAAGGGGCACTTGGCTTTGATAAAAGCTACAACCAAAGCATACCTTTCAGGTATGGGCAGTTACTTCACCGTCCACTCACTTGAGGGCATAGAGGTCAGTGCTTCCTGTTTGGGGGTCAAGGCATTTTCTCAAAGCAGATTGCTCCAGCAGTCAGAGTTGAGCAAATCCGTGAAGTGCCATCACTTCCTACAAATCACATCCAAAATATTCTATCCCACATCCTCCCTCTGGAGTTCACTGTTGTATCTGTGAGCTGACTGACTGCAGTAAAGAAGCACAAAAGTAATCAGGAGCTGAGTTGTCTGGTGGAGAAAGAGAGGAAAGAGAAAGGAGAAAAGGTATTCAATGAATGAATTCAACGTGAGAAATCTAGGGATGATCTTTGCAGAAATACTCAGTTATTCCCCTTTCTTTTTGCTTGGCCTTTAGACACCACAACACATGTAGGCCCCAACAGAAGGTGACGAAAGCTGCAGCCTCATAGGGCAGTTTCCCAGGGCCACAACTGGGGGGGGGGCAAGTGGGGCATGTGCCCCGGGTGCCACGCTGGGGTGTGTGCCAAAATGACACCCGGGGGGCGCCAAAATGACAAAATAACCCATGGGGGGGGGCATGGAATCCATGTTTGCCCCAGGTGACACAGACCCTAGCTCCATCCCTGCAGTTTCCCCACAGCTGATACCCTCTGAGGGTCGGTGCAGCTGTCTTGCTGGAAATTATGGGAGTTTGCATATCTGGAGCACATGAGTTTGGAAAGACTGGTCTAGAGGAGCTGTTCTTAAAGGGAAATGGCCAGCTGCTGCTTATGGGATCTTTGGCACAGAGGGATTGTCTGTGACCATTTCTATTCCTATGACTCCTGTGACATAATTGTCTGCCATGATAGGAACTTAGAGGCAGCTGTTAAAAGTAAATACAAAATAGTTGACATACTAGCATTGGTAAGAGGTGGTTCATCCCTTTTCTGTGGACTTATTTGGAGGGCATGATAGGGCAAACAGTAATCAGGTTAGAATGAGCGATATTTAACTAAGTTTCTTTACATCAGATACAACAAAAAATGTATTGATCTCAATTTATTTGGATCCATCTGTGACAATTGTCTTTTTTCTTCCCAAAAAAATACTCAAGCCACCAAGAATTAACTTATTAAATTTGAAAAAATAATGTTATACATAAACATATCAATTAAAGTATATTTAACTTCTACATTATTTTCCTGGAAGGTAAGATTTTTTCATTAGATGGATTAAAACAAGTTTGGGGAAATGATCTGCAAAGGGTCATTGAAGGGGATTGGAATAAGTTCTTTTCATCCAATGTATATTGTATGTGTGGTATATGATTAATCTCACTCGCTGGATCGTCACCTTGTTGTGGTGAGTGGGCTTGTGTGTTCCCAATGAACCCTGTGAGCGAAGCCGTCGGGAGTCATGTACTCCTGGCAGGGTCACCCATGGCGGTCAGGTCCAGGGGGAGGAACCAGACAAAGAACGATCCAAGAAAGTCCTCAACGGCAGAACAGGCGGAAGATAACAAGGTGTATTGTTACAATGGCTGCGAAGGCGGATGAAGGCTGCAGCAGACAAAAGGTCACCAATCGTCATGGTATCCATGCCATTGGATTAGAGCCTTTTTCTGTGAAGGTTGTGTGCTGATCGTTGTGCACCGATCTCCACACATAAAACAAATTCACGCACAGGCGTCTTCCAACCACACCAAACCCAAAACAACCAAAAGTCCCATGGCGACTGACGAATGGCAACGGGGGCAGGACTGTGAAATCCGGAAGCTCCTAGTCATGGACCAGCACATGGGCGGTGGATACGGATTCAGTCGCCCTGACTCAAGGATCGAGGCAGTTGAGTAGTTCGGCAGCTGTATCCACGACTGAGCAGCCCTATTTAGGATCCACTCTGCTCACCCCATATGGGGAGGGGGCTAGAAAAGGTGCCCTAAACATAGTCTGCCTCATTTTCTCCCTGACTGGATTACCGCGACCAGTGGGGTCACCATCTGTGTCGTAAAAAACACATGAATTTTGGAACATGGAATATACGGACACGGCAAGACAATATGGATAGTGAACGACCTGAACGTAGGACTGCCATTATTGCCAGGGAGCTGAGACGTTTTAATATCGATATAGCAGCACTCCAAGAAACTCGAAGAGCAGGAGAAGGACAGTTGAAGGAAGAAAAAGGAGGTTATACCTTCTTTTGGAAAGGACTGCCTGAACAAGAACGACGAATACATGGGGTAGGCTTTGCTATCAAAAACGACCTTGTGAAGCTCTTGTCAGAAGTTCCCACTGGGATTAACGAACGACTCTCAACTCTCCGAATAAAACTCGCCAAAAACCAACAGGCAACTATCCTAAGTGCTTACGCACCAACACTAGATGCAGATGAGGATATCAAGGAAAAATTTTATACCCAGCTGGACACCATCTTATCAGAGATACCAAAGGAGGATAAAATTATCCTCCTGGGCGATTTCAATGCAAGAGTTGGGCGTGATTTTGATTTGTGGCTAGGGATCATTGGGAAAGAAGGAGTTGACAACAGCAACATGAATGGAATCTTACTTCTGACTAAATGTGCAGAGCATAACCTTGTCATTACTAACACACTCTTTCGCCAGAAAAATAAATTTAAAACATCATGGAAGCACCCACGGTTGAAGCACTGGCATCTTTTAGATTATGTAATTGTCCGTGCTAGAGATCGCCGTGATGTACTTCTCACCAGAGCCATGACGAGCGCCGATGACTGCTGGACAGACCATTGATTAATTCAATCCACAATGGCCATAAAGATTGTCCCTCATTGTAGGCTCCAAGGAAGAAAACCAAGGCGTAAAATGAATACACTGGCCCTTCAAGATTCTATTAAACGAGCTTGCTTTCAATCAACTCTCAAGGAACATCTGCCTATGGAACTTCCTGAAAATGTTGAGGAACACTGGATTAAATTGAAGACTTCTATTATTTCAGCCTGTGAACAAACTATCGGATACCAGACTAAGAGACATCAGGACTGGTTTGATGAGAACGATAGTGAGATTGAACATATTATTGACAAGAAAAGGAAAGCCTTCCAGATATGGCAAAAAGATATTAACTGTGCCGTTAAGAAAAAAATCTACACCAGTGCAAAGGCAGAAGTCCAAAGAAGAACTAGAGAACTTAAGAACATATGGTGGATAAAAAAAGCCCAAGAAACCCAACATTTTGCAGATGCTCATGATGCACGGGGCTTTTTTAATGCCATAAAGGCCATCTATGGACCAACAAACCATGGTACAAATCCCTTACGCTCAGTAGATGGTGCTAAACTTCTAAAGGACAAAGAGTCTATTGCACTGCGCTGGAAAGAGCATTACTACAATCTCCTTAATCGTCACTCTACTGTGGCTGATGAAGTCTTCTTGCAAATCCCGCAAAAACAAATAAGAAATGAGCTTGCAGTACCCCCTAGTTTGGAGGAAGTCAGCAAAGCCACTAAACAAATGAAAAATAACAAAGCTAGTGGACCTGATGGGATTCCTGCTGAAGTCTTTAAAGAAGGCGGGCCTGAACTTACACAACAACTTCATAAGCTCATCGAAAAAATCTGGATGAGGGAGGAGATTCCAGCAGACTTTAGGGATGCCATAATTATCACTCTCTTTAAAAAGGGTGATAGAACAGACTGTGGAAACTATCGAGGCATCTCCCTTGTAGCCACAGCAGGCAAAATCCTGGCAAAGATCATTGCAAACCATCTCCTATCTGTATCAGAAGACATCCTCCCTGAAACGCAAAATGGCTTCCACCCTTCCAGGGGAACAGTGGATATGATCTTCACTGCACGACGGCTTCAAGAAAAATGCAAGGAGCAAAACCGCCCTCTGTACATGGCGTTTATTGATCTGACTAAAGCTTTTGATACTGCAAATCGTACTGCTCTCTGGACCATCCTTCTGAAAATTGGATGCCCTGATAAATTTGTGAACATCTTGCGGTTACTCCATGACGACATGATGGCAACAATCCTGAATAACAATGGCTCTCAAAGCGATCCATTTAAAGTGGAATCCGGCGTTAAACAGGGATGTGTTATTGCTCCAACCTTATTCGCTATCTTCATCGCTATGATTATGCACCTTGTTGAAGAGAAACTTCCTACTGGTGTAGAAATTATATATCGAACAGATGGAAAGCTTTTTAATCTTAGTAGGCTGAAAGCAAAAAATAAGGTAATTGCAACTTCTGTTATAGAACTTCAATATGCTGATGATAACGTAGTCTGTGCACACTTCGAGGAAGATCTTCAAACTATCCTAAACATCTTTGCAGAAGCATATGAAAAACTCGGCCTCTCGATTAACATTAAAAAAACCAAAGTGCTTTACCAGCAAGTTCGAACCAATCCCTCTGCAGCGCCATCAATCCAGCTTAAAGGTGTGTCACTAGAAAATGTCGATCACTTTTCTTATCTCGGCAGCCATCTATCTACAAAAGCCGACATCGATGCTGAAATTCAGCATCGCCTGAGTTCTGCGAGTGTAGCTTTCTCCCGAATGAAGCGTAGAGTGTTTGAGGATCGGGACATTCGCAGGGAGACCAAAATGCTTGTTTACAAAGCCATTGTACTACCAACCCTTCTGTACGCCTGTGAAACATGGACCCTCTACAAACGCCACCTCCAACTTCTTGAAAGATTCCATCAACGCTGCCTCTGAAAAATTCTGCAAATTACTTGGGAAGATAGGCGGACTAATGTTAGCGTATTAGAAGAAGCGAAAACCACCAGCATTGAAACAATGATCATCCAACATCAACTTCGCTGGACCGGTCATGTTGTTCGAATGCCTGACCATCGTCTTCCAAAGCAACTACTTTACTCCCAACTTAAGAATGGAAAACGGAATATTGTTGGACAGCAAAAGAGATTCAAAGATACTCTCGAAGCTAATTTAAAAAAATGTAATATCAGCATTGAGAACTGGGAAGCCCTAACTCATGAGCGTTTCAATTGGAGGTCATCCTTTATTAATGGCGCTATGGACTTTGAAGACGCACGAGTACAGGGCAAAAGGGAGAAAAGAGCTAAGAGGAAGGCACGTCAGGCAAACCCTCATCATGACCGTCTCCCACCCGGAAACCTATGCCCTCATTGTGGGAGGTTGTGCGGATCCAGAATTGGCCTTTATAGCCACTTACGGATCCACCGTTAAAACTTTTACCTTTGGAAGACAATCTTACTCGGCTACGAGTGATCGCCAATGATATGATTAATGAAACTGGCATATATAACAAAAAATAAATCTATAAATTCCTGGAATAACTGCAAAGAGGAGGGCATATCTTTTCTTCTATGGTGGAGGTGCTTAAGGAGGGCTTGGCAGATGTAGAAATGGGTAAATGTATCAGTCAGGATATTAAAATAGACCTACAGTTGGCATTATTGGAAACATTAACTGAAGACAATAAGAAAATAAAATCTAAACAGTTGGGAATTTCTATGCAGATAGGAGCAAAAATGGTAATCAGTAAAAATAGGGAGGATGGAATATTATCTTTAAAATTATGAGAAATTCTAATGTATGGCTATCATGGAGAAATCAATCCACTTGCAGCATCTTTGAACAGAAAATCAAAATCATATAAATGCATCTCTCTGTGTGTCACAACAGGGGCGTTGTGGCTCAGCGGGTAAGACGCCAGGCTTGTAGATCGCAAGTTGGGAGGTTTGAATCCCTAGCCCTGCGTGCGGAGTGAGCTCCTGCACTCGCCCCAGCTCTTGCCAACCTAGCAATTCGAAAGCATGCAAATGCAAGTAGATTAATAGGGACCACTTCAGTGGGAAGGTAACAGCGTTCCACGCGCGTCATGCGGCCACATGACCGTGGAAGCGTCTTCAGACAACGCTGGCTCTTCGGCTAACAAACAGAGATGAGCACCGGCCCCTAGAGTCGGACACGACTGCGCAAATGTGCGGGGGGAACGCTGTTACCTACCCACCGAAGTGGTACCTATTAATCTACTTGCATTTGCATGCTTTCGAATTACTAGGTTGGCAAGAGCTGGAGCTAGTGCGGGAGCTCACTCCGCACGCAGGGCTAGGGATTCGAACCTCCCAACTTGCGATCTTCCGATCGACAAGCCTGGCGTCTTACCAGCTGAGCCACCACGCCCTTGTCACCTTCTACCTCTGGATTAAATTTTTTCATCCAGAATTCACAGGGTCAACTGGAGCAAAGATAAGTTTCAACCAAAAGTTAATGAAAAGGAATAAACCCCACTCTTCCAGAAACAGGTTTACCAGTTCAGTAAGAAGTGGCAGAATTAAATCATACCAACAGATACAAATTATGCACTTTATAAACCTGCATTTTACATCTTGTTGAAGGCAACAAAATATGTATATTTGCTAGACAGAAAACAGTAAGAAATCATAATAGATGTAAAGTGCATAAGGTATTCAACAATCATATAATAAGGAAGTCACTATTAAAAATCTGGAACAAATATAAAAAAACGCTATTACCTGGCTTGCCATTGTGGGTGTCGCCTCAGGAGGCAGGCGCCAGAATGGGGAATCAAACAGATAAAGATTTTATAAAATATCAAAATTTGTTAAAAATGGAAGGAAATAACTATAGAATAAAAACAAGAGAGGAGTTAGAAAATGAAAATATAACGTGCCATTGGTTTACGTATTTTCAACTGAAAGAACAATATAAAATAGACAATAAAAACTATCAATTTATAAAAGATCAAAATAACTGGGATAATATATTAGAAAGAGACAATGACCATTTGATATCAAAAATATACAAAATATTATTGGAAATGAAAACTAAAGATATAAAAATTAAAAATTATATGAAGAAATGGGAAGAAAATTTAGGAATAGAAATTACATATGAGCAGTGGCAAAAAATATGGTCAAATATATAAAATTTACTTTAAGTAATAGTTTAAGGGAAAATATGTACAAAATGATTTATAGATGGTACCTATCACCTGAGGTGTTATTTAAATCAAAAATCAGGAGTACGAATATCTGTTGGAAATGTAAAAACAAAAGAGGGTCTTTTTACCACATATGGTGGTTATGTGAGAAAGCAAAAAAATACTGGACCAAAATAAATAAATATATAAGTGAAATGTTAGGTAAGGATATACAAATGAAACCAGAAATCTATTTGTTAGGTAAAATCGAGGATACTATGAATAAAAGCCAAAAGATATTATTTTTATACTTAAGTACAGCGGCAAGAGTAAAATATGCGCAATTTTGGAAAGAAGAAAATATACCAACAAAAGAAGAATGGATTATGAAAATAATGGAATTAATGCAAGTAGACAGATTAACTAATTTAATAAAAGGGAAAGAAATAGGGAAGCATAAGGAGATATGGGACCCTTTTACAGAGTATGTTAAAAAGGAGTATAATATTAAATAGATATATATATATATATACATGTAAATATATAAATATATATATATATATATATATATATATATATATATATAAATATAAATATATATATATATATATATATATATATATATATATATATAAAATATATATATAGTAAGTGGGGTATAATAATGAAATATAGAAAGTAAGAGAGAAAATGTATACAAAACAGTTACATTTAAGTTCTGAGTTAAGAAAACCGGAAGCAATTTTAAAGGTGTCTGTATGTGTATGTAGTAGTGGTTAAGTTGTATAAATCAAGAAGGGAAAAATGCATAAGAGAATAATAGAAATAGGTATATATACTGTACATAGAAACATAAGAAAGAAAGAAAGAAAGAAAGAAAGAAAGAAAGAAAGAAAGAAAGAAAGAAAGAAAGAAAGAAAGAAAGGGATTAAAGGACTAGAAATAGGTAAAAATGATAAGGAAGGGTTGTTGTAGGTTAAGGGATAAGTAGTAGTAGGAGAGGAGAGAAGGAGGAAAGAAGGCAGGAAGGAAAAAGAAAGTAGGATGGATAAAGGGTTATATGAGAATAGAAATAGAATTGATAGATTGAATTATATAAAGAAATAGAAATAAAAACTTATATTACGAAGTTATGATACTATGAAATTATGCAATTGATGGAATGTCTAAGTGTAAATGGGATATGTTTTATGTAAAATGTAAATGTCTATGTTAAATGTTAAATGTAAATAAAATTTATTTAAAAAAAAAGAAAACAGTAAGAATGTAGTGAGATATACTACTAAGCAAATATGCACTATAAAACTGAAGTCATTTTCAGTGAACCATATTTAATTGATGAAATAATTAAACTGCCAAATTGGCATCAGGGTAAAAAAAAAAGATTTCTGAGGCAGGAAGTGCAGTTTGTCGGCTTCCTTTTGGGTGTCCATAAATGCACCATGCAAACCTGCTGGGACTAAGAGAGCACGGACAGTGTCTGTTTTGAGATGATAACTGTGCGCAACCTGCAGTTTGAATAAGCATGTGTAAAAATGGCATTTTTAAAAGTCTCCTGCCCTTTTAACTGGTCATCTTTTAGTCTCAGATAATGAATAAATCTGGATTGATTGATTAAGTTAGCATGATCTACGAAGCTAGACCATTTCACTGTGCAAGATATAATGCCATATTCCTAGGAGCTCCTGGAAGGCCTGGTCCTCAGCCCTTCCGGCTGTTAAGCATTTGCCAGGCATTTTCGAGCGTGTTTTTTTCAGCAAGAGAATCATCTAATTGTACAGTCAGAAGGGCTCTCGGAGGACAACAAGGGCTTTCTAGCCGTTACTTCAGAGATGGATGACCTGTGGATCACATTCAGCCTTGCAGTACCCCAAAAGCAGAGTACCAATTTTCAGCAATCTTGTACTTTCCTTTTTCCTCCTAATGGTGTGAATGAGAGCAGAGGAGGAGGAGGATCTTGCTCTGGGAGGCAAGCTGCTGCCACGTCCACCTTCCATTTCCAGCATAACACCCAAAAATTGTGCCTCCAAAATTCAGCCGTTTTATCCCCAAATTTCAGCAGCATAACTTTAGGTCATTCTCTGGGGGTTGGGGTGGATTAAGGGTGGAAAGGGAAGCAATTTGTCTTGCAGAAACTTCCTGCTTACTGTCCCACCCTTAAAAATAACAACACAAGAAAAGAAAAAAAAATTGCATACACTCTTAGTTAAATAATCCAGGAACCGGAAACTTACTAAATCCTGAAGCAGCCTGTTCTACTATGGAACACTTACCATTGCTATGAAATGCCTTCTAATGTTTGATCAAAATCTGTTTCATTGGCATTTCTACCTATTTATTCCAGTTCTGTCTCTTGGAGCAGCATAGAACATCTATGTTCTATAGGTGTGACATCCCTTCAAATACTTGAAGGCAGCAATCATGTCTCACCATTCATTTTATCTTATACAGACCAAACACATCCAGCCAAAGGATATTGCTCAAAATTATGGGACTTGCATAAAATATCTGAAGAACAACAAGTTGAGGAAGGGTAATTCATAGCATTTAGACCAGAATTTTCCCATATGACCTAGTGGTATCTTTCTTAAAAAAAGGATTCCTCACTGTTTTCTTCCAGGTTTTGGTGACGTGTATGTAATGTGTACATGCGTGTGTGTTGTGTGTACAGTAATATATTTTTAAAACCTAGCTTTGCTCTGCTCTGGGAAGCATGTGTTCATCACCATTATTATTTTTTCTTCTTCTTCCTCCTCCTCCTCCTTTTCTTCTTACACAATATCTTCTTACACAAAGATTGTACAAAGACACTCCTACTTAGAATTTCTGGCTATCCAATCCAGCCTTGGATTAATTGGCAAACAAAGTACAGTTGTCCATATAAGACTGTTTTGGAATGAAAACAGTTGACCGCAGCATTTCTGTAAGAAGCTGGGGATATGAACTGTAAAAATTTGTTCTGAGTTCCTGTTTCTTTTAAATATATATTTCAGACCCTAAGTAAGTGCTATAAAAAATCGAATTGCTTCTACATCACTGGAAAAATGCATCACAGAACAACATATACAGTAAGTTTTCTGACAAGAAGGGGATAGGCTGAATGTAGTGAAAACTGCCAGAATATATAAACCATCATACTTATCTATGAGGAATAGATGAATTAGACTATTGCAGTACATGATTTTGTACTATAAATAGGGCAGCTTTAGTTACACTGTAAACCTCATGGTAAAGCAAAAAAAATTGGTCTTTTTCTTCAAAAACAGCACACTCTATTCTCAATTTCAACTTTGTTTTCTGTCTTGCCCATCTGGTAGCATGATGAGTCATAACAGGATGACATACCTAGCACTGTTTAACTAACTACAGAAGTATTTAGAAGGTGTAAAACTCTGTTCTTTGTGTGAGATGTCTCTTGCCTCTGTTGAAGCAAAGTGTGTTACCTGTGTGTCTGTATGGAAGAAAAGAAACTATACAGTAGTTGAAATTGGATTTTTAAGAGGGAAGGACTGTGTGTGATAGCAAATATTACCTGTTCAAAAAAATGCATATGCCAAACTCCCAAAAGAACAATACTGTGAAAAAGTATTTTGTGTTCTAGCAGACCACTTACTAGACAGCACATAATGAATGTAATGGAGGCCATTTCATATGTTCATACCATTTCAAGGCTAGCCTATGTTCTTCATGAAGGTTTAAATTATAGACTCAGACAGGTTGGCATCTCCAGCACACCCAGGAGAACAAGGCTAAAGTTATATGGCTCCTTACCATGATCTTCCCATGAGTAGGGGTATACAAAACCTTACAGCTCTTTTGAGTGTTCTGAGCTATGTGTTCCAAGAATGTTGTTTTAAAGTCAGCACAAAATACTTCGGACTATAACTTGACCATTTCAAGAAGCATAATTTTGAGGGTTCCAAGCATAGAAACCACCTGAAAATGGCTTGCTCTAACCTCAACACAGATTATTCCCCTTATTCCAAGCCTGAAACAAAACATGCTTTCTGGGGGTTCTGTTTTGAGGTCAGAACAAAACATTTGAGCCTTTTTGAGTTTTCTTCCTATACAACCAACTTGGAATTCTCAGATGGAGGGTTTCTAGTGAGGCTGTTATATAGTCAGGCTGTGTTCTCTGTTCTCTTCAGGACAAGAAGACAGAAAATCTGCCACAGAGAACAGGACCTTTCTGCTTGCAGCTCCTTCTTGCATAATGACTTCATGTAGGAAATTCAGCAAGGCACATCATTCTTGGCCCTTCGAAGAATGTAAAAAGTAGATATGCTATTCCTGGGCTCCTTCTGCTCTGATGAGCCTGCCTGAAGCTGGAAAGTAGGCCGTAAACTGGATTTAGGTGAAGCTCAGATCTTAAACTGGAGTGGGGCCACTCTGAATAGATATTCATTCCCCTCCCAAGCAGTCCTGCTCCAGGTTTTAGTGAAGCTCCCGCTTTGATTTGTTTCACTAGAAGAACAGCAAAGAATAGAATCACAATGGTCACCGAAGAAAATGATACCAGAGATCCAGATAACCCTCACCTTGATGATGTTCAGGAAGCTATTGAAGATCTGGCTATTCTCCCAGGCCTTGGGATAGGTTGATGGTTGTTGTTGTTGTTGTTGTTTATATGGCTGTCTTTGGGCCATTTATGAATCTTTTTCTTTCCTGATATTGTTCTTGCTTTTCTAACTGTAGGCCGTCTAGAGTTGTTAGGAGTCAGGGGGCTCTAAATTGTTTAAATACACACATACATACATTTATGGGGAAATGCACACACGCATACAACAGGGAAAAGGGGGGAGTATTCAAACCTATCCTGGCAATCAGGCTACTAGCTTTTCTTATAGGCCAATGTTGTGCAAAGATTAAAGTGTGGGGCTGGCACTGGGGAGACCCAGATTCTAGACTTCCCTCCGCCACGGAAGCCCAGGGGTGATTTTGAGCCACTTGTGCTTGTTTTCTCTCTCTCTCTCTCTCTCTCTCTCTCTCTCTCTCTCTCTCTCTCTCTCTCTCTCTCTCACACACACACACACACACACACACACACACACACACACACACACACACACAGCCCAACCTACCTCACAGGTTGTTCAATGCGGAATACTAGAGAGTGAGCTATGAGTACCTTTTGACTCCTGGAGAAAGATGGGATATAAATCTAATAGGTAAGGATGAACTGTTCTTTTGCTTTTCTAAATCTATTATTTACAGATGAATACAAGAGGCATTTCCTTCATAGCATATATCCAAAGCAACTCCTTTTGCTGGGACCAAGGCTTCTATATTCAGCTGTGCTGTTTTTGACGGATTCAGATTTTCTAGCCAATGAGAGAATGATACACACAGATTAGGAGCTAACTTTTTTTATTTTAAACCAAACAAAAGAGGAGGCATTATTCCAAGTGAGGAACTTTTCAGTGCTGGTTTCCCATCCCCTTTTAATAATGATAACTATTCCCTGATCCCCCCTCCCCCCCTGCCAGTCTCAGCCACTTATAACTCAGGAGCCAAGCACTTACAGATTCCCAGAGACACGCATTCATCAGATGTCAATCAATCGAACATTAATAGCTTGTATTAGTAGTTGGTAATAGTTGGTATCTATCAATAAACATGGTCATGTTTTGTCTGTCTGTTTTCATGTTTCATCTGCCACAAAACGAAATAGTTATAACCATTTGTATTTTCCCTCTGTTAATCAATGGTATTTTATTATTTCTCTTCTGCATCTGGACAACGAGATTCCGATTAGATTACCTTCAGGGCAAGTGAAGATCATCAGGCTTTTCCAGGGCTCAGACTGGATGGTCTCTCCATACTGCTCTCTAGAGCCCTTTTTACTGCAGCTCCTGAATTGTTTGCTGGGATGTTGCAGATGGGACCATCCCTGACAGGTGGTCATCCAGCTCCACGTGAAACCCTTCCATGGCCTATCATCAGAAGATGCTTCCTAATAGCTGCATAACTTTGCCTCACGCTGCATACTGTATGTACACTGTTAGGTCAGGCTGGGATGATTTAAGGTTTTACTTTGTTACTATTCTATATTTATTATCAAATGCTTGGAGCTTACAGAAAAGTGAGAGATAGATAGCTACTGTAGATAGATACAAGTATATACAGCAAGAATCAAGGTAAGTCTGCATTTTCAGAATTAGCTTATCCTGAGAAGTAGCTGCTACTGATTACATCCCAACAGGGCATTAGCTGCTCTATTACCTCTTGCAGAGCTAAGGATTTTGAGTGTATCTGCTAAAGTACAGTACCTTAAATCAGGAGTGGCTAACTTCTGCATTTTCAGAAGCCACTTCTTCAGACTGACTTGAGCACCCAAAATGCATTTTGGTATACAGCTAAAACCAACAGTAGTTGCCAAAATAACATATACACTGGCTTCTTCAGAAACTGTCTTGGCATTGAATAAGCCCAGGACCTCTAGAATGCCAACTAGTATTGAGAGGAAAGGGGCACATCAGATGGGACAAGAATGGGATGGAGTGGCTGAAAAAGAAAGCGCACCCTGGTCAGTGTTTACCTTTTCCATCACTTATCGAAGGCAGTCTCTGGTCTGTGGCAGGAATTTGAAGCCCACCACCCCAAACCACACCCATATCCTACACCCAACAGTAAACTCCGCATTCCATGGGGCAATCTTTAGGTAATCAAAGCAGCATAAAAACTTCAGAATTGCCTGGCTGGATCAGGCCGAGAGCCTTTCCCGATCTGCACTTAACTCCAGTCGAAACATTTACTGGCAACATATTTTGTCTGCCTTGTGCTCGACATTGCCTTCATCTCATCTGCCCGGGACCAAGACAGCCTTGTTTTCCTTAACTGTGCCTGTCTTAATCTTTCCTCCTTAAGCCAACAGCACTCAATGGCAGCCACACAATGTGTAAAATTTATCATCCATTATGCTGGAGATAAGTCAGATGACCTGACTTGGATAGGATCAGAGCAGGACTTACTGGCCATTTCAGCTGGGGCATGCACACCCCCTTCCTTCAGACCCAAGTCAACCGTATTAGCTGCTATTCCACTATTGTCTCTCTAAATAGCTGGAAACGGCGCCAGGAATCAATCAGAACTGCGTGATAGCATACGATTGCTCAGTGGGCAGTACTGTGAATTTTTAAATTTTTGAACATTATCGTTTTAGCACAAAATTGCAATAGTGAAACCGTACTGTAGAAAGATGGAACAAACATCTCCCCATCACTCAAACAAAGTTTGAAGGAATCCAGAAATTATAATTCACCTTTATTTAATATGCATTTACACATATAATTCACATCTAATTCAATTCACATTTTAAAGTTGTTAATTACTCCAATACATTTTAATTATCACCTTTATTTGACCATTTCATTAAAAAAAGTTCTGAAAAAATGTTTCATACAGTATATTAGTATCTATTTAGTGTCTATCCAAGTTCTTTCACAGGGAAGGTCTGTTGATCCTTCTCTGTGTAATTCCTCTTACTGCAGGGGTGGGGAACCTTTTTTCTGCCTAGGGCCGTTTGGATATTTATAACCGGGGACTGGGGGTGGGGGGAGGGGTTTCTGGGATTTCCGCGGACCGGGGGCCGGAGTTTGCGGGCGGGAGCCAATCACAAGCACTGGGGGGCAGGGTTTGCGGGTGGGAGCAAATCGCGTGGAAGGGGTGGGGTTTGCGGGTGGGAGCCCCGCGGGCCTTATATGGCCCGTGGGCCTGACGTTGCTTACCCCTGTCTTACTGAGATGGAAAACACACATATAGATAGATGGGGTGGGGGGAGAGCGAGAGTCTGCCAGCTCTTTTTGTGTCCAATAAAGACAGAACAGCTACAGCATTGCCCCATGTGAATTACAGCCTTTCAAGCAATGATAGCTGTAGGAAAAAAAGTAAATATTGACACTTCAATAATGTTTGCCTAGCAATCAGCAAACAGCATTCAGATTGTCTATTGAATCAATTAAGAAAATGGAGAATTGATGTTCTCTAATAAGAAAAATATAGTGAGTTCTGGCATCCCTGACCATATTCACCTTCTGTATGCTTCTGGGAACTTATTTGTGTGATGCTTAAACATTAGTATTTGGATTTTGAAAAAAAATATGCTGCATCCTTGCAATTTCAACTCCCAGGAACTCTATTACAGCACTGAGTGTTTTGCCTTAATCAGCCTTTAATGCAAAATTAATTCAGCAACGGAGAAGAGGTGGGGCAGCCAATTTCCTTGAAATTGTAATGGCACAATCCAGTGAAAGTTAGTTGTGACTGAGAGACTTTCCAGATGTCCTTTTAGTTCACCAAGTAAACTAAAGTACCCTGCTTAATGGCAATTTTGATAATGCAGAGGCTGTCCCATATAAATCTGCTTCTCCCTCCCATGGCATTTGCTCAAATCAAGGAAAGTCATTCTTCCTTTCAGATCCAAAACATTACTGGAATTGTTAATATTCCAGGAATTTTTGCCACACTTTGGCAGCTGATAGGAACAAACTGTTCTCCACTTGAAGGATTTCTCACCACCACCAGTCCTTCAAGTATATGTGCTCTGCTTCAGCATTTCATTTCTGTCTGAGACAAGGGCAATGCAGCTATCCACAACCCATCTTTTCTCTCTCCTCAACTCCCAACAGAGGTTTGGAATTTTGTTCATGAAACTTCTAATGTCTTGTGTTTGGGCATACATTGTTTTCAACCCCTCTGTCTTCACTTCCCATCTACACACTCAGCAGAACTTTGATAATACAAGCCTGGCATGATACCATCAGATCTGTAGATATTTAGAAGGGTTTCAGAATACAGATGGGGTAACATGGTGTGTTCCACCATTCCACCATGACTGCAAACACTCAACAGAACCATATCTTCTCTCAGATTTCCCCTCCTCGGATTAGAAATAGGATTCCAGCATCAGAGGGGTAAATCTAAGACCAAAAATCCTCCTCCAGTCTTCTGCCATTATTGAAGGTTGGTTCTTTCTTGTGTTGGAAAAGCCTAACATTGAAAAGTTGAAAAAGAAGGCCAGATGAAACTTACAATTTTTTTTCAAAAGTTGAAAAAGGAGGTTGGGAAGAAGCTATAGGGAGAGAAATTTTGGATCAGATGAGTACAATTCTCTCCCTGCCCACAGTTGCATCCCTGGCCCTGGGGAATTTAAACCAATCATTGGGCTGCCATTGGAAGAAATATTTTAAATATCTTCTTTGAAAACTGTAGGAAGAGCAACAAGCATTGTTTCTCTCTCACTTTGGCCCTGCTGGTCTGATGCTGGCAAAATGCTTTGAGATCTCAAGGTCCCCCAGGGTTTGACACCCTGAGGAAGGCAGTTGGAGTGACCTGAATGTTTCATATTTTTCTTTTTTGTGGCCAGGGAAGGCGGTAAAGTGTTCGGGGGATCCTCTTTCCTAGGTGTCAAAAAGGCTGCCTGGCCATGCTTATTAAAACCTTGAGTCATGGAAAGGGAACACCATTTGCCACTCGGCCTGATGCCACAATATGTTTTGGATCAGCACTGAGGTTAAAACTCTCCTCTCAAACCTCTCATTTCCTCTGTGGAAGTAATTATTTGTATATGAAGATTACTTAGTCATTAGGAGTCCAAAGTGGTATCTGCCTTCTAAAACCATTTTAAATGCAGTTTGGGATTGTTTTATATATTTAGGAGAATCAGATGGCAGCCTTCCTGAGAACATCTCTCTTCAGAATGCTTCCCTGACCCACAGAAAGCCGACTGTTAGTTATTCAGTTTAAGTGCGTGTTTTCTGCAGACTGGGAGGGGGAGTTTCTTTTCCAGAGGACAACTTTCAAATATGTGATTCCTTCCTTTGGATCCTTAAATAGCACAATTTTCAGATAATTACACCACATCGTTGTTTGGGATATGTTCATCAACTGTCAGGCATAATTAGCTTTCAGCCCCAATTCAAAGTGTACCTTAAAATTCTGTATAACTCAATCAATCAATCAATCAATCAATCAATCAATCAATCAATCAATCCAATGTGATATATTTGATATACACTCCTTTCAGACTCAACAAAAATCAGTGACAGTCATCGGTACCAGTTAATTCTGCTGTTGTAATTGTGAAATAGCATGATAGCAAAGATGAAGGAGGAATGAGGAATGAGATGATGCTGGGAGGGACAGAGAGTTTCTACCTTCAGCTAAAGGTAAAGGTTCCCCCCGCACATTTGTGCAGTTGTGTCCGACTCTAGGGGCCGGTGCTCATCTCCGTTTGTTAACCGATGAGCCAGAGTTGTCCGAAGACGCTTCCACGATCATGTGGCCGCATGATGCGCGCGGAACGCTGTTACCTACCCACCGAAGTGGTACCTATTCATCTACTTGCATTTGCATGCTTTTGAATTGCTAGGTTGGCAAGAGCTTGGGCTAGCGCAGGAGCTCACGCGGGGCTAGGGATTCGAATCTCCGAACTTGTGATCTTCCAATCGACAAGCCTGGTGTCTTACCCGCTGAGCCACCACGGCCCTTACCTTCAGCTACTAGGACAGAATTAAATTGCTGAGTGAAAAAACCTCTCAAAGTCCTCCAGAGATTTTTCTTTAGATTCAGCACTACAAAACTTTACAAGTTTATCTCAGGAACTGAGAGGGCATTTTATCTATCTACAGTCCCTCTCTCTCTCTCTCTCTCTCTCTCTCTCTCTCTCTCTCTCTCTCTCTCTCTCTCTCTCCTCACCATCTATCTATCTGGATTGGATTAAAGAAAATAAATAGTGGGTCATTTCCTTATTTTTTTCCAACAAGTTTGGGGAGAAGATCTAGCCCTAGCTAAATAATTTCAGATATTTTTCATGCCTGCCTTTTTCTTTGTCCAATCATTTGTTGGACTTTCCTACTACCACTGTCCTCTGTTGGCAGTGAGGCCCTCTCGGCTGGATGACTAGGCAATTATATTCAGCTTCCTTCCTTTGCTTGAGCGAAACAGCGCAGCTGCTGTCATGACATTTTGTATAGGAGCCTACTTATTAAATATATATATTATCGGTAGGATCTCTTTTTTGGTCCAAAGGCAACTGGCTCTGAGCAAGCATGTTGGGCAGCTCTCACATGCTCAGAATCACTGTATCCAGGTGAAGCGATAGTTCAGCCGTGAGTTGGCTTCATTCCCTTTCCCTCTTTCCCATTGGGTAAGGCCTGGGGTAAGCAGAGCTCCAGGGAGATGCTACCCCAAGGCTCTGGGAGCCCGTTGAAGAAGCGGCTCACTTTGTGTGCCCTTCACCTTTCCCTGTAGTAGAGATTGTGGCTCCCCATGATCCCGCTTTAAACCAGGTCTTGGGAAATGTGAGAACAAAGTCATAGGAAAATGAAGCCCAAGGAATTCCTGTCCCCAGTAACAGAATGAAGAGAGTGGGATTTTCTGGAAGGGAGTGAAGGCTTGTCAAAAGGCCTCAGTGAAAGTGTTTTACACAGATGTCTTCTCTCAATTTCACATGGGTTCAACATTTATTCCAGGTTTGCAATTTATTTAGTTTTAATGAATGGGCTTAATATGATCCATTCCACCCTAAATACAAAGCCCTGTGGAATTTGTACATTGAGAAATTTCAGGGACAGTATTGCTGAAGAATGAGGACTGTCATACTTGGACTGGATTGGAGGCTGGAATGTCTGTGTCCAAGTGAAAGGGGAAAAAAGAGGCACTAAGTCCAACAAAAACAACAAATCCACCAATCACTTGAAATGTCTTCTCATCTCCTTTCTGATCTTCAGATCATCAAGTTTATTGTGCTCCCCTCTTGCTAACCAACAGAATATAAGAAACTTAAATGCACCATTCTTGTAATTTTTATATTTGACTAGATACTACATTTACGTATCACAAGATCATGACTTGGAGGATTCTGCACATAGGCCTGAAGCAATAAAAACAACTTCTCTTTTAAAAAAAAGAGAGAGAAATGAACCCCGTGTAACTGTTTGGGGAAAATAACTTATTCCTGAGACAGTTCAGTCACGTTGGAGAAGACCTGCTGCCACAAAATATACATATTACCTCTCTTGGCAAAGATTAAATCTCACAATGCTGAATTCTGTCTTACCATACCCTTTGAACTACAGTCCTGAGTTTAGCCAAGGGGGAATTATTAGACTGAAGATAAGCCTCAAACTGCGCGGACAAGCATGGGACAAGCATGTTGGGCTAAACTGCTCTTCATTCTTTGGGGGTGGGGGTGGATTTGGTCTACTGATAGTTTAGTATATTGATTCCTTTCCTAGCCTACACTATAGTGGCCCAGATTATGCTATTAAGTTTTCTATCATTTATGGCTGTGTATCACCAGGGAACCTGCTCATTGGGAAGAGATAAATCTGCTGGGCAGAGAGGAAAAGGAGATGGTCTGGACTGTACTTCTTCTCGGCAACAGCATCCTTATTGTTTCTGGTACGGATTTTACATGAGGGATATTTACCATATAATGAGATTCAATGGAGTTGAAAGATAAAGTTCATTAGCCTCACATTTAAGACAATTAGAGCAAAGCAGGCCATAAGAGAAGCACTTAGTTTGTCATTCACTCCAAGTTCTTGCAATGCAAACCGCTTGCGTAGTCCCCGGGAGTTTGATGGCCTCCTCTTTAGCCCTCCTGTTTTGGCCCTTTTGCCACGGATCGGATCGTCAGCGTCAGAGAACGGAGGTAGGGGGAAGCCGAAGGTGGAGCGTCAGCAAGCCAGAATGACTTCCAGGCTGACCTTTGCCATGACAATGCATAAAAGAGGTTTTTAGCTGCCAGAGTAAGGTTCCAGGCACCATAGAGACCAGCCGTTGCTAAGGATGTGATCAGCACTCTGATTGCAGCCGAGTTAATTGCTGTGTCCTCATTCTAGTTCTCATGTGTGGGGGGAACACCTATCTCTGACTCATCCAGGGGAGAGGGTTTTAAAAATCCATCCAAAGCTGTCTATTGGTAAAAGCTAAAAAATGCACCCCTTTTCAGTCTGCCCTGATGTGTGCCGGGGCTAACCAACCCCCTTTACCCTCCACCCTCCCCCTCCACCAATCCTTTTCTTGGTTCTGTTTCTTTCCTCTGGGTAGTTGAGAACCCCCCCTCCCCAATTGCAATAGTCTTTCAGTTCAGTTGTTAAGCTGAATGTGGCTCAGGAAAATGAACTGAAATGTCTACAAATAAGAAAAATGGCCCCATGAAGAGGGAAGAGGGAAGGGAGGGGTAGCCCAAGGTAATAGAGATTGATCACTCAATCTATCCACAGCCTCAGATAAAAACTGATTGAATTTAACAGGTTAGGTTACAGTTAAAAGAGCCAAGTTATTTCACTACCTATAACACAGTTCCAATGATCTCGGGGAGTCATTATTTATTTCTGCATTTCTAAGTCATTTTACCAATCCCTGTACAGCTACCCCAGTCCCTGCAGTGACGTGAGCTATTAACATGAAGTAAGATGAGAGCACAGAGGTGATTTGGTGACACAAATTGTTTTTAACTGTGTGTGTGTTTTTTTAACCTATTTTTAAAATACGGCTCTGCAGCCCTTGGGCAGTTTCAATAACCTTTTTGTTCTCTGGTTTCTACACTGTTAAGATGCAAAACGAAATCTCCAAAAGATGCAATAAAAGATGTCCAGCAAGGGGAGGCCCTTCATTAAATCTCATCCTTCCTTTAAAAGCATTTTTAACAAGGAGCCTGAGGAGCAAACTGACTCTGCACACCCTACGACAGAAAGGATGAGGAGACAGACAGAGGGGGCACATTTCCAGAAAAAGGTGAGGCTGGGGGAAGGGCAGGGAAAACAGATTGAAATAGCAACCCCTAATCTTATCAAAGTGCATCCAGTTCTATTCCCCTTTTAAAATAAATATCTCATATAATGCTATAAACCATAAATCGAAGGGCAGCACTGGGCAATATTATGTGTCAGTAAATGGTCTCTGCAAAATGGGATATTGGTAAGTTTCTATAAACTGGAAGTGTTCATAAATAATTGCTTTTTAATCAAATGCTTTGTTAATCCCACTTCTGAAAGATGAGAACAGGAACAAAGACTCCAAGCCTTGTTCATTCCTCAACATTTATGAGGAAGACTTGCGAGAAAGGTCCGAAATTAAGAAAAAAACATTTCAAATGAAGGGTGGCTTGTGCTTAAGAAAGTGGCATGTATATTAATGCCATGCTACTTCTGTTCTTGTAAACGGCAGTGGGGAAGGGAGAGATTTATACCCTAAAATAATGCCCAGACTGGAACAATAGTCAGTCAGAAATTTCTCTTCACTCACATAACACTTGAACTGGGGAAGTGGGCGTCTCCCAATAAATGACAGATGTGAGATTTGGGACAGGTAAACTTACAGAAATTTTTCTCTAAATGGGTTGTGCAGTACAGTCCCAGTTGTGTCTGTTTAGAAATTGTTCCACTTAACTCAGTGGAATGTACTACCTGAAAAGGATATTTGGGACAGTAGCCTTGTAATGTAATCATAAACAGTATTATGTATAGTCGAAGGTTTTCACGGCCGGAATCCGATGGTTGTTGTGGGTTTTCCGGGCTGTGTGGCCATGTTCTGGCAGTTTTTGTTCCTAACGTTTCGCCAGTCGCTGTGGCTGGCATCTTCAGAGGACAGGAGCACAGCTAGAAGATTCTCTCTGTGCCCAAGTGGACAGTATTGTTTATTCAGAACAGTATTGTTTATTCAGAAAAAAGGCATGATTGTATTTAATGCAGTATATTTCCTAGGATTGATTCGATAGGAATTGCTCTAAGTGGAAGTGCATTGGGTGTCGCCTTTATCAGCAATTTAAAATATTAAAAGATTTTAAAAGATCAGCAGTTTAAAAGCAATTTAAAAGACTTTTATCAAACAATGTAAAATTGAACCAATCGCTTTCAGAGCATTACACAGTTTATTTGGATTGGATTGGACTTCAGCACTACTGTCAAGCCACCTCTGAATGGTACTCTTGTAAATTTTCATTTGACATTTTTTCTATGCCAGTATGTCACACTTTGCTTTGCTTTTGTTACTGGATGACATTTTAAGTGGCGTTTAGAGATTGTTATTTTAAATTTCTCAGCCCACAGTCTTTGGAGGATAGATTTCCATCTGTATTGAGAGCATTTTTGGTTCCTGTATGCTGGGATTGAGGAACTCTGCCCTCATAAAGAGCCAAGCCTAATAGTCCACTCTGAACTGATATTCGACAGGCCACAGGCTCACAGATTGTTTTTATATGCATTTAAAAACAAAACCAAAAAGCTCCATGTACTGTATCTGCTTCAAATTGTTTGGAAAAGCTAAGCTAGTTGTGATTTGTCAATCCAGTTCTAATGTCTTTTGTCTCAGGAATTTTATTGCCTTACTAGAGCAAATTTAAAGTTCTCTGGATTCACCTCCCACCTTTCTGCTTCTTCTCCCTAATGTGATGCCTTTTCTGTATTTTATGCTGTTGTTTTCTCTTTAAGATGTGGTTTACTTGAATACATTTCTCATACAGTAAAACAAGTGCTAACTGAAGCAGTTCCTGAGGCTGGAAGATCTAACCTTCCTCCAACCCGCAAAGCCTTTGTGAAATAGCCATCATGTTAACTTTAAGAATAGATTATCATTATTGAGGTTGTATTACTTTGGCTGTCAGCCCAGCATGTCCTTGGAACCTCAGGGTCACAAAAAATGAATAATACTCTCTTACTACTCAATAAGGCATGGGATTCATATGATTAAAGTGGCTTTTGCATTCAGACACTCCTTAAAAAACTGTTCTCAAATTAGATTTAATGTGATTTGATACTGGCTACCTTGAATTGCCATTAACCCCTTACCACTCTTCTTGCCATTAGGGAGCATTTCTCTTTTGCTCACGTGCTGAGATAGGCTTGAAATGGGGAAAATAAATGAAGGAAGGAATGATTAGTGATGGTCTTCCTTCTTCTTACCAAGAGGGACGGATGACTTAGAGCACATTAAACAAGATTTCTCGGTCTTTGCTGATTCCAGGAATGGCTCAGAATGACAGCTTGATCTATAAGGAAAGTCAAGTCCCTGAAGGAGTTGGTTCTCTGTTCAGGAAGCCCTCCCCATTCTGGTTTTCTGCACTGTAAATCTAGGTATGTATGTACGTGTCAATCTTGCTGAGAGTGTTAACTTTATTATGGTACCAAAGCCGCCCATGGGGGGCGAATGACAAAACCACATTGTGCTCTTGCAGCACAAACTCCAACCCTTTTGTACGTGGACTGTGACTTTGTGTGCACATATCAAATAAGCAGAGCTTGCGTTGCAACAGAATGATGTTGCTTCCATCATTTTGACAAAAACCTCTGATCCTGCAGATGCCTCTTTCTAACATTCGTCTACAATACTAACTGTGGTAAGAGAGCTGCCACATTTTGGCTGCAGACAGCTAGAAAACTCTGACTTTTTGCTGCCATCTAGTAATGTTCCAGATTTTGGCAGCCAGATATGGTGGCTCTAGAAGTAGGAGCATGTGGTAGAATGTTACACACATTCAAGGCCCTGAGTTACCAAGGATAAGCTGGACCGACAAACCTGAGTTCCAAGTATGCAAGCTGCCTTCACTCAGTTGTTTGGGCCTTCCCCTGTAGGTCTTCACTTCCAATGTTCTCTTACCTCAAGGCAGCAAAACACTCTGCCTCTTCTTTTCTTTCCCAGCTCTCTTCGCTTGGGGAGCTAGCGAGAGCCGATGCTGAAAATCAAAGCCAATTGGAAAGAAAAGGGTTGAGCCTAGATGAACTCTTACCAGAATTTAATTGGAGAAAATAAAACGGCATTTTCTTTAACCTAATTTACCAAAGGTAAACCAAAATACTAAGAATGGTCCCTTTACATCTTTATTGCACAACACTCTCCTAAAATGACTTCACCCTGCCCCCCGTGTGCTCTACATGGAGCTGCCCTTGGAGACCATTCGGAAATTGCAGCTGGTCCAGAATGTAATGGTGCACACCATTTTGGGTGCCCCTCGGTTTGTAATTGTTGATGGGTTAGGGCAAGGGTCGGAAATGGCGGCTCGCGAGCCAAATGCGGCTCTTTGACCCCTTGAGTGTGGCTCTTCCGCAGGCAGGCGTGGCGGGCGTGGCGGGGGCAGGCGCGGCAGCGAGTGTGGCGGGGCAGGCGCGGCAGCGGGCATGGTGTGCGTGGCTTTGGGCATACCCCTGGCAACCGCCTAGGCCCAGCCGGGGACGGGCTTCACACAGTCTCGCGAGAGTTTGGAAGCCTCCGTCTCCGGCAGCCATCTTGACGACGGGCACTTGCCCATCGCCTTAACCCAGGGCTTTCCAAACTGTGTGTCGACACAATACTGTGTCACCGGGGGCCCCCAAGTGTGTCGTGTGACAAGCCGGAAGCGCTGATGAAAATGCCCTCGGTTCTGGCAGGGAGGTGAAAATCGCGTGCGCGCGCGCTGCCAGGCCGGAGTGGAAATTCTCCGCGCCAATCAGCTGTGCGTCGGGAAGCCCGGCAGCCTGCACGCACGATTTTTGCCTCCCTGCCGGAACAGAGGGCATTTTCGGGGTCCTGGAGTCTGCCCTTTCGAAGGGGCAGCGGCGGTGGTGGGCCATCAGTGCTTCCGGGTTCCAGGACGCCGCTGCTGCCACTGCCCCTTTGGAAGAGCAGGCTCTGGGGACCCCGAAAATGCCCTCGGTTCTGGCAGGGAGGTGAAAATTGCGTGCGCGCGCGCTGCCAGGCCGGAGTGGAAATTCTCCGCGCCAATCAGCTGTGCGTCGGGAAGCCCGGCAGCCTGCACGCGCGATTTTTGCCTCCCTGCCAGAACCGAGGGCATTTTCAGGGTCCCCGGAGTCTGCCCTTTCGAAGGGGCAGCGGCGGTGGTGGGCCATCAGTGCTTCCGGGTTCCAGGACGCCGCTGCTGCCGCTGCCCCTTTGGAAGAGCAGGCTCTGGGGACCCCGAAAATGCCCTCGGTTCCAGCAGGGAGGCAAAAACTGATCATGAAGGAACCAGGATGTTTACGCGAGCATGCTTTACCTACCCACTTTTTAACATATTTGGTTCTGCTGGGGGCGGGGAAGGGATCTTGACCGGCCAGGGAAGGTGCGCGGGCGGAGCTGCCTGCCTGGCACTCGGGCGCTCCGGCTGGGGTGCAGCGGGACGGGAGCATCGCCGGCGGCCCGCGAGGACCGGCCAGGGAAGGCACGCGGGTGGAGCTGCCTGCCTGGCACTCCGCCCGCGCGGCTTCCCTGGCCGGTCCTCGCGGGCCGCCGGCGATGCTCCCGTCCCGCTGCACCCCAGCCGGAGCGCCCGAGTGCCAGGCAGGCAGCTCCGCCTGCGCAGTCGTGGCAGCGGGCATGGCGGCGGCGGGCACTGCAGCGGGCATGGCGGCAGCAGGCCCTAAGTGTGCGCGATTGGCCCCTGCCCGCAAACCCCGCCCCCCTTCCACGCGATTGGCTCCCGCCCGCAAAACCCGCCCCCTTCCACGCGATTGGCTCCCGCCCGCAAACCCCTCCCCCTTCCATGCGATTGGCCCCTGCCCGCAAACCCCGCCCCCTGGCTCTCGAGCACTTCAAAATGTGCACGAGCATGTCAAAATGGCTCCCGGCAAAAAAAGTTTGCCGACCCCTGGGTTAGGGAATGTTGGTTAGGGTGCCAGGATTTGTTTTTGGATGGTTTTATTGTTTCCTTTAGTTTTATTATGGTTTTGTGAGATACCCAGTGTTGTGACACATAAGGATGGGCAGCCATAGAAGTCTTTAATTAATTATACAAATACATCTATTTCTAATTTGTAGCTTTAGGTAGTACTGTGCTGAATTCCAGTTCCCTAGGGGTTTTTTCATGATGAAAATTGTAGGTAGCCAGATTTTTTTTTACAAAAAAGATCTTTTACAAAAAATAATGTAGGGGGGCACGGTGGTTCAGTGGGTAAGATGCCAGGCTTGTCGATCGGAAGATCGCAAGTTTGGAGGTTCGAATCTCTAGCCCCGCGTGACGGAGTGAGCTCCCGCACTCGCCCTAGCTCTTGCCAACCTAGCAATTCAAAAGCATGCAAATGCAAGTAGATGAATAGGTACCACTTTGGTGGGAAGGTAACAGCGTTCCACGTGCGTCATGCCGGCTACATGACCGTGGAAGCGTCTTCGGACAACGCTGGCTCTTCGGCTAAGAAACGGAGATGAGCACCAGCCCCTAGAGTCAGACACGACTGCACAAACGTGCGGGGGGAACCTTTACCTTTTTATCTTATGACTAAAATATCAGAAAACAGTAAACCACATTTGTGTCCAGCATTCTTCTTCAGGCTGTTAAGGAAAACATAAGGAGGAAGATGGCCTCAGGAATGGTAAAAATGCCTGGCTCTATTGGTTGAAAACTAGACAGATTACTTTCACAGCAGAATAAACGGAGGTGCCTGTAAGGCAGAGCTTTCCAAACTGTGTGTTGTGACACAAAAGTGTGTCGCCACACACAGTCTGGTGTGTCGCCACACAACGCGGAAGCGCTGATCATCATCAGCGCTTCCGGGTTTTCCCGCGGCGACACACCAACGGCGGTGCGCAAAAAGCCAAAAACGGCAGCAGCGCTTCCGGGTTTTTGCACGCTGCCGCAATGGCGGCATTTCCGGGTTTTCCCGCGGCGACACACCAACGGCGGTTGGTGTGTCGCCGCGGGAAAACTTTGGAAAGTTTTTGGAAAGTAAGGAAATATGATACCAAAGGTGCTTGGAACCAAGGGAAAAGAATTACAGAATACCACAGAAGTGTATGGAGTTAAGCTAATGGGAAGCATGAAAAAAGATGCTTGGTGGAATAACGAACAGAAAGATACAGCAGAGGAGGAATGACTGCTGCAAAAAAGGAGCATAAGATATAACTTTTATACAGAGAAAAAGATAGAATGTAGCCAAAGAGAGCAAGGAACAGTGACAATTAAAAAAGCCAGAGTAAATGGAGAGCAATTTTAATGGAAATAAAATTTTGTTTTGGAAGCAGGTAGAGAAAGCTAAACAAAGATCCTCAGGCAGAGTAAATGGTGTTTTTTTTTTTTTTAAGTGTTGAAATTATTTGGGTTGAAACTCAGGTGAGGAAATGCTGGAAAGAGTATTTTAGAGATTTGTACAGGAATTTTAATGATGGAATTGTGGAATTGAAATGTGATAAATGTTACTGTCCTCCCTCCAAAAAAAAAAACACCCAACAAACAACCCTGATGGAAAGAAATGTTAGAATGTTGGTAAATGGTAAGGCTGCAGGCTAGATGGGGTAAGTGGAAAAGATGTTAAAATATAGATCTAGCTTGCTTATGGACTGGCTGTGTGACTTCTTTGATGTGTGTATGAAGACTGCCATGATAATTGGAAGAATGCCATTATTGCTCTCTTATAATGAGCGAACCCCAAAACTACTGGGGATTAATGTTTTAAGCGTGCCTGGGAAAGTGCTTGGCAGGATTCTGCAAGGGTATGAGAGGTGACAGTGAGCAAAAACTGGGATGTGCAATGTGGCTTTATGCTCCGTATGTGATATACAGTCCAGAGTTTTGCCCTTGAGCAAGCCTTTGAGAAACATGAATGTGGGAAAGCATGTTTATTGTACTTTTGTTGATTTAGAGAAGGTGTATTATAAAGTGAATAGGCCTGGATTAAGGAATGCTTTGCATGACTTCAGAATTGAAAGCTGGTTGCTGAATGTGGTAAAAATACTTTAGATCAGGGGTACCCAACCTTTTTGGCACCAGGGACCAGTCGTGGAAGACAATTTTTCCATGGACCGGGGGTGGTGGTTTGCAGGCGGGAGCCAATCGCACAGACCACCACCGCTCACCTGCTGTGCGGCCCACTTCCTAACAGGACCCCTGCTTTAGATGGATTGTTTCCCAGTGTATATGGAATAGCTATTTTTACAAGTGCCCAGGGAGAAAAATGAGAGATTTCCATGGAAATGAAGAGTGAATTCTAAAATTTTAAGCACTATGTGTCTACCCCACCTGAAAAACAAATCAATCAAATCAAATCAAATCTTTATTGCAGTCATAGATCAGCATAGAGCGAATCAATCAATCAATCAAAAGATAGTGAACTGCTCTACTCTAGTTAATTCAGGCCATTTCTACATCATTCCCATTTCTATCCCAAATCTCTTCAAAACACTCTGAAGCCAACCTGTGATCATCTTCCCTTCCATCAGCTTTGAAATTCTGAGAACACATGGGAGCCAATCAGCACACTTTCTAAATGACCAATAGGAGAGTGCAAAAACTATATTCACCCTAAACTACTATCAGTCCCAGAACAACCACAACTTACTTACTTACTTACTTATTTTATTTGTACTTCATCCATCTCCCAGCAGCTCTGGGTAGTTCACAAAGTAAAAACACTGAAATAACAATAAACAATACACCAGTGAAGACAAATCTAAGATTGAGCTGCTAAGCAAAAGGTTGTCATGCCTCAAGATCCTGTGATATAGGAGCTGGGAGGTGGAATGAGACAAGTGTCCCACGGTGGGAAAACTCATGGAAGCTCTGCAGACCTTTTGTAACAGAAACAAGTCAACTTTTTTGTTGCAGTTTCAAATCCACTGCTGCTGGTCCAGAAATACAACAGGTCTGAAGCTGATACTGGCCTGATACACTTCCTTTGTATCCCCCAATTCATGCAGTATTTGGTATTGAACACCTAAATAGCTGTGCTAACGCAAATTTGGAAGCAAATGCTTTCATTGTTCCAACACTTGGCCAAGGCAGCAACTTGTGTTGTAGCCCAGTGGGAAGTAGAGAACTGTGTGGAGAGGAAGCAGCTTAGGCCATTTCCCCACTAGTGACTCACAGCATCTTCATAACATCACCCAGCATTGTTGAAGTGATATTAAACCTGTCCTCGTTGCTGTTATTTTGGCATAATGTATAGGTGATTCTAGAAGATGCTATAATTGTTCCTAAGGAAATGACCTTCTAGCTGCTCTGAAGTAGAGTCCATTGTTAATATCATGTGTCAGAGGTGGGTCTGGGACAGGCTTGAATTCAGTCGACACCCTCTCATAACGGTCACTTTGCAAACAAAGTTCTCCATTCCTCCCAACACATTGTCCCAAAAGTCTCTCTTCAACCTACCTCTAGCACTCAGCTGCACGGAGAAGCTTTGTGCTCACTGTTGAGTTAAAATGTTCAAAAATGTAGAAAGTTATATTGTGTTTTGTAATGAAGGAAGACCTAAGTTAGAGCTGGGACTCCTGTGGATGACACATGAGGAAACTCCCGTGGCCAAGCCTCCCCTCCCTGCCCAAATACTTTAATTACCGAGAACTGAAGGAACATTTCTTTGTCTTCCAAACGTTGGGTCTGCCTGTTGAAAGAGAGTCCTTCACCTTTGAACTGCAGCTTCCTTTTGGTGTCTTGTGCTTCCTCCCAGAGGGGATGACCTCACGCTTCAAAGTCCCATAGGTTTGGAGTTCCCAGCTTGGTTCAGCTAATAACCACTCCAAATATGAGTGGTGTGGAATAAACTCACACGAGGGTGGCATTAGCAACATCCTTGGAAAGAGGATGCTATGTGGTTTTAAATAGGCCTCTGCATTAAATAGGCCTCACTGAGGTCTGTACTGGGCATGCATAAGGAGGCACCACAGCTGCTTCACTTCTCTTTTAGAAGTGGGGAGTTTCACAAAACAACTTCAAAGTTGCTGTGTTCAAAGTATTCTTTCCAAGCTTTGCACAGCCCAAGTTTCAAACAAGAGACATTGTTTTTACACTCTACAGGTAAAGCTCCCTTTCAAGGAGTCCATTATAGCTTTCCCCCTCTTGTCCCTTCCAGAGCATAAAAAGGTAAAGGTTCCCCCCCCCCCCCCATTTGTGCAGTCGTGTCCGACTCTAGGGGCCGGTGCTCATCTCCGTTTGTTAGCCGAAAAGCCAGCGTTGTCCGAAGACGCTTCCACGGTCATGTGGCCGCATGACGCGCGCGGAACGCTGTTACCTACCCACCAAAGTGGTACCTATATAATCTACTTGCATTTGCATGCTTTCGAATTCCTAGGTTGGCAAGAGCTGGAGCTAGTGCGGGAGCTCACTCCGCACGCAGGGCTAGGGATTCGAACCTCCAAACTTGCGATCTACAAGCCTGGCGTCTTACCCGCTGAGCCACAACGCCCCTTTCCAGAGCATACCACTTCTATAAATCCCAGCCAGAATGGCTAGTAGTCACACTACTTATGATAAATCTTTGGGGATTAAGTTCAATGCTCCTGGAGGCAGCACTGAATTTGGGAAGTTGGTCAATCATGACCCATTGAACTGAAATCCCAGTAAATATGAAGTCAGTCTAGATGTTGCCAGGAAGGTCACAAATAAGCTTCAGCAAATGAAAGAAAGAGGACAAAAGCCTCTTGCTGCAAGATCCTCTGATCCTCTGTTTCCTTTTACTACATTCTTCTTTTCAACTACGGTTGACCCAGTGGCTGATCCTTAAGATAGACCTTACTGGAAGCTGGTGTCAGTACACATTAGAGTCTAAAGATGGCACAAAGTTTGTATCTGCCCTCAATGACTGAAACCAAAGCTCTGCAGCTTTAACCCTTTGCCAAGCAGCCTCTGTTTATGCTGATTGCAAAGCCACTGCCTAAGCACCCACGCTGCCCACCTACTTGGCAATCAGGAGATTGCTTCCTCCCCAGGGTCTCTTTACTACACAGGATATGTGCAAGACATTACTGTCAAATCCTGGGAACTCTCCTGGCAGAGAGACGGTGTCTACCCTGACAGAATGCAGCGACAGCAAAAAAATTGTGTACATTCTGGGCAATCTTCTATCGTGTCTCTTTCAAAAGGCTGCTCCATTGCCAAGTGTCTTGATGAAACTCATGCCCCACAGTACACTATAGATTTAGCTTTCTTTGTCTTGTTTCAGGTAACTTCTAGTGAATCTAAATTAAGGAATCAGATAGTGAACTCCACCCACCCCCAACCCCCGGGGATATTTTATACTGGGTGAGCAACACACAATCTCTTAGAGGGGATAGTTGTTGGCTTCCAATATAGTTTCCATGAGCTAGCAACGCTTACTTAAAATCTAGTAAGAAACATGCAGAGACAGCATCTTATCTAGGATTTTATTTTCCACACAATTTATGGATCCATTTAACTGAGGAAACTACCGTTTCATAGGTGGTGTCTCTCTCATTATGACATAGCGCCATCTACTGTCCGTGAGAATTACATTGTAATCAAACGTTCCCTATATATCAGGCAAATGTTAAAGGACTTCCAGGGAATGATCTTTGCTATTTTCAAGTGGGAATCACCTTTTAAGACTCCCCCTTCAATAAATCATGGTGTATGAACCATAATGGTTGGCTTCACACATCATTGAGAACTACGTTATAACTAAGCATGATCTGTAAACTAATAGGAGAGCAGCAATTCTCTTATTTCTTGGTTATAAGTACCTGAACTAGCGTATACATCCTACCTATAGAGGTTCCTTCAGGAAACAAGCCACTTTGGTTTGTCACAGCATACATGGCAATAGCATGATCAACTACTCCTTGTTGTTGCATCTGGTAGCCATGCCACAGAACACTCTAGATACTCATGCTTGATTGTACAGGACTCTCTCACTTCAGCTGCACCCCAAATTAGGTTGTCACTTTTAATTTCATTCACTCTACTGGAGGCCTCTTGTTTAGCCTTCTTCACTCACTTCCAAAACCAATTTTTAAAAATGTCCATCAAAAGTACTGTATTCTGCATTTTCTGTGCCTCTTTTAATTTTACCCGTTTCTTTCTTTGTTTGGCTACATTCTTTGCAACTATCATTTTCTCTGTATGCATATTATATAGTAGCTTTCTCCCATCCTTAGTTTTGTAGCAATCATTCTCTTAGGTGCATTTTCCCTCATCTACAGCCTCTTGCTCTTCATCGTTAATGCAAGCATCTTTTTCATACTAATTTAACTCTGCGCACTTCTGCGACACTTTGTAGCATAACTTTTCACTTCGTTCCAAGCAAATTCCATACGCTTTTTTCCTTAAATTTACTTTCCATTCATTGTGTTGAAATATTATTTTCTAATACCTACTCATACCTCCTCATTCACAGAGACTGAGTTCCAGTTTGAAACCTCTTGCAATCAGGTCACCTGATGTAATTCTTCTGCTTGAGACCTTGGGGAGTTGTGGTGGTCAGTCAGAATATACAACAGCATTCTTGATGGTGTAACATCATGTAACGCAGTTTTATATATGTTCTGTCATGATTAGCAGTGGCTCCCTGATACTGTTCTTGAGTCTACATGTGCAAATGAGCCAGGACAACCTTAATTAGAATAATTTTTATCTATCTATCTATCTATCTATCTATCTATCTATCTATCTATCTATCTATCTATCTAATTTTGTCACCACCCATCTCCCTCATAATGTGTAGTTCATTATTATTGCAGTTTTAAGTCTTTCTTAATTCTAGCAGAGATGTTCAATTTAGTGTGTGCCATCAAATTATTGTCTTCTCATAATGCTGTTGATTAGTTTCCTGTGTAAAAGAATATTTCCATAATTATAAACACAAGCCATTTTTCCAGGGTACCAAGCAGACTTTCCCCCTACATTTGCAATGTGAAGCATCTGTGATGGGTACTTTCATTAAATTATTAGGACTACTTTCCTTGATGGATCTATTACAGTAACACCCAGTCATATCCAGAGGATTTCTAGACTTCTTCCATTAGCACTAAATGTTAAAAACTGCAGCATGCATCCTTACAGCTACAGAGAGTCCACCTATTCTGGCCAAGCTGTTTGCTTCCCAGTGAGAAATAGTCACGGTACAAAGCAATCTTGTTCATGGAAAAGAATAGAAGTGGGTTGTCAAATTTGTCTGACATGCTGGAATTCAAAATTTCTGCTGTAGTTTGAAGTTTGTCTCCTATAAATGCCTCCACTCTCTTTCTATTGGGAGAGAAATAATCAAGATGAATAATTACTGTCTTCCCCTACCGACACTGCATTTTAATTGCTATCCAAAGAAAACCATGCCAGCTAATCAGATTGCTGCCAGATGGTGAGCCCTTATTTACTGATAAGCCTTTTACAATAACCATTTTGGAGACAGATAATTTTTGAAACACTGCAGAATTCTAGGTGAGGTTACTCAACAGGCACACACAAAGTCATTCTGCATGGCCAAATTTCAGCATGCAGATTTGCATTAAGCAGGAAAAGAATCTGGCTGTTCAAACAAGGCCTCAAACAATCATATTTTTCATGCTTTAATTGCAACATGGTGATATCACCACCAATCTTCTTCATTGTTTGGAAAGTGAATGTCTAATAGAGCATACTAGGGTTATTCATGCAGTCAACATTCCTTTGCATTTTTGAAGGCCACTCAATGCCCCTAGATCATAGCTTTCCAAAGTGTGTGTCGCGACACACTACTGTGTCGCCTGCGGTGTCCTGGTGTGTCGCGCACAAACCTGGAAGCGCTGATGGGGGAACCGTAAGGAGCGGCACCCCTGCCAATCAGTGTTGCTGGCAGCGGCGGCAGCACTGATTGGCGGGGGTGCCGCTCCTTACGGTTCTCCCCATCAGTGCTTCCGGGTTTGCGTGCGGCACACCAGGACACCGCAGGCCATGCTGCCGCCGCCGCCATGCCGCCGCCGTTCGTGTGTGTCACGAAAATGAAAAGTTTGGAAAGCTCTGCTCTAGATTAATCAAGTGCAGCTCTCACACTGCTAAGAATTGGGTCGGGCAATATTCAGAGAAGAGGGCCATGAGTCTCCCTATAGAGGCAGCCACTCTTAAAATTAACTTCTGGGTTCATTGTTCAAAAATATCCTTCAGTATGTCCAATGTTAAAATATTTTGCTTCATTCTGTATTAATAAGTCAAATTTAAGTATTCTTCTCTTTTAATTGTAATCTTTAGTTCCTTCTGGTTCCCCCTAGTGTCCAATTTTTAAAGTCTTATCTTACGTTTTTTTTTTTTTAAAAAAAAACCCTCTAAACAAAAGCATTTTCCCACAGGAAGGATTCTTATAATTAATTCCAAAATCTTATTTCAAATTTATCTGGACCCTTAGTCCGTTTGTAACTTACTAAAATCAAAGTTTTAGTCACCCTTTTGCTGTTTATTCCATAAAAAATCTTTAAGTATTTAAAACTTCTTTTGCTAAGGATTGAAGGAAACTCACTCGGTGCTGTCAAATGTGTTAATCCAAAGGTTCCCAATAGCTGAAAAGCAGTTAACAAGCAATTTCTGAAAGTGATTAGAAAAGGAAGTATGCAAACCCAGTGTCCTTTTAAAGGTGCAGACTGCAGTTTGAGCAAGATGGCTATTCCGTCATCTCCCAGAGCTCTAAACCCTCTGGGGACAATTTTCTTGCAGTCTCCTCATGAGGAGCAGTGGTCTGGAGCGCTTGTGGGTGATCTCAAGTCCTCTCCTTGTCTGGAGAAGAATTACGAAGAGCCAGTCTACTTGCTGGCTCTTCATTCCGCCATGGTCGTCAGCTGCGCTTTTCATGGAGCCGTTTTCAGCCTGCCATTTCTTCCCCAGAACAGAACAGAGCCACGAGTCTCCTACGTCTGGTGTAGCTCCCATTGTTGCAGGAAAAGAAAAGCACCATCAATACAAGAGGCTTTCCTAAGCCCATTTGTTAAAAGCGGTGGCAAAAGTAGGGGTTACTTCCTCCTTAGCCATTTATGCCACTCAAAGACTGAATAGACATTCTGTCATAAGAATTATATTTCCCCCTTGGGTCATTCCTCCAATAGACTAGGATATGCACTCACTGCTTCTGATCAACCCCTGAGAAGTATTACTGGTAGATTGTTTTCTGCTAAATGTCAGATTATACCACCACCTGTTTATTGTTCCAGAACAGCTTTGATTTTTTTTAAAATATGCTGTTCCCATGATCACCGCTGTCATTTGATTATGCATATGGGGACTCCGTAATAAAGCTGCACATGCATGGAATAGTCACTGTTTAAGATAAATCCAAAAACTACTGCAAAAATCAATGCCAATAACATTGATCTTAGGAGCAACTGTGGTCCTCAGCACATTTCCCAGAGCCACAGTGGAAAGAAGATGGCAGCACCACAGGTGACACAGACAATGGTTCCATTGGTGATAAACCAGGTTGCCTTCTCTACAACAACGTGATGGCTCTGCTGCATTCTCTTTCTGAGGTTGCCACTGCTCAGGCTGGATGCCATTGCTTACAGCATAGAAACTTAATGACTGAAACATTCCCCTGTTACTCTTTGTTCTCTGGAGAAACTGATATTAATATGTAAATGCTCCTGTAAATCCCAGTAGGAAGGTTACTCCATGGAACTGCTTAGGTCATTATTTGCAACTGGATAATATTAGCCCAGGGAAAAAGAATCTATTCTGTATCTGTGAAGTTGGTAATTTGGTTCTGTAGAAATGCAGAAATTAACTCATAAAAGTAGGAAATAACAAAGACACTTATTAACAAACCATAATCTATTCATGGAACCATGTGAGTTAAGAAAGGACTCTTCAAATTAAGCATTTGACTCCAAGGCTTCCCTGTCCAAAAACCAAACAATGGTATACATTATGGAAGCAAAGTAGGCTTATTTGCATAAAAGAGTGCACCTCATCTTCTGTCATATAAGGTAAGGGTAAAAAACATTCCTTTCAGATCAGTGTTTTCACTCTGCACAGTGATTTGTTGCATTGCTAAAATTACAAAAACAAAAATCTTATTAAGAGCCCCCTTTTATGCAAGTCTACTCAAAGGTCAGTCCCACTGAGTTCAATTCCCTTCATTGTGCTGCTGTTTAAAGTACACACCATCAATAACACAAATATTTCTTGACAACTGTAACAAATAAAAATCAATCACTACTGCCTAATGTTCACTTATCATTTTACCTCAATGGAAGACTCTCTTTGAATCATATGCTTCCAAACAGCTGCAAACTGAATCCTACTTTCTCATGGCCGGGCTCTCATTCGGCTAAAATCTGGATTACAGACACTGCAACCTACACATTAGGCAGGGTCCATGAGTTCAGTCCTGGAGAATACAGTACCCATATATGGAGCTGCAGTGTCTAGAGTCAGTTGCCAGTGCTAGAGCACCCATCTCATCTAAGGGAGAGTCCGTCTTCCAAACGTGACCACCTGTAGGATCCAGCTAGAGGAGAAACAACCAGACAGCTCTCATCTAGGTAGGTAGAGCTGATGGTCAGTGAAAGTTTGCACGCGTGAACACACATGCACAATCCTTGGCTTTTCGCAGATGAGATGGCTGCTGCTAATGGATTGAAGGAAAAACATCTATTGTTGGCACTCTTTATTCGCAAGTGGGGGAAATGTCACTTGGTTGCAGCCTTCTCCATTAAGCAACAACGATTATGCCTGCTTTGCTAACGGGTTTGTATAACAGCTGATGTGTCAGCGCAAGTGAGCCTTGTAGACACAGGATAAATGTTTCGCTGCCGGAATATAAATACATCAATTTCACGTTCATAAATGTTCCAGTTTGCTTTCCTCAATGACTGAAGACAATATCCTGTATAATGTTTCTGCCTTCCCAACTGACATTACATCTTAATTATCCGAAAGGAAAAAAAAAATGCCTGCAAGTCAGATTGCTGCCAGATGGCCAGCATTTATGGACTGATAAACCTTTTATAGTAACCAACGTGGGCACATAATTTTTTAAAATTTTATTTTAACAGTATGCTGAAATTAGAGATTGCCTCCTCTTTTATGATTATAGGCTAGGTTTACAGTTATCAGGGATGCTTATGGCATTTGGCTACACATACATGGAGCTCTCTCCATCCAAGCTCTTCAGGGGATCCATAGCCCTGCTGGAGCTTGGCCAGAACCTCTCCAAAGCATCTCAAGGAGTTTGAAGAGATATTGGCAACTATCGAGCACAATGCTTTGCTCAGTCCACAATGCAGAATAATTCCTGACAGGTGGCCACCCAGCCTCTCCTTAAGTACAACTAAGAAAGAGAGCTCACCACTTTTAAGACCAAGCCATGTGCAGGTTTGTAATGGTATGTGGGAATGACCTTGGGAGGAAGGGGAAAGAGCTACAGCCAGGGGAATGGTCGGGTAAGAGGCAGTTTAGCCTGCAAAAGGAATGTGGGTGTGGCAAATGTCTCAGAAAAGACCCTCCCTAGTTTCTTGGGCTGCAAAGGTGGCGGGGTAGTCTTGCAAGACTCTGTTAATGTAACTTTACAATAAAGTAGAATTAGTCCATCTGGTTGTGTTTCCTGTCTGGACTACCTCGCAAGGCTGACAAAGTTTCACTGGCTAAAGGCCAACTGTGGGCCTTTGAGTGGTGTGCTAGGGCCTGAGCTCCCAAAGGGGCTGAAAACTATATTTAATTTCATTGTATTGCATTGAATTACAACTAATAAAACTATATGATTACTCTCTATTCACGCATTCAATAATCCTGTTCTATCAATTGCATCTACAGCTTGGTAACGACTTTTAGATGATTTTGGAGGCTGTACCTCTGGGGTTTTTTTGTGCTTGCCTTCGAGTCAGTGTTGACTCCTAGACTAGTCTCTGCAATTTTCTTGGCAAGATTTTCGGAAGTGGTTTTCCCTTGCCTCCTTCCTAGGGCTGAGAGAAAGTGACTGGCCCAAGGCCACCCAGCTGGCTTCGGGCCTAAGGCGGGACAAGAACTCACTCTCATTTAGTTTAATGCTTACTTGAAATAACTTCTTTGACATTTCTATCCAGGGATAAGTCAATAAAGAATGCTAAGGCTTTCTTTCTAACAAAAACTACCCAAAGCTTTTCTTCTCAGCCCAAACAGATAGCAGAGCAAGACAAAAGAGCAACAGCTCTTGGGAATGGTAATGCCCTGCTTTTGATAAGTTGGAGGGGAGAAGCTAAGAAACCAGCGACTTGGGCATCCTTTTAAGGAAGGCAGGTATAAGGATGGGTAGGTAACCATTGCTGAGGCCCCAAGTCCCATCTAAGACCTTATAGGTACTGAGAATGAAGCCTAAGAATCCAGCAATTATATGGATGTATTCAACCTAAACTTCTAAAGGACAAAGAGTCTATTGCACTGCGCTGGAAAGAGCATTACTACAATCTCCTTAATCGTCACTCTACTGTGGCTGATGAAGTCTTCTTGCAAATCCCGCAAAAACAAGTAAGAGATGAGCTTGCAGTACCCCCTAGTTTGGAGGAAGTCAGTAAAGCCACTAAACAAATGAAAAATAACAAAGCTAGTGGACCATGATGGGATTCCTGCTGAAGTTTTTAAAGAAGGCGGGCCTGAACTTACACAACAACTTCATAAGCTCATCGAAAAAATCTGGATGAGGGAGGAGATTCCAGCAGACTTTAGGGATGCCATAATTATCACTCTCTTTAAAAAGGGTGATAGAACAGACTGTGGAAACTATCGAGGCATCTCCCTTCTAGCCACAGCAGGCAAAATCCTGGCAAAGATCATCGCAAACCGTCTCCTATCTGTATCAGAAAACATACTCCCTGAAACGCAAAATGGCTTCCACCCTTCCAGGGGAACAGTGGATATGATCTTCACTGCACGACAGCTTCAAGAAAAATGCAAGGAGCAAAACCGCCCTCTGTACATGGCGTTTATTGATCTGACTAAAGCTTTTGATACTGTAAATCGTACTGCTCTCTGGACCATCCTTCTGAAAATCGGATGCCCTGATAAATTTGTGAACATCTTGCGGTTACTCCATGACGACATGATGGGAACAATCCTGAATAACAATGGCTCTCAAAGCGATCCATTTAAAGTGGAATCCGGCGTTAAACAGGGATGTGTTATTGCTCCAACCTTATTCGCTATCTTCATCGCTATGATTATACACCTTGTTGAAGAGAAACTTCCTACTGGTGTAGAAATTATATATCGAACAGATGGAAAGCTTTTTAATCTTAGTAGGCTGAAAGCAAAAAATAAGGTAATTGCAACTTCTGTTATAGAACTTCAATATGCTGATGATAACGTAGTCTGTGCACACTCCGAGGAAGATCTTCAAACTATCCTAAACATCTTTGCAGAAGCATATGAAAAACTCGGCCTCTCGATTAACATTAAAAAAACCAAAGTGCTTTACCAGCAAGTTCGAACCAATCCCTCCGCAACGCCATCAATCCAGCTTAAAGGTGTGTCACTAGAAAATGTCGACCACTTTTCTTATCTCGGCAGCCATCTATCTACAAAAGCCGACATCGACGCTGAAATTCAGCATCGCCTGAGCTCTGCGAGTGTAGCTTTCTCCCGAATGAAGCGTAGAGTGTTTGAGGATCGGGACATTCGCAGGGAGACCAAAATGCTTGTTTACAAAGCCATTGTACTACCAACCCTTCTGTACGCCTGTGAAACATGGACCCTCTACAAACGCCACCTCCAACTTCTTGAAAGATTCCATCAACGCTGCCTCCGAAAAATTCTGCAGATTACTTGGGAAGATAGGCGGACTAATGTTAGCGTATTAGAAGAAGCGAAAACCACCAGCATTGAAACAATGATCATCCAACATCAACTTCGCTGGACCGGCCATGTTGTTCGAATGCCTGACCATCGTCTTCCAAAGCAGCTACTTTACTCCCAACTTAAGAATGGAAAACGGAATATTGGTGGACAGCAAAAGAGATTCAAAGATACTCTCAAAGCTAATTTTAAAAAATGTAATATCAGCATTGAGAACTGGGAAGCCCTAACTCATGAGCATTTCAATTGGAGGTCAGCCTTTATTAATGGCGCTATGGACTTTGAAGAAGCACGAGTACAGGGCGAAAGGGAGAAAAGAGCTAAAAGGAAGACACATCAGGCAAACCCTCATCATGACCGTCTCCCACCCGGAAACCTCTGCCCTCATTGTGGGAGGTTGTGCGGATCCAGAATTGGCCTTTATAGCCACTTACGGATCCACCGTTAAAACTTTACCTTTGGAAGACAATCTTACTCGGCTACGAGTGATCGCCAACGATGATGATGATGATTCAACCTAGCAATTCGAAAGCATGCAAATGCAAGTAGATGAATAGGTACCACTTCGGTGGGAAGGTGACAGCGTTCCGCGCGTGACATGCCAGCCACATGACCGCGGAAGCATCTTCGGACAGCGCTGGCTCTTTGGCTAACAGACGGAGATGAGCACCGGCCCCTAGAGTCGGACATGACTCCACAAATGTGCGGGGGGAACCAAACTTGTTCGGGTAAGACGCCAGGCTTGTCGATCAGAAGATCGCAACTTCAGAGGTTTGAGACCTGAGCGCCGTGTGACGGAGCGAGCTCCCACACTCGCCCCAGCTCTTCCAACCTAGCAATTCGAAAGCATGCAAATGCAAGTAGATGAATAGGTACCACTTTGGTGGGTAGGTAACAGCGTTCCACACACGTCATGCGGCCACATGACCGTGGAAGCGTCTTCGGACAGCGCTGGCTCTTCGGCTAACAAACGGAGATGAGCACTGGCCCCTAGAGTCGGACACGACTGCGTGGGGGAACCTTTACCTTTTATAGTTCTGTGGATGCCTGCAACTGGCATCAGTGGCTCCCAAAACCGTCATGAAATCATGAATCTATACATGTCTCTTGGGGGTTCTTGTGAAGAATCAGTCAAATACAAGTGGCCTCATGCTTTTAGCCGATTTGTGAAGTGTTCTTTTTTAACGCAGTATGGCAGAGAATGTCTGCTCTGTTGTCTTAATTTTGGGCTCACTTCCACACAGAGAGCCTTTTGTGGCTTTCTGGATCGACTGCTTCTTTGGACTTCTCTCAGCATCTTCTTTGAAAGTATATTCTGAATATTGGCTCTTTGAGATTGACTGTGGTTGGAAAGAGTAATTAAGAGACTTGTGTGATTCCTGTCTGATCTGATTCATACTGTCAATTTGGATCAAATTCATCCAGCCTGATAACTAATTTGAATCAAATTGATTTGAATTGAATAGATTTGAATCAAAATATCCCAAATTGGGCTCATTTGATTTAAACTGATTCAGATGCTAAAAATACACGTGTTCATGATCTAAAGACAGCCCATTGATCCAAATCAGTCCAGTCTGATGGTGACTCATTCAATATAATGATTCAGATGAAATCACTGGGTAATTACAAATACCCAGTTTCATTCTGAGGGCCAACTGAAACATCTCCAAACTGAATCTCTGAACTGAATACTCAATCTTGTTAATTATAGAAATAAAGAGGGGAGGAGGGAAAGAGAGAAATGGTTAATCTATCATTGATGTTACCTAACAAATTTCATGAAGAAGGATGGAGCTGTTCCTTCATTCTACTTGGCTTTTACAGAAGGGGAGAGTTAGATCTGTATAACAACAAATGCTACTGCAATATTCTTAGGTGTTTTGAGATCCCACCTTTTCCTGTACAGTAGTGTCATATCATTTAACCTAGTAAGACTGAAGGATATTTACTGATCTGAAAGATACCCTGTAAATCTAGCCAGAATGTGTGACCTTCATTCTTTAATTAATTAATTGGTGTCAAATTGTGTTTTGAGTATGCTGTTTAATTGGTGGATTATTCCCCCCAAAAGAGCTGATCTTGGCTTTGGTGGCTGTCTGACTGCCTGTTTTTCCCCAAATTGTATCAAATGATAGTAATTTCTTTATATCTTACTTAGATTAATTGGTACAAAAGTGTTGGGAATGTGTATGCATGTTTGTATTAATTACTGTAGCAATGTTTATTTTTTTAAGCTTCATTTTGCTCTTTTTCTTCTTTGCAGTTTTGAAAATGACAAAGGGTAGACTGGTTCCTTCAGCGAGTAGAAAGGCATACTGTACATATGTACTTCAAGTGTTCTTCCTTTTCAATCACAAAGAAATGCAACATATTTTAAAAGTAGATGATCAATGAATTCTAAACTAAATTGTCAACCTGGCAGTTACTTTTCAGCAGACAAAGGCAGTAGTATAAGAATGCTACAATCACATCTTTCAAAATATACTTGCCAATAAAAAACAAAGTTTGACAATAGGGCGTTGATACTTTCATTCCTATAGGTAAAGAGTCTTCTGCCTATGTACTTCTAAGCCCAAATGCTTAGATCCATCAGTTCCTGTGTACAGGTAGTCCTTGTTTAGCAACTACCTTGTTTAGTGATCATTCAAAGTTACGACGATAAAAAAGTAACTTTGCAACCAATCCTCTCATTTACGACCTTTGCAGGTCTGTAAAGCAAAGGAAAGCTGAAGTAAGATCATACGCACAGTTGTGGTTTCACTTAGTGACTGCTTCACTTAACGACTGAGTTGCCGGTCCTAACTGTGATCGCTAAATGAGGACTACCTGTATAAAGTTCTTCTTCCTTTATACCCATTGGTTCCATATAAATATTGTCTATTTCCTTCTCTTCTTCCATTCATTTTGTAACCATTTACATTTTTGTAATCCTAAAACAAATTATTCTATTATCTTTTACTGACCCTTTTGGATTCTGTCTCTGATAATGTCATTCTTAGGCCCTTAACATATCATTCAGGGCTAGAGAAGGAAGTGCTGGCCCCTTTTTCTAAGAGAAAAAGAATGGCATTAAATGTTGGGGTTAAAAAAAATGTTATTTTTCTCTTTTTGTTCAACAGATGAGGTGAAGAGCATTCACTGGTTTTTCTCCATAGCACAAATGTCTTATTTTGTTCATATTTATTCATTCATTCATAAACTTTGATGGCCTTTATTATTTTTTTTAAAAAAATAGGCTTAAATGCAGCTCCACTCATAGAACCCCTTAGAATGGTTCACAGATCTAAATTCTGCAATAAGATTAAAACATAATTTACAGAACAAAAGCAATATAATAAATTACCTCAACTATCGAGGCCAACCGATTATGAACATTCCCCTTGCAGAGGTATAAAATTCAACCACATCAGACCGCAAAGTCTCACTGGGCGTGTCAGCTTTAATTGCTTTTTGTGGGAGCATGCCTCAATGTCTAGAATAATCTTTTATTTAAGAAGTAAAACCAATCAAAGTGAGGGGCGCGATGGCTCAGTGGTTAAGACTCCAGGCTTGTCGATCGGAAGGTCGGCGGTTTGAGACCCAAGCGCCGCGTGACGGAGTGAGCTCCCGCACTCGCCCCAGCTCTTGCCAACCTACCAATTCGAAAGCATGCAAATGCAAGTAGATAAATAGGTACCACTTCGGTGGGATGGTAACAGCGTTCCGTGTGTGTTATGCCGGCCACGTGACCATGGAATCGTCTTCGGACAACGCTGGCTCTTCAGCTAAGAAACGGAGATGAGCACTGGCCCCTAGAGTCGGACACGACTGTGCAGGGGACAACTTTTACCTTTACTACTTAAAACCAATGTAGAATTTAATTTTAATTGGAAGCCATTCTTGGATTACAATTTTATACATGGAATCATGGCACATCCAAGATTTGGGTTCTAGAGTTCGTATCTTAATTTGATGTCTAATTTACAATACTGATTTAATGTATTGTTTACCACCTACAATCTTTTTTAGTGATTTGTACTACGTTAATCAAGAACATTCAGCTTAACGTTCAACAGGGACATGTGGGTTAATGGATATTAATGGATAGTACGTGTATTATAATATCATACGTCTCTTAAGAATACACTGAATACCCTATATTTGTGTTATATTTCAGATTTGTTGTTTAGCCACCTGTATTTCACTACCTGTACATTATTCTTTTTCCTTCCATATGATTGGTACGATCTCTTTCTTACGTTCTTTCAAAAACATATAATAAAATGAGGAAAACATGCTTTTTGAAGACCCAGACAGGTTGGGGCTGATCTGGTATCTGGGGAAATGCTGTTCTAGAAAATGGGGGGCAGCAACAGAGAAGGCCCAACTCCTGGTCCCTGCAGATCACACTCCCTAGCATTAGAAACAGAGAGGGAGACGCCACTGGGGTAGGCAGTCCCAAGTCCTGAGCCGTGAAGGGCTTCAAAGGTGACAACCAACTGCCTGAACCGCATCTGCAAGCCAACTGGCAACCACTGCAGCTCTTGAAGCCGTGGCGTTACATGATCAGACTTACTCATGTCCACCACTACTTGCACTGTTGCCCGCAGCTTTCAGGTGGTCTTCAAGGACAGCCCCATGGAGAGCACATTGCAATAGTCCAGGGTGATGAAGATACGAGTGACTATAAGCAGGGCCTCCTGATTCAGGTAAGGCTGCACAAATGGAAGTGTGCAAAAGTCCTCCTAGCTCTAGCATTTACCTGCCCTTTCAGTTAGAGTTGTGTCTGCCTTCTGGAATGAGATTCCCCCCCGTTATCTGTGTGGCTCCCACCCTGCTGGCGTTCTGAGAAGCCTTAAAGACCTGGCTGTTCTCCCAAGCCTGGCTTTAGGGCGACTGGGGCCCCTGCCAGACGGTGTGTGGGTGTGGTTAGCCAGATCGGCCATCAGTTCTTGTTTTTTAATTTCTTTTTAATTTCATAATTATTGTATTGTATTTTTATTCTGTTTGGTTTTACTCTAAACTACCCATAGTTAGTTCAGAGTCAGGCGGTGCCTAAATTGAATAAATTAAATTAAATTAAATTGGAGTTGTGAGTCCAGGAACACCCCCAGGCTACAAATGGCCCTTTTCAACTCTGAGTCTATGGAATCAATTAAAATCAGGACATATTAAAAGCAGTAGCTCTATGAAACTATAAATTGACAGTGTGGATATCCACATCCTTCTGAATTATGTACTTACCTGGATTAAAGAATGGATCTGCCACAAGCAGATTGAGTCAGGGGTGTTTGGGTGTAAAATTTAGGCTATATTTTTTTAGTGATTTGCACTATGTTGGCAGAGAGTTGGGCTACAGGTGAAAAACCACAATCCTAACTCTGTGGGTACAAAACTCCTCATGCTATGTAAAAGACTGTCTCAGGCACTGGAAACTGGAACTTCAACATCAGTTAAGCTGTCAAATGCTTCCCCCCCCTCCCCTTGATAAACCTGTCCTCTGTGAATATACTCTGTGTGCTTAACTATCTTTTTTTCCTCTTTCTATAAATTTGCCAGGTACAGATATCAAGTTGAGTAGCCTATAATTCCACGCTCCTCCTCTGCATCCTTTTTAAAAATTTGGTATCATACTCAATAATTTCCAATCCCCTGACACTGAGCCTGATGGATTGATTGGATTTGTAAGGCCAACTAATTGTTAAACAACTCAAATGATTTGAGAAACAAATGACACATTTTTGCTAGGAAGAAACCAATTTCACATTCTAACTCTCTTACATTGTGGAATACATCCCCCCTCCCTTCCTCCCTCCCTTCCTCCCCGTATTTATAGTCTACCCCAATCCTGGTGGACTCTGGGTGGGGTATAACAAAATCCCTCCCCCAATTAAAAGCAAATATAAACAATAAAAGAGAACAATAAAAACCACCAACCAAGCCCTGGTACATCAAAGGCACTGAGCACTTAAGGGCCAAATGCTCACTGGAACACTGCTGCTTTGGCTGAAGCTGGGCGAAGGACCCCTTGGCTATGACCTCCACCTGCTGATACAGCAGGAGCTGCAAGTCCAGGAGGGCCTCCAAGTCCCAGTCCTGCTCCTTCAGGGGCAGTGCAACCCCATCCAGAGACAAGGCAGGGGTTATAGAGAAAGCCTGAGGTATAAACAGTAGCTCTGTCTTGCAAGGATTCGATGTAAGCCTGTTCTCTCCCATCCAGTCCTTATAGCCTCCAGACGCTGGGACAAGACTTCAACAGGATCTGCAGAGCAGCCCAGGATTGCACTGTACAATTGGGTGTCCTTAGCATATTGATGATACTGGACCCCAAACCGCTGGATGACCTCTCACAGCAGCTTTTTGAGTTTCCCATTTTGTAATCAAGGAGGAAAATTCTGAGAGTGCCTTGGACTGCAAGAAGATCAAACCAGTCCATACTCCAGGAAATAAGATGCTGATGCTAGGGAAAGTGGAAGGCAAAAGGAAGAGGGGCCGACCAAGGGCAAGATGGATGGATGATATTCTGGAGCTGACGGACTCGACCTTGGGGGAGCTGGGGATGGCGACGGCCGACAGGAAGCTCTGGCGTGGGCTGGTCCACGAAGTCACGAAGAGTCGGAAGCGACTGAACGAATAAACAACAACAATCAAGTAGGACTGAGTTGGACCCTGCCAATTTCCCACTTGCATGTATGCTAAATTTAGTAATCAAATAGTCACCATTTCTTATCAGTTCTACAATACTCATACCAAATCATGATCACCATTTAGGACTAAATCTAAAGTTGCCTCCCCTCTGTTCTGTTCCATCCCAGTCTATGTCTCAGGCATTTAAAGTATCCAGAAATCTGACTCTTTGTTCAGCCTGAGCAATCTGGGTGAGGGTAATAGAGGCCTCCCATTTCACCTAGGAACTGAGAAAATTTGGACCTAGAAACATAGGTTAGGAAAAGTGTCAAACTATGTCTCTGAATGGAATATTTGCAGTCTGTGGGTTCTTCTGAGACCCTCAGATTTCATTATAAGAACTAATCCACCTGATAGCCACTGTTTTTTCCCCCCAAGAAAAATCTAGAATAGTAATTATCTAAGGCTAATTACTGAGGAGTTGCAAAATCAAATGTCCCAAAAGTTGGAAGGCAGTTTTTAAAACAAAAATCCCAAGGACTTGGTTGATTTTAAGTTTTATACTTTGTGACAAAAATCAGAGGGAGCAACTTATATACACAGTAGGAGCATTTTTATAAAATATGACTGAAATCTCAGTTGGTGCAACCAGTTGGCCAACTCAGCTGGTGAGAAAGGATTGCCTGGATTAAACAAACAAACAAATCTAAAATTTAAAGGCCCCTTAGGGCATATAATAATAAAATTCATGAGGAGGAACCATATTTGGCATTGGTAGCATCCTTGATGTTCAAGCAAATGTGATGCAAACTGTTAATTATGTTAATGAAAACATGTAAATTAGATGCTATTTTCTGGTTTATGACACATTTCAGGCCTAAACAAGCTGGCCACCTTTGAGACGTGATTTGTACTTCCTCCAGTTAATAGTAACAGTGTAAAATGGGGGGAGGGGAAGGTTGTTGATCCAGATTTCAATGTCCTGATCTTAATGGTTCAGCCTTAATGCTTTCATCTTCCTCTAAATATGCCCTTATCAGCCTGTGACTATTACTTAGACCAGCCTTTCTCAACCTTTTGACCCTGGAGGAACCGTTGAAATCTTTTCCAGGCCTTGGGGAACCCCTGCACATTCAGGGTCAAATATAGGCCACAAGTTACAAAATTATTATACTTGTTTAATGGGTAGGCCTGTATATATACATTAACAGTGTTCTTAAACTAAAAATAAAGAATGAAATTTACCTCTTTAATGTGAAGTTTCCCAAATTTGAAATAATACTTTAAAATAAATCATGATCTCCCAGGGAACCCCTAGTGACCTCTCGCGGAACCCTAGGGTGCCACGGAACCCTGGTTGGGAAACCCTGACTTAGACTGACTGTTTATGTCCTTTGGCTGAGTAAGGTAACTTCTCTCATGAGTGGCAGAGCACAAAATCCTTGCCTCCCCATCTGATAGAGGGTTGATTATCTTGAGCCCAGGTTGACATAATGGCATGCTGTCAAGTTAATGGAAAGGTCTGTTAGCATAAAAATCTCAAAATCCATCTGTCATGGTTGCAACGTGTAGGCTACTTTACAGTATGCTTTCTATTTTATTTTCAGACAGTCTTGATAGCTTTTTGTTAAGTCTCTGAACTACAACCTTCCTCGTCTTCTAACTGGAACAGGCTATCTTATGCCTTTCCTACCTACAATAAGAGTTCTAGACAGCCTTATTTTCATCTATGTAAAGACTGTGTTCAGACTTTAATAGTTCAATCCCATGCATGCCTACTCAGCCATAATTGCTATTGTGTTTGACAGTGTTTACCCCCAAATAAATGGGCAAAGATTGTAACCCATCACAACAGAAATGCTAGAACATCAAGATAATTCTTGTAATCCGTTGGAAGTTCCTCCTAAATGCTTTCATTGCTAAATGCTCGACCCATTTATTACTAATGCTTTGCTTGTAACAACATAATAAAAGTCTTATACAGATATGGAATTTTATTACTCTCAGCTTATCTGTAAAAGAAACCCAATATGATTCTCAACCAAGCTAAAAAGATGACTGTAATGCACTGGGAGATAACCAGCTACTTACATTTTTATAGGTTTTTTTAATTGCAAGCAATATAAAACAACCTGATTTAAGCACTGAATAAATGATATGAATTGAAAAACTACAATGTTAGCATAAAGCCAAAGCAAAATACTTATTCTCAATGTAAATCACAAACCATTAGTTTAGGCAAAATAAGATACACTTGCATGTACATCTGTTTCTGGATGTTTGGGGTCCTGATTACCCAAATCCTACTCAGAGAACTATTTTCCACAGGTCCAGTGGGAGGGGTGTGTGTGTGTGTATATGTGTGAAGTGTTTGTGTCTATCACTCCTCCTTCATCTTGCTAGAGCCTTCCACACATATGTGTCTATGTCTGGGGTAGTGACTGGGTTCACATCTGTCCAAGCCCTCACAAATCTTCAGGATGGCACTTATTTGCCCATGTTATAGCATACATTTATTTATTTATTTATTACATTTATATCCCGCCCATCTCCCCCACAAGGAGGGACCTTGTGGTACATGCTGTACCAATTCCCCCTCCCCCCCCAACAAAAAGTATGGAGGCCTAATGTGTCTAAAAAAATCAAAGAAACATCTGAAAACTCCACCACTCCGGGAATTCTGGAGAAAACCGGAGAATCCTGACCACACCTACATTCCAACTATACTCTTCCACTCAGTCAAAGTTTGTTAATTTAGTAGCAGAAAAGAAAAACATAGTACAGAAAACATAGTCCTGTCACTCTGGAATAGCCTCCCCCCCAAGATTAGAATGGCTCCTCCCTACTATCCTTTAGGGAAATCGTGAAGAGACTTGTTTTCAAAGAACCTTTGGAATGGAGGGTACAGCATGGCTGGTGGTAATTGCTGGATTGTTTTGTATCAACATGCTTTTCTTTGTGAAATGTTTATCTATGGTTTATGTTCATGGTCTATTTTGTGTGTTGAGTTTTATGGTGGAACTGCCTAAAATTGCTAGATGAGGCAGCATGCCATTAAACATAAATAATACCCATAAAGCCACCTTCAAACTTGCACCCGTATTGCAGACACAGATGGACCCATTGCATCAGACACAGCAGGCAGGGCTGCAACTAGGGGGGGGGGGGGGCAAGTAGGGCATGTTCCCCGGGCACCGCACGGGGGGGGGGGGATGACAAAAAGACACCCGGGGAGCGCCAAAAAGACAAAATAACCCATGGGGGGGGGGGGAAACGGAATCCATGTTTGCCCCAGGTGACACAGACCCTAGTTCCATTCCTGACAGCAGGCCAGGAGATTCACATATAAGGCAGGGAGCTGATCCAGAATCTTAGGGCCACCAAATGCTGCCTCCCTGCCACCACCCTGATTAACTATTAGACGAGCTGTGCTGTTGATGGGGTTGTATGACTGGGATGTATGGTTTCCCTTGGGCGTCATGGATTACAGCCTGCAAGTGTTGGGTTTCCTCTTTGTACGCCACCCAGAGTCATTCTTGTGAGATGGGTGGCCAAATAAATGATTTAAATAAATCTAATTTACCTCACCAAAGGACAAAAATGGGGAGCCCCTTAACCCCAGGAGGAAAAGCAAAATATAAATATCCTACAATAAAATCCAAATGAGATATTGTGGTGATCGTGGTGTGGAACCCTAATTGTTTATTTACACTTTGGAATTTTTTTTTATTCGTTCAGTTGCTTCCGACTCTTCATGACTTCAAGGACAAGCCCACGCCAGAGCTTCCTGTCAGCCACCACCACCCCCAGCTCCCCCAAAGTCGAGTCCGTCACCTCCAGAATATCATCCATCCATCTTGCCCTTGGTCGGCCCCTCTTCCTTTTGCCTTCCACTTTCCCTAGCATCAGTTTTGCCTTTAATATCATTCCCTCAAGTGAGCAGTCTGGCTTTATTTCCTGGAGTATGGACTGGTTTGATCTTCTTGCAGTCCAAGGCACTCTCAGAATTTTCCTCCAACACCACAGTTCAAAAGCATCTATCTTCCTTCGCTCAGCCTTCCTTATGGTCCAGCTCTCGCAGCCATAGGTTACTACGGGGAATAACATTGCTTTAACTATGCGGACCTTTGTTGTCAATGTGATGTCTCTGCTCTTAACTATTTTATCAAGATTTGTCATTGCTCTCCTCCCAAGAAGCAGACGTCTTCTGATTTCCTGGCTGCAGTCAGCATCTGAAGTAATCTTTGCACCTAGAAATACAAAGTCTGTCACTGCCTCCACTTTTTCTCCCTCTTATTTGCCAGTTATCAATCAAGCTGGTTGCCATAATCTTGGTTTTTTTTGAGGTTTAACTGCAACCCAGCTTTTGCACTTTCTTCTTTCACCTTCGTCATAAGGCTCCTCAACTCCTCCTCGCTTTCAGCCATCAAAGTGGTATCATCTGCATATCTGAGATTGTTAATGTTTCTTCCAGCGATTTTAACTCCAGCCTTGGATTCCTCAAGCCCAGCACGTCGCATGATGTGTTGCATAAATAATAGCATGAGAGTGATGCATAAATAATACCCATAATGCCACCTTCAAACTTGCACCCGTATTGCAGACACGGATGGACCCATTGCATCAGACACAGCAGGCAGGGCTGCAACTAGGGGGGGGGCAAGTAGGGCATGTTCCCCGGGCACCGCATGATGTGTTCTGTGTATAGGTTGAATAGGTAGGGTGAGAATATACAGCCCTGCCGTACTCCTTTCCCAATCTTAAACCAGTCCGTTGTCCAGTGCTCTGTTCTTACCGTTGCTACTTGGTCGTTATACAGATTCCTCAGGAGGCAGACAAGATGACTTGGTATCCCCATACCACCAAGAACTTGCCACAATTTGTTATGATCCACACAGTCAAAGGCTTTAGAATAGTCAATAAAACAGAAATAGATGTTTTTCTGAAACTCCCTGGTTTTCTCCATTGTTGTTGTTGTTGTTCAGTCGTTTAGTCGTGTCCGACTCTTCGTGACCTCATGGACCATAGCACGCCAGGCCTTCCTGTCCTCCACCGTCTCCCGGAGTTTACTCAAATTCATGTTCATTACATCGGTGATGCTATCTAACCATCTCATCCTCTGCCGTCCCCTTCTCCTTTTGCCTTCAGTCTTTCCCAGCATCAGGGACTTTTCCAGTGAGTCCTCTCTTCGCATTAGGTGACCAAAGTATTTGAGCTTCAGCTTCAGTATCTGTCCTTCCAATGAGCAGTCAGGGTTGATTTCCTTTAGGATTGACTGATTTGACCTCCTTGCAGTCCAAGGGACTCTCAAGAGTCTTCTCCAGCACCACAGTTCAAAAGCATCAATTCTTCGGCGCTCAGCCTTCCTTATGGTCCAACTCTCACAGCCATACATTACTACTGGAAAAACCACAGCTTTAACTATACGGACCTTTGTCGGCAAGGTGATGTCTCTGCTTTTTAATATGCTGTCTTGGTTTGCCATAGCTTTCCTCCTAAGGAGCAAGCGTCTTTTAATTTCATGGCTGCAGTCACCATCTGCGGTGATCTTGGAGCCCAAGAAAATAAAATCTGTCACTGCTTCCATTTCTTCCCCTTCTATTTGCCAGGAAGTGATGGGACCAGATGCCATGATCTGGTTTTTTTTAATGTTGAGTTTCAAGCCAGCTTTTGCACTCTCCTCTTTCACCCTCATCAAGAGGCTCTTTAGTTCCTCTTCACTTTCTGCCATTAGGGTGGTATCGTCTGCATATCTGAGTTTGTTGATATTTCTCCCGGCAATCTTAACTCCGGCTTGTGATTCATCCAGCCCGGCATTTCTCATGATGTATTCTGCATATAAGTTAAATAAGCACGGTGATAATCCATTATCCAGCGGATATTGGCAATTTGGTCTCTAGTTCCTCTGCCTTTTCTAAACCCAGCTTGTACATCTGGCAATTCTCGCTCCATGAATTGCTGGAGTCTACCTTGCAAGATCTTGAGCATTACCTTACTGGCATGTGAAATAAGTGCCACTGTTCGATAGTTTGAACATTCTTTAGTGTTTCCCTTTTTTGGTATGGGGATATAAGTTGATTTTTTCCAATCTGATGGCCATCTTACTAAGCCATAAACTAGAAAAAGATATTTCAGTGCTTCTTTGTAACATGAGAGATGCTAGTACTAATTTCCACTAGGTAAAGAATCTGGATGCCGTGCTTCCACCCCAAACTCTAGATGTGTGGGGTGAGGTCATTTCAACTTGCAGGAAAAGCATTCTGCCCGTTTTCCTCTCTGAGTTTGAGAATATTGGGAGAATACTGAAGCTGAACCTGTTCAATACAGCCATTTTAAAAATAATCTGGATTGATTTATTGAGTGCTCCAAATTCACCTGAAGGTTATACCCTAGCCTTAAAATGAATTAATGGATAAATAATATGCATTACAGTATCAAGCCCAATTCAATGCTACATGTATAAGTTACACAAATCGTAGAAACATAGTTTTTGTTTCATTATTTAATCCAAAGCCCCAGAAATAATAAAGTAGGTAAGTGTGTAAAAAGCCTTCTCTGTAACTACTTAGCCTGGTGAAAAGAAGAAAACCATTTCAGTGAATATTTTGGATATCATTTTTTTATTTTACAAAACTCTTCTTGAGGCACTCTTTAGACAAAAATAAACCTACTATATCTGGGCTACTTTTCCACATATGTTGGGCCTGTTTGCCTGTTTTTGTTCTACTAAACATTCCTAAATAAAAACCTTAGTTAGAAATGTAAAAATATAAAGTTCACATCTGAAAATGGGGGCTGGATATGTCTGCACCTTCCTGCCAAAGTGGAAAAATGTAGTGTTCTACATTGCAATTTTCAACCACACATATTTATTCAGTGTACAATATGATGTATTTATGTAAGTATTACAGCCTTATGAGCATTCAAAATATTTTACAAGTATTATTTTGAAATGAGTATTCTGCAGGATAGGTCGGTGAATGAGGGACAGAAAGTAATTTACCCAAATACTGAGTTTCTGGGATAAGTGAAATTCTGGGTTTATCCCTCAGTTGATACATTGCAGCAAGTTCAGAATGGAATCACGCCACAGCAAGGAATGTTGCACGCGATGTGTGTGCACGGAGCTTCTGGCCTGTTATTCATTTCAGTAAAATATTTGGATATCTATTCCTTCACACAACTCTCTCACAACCACCTCACTTTAACAATGCAAAAACTCATCTGAACAATGTGGAAAAAATGTTTTACCTTTTGTGCCCATCTTGGTCTTTCTAGATGCAACCAGAGCAAGAATTACAGTATGTTATTTGTATCATGTTGGTCATAGGTCAGCCCTAACTCAGAAAAATTAAGAGTTTTGAATTTTTCTCAGCAAACACATTTTTTGGGTAATTTTTAGTTCTATTAAGGTAGAAATGAAAAAAAAAATGTTCTCTAGCTCTTTTCTCACTGGTAAAAAAACCTTCAGCTAAATCAAAAGCAATACGGAAGTCTTCCTAAATATGAGTTATGCGCAGACTAATAGCACCACCTCTAGGACAAAGGAATGCATTGGCATAAAATATCAGATTTAGCTTTAATGGAGCCTAAGCCGCCTTCACTGGCTCTGCTTGGCTGGGGGTGTTAGAAGCTGTAATCCAACATTTTTTGGGAAACACTATGTTAGGATGTTCCCCAAAATATTTTCAGAAGAACTGTGTTTGGGTGTTCAGGTTTTCAAGTCCAAGGCTTTTGGAACAGCTGGAAATATTTTCTTTAATGTAAGCATTAAATATATCTTTAGAAAAATCTTCTTAATTAAAGCAAGAATGTTTACTTTTCCCTTGCCACTTATTATTTAGAATTCTTATTTTCATAGTTGCTTCCAAGCACAGCAGCAAAACCAGATTTAAATAGATAGAATATAAAATTATGAAATGTATCATATGACAAAATGAATTTTTCTTAGAAGTTAGAATTAAACCTTTTCATAATGGGTGGTTATAAAAAGCACATACTACAGTATTTTTAGTTCACATAAGAAACCAGGAAACATATTCTTAAGAAAGAGAGCTGGTCAGTTCAGTAACATTCTGAGACCCAATTTTGTATTTCCTACTCTCATGGTTATTAAGCCTGTGGGTACTTTGAAAATTATTCAGAAGCACTTCAAATCTCTTATTCATTAAAGCAGCCATACCTTTTTCAGGTTTCCCCCAAGCCTGAAAAAAAATCAGACTGCTTTAATGACTAGTAGAGATTTGCTGTGCTCATGCTCACGAGGTCCAAAACATTTCTTCCAAAACATTTTCAAATATCCCTAATGATTATACTTTACAGTGCATCTTCAAAATGGCATCTGATAAATAAGTATGAAGCTAGAGGAAGAGATACTTACATTCACATCCAAGCCAGTAAATTATAATGCAACCAAGTTCTTACTAAGAACGAAAGCAATGAATAGATCTCTCCTGTTTATTCCTACTGAATAGTTAGCAACCACTGGGTACAGTAAATATATTTGCAGTCCCATACATACGTACACTCTTCCTCCTTCATTTTCCAAAGAGATATGAATTGAGAGACAGGATTATTAAGGAATCTTATTCAGAGATGTTTTACTGCAATTACTATGATTTAATATTCAAGACCCAAACCTCATTGAACTCAACGGAACTTGCTCCCAGAAAAGTCACTTCAGAAGTATGGCTTAAATACTGTAGTACAGCCATCTTGAGTATTTTACTCAGATGTTAAACATTTTCTGCCAAAAATATTTGTCTTTTGAAGAACAAAACTGCCTCGTCTTTCTCCAGCTTTTGGAATTCCTTGTAAAAAACCTTAACAGGAAAAAAAAAAAGAATTACTGTAAATTAGCACAAATCTTACATCAAAAAGGATAGTAATGAAACAAGAGGAGTGTTAGAGCTTCTGAGGACATTCTATCACTAACCCTAAAGGGACCATTCCTGAACTAAAGAACCTAACAGAGGGACTCTGGTTTATCCAGGAATCCCAGTATAAGTGTTAATTACCAATCAAAGAGAATATTTGTAGCTCAGGGTTGAACTGTGGAGTCCTTGGTGCTCTCTGAGCCTTGTTGTTTTCTTGCAGACGTTTCATTGACAGGCTAGGCAACATCTTCAGTGCGCACTGAAAATGTTGCCTAGCCTGGCAATGAAACGTCTGCAAGGAAACAACAAGGCTCAGAGAGCACCAAGGACTCCACAAGTGTTAATTAGTTTATCATTGCCAAGATGTTTGTGTAATCATAGACACTGCTTTGTGAAGGATCACTGTAAACATTTCATGTAGGTTACAATTCAGATTAATCTAATTATCACTCTGTAGATTCTACATTAGATTCTCCTTTGATGTTGACTGATTACACAGAAGTACTGAAAACAGAAGTAGGAGTATCTGCCAAATTCAATTAACACTATATGCACCAGATGCTCACTCCAAAAGACAAACACCTACATTGTTTAATCTCTAAAGTGCCAGAAGACTCTGCTTTCACTGCAATTGTTTTAACACAAAGTTCAGGGTGTGTGTGTATAACTTTGTGTTCTGTATCATCAACTTAGAGGCAAATTTCAATATCAATATATATATATATATATATATATATATATATATATATATACACACACACACACACACACACACACACACACACACACACACATACACAAAATATTTATATTACTTGGTAACATAAAATATTATTTATATATATTTTATATATAGATATATAAAATAATATTTTATGTTACCAAGTAATATAAATATTTTGTATTGAAATTTGCTTCTAAGTTGATGATACAGAACATACTCTGCATGCTACATAAATAAATAACTAAATCCCAGGATCACTCTGTGGAGATGGAAATTGACCCTTGCAGCAACTAGTAGCACCATTGCAGATGTATTCATAATACTGAGCTAAAGGATCCAATATACAAATTAATATAAAAGAAGATGCTTATATTCTACTAAGCCTTTTGACAAAGTTTATACAAACACTTTGAATAAGTGATCTCAAGCATTTAAAATAAATTATTTTCTGCATAGCAACATACAGTAGATTAGCAAACTGCAGAGGTCATGCTGTCTGGCCTAATCTTTGAACTCTCCGCCCCTGATGTATCCCTTTGGTTCTTTAAAAGGAAGGAAAGGTTCTAACAGCCATTCTCCCCTTATAATTTCAACCAAGTGTTTTCCTCACCAAGATAACTTGGTATCCCAGTAGATTTAGATGTCTTATCTTCATTGCCAACTTGCCCTTTGGGTGTCCTGAGGGGATACAGAAAGCACTTGCAGGTGGGCACAGCACTGCTATCCTATAAACAAGGACAAGAGAAATGCCTACAGTAACAACCGAATTCATTATAGCAGTCTGCAGAATCTTGTAAATATCCACTTACTAAAATAAGGATTAAAATTCCAAAGGCTCTTCACTTGCTCTGCTGCAGCCAAAGTTCACTTCTTTTCATGTACTACATGCATGTATACATGTGCTACATGCATGTATGCATGTGCACACATACACACATATATGTATATACACACATTTATGTATATATGTTCCAGTTGAAAATAAGATTTAAATGAGACCTACTTCACCACTATTTCTGAGTAGAGAGACTTTGAGCCACCCAAAGTTCAACTGTCAAAAGCTAAAATGAGTGGGCACAACAGTGTTTGTCAGAAAATCAATCAGGCTGGGAGAGAAGAAATAGGAAGGACAGGGAGAAAAAGCCTAACTAAATAGTCTAGACTCCTTTGATCATCACCTCAGTATAAACAGACTTGCTATGATGGCACATAGGAGATAATGAAGAAGAGATCTAGCATTGATGAGCTTTTGGGCTGAATGGCCATGGTCTAGTTTTCTGTTGAAATGAAGGACAAATTTTAAAAGAAAGATATTCCTAACCCACAGAGTTTTAAAAATATTAAGGACCTCCATGTTGAACTATGTGTGAAAAAGAAATAAATCAAATGTACAGAGCAGTGTTTTTCAAAATTTCTGCAATCATGGAGCACTAAAGAAATGTGTGGAATATGTGGGGGAAATCCAATTAAACGAATGCCTCCCTCTCCCCCAACACACATCTTCATATTTAAGAGCTTGTTTTGGTAAATATGATCATACAGCAAGTTGCATTTTTGTATGCCTTCCCATCCCCCGCTTTAAAGGCTCTCCTAAATTAATTTTTGTACAAAAAAATTTGTACAAAATTTTATTTCATAACAGAATGTTATTCAGTAGAAATCTCCAAGAACTACGTACCTAGAAATGAAGGGATCTCCAGCCCAATGGAATCACGGTTTTAGATATTCAGTGTCACATACTTGTATTTTGGGGGCGCTTGTGCAAGAGCATGGCTCCACTTCGCATAGCACATGTGGACTCAAGGGCAGTAAACTGTACTCAAGACCTGTTTGCTCTAATAGGTTTCCTGGAGTTCAGTATTCACATTGCTTCCTGTATTTGTTTGCTTTAATAAACCACCTTTCAACCACTGATACATTTTCACAAACCAGCTGTCTGGTGGTGAATAAGGGGAAGTGGGGACTGAAACAGCAAGGGGGCTAACACAAGTCCACAGTCCATGTTGAGAATAACTGACACAGAGCTACAAACCATCGGTAACTGCTCCCTCCATTCCAGGTTTTGTTGCCCATAAACTAGACATCTCCATACAACTACCAAACTCTACTGCCTCCTCTGGACATGAGATGTGTGCATGTGTGTAGGTACTGTATATATGGGAGAGTGTTTTTTTTCCTGTAGTTTTACTCACATGCTTCTTGATCTATTTTAAGCCGCTCAATTAACTGAGATATGAGAGGAAGGTGAACTATATGAATAATTGTGTGTGTTAAGATTTAACAGTTAAATAATTAAATTAAAAAGTATTTTTAATTTGTGCTATCTTTGTCCTCCATCTCTTTCTGCGTGGCACATTCTCTTTTACACTGTGGCCATTCAAAGGCTGGGACAGCCTTCAGCTTAATGCCAGCAGTATAGCCCTGCTATAAACCATTACATTGCCTTTAGAACGATAGTGAAAAAGATAGAGAGAGACCATTCAAATGAATTCTTGTGGATCCATGTGTGTCCACATAAAATGCACCTGTATTTTCCAGAGATCATACAGCAGGTGCAGAGGGTACCTGCTCAATCCCAGGAAAAGGCACGGGTCCTTTAAGGTGCTCCATAAATGCCCATGTGCACATTTTGCCCTTCCAAACTGGATCTCTGCACAGCCAAATACATGAAGTCTTTCTTTCTTTGCAGATTATGAAAGCTAAACAGTCGTGCCTGGAAATTCAGCCTACCAAATAACAAACTAAGTGAAATCTACACTCATATAAAAGTACCTTTTGAGGTTGGAATCACCTCTCAGCTGATCTGCTTCTGTGCTTGGCAATGATATTTGTTGGTTTGTATCCATTAAGATTTTGAAATCTGAAAAAGTCAGAATATTATGTTTTTATAAAGAAATTGCTATAAGCTCACTGCATTTCTGAAAATAATAAAGGGAAAATGTATTTCAATAACATATATTAAATGCAAATTACTAAATTTACCATTTTTTACCAACACTAATAAAGGGAAATACAACTCTGTGGTTGTGGAGAAAAAAAATCACAACTGATTATAAACAATTGAGGTTGGAAAAAATCCCTCCCAACTAATAGGGTTTCATAAAAAAGGTAAAGGTTTCCCCCGCACATTTGTGCAGTCGTGTCCGACTCTAGGGGCCGGTGCTCATCTCCGTTTGTTAGCCGAAGAGCCAGCATTGTCCGAAGATGCTTCCACGGTCATGTGGCCAGCATGATGCGCATGGAACGCTGTTACCTTCCCACTGAAGTGGTACCTATTTATCTACTTGTTGCATTTGCATGCTTTCGAATTGCTAGGTTGGCAAGAGCTGGGGCGAGTGCGGGAGCTCACTCCGTCACGCGGGGCTAGGGATTCGAACCTCCAAACTTGCGATCTTCTGATCGACAAGCCTGGCGTCTTACCCGCTGAGCCAGCACGCCCGTTTCATACACAGCAGTGAATTCTCCTGCACATTAAAGCAGTGAGCATATGTGAGCATGGAAGCGGAATACTATCAGTGAGAAAGGCTGGGTGATAAAAATTGCTTTTTTTAAAAAAAATAAAAACTGTAAATCGTATTTTTAAAACTGTAAACAAATTTCTCTTAAAATTTATTTTAAAATCTACATATACGCATGTTAGCCCTTTTAACTGCTTAAGTTTTTATTTCTAACTTGTTAATTTCTAACAGGCATACTGAATTAATGGATGTTCGGCCACAAATCTGATTTAGTAGTTTCCTGAATGTATATATGTGTATGTCCATGTGTGTGTGTATACATACATACAGTACATACATACTGTATATCCCAGATGACTTGGTTCGAGAGATAAGTTTTAAAAAATGGGTATGCTGAAGTCAGCTTCTTGCCTTGTACTCTGGATCTAATCCATACATATTTTATGTTTCCTCACCTTGTTTCAACTTGTCAATCATAGGAATGTTATGTTTTTAGCATTATGTTTATTTGCTACTTTGTTTATGTGAGGGTGGGACTATGTCAAGGCAATAATAATAGCATTAAAAACAACAGCAGCAGCTCAAAGCTATCATCACATAAATAAGGATTAGAAGCGAATCCCATGCACTGCTCTTAATCCCAAATGTTCTCTTAAAAGAAGGTTTTAGTTGCTCTGCCAAATGAAAGGAGCATGGAGGCTTTAGGGGTTTCCAGGGCGCCTGCATTCTACAGGGATGGGGCAACTACAGAAAAGGCCTGCTTCTGGGTTCATCTCCCCTTAAGGCGAGGAAGAGGAGGTAGCCAGAAGATCCCCTCATAGATACAGGGCAGTAGGCAAGTAACCTCTACTTTAACCATATCAATTTATAAGTATTTTATTTTTTATCGATTTATATGGCTGCCTATCTCTACAGTGACCATATTTTATTGGAAAAAATAAAGAACAAACCTGAAAAAGGGGCAAATCTGAAAGAGATTCATAAGGATAAAAAAAATTGTTTATGTTTAGAACTTTGCTTCACTGTACAAAGGAAAATTCAAGAACAAAACCAAGAAAAACTTAATAAAATGTGTATTCTAATGAAAGTATCTAAAATTAAACAGCATATGTAAATTTATTTTAAAGAGACAATTCAATTTACATATTTTTCATATGAATGTGAAAGACTGTGCATTAAGTGGTACCATTTGTACAGTAAAAGTTAAATGACAAAATTAAAGGACAAAATTGAGTTTTTGAAAAATAAATAAATCTAAAGGACAGCTTTCTGAAATAAAGAACTGTCCTTTATAATAAAGGACATATGGTCACTGTACTCATAGGGAGAGGGCAGTAGGCAAGTAACCTAAAATAAGTTTATATATTTTATATTTTATGCTTTTATCTAATTTTATTTATTGTAAACCGCCCAGAGTTCCCGTTGGGGGAGATGGGCGGTTATATAAAATAAATAAATAAATAAATAAACAAACAAACAAAAAACAAACCTGGACTTTAGTCACATCAGGGTTATATGTATTTTATTATTTATCAATTTATATGGCCACCCATCTCACAAATGCAACTCTGGGTGGCTGATAGGATTAAAAAATATAATATAAATACAATAGATTAGAAAAGATACATTTCCCAATCAACTAACAAAAAGGGTCTCCCGAAAGCGCCATATACCAGCAGGGTGGGCTCAAATACTCTCGTGTTCCCATGCCTGGGAAAACAGCCAGGTTTTCAAGGCTTTCCAAAAGGTGAGCAGAGTTGGGGCCAGCCACACCTTAGGCCAGAGCAGCAGCCGCGACACACCCAGACACTGCAGCCGACACACTAACGTGTCCCGACACACAGTTTGGAAAGCTCTGCCTTAGGCGGTATGGTGTACCAGAGGAGAGGTGCAGCTATGGAGAAGGGAGGCTTCCTGGGCCCCACTAGACGACAATCCATATTTGACAAGCAGGGGCCCTCCTGCCTGACCTCAAGGGATGGGTAGAAACAATGGGAGAAAGGCCATGTAGGGTTTTTTCGGTAATAACCAGGACCTTGAATTACACCTTGAAGCAAACTGGGAGCCTGCGTAGTTCCCAGAGCAAAGGTGTAGCATGGGTATTATAAAACACACCCATAATTGCCCCCAATGCTGCATTCTGGACCAACTGAAGCTTCTGGATGTTCCAAATTGTACCATGGAAAAATCAGTAATCAAGGCAGAGCCTGAAGTACTGGTGTTAGCAGCTTTCATCCACCAACATATGGGCTGCCACATTTTGCAACAATTGAAGTTTCCCAATTTCCAAGGGCATCTCCAAGTACAGCACATGCAGAAGCAGCAATGAACCAGGATTTTAACAGATTCTTTGTTTTCTAGAATAACCCCTCAGAAAAAGCCAGTTTTTTTGTCTATTGTAACGGTACTACCTTAAAGTTGACATTATAGGTTTAACATGCTATTGCTTTTTCTGATATTTATTTTGTATTGTTTTTATAGGATTTAGCTACCAGAATGGTTTATGGTGAGAAGGGTGGCCATACAAATCAAATCAAATCAAATCAAATCAAATCAAATCAAATCAAATCAAATCAAATCAAATCAAATCAAATCAAATCAAATCAAATCAAATCAAATCAAATCAAATCAAATCAAATCAAATCAAATCAAATCAAATCAAATCAAATCAAATCAAATCAAATCAAATCAAATCAAATCAAATCAAATCAAATCAAATCAAATCAAATCAAATCAAATCAAATCAAATCAAATCAAATCAAATCAAATCAAATCAAATCAAATCAAATCAAATCAAATCAAATCAAATCAAATCAAATCAAATCAAATCAAATCAATCAAATCAAATCAAATCAAATCAAATCAAATCAAATCAAATCAAATCAAATCAAATCAAATCAAATCAAATCAAATCAAATCAAATCATAAATGATTTGTGTAGCAATGGGTAAGCTTCTGTTCAGGCTTCAAAGCAAATGCTCCATATCAGACAATAATAAAACTGCAACATTTCATACCTAAGTTGTATCCTTGAGTCAACTGTACATTTGATTGAAACAAAGTTTCATTTCCCAAAAGCCTAAGCAGGGCTTCCTGTACTTCAGGATAACTAAAATCAAGTATTTTCTTTGGTAATGATGACACTTTCTCTGATAAAATTGACGACTTCATGGAAGAATTTCCATCAAGTTCTAGGCAAACATTTATTGCAGACAACATATTTTGATTTCGTCCTATATGAAAGAAATAAAAGGAAAAAATAAAGAAAAAGCAACTGTTAGCAAATCAATACTTTATCTGCTTGAATAAAGACATACACGTTTTACCTAAGAATGGAAACCAATTTCAGGAGGAGCTGGGTTTTATGTTTTCAAATATGGGAAAGAACTACTGGAGATTTGTTCAATTCCGTAAGCCCTTGGGAAAGCTCTAAACTGCATCCTGAATCAACTTTACCTCATAGTCAAATTTAATTTGATTTCTGCAACCTCCTCCCACATTCCATCCTAGAAATACAGTCAGGACCAGAAATATTGGAACAAGGATAACTGTTTTGGCAGTTGGCCTCTGTACACCACCACATTGACGTTGAAAGGAAACACACCCAGATGGGAGCGAAGTCAGGACTTTCAGCGGTAATTCAAGGGGTTTGACAAAAGTGGGGCACCAACCATTCAGGAAGTACAGCCAGTGGCATACACACACACCCATCGTTGGTGACTGATAAGTAATGGAACGAATGGCTGACAAGCAGCTGCATGGCCAGGAGGCTGTATGTGTGAGATGTGTGATCCTAGTTTACTCATTGTTTTCCTGTTTTTTATTTATATATGTGTGTGTGTGTGTGTGTGTGTGTGTGTGTGTGTGTGTGTGTGTGTAACAGTTCAACTATTAGATATTTTACTGTATCTGACCTTATGGCTGTAATAAACTGATTTGATTTGATACTTATAGAATAGAGATGCTATATTATGTTGTTTCCATCAAGAAGCCAACAATTTCCCTGTTTTTCCCCCTATTCCAATAAATCTACTTAATCCACTTTAATGAAAATTTCATTTCAGAAGCATTCATTTAATCAAGTTCCAGCTTTGCTGACCCGAAAGCAAAAGTACCAAAGTATGACTTCTTGCATGTTCATAGTTTTATTAAATTTCCTTTCCAGAAGGATTTTTCCAGTAAGATTTTTCTTTTTTCTTCCTCCGTGAAATATATGCTATAGTCTTACCTATATAAAATCTTTAAATGCATATTGAGGAGCTGACCTAGAACACTTTTTTAACTCTCACCCCATTAAGGCCCTTCTTTATTTGAGATTCATTGACGACATTTTCATCATCTGGACCCATGGAAATGAATTTCTCATTAAATCCCACCATGACTTCAACAACTTCCATCCCGCCCTCAACCTCAGCCTAGACCTATCTATCTACAGAACAAGTCCATTACCTTGATGTTGCTGTAACACTATGGAATAGACACATAGACATCACATTATACAGGAACCTATAGATTGCCATGCATACATACATGCCAGGACAATCCATGGCAGACCTCAAAAACACTGTTTTGAAAAAGTGGGTCTTTAACAGCACTGTTGAGCAAGAAATTGTTGAACTCACACACATCAAAAAGTTTCACGCAATCCCAGAACGTATCAACAAACCCAATGGGATATTAACACATCATAACTGTGATATAAGATACTGGTAATCTATCTCATGTAAACTTAATTTGCATAACCAACCTATTTCCCCCACCACACCTCTCCCCGATTTAAATCCTACATCAACAAACCCAATGGGATATTAACACATCATAACTGTGATATACGATACTGGTAATCTATCTCATGTAAACTTAATTTGCATAACCAACCTATTTCCCCCACCACACCTCTCCCCGATTTAAATCCTACATCAGTCTTGCCACTTTATGCTTCTGATGAAGTGAGTTGCAGCTCCTGAAGGTTTACAACTTTTAATAAAATTTGTTAGTCAGAAAAGGTGCTACCAAACTCCTGATTTTTTGCCACCATATACTAGGTGTCAGGGAGATAACTGGTGAAGAAGGAGGGGGCTCCCTCCAGGGGGATAAATGCATGCGCAGTAGTGAATCGCTTTGCTTTCCTCCCAAGAGGCTAAAGAAGACCCCGCCCTAGTTTCTTGGGCCTTTTCTCTGAGCATCACTAGTTCATTTTAGTTTAGCTGGATTCTGTCTAGCAGAGTAGAACAATAAAACACTAGAGCTTTTACACCAAGTCTCAGCGTGTTCCTTCACTCGAAGTCAGGACACTATGGCTCTCTTCCTATAAAATCTTGGAAATTGTCTGTACCTTAGCTCCTCCCTTTATGTGTATATTTTAGCTCTCCTTTTATCAATTGGTGTGTTATGTTGGCTCCTCTTTGATGCCTTTGATCCCCCTTCTCTCTCTCTCGATTTAATGTGGAGTTGGCTAGCTGTTTAGGATATATGAACTGATTGTCCATCTGTTCTTGCTCTGCAAACTTCCATTCTTATTCCTAGACTGACAAAATTCCATTACAACTATCTTGAAAGGCAATTCAAGGAACATAGTTAATTTTCTTTCTGCATAATCCAACAGTGTTGCTTGCCTGAACATCTGCAAAATATTATATTGTGCGATTCTTCTAAGCAACTTTACCACAACTGGGTTTGGTCTTTGATAAGACTGAGTCTTGACGAAACCAGCTATGCTGGGTAACCTTTAAGGGAAAACAGAAACCTTCTTCATAAGGGACACGAGAGGATCTGTCGCTCAAGTATTTAAGGAAAATTCAGAACTGTGATCCCTTTCCTGCTTTCGCTTTGGATCTGAATTACCTCAACTTGAGATGCTGTTGTTTCTTTCATCTGCCCTGCACCTCAAGACCATACCTGATCTTCTGTCATGTGCCACACTTCCTTGCTAGGTTCATTACTTAACCCAAAGAACAGCTTTTGTGATCTTTAAGTTGTTCCAATAAAGACATCACCACAATTTGGATTTTAGGATACTGATGAACAATGTTAACATTACACTGAGCATTTTGAAAGAAATATGGGTAATAGCTTTTGCTAATAGTATAAAACTGAAAGTGGATATTTTATTTACCTTTTATTACACAACTAATTTAAATATATTAAACTTGTATGCACAAGAAAAATCCATTTATAGATATGATCAGCACAGATTAAAGCAAGAAAATAAAGCAAAATTAATCTCTAACCTGATTTTACCAGATCATTGAGGATTTCCTCTTGAAGCAGTTGATTAAGAGCAAGTTGGGGAAGATATCCACAAAGGCAGAATGAATATATAGTTCTTAGTAAATCCATATCAGCAATCTCATGTAGATGTTTATTCAAGATACTATTCAGAGTGTCAAGAAACCTTTAAAAATATGGAATACAAACAAATATATAAATTCCTAATAGGATACAATGTAAATCTACAGATAAAGGTAAAGGTTCCCCCCGCACATTTGTGCAGTCGTGTCCGACTCTAGGGGCCAGTGCTCATCTGCGTTTCTTAGCCGAAGAGCCAGCGTTGTCCGAAGACGCTTACACGGTCATGTGGCCGCATGACGCGCGCGGAACGCTGTTACCTACCCACCAAAGTGGTACCTATTAATCTACTTGCATTTGCATGCTTTCGAATTGCTAGGTTGGCAAGAGCTGGGGCTAGTGCGGGAGCTCACTCCGTCACGCGGGGATAGGGATTCGAACCTCCGAACTTGCGATCTTCCGATCAACAAGCCTGGCGTCTTACCCTCTTATATATCCACTTACAACTATGTACTTATGAGATAAATTAGGAAAATTTCTACATATTGCTATTTTGTAATAGAAACTTCCTTCCTCAATCAAAAACAAAAAGCATAGCCCTTGCGTCAGATTCCCTCACTTGATTTGTTTGGTACTAGCATCTCTTCTAGAACTAATTACATTTCAAGTTAAGAATACTTGGACTATACTAGCTTTTTAAGTTATTGTAATACCTCAATTTTTAATATTATTTATCAAAGACTGGAAATGTAATTTGCTGCACTTGCCTATGATTTGTTTCTATCCTGGTAGTCAGGTTATCAAACAAACTACAATGGCATCAGCATTGCCCAAGTTTTTCATAAGATGGCATGGGCATCTACTGGGGGGAGGCAAAGAAAACTTGTGTCCGCTGCTGGGATGCAACTATTTAATATCAGCATTTGCGTAACATCTCTGTCTCTGTGTTGTCATTTTGGCATCACTGTGGTCTGCTGCAGATATTGCTGTAAGATAGATTTGATTCTGTCTATTCATTTTTTTCTTAAAATGTACTAATTAAACGCACTGGCTCAGAAGCCTGGTTTAGACCTATGTTTTTGCAAAATGCGCTGACTTTGACAATTATGTCAGCACTACAGAAAAAAAGCCATTAAAATATACTTTGTAAGTCAAAAGTTTATTAAGCGGTTCACCAACATTCCCAGCAATGTACAACTGGTCCATGAAAAAAAAAAATCTGAGGACCACAGGCTAAGCCAGTGTTTCTCAAAGTGAGGATCTCAAGACAAGGGATAGCAAGTAAGTGCCTTCCTGCTGAAGGCTTTCCTTTCTTTATCAGGTTGATGCATTGATGCAAATGCATGCTGAATGTAAACCAACCTGGCAGGTTCAAGCAATCTGTATGGAGCCTGAGCGATGGTGATCTTTTTAAAAAAGACACTACATTTAATTATGAAAGAAGGAATGACGATGCCTTAAGGCAGGGCTTTCCAAACTTTTGCCATTGGCGACACACCAACGGCCGGTCCACAAAAACCTGGAAGTGCTGGCGGCGCAAAAACCAGAAGTGCCGGCGGCAGTGCTTCTGGGTTGCCGCCACGGCGGCAGTGGCTGCTCCTTCGAAAGGGCAGGCTCCGGGGACCCCGAAAATGCCCTCGGTTCAGGCAGGGAGGCGAAAAGCCTCCCTGCGCACGCGCATGTTGCCGAGCGGCGCTCAGCTGTTCTGCGGGGAGAATTTCCACCCCGGCTCCAGGGCAGCGTGTGCGTGCGGCAAGGGGAGGCTTTTGCCTCCTTGCCAGAACCGAGGGCATTTTCGGGGTCCCCGGAGCCTGCCCTTTCGAAGGGGCAGCCGCTGCGGCCGCACGGCAACCCGGAAGCACCGCCGCCGGTGCTTCCGGGTTGTCACGCGACACACTTGGGGCCCCCAGGCAACACAGTATTGTGTCGCGACACACAGTTTGGAAAGCTCTGCCTTAAGGGCACAGACCATTTGACCCAACTCTTATTCTGCAGAGAGAATTTCCACAGAGGGGAAGGGATTTCCAGGCCACAAGCACAAGGGTGGAACTGAAAGACCAGGCTGTGCGGAGGCACTGAGAGAGAGGCCCAAGGGCCGCTTACAGTCTGCCAATGCCTTGTGAGCACAGGGCCGCAACTAGGGGGGGCAAGCGGGGCATGTGCTCCGGGCGCCATGCTGGGGGTGCGCCAAAATGTCAAAATAACCCATGGGGGGGGGCGTGGAATCCATTTTTGCCCCGGGTGACACAGACCTGTGTGAGCAGGAGCAGCAGCAGCTGTTTAACAACAGTATTTTGGTACCCAGAGCAACCCAGGCAAGGGAAGAGCCTTTTCCCCTTTTTCTCCTGACCTTGATGAATGAGAGAGGCTATCCTGAAAGGGAAGCCCAGATCCAGGAATTATGCAGAGCAAGCCAGCTCCCCCTTCCCTTTAAAAATATGGTTTCTACTACTAGTACCACATCCAAAACGTGGGGCTTAAGGCTTTTTATATTAGATTTTGCCTGATTTGTTATAATGACACACTTTTTTGATTAGATAGAAACTCCTACTGTTTATTCCGATTGATGATTCTTATTATATCTCCTGCCTCTGTTAGTTACTGGATATAGATTTGATTTGGCTTTAAAGTGCTCTATACCCTGGCCTCTGGTTTGAAGGGGTAGTGGACCACTAAGAGATGTTTTGGTCTTTTAACTATCTGTTGATTTTCTTTGGACTCTCTTTTAATGATATATTCTGTCAGCTTTATTGTTGTATTTTGTAAGCTACCCAGAGTTGTAACACATTGGGGCAGCCTGTGAAAAGAAAGAAAGAAAGAAAGAAAGAAAGAAAGAAAGAAAGGAAGGAAGGAAGGAAGGAAGGAAGGAAGGAAGGAAGGAAGGAAGGAAGGAAGGAAGGAAGGAAGGAAGGAAGGAAGGATCATCTTTACATGCACCACAAATCTAATGTTACTACATAAATTCTTATTCAATTTTATACAGCCTATAAATCTCTTTTCTATTTCTTTTCTCTTCTGCTCTTCTATTTCTTTTTTGCTCTTTTGTCTTGTTTCCCCTTTCAAATATTTGTTAAAATCAAACAAAAAGAAAATAAAAATATGTTTCTATTTTTTTGTTTGTTTTACTGGGGGGGTATGTGTCATCACATAAATCCACCTTTTACTGGGTTGCAGTAACCCAAAATTTGAGAACCTATAGGCTAAGCCCATGTTGTAATACCCATCGCCATTAAATAATTCTATATATTAATCTGTGGGAAATTTGAGATTATTCACAAATGACCAGAAATGTTTCAGAAATTATTTCTGAAGTGAGTATTTCCTAAAAAATAACCTACTCCTGGTTTTGGCCACTGGGGAGATGATTGAGATTAGAATAGGCTCGCAGAATAATTATAACCTCCTTCAGGTTCAAGGATTCAGGGTGAAGCATCACTTCCTCAAGAAATTTATCCATCAGTTTGACTGGATGAACACCAAGATTTTCAAAGGCTGAAAGTAACAGAATTACCTGAAATCAAAAGGAGAAGTTAAGTAACGCGTATACATTTTAAGTGTACTACTGAGATAACTTTATTAAGAGGATTTTTTAAAAAAAATAAACAAAAATCTTATTAAGCCTGAGAATATACAACTGAAAAGAAAAGCAAATTCCTTTTTGCTTTCCTGCATCTCTGTTCCTCTTTCCTCTATTCTCAGCTTCTCAGGCAAATCTCTCCTCTTTTGATCTCTGTGGAATAGTATGGAGCTAATTTGCTACAATAATTTTAAACCAAAGTTGCCCAGCCTGGTTGTATTCTCCAAATCCCAACTGTTGACTTCTCAAAGCCTTTCCAAATTTTAATTTTTTGTAACACAGAAGGGAGTTATGATATGGATCAGAATAACTATATTACTTATAATTGTTAGTTTAAATTGAATTCAACTTAAAGCAAAACTACAGTATTCATCTGGGAAAAATACCCCTGCAGAATGTGGAAGAACAATAGTGTCTGCAGTTAGTTGCTCAGAGGGTATCAATCTACTGTTGCTCCACACACATCCCTTTTTTTTCCCACCTGACTTCCAGCCTCATGGGACGTTCTGTTGTAACATGGGAGAGAATCATTTTGAGTTGCAGCAGTCAGATTAAACAGTTCAGATTTCTCTTCTACTAGGTTTTTAAGTATTTAATAAAATATTATTTCAACAAATCATATATTTGGTGACTGATACATCTATTTCTATTTGATTATATTTTGCTGGTTTTATCACTACTGGAGGGGCTGAAATTTTCTATGGACTTATTATTACACTGTCACTATATTTTAAATCATCAGCTGGCATTGGAGTCCTTTCTAGATTGGATGGCAAAGTACCATTGTTTCTCTAAATATGTGGAAGTATTAAACCTGCCCCAAATCACTAGGCCACAAAAACATCATATTGCACTGAACACTGTTAGCTTAAATTCAGTCATCCGGTTCAAAAACCCTATTATACTTTTGCAGTTACAGGAACTATCCCAAATAATATTATAAATCTAAAATAAATTTAAAAACAATATTAACATCCCATGCAAATATTCATTTACTACTGAGAATGCCAGTAATATGAATAGTGACATTCTACAAGCTTACCTCATTTCTGTTCCACGTATAGAAGACTGATGCGACATAATCTGCTAATGCAGAATAAAGTATCCTGTTTTGGTACCTTAACTTGGAACCACTTTTCAAAACATTCAGCAGCTTCAAAAATGGAGTTCCTTCAATATTTTCTAATGCATGCAAAGAAAACTAACATTGGAAAATGTACTGGGTTGATAACATTTGTCAAATGTAACCTAAGTAAACACATTTGTGCTTTTAGTTTGTAAAAAAAACCATGATAAATCCCAAAGCAGAAAATACAATATAATTGGCAAAACTAAACAATTGCTCAAGGAACAAGCAGGGGTCTAGTGGAGGTTCTCTCTTTTGAAGAATTTATTAACATGCCATGACTTTTTGGACCTTCTCCATATCTATCATGTGTCCACTGCATATTGTTAAACAAAATAAAAGACCTCTTGTGCTGCTTTAGAGGAGCCTAACGCTGATCTTTTTGAGCCAATTCTGTTAAATATTTATTTCTAACTTCCACTATAAATATGCAAATCTAGTTTTATAGACTATAGGCTATGTGCAAATTTCCAGATAATACATACACGTTTATTACAGCCCTAAGGCCAGATACAATAAAATTATATAATAGCAACATTCTTACACACACACACACACACACACATATATATGTATAAAACAAACAAACAAACAAAAACAATTAGTATAATACAATCTAAAATTGATTTAGAATGAAAATACTAAAATAAATTGCAATAAAATAATATGTTAAGAAATTCTAAATCTAAGTGATGGTGTGGCATATTGTGCAGATGGTAGCACAGAACTGGGCAACCTGGGAGGATATTTTCGGGTCCTTGTCCGAAAGAAGTAGCATTAAATAGAAATCACACTCCCTGCCAGGAAATTTCTTCAATAACGGATATATAAGGATCTGTCTAGAGTCCTTACATAGGGAACAGTATAACAACATATGGCTTAGGGTTTCTATTGAGCCATCACCACATGGACATAACCGAAGGTGCATAGGAGTACCCTTAAAATGTCCAAAAAGGACTGCTGAGGGCAGTGTGTCCAGCCTGGCTAAAGTGAAAGCTTTACGAAATTTCAAAATTGTGATGGATGACAAATAAGAAGCTGGAACGAACCCTTCTGGAAGAAAATGACAGATATTAGGGTGTATATAAACAGATAATAGTTTCCTTTAACCATCTATCATTCCTATTTTTCTTCTGTTCTTGGGTTCTTGGTGTTCACTGAGCTTGGTTGTTTCCTTGCAAACATTCCATTCCATTATTAGCTCATGGAAGGCTGGAGCCTATCTCTACGCTAGGGAGTTCCTGAAAGCTTGGGTTTCTGACAAGTCGGCCATCAACAGACACAGAGAGATAAACCCCATCTACATACCAGGTATGACAAAATCAAGGAAGGAAACAAGCAGCCCAGAGCACATCTTCCCTAGCAGCCGTCACCCAGATAAGCAGGAAACAGCCAATATCCAGGGAAGCAGGACACAGTGCCAGATAAACAATGTCCTAATCAAGGAACTGTCAAGGAAGAAACCACACCCCAACCAAGACAAGGCAAGCTATATATAAACAGCCAGCAAACTCCACTCTCCCTCATACTGATGATGTTACCTAGCCTGGAAATTAAACATCTGCAGAAAGACAAGCAAGCTCAGAGAACACCAAGAACCCAACAGTTCAACCCCAAGCCACATATACTCTCTACTATTTTCTTCTTTTGCTACTCATCAGCAAGTACCTCTATGTAAACTCCTATGGTAAATTAAAAGAAATTGGCTTCAAGAACATTATAATCAAATACACTGATTTGAACATTAACAATCTCATATATTTGTCATGACTTACCTATTACTGTCTTACTACAAGCATTCAGGATTGGAACAGAGAGATAATCCATTTCACCCAGTACAGTGAACATTTGAAAAGCATTTGGAACTGTAAATTCACCCATCAGACTCAATATCTTGCTCTAAATTGAAATAAATTTGGAATTAGCCAGAAATATCATTGGCCAACATGAGGATTATAAAATTATTGTTTGTCATCACAGAGAGGTAAGAAATATTTTTCTCTTACTTTTACTTTGAAGATTTCAAGTTTTGAGAAAGTACTCAAAAAGTTCAATTTTTTTTTCTGTTTAAGATTAGCCATTTATATCTGAATACTTATTTTTGATTTCTCACTTTCTATATAGTTATGGTATCTTCATAGTTATGTTGGTTTTTTACCTTGGTTGTCTTTATAACTTATTTATGCTGTTATTTTGATCTTTATTTGTATTATGTTTTTATATATTGTTAGCCACCTAGAGTTGCTATGGTGAGATGGGTGGCAGCCATAGAAATCAAATAAATGAAAATATGTTTCTTCCATCAAAAGTTCTTGAAAAAAGGAACACAGAAATAATGCATTCATTTCTGTTGCACTACAACTGTAACAATTAATATGTAATATTTATTTATTTTATTTAGAGTCCACCCTACTCCAAACAAGTCTGGGCAGCTTACATAAAAAAGCAAGAAACCATAAAATAGAAAAACTGTGGAGTCCTTGGTGCTCTCTGAACCTTGTGGTTTTCTTGCAGACGTTTCTTTGCCAGACTAGGCAACATCTTCAGTGCGAAAAGGGAGTGGGACTTAGAAAAACAGATCATGTACATCCAGGTAAAACAAGAAAACTGTAGGACTCAACAACCACCCTATTCCAAGGCCTGGGAGAACAGCTAAGTGTTCAAAGATGTCTGGAACATTATCCAGGTGGGAGCCATTACAGATTCTGGGGTGGGTGGGGAGGAGACACCGTTCCAGATGATAGGTGCTGTGACAGAGGAGACACACTTCCTAGGTCCTGATAGATATTTGACTAAGGAGACCTGGAGCACATCTACCCTACCTGATTTTACTGGATAGGTAGAAATTGTAAGAGATAGGTGGTCCCTCAGATAATCAGGCCCTTGACTATATTTCATGATTCTTGACATTCATAGCTCTTTTTTCCTCCATGTTGACAAAAGAAATGGTATCTGTATGTACATTCATGCAATCTTAATCTAAGAATTGAATACACAGATGAAAGAATAGTATCAATTTTTTACCTCCAAATTTCTCTTAAGTGTCAGTGGTACATCCTTCCCAATACTGCGCATTATGGTTTGCAATATAAACACGTTTGATATTTTGTGGACCTTCTCTTCCAAAAGTAACCTATTAAGAAAAGAAACTCAGGAAAAGAATATGCAATGGACATAAACTTATGGAACAGTTACCATTATGCACACAGACACAGACACGCTTTGACACAATACATCTTCCACTTGAAACACAATACATTTTAAACATTAGGAAGATTAAATTAAAAATACAGCTAATTTTGCAGACTTACTACAGACAACGGTAGATTGGGAACGTCCAGTGCATCTCCTATGGTTATGTTTATTACATGAAAAGTTTCACTTGGATAAGTTGCCATAGTGTCATGTATTTCAGTTATGACATTTGGGTCATATGCCTGGTTTAGACAAGCATGATTTCATTTCTTCATTCCATGAAAGTTCTACTGAGTTAGATATAGGTCTACGTAGAGTTCTGGGGAAAGTATTTACTGTTTTCAGATTTTTAAAATAGTTTGTCACTGAACATTATGAAATAAATGAAACAAACGTCCAACTATGGTGTTTTAGGAAATCTGAACAGCAGTAAGTACTTTTTCACAAAACTGTATATAATCTATATATTTCTCAAATCCCTGAATCTTTTTTTTTATTGAGCCTCTGAAATTATTTGTGTCAAGAAAAATCCAAGAACTTTTTAAAATCTTAAATCATTGGAATGATTTTGCCACCTTCTACGCGTGGGAACAACTTTCCCACTATCAACATGCACTCCTACTTTGATCAGTTGAAAAAGGCCCTTCAGATCCCCTCTTCATAGAAGTTGGACCATCCAGTATGTCAGGAGGGGCCTTCTTTTACATGGGTCCCAGGCTGTGGAATGCGCACCCTAAGGAGATGTGTTTGGCCTCCACTCAGCCAATACTTAGGAAGTTTAACAACACAAAAGCTTTTCCACCAAGCTTTTAATTATTAATTCATTTTCATGATAATTTCAATTCTGATTTTAATTGTATGCTCTTTTAATATTTATATTATTATATATTATATTATATTATATTATATTATATTATATTATATTATATTATATTATATTATTATTATATTATTATTATATTATTATTATATTATATTATTATATTATATTATTATATTCGCACACACAAACAGACATATAGGAGACAGTGATGGTGATAGATGTAGTGGTGCCAAGTGACAGCAACATCAGGAAGCAGGAGTATGAGAAGCTGGAGAAGTACCTGAAGGAGGAACTAGAGAGTATGTGGAAAGTGAGGGCCAAAGTGGTCCCAGTGGTGGTAGGAGCACTCGGGGCTGTGACTCCTAAGCTGGGAGAGTGGCTCCAACAGATCCCAGGAGCAACATCAGAGCTCTCTGTCCAGAAGAGTGCAATGCTAGGAACAGCTAAGATACTGCGCAGAACCCTCAAACTCCCAGGCCTCTGGTAGAGGACCCGAGGTTGAGGAAGACACATACTACCCATAGCGGTGAGAAGGGAATTTTATATTCTCTAATGCTCTAAGGTGCCTTGATTACTGAAAAAAAAATTAAAAGTGGGAGAAACAAATGTAAGAGGACAACCTGGGTATGGACACTAAAGATTCCCAGGAGGACTGTCCTGGGATTGTCCAAGACTACACCAGAGATTAATATAATTAATATAAACTGGAAGGTGTCCTGTTAAATTTTTCATTTATATCTTATTCTGAATCATGGTATGTTAAATTTGGCCTAGGAAAGTAAGAGTCTGATCTTATGTATATTTACTTGTCAATAACTCCCACTGAGTTCAATGAGGCTTGCTTCTAAATAAATGCATACATGTGCTGTATATTCCATTTTATACTCTGAAGCAGTTTTATACAAACATTTCTAGCATTCAACCTCTTTAATTTTCAAGTATCTTACTGGGTATTTAATCAACTTAAATTCACAGTGCTAAAATCTCATTGTTTTTACTTATGGCCTCATTTGGATGCATCACTAAATTCAAGCTACCTCTGCCACCAATTCTCTTTCCTCTTGCACCATCACAAGGAGGTGAAAAAAGCTCCCATTTCCAATGAAAATCTAATGAGTGCTTCATCTGAACCCCAAACTATGATTAGTCTTAATTATAGTTTACCAAAGAAACCTATAATTTGAACTGGAATTAAGACTAAGCTCAAGATGTTTTGGTTCAGAGATACATTGGAATAAGCTACAACTGTTTAACTGGGAAGAAACTTGCCCGACAATTGTGCCCAAAAACTGATGAGTAGCAATTTACAAACTTAACACTTGTAAGAAATCAAGGTCTTCTCTTATCTTACTGTAGTCCAAACTGAAGAGCTTCCACATTCTTGCATTTTTCCATGTCTTTCAAAGTGTTTGCAATAACTGAGATACATCGATCATTAAATTCATTGAGACGTTCCTATTCAAAAGATTCAAAAGTCATTTTAGCAGATTTTCAAGGAAAGATAAAGTCATACTCCCGACAGAGGAAAAATTAACGAAGCAAATTCCTACTGCTATGGGGAAAGAGCCAAAATGCACAGTACCACATTTTATTAGGACTGTATTAATTGTACAGTGAGCTTTCTCATTCTCTCAGTTAAATCCTCTAATGTATTGTCGAAGGCTTTCACGGCCGGAGTTCAATGGCTGTTGTGGGTCTTCCGGGCTGTGTGGCCGTGTTCTGGAACACGGCCACACAGCCCGGAAGACCCACAACAGCCATTAAATCCTCTAATGTTAGAGAAAGAACAAGTGATCCACCGCACAGCCTGCTCAAAGTAGAGTTTCATGCTGTATGGAGGTTGTGCAAAGGGGCTTCCATTCCTTTTCCAGCTTTAAACAGAGGGAGCTGGGAGAGGAATCAGCATTTGGGCTGCTCCATAGAAATACTGCACAGGGAAAGGGATAATGTCAATGAGCTAATAAAAGTGCCAGTTCAACTTTGCTGCTCCTTCCTGCTAAACCAGAGCTTTCCAAACTTTTCATGTTGGTGACACACTTGCATACATCATTTTGCGACACACTCTTACAGCAGGGCACAAAGCAGGCACTAGAACTGCACGGAAACACAGCAGGTTTGGAGGCAGCAAGGCACAAGGCAGGCATTAGGACCTGTGTGGAATCCTGGCAGGGCTCGGAGGCAGCAGCAGCCACGACACACCCAGACACTGCAGCAGACACACTAACGTGTCCCGACACACAGTTTGGAAAGCTCTGTGCTAAACATTCCAACCTGGGTACACTGTTGAAGACAGTGATGGGGACATTTCTGGAACTCCCGTTCCCTTTCTCTTTGGCCCTTCCAACCGAAATGAAACCATTACCCACTACAAATAACAAGCAGGACCTAAAGCAATGAATGAGCATCAAGAACCTAAGAGGGAGGGTTGGAACCATAATCACAGAGTAGACCAATTTAAATGACCTTGATAAATAGTTCACTTAAATCCTAATAACGTCAGTAAGACTACTCTAGAAACGAGATTGCCCCATAGCTTTTTCTTTTCTCTCTCTGTCTCAAAAATTAGAACATTTAAACACTCGCCCAAATATAGTTGTTTCTGGAAAGTGAGTTAAGCACAGGACTAATTAGTATTAATCATAATAGATATAAAGTAGCAACCATCCACTTGTGAATCAGATACAGAAGAAATACATAGCCTGTCCAGGAAATTTAACCCCAATGCTTAATATATTGCAATAGGGTAAGCCAACTTTTGTTAAGGTCCACATTCCCTCAGTGATCATCTGTTTAGGGTCTCACTGTAGACAGGTTGAATCAAGTAGTAGGTAAGGCCAGAGTCAAACAAGGAATAGTCCTTTCTGACATCATCTTCTCTCCCTCTCTCTCTCCCTCTCGCAGGTTGCAGGAATAGGACAGTCTTGATAAAACAGCTTCTAGATTTAATGTTAATTAATAGGAATACTATATACTCAGCTGTGCATTTACTTGTGCTAACAGGTACATCCTGTTTTAGATTACATGTGGTGACCTTCAATATTTGCTGTGTTTTGTACATTTATACCCTGTATTTTATAAAGCTTTCTCTCTTAATAAGGTAAGTGGTAACAAAATACCATAACTGAAAGTAACTTTGTAAGTCAAAGAGCAAACAAAAAATAAAACAGGGTTATGTTTATTTAAAAGCAAAGTCCTGTAAAATATTAGGGATAAAATGCTGTGCTGAATAAAAACTGCTGTACTGCATTGGCTAAGAAACTCAACTGTAATTTCTATCTCACTTTTCCTGTGAACTCTTCAACAGGACATAGAAAAGTCTCTTGCAAGTCAAGCTTGACTCCTTGCAATGTCATGGCCACATCCATGTCACTGTCTTGACAGCCATACAAAAAGTTTGCCATTGCCTTCTTCTGGGACCTTTTTTAAAAAACTTTCCAGTCTAGGCTATGTGCCTGATAGTTTCTGGTGGATTCCCGAGTACAAACCAGGTCCAATTCTGCTTAGCTGATCAAAATCTTAGCTGATCAAAATCAAAATTCTGCAAATTACTTGGGAAGATAGGCAGACTAATGTTAGCGTATTAGAAGAAGCGAAAACCACCAGCATTGAAACAATGATCATCCAACATCAACTTCGCTGGACCGGTCATGTTGTTCAAATGCCTGACCATCGTCTTCCAAAGCAGCTACTTTACTCCCAACTTAAGAATGGAAAACGGAATACTGGTGGACAGCAAAAGAGATTCAAAGATACTCTCAAAGCTAATTTAAAAAAATGTAATATCAGCATTGAGAACTGGGAAGCCCTAACTCATGAGCGTTTCAATTGGAGGTCAGCCTTTATTAATGGCGCTATGGACTTTGAAGAAGCACGAGTACAGGGCGAAAGGGAGAAAAGAGCTAAAAGGAAGGCACGTCAAGCAAACCCTCATTATGACCGTCTCCCACCCGGAAACCTATGCCCTCATTGTGGGACGTTGTGCGGATCCAGAATTGGCCTTTATAGCCACTTACGGATCCACTGTTAAAACTTTACCTTTGGAAGACAATCTTACTCGGCTACGAGTGATCGCCAATGAATGAATGAATGAATGAATGAATGAATGAATGAATGAATGAATGAATGAATGAATGAATGAATGATGTGCCTGATAGTTTCTGGTGGATTCCCGAGTACAAACCAGGTCCAATTCTGCTTAGCTGATCAAAATCAACTAATATCGACTTAAGTGATGCATCTGGTCAGGTAATCTTATGCATGTCAATTTGGAAATAAATCCTAAATTCAATGGCACTTTCAGATAAAGGAGTACAGACTAAAAGCCATAGATCAACAGTAGCTTTTGCAATGCGTAGATAATGAAACTGAACTGTGATAGGGTCTTTTGAAAGACACAAGAATATATTTAGTATGTCTCTAGACATACTAAATAATCAGTTTAACTTTTCAGGCCAGCACAGTCCTTATTCTAAAACATCCCTTAAGTTTTGTCTAGATTATAAATGTTTTTTGCTTACCTGACAAGTCCTCAGTAACGTCTGAACCAACCGGGTATTTTGTGGAACCCTTAATTTTACCACAGCAAGTAGACTGTATGCCAAATCATTGCTATCCATGTACTTTGCCTCATCCATCACGCATTGGCAGAGCTGTTGAAACTGAGGGTGTTCAAGCACCAGCTTTGTCTCATCATAGTTCTGTCTTTTCAGTGTATTTTTTTTTAGCATCCACATAGTTGAAAAACAGTTACTGACATACTTTGAAGAGACTGGACTTCTTGCAGCAAGGTCTAGTACATCACAGGGAGATACACACTTTTGAAGGTCACTGAAAAATTGCTGGGACATGTTAAATCCATCCTTTTCTTCAATGGTATTTCTAACTTCCTCTGAGGAGTTCACTTGAATGAGTTTGGAGCTCTCCTCATGCCCAAGGTCATTAGCTGTTGTCTGTTCATTTGTACCACTGCTCCCAACATAAACGTAAGTATTTTGAGAACAAGGTGAAATAGAAGAATGAAGCCAGCAAGAAGGAACATACAACAGATGTTGAATATTTTGTACAGAACTTTTATACCCACTAATCCCAAATGCAGGTGTTCTGATTTCATTTCTAGGAAAAGGTGTCCTTGCATTGTGACATGCCTGTAGCCTTCTCACTGACCTTATAAAATAATCCAGTTTCCTATTCATCTTCCTGTCTCTTTACAATGTCTTGCTTGGAAAAACTTATCTGAACCTAAAGAAGAAAATCAGAAAAGAGCTATTTAGATTGCTTGTTAAGTGAATTCATTTGCCAGTACAGTCCATGGAAAATATGCAATCAGTTTAAGGAATGTTTTCTGTGCTGCAATTAGTACAAAAATCTGTTTTCCAAATGGAGTGCCAACCTAACTATAAGACTGAAATAATAATAAGAGGACTGAGTACTGCAAGACTTAGGGCCAAAACTTGGGCCAAAATTTCTCAACTGAGACAAAACTATGAACACTTAGAGGCCAAACTAAATTTAGTATTTAGCTTGACAGCTTTCCGAGTTTGCAGTTGCATTTTAGTTAGATCAGTTTCTTGAATAAACTGCAGTGGAGTGTAAAGAAAATGAAGAGGTCTACTTGCTCAGTTAAGTGTTTTAAAAGATCTGTTTTTTGACCCCATAGGTTAATTTCAAAATAAAGATTACACTGGCATTTTTAAAAAATCACGTTTTAATTCACTCCTCCAATTTTGCACATTTACAGGCCCATGAAAGAATCACAACAGCAACTACACGTGTTCGTTTCTCAGAAAACCGGAAGCTTCTCAAAGGCATTAACTAATAATAGAGGAAGAAAGGCAAGAAAAGAACTGTATACTATTCAACACTAACTTGCAGAGTTCATAGCCACAAGATAAGGCTGTGGAGATCTAGGAATACAAGCCTAGGGAATGGGGGAGCAACAGAAGCAACGTCACCCTCTCTTTATTAGATTATCAGCAGCCTGTGGTCGAGCGCTATTAGAAAAGACAGACACCGAAACCATTGTCAATCCATGCAGCTTTTCAGTACTGAGAATTGCACCAAGGACAGCAAGCCACTGCGTCGCGCAGCTCTCCTGACCTGAACGCGAGAAAAGTGCAAAGCGCCTTTGCCACGCCACGCCCTCCTTGCCCCGATCCCGTGGGGGATCGAGAGAGGCGCGTGTTCTCCCACCCTGCCTGCAGACTTTCAAGCGCCCCGTTCCATTTACCTGCCTCTCCGCGCGAGACGCTCAATGCAAGAACCCGGGTGATGCAAATTCGCATGCGACGCGACGGAGAATCCCTTCCTCGAGATACGATTGCCTCAAGTGGACAAAATAAGTCAGTCGCCAAGGCGTCACGCTTTCGCCTCCCGTCAGACTGTGCGCGCCTAGTTGCTAGGCAACCTCCCGCAGCTCCTCGGATTTCTTGCCGCGGTTGTTGCTCGATGGCGAAGTTCGTGCTGGCAGGTGAGGGGGAAGCTCCTCTAAGTTGACTCTTACACCCCCCCGCTGGTTGAGGATGACTGAATGCTTTTGGACTAGGCTGGCGTCTCCTTTTCTTCCCTGTATCGTTGTTAGTTTCATGCTTCTTTATAGACCGCCCAGACTGATGGGGGCGGCTTGCAGATACTCTAAATAAGTAGAACAGAGCTTTCCAAACTGTGTGTCGGGACACGTTAGTGTGTCCGCTGCAGTGTCTGGGTGTGTCACGGCTGCTGCTGCTGCCTCCAAGCCCTGCCAGGATTCCGCACAGGTCCCAGTGCCTGCCTTGTGCCCTGCTGCCTCCAAACCTGCCCTGCCAGGATTCCGCGAAGGTCCTAGTGCCTGCCTTGTGCCTTGCTGCCTCCAAACCTGCTGATTCCGCGCAGGTCCTAGTGCCTGCCTTGTGCCCTGCTTTAAGAGTGTGTTGAGAAATGATGCCCTGCTGTAAGAGCTGTCGCGAAATGATGCATGTCTAAAAAGTGTGTCACCAACATGAAAAGTTTGGAAAGTTCTGAAGTAGAAGAAAAAGGCTTCCCGGTTGGAAGTCATGTCTTCCTGAGACAGAGAGAACAAGGCGTTTAAACCTTTTGTCATCTACGTATCACACTCAGTTTTTACGATTTTGCTTTTTGGACTGGATTTTTATTGTATTTGTAAGCCACCAAGAGTCTGTCAAATTGCAGCGGGTAAAAACCAAATCCATAAATAGATAGACAGTGCAAGGCAACAATAGTTGAGTGGTTCCTACCTAAGCCAAAGTTATTTAAGCAAACCAAATTAGGGGTTCAGGCTTAAGCTCTTATTTGGTTTGTTTGGTTTTAGCATACAGGCTTGTATGAACCAGCCGTTGTAATGGTTTATCATATTGTATGAATTCAGCCTGCTGTGGATTATTCAATAAATCTTGATTAAAGGAATCATAACTTAACACAGTATGAATCCAGCCATATCTTCTGTGTTAGAAACATTGTATAAGACCTGCTGTATCTGGGCTGCACAATTCATTCAACTACTAGATGGCAGCAAAGAGAGTCATAAACCTTTAAATCTTTGTTTCCAGTCTGGATTTTTTGCTGCCCAAATACCATAGGGCCAATTGTATAAACTAACTTTAGCCCGTTTTCTGATTTGTTTTCAGTGTCTTCTAATCAACCAAGGGCTGCAAAATCAAATTAAAAGGACAAAGTCAATGAATTGCCTAAGCAATCCAACTCCTCTTTTATGGATTATTTCAATAAAATCTTCACAATAACACACCTACCTTCTCAATTAAAAAAAAAATCTATCAAAGTTGTGTACAAATATTGTGTCTGTGAAATAATGTGTTGTTGTTGGAGTTTGATCATCATCATAATGATGCTGCTCTAATTTTTAATATCAAATTATTTCAACATTACCTGCAATGGTTCAGGTTTGGGGCTAGGACTGGGGAGACCCAAGTTCTAGTCCACCCTCAGCCATAGAAGTTTCGGGTGACTTTGGATCAATCAGCCCAACCTCCCTCACTGGGTGGTTGCTGTGGGGAAAAATAGGAAGCAGCAGCACTGTGTACACTGCCTTGAACTCTTGAATGAAAGGCAGGATATAAATCCAATAAAGAAATCACAAGTTTATAAATGTGTACAATTCTTATTAACTACTTAATTTCCAGGTAGGGCAGATTGCCCCTATTATGCTAAGGCAGAACTCCTAGCTGACTATCTGCAGAAAAACTTGCCTAACTTCAGGATACACAAGATTGTTCAACATCCTGACAACTGGGAGGTAAAAAGTTTTCAGTCTGATTCACTACTGAGGAGATTCTCTACTTTTGGAATCCATTAACCATCAGAAGCATCTTTATAGGTGGCAGAAGAGACAGATAGTGTATAAAAATAGTTATATTGAGACGATAATGAAGAAAGCTACTGAACTCTGCTAACCATTGAATTTGGTTATATGTAACCTTATTATATTCAAATGTATGAGAGTTTAGGGGCATAAAATGAAATTTGGCAAATCTACAATATATACAATAAATCTACAATAAATATTGCTTTATATTGCTTTAATATTTATTGATGGATAAGAACTGATATATTGATGTCATATTGACAAAAGCTTCATCTGTGTAGCTTTAGCTTTAGCTTAGACTGAGATAAATTAGATTTTTTTTCTTTGGAATTATTGCAGAATTTAGATAAGTCAGAGGTAAAAAAACACACCAATTGGTGGCAAAAAGTGTGTGAAAATACTGTCCACTAGTGGATATCTCCGTATATTTGTCTAGAACAAATTTATAATTGGGTGTTGATTAAAGCAGTCACTGAGGAATTTACTCTATAGATTATCACAGAATCTGTTTTTCTGCTAAAATGCTGAAAGTGAACAATTACTTATTAAGATACTTAGGTGCACACATATTTAACCAGACTCTGTTTTCCTTTATTTTGTTTTCTTCCAGTTCTATTAATGTGGTCATATTAGCATTTCCTCTGTATACTGTATGTGCATGTGTATGTGTATGTTTAGCCTAAAAAAGGGAAGCTTAAGGGAAAATAATTTCTTGAATAAAATACAATTTTTCTTTAGCTCCAGAGTGCCAGGGTAAAATCAGTTGGTAGAAATTGCAGGAAAACAGAATGCCTTAGGCTGTTATGAGCTGTCTTTCACTGAAAGTATTTTAGCAGAGATGTGGTAGTCTTTTTCCAGGAATAATGTGGATTCTTCATTGAGCAGGGAATTGGACTAAATGATCACCAAGGTCTCCTCCAACTTGATCATTATGTAAATCAAAAATGGAGAATGTATTTCATCTTGCAGGCTGAGCTGGCTCTGGGTGTCCAAATATGGGTGCCAAATGTTACCAGGTGGGCATGTTGCATTGCTGGTGTGTGAGCTCTCCTCCACCCTGATGAACTTGCCTGCATCCACTCTTACATTCTACTCACAAATATATTCTTCACATTAGCCTCCTGTTCTGTATGAAGGGAAGAGTGTTTGGATAATTGTAGAAAATGAAAGGATGATTATTTCAACATTGCTATGAAAGCCATTTATGGATTTGTACACATTAGCATTGTACGTTATGCTTTTTTAAAAAATAAAGCTTTATTAAGTTTTTCAACAAATACATAAAACTACAAGAAATGAGATAAAGTATACTACAAGGGAAAAAAAGAACTAAAAAGCGTGAAAATACAAAAAAAGACTACTACATAATACATACATACTAACTTCTGACTTTCTACAACAAAGATATGAATAAGTCAATATCAGTCTCTTACTCTAGTTCAAACTAGAATAAGCATTACTTCTATAAAACATTTCCATTCTCAATATAACATTTCCTCTAAGACACTATTTTTCCCTTGGGAGGGATGGATGGATGGATGGATGGATGGATGGATGGATGGATGGATGGATGGAGATATATATATATATATATATATATATATATATATATACACATACATACATACATACATACACACACACACATACACACACACACACACACACACACACATTTTGATGACATAAAAAATTCCCCCCCCCTTAATAGACAGATAAACAAATATTATCCTTCCGCATTACAATTTTACTCCTAACCAAAGCATTTATATAGTTAAACATTATCAATCATTGGCGATCACTCGTAGCCGAGTAAGATTGTCTTCCAAAGGTAAAATTTTAACAGTGGATCCGTAAGTGGCTATAAAGGCCAATTCTGGATCTGCACAACCTCCCACAATGAGGGCATAGGTTTCCGGGTGGGAGACGGTCATGATGAGGGTTTGCCTGACGTGCCTTCCTTTTAGCTCTTTTCTCCCTTTCGCCCTGTACTCGTGCTTCTTCAAAGTCCATAGCGCCATTAATAAAGGCTGACCTCCAATTGAAACGCTCATGAGTTAGGGCTTCCCAGTTCTCAATGCTGATATTACATTTTTTAAAATTAGCTTTGAGAGTATCTTTGAATCTCTTTTGCTGTCCACCAATATTCCGTTTTCCATTCTTAAGTTGGGAGTAAAGTAGCTGCTTTGGAAGACGATGGTCAGGCATTCGAACAACATGACCAGTCCAGCGAAGTTGATGTTGGATGATCATTGTTTCAATGCTGGTGGTTTTCGCTTCTTCTAATACGCTAACATTAGTCCGCCTATCTTCCCAAGTAATTTGCAGAATTTTTCGGAGGCAGCGTTGATGGAATCTTTCAAGAAGTTGGAGGTGGCGTTTGTAGAGGGTCCATGTTTCACAGGCGTACAGAAGGGTTGGTAGTACAATGGCTTTGTAAACAAGCATTTTGGTCTCCCTGCGAATGTCCCGATCCTCAAACACTCTACGCTTCATTCGGGAGAAAGCTACACTCGCAGAGCTCAGGCAATGCTGAATTTCAGCGTCGATGTTGGCTTTTGTAGATAGATGGCTGCCGAGATAAGAAAAGTGGTCGACATTTTCTAGTGACACACCTTTAAGCTGGATTGATGGTGCTGCGGAGGGATTGGTTCGAACTTGCTGGTAAAGCACTTTGGTTTTTTTAATGTTAATAGAGAGGCCGAGCTTTTCATATGCTTCTGCAAAGATGTTTAGGATAGTTTGAAGATCTTCTTCGGAGTGTGCACAGACTACGTTATCATCAGCATATTGAAGTTCTATAACAGAAGTTGTAGTTACCTTATTTTTTGCTTTCAGCCTACTAAGATTAAAAAGCTTTCCATCTTTTCGATATATAATTTCTACACCAGTAGGAAGTTTCTCTTCAACAAGGTGTATAATCATAGCGATGAAGATAGCAAATAAGGTTGGAGCAATAACACATCCCTGTTTAAACATTATATCTCCACCATTACATATTTTAACAATAACCTTATTAATATCTGGTAAAGGTAAAGGTTCCCCCCGCACATTTGTGCAGTTGTGTCTGACTCTAGGGGCCAGTGCTCATCTCCGTTTGTTAGCTGAAGAGCTAGCATTGTCCGAAGACGCTTCCACGGTCATGTGGCCGGCATGACGCACGCGGAACGCTGTTACCTACCCACCGAAGTGCTACCTATCCATCTACTTGCATTTTCATGCTTTCAAATTGCTAGGTTGGCAAGATCTGGGGCGAGTGCGGGAGCTCAATCCGTCACGCAGGGCTAGGGATTCGAACCTCTGAACTTGCGATCTTCCGATAGACAAGCCTGGCGTCTTACCCGCTGAGCCACCACGCCCCTCTCATTAATATCCTTTACCCAAGGTAAATTCATTATCCCAAAAGCAAAAACATCTGTCTAAACCTTTAAAAGACCATCCTAATAAATACAATTAAACAACCCACTTCAAAGCTAAGGCCTTTATATATCTCACTGTTACACACAAGGCTTTCTCCTTGCAATCCTCGACCTGCCTTGTAAAGTCCAACTCATCTTCAAAGACCTTCCGTCCCTTGAGGCTTAAATCTTGTCTTTGATCTAAATATTCCAAAAATGCAGCCATTTCCGTTCCTTTTACACCCAAAGCTTTTCCTTCTTCAAAATCAACATTCCAGAGGTGAATCTTCTTCCCTTCACTTTTTAGCTTTGAGATGTTACTCCTCATTTTTGTCTTTGAGACCGGGACTTTATTTTCCAAATAACTTTCTAAGAGATGGTCCAAAGCATAAGTAACCTTAAGGTACAGCTCCGCCCTCTAGTGCCTCAGGATTTTTATTTTATTTTATTATTTTATTTTATTTTATTTTATTTTATTTTATTTTATTTTATTTTATTTTATTTTATTTTATTATTTTATTTTATTTTATTTTATTTTATTTTATTTTATTATTTTATTTTATTTTATTTTATTATTTTATTTTATTTATTTCATTTCATTTTATTATTTTATTTTATTTTATTATTTTATTTTATTTTATTATTTTATTTATTTTATTTTATTTTATTTTATTTTATTTTATTATTTATTTTATTATTTATTTTATTATTTTATTTTATTATTATTTTATTTATTAGAATTTATCCCCGCCCATCTCTACCATAGTAGACTCTGGGTGGTTTACAATCAAAATATATAAAAAGTTAAAAGACTATACATTTAAAAACTACTATAAAAATAAAAAATCCAAATCCAAAAGGTGGCATGTTCTTAAAAGGAGGATATTACTAAGCTAACCACCCCCAGGAGGAACTATTAGTTCCTTTGTTCCAGGCAAGGCGGCAGAACCAGGTCCTTAAAGACTTCCTGAAGGCCAGGAGCGAGGGTGCCCGTCTCGCCTCAGGGGGCAAGTTATTCCATAGGGCGGGTGCTATCGCAGAGAAGGCACGTCTCGTGGACCCCGCTAGATGGAATTCTTTTGATGATGGGATCCAAAGCATGCCCTCCCTGCATGATCGGGTGGGGCAGGTAGATGTGATCGGGATAAGACGGTCCCTCAGATACCCTGGTCCCATGCCATGTAGGGCTTTAAAGGTGATAACCAACACCTTGAATTGAATCCGGAAGCAAACTGGTACCCAATACAGCTCACGGAGTAGCGGTGTTACATGTGCTGATCTTCTTGCACCCAGAACTACCTGTGCAGCCGCATTCTGGACCAGCTGAAGCTTCCAGATATTCTTCAAGGGTAGCCCCATGTAGTGCGCATTGCAGTAATCTATATTAGACAAAAGGCTGTCTTTCAGAAAGAAAGTGTTAATCAGCGGGGGTGGAAAAATAAAGGTAGACAAAGCCATTTCTCACAGGAAAGCAGATAGATCAAAGCTCAGCTCCGCAAATCCAACGAAGTGGGTAATTCTTTTGTAATCCTTCAGACTTTTAAAAAAGTAACAGTAAACAGGCGAAAGTCTTTAAATCCAACAATACAATTTAAAAAGAAAAAAGAGAAAAAATATATATTTAGAAAAAAAAAGCCAAATTAACAAATTAATAACTTCCAAAAGTAATGAAAACCACCAAGAGTTTCTGCATTTCTTTGTTGCAAAGAGCCTCTCAATAATAATAATTATTATTAAGGCACTTCCAGTGGGGGATTGGCAACTTGAGACGTGTCTCCGCGAGCTCTGCGGTTGACCCGGCAATACGGACTTTTTTGGGCTCAGGCAGAATTTCAGCTGGAAGCAGCCAGAAGACCGCAAAACAGCATTTCGCGATCGACTGGTGAGCTAGCAGCTGGGAGGCAGGGATTGCCATCATTTCCTAAGCCGTGTTGAAGCCTTAAACGGACTCAAAAGCTGCCTACCCCATTTCTAAAGCATTGCACATTACGCTTAATTTGAGGGCATTTATCTTTAGAGGTGGCTGCAGGAGATCTGTAACAAGAATGGCTGGAAACACAAACGCTCCCCAATTATTTGGAGAGAACTGTTGGACCGTGGGGGAAAAGGCCTTCTTCTAGGAGGATTCAATGAATTTCTAGAACATGCTCAGGTAAAAAGTTGCATATTGACTTTTCTGCTAGTTTCTTCTCCTTTCTCATCAATCTGTCTTTATTTGTTTTCAGACTAGCCAAAATTCAGTGTATGTTTAACCATAACTCTCAACGAAGTGCTTCAGTCAGCTTAATTAAAACTGTTAGGGGGTTAGTGAATGGGAACTTAATATATCAGTAAAATATCTAAATCTCATTGAAGGACATTTGAAACACATAATATAAAGGGGTAGAACAGTTGTTTGTTAAGGTAAATGGGAAAGGGCAGGAAGCAGGAAGTTTTTGAAAGAATAATGAGGTAATTTTGGTAATCAGGAAAATATTTCTAACAAGTAATTGTGGAACTTTATTCATTGGATAAAGTAATTCTAAAGAATATTGCCAATCACCCAGATAATTGGTGATGGAACCCCATCTACTGTTGAGCTAGATCAATAGGTGGTATGTAATAGATTAGCAAGAGTTTTTGTTTCCAAGTTACTTAATAATAGCAACAACAGAATGTAAGGATGTTGAAATGAAGAAAACTGAGTATAATGATGAATGGATTTTTGGGGAAGTAAATTGGGAAGTGCCAAGATGGGTGGCAGCACTCAGCAGCTGACCTTCAGTGGTCTTAAAAAGCTATGCAGAATTAGGATTTGAAAGGGAAACCACCAGAAAATTTCAGAGCTGTGGGTTAAACTGGGAAAAAAACAAAACACTTCTGCACCTGTCCCCAGCAAAACTGTATGCCTGTGTCCATGGAGTCACCAGATTTTTTGTAGGAACTCTGAACTAAGTTCAAATCTGGATCTAAAAACAAATCCCTAGACCAAGAAATGCTCAGAGGCACCATATTTTTCAACTCCAAGCATATGTCTTTGCTCTTGACTCTCTGTGGTAGAAGTGGGGGTCTAGCAAAAATAAAACCTGGCAAAACTGAAATCTGCTTCCCACCTCATGTTATTATTTTACTATTTATATCCTCCTCTTCTTCGACAGCTAGCAACGTAGATGAGACAAGCTCTTCCAATTCTGTTATTACTACTATTTCTATATTTTTGCAATACTGTAAAACAGGGCTTTCCAAAGTTTTCCCGCAGCGACACACCAACCGCCGTTGGTGTGTCGCCGCGGGAAAACCCAGAAGTGCCGCCATTGCGGCAGCACGCAAAAACCCAGAAGCGCTGCTGCCGCTTTCAGGTTTTTGCATGCCGCGGTTGGTGTGTCGCCGCGGGAAAACCCAGAAGCGCTGATGACGATCAGCGCTTCCGGGTTGTGTGGCGACACACCAGACTGTGTGTGGCGACACACTTTTGTGTCACGACACACAGTTTGGAAAACTCTGCTGTAAAATGTGTTTTGGTCTTCAGAACTTGAGATAAATGGATATTTACTGATGACCCTTTTTAAACTTCAGCAATACTATAACATCACATCAGACATGATGACTGAAGAGATGTTCCAAATATCTAACGAGAACTTGCAGACTTGCATAGAAATTGGAACAGAAGAGGAAGAACTAAAAAGTCTTATCAACCCCTTGCACATTTGGGTCAACAGGTGAGAAGATGAAAAAGAAACAACAGAGGCTGAAAAACTTTAACCTAATTCATTTTTTTCTTATTAATACAGCAGTCACAGAGTCAGGCATATTTGCTGAATGGGGAACACATATACGAATGAGTGCATTCTTTTGTTGTGATGCTGAAAAATATGCTGGAAAAAGGCAATAGCAAGCCACTTCCATATTGTTGCCAAGAAAACTACATGGAGCTTGAGTCAAATAAGTCTTTATTTTACTTCAAAGATAGGCTAAAAATCTCCCCAGCTACTTCGCAAAATCTCCCTTTAAAAAGAGGGAAAAAGCACTTTATAGATAGCTGGGAGGGAAGCTGAAGTATCTCTGCCAGTGCAGTTGTTTTTCTCAGGATTAGCCCACCCCCATTCCAGATGCTTATGCTAGCATGGACAAAATCAGAAAAGCAGCAGCAGACAGAGTAATTGCTATGTAACATGCAGTTATCCTTCCAATGTATATTTATGCTAATGTATTGTGAGGGATTTGATTGATTGAGGAGGCTTTGATCTCCCTTCTTTGCCACTTGCTTTGCAAAATTTCACCACTGCCACCAACCTGCCCACAAAGAGCTGAAGAATAAATTCCATTGGCACCAAATGCTTCAAAACTAATGGTTTTCTTTATCACTTTTTTCTTAATCAGGGCATGCAGTCATGCCTGCTATCATCTGATCCCTTTATTAACCAATGGAGAAATATTTGGAATGGAAACTGAGGTCAGCCTTCATTTGTTTGACAGAAGCAGTTTCAAAGAAATTCTTCAGGGTGTTGTTATGGAGACTCAAGATTTAGCATCCCCAGTCCTTCGTAGTGTCACCTACCACACTGAACTGGAGGAGGCTTTCCTTGATGCTGATATCATCATTTTGTTTGATGACATCCTACAGGAAACAATTCCAACACTTGAAGACTGTATCCACCAAGTGACCAATCAATGTAAAATATATGGCCCTTTGATAGAGCAGAATGCCAAAAGCAATGTCAGAATTATTGTGATGGGAAAAACTTTTGCCAACCTTAAGACATTAATGCTTATGATACATGCACCATCTATAAATCCTCGAAATATTGTCACTCTTGCCATGCTCTTGGAAAGTGAAGCCAAGGCTACGTTAGCAAGAAAAATGCAAATGCATTCAGCAGGTATGTAACAGACTGATGCTTAATAGTTGAAATATTTTGGACTGTTTTTGTCTCAAATTATGTTTAAAACTGTAGCAAAGACAAATTATAAATGAAAGTTAAAGCATATATGTAGAAGGCCAGAGAGATTACCTTGGAGAAGGAATCTAGAGGCCATTAGGGAAACACCAGGTGCAGAAGAAACATGTGTTAAGTCCAGAGAGCCGGAAGAGTGTTACAAAGAGACGTAGACTATTCCCCCCCTCGCCCATCCTGCTGACTCCCTGGGTATAAGAGGGAGAAAAGGGAAAACGGGAAGACGTGTAAGGTTGATGTCAGCCTTCCTGGATAGACCAGATCAGGAAAGAGACTCCACAAGAAGACTAGAATTATACTGTATTGAGATAGTCTATAATAACAGAATCTTGCAAATCAGTCCATGTCTCCCTTTCTCTTCCTCTTACACTCCAGGGAGATGGGAAGGGGCTAGTCTGAGTCTCTTTGTAACCCCCCCCCCCCCCACACACACACACACAATATTCCCAGAAAAATTAGAGTCAGGTCCGTGGGAATGAAGTGCAGATGTGTTGCTCTTCTCCTAGGTGATCCTCTATACTCTCTAAAGCCATATGGAAGGATCTTAACTCATGAGGTGATAAATGGATTCTAGATAGTAACAGCGTGATTTCACAGTGATGCACATTTTGAGTGTTTGGATGCACATGGAAGGCAAGTTGTTCCATATCATTGTGCATGGATGTAAAGGAATTCTGATGCTTTAGGGAAGAGGATGTGAAGGAGTCAGATAAAGCCCCCACAAATGATAGCTGTTATTTATGCTACTGACCACGTTGGCTACATGGTACCTCCAAATTAGAAAAACTATGCTAGGGAACAATTACAGGGGCCATTATTGACTGCTTATGGGCTTATCTGAGGCATTTTACTCTGGCGTGGGCTGGTCCATGAAGTCACAAAGAGTCGGAAGCGACTGAACGAATAAACAACAAAAAAGATGCTGAAATAGATTAATATTTGGTCTTGCTTGTCTGTTCATTCAGTTTTCCATTGTTGTCTTTAATAGGAATAAAAAATCTCATAGTCTGGGGGAACGTCAGTGGCAGCAGCTTCGTTGACCTGAGTAAAACAAAGCTATATAGATATGACAGTGCCATCTGGGGCCCACCAAGCTTTTTTCGTCCTTTGTTGGATGTGCTGTTTGATCGGTATTCTTTCTGATTTTAAAAAAATTGGTATTACGCAGTTCTTGAAATATTATAGAAACATGGAAAATTTATAAAATGTTTATGCCATATAAATCTGCTCTAGTCCTTAACCTATTTCACAGTTCCTTGCAAGTTTTTGCATTTTAAAAAAAACCTTAGTCACTTTAAGATTCTGTTTTTTGGCCCTTTGTTGCTGCCTGAAAAGAAAAGCAGCATCTAACTGATGGACTTGAAAAATGAAATAATAAACAATTATGTCTATTGAACTGCTGGCCTTTGGCTGTAATAAAGCATATCTGCCTATACGCTGTTGTCTTGCTCTAAGAAATATATGTCTGAGTCTTTTCAGGACTATCTCTAAATTCCCTAAATTTAATTTACTAGACATTTTGTGGCTAACTTTAAAGTAGGAAGATTGCTGTCTACCTAAATTTAAAATTGCATTGTAACATCAACACTTTGGTTTATGTTCAACATCCAAAATGATAGGTGTAGAAGTATGTAAACATTTTGAAATTAAGCATCTTCCCATATCTTTACTTCTACCAACAGAGTTCCAGAACTCTGGCACAAATTAAAACTTCTATGATATACTTTCTAACTTGGTATGTAATGCTATATTGTGAAAGAATGTCATGACCTAAAACTTGGTATTTTGCTTTAAAATAATTAAGGTCAATGTATAAAATAAATAAATAAATTGGCTGCTCTGGCAATCAACAGCATTAATCCAATGCTCTTTAAAAGTCCTACTTGACAGGATTTTGAGACATTTTGCTGCCAAAATTGCTTCTAAATACTGTTTCCTGAATTTTTATTTTTTTACAAATATCTTTATTGAGCAAATCTAGGTAGTTTACAAGTATAATAAAACAAAACATAGAAAAAAAATAAATGACAATACAATCTGTAAAACCATAATATTTACTCTAGTTAATTCCATAAAATCCTAATTATTGCGTCTCTGATACAAAAATGACTGCCTGAATAATGTTTTTAACAACTTTCTAAATATTAATAATAATAAAAGTGCATTTTTATTTTGAAGGGTAGCGGGTTCTACAGGAGGGGAGCTTCAGCACAGAAGGCTTGTCTCCAGGTCCCCTCCTGCTGCCCCCTCACAGGGGATGGGCCATGGGGACTCTTAACAAGTTTTCCCTACTCACCAACCTTGGGTGGGAAGATTCTACATAAAGCAAGTGGTCTTGTACAGTGTTCCTCAACCTTGGCAGCTTGAAGACGTGTGTTCAACTTCCAGAATTCCCCAGCCAGCCATGCTGGTTGAAGTCCACACGTCTTCAAGCTGCCAAGGTTGAGGAACACTGGTCTTGTAGATCCTAAACCATGTATGATTTTATAAGTTATTACCAGAATCTTGAATTGCACCTGCAAACAAACTTCCCTAGATACATATTTCTGAGGTTGTTGCTGTTGTTGCTAACAGCTGCATATTCTTGACTTATCCTATGTATAGCTTCCAGTTTGCAGGCTGGAGATTTCCTTGTCCTTCCAAAACCATGACTTTCCCCACCAGCACAGCGCCTTTGGAGTCCTGCTTCTTTCAGCCGGCAAAGGAAGGCTGCTCTCTGAAGAACTATAGGGAAAGCTGACAGGAGATGATGCCTTGTCACTTAATTTATCAATAGATTAAAGATAAAAGGAGGCATCTCTGGACTGAAACCTGACAACTCCAGCTTGAAATGGAGGAGCTGAAAGTAGAGGGACATCTTACAGTTACTGTATCTGGCCCTCCCACACCATTACAAACTAGCTGAGGACATTGTGGAATATACTGTATAAGGCTGGGGATATGAGACTTAAATTTCTTGAAAAAAGCTCAAGACTCATCTCTACAGAGGTCATTTTACATTTGTTTTCTTTATTATGTTTAAGAAAAGTTGTAATTTCTTCTTGACAGTGAATGGATGCAAATTGAATTTCTGGCTTCACTGAGTTCACTGGGTACTTGGGGAACTCGTAGTTTAGGAATGGCACCTGCACATACCGTTGCTACTGTGCTGAGATACTGGTACCAAGGATCCCCTCCTGGAGAAATGGTCTCCTTGGGAGTAATTAGTGAAGGTAAATGTCCTGAAAAGCTTTTCTGTCACACTTATTTTAGTGACACTCGAAGCCATTATCACCAAAGCTTTTATTTTATTTTATTTTTATTTTCAGCAAGGGTACCTGCATGTGGATCAAAAAAGTCAAGATGGCAAGTTTGGCTGTGTGATTGGAGCCCTGTGCCTCTTTACATGCACAGCCATCTTAGCAGTGTGATCTGGATGCGAGGGCTGCAGATGGGGGCCATGCATATACCGCTGGTGTCACCACTCCCTCCTCTTGGAGTAGATTCATAATTAATATCATGATGATGATGATTGTATCAATAGGTGGAACTAAGTGGTAGAGTCAGGAGGACAACGTTGGTAACAGAGCAAGGACTGAGATTGAGGAAGCACGCCCTCTGCTGGGAAGTATGGCCTTTGGCCCGGGAAGTAGTTTCATTTATTCAACAAGTAGTTAGAGCAGGAGGCTGGATGTGGAAGTTGTTAGCTAATAAAGACATTTAGTATAAATGAACCTCCGACACATTACTATTAGAAGAGACTTTGAAACATGGTGTCAGAAGTTAACAACTGAACCCACTTTGGAGGATTAGCACAGCGGCAAGTGCCAAACAAAGACACAACTTCAGGAAGCATGGAGTGTGACTTGAAGCCCCCTGCGCCACTGGATTTCAATGCTCCCAACCTTGCTCAGGCGTGGCAGCATTGGAAAGAGGAGTTTGCAGTATACTGGGACCTTGCCTTTACAGACGAAGACGAAAGGGAGGTAAAACTCTTACGTTATTTGATTGGCGAAAAAGGGCGGGAAATCTGCAGCTCGCTCGGGCTTGGTCCTACTAGCACGTTGCAGCAGCTCTTACAGAGTCTGGAGGACTACTGCATACCCAAGCAAAATGAAACAATGGAACGCTACCAGTTCTTCATGAGACAGCAGGGTCCTGAAGAAAGGCTAGATGCCTATGTTACTGCACTAAGGACTCTGGCGGCAACCTGTAATTTGGGGGTGATCAGAGACTCCCTTGTCAGAGACAGGATTGTCTGTGGAACTACAGATTCGCATCTCCGGGAAAGACTGTTGCGGGAGCCTGATCTGACACTGGTTCGGTGTTTGGAACTGGGGAGAGCAGCAGAAGCAGCAAAGGACAGGTTCAGGACACTAGAAGGCACACAGGAGGCGCAAGTGCATGTGGTCCACCATCGGTCCGGCCCCCACAAGGAGCAGGACAGTCAACATCGGGGCCAATTACCAAGGATCCAATGCATATACTGTGGAAAATGCCATGAAAAGAAAAAAGAATGATGCCCAGCATATGGACAGAAGCCTGTGGGGAAATGTAAGCTAAAGATCCGCAACCCAAAGAACAATAAACTGTATCGCCTGGAATTCATCATCATCCGGGGAGAAGCCCACAGACCACTGCTGGGAAGCAAAGCAGTTCAGGCCATGCAGCTGATTCAGGTGCGCCATGACAACATCCTGGAGGCAGTGGAAACCATGGACAAAAACCGGCCCAGAGCCTGGACTAGGGAAACTATACTAAAGGAGTATAGAGATGTTTTTGAAGGGGAAGGACAGTTGACAGGAACGCTGAGACTGGAGGTAGACCCCAACATACAGCCAGTAAAGAACCCCACTAGGAGAGTACCTAGAGCACTAACAGAACCGCTGAAGAAGGAACTGGCAAGTCTTCAGGTGAAAGGCAGTTTGGTCGTTGTTCAGAAGCGGTCTGGAAAATTGTACATTTGTATTGACCCGAAACCACTAAACAAGGCATTAAAACGCAGCCATTATCCTTTGCCCACTATTGAGGATGTACTATGTGATCTCTCACGTCCCAAAGTCTTTTCAGTATTTGATGTAAAGAACAGATTCTAGCACATACAACTGGATCAGAAATCCAGCTACATGACCACCTTTGCAACTGCTTTTGGCAGATATCGATGGCTACGGATGCCAATGGGCATCAGCCCGGCTCCAGAAGTGTTTCAGCACAAACTAACCCAAGAGTTGGAGAACATCCCAGGTTTGAAAATAATTGCAGATGATATCCTGATTGTGGGAGAGGGAGATACGGAAACGGAAGCTGCAAAGGATCATGATGAAAAGTTATGCCGTTTCTTGGAGCGCTGTAGGGACAGAAATATCAAATTAAACCCAGAGAAAGCCCGGTTAAGACTGAAGGAAGTACCCTACATAGGCCACCTGTTGATGGCAGAGAGATTGAAAGTGGATCCAGAGAAGATTAAGGCCATCCGAGAGATGCCAATGCCTGTGGACATGAAAGGAGTTCAAAGTTTTTTAGGGATGGTAAACTACCTGGCAAAGTTTTGCAAAGGGTTAGCTAAAGACTGTGAGTTAGTCAGGCAGCTGACACACAAGGAAACAGCATGGGAATTGTCCAAGAGTCATCAGCAGGCATTCAATAAAATAAAGGACAAAATAACTAAGACACCTGTGCTAAAACACTACAGCCCATGTGAGCCATTGGTTTTATAGTGTGACGCCTCAAAAAAAGGGCTAGGAGAAGCCCTACTACAGAACCAACAACCAATTGCTTTTGCTAGTAGAGCATTGTCAGAAGCTGAGAAGGGGTATGCCCAAATCGAAAAGGAACCATTGGCAGTGCTTTTTGGGGTGGAGCGCTTTCATCAGCTTACTTTTGGACAGACAGTGCATGTCCAATCGGATCATAAGCCACTGGAAACCATTGTGCGAAAACCCTTGCTGAGTGCTCCAAAAAGACTCCAGAGGATGCTAATGAGACTTCAAAATTATGATGTGCGCATCCAATATTTTCCAGGTTTCTAACTCGTAGTGGCAGATACTTTGAGCAGAGCATATTTACTGGAGCCTAGTGAAGAGGGTTCGGTAGAAAGGGACATAGAATCAATAAATATGCTGCAGTATCTACCCATTTCACGGCCACACCTACAAGCAATACAGGAATGCACAGCCCAGGATGTGGAGCTGCAGACAGTTAAACAAATTGCCCTTGCCGGCTGGCTGGAGAACAAGCATCAGCTACCAGTGGAAACTACCCCATATTTCTCCATGAGGAAGGAACTCAGTGTACAAGGTGGCATTCTCTTTAAAGGAACCCAAGCTATCATCCCAGCGGCTATGCTGATGGACATTATGAAGAGAATACATTCATCACACATGGGAATAGAGAGTTGCCTAAGAAGGGCACAAGAATGCATATACTGGCCTGGCATGAATGATCAGCTAAAAGCCTACATGGCGCAATGTGAGATATGCGACTCCCTAGGAGACAGAAAACAAAAGGAAACACTGCACCCACATGAGATAACGAGTCAACCGTGGGAAAAAGTAGGGGTAGACCTATTCAAACTGCAAGAGAAGGACTACCTCGTAACAGTGGACTATTATTCCAACTTCTGGGAGATTGACCCTGTGACAGACACCATGTCTCTAACAATTATCAGAAAGCTAAAGGGCCACTTTGCCAGATATGGCATACCCGACGTGGTGTTCTCAGATAATGGTCCGCAATTTACTTCCGAGGAATTTAGGGCATTCAGGTCTCAGTGGGAATTTGACCACCAAACATCATCCCCTGCCTATCCTCAGAGCAATGGGAAAGCTGAATCAGCTGTCAAGACTGCGAAGCGTCTTTTAGTCAAAGCCAAGAAAGCGGGAGCAGACCCATATCTAGCAGTCCTAGACCACAGGAATACCCCGTCACAGGGTTTGGATGGAAGCCCTGTACAGAGTCTCATGGGTCGGAGAATTAAGGCATTACTTCCCATGAGGGGAATCTTGCTGAAGCCAGTAGGTCGCAATAGTCGCTTGGAGCTTATCGCGGAACAAAAAATAAGACAGGCTCATTACTACAACAGGATGGCTAGATACCTACCTAACCTACACAGTAGAGAGCAAGTATAGATACAGCCCAATGGACAGGAGAACAAGGAATGGAGGAAAGCTGAGGTCCAGAAACAGGTGAACACGCATTCCTTTGAGGTGGTGACACCTGAAGGTCAGGTACTCAGGAGAAATCGACGACACCTGCACAGAAGCAAACAACAGTCAGAGGTACAAAACCAGGACCAACAGCAACTAGCGGAAGAAGCGGACACTCCACTGTCTGGGTCCCAGGGGAGAGACAATTTGGAATCGTATACAAATGGGACTAAGGGACCAAGCGATGCGTCATCACACCCAGGAGAAACGATGACCACCACGACAAATGAATTCAGAACTCGGGCAGGTCGTCTAGTACAAAGACCAAAACACTTACTAAACTATGTTTAGCGGTGGGGGTGAGAAGGAGGTTTGTCTATTGTTTGTTAGTTTTTTTTTAAAAAAAGAGGAAAGATGTATCAATAGGTGGAACTAAGTGGTAGAGTCAGGAGGACAAAGTTGGTATCAGAGGAAGGACTGAGATTGGGGAAGCACGCCCTCTGCTGGGAAGTATGGCCTTTGGCCCGGGAAGTAGTTTCGTTTATTCAACAAGTAGTTAGAGCAGGAGGCTGGATGTGGAAGTTGTTAGCTAATAAAGACATTCAGTATAAATGAACCTCTGACTTATTATTATTAGAAGAGACCTTGAAACAATGATGATGATGATTTTTGTCCCTTCAAGTCAGTTTTGACTCCTGGCAGCTGCCTGGACTAGTCCCTGCAGTTTATTTGGCAAGGTTTTTCAAAAGTGGTTTGCCCTTGCCTGCTTCCTTAGAGCTGAGAGAGAGTCAAGGTCACCCGGCTGGCTTTGTGCCCAAAGCGGGACTAGAACTCATGGCCTCCCAGTTTCTAGCCTGATGCTTTAGCCACTACACCAAACTGGCTTTCTCCAGTGATTTTATAGGGTTTAATTTAAGCATGAGCCAATTCTCTGAGTCTCAATTTAGAAATCTAGCTGAAGCAGGAACATTAGATATAATCTTCATGAATACTTCTGTCTTTATCCATTATTCACTTTGTTATAGATAGAAGTAGACACATGCATGAAGTGTAAATCTACTGTTCCCGCTTTGTAATAATATGCCAACTACTTCTCAGATATTATATTTGTGGAAATCTAAGAGTTTATTTTATTTATTTATTTATTTATTTATTTATTTATTTATTTATTTAATTTAATTTAATTTAATTTATATGACCGCCCATCTCATCATGAGTTGTTTGTATGGCTCTGCATACAGTTCTGGCATCAAATTAATCTGGCTCTCTGGCCTGCCTGCATATTTCAGAAACTTTGTTCATTTATGTATAACTTATTTATTTATAGTATTTATTATAGAGCCACCTTAGATATCTAAAATATTTTAATCATAGTCAACGTCACTTTAGAACTATCTGCCTCTTGGATTTTATTGTATTTTTATTGTAATTTATTGTATTTGTATTTTTATCACGGTTTTTATTGTACTTTGTTGATATTGTGTTGTGAACCGCCCAGAGTCCCTCCTTGAGGGGAAGATGGGCGGTTATAGAAATTCAACAAATAAAGAAATAAACAAATAAATAAATAAACCTAGGTTATAGTGGTTGGAACAGTTCACCTCTACTCTATCCATCATAGCAGCTATAGTAATTCCTAGACCAGAGAGGAGCATTTATTGCTGAAAGTCAGTTCTTGTGATTCTATTGTATTTTCTTAGAGTCAGAATGGTGGCATGTGCACCATATTCTTGTGATGCCCAAATGGAATAGAAAAAGTATGTGTGTATTAATTATGGATTTATTATCTGTATATTAAATACTTTTTAAAAGATTTATCTCTGTTCCCTAGGTCAATTTGGACTTCCTGAGGGGATTGTCTATTCAATGCCTGTAAGGTTTGAGAATGGCAGCTGGGAGATCTTTACAGAAGTAGAAATTAATGAGAAAACTCAAGCATATCTTATGATTCTGGCCTGTGATCTAATTCGGGTAAAATTATATTGTATATTGCTCCCATAATTCGTTCTTTTAATTGGATAGTCTAGAAAGCTCTCATCAAGATATTATCTCTGTTCTACAAAGGAAGCACTATCTGCAAATCAACTAAGACACTGTTAGTCATTTAAAGTCTAGTGTCTAGCTGTTATATTTCATTGAAATTGAAATTTAAACAATAAAATTAAATTGAAATATTTTCTGGATGGTTTGCTAGATGCTTATTGTGGACAGCAGAAAAAAAGAATATGTACATAATGGGACATATTATGTACTGAATGAGATAATTTACAGAACTCCTTGTAAGTCTCTTGTAAGTAGTCAGAATTCAAAAATACAAGCTGAAGATTTTAAATTTGTCTGCGGGCAAGGCTACAAGTTGCGTATCTGTGTAAAATTTCTGTGAACATAAAAACTAGCAAAAATTATTACAAAAATAACAACAATTACATTAATTTCTGTGGAAATTATAATTATCCTTAAAACCAAATCCATTCTCATCGTATTAACAGATTGTTTAGAAGAAATGCATGGATGTTATGAAAGACAATCAAGTAGCTGTATTGAAAAAAGTCTTGTAAGCTGTGTTAACAAAGTTATTATAAATGCAATAATTTATCACCTCCAGTTGATGCAGGGTTTTTTTTTTTCTATCCAGGAAAAACAAGTTGCCTTAGGTGAAGTAGCAGAACTGAATCCACAGAGAAGAGGTAAATATCAGTAGCAAGAAATTAGTGCTCAGTCAAACAGTACAAATGGCATTTGAAACCCAAATTTAAAATTATATATTCTATTGCCAAATTTTTAAACTGAATAAGAGTGATGAAATAAATATGTTTAAATTTTAGCTGTGGTAGAATAAAGCATCTATTACTAGATTACTGGAGAATCCCTGATTGATGTGGGGCATATACTGTAAACCAGGGTTTCTCAGCCAGGGTTCCGTGGAACCCCAGGGTTCCGCAAGAGGTCACTAGGGGTTCCCTGGAAGATCATGATTTATTTAAAAATTATTTCAAATTCGGGCAACTTCACATTAAAGAGGTACGTTTCATTCTTTATTTTTAGTTTTTAGTTTAAGAACACTGTTGATGCATATGTACAGGGCTACAAACGAAACCCTGCGTGCAGAGTGAGCTCCCGCACTAGCTCCAGCTCTTGCCAACCTAGCAATTCGAAAGCATGCAAATGCCAGTAGATGAATAGGTACCACTTCGGTGGGTAGGTAACAGCCTTCCGTGCGTGTCATGCGGCCACATGACTGTGGAAGCGTCTTCGGACAACGCTGGCTCTTTGGCTAACAAACGGAGATGAGCACTGGCCCCTAGAGTCGGACACGACTGCACAAATGTGCGGGGGGTACCTTTACCTTTACCTTTTACAAATGAAACAAATGTAATAATTTTGTAACTTCTGGCCTCTATTTGAGCCTGAATGTGCAGGGGTTCCCTGAGGCCTGAGAAATATTTCAAGGGTTCCTCCAGGGTCAGAAGGTTGAGAAAGGCTGCTCTAGACAATCTGCTTACATAATGGAGTACCCTGTGGACTTAACCTTGTTTTCATTGTTGCTGTTATTATTACTAATATTCAGCAGTGAATTTCAATTAAAGGGATCCTTCAGGAGTCAAAAATTCAATCACGGCTGTTGCTTAAGGTGCACTAACAAGTAGTCACTTCAAGCTTCCATTTCATGAACAATAGCAACACAATGTTTTCTCACAGCAACTTCCAGCCAATTAAAGTGAAACAACTGATGTTAAAGAACATGTCAGAGCTTCTAACATGTCCGTATGCCATCTGTTGGTGACTTAGAGCATTGGAGGGATTACTTTTCATTCAACCATCATACTTTTAATTTTTTTTATACATATATTAAGAGTGTTTCTGTATCAATCAGTGTTACACCAGCTGTTTCATCTGGCTGCTGTTCTGCTTTCAGTAAGAGCTTGCTCCTTAGTTGTCTTGATTCTTTGAGAAAACAGTTGCAACTAAATTCCTGAATTGGAGGGTCTGGCAATTTGTTTGTGTGGAAAAAAATAGAAATAAATAAAATAGCTCTGCTACCTTTGGAGTTCAGCCCTTGAAACATCAAATTTACACACCCCTGATTTACAGTATAACTCTATAGATGTCTATGCAAATCAAATTCCGTGGAGCTAACCCCCGGACATATGAATGTAGGAATGCAGTTTTAACTTCAAACAATAATAACAATAACATTTTTAACAAGCTTGATTTTTTTCTTTGGATTAATCTTACACTATTCCTAAAAGGCTTCTGCCAGACCTCAAAATATAGACATGATAACTCAGTTATTTTATGTCCAATTAGCAATGTATGTTTTATTCTTCTCCATATTCATAGAATGAGTATAATTAAATGGCAAAACATGAATGTGGTTTCTTACAGAAGTTCATATGGCATATAGAGATTCAGCAGAAGAAGAGCAAGACTTTGAAGGGAAGGATGGTAAGGCAAAGAAATGTTTTGTACTGTAATTAAAAACTACAGTTAAAAACAATTAATACCATCCCCTAAAACATTTTCCTATGTTTTTACAACATTAAAAAAAAAACCAAAATAGCAAAAACATTAACAACATAGCGTTTTAAAGAAATGATACCTCAGACTAAACCAAGAGCAAAATTTTAAAAGGAGGGAGAATATTAATTGGGAACCTGTATCTGTAGGGTGTGTGCGTGCATCTCCTTTGCTGCAACAAAGAACCAGTCCTGAGTCAGAGAATTGACTCCCTGCCTTGCCCTTGCCTTGGCCCTTGCCCTCAATCCCAAGCAGGCTCTTGCCTGGCTCTTACATAATTTATTCTTATCCAACCCACTGCAAACAGTTGGGGCACCCAACAAGAAAAAGATCCCACCTCTAATTGTGAACTTTGCACAGCTTTTACTTGTATTGTTAGGAAATAATATACATACATATGAACAGTAACACGCAGGTGCAGTGCTACTTTTCTAGAACATTATTTAACTATTTAATTAGTTAATAGTTGATAAATAGTTACCTTATCAACTATTAAGTAATTACAACTACCATTGTGACTGGTTATTGGCTGCAATACATTTATAGAAAAGTATAATTATTTATTGCAGCCAATAACCAGTCACAATGATGTTTTCAAAACTTCTGAGATTTTACAGAAGGAATACATTTTAACTTAGGCTGCATACCGTACTGTTAAAATACTTATTATGTACATTGTTTGGCCCCATTGCCCTCATAGCCTCTGAAAGTCCAGAGGCATTGAATGTGTTGGAGAAGGCCTTTAAAGATGGTAATTGGGACCAGAATTTCCGTTGCTAAGCAATGTGGTTGTAAAGTGCAATGTCACGTGATTGCGCTGCTTAGCAACGGCAGTTCCAGCAGTCTCCGGTTACCATTGTTAAGCGAGGACCACATGGGCCATTAAGCAAGTACCTAATGTGATTGCGACTTCCGACTTCCTGCTGGCTTCCCCATTGACTGCTTGTGGGAAGCTGGCTAGGAAGGTTGCAAATCGCGATCACCATGACTGTGGGATGCTTCAACGGTTGGAAATCCAGGCTGGTTGCCAAGCACCCAGATTGCGATCATGTGACTGTGGGGGCGCTGCAACAGCTGGATCTTCAAGTACCACTCGTTCAGTGCCATCACAAGTTCGAACAGTCGCTGAATGAGTGGTGATTAAATGAGGACAACCTGTACTAAAATTAAAGTCAATTTATTAATACCTCAATTTTTTTAAAAAAATCAAAATTAAATTTGGATATTGTATAAGAAATTTGGAATACAAAATTCGAGTACCCCATACTGCCTAATCAGTGGTTTCAGGTTTTAAGGAATGTTAGATATGTTTCTTATCACCTAAAAATTCATTTTGTTCGGTAAGATAAATATCATTAGGATTTATTGGACACCTCAACAAATGTTTAAAGAGGGTTGGTTCTCATCTTTTCTATGCTGGAGATAACAATAAATTTGAAGGAACTTTGGTACCTGTATTATGGGCATGTCCACTTGTAATTTTTCACTGGCTGGATATCACTGTGTTAAACCAAGTTCTTGGAAGGCAGTTAAATATATTAATGTTTTGTTAAACTGTGGAAACTTTCAATGAAGAACTTTGGATATATTGGTTTGGATTGTTGCAAAATAATAATAATAATAACAATTAGGTACTCATGGAAGAACGCTTGTGTCCCAGATTCTAAAAGTTGGCTTAATGAAATTTGTCAACTCTCAGCCTTTGAATTAGCTTTATATCAAAGAGGCAAGACTGGATAATATACAATTCTCTATGTTTTAGGTTTAATTCCTTGTTTAAAAATTGAATCATAGTGTTGAGATTGAAGAAAGTTGCATAATTTTAATTGATTGATAAACACATGTGTGTGCATGCACACACACAAACATGCTCATCCACAAAAGTGTGTGTAGGAGTGTTGCTTTTGTTGTTTGTAGGGTTGAATTTTTAGCTTTGTTTGTAAGTTTTGAATTTTTAAGGGTTGGTTTGTTTTGTCATTTTCTATAGGTTTTCATCTTTCCCCTGCTCCCAGGCAGTTTAGCACTGGATGTTTTTCTTTTATTTCTTTTCTCACTATATAGCTTTTTTATAGAATAGGTTTTGTTTTTAAAGTGTGTAGTCTAAAAAATAGTAATTTAGTTATATAGTTATATTGCCATTTAGTTGGTATATAAAATTACAAGCTAACAACTAAGATTTTTTAACAAATATTAATTGTAATATTTTAAAATTTAATAAAATTATATTTTTAAAAAAATCATTAGAGATTGGTACACATAGATCAGGGGAAAAACATGTAGGTTGGTGCTGATGGATGTTTTTCTATCCATCCTTCACTCTTTGAATGGCAACGCATGTTGCAAAAGCTCGTGAGACTGGTTAATCTTTGATTTTGGTTCTTTTAGAACATAGATTTTCCTCAAGTGAACAAGGAATAACCTTGGAAAGTGAAGATCAAGCTATTGCTGAAGGTAAATCTTACAAATTCTGTTTTTTTTGTGTAGCCCTTCTTAGCTCTACTGCTTCCAGTTCGTTCTATGTTTGTGTGGCACCACCAATGAGCTCCAAGTGCACTGTGAGGCCCTTTGATCTCTAGCATTAGAAAAGTAGCATTAGAAACAATGATAAAAAGTCAAAAGTACAACCATATAAGGGGCGTGGTGGCTCAGCGGGTAAGACGCCAGGTTTGTCAATCGGAAGATTGCAAGTTTGGAGGTTCGAATCCCTAGTCCCGCGTGACGGAGTGAGCTTCCGCACTCGCCTCAGCTCTTGTCAACCTAGCAATTAGAAAGCATGCAAATGCAAGTAGATGAATAGGTACCACTCCGGTGGGATGGTAACAGCGTTCTGTGCGCGTCATGCGGCCACATGACCGTGGAAGCGTCTTCGGACAACGCTGGCTCTTCAGCTAAGAAACGGAGATGAGCACCGGCCCCTAGAGTCGGACACGACTGCACAAATGTGTGGGGGGAACCTTTACCTTTAACTTACAACCATATACACCCAATCCTTTGTTAACATCTAAAGGACTTAACCCAGATGATGGAATTGATTGCAGATAACCTGTAACAAGCCATTTTTACAAGGACAAAAATGGAAAAGAGATCACATTATTAAAACCATCATATGAGTCTATCCTTAATCCATGATTTAAATTCACATTCCCCACATCCAAAGATGTGTACTATGTACTCCTGGGGTACATAGACTGTTTTTTCCTCTCATTCTAAATTATTCTTTGGTTCACAAGTATTCATCAGTATTGATACAGAACCAAAATATACAGTATATCTACTTTCTTTTCTTGAAATAAAAAAGATGAATACCTTGTGGATGAGCATGTGCAAAACTAACAATTCTGTCAATTACAGAAACTGAAGATACTCCTGATGAATTAAATGAGTCCAAAAATACTGAAGAACAAAACTTTGAAGCTGAAGATGATTGAGAAGCTAAATGCAAAACTATTCTTTAATGTGTAAATGAAAGTTGTATTGCTTCATCAGTGAATGCAGAAAAACTCTGTATGATGTACTTCAAAGAAATATAACGTAAAGAAGGAATACTGCCTTATCTTGTCAAATTTATTTTGCAAATTAAAACTATTTTGATATTTGCTGATGTCTGGCATTTTCTCAAAGTTGTCTGAATTTTGACTTCCATTGAGTTAGACATTCAGTTAGACATCACATTAGTCATAATATCTACTGAGTTGTACTTCCAGTTCTTTTATCACACAAAACTATTCATTGGTGATCACTTGTAGCCGAGTAAGATTGTCTTCCAAAGGTAAAATTTTAACAGTGGATCCGTAAGTGGCTATAAAGGCCAATTCTGGATCCGCACAACCTCCCACAATGAGGGCATAGGTTTCCGGATGGGAGACGGTCATGATGAGGGTTTGCCTGACGTGCCTTCCTTTTAGCTCTTTTCTCCCTTTCGCCCTGTACTCGTGCTTCTTCAAAGTCCATAGCGCTGACTTTGAAATAAAGGCTGACCTCCAATTGAAATGCTCATGAGTTAGGGCTTCCCAGTTCTCAATGCTGATATTACATTTTTTTAAATTAGCTTTGAGAGTATCTTTGAATCTCTTTTGCTGTCCACCAATATTCCGTTTTCCATTCTTAAGTTGGGAGTAAAGTAACTGCTTTGGAAGACGATGGTCAGGCATTCGAACAACATGACCGGTCCAGCGAAGTTGATGTTGGATGATCATTGTTTCAATGCTGGTGGTTTTCGCTTCTTCTAATACACTAACATTAGTCCGCCTATCTTCCCAAGTAATTTGCAGAATTTTTCGGAGGCAGCGTTGATGGAATCTTTCAAGAAGTTGGAGGTGGCGTTTGTAGAGGGTCCATGTTTCACAGGCGTACAGAAGAGTTGGTAGTACAATGGCTTTGTAAACAAGCATTTTGGTCTCCCTGCGAATGCCCCGATCCTCAAACACTCTACGCTTCATTCGGGAGAAAGCTACACTCGCAGAGCTCAGGCGATGCTGAATTTCAGCATCGATGTCGGCTTTTGTAGAACGCACAAGGTGACGATCCAGCGAGTGAGACACAAAACTATAAAACTGGCAAAATGGGTGAATATGGAAAAATATAAGCAAAAATGTGCCACAGCTTAAATGAGCTGCTTAAAATGTATTTGATTTGAATTGATGAATTGAGATTTGAGGAGGGCATGACTGAATTTGATTCTAGGGCAAACCATGAACAGTTGCAATAAACAAGCCACCAGTGGCTTAGCTTGATGTGTGAACAGAATTTAGGCTTCATCCATTTGTTTTTATTCACCTAGAATAAGAAAGATAAGAACAAATCATGATTTTGTTCTCTGATTTCTTCTTAAGTGAATGAAGCCAGATCCTGTGACTGCATATCACACCAACCTTGGCTACATAAACTAGGGATGGTTTAATAGATTCCTGCATTGAGTAGGATTTGGGCTAGATATTCTATAAGGTCCCTTCATGCACTCTGTGATTTTTATTACCCTGGCTAATCCATTACCTGCACCCCCATTTGCCATTAAGCTAACCTTATGGCTTTGTGTGATGTGTGAATGCATTCTATGCTTGTTCTGTAAATATATAAAGTGGAAAAGGGAGCACTCATCTGTATTTGAGAATTACGGGTGTATGCTGAAATCTTTCTCCTTGGAGCATTTCTCAATTTATCCCTGCAGACACTAGAACAATACTATGGAATTTGTGGCCATCCAGATGTTGATGAACAGTAGACACAGTAGATGAGACTCCTGGGATTTATAATACTACAACATCTGTAAGGTCATAAGTACCTTATTCCAGCATGCATGTAATTCTGGTGCATTAACACACAAATTAAAAGCAGCCTTTTGTCCATTGTTATTTAAGTGTTCGGGGTACTGGTGAAAGGTAAATTGTGAGAAAATGTGGCTGGGGATATACAGTACAGTTCAGTTGTGTATTTGGTTTTCTTTTCTTTGATCTGGACTATAATTTTCTTTTACTTTTTTAAAAAAGCATTTTTGTACCTGTACAAAATGTACACTTGTACATGTTTGTACAGGGATCCATACACATTAGATAACTCTTCAGTTGGGAGAGTACTAACTCAAGTATCTTATTGAAAAAAGCAAAAGTAGCAAAACATACTAACTTCTATTTATTTTTATTCTGCAGCTCACGATACTTCAGATAATGGCTTATTTTAAGTACAGATTAAATTTGTCCATAGTGAATAAAATTAATAATTTATCACATCAGTTGCAATTGAAAGAATTCCTGGATGAATTGACTTCCACGACTTAACAATAATGGATCTAGTGCAGGAAATACCATTTTTTCATTCTGTATGTAATGGAGTATGTAGCTATGTCGGAGCAGCTGATTGGTGGGGGCCTGGAAGGGGCAATACCTCTGGACACAGAGCTGGACCGTGCAGCAGGTCCTCGGGTATTACCCTCAGCTCCCTCTGAAACCTCATTGGGTCCATAAGTCTCCGGGGGCGGACCAATCATGTTTACAGAGGCTTAGAGAGAGGAGAGTAAGGAAAGGAGGTATTGCACATTTGTGTTTGAAACCATTTACGTAATGTTGTGTATATCCTCTAATTTGGGGAGACTTGGGGAGAGATGGAATCATCTGGGAATAATCCCATTACTCTGATAAATTGCTATGCAAACGTTGGCTATCAGAGTTGGCAGTTTTTCTTATTCTTCTAGGTAAGAAAACATTTACTGGCTACATAGCTCTCAGATGGTTAGTAGGAAGGCTTCTGCATTTTAAAACATATCCGACAACGAAATATTCAGTTTTATAATAATATTGGGAAATGCTTGACTGAGTTTTTGCGACATGTAAACTTGAAAGCTTTAAAAATACAATTCAGATCTAGGTTTGTTTGTTTTTTAAAGAAAGAGATTGTAATGAAGCAAACCATGTAATTTTCTTTTTAAGGTATTAATGACACATACTTCCCTCTTGCTTTCTATCACCATAGTAGCACTGTGTTTCTCAGCAACCAGTAAATGCTTGGGTCTCACATTCTAGAAAAGCAGAAGGTGAATTTGCAGGAAATAACCTTTGGAGATCAAGATCAAAGGGACTCTTTTCAATTATTCAGAATAGTTATTATAAATAGATGCACTTGAGGTTTTTATGGTAGTGAGGAGGGCATAATGGCTGGAATTACACAGGGCATTTTATGATGTACTATTTTGAAATAGATAGATAGTTTTTCTTGGGATGCCCTAATATAACAAGGGCAGACTGATTTGATTGCCTCCACAGTTCTGAAGATCTTCGATTGTTAGCACAGAGGTAAGACTTTCATTTAAGGAAAATGTACATATTAAGGGCTTGTGCCAGTAAAAGAAAAATATATGCTTGAAATGGCATAATGCAGTTTTTCATTTTTGATATACGATCTTTCTTGGGCACAGCAGCAATGCTGCCTTCCCTGCTCCCTGACCTAAACATCCCAAAAGAACTGAAATGTGCTGAATGAAAGATGTTTGGAAAAGAGGAGTGTGCAGGGCATTAGAAAGATAAAAATTTAAAGTCAAGGACCTCATATAATTGATCACTGCAAGTCTCCCTGATAATATTTTATCAAGGTTGGGGCTAAATTATCCATAAATTTTTCTAAAATATTCTTATTTTTTTAATTATGCAATGGGTAACATAAGTTGTTCTAATTTGTATTTTGTTCCTATTGCTTAAGAGTTATTAGTTTGTAGTTCTTTTATTACAGCAACTCCTAAGTTTAATAAGATAGACCAACAAGGTAAAATATTAAATATCTGCTTATATTAATTTTCTTTTAAAAGTTATTTCATTACAATGAAATTATTAACTGATCTTATTAAAGATTATTATTTAGCAAGATCCTATTAGATCTTATTAAATATTGGATCTTGAAATATCTTACTTTGTTTGAAAGGAGAGCTGCAATTTAGAGAGGGCAACAAATACATCAAAAAGTACCGTATTTTCCGGCGTATAAGACGACTGGGTGTATAAGATGACCCCCAACTTTTCCAGTTAAAATATAGAGTTTGGGATATACTCGCCGTATAAGACCTCTCCTGGCCAAGTGCAGCCGCTCGCCAGAACGCAGCCCCCAGGGAAGAGCAGGAGGACGAGCGCGGGGCGGCGTACTGCATTGGGTCCCGTCCCAATGCTAGGACTGGCAGTGTGAATACGAAACAGTACAGTGAAAGGAAAGAGAGGAAAGTAGTGGTATTGCTGCATTGTTCTGATCATGAAATTACATTAATGCTCCAGCCTCAGAAGGTCCTCTCCAGTGTCTTGCTGGCGCCTATCCCTTTCATTTATTAATCTCCTTAATGCACTGAGCAAACAGACGTTAGAATTATAAAACAGGCAGTGGGCCCTGTCATTCCTCTGACTAAGTTTTAGGCTTCATACTATTCACCAATTGCACATATGCATACACACACACACACACACACACACACACGGACAATTACTGGTGCAGGAAAAAAGGTCATCTTGACAGGAAGGTGATCTCATGGCATATAACAAACTTCCATTAAAATAAAAAAGATATGGGAGTTGGATAAGGAAAAAAAATTAAAACTGTTAACACTTTTGCTGTACCTTTGTCTGCTCCATAAAAGAAAGTGAAATATTTTTTGACTTGAGATAACAAATGAGGAGTCATTCTGTAATACTCCCTGCCCCAAACCTAGAGCTGGGTAATATTTTATAAGGGCCAATCAAGCAACGTTCTTAGGTGCCTTTTTGGTTAGCCCTAATAAAGGTATTATGACCCAACAATTGATTGATTGATTGATTGATTGATTGATTGAAACATTGAGATTTCTAGCAGGCTCAGAATAAATACAAGTAAAAATATTATTTTGTATTTTAAAATGCAACACACAAACATATCCAAAATAGCACCAGAGAAATATAAGTGCAGTGATAAAAATGTCATTGTTTAAAATGGCAACTGATAAAAATATTAATGATGATTAGACTTTAATCAGTGGCATTTAAAAGGAAGGTCATCACCATCTTCCAGACTGTTATTAGTGAGGAAGCAAGACAACACTTCTTCAAAAGGGAATTTTGACCGCTGCTCTTGCTGCCGCTGCTTTTAGCGTCGCTGGTGAGGTGAAGCAAGGCGCCCGTTGAGTGTTGTGGGCGACTTTGGAGCCCATCGTGGAGCCACTGCGTTTTGCCCCCTCCCTTCCCAAGGCTGCTCCGAGGGAACGGAGCTCGCTCCCCCCTCCCCGCGTTTCTCTGTGGAGCGACGGGACCCAATGCAGTACGCCGCCCCGCGCTTGTCCTCCTGCTCTTCCCTGGGGGCTGCGTTCCGGCGAGCGGCTGCACTTGGCCAGGAGAGGTCTTATATGGCAAATACCATATTTTCCGGCGTATAAGACGACACCCGGCGTATAAGACGACCCCCGACTTTTGAGAAGATTTTCCTGGGTTAAAAAATCGTCTTATACGCCGGAAAATACGGTACATGCTTATACATACTGCCTGTTCCCTGCCCCAGCATAATCATATGAGTGCAGCTTGCATCTTTTGTGAATTGTTATGCATTCACACAACCATGCAAACACAAGCAAATGGACGTCTTATGCAATCATGAATTTAACTTGATATATACAGGTTTTTGTTGTTGTTCAGTCGTTCAGTCGTGTCCGACTCTTCGTGACCTCATGGACCATAGCACGCCAGGCCTTCCTGTCCTCCACTGTCTCTCGGAGTTTACTCAAATTCATGTTCATTACATCGGTGATGCTATCTAACCATCTCATCCTCTGCCGTCCCCTTCTCCTTTTGCCCTCAGTCTTTCCCAGCATCAGGGTCTTTTCCAGTGAGTCCTCTCTTCTCATTAGGTGGCCAAAGTATTTGAGCTTCAGCTTCAGCATCTGTCCTTCCAATGAGCAGTCAGGGTTGATTTCCTTTAGGATTCACTGGTTTGACCTCCTTGCAGTCCAAGGGACTCTCAAGAGTCTTCTCCAGCACCACAGCTCGAAAGCATCAATTCTTCGGCGCTCAGCCTTCCTTATGGTCCAACTCTCACAGCCATACATTGCTACTGGAAAAACCATAGCTTTAACTATACGGACCTTTGTCGGCAAGGTGATGTCTCTGCTTTTTAATATGCTGTCTAGGTTTGCCATAGCTTTCCTTCCAAAGAGCAAGCGTCTTCTAATTTCATGGCTGCAGTCACCGTCTGCGGTGATCTTGGAGCCCAAGAAAATAAAATCTGTCACTGCTTCCATTTCTTCCCCTTCTATTTGCCAGGAGGTGATGGGACCAGATGCCATGATCTGGGTTTTTTTAATGTTGAGTTTCAAGCCAGCTTTTGCACTCTCCTCTTTCACCCTCATCAAGAGGCTCTTTAGTTCCTCTTCACTTTCTGCCATTAGGGTGGTATCGTCTGCATATCTGAGGTTGTTGATATTTTTCCCGGCAATCTTAACTCCGGCTTGTGATTCATCCAGCCCGGCATTTCTCATGATGTACTCTGCATATAAGTTAAATAAGCAGGGTGATAATATACAGCCTTGTCGTACTCCTTTCCCAATTTTGAACCAGTTGGTTGTTCCATGTCCGGTTCTAACTGTTGCTTCTTGACCCACATACAGGTTTTTCAGGAGACAGGTAAGGTGGTCTGGTACTCCCATCTCTTTAAGACTTTGCCACAGTTTGTTGTGATCCACACAATCAAAGGCTTTAGCGTAGTCAATGAAGCAGAAGTAGATGTTTTTCTGGAACTCTCTTGCTTTTTCCATGATCCAGCGAATGTTGGCAATCTGATCTCTAGTTCCTCTGCCTCTTCGAAACCCAGCTTGCACTTCTGGTAGTTCTTGGTTCACATGCTGCTGAAGCCTAGCTTGTAGGATTTTGAGCATAACCTTGCTGGCATGTGAAATGAGCGCAATTGTACGGTAGTTTGAACATTCTTTGGCATTGCCTTTCTTTGGAATTGGAACGTAAACTGACCTTTTCCAATCCTGTGGCCACTGTTGAGTTTTCCAAATTTGTTGGCATATTGAGTGCAGCACTTTAACAGCATCATCTTTTAGGATTTTAAATAGCTCACCTGGGATACTATCTTCTCCGCTAGCTTTGTTGTTAGTAATGCTTCCTAAGGCCCACTTGACTTCACTCTCTAGGATGTCCGGCTCAAGGTCAGTGACCACACCATCGTATTTATCAGGGATATTAAGATCTTTCTTGTATAGTTCTTCTGTGTATTCTTGCCACCTCTTCTTAATCTCTTCTGCTTCTGTTAGGTCCCTGCCTTTTTTGTCCTTTATCATGCCCATCTTTGCACAAAACGTTCCCTTGATATCTCCGATTTTCTTGAAGAGATCTCTAGTCTTCCCCATTCTATTGTTTTCCTCGATTTCTTTGCATTGTTCATTTAAGAAGGCCTTCTTATCTTTCCTTGCTATTCTCTGGAATTCTGCATTCAGTTGTTTATATCTTTCCCTTTCTCCCTTGCCTTTTGCTTCCCTTCTTTCCTCAGCTATTTGTAAAGCCTCATCAGTCAGCCACTTTGCTTTCTTGCATTTCTTTTTCTTTGGGATGGTTTTAGCTGCTGCCTCCTGTACAATGTTACGAACCTCCATCCATAGTTCTTCAGGCACTCTGTCTACCAGATCTAATCCTTTAAATCTATTCCTCACCTCCACTGTATATTCATAAGGGATATGATTTAGGTCATACCTGATTGGTCTAGTGGTTTTCTCTACGTTCTTCAATTTAAGCCTAAATTTTGCAATAAGAAGCTCATGATCTGAGCCACAGTCAGCTCCAGGTCTTGTTTTTGCTGATTGTATAGAGCTTCTCCATCTTTGGCTGCAAAGTATATAATCAATCTGATTTCGGTATTGACCATCTGGTGATGTCCATGTGTAGAGTCGTCTCTTGTGTTGTTGGAAAAGAGTGTTTGCTATGACCAGCATGTTCTCTTGACAAAACTCTATTAGCCTTTGCCCTGCTTCATTTTGTACTCCGAGGCCGAACTTGCCTGTTATTCCGGTTATTTTTTGACTTCCTACCTTAGCATTCCAGTCCCCTATGATGAAAAGGACATCTTTTTTTGGTGTTAGTTCTAGAAGGTGTTGTAGGTCTTCATAGAACCGGTCAACTTCAGCTTCTTTGGCATCAGTGGTTGGGGCATAGACTTGGATCACTGTGATGTTGAATGGTTTGCCTTGGATTCGAACTGAAAGCATTCTGTCGTTTTTGAGGTTGTACCCCAGTACTGCCTTTCCCACTCTTTTATTGACTATGAGAGCTACTCCATTTCTTCTAAGGGATTCTTGCCCACAGTAGTATATATAATGGTCTCCTGAATTAAATTCGCCCATTCCTGTCCATTTTAGTTCGCTGATTCCCAATATGTCGATGTTCAATCTTGTCATCTCATGTTTGACCACATCCAGCTTACCTTGATTCATAGTTCTTACATTCCAGGTTCCTATGCAATATTGTTCTTTACAGCATCGGACTTTCCTTCCACTTCCAGACACATCCACAACTGAGCGTCCTTTCGGCTTCAGCCCAGCCGCTTCACTCTTTCTGGAGCTACTCGGAATTGCCCTCCGCTCTTCCCCAGTAGCATTTTGGACACCTTCCGACCTGAGGGGCTCATCTTCCGGCGTCATATCTTTTAGCCTTTTGATACTGTCCATGGGTTTTCTTGGCAAGGATACTGGAGTGGTTTGCCATTCCCTCCTCCAGGTAGTCCTCGCTTAACGACTACAATTGGGACCGGAATTTTGGTTGCTAAGCAAAGTGTTCATTAAGCGAATCTGACCCCAATTTTACGACCTTTTTTGTGGCGGTTGTTAAGCAAATCACCATGGGCATTAAGTGAACCACATGGTTGTTAAATGAATCATGTGATTCCGTATTGATTTTGCTTGCCAGAAGCCTGCCAGGAAGGTTGAAAATGGAGACCACATGACTGCGGGGACGCTGCAACAGTTGTAAGTGTGAGAACCGGTCATAACTAGTTTTTTTCAGCACCGTTGTAAGTCTGACTCGTCACTAAACTAATGGTTGTTAAGCGAGGACTACCTGTAAAGGGTTCCACATGCATGGATGTCCATACATTCACAAGACACAGGTGCAGAAGCCCACCATAATAGAAATGCTCTCTATCTACGCCAGTCACACATAAGACGCCAGGCTTGTTGATTGGAAGATCGCAGGTTTGGAGGTTCGAATCCCTAGCCCCGCGTGATGGAGTGAGCTCCCACACTCGCCCCAGCTCTTGCCAACCTAGCAATTCGAAAGCATGCAAATGCAAGTAGATAAATAGGTACCACTTTGGTGGGTAGGTAACAGCGTTCCACGTGCATCATGCCGGCCACATGACCGTGGAAGCGTCTTCGGACAACGCTGGCTCTTCGGCTAACAAACGGAGATGAGCACTGTCCCCTAGAGTCGGACACGACTGCACAAATGTGCGGGGGGAACCTTTACCTTTACCTACCTATGTATTTTAAAAATAGTACAATACGCCATCCAATTTCAGGGCAGCTAACAGCATAAAATGATTGTAAACCGTCCAGAGTCTACCATGGTAGAGATGGGCGGGGATAAATTCAAATAATAAATAAATAAATAAAATAAAATGAAGCCTCAAAAGCAAGCAAAAATAGCTGAAACTTTCAAACAACAAATCAATAATATCTGCCTAAAGATAGATGGCTGCAATTGTGGAAGCCATTGCAGCACAAAGAACAAACTGGTGAAGATCTCAGGTCTATTGGAATGAGGAGAACCAGAGAAGTGGTGGATTCCCCTTCCCTGGATGTATTCAAGCAGAAGCCACTTAGCAACCTATCAGGAATGTTTCAGCTGGGATTCCTGTACTGAACAGGGGACTAGACTGAAGAGCCTGAGCGGCCTCTTCTGACACTAGGATTCCATGAATGTGTCTTTGAGTGCAACTTCTATAGGAAAAGTGAGCGTGGTGTAATTCTGTTTATTGGAGCACAATGCTGTAACGGTTAGTGTTGGACAGATATTGGAACATGGAGAGACCCATGTTCAAGTCCACTCTTAGCCATAGAAACACACTGGGTGACTTTAGACTAGGCACTCAGCACAGCCTAACTCACAGGGTTGATATGTAGGGATAAAAGGAAAGGAAGCCCACCCCTTCCATGTAAGCCACCTAGAGTTCTTGGAGAAAAGATGAGAAATCTAACAAATACATGAAAAAATATGAAGGCAAGAAGCCTCAAAGAATAACTGGGTTACAAAAGCAAGTCCCAAAGAAATTTACTACTGGAAACAGGTTATCAGGCTTAGGATGATCATCTTAGGATGGTCTTGCAACAAAGAATGAAAAATCCAGAAGTAACTGAAAGAGTCGTAGACTAAGTAGAAGAGATATAGAAGAAGAGGAAAGGTCTACTGTGGCTTAGTAGATGGCTGAAGAACAGGAATCAGAGCAGGAATAAATGAAGAGTTCACACCGTGTGCCCAGCTAGGTGGCAGCATCCAGTTGACCTTAGCTGAACTTGAAAGGCTGATTTAACACCTGGTTAGTATTTGGGCAGGAGACCATTAGAAAGTTCCAGAGTTGGAGACTATATTTATTCATTTTACTTTAAAAGATGTATGTAGCCACCCCTACTGTAAAACAACCCTGGATGGCGCACAAAACAGTGAAAACAATAGAAACCCCCAAACCAAAAACAAAATCAGTAAAACCTTTCCAGTATAAGACTCTATAAAAACCCATGGCACCTGAGGGCACAAATCCATCTACCAACCATTTTGCTGGGCTCCAGCCGCATCCTACGCCAATGCTTGGGGAAGGCAAGAAGGGTGGGGGCCTGCCAGATCTTTGCGGGGGAAGGTGTTCCACAGGTCAGGGGTAGCTACCAAGCATGTGCCCATCCTAGGTCCTGCTAGATGACTGGGGCGCACCCACCCTACCTGACTTGGTTGGCTTTTCCATAGTTTAAGGATTGCGTTCACACTCAACGAAGCTATGTGGTGGAAATTTCAGAGTGGATAAATGACAGCACTTCACAAGCATGTTATTAAACTACTGATTTTGCTATCATAACATTTAGTGATGTCCACCAATTAATTATTGGAAGCTTATATTTTTCCCATTTCAAGTCCAGGTAAAGGACTAAATGGCATTTAAGCATTTTTTTTTTGAACACAATTTTTTTGAACACCATTCAAAATTCAATCTATCCAACAGCCCTGAAATTCTGCGCAGTACAAAGTCTATGCCAACATCAGCCTGCAACAATCAAGCTCAGCGCACCTCTCTTTTGGCCACGGAGTCTCCTTGCCTGCATTATCTGCCTCCCCCTCTCAGGATAGCAGAGAGTCATGGGTGATATGTGGTCACATATCATTAAATAATGAGGCATATCAGTAACCTGCTCAGGTTACTCCATTTCATTGTCATAACAATTCTAGAAGATGCTTTAGGCAGAGAATGCCCCAAGATAATTCAGAGTTTTATGGTTGAATGAAGATTTAACTTCTTCTCAGGCTATTCTGAAGTTTACTGGCTTTATCTCATTTATCAAGTTCCATATGTCTTACCCAAAGAAGGAAAGTTAGAAAATGATGTTGGCAGCTCTCCTTCTACTGTATGCCAACTGTCCAGAAAGAAGTTCAAGCTGCAACGTTCACATGACTCCAAGAGGTCAGAGGCTGCTCTCACTGACTTGTGAATTGGTTACCACTCTAGCTCTATGGGAAGTTTGCTAATATTGCCCATGTGTAACAGTAAAAATAACATTCTCAGTTGACTTACAAGGGTTAGCAGATCTTTGGTGAGCACAGAAACGCACTTGTATAAAATAGGACTTGCATTCCAAAAGTGTCATTATTAGTGTGAGGTTCGTAGTCTTTAAATCCCAAAACCAGTAACTTCATCCACAAGTCGTTCAGAATATGGAAAGTTCTTTATTAGGATTTAAGTAGCTAGATCCAGATCGAAGCCACGAATGGCCGTTCCTGTGCAAAGCAGTCAGTAAAAGCATCTACTCCCCCACTTGTGCCAGCCCCCTTACTTTTCCAGGGCAAAGCATTTGAAAAAGAAACAATAAAGCAATTCACATTCCCTTCTCATTTCCTCCAGTATCTTTTCCCTATCTCTCTCCGGTACCATTCTCAGAGTTTCCCAGATGGTCCCAATGTGTCTGACCTTGGCTGTAAATCACACACACAACTTCTAACACTCTCTCAGGAATGCGGGTGATCTCCTCCCTCCCTCCTCCCGACATCCTGGCACCTCTTCATGCCCTACACTCGTCTTATCCAGAACCAATTCCCATGGCAGGATTTTACCTTTCACCACACTTAACTATTGTGGCTAAAGGCTTAATCCTGACAATTAGCTAGAGAAATCCCATTCATGAGAATATCTGCTCTTTTCCTATTTAAAGTATTCAAGATGATATATAATAAGATGTTTATGAGAATGTTTTAGACAAGGCAGATACAAATACGCATATTCACATAGGAGCTTGTGTGCACATGCAGACATGCACATGAAAGGGAATATAGTCTCCCTCTCTTTTTCTCTCTCTCTCTCTCTGTATAGTCCAATTACTGTCTTTGTTTTTCTAACCCATTTGAGGTGAATATCAATGTTACATGCATTTGATAGATTCACAAAATACATTCAGCCCAGCCATCTTCATATAAGCTACGAAGATGACATCTGGCATATACTGAATTTATCAAAGTATTTGTTGTTTATTCGTTCAGTCGCTTCCGACTCTTCGTGACTTCATGGACCAGCCCACGCCAGAGCTTCCTGTCAGCCATTGCCACCCCTAGCTCCCCCAAGGTCGAGTCCGTCACCTCCAAAATATTATCCATCCATCTTGCCCTTGGTCGGCCCCTCTTCCTTTTGCCTTCCACTTTCCCTAGCATCAGCATCTTCTCCAGGGTATCCTGTCTTCTCATTATGTGGCCAAAGTACTTCAGTTTTGCCTTTAATATCATTCCCTCAAGTGAGCAGTTTGGCTTTATTTCCGGGAGTGTGGACTGGTTTGATCTTCTTGCAGTCCAAGGCACTCTCAGAATTTTCCTCCAGCACCACAGTTCAAAAGCATCTATCTTCCTTTGCTCAGCCTTCCTTATGGTCCAGCTCTCTCAGCCATAGGTTACTATGGGGAATACCATTGCTTTAACTATGCGGACCTTTGTTGTCAGTGTGATGTCTCTGCTCTTAATTATTTTATCGAGATTTGTCATTGCTCTCCTCCCAAGAAGTAGATGTCTTCTGATTTCCTGGCTGCAGTCAGCGTCTGCAGTAATCTTTGCGCCTAGAAATACAAAGTCTGTCACTGCCTCCACGTTTTCTCCCTCTATTTGCCAGTCACCAATCAAGCTGGTTGCCATAATCTTGGTTTTTTTGAGGTTTAACTGCAACCCAGCTTTTGCACTTTCTTCTTTCACCTTCATCATAAGGCTCCTCAGCTCCTCCTCGCTTTCAGCCATCAAAGTGGTATCATCTGCATATCTGAGATTGTTAATATTTCTTCCAGCAATTTTAACTCCAGCCTTGGATTCATCAAGTCCAGCACATCGCATGATTTGTTCTGCATACAAGGTAGGGTGAGAGTATACAACCCTGCCGTACTCCTTTCCCAATCTTAAACCAGTCCGTTGTTCCGTGCTCTGTTCTTACCGTTGCTACTTGGTCGTTATACAGATTCCTCAGGTGGCAGACAAGATGACTTGGTATCCCCATACCACCAAGAACTTGCCACAATTTGTTATGATCCACACAGTCAAAGGCTTTAGAATAGTCAATAAAACAGAAATAGATGTTTTTCTGAAACTCCCTGGCTTTCTCCATTATCCAGCGGATATTGGCAATTTGGTCTCTAGTTCCTTTGCCTTTTATAAACCCAGCTTGTACATCTGGCAATTCTTGCTCCATGAATTGCTGGAGTCTACCTTGCAGGATCTTGAGCATTACCTTACTGGCATGTGAAATAAGTGTCACTGTTCGATAGTTTGAACATTCTTTAGTGTTTCCCTTTTTTGGTATGAGGATATAAGTTGATTTTTTCCAATCTGATGGCCATTCTTATGTTTTCCAAATTTGCTGGCATATGGCATGCATCACCTTGACAGTCTCATCTTGCAAGATTTTAAACAGTTCAGCTGGGATGCCGTCATCTCCTGCTGCCTTGTTATTAGCAATGCTTCTTATGGCCTATTCAACCTCACTCTTCAGGATGTCTGGCTCTAACTCACTGACCACACCATCAAAGCTATCCCCGATATTATTATCTTTCCTATACAGATCTTCCACATATTCTTGCCACCTTTCCTTGATCTCTTCTGCTTCTGTTAGGTCCTTGCCATCTTTGTTTTTGATCATACCCATTTTTGCCTGGAATTTACCTCCGATGTTTCTAATTTTCTGGAAGAGGTCTCTTGTCCTTCCTATTCTATTGTCTTCTTCCACTTCCGTGCATTGCTTGTTTAAAAATAATTCCTTATCTCTTCTGGCTAACCTCTGGAATTTTGCACTTAATTGGGCATATCTCCCCCCATCACTGTTGCCTTTTGTTTTCCTTCTTTCTTGGGCTATTTCCAGTGTCTCAGCAAACAGCCATCTTGCCTTCTTGGTTTTCTTTTTCTTTAGGACATTTTTTGTTGCCACCTCCTGAACAATGTTGCAAACTTCTGTCCATAGTTCTTCCAGGACCCTATCTACTAAATCTAGTCCCTTAAATGTATTCTTCACCTCCACTGCATATTCATTAGGAATATTAATGAGCTCATATCTAACTGATCTGTGGGTCTTCCCTATTATCTTTAGTCTGATTCTAAATTGTGCAACAAGAAGTTCGTGATCTGAACTACAGTCAGCTCCAGGTCTTGTTTTTACTGGCTGTATAGATGTCTGCCACCTTTGGCTGCAAAGGATGTAGTCAATCTGATTTCGGTGTTGACCATCTGGTGAATTCCATGTATAAAATTCCATGTATAAATGTCCCGCTTCATTTTGTTCTCCCAGACCATGCTTACCTGTAATTCCAGGTGTCGTTTGCCTACCCACCTTAGCATTCCAGTCTCCTGTAATGAAAATAACATCTCTTTTTTGTGCATTATCCAGTGGGTGCTGCAGATCCTCATAGAACTGATCTACTTATGCTTCTTCAGCATCTGTGGTTGGGGTGTGTATTTGGATCGCTGTGATGTTAAATGGCTTACCCTGAATTCAAATTGAGATCATTCTATTGTTTTTTGGATTGTATCCAAGCACTGCTTTAGCCACTTTATTATTAATTATGAAGGCTACTCCATTTCTTCTGTGGTCCTCTTGTCCACAGTAGTAGATCTGGTGGTCATCTGATGTGAAGTGGCCCATTCCAGTCCATTTCAGTTCACTGACACTCAAAATGTCTATATTTAATCTTGCCATCTCACCAATAACCACATCCACTTTGCCCTGGCTCATAGCTCTTACATTCCAGGTTCATATGGTGTGTTGATCTTTAGAACATCAGATTCGTTGTTCACCACCAGCACCGTCAGCCACTAGCCGTCCTTTTGGCTTTGAGCTAGCTGCATCATCACATCTGCGGCTAGTTGAACTTATCCTCTGTTCCTCCCCAGTAGCATTTTGACCAACTTCTGACCTGGAAGTTCCATCTCCTGATGGTATACCAATATATCTCTGGTTGTACTGATCCATTTAGTTTTCACAGCAAGAATACTGGGGTGGGTTGCCGTTACCTTCCCCAGGGATCGTATTTAGTCTGACCTCTCTGCCATGACCTTCCCGTCTTGGGTGTCCCTTCACGGTTTAGCTCATGGTTTCATTGAGGTGCTCAAGCTCCAGCACCACGACAAGGTCACGATCTCCTTTGCTGGAGTATCAAAGTATAGCTAATAAAAATATACAATTCTTTTTAATGTTGAAGTGGGCAGGTGCCCTTTCTTTGTCTCCCAGTTTCTGAATATTGTTCTTTTTACCACAGTCAGCTGAAGGCCTGGGGATGAAGCGAGATGGTTTCAACTTTAGTGTAAGAGTTTGGAGCATTCTAGAAATACGGTGTACAGTCATGGACATTTGGGGCAATTGAGGGGGGGCCCCCTATAAAAGTTTTCATAGATAATTTCAAATAGGTTAACTAGCAATCTGGAAGCTACCATACTTATTTTGCATTTCCCCAAATGCTGTTTAGACATTGAGAAATGAAGTGAGATGGAAAAATGGAAAGCAAAGAGGGAGGGGAATACAGGAGTGTGGAGATGGCCTTGAAGAAAGTATGTGGCAAACATTAATAAAGCATCAGCTTAGTCTGGGAAAACAGGAAAGCATGAGAAAGAAACCCACAACTGTCCTGCCTTGACTCTCTTAGCCATAAGAGAAAAGGAAGGGGAAATGCTGTCAGGCTTTCAATATTATAGCCCATTTCCATAAAGTAGAGTTCTAGTATTTCTTGTGGTGTCTGTTTCCTGTCCTGATCTACCTTGAAGGGCTGACAAGGGTAAGACAGGAGAAAAAGGTGGGCCAGGCTAAGACCCTCTCAGTTTCCATCAGCAAGCACCTGCGAATACAGGCCAGAGGGAAGCAGATGAAGCCTATGTTGAAAATACTTCTGTCCTGATGGGGACAATTAATGTGGTGAGGTTCCAAACCAGGGTTTCTCAACCTTGGCAACTTTAAGATGTGTGGACTTCAACTCCCAGAATTCTCCAGCCAGAAAAGGAGTTGAAGTCCACACATTTTAAAGTTGCCAAGGTTGAGAAATCCTGTTCCAAAATGTGCATTTTTAACTTTATGTTTCAAGACATGGTTTCATGTATTCTTTCTATGGTGTTTGATAAAGCATTGCAGCTACAGTTGTCTTTTTCTGAGGGATTATAATAACCCTGACTTTCTCCCTGTGTTGCAGATCCTGACAGGTATTGGAGGAAGCCATAACCTGATCAATGTGGAAATTGCAGTGCACATTTATTTCAGTGGGGTAGGTCGGAAGAATACAATGAAGAGTTTAACCTGAATTATACTGAAGAGATCATCTACACTAGTAGAAAATCCTCTTTGGAAACACATCATGTACAAGCAACATTGATTTCTATTTACTTGGTTTCCCCCAAAGCCAATATATTCTCCTTTTACAGCACAATCAGCTCCTGTAATATAAATAACTATTCGGAGGATATAGTTATGCTCTCAGTCAAGGACAGGAGTGGGCAATCTATGGGCTTAAAGCACCTAGTCGGTAGCCTCCAAGACCCTGTTGCCAAAATTTAGCAGCAAAATGTATTTACTGTAAATACAGTAAATACATCTCCTTTTTCATCTGATTTTGCAGAAATCCATCTGTAGGGGGGCCACCAAGAAACCCAAGTGTACATACTCTCCAGGGATGTGAGAATCAGTCAGTATCTATTTCTAATTTGAGTTTCTCCATGATCAAGTGCCATGTTTCAGTTTGACCACCTTCTCTACAACCTTCCCCACAAAGGAAAGATTAGAAACTGGATGACAGTTGCCCAGAAGGGAGGAGTCCAGTGATTGCCTCTAGAGGAGGGACATCTTTCAAGGTGGTGCAATACGATACACTTTTTAAATCCCCAGCTACAGATTTAGTAGTGGCACTATGTTTGGGAGAACTTTCTGTCTACTTGATCATTATGGGAAGCACAGTACTCTGTGCTTATTTTTTATTTTATTATAATCCTTTTATTTTATTTAAAACAAAGCTGTATTTTTTAAAAAAAGGTATTATCTATGCATATGGACAGATAATTACTGAAATTATACAATTAATGCTCAAAATAACATTAGTAAAAGATACTGAGTAGATACTGTGAGCAAGGGTGAATGCAGCCTGGCTGCGTTGGCGAGAACTCACCGGTGTGCTTTGTGACAAACAAATGCCAATCCATCTCAAATCTAAGATCTATAAGACAATTGTCCGCCCTTTGGCATTGTATGGCACTGAGTGTTGGGCAGCAACAAAGAGTGTAGAGAGCCGTCTCCATGTTATGGAAATGCATATGCTCCGTTGGATATCGGGCATCTCCCTACCCGACCACGTCACAAATGATGCCATTCGACAACAGCTAGGCATGTCATTAATTACAGAGAAGATGAGAGAAAGCCGGCTTCATTGGTATGGACATGTCCTTAGAGCGGCACCTTCCACTGTCGCCAAAATAGCTTACCGTCTTAAAATCGATGGCCGACGACCACGTGGGCGACCAAAACAGAGGTGGCAGGACACCATCAATTTTTGTTGTTATTGTTCAGTTGTTCAGTCGTGTCCGACTCTTCGTGACCTCATGGACCATAGCACGCCAGGCCTTCCTGTCCTCCACTGTCTCTCGGAGTTTACTCAAATTCATGTTCATTACATCGGTGATGCTATCTAACCATCTCATCCTCTGCCGTCCCCTTCTCCTTTTGCCCTCAGTCTTTCCCAGCATCAGGGTCTTTTCCAGTGAGTCCTCTCTTCTCATTAGGTGGCCAAAGTATTTGAGCTTCAGCTTTAGTATCTGTCCTTCCAATGAGCAGTCAGGGTTGATTTCCTTTAGGATTGACTGATTTGACCTCCTTGCAGTCCAAGGGACTCTCAAGAGTCTTCTATGCCCTGAGGATGCGGATGATCGGGCAAAGTGGTGTTTCAAGATCCGAAAAGCAGACCCCGCGAAAATAGCGGGAAAACGCTAGGAAGAAGAAGAAAAGATACTGAGTAGAGCAGGGCTTTCCAAAGTGCCGCCGCTGGCGACATGCCAGCGGCGGTGCGGCAGCGGCGGCAGCACGGCAGAGGCGCGGGGGCGCGCGCGCGCAGCGGCGACACAATACATCATACACCGGCGCGCATGCGCACAGCAGTAGCGCGGGGGGGTGTGCGGCGGCGCGCGCATGGCGGCGGCGCGGGGGGGCGTGCGGTGGCGCATGCGTGCACGGCGCCGCTTCCGGGTGGTGTGGCGACACACCATGCTGTGTGGCGACACACTTTTGTGTCGCGACACACAGTTTGGAAAGCTCTGGAGTAGAGTATATTCAGTTGTTTTCATGATATAAAAAGAAGTATAAAATTTTGACCTTAAAGCCAAAATCTCCACTATATTGTTGTTTATAAATGTTATAAAAAGAAAAGAGAAACACCCCTAAAAATAATATAGGTAAATATTTAATTTCTGATTTCCCCCTTCTTTGTACTCCAACTGATTTGCAGTTCTGTCCTTTCTTTTTCCATAGGGACTTGCTGTTCTTTGGGTAGAATGGCTAAAATGGAGGAATCCACCGAGGCTCTTTACAGGGAAAGGAGGTAAGTATGAGGGTGTTGCTTCTGGTCCAGGGCCAGTAATGGGGGAAACTATACTGAAGAAGTGAGCTCAGGTTTGAAGTGCAGGCAGAGTTGACTCAATCAGGAAGACCATGTTTACCTCTGCTGTTCTTTCTCAGCAGCATGTCAGGACGAGTGGCATTGCTTGTGGGGGGCAGCACTTCACAGTCAGATCTGGCTGCTAGATTAGCAAATAGCTATGTTTCAAATGATTTGTACACTCCATTTCCTAGGGCTGCAGAGAGAGAGTGATTGTCCCAAGGTCACCCAGCTGGCTTCATGCTTAAGGCAGGACTAGAATTTACAGTCTCCTGGTTTCTAGCCTGGTGCCTTAATGACTACACCAAACTGGCTCTTGTAGACTAGATTGCAAAGTCAAAAAATCATCCCAAAAGAAGACAGTATCAGACCACTTCCATTCTCTTGCCATTTCTTTTTACAGATACCTATAGGCTTTCCTGCAGGCCAACTGAAGTGGGTGGGGTGCTTTCCCAGTGTCATTTTTCTATTCCGAATCCCACCCACCCACCCACCTACCATAGCATGAGATTTTATGAAAGGCCTGACCACTGACCCTCCAAGATTGATTGATCAATTATTTATTTATGTATTTAAAGAACTTATATGGCCACCTATCTCACACTGTGATCCTAGGCAATAAAAACAAGAATGAAAGCAAAGACCAACCAAACTATTAGCCTGCTGACTCAAACCTCATCCGACCCCAATGCTTGGGGTAGATTACATGGTTGAGCAGGGCACTTTTTATCCAGGTAAGATTTTAGACTGAAAAATTTCTGGTCATGTGATTCATGTCATCAGGTGCATCAATCATCTGAACAATCAATCAATCAATAATATTTATTCGGTCAATGACCAGCAAAATTCAAAAGGACAAAAACAGAGTAAAATCTGATCTTTGTACACTCCTAGTACAAACTAGGCGGGTTGCAATTATAAGACTAATGGCAAGAATCAGGAGATCAGAAGACACTGCACAAAAGGTATGGGAAAGTGGTCACCCTGCCTTGGTGTAGGCTACAGCACAATAGAGGAGCCTTGGTCTCTCGGGTTCTAAGTTGGACTGAAATTCTCATTGTCCTTCAGAATGAATAGACCTAAGGAGTGTTCATACTCTTCTACGAATGAAGTGTTTAGAGGCCCCATAGATGCCTACCTCTGAGGCTCAAGAAAGAAAAGTCAGCATACCTAGAAGCTACCCCAAAGTCAGGATAGATCAAATTCCTTCAGTTGGTTCCTCTCCAGTATACCCGGTGGTAGCAGGGCATATATTTATTTTATAGTAGATTTTAGATGTATAGGTTTTTAACTTTTTATAATATGATTGTAAACCGCCCAGAGTCTACCATGGTGGAGATGGGCGGTGATCAATCCAAATAATAAATAAAATAAATAAATAAGAATACTCCACATTTCCTTCCTATCACACACAAGTATCCTTCAGACAATCTGGTCTCAGTGATATAAGCCAGTTGGGGCATCCCATAACGATTGTCAGCCAACACTGTGCAATGAGTGCAACTGTGCAATAAAGGCAAACAAATTCCCAGTTGGCATTTGATTAAGTTGCCTATTTCAATGAGAAAATATTTTCCATGTAATTAACAACCACAGGGAAGCCAAAACGGGGCCTTACAGGTACTATTAGCGAAGAAAAATCCAAAACAATATAATTAATGTCATGTGTAGTTTGACCCTTAGAAAAGGAGTGCTCTCTCTACTTACAGTGTGCAGGGAATGTTAGGGATGCAGACTGATGGATTCCCTCAACTTTGCTTTCCTCTCCCTTGCCAAATGTCACCAGCCAGTGGGAAAACACCCACCGATCACTCTCCTTGAGATGGGGCGGGGCTGGAATTAGGAGAGGGGGCAAGTTTTAATAGATGGCTTATTGGCAGATTTAGCCAACGGTCAAAACTTGCTCTAGTTTTCTGCAAGTGTTTTGCATGGGTTCATTTAATGAGCTGAAAAGCAGACTCCTGTTGGACATGGGTTTGCTGCTTAGTCTAGCACAAAACCTTTGTCTAAAAGGAATCTAAGCCACAGCTGGCGAGTGCAAGGAGAAACATTGTTCATAACATCTGTGAAACAGCAGAGTTAGAGCCATCATCTCTCTCCTGCTGCACCATGCAGTCAAGTGCTTCAGCACCTCAGCCAAAATAACCTATAGGTACTCTAGGGGTCAATTGACTGAGTCACCAGCAGAATGGCTGGTGAAGCCCATCAGATTGTATCCATGGCCAAACCTGTGTCAGGATAAAGAGGCAAGCACTACGCTATCAACAGCAGTTGCCTTAGGTATGGGCTGGGCATTGGGTGAAGGTGACATCATGAGGACATACGTAATAAAAAAGCGGAGGCTGTCAGGGAGTATTTGCACCACAGCTAGATGCAGATGATGAGAGGCTTGAAGCTTCTGAAGAATTTTTATACAAAGCCCATTCTCAAGATTCTGCTTGCTGAAATGACAATTAGTAAGTCTGGTTCTTTGGTGGAACCTCATAGACTCCCTGGCACTTCCTGAATTGAGTAATGCCATGATATCATTTTTATATCCTGCAGGTACCTCAGGAAACAGCTGAACACATTTAAGGACAAAATGCAACTGTTTCACTCTGCTCAAGAAGCCAAAAACTCTCTACTAGAAACCAAGTGGCATGAGCTAAAAACAAGCCAGGAGAATCTCATGTCTGAGCTTCAGCAAATGAGGGACAGAAACCGTATCCTAGAAATGAATTGTCATGAGTTAATAGCAAGACAGGAGAATCTCAAGGTGGAAGTTCAGAAAATGAGACTGGACATTCAGGTATGAATAAGTTAACATATCCTTTGACTGCCAGTCACGTTCAATGCAACAACACATTTGGAACTCAATGAATATGCTGTTCTAATATACGCTGGAAAGTTGTAAAAGACACATGCTCTGAGTTCTTGAGCAACATGTCATTCTCAGGAACTAATATGTGAGGAAGAATGTGGCTGCTCTCCCACGGCTAGATCTTTCTCAGATGGCAACTCTACTGTTGAAACTCTACCCCAGAGGCTTGCAAGTCAGAATGCCCCCACACCCTTCCAATGAATAAAGAAATCCACCTCTCCATACAGGAAGGTAGCTTTTGGGGGAAAAGATTTTAGTCTGTCTTCTCCCTGATATATACATACATTTTCTGTGTCTGTGTCAGTCTCCCTCCGCTTTAGCTCCACTCGCCTATCATAGTTTCAGAAGTACACGTGTCAAGCATTCTAAGAACTTGACCCGTGTTTGCTTTTGTGCCAAAAGCCTTGCTGCTTGCCTTGACATTCCTGCCTTGGCCGTTTTCTGATAAGACACCTGGACTGTTAACGAGCGTTCTGACGGGAGGGGCCGAACTGGAGTGGGAACTAGCTTGTTTTTAATTAGATAGTAAATGATGTCAGAGGGATGTTCTTATTTTCAAAGTATGCGCGCCAATTTGGCCATTCGAAGCTTTGCCTTTGCCTCATGTATTCCTTAATAAATGAACCTTTTTAGCATGAACTGACTGAAAGGTTTCTTGAGTTTGGGATCCTGACAGTGAGACGCTCACAGTCTGTCTTCCTTTGTAGAAGGAGCATTTCTCCCACCCAGTGCTCTCTGAAATGCTGGATTCAAAGCCATGGGTGCTGCCTTGCTGAGAATAAGGCTAAGAGGCCAGCTGTGGATCAGCAAAGTCATTTTTAAACAATAAGCATCGATAAATCCCACTTCTCAACCAATCTCTGATGCAAAATGTGTATGAATTAATTCTTGAGTTAATTTGCCAGATTTGCATGATGTATTCGTTTTATAAAAAAAATGGGTCTACTGCTTATGGGTTCCAACTTTTAATGTAAGGGTTAGAAATCTTAATATCTCTTTTATTCACATTTTATTTTTTATTTTTATTTATTTATTTAAATTTATTGGCCGCCCAACTCCAACATTAATTATAGACAACTAGGTGTATGGTATATTGACTGCATAAGCCATCTGTCATTTTATGTCTAAATTAGAATATAAATTTCTTACTTAAATACTTAAAGAATCATCTACAAATACATTGGCTTCTAATCACCTCCATTTTTTAACAGCATAGTAAGACTGTATACTAAGGCTGGAATAATGGTATATAACAATTATTATTTTCATTTCTTTATTATACATTTTAAAAGAATGTAAGAAACTAAATTTTATTAAACAATTAAATGACATAGAAAATTAAGAATGATGTATAATGGAATTTATTGGGGGCATGATGGCTCAGTGGTTAAGACGCCAGGCTTGTAAATCGGAAGGTTGGCGGTTCAAGACCCGAGCGCCGCGTGACGGAGTGAGCTCCCGCACTCGCCCCAGCTCTTGCCAACCTAGCAATTCGAAAGCATGCAAATGCAAGTAGATGAATAGCTACCACTTCGGTGGGAAGGTAACAGCGTTCCGCGCGCGTCATGCTGGCCACATGACCGCGGAAGCGTCTTTGGACAGTGCTGGCTCTTCGGCTAAGAAATGGAGATGAGCACCAGCCTCTAGAGTCGGACACGACTGTGCAGGGGAAAACCTTTACCTTTACTATAATGGAACTGGACTTTTCTTTCTGAAAGCAAGACAGAGTCAAAGGAGTGTTACATGCAACCCCAGATTCGGCCTATGGTCATTCACTCACACACTCACAGCCTGTTGAGGCACGCGGATCTTGTCAGCCCCCCTTGCTTTCTACCTGGGTTTTCCAGATAGGTGCAGCTTGAGCAGACAAGACACACAGCCCTGGTCAACAGCTGGGAAATAATTAGGGACACACACACATCACTTCCAACCGAACACAACAGGTTCTTTGGAATACACAGAGGCCCAGTGAATTTAACGTAACAGCAAAACTTTACTGATTGCAAGGTACATTTGCTCTTTCTGACATGCATGCACACACACACTCATCCACACTTACCCACGTCCTTCCAACTAGGTTGCCAGGCACTAGCTAGAGGGACAGAAGCCGCCAAGTCTGGATCATAGGTATTTGTCTCACAAATTATCCCATAAATGGTAGCTTTCAGGGGTATCCGCAAGGTATGGTCAAAAAAGTCAAGATGGCAGCTGTAATGTACGATTGAAGCTCCACCCATTTTTATGTGTGTTACACATGCAATGCATATAAAAAAACAGGCAGAGTTTTGTTTGACCTTTTTGATCACACCCTGTGGACACTGCTGGTAAAAAGACATGCAAAAATTGCCAGCCTAGTGAGCTAAAGTAGACAATTTAATAAGGCGTAGTTCAGAACAGGATGCAAAGAAGTATCAAGTAATTTGATATTTAAGGAATTTGATACTTAAGGAAGACTTGAGACTTTCTCTTCACATTCAGTAACATAGGCAAACACCTCCCTACCAGGTTGTACAGCACGTCAAAGGAAATTTCAAAAATAGGTTGGTGATGAGACCTTGGAACCCTCTGCCCAAAGGGATAGAGTAACTAAGAAAGTAAGTTTTGGACTAATGGTCCCTTTGAGTGAGTCTACATTTGGGGGATCATATCTATTTTTATTTGTAGAGGAGAGGATGGACCACCCTTATCTGGGTACCGGTTATGATTGCTTTTTGTACAAAAGCAAAACCAACTTAAATTAGATGCTTATTTAAAGGTAAAACATTACAGGGGAATGTGAAATTATTTTAACATCAAGGTGTCAGTAGGCAAACTGACAATTCACCATGTCAATCATAATGACACTTTTGAAAAGTGTCAACTACTAATCCTCAAGCAATAAAATGCTACTTTTGGACTTGCCATGTAAAATAGTTTACATGGGTTAATATGTATAATATTATACATATTAACAATATGTATATTAATAACAATGTGTATATTATTAACAATAGCCCAAGCAGGCCCTCCATTAAATAAATATGTTGTGATTTACCGGCAGTTTTCTATCCCTTCCTTTTACTTGAATGTTCTGCAAGAGTATTCTCATAAAAATCTAGAAGAAAGGATGCAAAAGGTTTATATTTTCCCCACCCTAGAATCTGGTTCCTTTCTGATGAAAGTTCTCCTCTCAGCATTAACATGCACAAATCTAGTCTGTGGAATCCAATCACAAATGATTTGGCTACAGCTAAACAGAGCTCGCAGAAGGACATGGCTGTTTTAAAAAAACATGATCACTGCAGCTGAGAACATTGCGCACATATGTAGTCATTTGATAAGCTGCCTCTTGTTGGCTGCTGGAATGGAGGGAGGGGATGGCAGGAAGAGAGGCAAGTTTGAATCTATTGAGTGGGAGCTGTTTTGCTCAAAATACCATCATTCAATCATATTTTGAATGTCATGGTGTGGTAATTATCCATAATGTTAAATAGTTGACCGGACACCCGTTTTTGTTGCTTAGCAGTCTGTGTCTGAGAAAGCTCGATCCTTTCATTTGGTTTGAATTCTTGTAGCATCTGATGAAGTGAGCTGCAGTTCATGAAAGCATATGTTTTTAAATAAAAAGTGTTAGTTGGAGAAATGGTACTACCAGACTCCTGATTTATTCAAACCCTGAAAATTCCTGCTAAAGGGCCTTATTCAGCCTGTTATGGGAAGGAGCAAAAATGTACATATGGCTCTGAATCCTAAAATAAGCATTGATATACTACATCTAATGATCAACCGTTTTCTTCAATTAAAAAAAAGTTTTAATAAAGTTCATTAATGTGTGTCAATGCCTGACAAAATATTATCTAATCAATAATTGGATCAATAATCAATAATCACTCCTAGTTCCTTAGTTTTTTCTGCATATTTTGGCTCTTACTAGCATGTAGGTACCATGCTTGACAATGTTCTGTACAGAGCATTGGGCCAGAAATGACTCAAACCTTTAATAAGTTGAGCACTGGCCAAATCTTCATACAAATAAGGAACTGAGGTCTAAGATCCAGTTGCAACCAGTGACCATTGTGAAACTTCTCATATTGTTTTTTTAGCTGAATCCTTGTTTGAAGACGTGTGTTTACATATGTATATGCATGAAGTTTTAAGTAACACTTTCATTTTAATTTAATTAATTTATCATGTGTCTAGAATATCACTACATGCCACCAAAAAACCTTGAAGAAAAGGAATGTTCAGAATGGAGCTGGCTGCCCATCATTTGAGCTCGACCATGTGGGATTTTCAAAGTTGCACTCATCTTGTGCTGAAAGAAAATGGCTGATAGAGCCACCGGCTGATCTACTCACCAGGAATACAGGGTCATCAGAGATCACACAGAAGTCAGATTTCTCCCAAAATATCTACCCTGAAGTTATACATAATGAAACCCCTAGGGAGAAAACTGTACCTTTAACAAGCAACTCTGGAACAATGAAGCCTGAAACTAACAGGAACCACTTCAGCAAGGGGATTAAGACCAGAAGCTCCCACTGTTCTAATGCATCAGAGGTACACCTTAGTGAGAAGAACCAGGAGCTGCAACAGTTAATGATAAAGTTGAAAGAAACACTAGGTCTCCAAGTGCAACCAGGTAAAAAAGATCTCAGTGTTGCTGGGATTTGACATTTGATATTGATTTAATTTTCAGTGCCGGTGCTAATGTGTTTCATGAATCAGGAAGTAATAATGAAGGAAACACTAGCTGCTTTTCCCTGTATGGTCACAGCCAAGTCCCCACATTGTTGGATTAAAGAGGCAAGGAAGATCTGCATTCAGTCACAGCATCTTCATAGTAGCCACCAGACACATGTCCATATTTGAAGTCTACAATGGTGAAATTTATTCTAGTGGCCATTTTCAGTTGGTATAAGTATGGGTTTGGCACTCTTTTGTAAGAGCATAATGCAATCTCCCTACACAAGGAGACATGGCTTAAAACAATAGTAAGTAAGTAATAATATTTATTCGGTCAATGACCAGCAAGATAAAATTAATAGAATAGCAACTAAAATCAAACTAAATCAAATAAGTACAAGTACAATTATACATAGTAACTGTGAATTAAAACAGTTACAATATAATCTATAAATCCCTATTACAATAATAACATATTTATTTACCTGAATATTTATTTACCTAAACCCCAAAAATTAATAGAACCTTTATATTAATACTATGTTTTAAGATATATATCCTGATTTTTTTTAAAAAAAATAGCTAAACAAAATATTACTAGAGATAGAAAAATAAGCAAGAATCCCTACTTCTTTAACCGGTTTTGCCTTATTATCATTGCGGCAGCGCAAAATGTAGCTACTGCACATGTGATGGCTGGGTTTAAGTCCTGAAATAGATGGTTCTCATAAAAACTATCTGATCTTCCTGGGAATCTTTCTATTAGGGGGTAAATGTATATTGGTCTGATATCTCTGTAGTATTTACAGCGTAATTAAACATGCAAGATGTTTTCAACCTCCTTAGTGCCGCATGTACAAGTTCTTTCTGCTAAGGGGGTTTTATTATACCTGCCTTGCAGGAGTGCTGATGGAAGGATATTAAGTCTAGCTCTAAAAAATGCTATTCTAATCTTAGGAAAGGTTAGGTCTTCCAAGTATCTTGCTGGTTCCTATGTACCCCATCTTATCCGAGTTCTACTATGAAAAGGTATCCTATTAACTTCTAGCTGGAATTCCATATCTATTATTCTATTAATAACCAATTGCTTGGCTTGATCGAAGCCTAAAGATTTTAAAAGTAATGGAGACAGTCCATATAGAGCCAGCTTATGCTCTATCGCCTGTTTCCAGGGAGAGGGAAAGTTATCAATCAGGACTAGAGGGGTCAAACCCACTGGAAAGTATTGAATTTTCAACCAAAAAGTTAACATCATCTTCCAGGCCCTAACCTGAATTTGAGACATTCCTGTTTCTAGTCTCAGCTGGACATTTGGCGTTCCACTAGGTGCAGCTAAAATTGATCGCAGGAATTTTGTTTGTACAGTTTCTTGTGACTCTTTCTTCAAAAAAGTCCTGCTTGTGCCCCATAGAGAATTTGTGTCAACGTTTTGGCCTCAAAAAGTTTTAAGGCTGCAAGGACTAATTGTCTTCCGCCTATGTAAAAAAAAAGGTTTAATAGCATTTGAAGACCTAAGGGCTGATTCCACTGCATAGTTCAAATGTGCATTCCAACTACCTTTCGGGTGAAAAATCACTCCAAGGTATTTAAATGCATTAACTTGTCCTAAATTATGCCCTTCTACCCTCCAAGAGTATTGAATAGCTCTTCTAGCAAAGACCAGAATTTTTGATTTGTCAAAATTAAGAACCAAATTGTTTAATCTGCAGTAGTTTAGTATTGCTGCTATGGCTCTTTTCAGTCCAATTGGAGTTTATGAGATTATTACGGCATCATCAGCATAAAGAAGTATCGGTACTTTACGTTGTGCCAGATTGGGAGGATGGGAATCCACGTTATAAAGAAGATCAATCAAAGAGTTAATGTATAGATTAAAAAGGGAGGGGGCAAGAATACATCCTTGATGTACTCCATTCTGCACACTTACTAAGCCAGATAGGGTCCCTAGGGGATTACACCTCACCCTTAAAGTGGAATTAGAATATAATTTCCATTTAAGATAGAGGAGGCGTCTGTCAATATTAGTCTTATTTAATTTTTCCCAAAGAACACTTCTGTCTATTGAATCAAAAGACTGTTTGAAATCAAGAAAGGCTGCAAAGAGGGAAGATTTCTTTTTGTATGTACATTTTAATACCAGGTGGTGAAGCAACAAGATGTGATCAGTTGTTGATCTCCCCTCTCTAAATCCAGCCTGTTCTTCTCTAATTATGCCCTCTGACAAAATCCAATCTTGTAATTTATTTTTTAAATGCTTAGCATAAGGTAAAGGTAAAGGTTCCCCCCACACATTTGTGCAGTCGTGTCTGACTCTAGGGGCCAGTGCTCATCTCCATTTGTTAGCCGAAGAGCCAGCGTTGTCCGAAGACGCTTCCACAGTCATGTGGCTGGCATGATGCACGTGGAACGCTGTTACCTACCCACCGAAGTGGTACCTATTAATCTACTTGCATTTGCATGCTTTCGAATTGTTAGGTTGGCAAGAGCTGGGGCTAGTGCGGGAGCTCACTCTGTCACGCGGGGCTAGGGATTCGAACCTCCGAACTTGTGATCTTCTGATCGACAAGCCTGGCGTCTTACCCGCTGAGCCACCATGCCCCAATGCTTAGCATATAATTTGCTAATTACACTCAATAAAGTATTGGGCCTATAATTACATGGGTCATTTTTGTTGCCCATTTATAGATTGGTACAATAATTGCCATTCCCCAGTCCTTTGGCATATAACCAGTCTGATCTATATATGTGAAGAAAGATGCTAGTAGAGGTGCCCACCAACTAGAGTTCCTTTTGATTATTTCAGGTAAGACACAATCTGCACCGGGAGCCTTATTAGCCTTAAGGCAGGGCTTTCCAAAGTTTTCCTGCAGCAACACACCAACTGCCGTTGGTGTGTCGCTGCGGGAAAACCCGGAAGCGCTGATGGTGATCAGCGCTTCCGGGTTGTGTGGCGACACACCAGACTGTGTGTGGCGACACACTTTTGTGTCGCGACACACAGTTTGGAAAGCTCTGCCTTAAGGGATTCAATCAGCCGGGATACCTCTTGTGCTGTAACTGGAGGCCAGTGAGGGATTTTGTCCAGATTAATCAGACTCTCTTTCATATCGCAAGTAGGATCCATATACATCCCTCTGAAATATTCCTCCCATGTATGTAATGGTACTTGATTAAGTGGAGGGGGGAGCGGTTTTCCCAATCCTCCAGTGATATGCCAAAAAAGGGATGTATCTTTCATCCTAACTGATTGAATTAGTTTCTGCCAAGATTCCTTCAGTGCCACATGTTTCTTTTCTTTCAAAACAGCCTTGTATTATTTTTTAATGAAAATTTTTATTAAGTTTAGAGCATAGATAAAAACTACAGAAAAATAAAAAACTACAAAAAGAAAAAAAAGTGAAAAGTACAAGAAAAGGAATTTTGAAAGATTACATAAGAAGTGACTTCTGACTTTCAACAAGAATATATAGCAATTTCCATAATTAATCCCTTACTCTAAATTTAACCAAAATCACATTGTTTCTATAAATCATCCCATAGACATTTTATAAATCAATAAAAACAATTGCTTCTTCCCCTTATATATATATATAAAAATAAACAAATATATAAACCTTCAAATCCACTTCCCCCCCATAAGAACTCATTTATAAAATATTTCCCTCCTATCATTATTCTGTACGTTTCTGACCACTATGTTAACAATCAACTTATATAAACATTAAAAAAAACATTTAAATTATCTACTTTTGTGCTTAATACTACAACCTTAGCCCTATTAAACCTTAAAGAACAAACTTTAATTAACAATCAGATTATAAAAGCATTTTAAAAAACATCTAAATTATCTACTTTTATACTTAATACTACTGTTTCACTCTTAAGAAACTTTAATTAAACTTTAATTAAACTTTAATTAAACTTTAAAAAGCAAGCTTTAAATCATTGCAAAATTTTTTAAATCATTACAGAAAAATAGAATCATACAGCCATAAGATCAAGCTACATACTTATTCTTAATTTCTTAAATCATTACTAAAAAAATAAAATCATACAATCTTAAAATCAATCCACATGTTTATACTTAATTTCTTATCCCATCTCAAGATGAATATTGTTATTTCAATCTTACGACTATTAAATCTTAAAAGGCAAACTTTAAATCATTGCAAAAAACTTTAAATCATTACAAACAAGTAGAATCATAAAGCCCTAAAATCAATCCAGATATGTATTTTTAATTTCTTATCCCACCTCAAAATAAACCAAAGCATTTATTTGTCTCCATATTGTACATAGGAGATTTTTTGTAAATAAATCAAGAAAGAGGTTCTTTCTCAGAACCGGCCCCAAAGTAAACAAACCATTCTTGCAAGTCGAGTTGTAACTCCTTCATGACTGGCATTTCTTCACATTTCTCACATTCGGGAAGAATGCTTCCTCCTTGATTAATCTCTTCCTTTCCCTTAGCAAAATCCTCAATCCATTGATAGATTTTAGAAACAATGTCCCCTACATTTTGCAAAATGATTTAAGCAGCTTCATGGAAAATTTCTTTAAAGCCAGTAGACCGCTGAGGACGAAGCTGTGGAGTTGATTTATTAAGGTCGTCCATAATTCAAGCCATAAAGTCTGACACCTTCTACTGATGTATATGAGTTGATGAGTTAATGAAAGGCTTCCAAAGACTTAAATACAACATCCAAAGAAAGTGAACAGAAAGCTAAAAACTAAAAATCATCAAATTAAATGTATAGGAAAAAATTAAGTCCTTCAAACTAAATAAAAAAATAATAACGGAGAGATGATTATTTATTCTCAGTCCTCCTTAATTTTGAAATGGGAAGCAAGCTGGCAGCTAAAACTCCTTCCTAAAACAACGTTATGCACCAAGAGATTAGTATCTTCTTCTTGTTAAGAGCCTCTCTTGGGATACAAAAACTTAAAAATATACAAATTAAGTGGTTTAGAAATGGAAAGGCTCGACCTAGTGTCCCAGTGGGGCTGCAGCGTGGTCTGGAAATGGTGGCATCCCCGACTCCCGTCTCCTCTTACCAGATTTATGCCAACACCGTTGACGATCTTCAGGCTACAAGGTGACATTATGAAGTACAAATGGGATGTTTTCGAGTGTTTTCTATCCATGAAAACACTCTAGGGCAACAGGAAAAGCCTGCCTGTGCCTCCAGAAGAAATCCACGCTGTTAGGTCTGCCTGCTGATCTTGCGAGCAGTGTATTCAGTCGGCCATCTTCTCACTGGAAGTCCCTCAAAAGAGCCTTGTATTGACCCTGTAAGGACCTTAGCAAATGAGTTTGATTCTCAGAAGGGAATTTTTTACTTTTTCTATATGCCTTATTATATGCCCTCTTTAACTGTACGCAGTCCCAACCAAACCATTTTTTATTTTTTATACCCTTGTTCCTAGGGAAGAATTGTGTTCCCTTAATTAGAGCTGTTTAAAGATTGGCAATTAAACTTTCAAACCAGTCTAAATATGATGTATGGGATTTACTATCTAGGAGGTGAGCACAAATTTCTAAAATTTTGGGCTCTAGCATCCATTTGCCAACTTCTGTTGCATTCTTCTCAGTCCATTTAATTCTCACGTGGGTATTATTACTTTCAAGCATTGGGGGATAAATTAAGTTAGCTCTTAAAGATTTCCAGCGAGATGTCAAAGTTAAAATTACAGGATTGTGATCACTTTCTAATCTAGAATCTACCTCCATCTTCCATAGGAATTTCAATAGATCACACGAAGTTATCCAATAATCAATTGTGGATCTTCTTCCTGCTCCCCAATAAGTGTATTCTGCTGGGTAATCCCCTCTTACGGAGCCATTGAGAATACATAGATCCAGACGTTCAATCATTTGTCTTGCACATAGACCTGCCCAGTTAACTTTTGGATCTTTGAGTTCTCTAGGGTACAATGGCTCTTCTAGTACATTCTCCTCATAATAGATCTTAAATTGATTAAATAATGTGTAATCATTTAATCCCACCCTAGCATTTAAGTCCCCACCTATTATTATTGATGCTGTGGGATATTTGTCTAAGCAGCTAAAAATAAAATTTTCTATATGCTCCCAAATAGTACTAATCAAATCATTCTTATTAGAAGGAGAAACATAAACATTAATAAGCAGAATTTCCATAAATTTGGATGAAAGCAAGGTAGCCACTACCCATGGCTTTAAGGGGGGCAGTGACATACAGTTGAATTGTAAAGCTGTGCTTACTAAAGTCGCAATCCCACCCTTAGATCTCCCACCCATGTTGCTCAGAACAGCCAAGATAGAATTAACCCAATAACCATCTAGTTCCACCTCTACAGAAGCCCAGGTTTCCTGTAAAAAGAGGACATCAAATTGTGACAAGTAGTCAAAAAAGATTGGTCTTTTGATGGAACTGACCATCCAGCAATATTCCAAATTAAAAAGGAAAATGCATAATAATTTGGGGCCAGTCACGAGATGTGATTTTGACAAGAGAGAGCTACAAGGTTGTTATATTGAGCTAAGGGGTCAACAGCTGGTCTTACAACCTCTCCTGATGAGTGGCTTGCCTCGTGTGAATCATGTATCAGCTCCTGGGGATTTTGTTCAGAATTAACATCAGCCAGCTGATCTTGTCTTACGGAGACTTCCTTCAGTGGTACTGGAGACAGAATTGTTATGTCATGCTGCATTCGTCTCTATGAGATTAAAGCTGGCTTAAATCCCCCTCCAGTCCCCTGATTTCTTGCTAAAACCCCAGTAGAATGTCCTGGTGAGAGTAGTAACTCCTTCTCAATTACAAGTTCCCCTATCCACCCAAAGGCATCCGGGCTGCTGTTTTTTGGCTGGTCATGTTTTTGAGGCATCATGAATTATTTCTCCTATCCAAAAGGTTCCCATTGTATGCCTGCATTTCATTCTTTTTCCTGGTGCCCACATTCATTTTTAAAAGCAATCCTGAAAATTTGCAGTCCTTCTGATGTTCTTCAACACTTTTATCCCTTGTCTGAAGTATGTTTAAAGCACCAGCTCATCAGCATAGACACAAGTGTCTGTGGCTGATCAAAGGGTTCACAAGCAGGAAATGGATCCATCCACTGATTTGAACAAACACTCTCATTCAAACATTATACAGATGAGAACCCAAAATGGGCTTCTTTTGATATCCTCATCTCATTGTTACATTTAAATATTTAAATAAATTCACTTAGTCTGGGAGTAGCTCCTGATTTAGCATGGTATTCTGAATTTGGTATTTTATTGTGTTGAGTTAGCATGGACCTAATTTTTTTTTTAAATGTGCTAGAGTTCAATGATTTATTGTGATTTCTATTGTTTTATATATTGCTTAGAGAAGTATTGATATGATACTATTATCTGTCCATCTATTTCATGAGATGTTTCCTAAGATATTATGCAAAACATTAAGTATACAACAATATGACAATTGTTTTAGAGTAGATTTGTGACCCTCTTGTTTCTAAAAAATAAATCAAAATGATGAAAGAAATGGGAAGATTAAACAGCAAAATTATATAAACTTCACACTGCATTTGAATTATTACATTATATTATATGTGTAAATTATTTCATTGCTTTGAAATCCTGGGGCCCAAGCAAGGGCGTCCGTGGGAGAGGTCAAACACATCAGGATGATGACTGCAACCACTCCATCAAAGCCCTCCCCCTTTTTATGCATGTCACATGTGCAATGCCCATAAAAAGTAGCAGGATTTCAATCAGCTGGTTACCTCTCATAGGAAGTATATGGATGTTGTTCCACTATTATTAGAAGTGCTCTGAGCAGACCCCTGTGTCATTTCAAGTGCAAAATGTTTTGCACCCACCCCTCTACCAATTTTATGCCCCAGAATTAAATATTTTTTCTGAATCCCTATAGAACAGTTCCAAAAGGTGCAGAAAGCCAATCCACAAGTTCTCCATCAGCTCCCAATAATTCCCTGCTCTACAGTTTCTATTATTTACCCCAGTTCCTAAGAAGAAATGCCAGCTCTGTGCACAGGATAATGCAAGTCGAGTTAGTTGGCCTAACTGACCCTATCATGTGCATGATGCATCCTGCTGGCAGAATTGTAATTGTGTTGGTAGAATATTGGGAATGCTGGGCACAGAACCACTTTGCAAAAAAATTGCATGTCCTAAGCCATATTGGCAATGGTACTATCCTACTGTATATATCAAAGGTGGACCATCCTTTTGTAAAAGTATTTTAAGACTCCAAGAGCTGCATTGGTATGGAGATAATGCAGTGATGTCTCTGTAATGGTCAAGGCTGGAATTACCAGAGGCTTGATATGCCTATTTTAGTGTTTTCCCACTGAAAATTGGTGGCATGAACTGAGGGCTAGAGGGACTGCATAAAAAAGAACAGGAAGGTTGCATGTCTCTTGCTTTAGACCAATAGCAAACTCATTCTCTGGGTTTGGATTTTCATGGACCCAAAACAGTGGAAGAGCCATACATAAGAGGTGATATTAGGAGGCTTATGGACACCCCAAATTTGCAGAAGCTCAACTTAGAAAAATTAAATAGGATCCCACTTTGCCCCTCCCATGACAAATATGGTATAAACATACTCAGCAGATATGCATTGCTGCTGATCGTTGAATAGTTAAAGAAGACTGGAGTAAGTAGAGTAACTGGATTGGAACCTGCTGAAAGCTTAAAATCACTGAAACTATAAGGACTAATTGCAACATGATAGATAAAGAGCAAAACTGGACTCCTCTCTATTATCACTTCACTATGATAGATTCTCCCTTCAAAGTCCAGCCAATTGTCATTGGGCCAAAGTGCAGAGAATTTCTAGGCCTGCTTGGTACCATTATAGCTGTAGATACGCCCTTAGTGGCCCTAGCAAATAGTGAATGACATTTTGAAGAAGTATGGAAACTGTCTTACCTGCTTTCTCAATGCACGCACATACACACAGAGGCATTGGTGTTTGGAAGCCTCTGTTTTCTTGCATGTAGTAATCTTTTATGTTTGAGGAGCTTTCCAATTTGTACCAAATAATTTTGATCACAATCTTGCATGCAACTGCCTTTTTATTGGACTGAAAATACTTTGCTTTCCGAGCAAAGCTTGTAGAACATTTGTTAGTTCAAACCTATATTGATTCCACCTGCTATTTCTGTTTTTCTTCTTTAGGTTATCCCTCTGAAGGGTTGCTGTCCAGTGCTGAGCATCTTTGCAAGTCTTTCTCTGATCTCATTACTCAATTAGCTTCACCAGCCAGGAAAACTGAAGTTGGTGGCAATGGCCATTCCATACTGTCTGATCTTCCAAGTTAAAAGAAGATAACCACGTATGTTATGGCCATCTTTTTAGAAGTCCGTACACTGAAATTTGTATGAAGTTTTACAGTCTACTGTTCTTTCTTCTGCTTTTTCTCCAAGTGTTCATACTCTGGTTTCTCTTCAAATCAAATAAATATTCTATTGCCCATAAAAATTTTTAAAAGCATGTATATTAAGAATAAGGGGCATGGTGGCTCAGTGGGTAAGATGCCAGGCTTGTCGATCGGAAGATCGCAAGTTTGGAGGTTCGAATCCCTAGTCCCGCGTGACGGAGTGAGCTTCCGCACTCGCCCCAGCTCTTCCCAACCTGGCAATTTGAAAGCATGCAAATGCAAGTAGATTAATAGGTACCACTTCAGTGGGTAGGTAAAAGTGTTCCGCATGTGTCATGCCGGCCATATGACCATGGAAGCGTCTTCGGACAATGCTGGCTCTTCGGCTAAGAAACTGAGATGAGCACTGGCCCCTAGAGTTGGACACGATTGCACAAATGTGTGGGGGGAACCTTTACCTTTATATTAAGAACATCTAAGTTGGTACACATAATACTCTAGCTGATCTATAGAAATGAAAGATGGGAACTCATCATAACATTAGAATGCATTTGGACCTCCCTGTGGCTTTGTTTGAATCCATGTATTCAGTGTAAAAGAAAATGTGAAACAAGGAACAAAGCAGATTTATTTATGCCTTAAATGAGGCACTTACACAGTTCCAGCAAAAGTCACAATTTACATCACAGTAGCTGATCCAGTTTTAAGATGGGTTTGTTGAGTACTTGTCTCAAACAATTCACTTTAAAGGGAAGAGCCCCAGCATTCTGCATGCTATCATACAAATAAAACTTTGGGGAGATCAACATGCATGTTGATATTGATTGAAGAGAATGGTCCAATGGCTTGATTATTTTAGTTTTACCAAAGATAAGATGATAACGTTATAGAATCAGGGGATATTACCTTCTCCATCATCATCTGTTTCACAGACCTTACACAGGCAGAACCAGAACAATGATCAGTTGCTTATATATTATGCGTTTAGAATTCCTGGGCTCTAGAACTAGAAATTTTTAAAACAAGCAAAATTCAGTCATCTTTGTCTACTGACTGCCAATTAAACAGAAGCCAAAAAGATAGGTGAATGGCACCTCAGCTTTTCTGAAAGTAATGAAATGAGAGATAGCTGGAAACCATTCCACACCCCAATGAACAGTGAATACTTACTAGTGAACAAACATTCTTCACATAAGAAATTACTTAAATGCAATTAAAGGGAAAAAAAGTAAAAGAAAACATGAAAAAATTGGCTGTCAACTCTAGACTTGTCTCTTCTTCATTCTTAAGTGTCTGGTAATTCTTCCAAGCAAAGCAGATTGAAACTTGTGATCGTGGGTGCTTATTAAGTCTTGATTAAGCTCTTTCTTCTTTTGTACAGGAGTCATTTGTGAAAATATGCCTATATGTTGGGGGAAAGGCAGTTATGAACAGATTTTCTGGTAGGCCTGGAAAATATTATTTTCAATTTAATATCATCTTAAAATCTCAAAACATTATTTGTCATTTGATATGACAGTTATTTAAAAGAGCTAATTAATCAAGACAGTGGACAAACCCAGATCACCATGATTATGTTATCACTTTGTGTGTGCAGATGGAATTTTATATGCATAAAACCTCTTGTCCCTTGCATGCAAACTCACACCATGCACAACAACTTTCAGTCCAGTATCAGAGAAATATAAAAGAGGGATTAAATTTTACATCATGTAATTGATCATTGAACAGGAATAAATAATCCAAAACAATATTTAAACTTCTTTTTCTACCTGATGTTGTTTAGTATGCTCATCCCCACCCAATTATCCAAATAACGAAATAAGCTCTTCACACAAGGGAAAGGCAACGTAGATAAACTAAAGGGCTCTAAGTTGCAATTTATTCTATAGCTTATTTCCCTTCTGTAAGGGAAAGCCCCATAGCCAGCAACAGAACAGGGCACTTCCATGCCATTTTAGTAGTGTCTGATCTAGGCAGAGGTGGGCAGCTTTATTGCAGTTAGGAGATGCATTGTATTACATTGTATTGCACTGCACTGCACTGCACTGCGCTGCGCTTCAATGTACTGTCCAGTATTGCTTTATGTTGCGATGTTTTGTATTTTGGCCTCCCCAAGACTGCAGAAGTTGTGGCCAGTAACATCATCATGACACAGGAGTAGACAAAGCCAAAGTTTTCCACCAGATTTCACCCACCCCCTCTCATCAGGAGTGTTAAGGTTGTATAGATTCCTCCTGAACATTAGAAAACTTTGCTTTTTTTAAAAATGGGTGAAATAGGTGTCTTAAAGCTCTATTAAACCTCCCACAGCCCTCACACACATAAGAGGGCCAAAGGGTTTGGCCACTGCCACTCCAGGGGTGCTCTGGGGATACAGAAAGAGGGTGCATAAGGCTCAAGGGCCATGTAGAACCAGTTTGTGATATATTTCTTCTTATTCTGGCAGTCACCCTCTAGAGGAGCCAACAGAAGCAACACGAATATGAATATGCTTGGACATGGAAGACTCTAATATTAACCTGAAATGGGACACTAAGAAAGAGGCAGGATGCAGCAGGTCCCATGCTGATAAAGGGAACGTAAGAAAAGCCCTCAGTCGCAACTACTTTTACTGCATTATGTTCTGACAATGTTTGATAAACTGCTGCTACAATCTTCCTAGGCTATCTGTGCATGGTATACACATAATAATATCATTGCTTACTCCTTGTGATCCGAGATGGGAAAGCTCTAATCTGATGTTGGGCTTCAGCCAGTTGCCTTTTCCCCAAGCCATGAGTTTTGGAAAGTACACAGTCTACATAGATATCCCAGAAGAGTTGTGCCAGGTCCCAGAAGAGAGCCCCATGCTTCAAGTTCTCTGATGTTTTCAGAAAGACCAATACATCCCAAAAGCCACTGACAGAGTCAGAAACATATGGCTTCCTCATCTCCAGTAAGAGGGCTGATGAGGATTCCCAACACTGGGGATCAGCTCTGCCAAGAGCCAGGGGAGTGAGCTGGTTAGAGCAGAAGAAAGGTGTCACATAAAAGAAGCTCATGATGAAAAGTGAATGGGTGAATCTCATGCTGTAGTGCATCTTTATCTTGATGCTGGATTCCATTGGCTTTCTAGAGCCTGTCAGGAGAGAGAAGGAAGGAAGGAAGGAAGGAAGGAAGGAAGGAAGGAAGGAAGGAAGGAAGGAAGGAAGGAAGGAAGGAAGGAAGGAAGGAAGGAAGGAAGGAATTATTGCCAGTGTAAGATAAATGGTCTGACTTCAGATAAAGCACTCCCTATGTTAATAGGCTCTAATACCTGGATATACTGCTCTTTGTTTCTGAGTAATCTCTTAACTTTTCTGCAGTATTTTTAACACTAAGAAAACTCTATATGTTGCTCTCCAAGATGAAGAATGCTTCCCACTACAGTAACTAGAAAAGTGTCTGGACTGTTTTGAAATCTTTTAAACAATTTTGCACTTCAAAAGGCTATCAAAAAAATAAAAGTGAGCCTTGTAAACTGGGTGGCATATAAATAATATAAAATAAATAAAAAATGTATCTGAAAAAGAAGCTATTTTGCTTTTGGTTTCCATGGATCAAAACCCCAGATATAGGTTAGTGAGAGGTATTTTTCCCCTCAGCAAGTGCAGAACTCTCCGTGGTGCTGCAGCTGGCATGAGCACCCGGGTTACTTGCTGCATCCCACTTCACTCTCCAGACTCTAGAAATCAGTAAAACTTACCTCTCTCGATCCAGTGAAGTTCTTTTGGAAAGCTGAAATGAATTGCTCCTGAATGGTACTTCTGCCCTAACTTTCTTTCTTCTGAGAATCTGAAGACTGTATTGGACCCCTCTGTTTCTTTCCCCTTTATAAAGATGTGGGAGTGGGTGGCTTTTCTTTGTCTTGCGTCAAAGCCCTAGGAGGAAACCCTCACCATCTTTAGCTTTAGCCCCCGAAGCAGGCTATTTCCTGGCCCTCCTATGGTTAATGGTTTGTTTTGCAAACACTTAAAAAAAATCTTATCTCCAAGTCCACTCAGGAAGACTTGCCTGAAGTCATAGAGCTCCCTGATATTTCAGCCGTTTCACCAGCCGCTGCAAGTAATCAAGCCAGAAGACCTATTGGCGGGTGAAATGTGATGAAAGAAGGTACATTAACAAGCACTAAACCTTAACTGCATTAATGCAGAACTATTCAATTCCGTTCTTTTAAAAGCAGCACATTTAATGTACACTCTCACCAATGGGTGAGATTAACGGTAAAATCTTATACCTGCATTTTCTGATGTAAGCCCCACTGAGTTCAGTGGATCTACTCAGAAGGTTAGTAAGTGTAAGATTGCAGCAAAGTCAGACCCTGGGATGTGGATCATGCCCTCATTTACTTATGCTCTCCTATGTTATCAAGAACACAGTGGGTACAGCGAGAGAGTGTGTATAAAGCAGCATGGTCCTGCTAATTTGATTGTGTGAAGTGATCCTGAAGGAAAATGGAGATAAGAACAAGTGATTGCTGGTCTGATGGAGTGGCTAATGGGAGTTCCTATCAGCGGAAACAACAAAAAATATAATGTTCCCTCCTTCATTAGCATTAGCATCATCCTAAACTATATCTAGGCAAGGTTCTACAGTACTGTAAGATAATAATCTGGACTTTATTTTGAAGGCAACATAACCTGAAGAAATGTTCACAGTAGTTCCAATGGAGAGCTGCTTTGGGGGATTTCAGAAGAAAGCAGGCATTTCTGCTTCATTCTAATCCTTGAGCCCAGTACATACTGGAGAAGCTCAGGGGATTCTTTAAGTAAAATAACATTTCATCTTGTCCTGCGTTAAAGCAGCCTTTCCCCTTCTCTGTCTGATAGAATTGCCACTTTAACCCTGTAGTGTAGCTAGTTAATTTTACTCCTGGATTTACTGGAGAATTGCATTAGAGCTGTGCAATTTTTCCAGGCTTGGCCCACCCTTGGCCTTTGAATGGGGCGCTGCGCACAATTAAAATTGTAATTAAAATCAAGTATATGGTTATGCTCCATTTATGTACTTAATAATATTATCCCTCTATCATACTGAACATTATAATTTGGTAACAACTACTGGACCAAAGGCTTTCCAGGGGTGCAAGTACCTCCTGTGGCCCCTGATCTCTGCTTTCAGAGTCTAGTGAAGCCCCCCCATTGGATCAAAAATCCCCTCCCCTCTAGCTTGTCCTGAGAGAGTCTCACCCCTGAAATCCTAATACTGCACCTTTTGAGATCTATACAGGGGGGGAAGCCTTCGTCACATGGCATCTATTGAAGGAAACTAGAGACTCCTTTGTGTATTTGCTTCTGGCTGAAGGGATGATTCAGCAGCCCTTCTGAGAATAACAACACCTTGGGCAGCTTTTTTTTTTTTTTTTTTGCCAGCAAGTCAGAAAGAAGGACAAAAAAAATATTAAACATTCAGAAAAAAATGAGATCTTCCCTGCTGTAGCTGAAATTATTTAAAGAGAAACTGCAGCAGCAGAGTAGACAGCTCTGAGCTTTCCTCTTATTGACAAGCCTTTACTTTCTCCATGGAACCTCATCTGAGGTCTCTTAACAGATTGGACTTGAGCCCAGCCCTTGTGATCACAAAGCCAGCAGAGGGCTGTCAGGATCCTCCACTGAGCTGAATGTGAAGTTACAACCCCCAGGAAGATGTCCCAGGAGCTGAATGTAGTCCTTCCAGTGTGTCGCCACTTTAGGAACCAAAACACAACTTTCCCAGATCCCTAAAGCAGCCCCTGCTGAGCTGGCTTTCACAGTCTGAAAGACCTGGCGGAGTTCACCGTTCTAGTGGGGTCCAGAACAGACAAGGGAGTGGTACACCTATGCCCACCCTCAGAACTAGTTTGAGCACCCAGCTCCAGGAGCGCTCTGGGTTCAGGATGCCAAGCAGCATGATGTAGAAAGTAAAGGAGGTGACCTTGACAGAAATATGCAAGAACCATTACCTAGGTAAAAAGGGCTGAAGCATTCTTTATGTCCTGGAAAACAAGATACTATTTGGATGGGGTATAAGAAGGAGGGTGTGGTGCTGTTTCAAACTGTGGTGCTGGAGAAGACTCTTGAGAGTCCCTTGGACTGCAAGGAGGTCAAATCAGTCAATCCTAAAGGAAATCAACCCTGACTGCTCATTGGAAGGACAGATGCTGAAGCTGAAGCTCAAATACTTTGGCCACCTAATGCGAAGAGAGGACTCACTGGAAAAGACCCTGATGCTGGGAAAGACTGAAGGCAAAAGGAGAAGGGGACGGCAGAGGATGAGATGGTCAGATAGCATCACCGATGTAACCAACATGAATTTGAGTAAACTCCGGGAGACAGTGGAGGACAGGAAGGCCTGGCGTGCTATGGTCCATGAGGTCACGAAGAGTCGGACACGACTAAACGACTGAACAACAAATAAGTAGGGGGGGAAAAAGCACAACCAGATGTGTATGATTCTGTCATTATAGCCTATCCCAATAAGGTATAATTCTAGTCTTCCTATGGTTTTCTGGTCTGGTCTCCCTAGTGGGGCTGACACCTTCTGAGCAGAATCAGCCAGAAAGCTGTAGTGAACTGGTATTGATAGGGACCCCTCCCTTCTTTTCCTTTCTTCTGTGAAGCTCTGTGTACCAGTCATCTTCAAAAATCAGGGCTACGAGACAGAAGGCTACATATCGGTCCTCTTCTTTTTCTATCCTTCCCTCTTGATATGTCTAATATCTGCCTCCTTTTCTTTTTTTCCCTCTCCCTCCTCCTTTCCCCCTGTTTATTATATACAGGCTGGCTTCTTGTTCCTCCTGTTTCTTGTTCTCTTAGGATTGCTGACCCTCAGTGCTAAGGTACTCACGTTTTTCTTTTCTCCTGCTTCAACGAACCAATTCCCTCTCTTTTCCTCTCTTTGACAAAAAAAGGCTTATTGGATTGGATAAATCCAATGCATTGGATCTGTTCACTCTTCTAAAAACCACACTGTGCATGTTGTTCATTGTTATCCCCTCAAAACTACTTCAACGCAATTTCTCCAATGTCTGCTCATTTCCGTTTCACTGCCATTCCCCCCAACCACTTTCCCCTTAGAAGGCTTCATGCCCATTTTTCCTATTTTCACTGCTATTCTCTTAAAACAATTTTATTGTGTTAAAGCAGTGTTTCAGCATTGCTGGCTGGGGAATTCTGGGAGTTGAAGTCCACACATCTTCAAGTGGCCAAAGTTGAGAAACACTGTGTTAAAGGCTATTTCCCCAATGAATAATTTTTCCCCAATGATGTGACTTCTGTCTTCATTGCCATTTCCCACTGAAATGCTGTCCCTCAATGAAATCCGACCCCTTTCTCTAAGGCATATTTCTGAGGCCCACATTCACTCTGAGATGCATATGTTTGAAGTATTCTTTGATTGATGGCTGTTGTGGGTCTTCCGGGCTGTGTGGCCGTGTTCTGGAAGTTGTGGTTCCTAACGTTTCGCCAGCATCTGTGGCCAGCATCTTCAGAGGGCAGGAGCACAGACAGAAGCGAAATCTCTGTGCCCGTCACTCTATCTGGGCACAGAGATTTCGCTTCTGTCTGTGCTCCTGCCCTCTGAAGATGCTGGCCACAGATGCTGGCGAAACATTAGGAACCACAACTTCCAGAACACGGCCACAGAGCCCGGAAGACCCACAACAGCCATCGAACTCCGGCCGTGAAAGCCTTCGACAATACATATTCTTTGATTGTTAGATCTCACTTGCATACCAGTCCTTGCCTAACAAAAGTCCACAAGCATTACTGCAGTTGTGAAGCACAAAGCTAACAGTTCTCTTCTCCTCCACCTATGCTGACCAAAGGTGGTTTGTCAATCTGACCATTTTGCACTTTAAACTCCCATACGTCATGGCACACAGTCATGGTTACAAGAATAAAATAAGTTTGATTCTGCTGTCCCAATGCTAAATATTTAATGTCATTAAATCAACATTTCATGCTGGGCCTGGGTTACCTACTGCTCTCTGCACAATTTTGGGGGGTTAGGGTTAACCTTAACCCAAACCCTAACTTGCCATCTGAACTTAAAGTGGCAGGTATGGATACTGGAATTTAAACCTGTAACACCCATCGGTTAGAAATGTCCATGTCTTTAAATAGCAATCACTCTAGCTTCCGATGACATTCATTCATTCATTCATTCATTCATTCATTCATTTTATATGCCTGTCCACTCACCAGGCAACTCTGGGTGGTTAATAAGAGTTAAAAACTTCAAATACAAATGAAAATGATAAAATGTATAATAATGGGGACTACACACACAACCCATACAGTTAAAACTGGGCCAGTGCCTGGGAGAAGAACCAGGTCTTCAGAGCCAACCAAATTTTGAGCCAACTGAATTTGGGGGGAGGGCAAGTGGTGTGACAGAGAAGGCCTCGTGGGTCCTGGAAGGTGACATTGTTTGGTTGATGGGACCCGGAGCATTCCAATACTGTCAGAGCATATAGAATGGGCAGAGATAATGGGAGACAGACAATCCCACAAATATCCACACTCTATGCTGTGAAAGGCTTTATAGGTGATCACAAGAAATTTTATTTCTATGTGGAAGTCCACTATTAACCACTATAGCTCCTGCAGTAATAGTGTTATATGCCATCCTAAGGTGCACCCATATCTATTCATGCTGCCACATTCTGGATCAACTCTAATTTCTGAATGATTGTCAAAGGCAGCCCATGCAAACTATGTTGCAGTAGTTCAGGCGAGAGGTAATTAAGGCATGAGTGGCTGTGAGTCACCCCCTGATCCAGGCATGGGGACAATTGGTGTACCAGATGAATTTGTGCAAGATCCCCCTATCACAGTTGACACCTGCTCTTCTGGCAGGACTTGGGAGTCTAGGAGGACTCCCAAATTGCACACCAGTTCTGTCTGGTGTAGTACAGCTGGAGCCAGTTAGTCCCCAAATTCTCAGACGCTTCTTCTGGCTAGGGTTCAGTCTAAGCTGTCCTGATGCAGACTCCCACAGCCTCCAGGCACTGAGACAGAATCTTGAGGGCATCACATGGTCAGTCCAGGGTTTAAGTATATCACTGGGTATTACCAGTGTACTGATGACCCCCAAATTGTGCCACCAGATGATCTTGCCCAGCAGGTTCATGTAGATGTTAAATAGAATAGGGGAAACTGTCAAGCCCTGAGGAACCTAGAACTAAATCTTTTCCCCCAACCTTGATTGGAACTGATCCTGAAGGAAGGAGGAGAACTACAAAACATTGCCCTCCCCACCCTTTTGAGTCAGTCCAGAAGGATACCATGATCAAAAAGCTGCTGAGAGATCAAGAAGGATCAGGATGAATACAATACACCCCACTCCGCAGGGAGGCGGGACCCATTTGATTGGTCCGCCCCCGGTGACTGATGGACCCAGTGAGGTTTCAGAAGGAGCTGGGGGTTATTCCCGAGGACTTGCTTCACGGTCCAGTGGAGGTCCTGGCCGCAGCCTGGAATAAGGCAGCGGCCGGAGCCCTGGACAAGATCGCGCCTATGCGACCTCTCCGGCCCTGCTCGACCCGCTGCTCTCCGTGGTTCACGGAAGAGTTAAGGGCTTTGAAGAGGGTTAAGAGACATCTAGAGCGCCGCTGGAGAAAGACGAAGACTGAATCTGACCGAACACAAGCTAGAGCCGCAGTTAAGGCCTACCTTGTGGCGGTAAGAGCGGCGAAACGTGAATATTTCTCCGCTCATATTGCATCCGCAGAATGCCGCCCGACGGCCCTTTTCAAGATTACAAGATCACTTTTGGGTCAGGAGCAGGGGGAGACCCACTTACAGGGCCGTTCGGAAGAGTTTTCTGAGCATCTGCAGGACAAAATCGCTCAGATTCATTCCAAGTTGGACTCCAAGCGTGAGACAAGATCTGGGGAGATGCCAGGGGCTCGTACTTACCACGTTATCTGGGAACAGTTTGATCCTGTGGCGCCTGATGAAGTAGACAGGATCCTCCGGATTGTAAACGCCACCACATGCCAGCTTGACCCATGTCCCTCCTGGCTGGTGAAATCAGCTAGTGAGGTGACATGTGGCTGGGCCCAGGCGATGATTAATTCGTCCTTGAGTGAGGGGGTGTTCCCGGCTGCCTTTAAGGAGGCGCTGGTGCACCCCCTCCTCAAGAAGCTGTCCCTGGACCCTACAATCCTGGGCAATTTTCGCCCAGTCTCCCACCTTCCCTTTTTAGGAAAAGTGGTTGAGAAGGTGGTGACGTTGCAACTCCAGAGGATTCTGGATGAAACGGATTATCTGGACCCCTTCCAGTCAGGTTTCAGGCCGGGATATGGGACGGAGACCGCATTGGTCGCACTTATGGATGATCTCTGGCGAGAACGGGATGGAGGGAGTGCGTCCATCCTTGCTCTCTTAGATCTCTCAGCGGCTTTCGATACCGTCGACCATGGTATACTTTTGGGGCGGCTCGAGGAGTTGGGGGCGGGCGGCGTGGTTTTGCGCTGGTTCGCCTCCTTTCTCCAGGGCCGTTCCCAGTCGGTGTTCATAGGGGAGGAGAGAGCTGACCCGCGACCCCTGACTTGTGGGGTGCCGCAGGGGTCGGTTCTCTCTCTCCACTCCTATTTAACATCTACATGAAGCCACTGGGCAAGATCATCCGTCACCACGGGATGAGGTATCACCAATATGCTGATGATACCCAGTTATACATCTCCGTCCCGGGTGAAGTAAGTGATGCGGTCAATGCCTTATCTCAGTGCCTGGAGGCTGTGGGGGTCTGGATGGGGAACAACAGGCTTCAACTGAACCCTGGTAAGACGGAGTGGCTGTGGATTGATGGCCCCCCTGGATCCGGGAAGTTGTCATCTTTGGTTCGGGGGGGGGGTTGCACTACCCCACTCGGATCCAGTGCGGAATCTGGGGGTCCTCCTGGACTCGCGACTCCTGCTCGAAGAGCAGGTGGCAGTCGTGGCCAGGAGGGCCTTTGCACAGCTGCGGGTTGTGCGCCAGTTACGCCCTTTCCTGGATCGGGAGGCCCTCCGAACAGTCACTCACGCCCTTGTCATCTCCCGTATAGACTATTGTAATGCGCTCTACATGGGGCTACCCTTGAAGAGTATCCGGAAGCTTCAGCTGGTGCAGAATGCAGCGGCGCGAGCAGTTATGAGTGCCAGAAGATCGGCACATGTAACACCTCTGCTATGCGAGCTGCATTGGGTGCCAGTTTGCTTCCGGGTCCAATTCAAGGTGTTGGTGATTACCTTTAAAGCCCTACATGGCATAGGACCAGGGTACCTGAGGGACCGTCTCGTCCCGATAACGTCGACCCTCTGAAACCCAATTGGGTCCATCAGGCACAATGGCATGACAATTCTAAGTCTCTGGTCCACAAAATGTGCAAAAGTGGAAGTTAAAATGGAGGCATGTAGTCATGAACCAGGCTTCTTAGCTTAGTGCATCCAGAAAGCATTCTTTTTTCATGCAACATGAAAAAGGTATTCAACTTTTTCTATTTGACTTTCAACTAGAGTGGGGATACAGTAGAATACTCTTGAGGCACCTGGAATGTTATCAAATTAAAGTAAAGTTGCTTTCCTTAGGAATGTAATATATAAATGATACACTCTTGCCTCACTTCAGAATTCTCTGATTAGTCATGGTGCATATGCAATCATGACCTGTCTTGATCAAAAACATAATAGTCGTGATTATAGAACTTTTGTGTATAAATGAGCCTGGCCTCATCTTTAGAAGATCCCTGGAAATAGCATAATGATGAAGATACTAGCAATTAAGTTCATGGCCTTCGGACACATTTCCTCATTTTAGCCATTTGGAGTAATCTTAAAAGAGACTTTACACTTAATTTTAATGAAATCCAGGACCTTTCAAGCATATCATTTGCATGGTGAACGTGTGCTTCCTTATTGCTGGCAGACTAGTTAAGAATTTCTGGAAAGGTAATGATGACATTAGGTCATTGGGTTCTGCTTGTTCCCATTCTTCTCCATTTCAAGTAATAAAAGATAATTTCCTAGTGCATCTCCATGAAAGTTATGATTCACCCTGTTTCAGTGGATTCTTGTTGGAGGAAGGAGAAAGAAAGTAAAAGACTCCACAGTGAAATTCATTAGAGGCTGAACAAACAGAATTATTTTACTCTTTTACTGGTAGCCAAATGTATCGGAGTGTAGGCATGGAGATACCTGGATTTAGTACAAATGACAAGTTCCAATTCCCTCATTTCCGTAGCATTCTGCAATGTTCTGAAACATTCTGGAAGGCAGTTGAACATCCAATTAAGACAGCTCCGTTCCTTAAAATTCTAGCTGTTGTGGTATCTTTAGCATCTCATTAATATGCATAGATACGTTCAAACATTCAACATCTTATTACAGAGCCTCACAGCAAAGTGTATTATGGAAATGATAAGCTCTTTGCTCATCTCCTGGTCACTGACTTTTCAAGATGCTGTTGATTCTTTGGCTTCTGAGAAGCAGTTCCATTTTAAGAACCACGGCTCAAATTCAAGACATTCCAATATCTCAAGGGCCAAAGATATCTGTCCTGCTTTCCTTCACAACTTACTAAATTATGTGGGCAGTTTTCTCATTCCCTTGGCTCATATCCCTCTGTTAGGAAAAAGGTTGAGCTACCCATTCCCTCAATTGCTCCAGTTCATTCACTGGTGTTCATATTGAGCAGAGCACGACCAAGCCCATTACGAGCATCTACAGGCAGAGGCCTAAAGCCCCAAAGGAGAAGTAAAATGTATTAAGGAAGTTGCATGCTCCAAAAGCATCTTTAAGATTTCTATCCTCATGATGAAGGAAAAGAGAAATGAGTACTCTATTCTTCCGGCAGGAAGAAGACTGTGCTTTTTAAAAAAGCCAATTTATTGTTTTTTAAAAATATTGCACGATAAAGCATTAAATCAGGCAGCCTAGTGTATAGCTGTGCAGTTTTGTAAAAATGCTGAGTAAATAACTTGTGAGAGGACGATCGTAGTTGCTGGAGACAAGTATCTACTGCGGTCTTGCTGCAATATAACCATACAGTATAACTGATGCGACCATGATTAAAAAGCTTTTCACTTCTGTCACCAGATCAGCTTCTTTCGTACCTTGGCCGCCGCCATCATCATCAATCATCATCATCATCATCATCATCATCATCATCATCATCATCATCCCTCTCCATTTGTTTCACCAAAAGCCTTCATCCTGCATCGTTATCAGTGACTGTGATCAGGATGGTGATGTGGCTTTTTTGTGCCAGTATAATAATGCTGAGAATGCTACCACAATGCATTAGCTCTGTGAATTAGCTAGTGTAGCAATCTATGTACACTTTGTACACAAAGTTTCTGATGCCGTCAGGCAGAGAGTCAAATAAATGACCCCATCTTTACCAGAACAGATGGGCCTTTTCTGTTTCTCAAAAACATATTTCAATCTATATATTTCAAGTTTAAAGAGCTATTGCTTTTAATGGGGCTTACTTCCAGTTAATTTGAGTATAGGATTACAATCTAACCCTTTTCTGGAAGGACTGAATCATCATCATGATTCTTGAGACTCTCCCAAAAGAGAGAGAGATTAATCCATAGGAGATCAGTTATGTTCATTTGATGTAAAATGGTTCTTTAGGTCAATGTATGCTGAACTGCACAACGGTTTTTTAAATCACAAACCCATCCAACATTTTGCTAACAGGAGAGACAAGTGTCTGCAACTCAAGTGAACTTGAAAAGTGTTTTTCCAGTGTTCTATGAAAAATACCGAACAACCTTCCTTTTCTTGAAATTAGGTCTGATGTAGAATTTAATCTGATGACAGCACAGGAAAGAAAAATACAGAAGCAGATTTCCAAGTTTATGACGTCTTTAATACTAATTTACTAAGATGCAAAACAATAACTGAATTCCCATTCATCTGCAGCCAACAAGATATGAATATTAGCTTCAGACAAAATAAGTTTGTGTTAAATTGTGCACCTTAAAAATAATTACTATTTTAGATGGATATTAATAATGAAAGCAACGATGAATATAAAATGACTGATAGCTTTTTAGATCAAAAATAATTCAAGTATTTTGTAAAGTTCCTCAGACATTTGTCTTTGAATTTTAAGTTTGTGCAATACCTATCATTGCATAGTAAAGAAAATGTTGTACAACCCCAGTTCTATGTAATTTATTTTAACATGCACCTAGAATATATTTTTGTTAATTTGCGTAGTGGAGCTTTCCTCTCTGAGAATTTGTTGAATTCAGTGGGATCATGCAGCATATCAACATAAGCGATATAAAATTTCCATACATTTTCCTGTCGAGTTGAATCCTATCAATGGAACAAAAATATAGCAACTGAAATGAATTTTTTTATTGTGTTGAACACCATTATAATGAGACTGTGTTTTAAAAAAAAGTAAGTTGCTTATGTTTTCTACAAAATATTGTAAATGAATGCTTATAAAATAAGTATAGACTTTAGCAGGTTTGATAATGTAATGCTAGGACCACCGAAAACATGATAATCCATTTCTGTGAGCTATGTGGTTGTGTGGTCATTTATAGTCTATACATAGTCTGTGTATTTAAACATATCTATACAGAACCGAAGAGCAGAGGAGGAATTTAGAAAAGAAATTATATTTCTTATGAAACTGTTAGTGTAACAAAAAGTTACCCCAACTCTTCATCATATGTACATAATTGGGGACCAGTGTGGTCTGATTTAAAAAAAAAAATCACATCGCACATTACAATGTTTTGTGAATTACATAAAGATTTTACTTAATACAACCATCTGACCTTTGTAACCATATTGAATGGCACTGTCTACTGTGGTTACCACTGCACCCAAAACAGAACCCAAACTTAGCACCTATTTAGATATTTTAATTTCCAATATACTTAAAAGCAAAGTGGCATTACATAAAATATTCTACTGGGCCATTTCATATTGCAAAAGAGAAGACCTGAAAAGGAGCACCTCACATAAAGAATCTATTCCAATTTGTCTTTCAAGTCAAGAAGGCAAGTTAAAATTCATTGCTGCCTTTGTAGACTATTAACTGGAAGTATCAGTAACTGAGTTCCAGACTTCCCATTGCTTCCTCATTCATTGTAGAACAGGAACTTCAACATACTGCGGTGATCATGTAAAAACAGCAGCCTGCTAAATGAGAAGTGCACAACATTTTTGTGGCTAGTGGCTGCACTATAAGCACAATAAGTCACGTTAGTAATGGGAGCTGAAGTTTCAGGAACGCTATTTTTCTTATTTAGGTATGGTACGACAGTTTATGATCCTTATTTCTTACATTTCCCATTTTAAAAAAAAAGAGAAACCACGTCTCATATTTCCACTGAATTTCAGTAGCACAATCTCTAAGAGTTCTGGGTCTACCTAAATAAATAAATAAGCAAACAAACAAACAAATAAATAAATCAAAAGTTCAGGTGCCATAGTTGGCCCAGAGGCCACAAGCTGTCCACCCCTGAGTTAACTCAAATGTAATTAAATGATTGTTATGCCAAACCACTGTGATTTCACACAATTGTTAATAAAGCTTGAAGAAAGGCATCCCAAAACCTTGGTATTGTATTAACTGACACAGAGAAATCTAAAAACAGATTCAAACATAGTTTTAAAGGTATCATATTCTGCTTTGTTTTTTTAATGCTAATACGCAATGGGAAATACATCTTAAAAGAATAGAACATTTATATAAATACAGATCAAAGTGATCTCTATAGGATTAACTGAATTATAAATAGCTCATGCCAAAATACTTGTGACCAGAGAAAAAGAGGCCCTTTGAATGGTCACTCACGCCCTGGTCATCTCCCATATAGATTATTGTAATGCACTCTAGGTGGGGTTACCCTTGAAGAGCGTCTGGAAGCTTCAGCTGGTTCAGAATGCAGCCGCGCGGGTGATTTTAGGTGCCTCAAGATCAGCACACATAACACCTTTGCTCCGCGAGCTGCATTGGGTGCCAGTTTGCTTCCGGATTCAATTCAAGGTGTTGGTTATCACCTTTAAAGCTCTACATGGCATGGGAGCAGGTTACCTGAGGGACCATCTCATCCCTGTCACATCAACCCGTCCCACCCGGTCATGCAGAGAGGGCATGCTACGAGCCCCGTCTGTAAGAGAGTTCCATCTGACGGGGTCCAGGAGGCGTGCCTTCTCTGCAGTAGCCCCCGCCCTCTGGAATATTCTTCCCCCTGAAATAAGATCGGCCCCCTCTCTCCTGGACTTTAGAAAAAATCTAAAGACCTGATTTTGCCACCGTGCATGGGGAAGGGAGGGGAATAGCCAGTCTTGGGGTTGGGTGGTCTCTTAGATCTGCCTTGACCAGCCTTACCGGCCCATGGGATAAGTAAGATCTACCATTGCTTGGATCGGATTGTAATTAGGTATTATTTTTACTGATTATTCGTGTTATTTATGGTTTTTTATTGATTTTAAACTTTTTATTGTGAACCGCCCAGGGTCTCTCCTTGTGAGGGAGTTGGGCGGGATATAAATGCGATAAATAAAATAAATAAATAAATAAATAAATAAATAAATAAATAGCTTTTAAATAAGTTGCTTTTTCGGTATACACCTAAAGCCTATTTCTGCTGCAATGAATGATCAAGCATTTGGAGTTTTGGATATGATTGCAGGCTGGGTTTACCTTGATCTGATGTCATAGCAACTGTAATGAAGGATAACAAATGTCTGTCACCTCAAAAAGCCACTGTTGCTTTAATGACCATGACTGCTTAATTAGCATTGGCACTGCTTCCCCCCACACAGGCGTGGAAAACCCATGAGCACAACTGCAGCAGCAGCAGCAGCACCACCACCAGCAGCAGCAAAAACAGAGTGGGGTGCTGGCTTGTAGATTGGCGTCATGCTAACGTGTGTTTGGCCAGCAGACAAGCAAGCCTTATTTTCAATACACTTTGGTAGTTAGTGGAATTTGCCATTACTGCTCTTCACCTTTACTGATTATAGAAGTGCTGGGAAGGCCTGATTATGGCAGAGCTCTGATGCTTGGGGGGAGAAGGGAAGAGGCTAAATTAATGTTTAAGGAATGCCACTTTACTGTTTAAGCATGATTCAGTGCTATCTGGATATATACATAGCAATATTCTTGTCTTTTTTTCTAATCCAAACCTCCATGACAGTAACCACTTGTAGCCTAGTAGGAAGAAACGTTCAAAGCTGTGCTTTGAAAAGTAACTACTACAGAAATAAATTCAGAAAGACATAGATATCTGGATCATGTTTATATACTTTTAAAAACTGAAAGGGGTCCTAAAGGTAAGGTGAGGTGATACCGGGCTTTATAAAACAATACACAGGAAAGCCTTAACCTGTTAAAAGCTCTCAGTATTTTACAAGTACTTAAGGCTTATTTAGGCTTCTTTCCTTTCATACAATATGAGACTGAGAAAGGAAAACACGACGGGAAAATGAAAAACGTATAAGCTTGGCACTTCTGTGATTAATTTGAGAGGGTGTCAGCTTCTTACAATATATACAAAATATCTGCATGACTGCAAGTAATGCATTTGAAGAGGAAAAATCATTGTATACATATGCATTTACACATATTGGTTTTGGATGGACCTTTTTTTTTGGTTTCAAGCATAAACATTTAAAAAGCACACCTCTTATTGGTGGGATTTCCCTGCACTATGCCTTTTTAGAGCAAGCCCCAAACCTCTAAAATATAACGTGCTACCAAAAAATTAAATAGGAGCAATTTACTACAGCTTAAGATCACATATGGGTTAAAACGTTTTAAAAATGTGTAATAATGGAGTGTGATATGACTTTCCCCAAAACCTTAAAAAAAAAGATATATCAATGTGGTACGACCTGCCATTCCTCAAAGAGGTTTGCCCCAAAGCAAAACAAAAATAAAGAGGAATACTATATTAGGTAGGATTTAGAAATTATCATATGTTTCATAGGTAAAACCTAGAATCAGCTTTTCTGTGTTTTGTTCTTATCATGTTCTTGGAAAGTAGACTTTATTTGGGACCTTCTTGCTAGCTCATTTGCTGTATTTATGCCATGCAGTTCACCATTTCAGAAATTATCATGCCACTGGAGTCTGCCGTTAATATTAAAACATCATGCGAACTCAAGTGATTAAGAAATGCTTTACCTATTTGAATATTTTGAAACAGTTCTCTTATTGCGGTTGGTTGGTTTGCTCCATTTTTGTTTAAAACAAAAAATAGGCGAAATAGTTCCTTCCCAATGTTTGTCTTGTCCCTAACGTCCCCAAAAAGAGAAAGAAATGAGTGGAGGAAGTCCTTGAATTTAAATCTCCAGAAAGGGACAGTTTTCCTTCAGCCCTTTCATCAATGCCTCAGCTGGCAACTTGGAGTCAATGACTGGTATGCTTCTGCGGGGAGAGGCAGCGACTTCAAAGAGCCTCCACAGCTCCACAGGGTCCCGTCAAGCACAGCAACGTCCTTCCGGGGAATTCCTTAGATGCCTTGTTGACTTGGATCGTATCTTCTCTTTTTTACATTTCTTCCAATTAAAGGAGAGACAGGAAACAAGAAATAGACCAGTGAGGCATACGGGAGATCCCAGTCATAATCATCACATTATAGTATGGGCTCACATTCAGACTCTCCAGATGTCATCTTGAAAAAGTTTTATATTTAAAAGATTTTAAAGCAAGGTCCTGAGAGCAATTCTTAAATGAAACTGCATTTTAATCCTACATCCCATTTTGCATAATATCAAGAACACTTCATAGAGAAACACTCTGCTGACATATCCAACAGATAGCAATGTATGGTGTCTTTTGTGTCAGCCCATAACTGCAATGTGCAACATATACTTTCTATCTCCATACCGAAACGGCTCTTGAAGAAGAATGGACACCTAGAGGTGTTCACTGCATTACTGAAATTGTGTTGATGTTATTAGCACAGAAGAAGCTTTTAGTATAAACGTCCATTCTCTTGCCCTATATAAATAGGCTATATAAATAAACAGCAAGGCATTACAAGGCAACACAAAAATTGGATGCAACTTCCCCATAATCTGGCTTATGTGGGGCATCAAGCAAGGGACTCATGCATTTAGTCTTAACACTGTGCGTGTGCACTGCTCCACCACCACCTTATCATGCAGTAAAACAGAACAGGATTTCACGAATTCCCTAACTTTATGAAACATAAAAGCCTTTAGTTCTTCCACTGCATGCTCAAATGAAAAATATTTTACTGTTTTTATTGCTAGTACTTGCTTTGCTAGTAAGGTATAGATGACTGCCAAAAGAACAAACTTTAAAATTCTCTTTTGTGCTATATAACTATTTTAAACATGCAGTTTACAGTTATAGCTGTATTGTAACAATATTTGCATTGGGTTTTGTATATGACATACTGTATATCTCTAAATATGTACTGTATCATGAATCTCAGTGACTGAATATTCCAGTCTAATATAGTAATACGATTACTCATGCCATGCAGTATTGGCAGATCTGATATAAGTATCCCAATACATTATCGCAATTGCTGCTATCAGGACTAGGTGACTATTTCAACTCTACAAATCTGCTACCTTTCGTAGTGTATTTGCCCTGTTGTCAGTTATTTTTCTTCTATTCTCACGTTACAACTCAGGATCTTTCTTGCATCTTGTCTACAAAGTCTTAAGACACAATGAATCTTTTTGACCTTAAAGGCACCACAAAACACTGCTTTTACTAAAACAGACTAAAATGGCTCTCCCTGTGGACTTTATGAAAATGAAGGTTTGAACAGCATGCCTTTGCTATGTTTTCATACCACATAATGCTTTTAATGATGTATGAAATAATGCCAAAACCTACATTGTTCTACAGGTTTGCAATTATACAGTACAGTTAACCTCACATTCTAATGACAGTTATACTGACAGTGTATCTTAAAAACAACAAAACAATTTAAAAGGTCATGCATTTGGCAATGGAAGAATTGGCCATATTGTGGGTTTTTTTCCCACCAAAAAATAGCATCATCCTCATTTACTATTTTCATGTGAAAACTAGCCTTAATAGAAACTACCACATTTAATTTGCCAATTAAGTGTAGAATTTGCCAATTCTACACTTTCAGTCTGTGCATTAAATACTAGATAACAATGCTATTCCTACTCACAATTCCTCCATGGTTAGATATTGATACTTAGAATGCAAACCTCTGCATATTTAATCAGAATTAAATCTCATTCATTTCAAAGAGTTTCTTCTCAAGTAAGTATGCATAGGGTTGTAACTAGCTCAACTACCGCTATGATAAAATCCTAAGAAATAATAACAATAAAAATAGCATACCATTAACATGAGCTTATATCTCTATGTTCATGTTGGTGTCTTTACTTTTTAAGACATTATCCTGCCACCTTTACCGAAAAGCCCAATATCATCCATCTTATCTAGCAGTCTTTTAAATAGTTTATAACTGGTCTCGTACAAAATAAAATCCCTTCTCCCCAAATAGGAAAAGAGCTAAACAAGGCTGTGCATGTTGGAAGAAAAGAAATGTACTGCATGAGTCCAGACCTGATAAAATATAGACAAAGATTATGATCCTCATTTTTATATAGCTGTACGGCTTATGCTTGATCATAAGAACAACATGACTATATCAACCCAGAACTGAAATTTGCACACAATCAGCAATTCTTTAAACATTCTTGGATATTTTATTAATGTGAATTCAGCTCTCATTAATCTATTTTTATTTCCATTTTATTACAACTAATTAAGAAATGTTTATAGGAAATAATCTACTAGGGCTATGTTCACTAAGAATATCTTGCTAGAGAATTTTGCTGTACTGACCTTATTAGAATAATCTTATAACATGTGGTTTCAAAGGAACAATCTGATAAACATTTCATGAACACCAAAAGGGCAGAACCTGAAACTGGGAGTGAAATACAAAACATACTTGGACCAGATCAAGATGTGAAAATATACATCTTTGAGATCGATAATGGAAAAAAAAAACCCTCCATGAAGAAGGTGTGTTGATCTTTAGAACATCGGATTCGTCGTTCACCACCAGCACCGTCGGCCGCTAGCCATCCTTTCGGCTTTGAGCTAGCTGCGTCATCACATCTGGGGCTAGTTGAACTTATCCTCTGTTCCTCCCCAGTAGCATTTTGACCATCTTCCAACCTGGGAGTACCATCTTCCGATGGTATACCAACATATCTCTGGTTGTACTGATCCATTTAGTTTTCACGGCAAGAATATTGGGGTGGGTTGCCGTTACCTTCCCCAGGGATCGTATTTAGTTTGACCTCTCTGCCATGACCTTCCTGTCTTGGGTGTCCCTTCACGGTTTAGCTCATGGCGTCATTGACCCTCCATGAAGAAGGCGCCCTGTAGTAACCTATGGCTGTGAGAGCTGGACCATAAGGAAGGCTGAGTGAAGGAAGATAGATGCTTTTGAACTCTGGTGTTGGAGGAAAATTCTGAGAGTGTCTTGGACTGCAAGAAGATCAAACCAGTCCACACTCCCGGAAATAAAGCCAGACTGCTCACTTGAGGGAATGATATTAAGGATAAAACTGAAGTACTTTGGCCACATAATGAGGAGACAGGATACCCTGGAGAAGATGCTGATGCTAGGGAAGGTGGAAGGCAAAAGGAAGAGGGGCCGACCAAGGGCAAGATGGATGGATGATATTCTGGAGGTGACGGACTCGACCGTGGGGGAGTTGGGGATGGCGACGGCCGACAGGAAGCTCTGGCGTGGGCTGGTCCATGAAGTCAGGAAGAGTCAGAAGCGACTGAACGAATAGACAACAAATGAAGAAGGTGAAGAATGCCAATGGCAGAGATGATGCAAATGCTCTTCAGAGTTAGAAAGTGATTTATGTCATAAGTCTACAGTAAAAGTCCTCCCATGCATCCATCATTATGCTGCTGTGTGAGAGTCAGCATGGTTGCTACCCGGAGCTTAGTGAATGAGGAAAGGAGAGAAAGAATGGCCATCAGCTGCACAATGGGTTGGTAGACTATGGTCTGCCTCTAGATGTTTGCACAAGAAAGAAGCATCTTTCCTATTGGACCTGGAATAGCTTATTTTGCTATTCCTGAGACAGCTGGCAACAACGGAATAGCTATTAATGCCAAAGCCTCTGATAGAAAATCAAGTCTGAAAGCTGAGAATTAGGGTTGCTTAATTTGTAATCACAGGGACTTGGAATCCTCAAGATCTGTTCAGTATGTTGGCTAATGTGACCAAGATTCCTGATTTTTCACCAAAGCATCCAAAGAGGAAGATGACATCAAAGAATATCACTCTGAATCCAATTTACAGTTCTCCAAATTGGATGAAGAAATAGTTATCTCAGATTTGACCACAATGGCAGGCAAAAAGGAACTGAGGGAACAATGGGAGTCACACCTAACAATGGGAGTCACATTGGATAGTGAGGTAGTACCATTTTCCTCTTAAGATGTTAAGGAACATTCTAGAGTAGGGCATAAAATCTTTATGAGTGCTGCACAGATCGACAATGGAGGGCATTGTTCTAATGGCAAATAGAAGAAATTTGTTTTGTTTAAGGAGAATTAAACCAAAAAACTTGCTATATTCTTAATGAATCAAAGATGATTCATTATTTTAAATCATTGGTGGGGAAACTCCTAGTTTTCCTTTCAGATAAATATATTATTCAAAAGAAATTAAGTAGAAAAGAAATATGGTTATACACATATAACAGTGTTTGAGTTTAGTAAATTGAAGAGAGAAGATGTAACTATACCTCACTTACAGTATCTAAACAGAAACTGGTTATTTATCAACTTCCTTTTAATCATGGGGAAAAAGGACTACAAAGATTGAATTGTGATTGGGGAAAAAAGAATGACAATACATCATTCTAGTTCCTTGGCAAAAGCCTGGAAAGAATAACATGAAACTGGCTGTCTCTGATATGGGGAGACAGTATGTATTGCAATACAAAAACAGATCTTGCAGCCCTACTTAACAGTAGGCAACTACCTTTTTATGCTAAACAAGAAAATACTTAATTTCACTCCAGCCATACCATAAACTCTAAAGAAACATAAAACACTTGCTTTATACCCATCCAGTTATCTATCTATCCACTAACTACCCATTTGCCTCTGTACCCAATAAGAAATATATGGATAAAAATAATGTATCAGTTCCATCATGCACAGAATCAATATACTACAGTAATAATGTATACTATGAATTACATATTTTAATTAAAACTTTTTAAAATCATGGATACATATTTCAGAGTGCTTATGGGCACACACAGCAAGTTGGGATACAAAAAAGGGGGGAAAGATAAATTTTAATCCAGAGCTGAGCAGCCCCATATAACGGCACTCATACTGTTTTATTCTCCATCATAGTGCTGGTTCTAACCAAGTATTAGGTTTAGTCATGCATGTAGCGTTCACAAGATTTGTGAAAATAAGTATTCATATTACTTTTCTTGAGATTCACCAGATCACATAGAAATCTAGTATCTTCACTGAGGAATCTTTACAAAATGTTTACCCCCAAATTATTGAAATTCAACTTTTCATGGGTCGGAAGAAAGTTAAAAACTATCACATAAATACTAAGAAGAATTTTAACTAAACAATATTTTTTTAAAAAAACCCTGGAACATAATGAGTTGGATCCAGACTTGCATGAATGGAAAATCACATCACTCATTAGCAAATACCTTTCCCCCTCTTCTTCCCCCAAAAGCTACTCCTTGCCTTCACACGAATCTCATCCATTTCCCATCTCACTGAAGGCCTTGATGTTTCCTCACAAACTGGAAGTGTCCCCTGACCCTCAGAGGATGCCGTGAGGATAAGGCGACAGAAAAGTCTGATTGAGTGAAGGGTTTTAGTCTAGATCCAAACCAAGAATGCTCAGAAAAGAACATTCTCAGATAGGCATTATGATGCCACTCTAAAATATTTAGCTGTTTCTATAGAATTATTCCTTAGGTATGCTTTACACTTGACATTTGAAGACCCTGATGTTTTGCCTTTTTAAACTTAAAATATAATCTTAAACTATAGGATTGAACTTTGTTGCGTACAGTAATAGTATTAGCAGATAATATAAATATTCTAAGCTCAAGCCTCTCACACATACTAAATGAAGCAGCAAAATATGAGAAGACCTATCTAGGCTCTAGTGAGGAAAATCTACCCTTTTTTTCCAGCTTTACCCAAAGAAACATGCACTTCAAGCTGAGAGCTAGGCGAGGCCATCATATTTGAGGTTCTGCTACAGAATAAAATAGTTTCCTATAAAAAAAAGTAAGAGAACTATTGAGATGTTTACTCTGAATGGCTATCCACACAGAGATATCAAATCATATTATTGCATATAACATGTATGTAAATGCCACACAGGATGCAAAGTATTATCTGAGTGATTAGAATGCAAGGTAAGTCACATATAGAGATCCATTTAGGATGGTCTAGGCAGGAAGAGGCATTTTTCTTAGAAATATCAGCCTGAAAAACAAAAAAAAATTGCAGTTTTTTCCAAGCCCTTCCACTCCTCTTCCTAGTCAGATGCTTAATGTTGTAATAAACAAAAACAAAAAAGTGTGCTCCTAAAACTTACCCAACTTCTTACTGAATTTTGGTGACATAATCTTGAGATCCTAAAAGGCAGCATCTCTAGTTTACGACTTAGCACATTGCATGAATCCAACCATTTCAGGTTATTCAAGAAACTATGGATTAAACAAGACTGTGTAAATCAAATCGATAACTACAACTCTTCATAACTCCTGTCAGTATGGCCAATAGTGGAGGATACTAAGATTTGTAGCTCTAGAACATCTGAAAGACCAGTTTCCCATCTCCTACACAGAAAATTGTTTTGTTTTCATTACTTTGTAAAATGGGTCTTGTAAATACATTGAATGATATAGGTACTATTCACTTCAGGAGGAATTTCCAAACCTGATATTAGAGTTTGAATAATTAGTGCTTACTGTATTGATTTTGGTTGGTGTCAGTTTCCGGTACACAACTTATAAAGGAAATTAATTAGGCTATCGCGTGTGCTACAGACCTAATAGCAAGGGATTTCAACTATAACTCCTTTTCAGCTGATATGAATCATTGTGAAATTCTACTTGTGGCAGTGGGGATGAATGCACAAGTCCACTTCCTTCTCATTGCCTTCCAAGTGTAGAAGGCAAAGTTCTGTATTAGAGCCCTTCCTCGTGATTGAGGATACTGTATTGATTTTTCCAGAGTCCTCACGAGGGGAACCTTCATAGACAGAAGTCTCTCACTATGAACATTGGCTTTCTACATGTGGTGAATAATGTGAAGGGAAGTGGACTAATGTCCTTGCCTCAATTCCCTCTGAATGTGAGTAGAACCATGCCCCTTTTCATGACATTAAGAAGTAAATTATTATCTCAATGGTCTGAACAGAATGAAAAGAGCATGACATATTAAGTATGTCTCATATGTCCAAATAATATATAAACTATACTAATCATAAGATTAGTAAAATCTGTGTTTATTGTTTAGTTCTACATATATATATAAGAAATAAAATATAATACCATATTTTAGTTTATAATTTATGTCAATTCATATAGAAGGGAAGTACTTCTTTCTATCTTCCCCACAATACATTCTGTCAGCCCCTAATAACAAAAAATCTCTCATAAGGAACTGTGTGCAGGGGTATTGATGGAGTAGAGGGAGATCCAAAAAATCAAGATAACAGCTGCAACTTTGCAGGAAAATTTTTAAGGTGTGTTGCCATCTTGACTTTTTTTTTACGCAAACGTTTTCTCCTGTGACTGCAATGTGTATTTTTGTCTTTTTATGAAGTGGGTTCTTTTTGCAGAAGAAAACATTTAGTTCAATGAGTGTTTTTGCATTTTAGTGTTTACATTTCCTTCTTGGTCTCAGATTCAGATTCTTGGGAAAGTCACTTGTACTTCTACTGACCAGTTTGTCTTTTTTAAATTGCATTTTATGAAGGGCCATATCTACTGTGGCTGCCATTTTGTTACATTTTTTCAAAATTCTAAATTTATCCAGTGCCAGTTCAAAGAGCCAAATTTTACATTTACTTTTAGGAATACAGAAATAAAGCTGCCAAAAGTGTTCTATAGAGGCATCAGCTGTACAAATCAACTTATCTTTAAGATATTTAAGCATGTAAGTGCAACATGAAACAACTCATTGAAAAAGAGTTCCAGTCAAATTGCAGAGAGATTGATGAGGTTATGAAGTGAGTGTGTGTGTGTATGTGACAGATCTTAGAGTTAGGATTGGGGTCTCTGCCAAGAGGTGGGATGTCTCTCAGTATCACTGTTTGCCTCAAACTATGTTCTCCCAAGATGAAAAAAATAGCTTTGATATTTGGGGTTTGGTTCAAATTTCTTCCTTGTGCTTAGTTTCTTGGGTGAGTTATGTACTTTCATTGACCTCATCAGTTTTCCTTCTGCAAAATGAATTCTTTGTTGTGTTCTTGAAGTGTAATATTAGTTTTGACATTTGGGAATGGTTTTGCATTTAGGCTTTCTGGGCCCTACTCAGGCCCTCAAGGTAGCGTTTTGTAAGTATCCACTCTTGTTAGGGCAGCAATTCTGCACTGGTCACGCCCAGAGCAGTTCCTCAAGCTTCCTTAGGTTGAAGATCTCTAATACTGCACAAGGAGACAGGTAGTATTTGCCCCATTAAAAAGAAGCCTTTTAGACCATGTTGGGTGACTCTGTTAGATTCTCTATTTTATAACTTTGCACCCTGGTGACATTTCTGAGATTTCTTAAAGATATTTTGGGTCTTTCATAAACTTTGGATTTGTTTAAGTAAACTATTCCCGGAGATCTTGTAGCAGGAACTCAAAATCTAGTGATGGAAGCAGGAGGAAGAAGTGCTATAGCCACTGAAAAAAAGACATGCGGCATTGCTTACTTAAAGCCCCATCCTGTCCCCCCAAGGACAATAGCTGCTACCAGGATGGCACCAGCGATGGAACCTATTATAAGATTGGTGGCACTAGGACCTGTGACAAAGGGTGATGGGAAGAAAGAAATCAGAACCAACCACTTAATTAATTCACATCCAGGGAAATGTAGTAAAACAATTTAAAATAAGTGTGCTATTAAATTATTTGAAAGAAACATTTTTTAAAAGGGCCAAAGTTATTTAGAAACTATATGAAGAAAAAAAGTTTTAAAATAGATGAATTATCTGTCATGCTTCCATACACAAATTAATGCTTCTCTAGAATATTTCTTACTAATGAAACTCTGGACTCCAGTTTAAGCTTATCTAAACATTTATAATGCAACAAATATCTTACAATCTTGCAATATTCAAATATTTTTAAATAAGAAGTCAGATGGTATATTTCTCTACTTGGTAGACAACTAACTTTTAAAGTTATTGGATGAAGTTTGGAAGAATTTTGGAGAGCAAACATGAAAAAAGCAGCATCAGGAGAAAATGGAAAAATTACCAAAGATAACTAAAAGTAACAAATAAAAAGCAATAATAGCCATGTTGGTCCATGAAAATAAGTCCAAAACCTGTAACTGGGTGATAGAAGTTCAAGTGACAAGTCCTGGATCCTATTCTTTAGAATTTTATTTACATTCCATGTACACTTAAAAAGATTTTTCTTTTGTTAGCTAAGTAAATGTCTCCTGTAGCATTGTGAAAACATTGTGTACTTGAGTATTTTCATCAAAGCTGACTCTTAAAACAAAAAACACCATCGCTATTTTACTTCTCAATTGCAATCACAAAAAATGATATAAATCTGATTTAATATTCACAGTACAGTCTATTAAAAAGTAAGACACAGTCCTAGAGATGATTTTGAGCATGTGCTACTGCTGCTAAAAATCCATAGTTAAAAACTAATATGGACCTTTAAAAAAAGGTATGCTTTTTTAATTTTAAAAAAGCAGGATTTTGCTTTTGGAGTGCTATTGGAAATTGTGATTATTTATAGTGCAAACAATTATTTATTATGTCCCATTCCTGATGCTTAGAAGCATGCTCGTCTTTTTTTATTCCTTCCCCACCTCACCCTAGAGATGGTCAGCTATGTTAAGTGTTTACTTCCTTAAGGAAGTGTTACTTTCTTAAGTAACCTTCCTGCAAACAAATGCTATCAAAACTAAGAGCACTTTGTATTTACAATATGGGAAATTCCGCATGGTCCTTCCTGGCAGGCAGGTGAATTATTTGTGCACGGTATACTTCTTGGCTTGAAGGTCATCTTCAGACCATCTACCCACAGAAGAACTTCACTTGAGTCAACCTTGCTGCACTAGGGTGAATATCTAATAATGAATTCAAGATATACTTTTGCAAACAGCTTTCCTTATGAAAATGGTGGCATGCAAATATAGAAATATTGTTTTTGGCAATTTAGAGAATAACAAATCTGATCATCCAAACGGGATGCCTGTAACAGTGGTGGATTATTACCTATTGCCACTTTGCATCATGCAGCAAGTTAATTCCCTTTGCCAATGAGGGGATTAATCTGCCAGATGACTGCTAGGTTAAAACACTCTCTTCTATTAGATTCTGCCTAATGCAATATAGAAAATTAATTCCTCTAATAAGGGCTATCATACTTTTCTTTACTTGAAACTATTACAAAGGATCTCCACCAGCACCTTAACATCCAGCCTGATGAAGAATGATAAAGTTTCCTCATTTAATGATGTTTAAGCTGCTGTCAGATAGAAATGTAATGCTACTGTTATTTATTCAAATTTTACTGAAACATTGTAATAGTTTTGGATTAATAATGAATTTTCTGCAGCATGCACATATTCATATTTTCTTAAGACAAAACAGTAGTTAAACTATAGGCAGACCACTCACTGATGCCAAAAAGAATAGTAAGCAGTCATTACTTGTGGTGGTATTACTCCTACTAACAACAAAGCAATTTTGATTTTAAGAAAAGCTAACCTTAGATGATTCATAATAAGAAAGTTAGGGTCCTCTCCTCTTCCCTACAACCACCAGTGACCACTAAAGCCATATGGTGATTGAAATTTCCCCCTCTATGACTGATTTAGAAGAGAATCTCTAATGTTGGAAACTCCCACTGGCCCTTGTCCCTGCCTTCTTTGGTAGCTCGGTCTTCCTGACATCAGAAATGCCACCATCGGGTAGAAGGAAAGAGACAGGATAGCAACTGAGCAGACAACATGTTTCGAGAGTATGTGGAGTCATTTGATCTCAAGCCTTCCCAGCTGGCAAGGTCTGCTTGTGTGTGTTTGTGGGCCAATTGCAGGAATGTGGTGATGGAGGGCAGAGAGAAACATTTTTTCCCTCTTAATTTTATCCTGCTGATTATTACTACATTACATGTGACTGTAGTGGGGAAAAGGGATGAAGTACGTTGCTTTCATGAACTCTCTGAAGTTAACTTAGCTGAGGATCTAAGATGATAATGGTGGTGGTGGTGGTGGTGGTGGTGGTGATAATACTGTTTTTACATCTCAGAGTTCCAGATATGACAAAATTTCCAGATGGATGGATGGACAGATCCAGTGTCATGGAAAATGTGCCGTTATTTGAAAAATCTGCTATTCTAGAAATAACAGCAGAATAATGTGTTGATCTTATAAATACAGCTCAGCAAGCAAAATATGTAAGAGCATGTGTTATTTAAAAGGAAACCAAATGAATAGAACAACTAATTCTAGTAATATTCCTATAAAGAATACTAAATTCCTAAATGAGTGCACTTATTTTTAACCAAATGTATGGCTGACTCATCAATATACTGTATATGCCAGTAACACCCATTCTAACTATTTCAAAATCATTCATCTCATTTAATATAAATATTCACACCAGCCCTGGTTCAGTTTTAGTGACACACAACAACAGATAAGCCCAGATGAGGATCCCTATGATCACCAAAATAGCCTCTAGCCAGGCCAAGGGACGAGCCTCCCAGCACAGGTGGGAATGCACATCCAGATGCACATCTGGATGCACTCTGGCTCTACGTGAAGAAAGCTGTTTCCAGGTGCAGGGCTCCCTTGCTCAACTGAGGTGCAACAATATCATACATTACGGCTCTAGGCCAGTGTTTCTCAACCTTGGCAGCTTGAAGATGTGTGGAATTCACACTCCCAGAATTCCCAAGGTTGAGAAACACTGGTCCAGACAACTGAAAATCCAAGAAAAACAAAAAATAGTTAAATGAACCACAGTTCCCAGGGAATTCTAGTTTTTAATTATTTAATTTATATACTTTTACTTACTATTCCTCTGAATGCTTCTGGCAATAAACCAAATTATATCAAGTAGTCTAAGTTATCTATTACACTAATTTTTAAACCTGTAATGATTTTTTGAAATCTTGTTTATAATTTAGAGCATTGAAAACATATAAACATTGAATTTTATTAATTATGGTGATACAAAATTCACAAACTACTGTTTTATGCCCCACATTATCCCAGACAGGAGAGAGTTAAACACTGCATGAGCATATCACATGACACAAACATTCAAATCACATGACCGATACAGTCAGCAGGGAACACAAAGCTAGTTGGAGTACACAGAGGGATCAGATGCGTACAGTTACCTCACACAGTAGGCACCAAACATAAAACTCTGAAACTAATAAATATGCTTACTCTATTCCCCACCCTGTTCCTCCAAATATCACCCCCAGAGCCAGAATGGTCCCTGCCACTGCACCTATAAGCCTGTTAGCGGCCATGCTCACTGTATAGAGGGAAGAGGGAAGATCTTTTAAAAAGAAAGTCATCGCATACAGAGAGATCTGAAAAGAAAAATTATATGGCATCTCAAAATGATATACCATTTTCTGTAATTCATTTTATAGATAATTCATTTTAGCAGTTCTAGAAATAACTCAGCATATCTATTTTAAGTGCAATTTATTTTAAAAATGGATCAATGGTTTGTAACTCATGCATATTATCTATGGGTGAAGCTGTAGCAAGGAAGATGATAGGCCTGGATTGACTGCAGTTCTGCAGCTCCTTTGCAGCTGAATGCACTGCAGAAGATGGTCCATTTACTGTAAATGGTGCTTCTCTTCTCTTTATGCAATCAACTATAATTCTCCTTTTTCAGGGCCTTGCCAAATGGCTAGCTTTATATAGAAAATATGCATCAGCTGCCTGTTGTAAATAATGACTGGTACACATGTTCCAAGAACCATCCAAGGAGAGGAAAGAAAGGACATTCTATTCAACTCTCAACTAATACTATCCCATAAACACATCAAGGTCCATAGAGGGATGCAGTGTTTTTTCTCAGCCTGCACATAGTTTCTATTTATCAGTCTAGGGAATAGAGTACTGATGACTGTTTAAAAAACACATGTTCTACAACCAAATAACAACACTCTTTTGCACTATTGAAAATATATTGCATTATGACCAATGAGCCAAACAGCCAAGAAAAGTTTGATTATGGTCTCTACAGAGTTTTAAAAACACTGCCTAAATGTGGCTAATATTTAAGATTTTTAAAAGCATAATGTGAAACATGTTATCCAAATCATTCCAGGCTATATAGCAATGTAGAAACTATAGGAAAAGCAGAGAAAAAAAATCCATGGATATGAATCTGTGCAGACTCTGAGCTATCTGCCACTATTGCAAATGGTTCTGTAGAAGGATTCCTCCAGCTTTCCACCAGCACATGAAGCAGTTCCTAGTAAACTTCATGCAAATTGTTCCTCAATAGCTTGTCTGGGCAAGAAGCAGAGGGCCCCAGGTGGCTGCCTGTCCATCAAACGTACCACTTCATGCATCAAGTTAAGTGGGGCCCCCATTAATGGTTATGCAGCAATACATTTATTAACGATGGGACATAAGTCTTTTGTTGCAATCTATTAATGTATGATGCTCAACGTAAAATTCATTTATGCTGGTATAATTTGAATCTGTCCTGATTCTTCACAACTAGAAATGGCAGCTTCCATAGTACTGGATTGTCCTTCCCAGTCAGAAACACATAAGTGCAACAGGCTTTAGCTGTTTCTAGTGACTAAAATTTTAACTGCAAATAAAAATGGATTTTCTTTCCAGTTTCTAAGTAATTGTAACAATCTAGCCTACATTTTGCACTTAAAGTGAAATCCTTGAGGATTTTCTTCCAAAAAGCAAGAAATAGACATGGTATCTATTTGAAATCCATGTTAAGTAAATATATATGTACATCTTGGAGATTGCTTCCACAGTTGAAATATTTTTACATTTTCAGAATATTAAAGTTACAGAGCATAGGGAAAACCTTCTTCTAGGAAAACTTTTAGTATAACCCTGAAAATATTTTTGCTTATGAAAGTTTCTAAAATGGTTACTAGTTGATTAGATAGAAAATGAAAGCAAATTAATGAACACTCTTAAATACTGCAGACTTTTAAAGATTAAAATTATCTTTAGATTATGACCCATCACCAGGGCTAGGGTCACAATCTCCCTTATGAATATGCTGCTAGATAAGGATGGAAAAGCATGGTTGTGTAGACAGAATCTTTCTTTCCAAATTCAAATTATAATTTGCATTATGTAAGAGAAATGCACTATTTTAAAACTAGGACCTGGAAAACTGAGAGGCAAAAACATGGCTGTCTTTCATTTCTATTACACAAATCTCTTCTTTGGAAACTGGCTCTAACGTTCTTGAAATACTACCTTGTTACCATTTGTTCCCACTGTCTCCTACTCTACAATTCCATATTTTTATCAAGTCTAGGTTTATCCAAAGGAGTTTCAAAAGATTTTCCAAATCATATTTTCCCTCAGACCTAATAGAATTCTTTTTTTCCACAAAGCATTTTTTGTTATTTTAGAAATACGAAAGGATCATCAAAACATCCATCACAGCAGGACAAATTTTCTGATAGATTATTCTCAGTGAATTTTATATCTTGAGGAATGAAATCCTTCCAGAGAGAAATCCTTCTCTCAGTAGAAACTAGAATCCCTGAGATCATCACATCCTAAGTGGCATAACATGGAGAATGCATCTTTTATTACTAAAGCTTCTATTTAGGAAAAGGATAAGGGAGGGAGGGAGGGAGGGAGGGAGGGAGGGAGGGAGGGAGAGAGAGAGAGGGAACACTTCCACTAAGGCTTGCTTTTTGTTATAAAATGGAAGATTTGTTATAAAATGGAAAATGGCATAGTACTGGAAGATCCTTAAAACATTGTGCCAGTTTCTAGCACCAGTTCCATGGGTCCTCTGGTCCTTTCCTGTCACCACTGGTCAGTTTTACATAATTTAATGAATTTCTAGCACCTAACTTTAGCTTTACGCCTCTTGAAATTTTCATATTTTTACAATCTAACATTCCATTCTTTTGTTAAGACTAAAAATTACATAAATTGAATGCACTGTAATTCTATATATGCAGTACATCTATCAGAATTAATTTCTGTATAATGGTAAATACAGAATTTCATACCATTCAGAAAAAACCCATTATCAGTAGACTGTATTCTAATAGCCACTATTCCCCACACACCCCAATTTACAAATTTGTGGTGGAATTAAATGGATTCTAAAATTTTAGATGGTAAGAATCAGCATGAAAATATATTAATAAAATTCTAAATCATTCAAGTTTCCAAATGATGCCTGCTTTAAAAATTTAAACTGCTACTCAGCCATATTGGAGTATTTACACTCAATTTATTGAATGATATTATATTTTTATTATTGTATATTTAGGATCCTATAGTGGGTTCAAAGAGGCTTTTTTTGCATTCAGAACACTTAGATCAATAGTCATGCAGCAGTTATAAAAGCATATTATGCAAAGTTAATCTCTTACTATTAATTAAACAAGTAACATGGATATTTTCAAATATATATTAATATTCTGTCACTTTTCTTTTTTTAGATTAATGATAAATAATCTAAGCCTTTAAATTAATTCCTATATAGATTTACATAGTAACAAATCCAACCAAATGCAATAGGATTTCTTTAAGCGGAGGACTGTGCTACAAATGACCTCTGAAAGTCTCCAAAAATATTGGATTACTTCCATATAGTACGTAATTTTAATAAAGGGTTTTAGGCATTAAAATGTAAGAATTTAATCTTTATGATTATATAAACATACACATACACACATTTCAAAAGTTAGGTATTTTGTTAGACTGAGAGGTATAATTATTATTGGGATTAGTTATAACAAAATATATTTTCAATATTTTAGAAAAATAAAAAAACAAAATAAAGTATTTTCATGTCAGTGATTTTTGTGAGGTACCTCATGAACCATACAGGTAAAAACTTATATACCGAGAAATACAATCTACATAATGATTTAATAGTTTTCAAATGCTTTGTTGCAAATGTTCCTATTAACAGTATAATTATATGGTAGAAAAAGGAACTGAAATCACACAAACCCTTTGGTCCACTTGGTTTCTCGGAGTCATCTTTCCTCCTAGGATCAAACATGCTACAATCTGTACCTGCCCAAGTAGTGTTACAAATGCAGGTGGCTTCATTACTGCACACCTAAAAGAAATGTTGGCACGTATTAGTGTATCATAAAAATAGTGTCTTGGAGGAGACGAAGTAGAATAAGGGCTTCTATTTGGAGAATAATATACTGATGTCTTTGGATAGCCACATGCTGTCAGAGGTACAAAGAGATCTCATCATCACAGGAGAACCTGACCTGCCTAGGTGTTCCTTCAGAAGTACTTGCACCTGTATGTGGTTTCCCAGTTAGCGTAGAAATACATGGCAATGAGCTGTTAATGACTTACAAGTAAAAACTGGATTTCGTTCTAGAACAAAGAAGAATCTAAATTTTTTTCTATGGTCACAGCTGAAAAAAGTAAATAAAACTGTTCCATGGTTTGTGCATTTTTGACTGCCTATACATAGATTGAAGAACCACTGTGTATTTTCTAGGCAAAAAGACATGTTATTTTAGGAAAAAACATTCTGTCGTATCAGAAAATGTAACATTTCGATGTGGTTTTCAGTGAAGAGTTAACCCATTAACTATTTAGGTAATCACGTAAGGAACAAAAATAGTTTAATATAACAACAACAATTTAAACTTGTATGCCACCTGACTCTCGATGGCTCACAACAATATCTCACAAATACTTGGACACAGGCTCAAGAAATAGGATGAATACTGATGTAATGTTCCCACTTGCTCAATACTTTTAGATACTCCAGTGTGACTGTCAAAAAAGTGACCAGAATGGCTGCCATCCTGCAGCTGGGAATATTCTAGCTAGGAAAGGAAGAGGAGATGGTAGTACAGCAAGATCTCTTCAATTGCACCATTCACACACTACTAAGGAAACGGAATTATCCTTTAGAGTTGTCTGATATCAGTTTCAGCCAAGGGGCACAGTCTGCGCCCCACAGAGGGGAGGGAGGTGAATCAGACCAGCGAAAAAGCTGTATTTCAACTGATGACAATCCCCTGCATCTTTCCTTAGAAGCATACCAAACTGGGTGCTGCATGAAACTCCATTAATTATGGCTGTGTACAATATTTCTATTTTATGTCTTTCCAGAACAATGTTGTTCTGTGCAGGAGTAAATAGTAGTAGTAAATATTCCAGGAGTAAATAACAGAAGAAGAAGAAGAAGAAGAAGAAGAAGAAGAAGAAGAAGAAGAAGAAGAAGAAGAAGAAGAAGAAGAAGAAGAAGAATCATCTCCAAGCATGGCTAAATTAATGAAAGTTAAACACTGAGATGAAAGGGCAATTTCTTGTACATCCTATCAGTCTTTAGGAATTTATGCTTCCTGTCTTCATGTGTAAAAAGGTAAAGGTTCCCGCACATTTGTGCAGTTGTATCTGACTCTAGGGGCCGGTGCTCATCTCCATTTCTTAGCCGAAGAGCCAGCGTTGTCCAAAGACACTTCCATGGTCATGTGGCCGGCATGACGCGCACGGAATGCTGTTACCTACCCACCGAAGTGGTACCTATTCATCTACTTGCATTTGCATGCTTTCGAATTGCTAGGTTGGCAAGAGCTGGGGCGAGTGTGGGAGCTCACTCCATCACGTAGGGCTAGGGATTCAAACCTCCGAACTTGCGATCTTCCGATCGACAAGCCTGGCGTCTTACCCGCTGAGCCACCACGCCCCTCATGTCTTCATGTGTAGAGATACACATATAGATTAGCAGTAAGAAAAACGGTTTTCTATGAACTAGATATGTCACATATCCTGCTGACCTGGGACTTACCCCATGTCCCGAACAAACTTTTCCATTAGAATCAATAGGACAGCTGCTTATGTTCAAAGACTGAATAGATAGGCATCTTCGGTCCATACACATCATATTAGGACCACATGGAGTCCCATCTTCTACATATCCTAAATCTGTTTCATCATCTAAAAGTACATGGGCACAACTACAAGAAGAAGTTTTAAAATGTTACTAGCATAATTAAACTTCATCAAAATAAATAGATGTAAAATATTCATAGCATGTATAACCTGAAAATCCAGCAAGCACCAGGCACTAAAATAATAACATGATTTTTTCCCACCTATTTATATTCATGGATGTTTGCTGTTTTAGACAATTCTGTGTGTCCAAATAAGAAACATATTAAAATTAAAGAACATTTGGCAACACTGAAATCAATAATGAAATTTCAAATTATCTCAATGAAGCAATAGAATAATTTTATACCTGTATTAAAGTACAACCTATTCAGATGCCAGTACAATGAAAAAATATAGAAATTAAAATCCTCTAGAATTTATTAAATGGAGTTTTAACCTTATTTATTGAGAAACAAACTTATGTTTTTATATAAATTTTATGTAAACTGAAAAAGCACACTGAATCAGATTTTACACACCTGCAGTTCACTACAACACCTTGGTGAAAAAAAGAAGTTGGAATAATTTCTCCCTGAAGGTGACCGATTCGTGGAACCCCATCAAGATTTGCACAGAGCAATAATCCACAGAACACATTGCTGTAAAACAAAGCCAAGATACATAATGAACTACTTTGTACAACGGGAAGGGAAAGACTATTTTGACAAATTAGGAAACTTGCCTCTAGGGAAAAATAAAATCCAGACTGCACTGTAGTCAATGTAGTAGAATTCCAAATGATTTTAATCCTTCTTTCATTCAAGAATTGAATTCTAAACTGTGTGAGAAATAGTCATGCTACCCAGTCACTTCTAGAATGTAAGTTGTTCAAATGCTAAAAATGATCAAGCATTGTCATGATTTATGAAAGATTACATTTAAATACATTTATATAACTATAAATAAATACCATAAATAAATAAGCAAGGGCTTCAAACCATTAGAAACCTGAAAAAATATGGGTAATATATCAAATGAGGAAATGTGTTACCATTCAAGCTCTTGTTGATCAGAAAATAATGATGTGAATTTAAAAAGTGCCTTGAATGAGCATAAAAATACTTCTCTGTTTTCCCCAATTTCTATCATACAGCATCCCATGTTATCTCCAAGGCTATTTGAGGGTCCCCAAACTTCAGGAGTACCTTCTGCGGGAAGCAGAGGTGTCTGTATTGAAGTGGGAAATTCTGCTCTTGTATTTTTATGCCAAGCAAGTCAGTTTTAGAACAATAGAATCCAGCATTCTCAAACTTACTGTTTGTGGCAAGAAATCCATTTGTCTCCATCTTTTCCACAGTTTCCCTTCTGTGTACCTTCTGTGTTAAGCTTCTCGTAACAGTGTTTATGAGACCCTGAAGCCTCTGTGGAAGAAAATAATGTAATTTCCATTAATACTCAAGATTGTGTTATTCACATTTGGTCCCAATGTTTAGTTACATCACAAATAATTCTACTAGAATTAGCTATGGACATACTGAATAAGGTAAAGGTAAAGGTTCCCCCCGCACATTTGTGCAGTCGTGTCCGACTCTAGGGGCCGGTGCTCATCTCCGTTTGTTAGCCGAAGAGCCAGTGTTGTCCGAAGATGCTTCCACGGTCATGTGGCTGCATGACGCGCGCAGAACGCTGTTACCATCCCACCGAAGTGGTACCTATTCCTCTACTTGCATTTGCATGCTTTTGAATTGCTAGGTTGGCAAGAGCTGGAGCTAGTGCAGGAGCTCACTCCGTCACACGGGGCTAGGGATTCGAACTTCTGAACTTGCGATCTTTCGATCGACAAGCCTGGCGTCTTACCCGCTGAGCCACCATGCCCCTACATACTGAATAGGGATGCTTAAAATGCTGTCTCTCTCTAAGATTACAATGCATTTTCTATATTCTTCCAAATGATGTGATTTTTTTTTTGCTTTTGTGTAATTTGTTTTCTTTTCCTATTCTTTTTGTCTGTTTTTATTTTCAGTGTTTTATTTTATTTATTTCAGTGTTTTATTTTATTTATTCAGTGTTCATGGTACATTTAAATAAAATAAAAACCAAGACTCAGATACTATAAATAATAATAAAGTAGTGATGTATGGTCTGATTTACCTTTAAAAAAAGTGAATGTCTCTAACATTTTCCATGTGCATTCAACACTTAATGCTTGTCTCTGGGATATAAGATTTCTGACTCATATGTATAAAAAACTGTATATTGACTACTAAGAACAAGGTGGCAGAAAAACGAAAAAAGGAAGGAGATATTTTCCTACTAAAATCAGGAAGTCTGGAAGATACTACTTTTTGTCAAGGACAAGAAATCTCAGTAAATGTATGTTTGCTATTATTTTTATTATTAGTAACTAAGAGGGGACTTATTTGGGAGTATTATATGAGGGAGAAGAGATTTAATCCTCTGATTCTGCCAAAACTCTGATCTAGATCTGTGGAGGATTTGTAGCAGGGCAACACAGTTCTTCATTCAGATTGGCCCACCCCTGTTTTCAAACATGGTACAGCCAATATTGAGCTTTGGATCATTTCTAACATCATAAAAATAATTCATTTTCTTTTTTGTTAAGCATGGATAAACTTCACAAAATTCAGCTAAAACTCTACATTAGTCTCCAGCAAACTTGATTTGGGGAGGGGAGGACAGTCCCTCTTCACCTAGAGGATCAATGTAATTTGACCCTGGTTGATTTCTGGGGGAAGGGCCGGTTCCCCAAAATGCTGGAACAGCCAGAGACAATACAGGATAACATAAATGCTTTTCAAAAAATACATTTAAAAAGTTAAAGCTTTTTAAACATCAACATAGGGTAGGGAGAATTAGTATTAAGACTGCACATATAAATTCCAAATCAAAGCATTTTAAAGGCCTACACAAATTATTTTTATACAGCATTATCTTTTAATTCACTCACAGTACAGTCCTAAAGTGAAAAGCTGATAGAGCATTCTCAGAAATAGTTATTAATAAATCAACTTACTATTCCCCCAGATGTATCTGCATTGATTATCCCTCGTCTTACACTCTCCATTGTAGCAACGTCCCTAAATAGAAACAAATTGTAGTCAGAATTGTACCATTCCTCTTTCTCCATAAAAAGCCAGACATTGCCGTGAGTTTTGCCCTTTCTACTAGCAAGGAGCAAACATTTTCTCTGTTAATATTGCTTTGCTTTGCTTTCAAGGTAGCTAGGATGCTCAAAATCATTTTCTTTTCACCAGACTAATAAAATATTAATATAATTTTATATTTTGCTTCCATGAGATAGGAGATTTGAGAGTTTCCTCTTTAGTAAAGAAGACATTAGAATCTGTGAACAAAAAGCAACTAGGCTGCTTTTTAAACTCAAGCCTGAATCTATAGATCCTAAGTTGCAAAGTAGAATTTGAAAGAAGATAAAGTTGTGGAATAGAGTTCCAAGTATAATGAAGTAAACTCAGAAGATATCAAATAGAGCTTAGAATGTATTCCTAGTAACTACTGAGAAGAAATAATGCATGCAGTGTCCAGTGAATCTTATATTGGATAGAATAATTAGACAAGGAAACCACAAGAGTAAATTAGAGTCATGAAATTTGCATAACTGTTTACTTAGTATTTAAGTAAAGAAAGTGTTTTAGCCAAATAACAACTAAAACAGCATATGTCATCAAAACAAAAAAGGAAATAACAACATCCAAAGAATAGTATTGCCCATCAAGCAAGAAGGGGAAAAAACCCTGGAAAAAGTTTTAACAACTTAAGCAGGATCTATGCTGAAGCCTTTCTGATAGTGGTGCACAACAATGGCAGAAACCAACAGGCATTAACTGTATTCATAAGCTGAGCATGGGGCATATGCCACATAGCTGTGGAAGAGGAAGGAGGTGCTAGAAAGACCACATTTCAGGTGACTGATGGCACTGCAGTTGAAGGCTCCAGCTGCTGCATATTCTTTCCCCCCCCTTTTTTTAACCAAAATTTCGTCTTGTGAAAAACGCACAAGCCTGAACAATTGTTTATTCGGTCTTGCACAACTGATACAGTTTGAAAAAATCCCTTCCTTAACAGCCATCCATCCTGCTTACACAACCCATGTGTACATCCTTGAGTGACATCCTGGAAGTGAAATTGAGAGTATTGGAACTTCCAATAATAATGTACCTGATGCTTTCAATACACTTATAGACTAAGCTCATGCAGACTTGGTTTTAACCTACCTGATTTGAATCACAAGCAAATCCATCTTGTTTATGAAGATTTGGTGGGCACTGAAAGGCAAAGTATTCCTTTACTTTAAAAAGCTTGGAATTATCCCTTAGAAGTTACTTGTGCTTTCTGTTCTCATAGGGTTTTGCTGGGTGGCGATCATCTAGAGATATGGGTAGACAGTTATCTAAAATGCAGATGATACCCAACTATAGCTCATTTTTCTATCAAATGCAGGTGAGGTGCAGATATTCTGAACTGAGCTTGGTCATGGTAATAACTTCACAATTCTTAAGTCCTGTAGTAGGAGGTTTACCACCAAGCAGTGTTAAACCTTTCTGCAATGGACAATACAAGGACAGATTCATAACCTGAAAGTTTGTTGATCTGAAAGTGCTCGTGTGGGTATCATTAGATACCCGTGGCTTCAATTATTTTTTATTTTTATTTATTTTATTTATTTTTATATCCCACCTTTATTATTTTTTTTAATAAATAACTCAAGGCGGCGAACATACCAAATACTCCTTCCTCCTCCTATTTTACCCACAACAACAACCCTGTGAGGTGAGTTGGGCTGAGAGAGAGTGACTGGCCCAAGGTCGCCCAGCCGGCTTTCATGCCTAAGGCGGGACTAGAACTCACAGACTCCTGGTTTCTAGCCCAGCACCTTAACTTAATTATCAGTTTTAGATGGTGTATCAGCTATAAACATATCTTGGAGACAGCTTGGCTTTGGTGACTGCCTCCTGTTTAGGCTACTATGACTACTTTACATAGTTCTTCCTTTACAACTGTCCGAGGAACTGCTGTTGTTCTAAAATAGAGCTGTAAATTACTAATTGGAACTGGGTATTTTGATCAAATTATTCCAGTGTTCCAAAGATGAACAGCCAGTTTAGGACTTCTGCATAAATACTTACCTGGAGCTTACTTAAGATCACCTTGGAGGTCTTTTCTGTAGGCCATTGCCAATTGTAATTATATAGTTAGTTACTAGCAATTATTCCTCTTGCAGATGTCACTCTATGGTAGACCCTATTTAAAAAGGCACCTGCTGGTACTCTTTGATCACTTTTTCAGTGTAACTCAGTCCTATGGAATAATTAAGCATTTTATTTGAGATCTCAGGACTTTGTCTTATGTTTTATTTTGTTAGAAAGAGTCTTTAATTAAGCCACATTTTACTCCTGATACATTTTAATCATATTTTATTCCCCATTTTTAAACCATCCAGACAGCATATCTGAGTGATGAATGGTCATGTAAAAATTATAGGTAAATATGTAGACAGGTAAGTACATAATGGCTCTTGTATTTAGCTGATTACTTAATTTGATTAAATTCCTTGAAGAGATGTCCATTTTAAAAATTCTTAATTACGTTGAATGTATCATAAGTAAAACTGCAAATATAATGTCAAAATAAACTCTTATCTTTCACTGTAAAAGGAACACTTCTTATAAAACATTGCCTGATGTGACACACGTGTGAATCACTGAAAGATCACCAAAGCATCCCTTTCTCCACAGAATAATTGTGTTTATTCAAAGAGAAATGTATGCATATTAAATAGAAGAATACTCTAATTGTCTTAAAGCTTTCTTGAATAGGGAGCTCATTATATATACACATTGAAATCAACAATTTGAGTGAAAGCCCTTCGCTCAGATCCCAAATTGCTCTTCCACAAATGGAAGGATTCTTTCTAGTCACGAAAGGCCCACACAGGTGGAAATGGAGGCAGTACCAATTTTTGCGTATTCTTGCTTCCTTCTGCAACCCTTATTGCCACAACTTTCTGGAGCCAATTTTTGAGAGGGGGGGAAGAAAAGAGAAGAGGCAAAAACTCCCCCTTCTGCACTTGGAATTTCCTCATGAAAAGAGTTCCTTGCCCAGGAATTTGTAATCCCAAGCATTAAAGGTAGTATGTGGATCCTAAACCTAAATCTGAATTTGGGAATATGTAAATCAGTACACCCTCGGTTTTAGGCGTAGAATGTTAGTTTTTCTCCACCTCCCTCTCAAAATCCTAACTGAAATAAGTTTAGTATTGTTATGCAAGGGAAAGGGAAAGAGATCACCACCTGACTGACAAATCAATATGGAACATATTCAAAATACATTATGTCATTACCTGGCCAGAGTCACCAGTACAGATTTCTGTAATATCACACTCATTAACCGCATAGCGACATTCAAAGCCTCGTGGAAAAAACTGAAAGTCAAAAGATTTTCAGTTAAAAAACAGCTTAATAACAACTTTAAAAACCAAACATGTAAGACTTGTCTTTAAAATGTTAGCTCTTAATTAGATGAAAAAAAAGTAATGTTTATCCACTAGTACAGGGCTTTCCAAACTTTTCACGTTGGCGACACACCAACGGTGGCGAGCAAAAACCTGGAAGCGCCGCGTTGGCGTCAGCACACAAAAACCTGGAAGCGCCGCTGTGGTAGCTTCCAGGTTTTTGCGCCCCGCAGTAGTGGCGGCGCTTCTGGGATTTTGTGCGCCGCCACCGCTGTGGCGCTTTCGGGTTTTCGTGTGCCACGGCGGTGGCGGCAGTGTCCTGGTGTGTTGCGTGAAAACCCGGAAGCGCTGATGGCCCGGCGGTGCGCCATCAGCGCTTCCGGGTTTTCGTGCAACATACCTGGGCCCCGCAGGCGACACAGTACTGTGTCACGACACACAGTTTGGAAAGCTATGCACTAGTAGGAAAGCAGCTAGGGGAGTGTTATGATTTTCAGTGGACACTGTTCTGGATCCTAATAGTAGCCTCTGGTTTTTATTTTTATCTTATGGAATTACATTAAAAGTTTTCTAATTCAGTGCCACATAGTAAAGATGTAATTAAAATAACTTACAAGGCAGGTTTCATTACAACATGGACCATCACTGCAATGAGCTCCGTTAGAAAGGGAACATTTTTTACAGCATTCTGCATGGCAATCCTAAAGGAAACACATGGTGATATATATTAGTGGTAAAAGTTAAAGGAAAGAATCTAGTGATTCACTTCTGCTGACAGAACTTTATGTGCCAAACTGAGAAGGGGTGATTCCTTTCCCTAGCATCTTACAGTGCACAGCATCTTACAGTGCACAGCACACTCTATACTCTTAGAGTATATTCTTAAGCGCTGGAAGATCCTCCAGAACAAACTTTGAGATTGCACCAGTGGCTACAGTGGAAAAAGAGCATAGAAAGTACTGGTCCACGGACAGATTTCTGCATTTGCATAATATGATTCCTTGCATGCACGCGCGCACACACACACACACACACATACACACTTGCAAAATCAGTGACATGTTGCCTAATTATGATTTATTGATTTATTAGATTTGTACCTTGCCGCAATCTAACAGACTCTCACAGGCTGAAACTGATAGTATTCCTGTACCGAATAATCTCATACTATACAACAACCTAGAATAAGATATGTTATGTGCCAAATATATCATAGAATGTGGAACCAAAATAATTAGTATAATAAATAATATTTAAAATACTGATTATTTACTTAAGGCTCAGAATCCCTCCAGCCCAGACTGCAAGAGTATTTTGTTAACAGTTGGGTCAGGCCACTTGGTTAAAATATTTACATAAATAACTTAAGTGAAGGATGAGAATCTGATTAATCTGATTAATTAGAAAAGAAACACAAAGCAAGTAAGAAAGAATTAAAATTAGAATTAAAATTCCACTCAGCCTTACACCGAGCAAAACAGAAATGTCCAAACTACACTCCTGCTCTGATGATCTAAAAGGGGGTGGGCAGGAATAAAGGAAGCCACAAGCCTTTTCCATGTGAAGCAAGGCCAGAAGGGCCTTTGATTCCCACCAAAACCTCAGCTCTAGCGCTCTTTGTAAGGCACAGAATCCGTATGTAAGAATAACAGAAGGGATATCATTTCCTTCTTTATTATTTTATGCCCTATGAAGATAAACAAAACATGAACCTTATGATTAATTATCTACTTTCCAGGTTTCATTTTAAGAATGAAAATACTACCGGACTTCCAGTGGGGACATGGCGGACTGAACAGCTGTGCCCGCAAGCTCAGCAGGCAGAACTGACAACGCGGCAGTTTTTTTGGGCTCAGGCAGGTTTTTCCTGAAGCCCAGGAGTGTTTTTCCGGAAAAAGGAAAACACCTGGAATCACCCCTCTGTCCTAAGGATGGCTGCATGCAGCCAGATCGCAAACAGATCACCCAATTTATATTTCTTTTAAGTACGCATACCTTAAGAGAGGCTTTCTACAGCAAGGAGAAGTGGGTTCTCTTGGTGCTTATCGTTATTTTTGGGATTAATTTTTTTAAAAAATTCTTTTTAAGTTTTGGACTTTGTTTTCCCTCCAAATATTAAGGAGGATTGAGAGTAAATAATTGTCTCCCTGTTATTATTTTTGTACTAAATTTGAAGATATTAGCATTTTCCTACACGTTGAATCGGCTGTTTTGAACTTTCAGTTTTCTGCTTTTAATTTCCCTGGGGAACTGTCTGCATATCTCACTTTCACTTGTGTAAACACATTCTAAATTCTTTCATATCTTTGACTTTCGCTGGTTAAGCTCCTAGAGGGGTGCCATAATCTACTGCGTGAGACATGGAGGAGTTTAAGCAGACTTTCTCTGACTTTCACCGAGATTTTAAACAGATTTTTTCTGATTCCTACCAAGTTTTTATGAAAGACATTAAGGCATTGTGGAAAATATGATGTCTAACATGTGTCATCTGGTTGGGGATGTCATGGATGAAACTGAGGAATTTAACAGTGACAGAAATGTCTGTTGAAATGCTGGATGAAGATCGGATAGTCGAGTTGGAGAAATTTAAGGGACAGAGCGAGTTGCAAGCCACAAGTGAAATTTTCTGGTGGAATGCCATGGAAAAGAAGGGTTTATTGAGGAAATAAATAAATGTTATCTTTGGGGGGAAGTTGATTAGGAGGTTTATATAAATTTTTCTTTCTTTTTTTTCCTTTTAATATAAGGGGAGGGAGTAACTGTATTTAGTGATTTTTACAATGTGCCAATGTGCCAATGGAATGATTTATAGAAATAATGTGATTTTGGTTTAATATTGAGTAAGGGAAGCACTAAAGAATGTTCAAACTATCGAACAGTGGCACTTATTTCACATGCCAGTAAGGTAATGCTCAAGATCTTGCAAGGTAGACTCCAGCAATTCATGGAGTGAGAATTGCCAGATGTACAAGCTGGGTTTAGAAAAGGCAGAGGAACTAGAGACCAAATTGCCAATATCCGCTGGATAATGGAGAAAGCCAGGGAGTTTCAGAAAAACATCTATTTCTGTTTTATTGACTATTCTAAAGCCTTTGACTGTGTGGATCATAACAAATTGTGGCAAGTTCTTGGTGGTATGGGGATACCAAGTCATCTTGTCTGCCTCCTGAGGAATCTGTATAACGACCAAGTAGCAACGGTAAGAACAGAGCACGGAACAACGGACTGGTTTAAGATTGCGAAAGGAGTACGGCAGGGTTGTATACTCTCACCCTACCTATTCAACCTGTACACAGAACACATCATGCGACGTGCTGGGCTTGAGGAATCCAAGGCTGGAGTTAAAATCGCTGGAAGAAACATTAACAATCTGAGATATGCAGATGATACCACTTTGATGGCTGAAAGCGAGGAGGAGTTGAGGAGCCTTATGACGAAGGTGAAAGAAGAAAGTGCAAAAGCTGGGTTGCAGTTAAACCTCAAAAAAACCAAGATTATGGCAACCAGCTTGATTGATAATTGGCAAATAGAAGGAGAAAAAGTGGAGGCAGTGACAGACTTTGTATTTCTAGGCGCAAAGATTACTGCAGATGCTGACTGCAGCCAGGAAATCAGAAGACGCCTACTTCTTGGGAGGAGAGCAATGGCAAATCTTGATAAAATAGTTAAGAGCAGAGACATCACACTGACAACAAAGGTCCGCATAGTTAAAGCAATGGTATTCCCTGTAGTAACCTATGGCTGTGAGAGCTGGACCATAAGGAAGGCTGAGCGAAGGAAGATAGATGCTTTTGAACTCTGGTGTTAGAGGAAAATTCTGAGAGTGCCTTGGACTGCAAGAAGATCAAACAAGTCCATACTCCTGGAAATAAACCCAGACTGCTCACTTGAGGGAATGATATTAAAGGCAAAACTGAAGTACTTTGGCCACATCATGAGAAGACAGGATACCCTGGAGAAGATGCTGATGCTAGGGAAAGTGGAAGGCAAAAGGAAGAGGGGCCGACCAAGGGGAAGATGGATGGATGGCATTCTGGAGGTGAGGGACTCAACCATGGGGGAGCTGGGGATGGTGACGGCCGACAGGAAGCTCTGGCGTGGGCTGGTCCATGAAGTCACGAAGAGTCGGAAGCGACTGAACGAATAAACAACAACAAAAGGAATTGATTATGAAAATTTTTGTATATCCTTGCTGTTAAAAAGTTGGAAGTCACCTCTTTTTGTAACTTTGAAAAAATTTTCTCTTGTGTTTCCACACTTTTTTTAGTTTTTTCTTTTTTTCTTTGTAGTTTTTTGTTTTTCTGTAGCTTTTATCTTTGCTTGAAACTTAATAAAATTCTTATTAAAAAATAGAATGAAAATACTACCGTTTGGACACCACAGTCACAGTCTTCGCCTGGTTCCACATATCCATTTCCACATTCAGTGGCATCGAACAACTGAAAGAAACAAACACATTTTTTTTAAAAAATGTTACAATCTAACCATCATTAAAAGATTCAGGTACGTATTCAAGCACTGAATGCTTATGCTTTACTATTCTGAAGCAAATGATTAAAAATGCACATCAGATTTCTGTTGGAGATTTATTTTCCTCAAGAGCAATTTAATAGGGAGCAAAACTTCAGAGGAACTGCACTGTTGACTTGAGTCTTGTTCCTGTCAATATATTTATCTGGCTCTACAATCTTCTGTTCTTTAGATGGATTGGCCATCCAACTAGAGTAAACAACCACAACTGAGTAAAGATTGTGTGTGTGATTTAAGATAGTAATATCTATGTCTGTTAGGACCTTTGCCCACTTGCCTCTGTAATGCTTTTCCTTACTAGTTCATCTAATTTACTGAATAAATAGCACTGACATCCAATTTGAATAGCCATTCTTTTCTCTTTCCTGCTGGTCACCAAAGCCAGAGATACTTTCATGTGGTGAAAATAGGAATGCTTCTAAAAGCTTAAAGAAGCTGCTGAAAGAGGAAGTTGTTAGTTTAAGCAGTTTCTCAAAGATAAGGCTGTCACTAGAGCCTCTTGAAGGAGCAAAAATATGAACCCACTGAAAAGCATGTTCAGTGTATGCTCTGGAATCCAAAGCAAAGATATCCTGTGCTTCTGGGGAAAAGCATAATTCCTGGAAACCCTCTTACTTCCTTGAATATAATTCATTATGTCCATCCTACGCTTGTGGAGCAAATACAAAATTCAAGGATAAGTTAATTAATAGGTAGCTGATCCTAGAAGCTAGCTAAAGTAATACATATGAGGAGACTGTACGCAGTCTTTTAGGCTTCCATGGAGGGAAACTCTGCCCCAGAGACAGGTAAAAAAGAATTTGCCCCAGCACATAATACTACATGGTATAAAGTTAAACATGATCTCTTTCTACAAATTTCAGTGCATACTTACTATTTATGTGCAGGTCTTAACAGATTCAAAATATGCAAGGAAAAGATAAATATAGCTAGGGCAGAAGTTTAGATGTTCTTTCAGTCAGTACTACACCTCCTTTGGCAGAAGTAACAGTTTTCAAATGTTTCCTATAGCCAGGAATTCTATTCTTGATTTTGTAATTTTTTCTTACTCTTCCATGCAGAAATCTTCTAGCTCAGAAATATTTTTAGGGGACTCCTGGCATCCAGTTTTTGAGAACTCTCCACAGATTTTCAATAATATTCAACTCTGGGGAATATGAAGGCCTTTCCAAAACCTTTATCTTCTTTCCTGTAATTACTACATGGTTGATTTAGAGGTGTATGTTGGATCTTTGTCTTGTTGAAATATAACTATCTTTTTCAGCTTCACTTTCTTCACTGAATGTGGGAGATTAGTTTCTAGATATGTTGATATTTAGTTGAATCCATTCTTTCTTCCTATAGGAAAACCTCTTAGCTGGCTACCAAAAGAGGTTTACAAAGTACTGATTGAAAGGTGTCCAAACTTCTGCATCTGCCATTTTTGCAGAAAAAATGCCATTTTTAACTTTGTACTATGAAAAGTATACAGCCAAGCAAGCTGTGTTTACTTAAAAGATTTGTTGAAACAGATAATTTGACCAGCTGTATCTAAACATTTGTATAGAACATTTATATCTAAACATTGACTAGTAAGCCAAATATATTCATTTATACTGCCACTGTAATCTTGCAGACACAGTTGTCCTAACACCACATACAAAGCCATTTGTTTTAATCATTGTTACATCAATAAGCTACAATAAGCATTAAAATATACAAATATGTAAGAAAAGAAGTCACCATTTGATGTTCCATTAAACATTAAGAGACCTCATCAAAAACCTAATTCATATATTCAGTAATTTGTTTTTGAGTTGGCAATTTGTTGTATAAATCCCAACCACTGTGATTTGTAAATTATGGTTTATGTATATTTTATTCACAAATGTCTCATTCTGTCTCATTTACATATAAAGCTGAGATTGGGGAAGGATCAGAATTTTTTACAGCATTGCTTCAAATAATTTTCTTCACAGCTAAATGTCCATTATCAGAACAGATTTGGAAAAAAATGTTTGATGGTAATGAATGAGGAATGTTTTGTCCTCAATCTTCACTTCTAGCAGTAATAAAAAATGCATATATTTATTTTATGTTCTAATGCAGGGCTTTCCAAAGTTTTCCTGCGGCGACACACCAACCGGCATTGGTGTGTCACCGCGGGAAAACCCGGAAGTGCCATCCTTGCGGCAGTGTGCAAAAACCCAGAAGCGCTGCTGCCGCTTTCAAGTTTTTCGCGCTGCAGTTGGTGTGTCGCCCCGGGAAAACCCGGAAGCGCTGATGATGATCAGCGCTTCCGGGTTGTGTGGCAACACACCAGACTGTGTGGCGACACACTTTTGTGTCGCGACACACAGTTTGGAAAGCTCTGTTCTAATGAATGCAAATCTATTGAGCTCCTCTATTTTAGTTCTTGCATTTCACTAAGCAAGGTGATATTTTACTATTACCCTATTTTCCTCAAATCTGTAAAATGAGGGAATAATCTTACACTGCTAGTTAAGAACAGAAGAAGTTGTTGAAAACAAAGAAATGGACAAGAGATATGAATGATTGTTGAAAAACTAGCAAGTCTTTGAAGTATAGGCTGGAGATTTGTTGGATGTTAGATGGCCATTTTTCTGGTAAATGCAATCCTTTTTTGAAACATTTAACAAGACTTCTCTCTTTCTTCTTTTCTGTCTAATTACCTCTTCCTCTCTCCCCTTCTTTACTTTTCTTTCCCTTCCTGATGTAGCTACCCTTTCTCCTCATCTGAACAACAACCTCAACAGCAACTATTTCTTCTTCTTCTTCTTCTTCTTCTTCTTCTTCTTCTTCTTCTTCTTCTTCTTCTTCTTCTTCTTCTTCTTCTTCTTCTTCGTGAGAGAGAGGCAATGGTTTGTTTGACAGATACTGTGATTAGTATATATACAGATGGGAATCAATTAATTTTATAAATATTATTTTGCAGGCAATCAGTAATAATTAATTTACTTTTTTTGTTCTAACTCTGCTCTCTTTTGGAGTGGCATGCTTGTAATCTTTTCTTTTTCTGTTTATTCTTTTGAAATGGTGCAATAGTAACTCTAAAGGTAACTGAAAGATTTACATTATTGGTTCTTAGTATTTTTCATCCTTACCCATAACTTACCTAATCTACCTACTTGTTATAAGACAGAACCAGAGATGGTTTACTGATTTTAATTTAGAATACAAAAAATCTGGTACCACAACCAAAGAAGCAGGGTTGGTTCAGTCTTACATCTGTTGCAAAGTGAAATTTCCCTGATAAGTATAAGACTGGAATATGTACTACGTAAGGCCACCAGGGCAATATTCTTATTCTATCCAACTTATTATTATTTGCACTTATGAAAGACTGTGAATTTGGCTGAATTAAGAGACAGCTCATCCCCTAAATGATACTAATGTTAATGCACATGGACTAGAACAAAGGTGAATAATTGCAGATATTATTAGGCTGAGATTTTAATCATTCTTCTCATGACTGTTCTTTCTGGCTAGGATTAAAAGGTTGAATTCAATAATACCTAACAGTAGTTCAAAGGCTATACCAGCAGGCCTACTTGGAATTCTGAGGACTTTATAGTTCCCACAGGGAAATACTTGCCTATTCACAAAATAGACATTATAACATATTCAATTACAAAACAGAAAGTGAGACTGGAGTTTGGACAGTACCAAGAGACATCAACCTATTCCTCATCCTTAGGTTAAAGGGTGATATTAATATGTTACTCTTACATTCATACATAACATTAAGATAGCTTTTTTTTAAACTAGAGCTTTTTGAACAAGCTACAGTGTCCATATTATATATAAACCTAATTTTGGTTTACAGATCATGCAAACCAAAATCACAAACCACATAATGGTGTTACCCAGTCTGTCAATCATCTGTCTGTCAATATATCTGTCAATCATAGATAAATATTAGTTTTCATTGTATTCTACCATCATAATTGAAGCAGGTCACACAGACTCAAATTCCCACTCAATCATGGCTCTTACTGGATAACTTTGGGCCAGTCACTATAACTTAAATCACAGTGTTGTTGTGAGGCCAAAATCCTGGTGTGGAGAAGAAACCACATATGCCACTTGAAGGTCCTGGACTAAGTTGGAATACAAATGAAAATCATTATGTATTGTCCTTTTTCTCTTATTAGGTTAAATCTAGGTGTAAGTCAGAGCAGGGGTGGTAGTGTGCAAGAAGAGATGACATTTTTTCTCCTTTCTTCCTCCATTTCCTTCCCAGTCTTTTATCCACTCCAAATGTACCATCACTCAATTTGCTACCTTCACCAAAGGACTATAAGGAATGCACCTTTGTAGGTCTGTTGAAAAGACAAGAACCTCCCCCTCGAAGTAAAAAATCTCGGTATTCAGCAATGCTGCACCTTGAGAATTTTCTGGGGTGATAGACACTGAAAGAAAACAACAGCAAAATATTAGAGAAATGCTTCATAGCACAGCCATAAAGAAAGATCTAGTTTTTTTAAAAAAAACACACAAATAGATCAGTACAGTAGTACACTTTTGCAGCAGATATAAATAGTTCAGTTCAAGTTTGCTTAATACAGCCCTTTCATATTTTACACAGATTTTTGGTAGTATTTTGTTTCAGGCAAAGATGAATGCTATGTTTAGTCACACTGGGTCAAACATCTCATTTGCTATCTGAAAGGATACTTTTTTGACCAAACAGAGATATTTGTAATCTTTACTTAGTTTTTGGGCACTACTTAAAATTGCTTACATCTATTCTCTATTTGGAACTGCCTTTGAAGATATTTCAGAAACACTATTTTCTATAGAATTCAGCCATCATGAAGTTTGTAGAACCAGCAGAGCAATCATATTTTACCCATTCAATATCACTTTATTTGGTTCTCAGTTTGTTTCAAGGATCAATTTACAATGCTACTTGTGACGGTCAATCTCCTATCTGGAAAGACCAGATTAGTATCACCAGAAATAACAGTTCTTTAATAGTGATTCTTATCTATGAATTTTCTCCTCCAAGAATTTAAATCGGCCTCAGCTATTTTAAATAAAACTCTTTCACTCTTTAAAAAACATCACAGAAAATTTGGTGTCTATGATTTGAACTTTTTAATAGTACTTTTTTTTTCTGTATTTGCTATTTTTTAATGTAATTGCTTTTATCTATTACTGAAGCTCCCTTTTTCAGGAAATAAAATGGTTTATTTTAGAATTCTAATTACTATTTCTTTTGCATTATGTTTATACAAATCAGAATACAGAAATACCTAAGTGAATATTTAGAAATTTTCATCAAGCAATATTAAGTCAATATTCAATTGACAATAAATTCACTTGACCTTGTAGAGTGTGGTTAATATCACAACTACAGAAACAAATGGTAGCATGAGGCATCTGTCCTTGCAATTATGCCACTACTATAAGCATGTGAGAAAAAAAACAAGTTATGTGATCTAACACTGTTTCTAGTTTAAACTTGCTTTTTTACCTTTAAAATTATATATACTTTGTATGAACCTTTTTAATTCTTGCCATGAAAAGAGAAGTAAGAGAAACAAGCAAGACTTTAAAGTCAAAAATCTTGGAAAAAGAAGAAAAAATATTTGCAAAAATAAATTCAGATACATAGATTATTATTTGTACAGGTAAAAAAAAACCTGTTGTAATAGAGCAGAGCTTTCCAAAGTGTGTGTCACGACACAAGTGTGTCACCACACACAGTCTGGTGTGTCGCCACACAACCCGGAAGCGGTGATCATCATCAGTGCTTCCGGGTTTTCCCGCGGCAACACACCAACGGCGGCATGCAAAAACCCGAAAGCGGCAGTAGCGCTTCCGGGTTTTTGCGCGCTGCCGCAACGGCGGCAATTCCGGGTTTTCCCGCGGCGACACACCAACGGCGGTTGGTGTGTCGCTGCGGGAAAACTTTGGAAAGCCTTGTAATAGAGGAAAACAGAAAACAGTAGGTTGAGCAATAAATGTTTCTTCCCATGGACCATAGTTTGTTTCAATTTGGGCAGACCAAAATTTAAACAATAATTGAATTGTATAAATAATTGATCATCACTACAAACCCTGTTTCCTCCATGATACATCCACCCCAGGATTCTGTACAGTCACATCCTTCTTAAATAATATGAGAGAGAGAGAGGGAGGGAGGGAGGGAGAGAGAGAGGGGGAGAGAGAATGAAATTAGTTTACAGTATGTACAACAAAATAACATACAACATAAAGAGAACAAATACAGTAAGTATTTTCACTCCCCAGATGTCTGATTTTTGAATATCACATCTGATAACCATAAAAGAATTCCATATTTACCTGAAAGGAAGACTGCACTGGAGTTAAAACAATCTCTCCCACAAGTAAATCAAGACAGATAAAAAGTTAAAACAAAAATCCTATACATACATATGTATATATGTATACATGCATGACTGATTGAGTGATTATGTGCCATCAAGTCGTTTTCGACCCCTAGCGACCACATAGATAGATTTTCTCCATGAGTATACAAGCATGACCAGAAACATAATTCAAAGATTGGTAGGACTAGGGGAAAAAAATTAAACTAAGAAGAGATCCTTCCAGTATTGTTTCCCTGCCCCCCTCCCCACTTCTCTTTCCAGCAAGAAAGAAGTTGGTAGACATTTTCTGCAAGCACAAGAAAATCTATGCATACTAATTCTGCAGTTAGTCCCATTAGGTTCATTGGAAGCTACTCCCAGGTAACACAGAACTTCTAGTTCTGTGCAATCTAGCTTCATTCTCCTCTCATTTCACTTCATGTGCAGGGGCTGAATGCTTGGAATGGAGACTTCTCTAACCCCACCAAGGAGGGCCCTGATTTTCTTGAGCCCTCATTATCCTCCAAGAACAAATCAAATCAAATCAATCTGTATTACAGTCATAGACCAACATAGCCTCCAAGAACAAAGGAGATTCTCCATGGCATGGCAGGCACTCACTCTCTACATTCAGAGAGAACAAGGAGAGGATAATACTAGCATGCTCATCATCTCTCTACATTCAGAGAGAACAAGGAGAGGATAATACTAGCATGCTCATCCTTGTTATTATTGAAGCAGTCGGCTTCTTCCTCTCTCCTGCCTCTGTTTCCACCCATTTTTCATTATTTACATCTTTCACTCATTCACTCATGCCAGCGTCTTCCTCTCAGTAAATTTAAGATGATATACACACATACACACCAATCCACAGGAAATTATTTGGTGGGGGAAAACAATCTTCTTCCTTTCATGTAAATACAGTATCTAAGATTAGCAAAGAAGAAGCCAGCACAATTATAATTACTGCATTGAACTGCAAATTTATCATTATATGTTTTGGTAAAAAATCTATTTTCACAAGTTTGTAAAGAAACATGATGTAAACTTAACAACAATTAAAGCTGGTCTGAGGATATTTTAAAACTATTTCCTTTTTTTAAAAATAGCCTTCCTAGGAATCAAGAACAAGACTGTATACCCCCAGGTCCCACATGGCCTGGAAAATTTATTTATTTATTTGTTTGTTTGTTTATTTATTTATTTATTTTCTATCCCGCCTTTATTATTTTATAAATAACTCAAGGCGGTGAGCATACCTAATACTCCTTCCTCCTCCTATTTTCCCCACAACAACCACCCTGTGAGGTGAGTTGGGCTGAGAGAGTGACTGGCCCAAGGTCACCCAGCCGGCTTTCATGTCTAAGGCGGGACTAGAACTCACAGACTCCTGGTTTCTAGCCTAGCACCTTAACCACTAGACCAAACTGACTCTCTTATATGATGGATCACAGACTCCGTTACAGTCCAATTACAATTTTATGACAGTAAGGAAAATGAGGCCCTCTGCCTGCACTCAAAGGCCAAATGCAGATAGTACCATAAAAACAGCAACTCTGCTAAAAATGTGTACCAGTTTTCAATTTTGTTTGCTAGCAAACTATGAGCATCCAATTCACATTTAACCCAGTTTGAGCAAAACAACAAATTATGATCTACTGAGAATTGCTGGAAAGAAAACAGGCAAGTTGAAGGAGAAATTTTATTATAATTTTCAGGATATAATATTATCCTGAAGTTAATTTATAGCTGAGCTTCTTTCATCCTCTTCTCAAAACTTAGTGTTTCAACTATATTTAGTGTTTCAACTATAGAGCCACATTTTACATTGTGCCACATTGCCAGATGATACTTAGATTACCCTGTCCATAACCATTTGTAGATTTTCTCATTTACAAACCATACCAATATAAGTAGGTTTTGCTACTACAGTAAGGTAAAAGGTTGAACAGGCTAGTCCTTAGTATTTCTATCAGCACAGCTGCCTTCAACCGTATGTTTATGTGATGGCAATATCACGTTTTGTGAAGCATTGCTAAAATAATTTAAAAAGCTGTCAAATTTACTAGGGGTGGGGCCAAGATGGCGATGAGGCAGCATTTGCTGGAAAGAGCTCCTCTAAAGTTTACTTTTTAGTAGTTTATTTTTATACTTTATTTTAAAATTTTTATATATTTAACTATTTTTAACTATTTTTAACCACTTTTATCATCATTTTATGACAGACAGGCAACTTTTTAGCTTTAATTTATCAACATTTTAAATTAGCTCTCAGGAATGGGGAAAAGGAAAAAGAGGCAGCGTGCGCACTCCGCAGCACAGAAGCCACTGAAGCAGCAGAAAATGGATAATTATACAACAAGTAAAGAGACTGCTGTAGTAAGTAACTTAACCTTGGACTCCTTATCAGGTAGAGCTAACTTACAGAGCTCAGTGGAATGGGATAGTCAACAGCTCTTAGAACTTTCCTCCTGCCTTACAGAAAATGTCTCCCCCTCCCAGACTACAGCAGCTTGCTCGGCAGCTGCTATGCTTATGCAGGAGGGAGTTGTTATGGACTTAAAAAGGGAGAATGCAAGAGACTTTATATCTAGACAGTGCTTGCTTACCGCACAGACAGTGGTTTCAATCTTCGAACTTCTAACATCAATTAAGGATCAGGTTGACTCCCTGAAGGAGTCCGTTGTAAAATTCATTAAGAACTATCCAAATAAAACAGAACGAAACAGGAAGATATCTACTACTACTCCCACCAACAGTCATCAAGGGGTTAATACAGAAAATAAAGCTGGCTCTACTCCCAAAACCGAAAGGAGAGGAAAGAATAGCTCTAAAGAAAATAGCTCTCAACCAGGAAAAAGGCAGAGAGGAGATCCATGTAGTTATTACTTACAAACCAAACAGATTACCTTGCAGATTTATGATAATAAAATGAATAGAGGGAGATGGGGTGATAGGAGAGCTGTTATGCTCTCGTTGAGTCTGCTGCTACGATGCGAACGCTCTCTGATAGACTTAGTGCATGCTGAATGGCTGCCATCCAGAAGAGACTATATCCGAGTTTTGTTAATATTTAAGCAGCCTATAGTTCCCAGCATGCTTTTTAAAATGAAGCCTTTCCTGAGTACTTTTTCAATATTTCCAATACGTGTTTTTAGCTCAGAGAAAGTGAGTCCTCTCCTTGATCAGTCTTTGAAAGGGGGTAATATTGCTTTAAGTTCTGATGGCAGTAGCAAACATACAGATAATCATGAAGTTGCTACAACAGCAATGACCCTGAGGGAGGAAATGCCAGAAGAAACGCTGATTGACTTATTTGGGGAGTTACCACAATCAGAGCAATCAGATGTTATACAAAGACTGGATGAATTAAGAGAGACATTGAAAACAACACAATCTATGGCAAAGCCATTAATAAATATGGCATTACTAAGTACTCAGGCCTGTGAAAATATATCTGTTCAACAAAATACTACTACTTCAACAGAAAAGAAATGTCTAGAAACACAGGCTGATTGTGAGGAAATGGCATTGCTCAATCCAGTCCCAGATAATTTGCAGAAAGTTAAAGTATCTTGTGTGTTAAAATCGGATGCTGGTGGTGGAATAGAACTGAGTCCTAAGGATTCTATTTCCAACCAAATGTTGTCTCAAATGAGTCCCGCATACGCTAGATCTACAGCATTTGAAGGAGAAGTTCAAAATGGGTTATGGAAAGAACTAAAGGCTGGAACATCCTTACCTGTTAGTGAGGACTTTGTTTGTTTGGATGCTGATTCTACTTTGACTCTTCAACCTGTTAAAGTATTTCATCATAATTGTCTTGCTCCCCAATCTCTGTTGGCGCTTCCCCATCAACAAGACAATGACGAAGGCAGACAACTTGTAAATCAATGTGTCTTCTTCGATACAGAAGGCATTCTAGACAACATCACCCCTGCCGATTGACTAAAAGCCTCATGTACTCTAACCCAAAATTTCAAGTCTCCAATGGGGCCGCCTGCCAACATCAATTGCAAGGTTTTTCTCCACCTACTGACTTGGAACATTGCCGGTTGGAAAAATCGAGTATCTGATGGAGACTTGTTGGAATTTCTCTCTGGCTTTGATTTTATAGCTCTTCAAGAAACTTGGCTGTCCAAAGAGGAAGAAAGGATCCACATTCCAGGATTTAATTCCTGGTCAGTCCCGGCAGTGAAACACAAGACTAAAGGAAGGGCATCGGGAGGATTGTCGATACTTGCCAAGGCTGAGTTGGGTTGGCAAGGCCAGGAACTGGTGTTTGGTTTTGATTCTCCTTTCTATTTGGTGGTTAAATTTTCGTATGAAGCAGTTGTAGTAGTACTAGTGAACATTTATCTGCCACCATATTCATCTCCATACTTTTCTCCCAACATTTGGGTAAATTTAGAAAATTTACTGTTGAAGATAAACCTTAATTACCCCAATGCTATTGTAATTTTAGCGGGAGATTTTAATGCCAGAGTGGGGGCTTCTTTATTTGATTTTGTACGACTGGGTGTTATTCCTGAGGACTACCTTATTAACAACCCACCCTGGCGTTCTAGAGATTCCAAAAGGAACATGGCGGGTTCTCAGTTGGTCTCACTAATTTATAAATGTAACCTTCATATTTTAGGAGGCAAAGAATCTGATTTTATATATCCGTTTACATTTCATACAGGAAACTCTAGTAGTGTCCTAGATTATATTTGTGTTTCTCGAAATAAGTCTGGGTTATTTTCAGATATTCAAGCCCATGTGAGAGAAGACAGCGATCATCAGCCGATTACAGTTTATTTTGCAGCCAGATCAGATATTAGATCATTTATGACTTATGATAAGAGGTTACTAGCCAATATTGAAATTAGGCAAAACAGAAGACTTAGGTGGCACAAGGTAGATACAAAGGCAATAACAACCTATCTAAACTCAGAGCAGGTTCAGTCTTGGAGAAATTCTATTTCAACTCCTTTTCAATGCCCAGACAAGATCTTGACACAATATGCTCTTTTGTCTAGCTCGTTGAGGAAATTTTTGATAGATAAAGTTCCTGCTAGAAATCATTCTCAAAACAGTATGAACTGGTTTGATTCTGATTGTCTACATACTAGGAAACATTTAAGGGCAGCAATGCGTATGGCCCAGAGTTATCCTAGTATAAAAAATCAATCCAAAATGCTACAAATCAGGAGGGAATATAAGAAACTTATTGTGTCCAAAAAAGCTCTTTATACAGCTAAAATATGGGCAGACTTGGAATTATCAGCAAAAGGAACTAATTCAATATTTTTTTGGAATTCCGTCTCGGGTTTATTGAAGGAACGCAATTTTCAACTTGACATTCCTATACCTGCCTCAGTCTGGGAGGATTTCTATACAAGTTTATTTACTGAGTCAAACAAAAGACCCTTGCAGGAAAGTATAATTGATCCTACTTATTTTGAAAACCTCCCTCTTTGGCCCTCAGTGTCAGTGGCAGAAGTCAAATCTATCATCCATTCCTTGAAACCCAACAAGGCTCCAGGAGAGGACTTTTTACCACCAGAACTTTTTAAAACCCATACTGACTGGTGGGCCCCATTACTTGCAGGTTTGTTTTCTTATATAAACAACACAGGATTCATTCCAGTAGGATGGGAAGTAGCAATTGTTGTCCCTATATTTAAAAAAGGAAATAGGACTGAGCCACAAAATTATAGACCAATCAGTCTTATAGGAATTGCTGCAAAAATGTATGCCAAACACCTCTTGGGCAAAATAGAGGACTGGGTAATTAGGACAAACCTCCTTGTAGAGGAACAAACTGGTTTTAGACCAGATCGCTCCACAATAGATAATTGTTTCACATTACATCATCTTATTTCAAAACAATTGGCAAATGGTAAAAAAGTGTTCGCTGCTTTTATAGATTTTACCGCAGCTTTTGATTCCATAGATAGAAACATTTTATGGAAGAAATTAATTAATTTAAATATGGAGCCCAGACTTTTATTCCTGGTAAAGGCCCTCTATTCAAATACTTATTTAAAAGTAAGAACTGGTGTAAATGGCTCTTTAACCAAAAGTATTCCTACTCATAGAGGTGTCAGGCAGGGTTGTATCTTAGCTCCAATGCTCTTCAATCTTTATATTAATGATATTCCAGGGTTTATGCGTACCGTAGATACTCACATGTTAAAAATTCATGGCATATTTGTGAATGTCCTATTATATGCAGATGATATGATTTTGATGGCACATTCACAAGTTGGCCTGAGAAGACTCCTGAAAAAGTTGAATGTCTATTGTGTTCATAACTCTTTAACTATAAATAAGTCTAAATCTAAAGTGATGGTTTTTGGTAAAAGAAAAAGGATGAAATATAAATGGCAAATAAATGGGGAGCCTATAGAACAAGTGAATTCTTTCACTTACCTAGGAGTGGTTTTTACTGATACTGGAGCCTGGGACAATCATTTCAGAAGGACCGCAGGGAGGGCTGAGGTCTGTGCCAAAAGGCTATCTAAACTGTATAATTATAAATATCCCGGCACTTTGACCCCTATTCTGAAAGTATTTAGAGCAAAAATTGTCCCAATGTTGACTTATGGTGCGGAAGTGTGGGGTCTTACAAATTCTGCTGCACTTGAATATGTTCAAACCCGCTTTTTAAGAAGTATACTGGGAGTTGATAAAAATACGTCAGCACCCGCAATTAGAGCAGAAACAGGTATCCACTCTATACATAGCCAGACAGTATCAAAGGTCTTTTCTTACTGGCAGAAGGTCCATTCAATGGACCATGATAGGCTTCCCAAATTATGCCTACTTGAACAAATGAGTTTGGATTTTACCACATCCTGGTTAAAACATCTCACTAAAGTTATTACACAATATGGATTTTCCATTCAACAGGTACTCATAACTGCACCGCAGGCAAAAGATATTTTTAAACAGCGAGCCCTGGATATCAGTGCCCAATTGGACATGGAGACATTGGCAAAAAATGGTTCATTAAAATGGTTAGCTAAGAATAAAACTATTTTTAAATTTGAAAAATACCTGTCGATGAGTCTAACACAAAATCTGAGAAGGGCCTATTCCAGGGCTAGGTTTGAATTGTTGGACTCTATGGTTAAATATGGACGTTTTCATCATTTGCCATATGATGAGAGGACTTGTGTATGTGGGGACCCAGCCATAGAAGATATTGCCCATGTTTTGTTCGACTGCAAATTATATGATTCACTTAGGATTAAATTCCTGTCTCCTTTGTTAGAAAGAACAGCACACTGGGATTCTAATCACAGATTATCTTATTTTCTTTCGGGCTCAAATACTTTTATTGTGAATAGGACTGCCAAGTTTGTAGACAAGGCAGTTCTCCAGAGAGCCCATTATATGGAAAAGATTGGAGTGCCATGTAGGGGTGATGAACTCATTTGAATTCTGATTAGATATACATGTATTGTATTTATTATTATTTCAGGTTATTCAATTATCTTATTTCCTATTTTGGTGTATTTTTATCAATTTTATCAGTTAAATTGAATTGTATTGTATTCTTGTTATCTTATTTTATCTTTGATATGGTCGTAAGACTAATCAATAAAGTTGTTGCTTGCTTGCTAAAATAATGTTTGCACATCTTTGAATAATGTTGATTCACAAAAATTTCAAGATGAGCCTAAAAATCAACAACTATTTTATACATTTGTAAGCTATACTTCAGAAAAACAATACTGTACATCGTATAGAATTTTTTTTAATGTGCCTTTGAGTCAGTGTCGACTCCTGGTGACTGCCTGGACAAGTCCCTGCAGTTTTCTTGGCAAGGTTTTTTGGAAGTGGTTTGCCCTTGCCTGCTTCCTAGGGCTGAGAGAGAGCGACTGGCCCAAGGTCACCCAGCTGGCTTCATGCCAAAGTGAGACTAGAACTCACGGTCTCCCGGTTTCTAGCCTGGTGCCTTAACCACTATACCAAAGTGGCTCTCGTATATTTAATATTTATAATATATCCACCTATTTACAACTAATTAATGATATATTAGAAATCTATAACTTCTATGACATTTGAAATCCCTGGTTTATTCATCTGGATTATATTCTTTTATTCATTATTCATGTACTCTTTTGTATTTTTATAGGTTTTCTTTAAAGTGTCTAATTAAAAAAATATGATTCATACAGTGTTAGAACTCCGTAGCACTTTGGATTTGATCTCCAATACATACTCTGGAGCATGTGGAAAAGCTAACATAGGACCATAGCATCTGAAAGCAGCCGTGTCTTCTCTCTGGATCATGTACCTGCCCCTCCCCAGGCATCATGCAATGCCAGGAAAGAGCACAGTTGCTTTCAAGTGTCACAAACAGCAGCCAAGACCTCCAAAACACATTTTGAAAAGTGAATCTGAGGCCTGCGGAGCCTTAATTTGCAGTATTTACAGAACTTTTTTATATGAATTCTTGATTGGATATGTGTTGTGCAAATGAAATTCTGCTTCCATAAAGCACAACACTCCCCCCACCTCACCTCAATTTTTGCTGATTTCCTACACACATTGCTATACCTTTGCCATACTCCAGCCTTTCCTTATCCTTTCTTGACAAATGGGCAGAGAAGTCCGGTTGCTTGAATAGACTTAAAAGATTCTCAGACAACAAAATAGTTAGCCCTATTTAGAGAATGTAAAACTATGCAAACATTTGATTTAATACCAGGAGACTAAGCACATACTTAGCTTTCTGGACGCTGGCTCCCACTGTATACCTAGATTCTGAGCCAAACTTTGGGACAGTTCTTGTGCTATTGCCCAGGAAAGCCCATACTGTTAGAAAAAGATATCAATATAGATTAAAATAGGGTGAAAAAAAGAGAGTTAATGCAGATTATTACAAGTTTAATATAAAGCTTCCATCATAAAACATATATTTTTATCTTGTTTTGTTTTTACTTTATTTTTAATGTGTTTCTGTTTCTGGTCAGTGACCATAATAAAAATTCTATTCTTTTGTATATAATTTAACTTAGATCCTAAAATTTCTGTGGAAATATCTTACTAATTTGAACAGAGTTTACTTCTAAGTACATGCAACACAGTTTCTGTTATTATACAACAAATGCACATTTTTCTTGAATTTAAGCAGTCATAAATGAACCTTGTGAGAAAAAAGTGAGAAATTAGAAGAAATACAACTAATTTGGAGAATGGTTATTATCCAACTCTCAGAATTCTCCTTCCCACTACTGCCATTAGAAATAAGCTTACTCTGTGAAATAAACTCACTATTTGAAGGATAAAAAGAGCAGGTGATACATAAACTCATGACAATATGTCTATGAAGGTTCTCAGTCATCCAGGTGGAATTGTCTGTAGCTTGAATCATGTCAACTGGATTTCTATTTTCTCAGTGAGAGAGGGGTCAAGGAATCCATTTATGCCAACTTGGAAAATCCTTCCTTGAATAGAGGTGGGGGCCTCAGGCACAATCTTTCTCCCATCTTTCTCCCGGCTCTGTCTTCTGTGCCTAGGAAGATTAAGACCATTTCACAAGCTCAACAGCAGCATGGTGATCTTAACGATCCTCCTTTAGATAATAAAAGGACTTAAAATAACATCTCAATATAACCATGCCCCCAGGTGTAAGGTCACACAGCTACCTAGAAACATATTTAGGATTCCCTTACCAACTTTGCTCAGACTGAAGAAGCTCCTTGGATAAGGAGCGAAACGTTTCCACTGAGAAAATAGAAATCCAGTTGACATGATTCAAGCTAAAGATAAACTCATGACAGAAAAAAAAGCGATCCAAGAAATAACAGAAGAGAAAGAAAAGAAAAACAGGCCAACAAAGAACAGTCTAGCTAAGAAAAAGTATATTACTTACATACATACATACATACATACATACATACATACATACATACATACATACATACATTTATCAGATGTATATCTGTGCCAATTGTATAGCCTCTCAATGGTTTACGGTCATTATGAACAAAAACAAATGCAGTCAATATGGAAACATCCATGGCAGGATTAAAATTAAACAGATAAAACCATAACATATATGAAATCCAACCAATCCTGGATATTCTGTCACTCAGATTGCTCTCTCAGAAATCCCTTCTCTTATACTACAGTCAGGCTTTTTAAAAAGTCTCTACTGGATCCAGCAGAGGTTATTTTAAATCTTGGTACAACATGGGGTGCAGTTTTTAAGAGGGCTTTCCCTATTCATGATAGAAGAATTAGCCCTCCTAATTCCATGGCCATTAAATTTTGCAATCTCCTATAACAGAACCAATAACAGAGATAACAGCCAATAACCAATAACACTTGTTACAACTGCAAACAGAAAAGAAATAACTCTGGTCAGCAGATGAATGAAGATAAGACTGCACTGCCTCTAAATATGTGAAAACATTCTTTGTAATGCTAATGAGTAACATATTATTGTGACATATCTCCCATAGACATTGCTCAGGCTTCTAACTAAATGTCTGCCTTCAATCAAGCACCCTGGGAGAAAAGGGCAAATGAATTGTTGTTGTTGTTGTTTATTCATTCAGTCGCTTCTGACTCTTCCTGACTTCATGGACCAGCCCACGCCAGAGCTTTCTGTCGGCCGTCGCCACCCTCAGCTCCCCCAAGGTCGAGTTCGTCACCTCCAGAATATCATCCATCCATCTTGCCCTTGGTCGGCCCCTCTTCCTTTTGCCTTCCACTTTCCCCAGTATCAGCATCTTCTCCAGGGTATCCTGTCTTCTCATTATGTGGCCAAAGTACTTCAGTTTTGCCTTTAATATCATTCCCTCAAGTGAGCAGTCTGGCTTTATTTCCTGGAGTATGGACTGGTTTGATCTTCTTGCAGTCCAAGGCACTCTCGGAATTTTCCTCCAACACCACAGTTCAAAAGCATCTATCTTCCTTCGCTCAGCCTTCCTTATGGTCCAGCTCTCACAGCCATAGGTTACTACAGGGAATACCATTGCTTTAACTATGCGGACCTTTGTTGTCAGTGTGATGTCTCTGCTCTTAACTATTTTTTTTGAGATTTGTCATTGCTCTCCTCCCAAGAAGTAGACGTCTTCTGATTTCCTGGCTGCAGTCAGTGTCTGCAGTAATCTTTGCGCCTAGAAATACAAAGTCTGTCACTGCCTCCACTTTTTCTCCCTCTATTTGCCAGTCATCAATCAAGCTCGTTGCCATAATCTTGGTTTTTTTGAGGTTTAACTGCAACCCAGCTTTTGCACTTTCTTCTTTCACCTTCGTCATAAGGCTCCTCAACTCCTCCTCGCTTTCAGTCATCAAAGTGGTATAATCTGCATATCTGAGATTGTTAATGTTTCTTCCAGCGATTTTAACTCCAGCCTTGGATTCCTCAAACCCAGCACGTCGCATGATGTGTTCTGCGTAAAGGTTGAATAGGTAGGGTGAGAGTATACAACCCTGCCGTTCTCCTTTCCCAATCTTAAACCAGTCCATTGTTCCATGGTCTGTTCTTACCGTTGCTACATGGTCGTTATACAGATTTCTCAGGAGGCAGACAAGATGACTTGGTATCCCCATACCACCAAGAACTTGCCACAATTTGTTATGATCCACACAGTCAAAGGCTTTAGAATAGTCAATAAAACAGAAATAGATGTTTTTCTGAAACTCCCTGGCTTTCTCCATTATCCAGCGGATATTGGCAATTTGGTCTCTAGTTCCTCTGCCTTTTCTAAACCCAGCTTGTACATCTGGCAATTCTCACTCCATGAATTGCTGGAGTCTACCTTGCAGGATCTTGAGCATTACCTTACTAGCATGTGAAATAAATGCCACTGTTCGATAGTTTGAACATTCTTTAGTGTTTTCCTTTTTTGGTATGGGGATATAAGTTGATTTTTTCCAATCTGATGGCCATTCTTGTGTTTTCCAAATTTGCTGGCATATGCCATGCATAATGAATTTTAATTAATCATATTTCAAACATAAGATCTTTCAAGATACCTACAAGAAGCATTTCCAAGTTTTGAAGACACTATGAGGCATCTTTTAGAATGTTCCAATCCCCACAAAAATTGCCTGCCCCCTCAAACAGCATCCCCCCAGAGGTTTGCATGGCCTCTACCCTGGCCTCATTCGAACAAGCCCTTAAAACCTGGCTCTTCTTCCAAGCCTTGGGTTAGGTTGGGGGATATGAGAAAGTAGTATGTGGATAGGGTGTCAGTTTTACTCTTTCCAGATGTTTCACTATGTTCTTTTTATTGTTGCTAATTTTATATTTAATATTGTATGCCACCCAGAGTCACTATACAGGTAATCCTCAGATTACGACTGCAATTGGGATCGGGATTGCTGTTGCTAAGTGATGCGGTCATAAGTGCAATGTCACATGACATCGCTTAGTGACAACAATCCCGGCAGTCCTGGTTGCTGTTGTAACCCTAAGATGCGCAGATCGTTAAGCAGGAAGTCCCAGGTAAGGAGTGTGGGGGTGCCATGGGGGTGCTGCAGGGGGGGGGTGGAGGCCCTGTGAGATCCCAAGCAGGCCGTGCGTGAGTGTAGGGGAATCTGGGTACCACATCACACAAGTGCAGGAAGGCCAGGGGGACTTACCAGAGTGACCTGTGACCTTCCCTGCTGGCTTCCCCATTGACCCTGCTTGTGAGAAGCTGGCAGGGAAGGTTGCAAATGGCGATCACATGACTGTGGGGCGCTGCAACAGTTGTAAGTGCGAGCTGGTTGCCAAGCGCCTGAATCGCGATCACGTGACCATGGAGGTGGTGCGATGGCCGGAACTTTGAGGACCAAACGTAAGTACCACTTGTTCAGTGCTGTTGCAAATTCGAATGGTTGCTGAATAAGTGGTCAGTAATCGAGGACTACTTGTAGAGTTGTGTGGCTTTATAAATTTGATAAATAAATAAATTTCTCCAAAACAGAAATATTACCTCATTTACTCCAACACCTCTAGCCACCGAACAAATTCCTCCAAAATAGCTCAGGCTACTTCTTTTATAATGAAATGTCACATTCCTTCAGAACAAGACAGATAGACAAATCAATATTAAGATCATTATCTTAAAATGAAATGGTATAACATAAACGATCAGAACCCTGGGCTTGTTTTGGTCAGTTCCTTTAATGCCATTGATGCTGAATATTCTTGGATGGGTTACTCATAGTAATTCTATTTCAAGTGCCCTTGTGTTAGCATAAGTAACTTGTTTCCAGTTTTAGAAGATGTCATAGCAAGAAATAAATGAGCAAAATGTAAAAATGAGAGAATACACAGGAAAATATCCTATCCAGAAAAAGTGCTATCTAACTGAGATAGCATTTTTCTGGATAGGATATTGTCCTGTATAGAAATAACTCTCAGACTCTATGAAAAGCAGTATTAATTTTGGGTACAATTAATCCAGTCACAAAACAACAAGGACAATGTTCTGATCAAGTAAGCTCCAGTTTTGAAAGCCAAGAGGCTGATATAATGTCTAAAAGAAAAAGTGGCTCTAAAAGTATTTTGGCTAATCCACTTAATTCACTGGATGAGTCAAGAGGCACTGTATTTAATAACACCTGAGGATGAGATGAATACAGATCCTTTAAGCCTCTTGAGAAGAATAGTGGACAAGACCATCTCTCCTCTTTTTACATACGAGAGGAGATGCACGGCATCAGCATGTTGCTTGATGGAATTCTGTCGATATCGGGAAAAATCATGAAGCATCTGTCTTGGGTCCGAGTGAACATTAATACGATCTCTGTCTGTCCAGGTTTCAACAGCAACTAGAACAACTCTGGTGTTTAGTTGCTCCTTGTAAATCTGTGGGGAAAGACAGGACAAGCACAGGAGTGGAACACTGGGTCAAACATGCACAGTTAGCCAATCAATCAGTGGAAAGACAAACAGGGTAAAGTAGGAGAGAAACATTGGAATATAATTAGACAATATCCTTCTAATTTCCCTAATAATCAACACTCCACTAAACTTATATAGTAAATTCAATACTACAAAAGACTGCATGATTATCACTACTTCATTATATAGTATTTACTATATAATTTGTGGGGGGAATCATAAAAACAGTTGAGAGCAGGCAGACTTCATGCTTGTGGGATTTTATGTTTGTTTTAATTGTAAGAACATACACTTCAAATTCAAGAATTCTGAATCCAGGAATTTGTTTTGCAAACCTGAAGTGAGCAGAACAACAACAATTTGTTGTTACCCCAAACATCTTAACTGGATGCTCACAATTCTTGGTTTTTCTGCTTGAATTCATGAATACCTCTTCAATGAAATCACTCATTTTTCAAACTGCATTTCTAGCAAGCATAATCTTCACTAGGTAGGTAGGTATTCTGTGCTGTGACCCAGTTATGTATTTTTCACAACAAGGTAACATTAGAGATACATCTTCTTTTCAAGCAAGTAATCCTTGGTTTCATTTTTTCAAAGGATTGTCCCTACCTTCATTCTGTCAGGCCCATTTCATAATAGGATTAGAATGGGCACACTGGACATGAGCAAAATAATTCTATTTTTATCTAGACAGTCTTTCTCTGCACAAAGAAGTGAAGCGTTTGTTGCATTTGAAGAAAAGGTGGATAATAAAGTTTTAGTATCTATTTTGAGATGGCTTATTCAATACACTGTCCCTATTAAGCTCTAAAGAAAAAGCTTGTGTGGAAGAAACTATAGCTGCCTGCATTTTAAGGCAGTTTTTTTTTCCAAAGAGTTCATTGATAGGGTCCCTTCTTTGGATTCTGTCTGTTCCTTTTCAAAGCATTGTAAAAAAAATTTTTTTTTCTTCAGTGCTGGCAGCTTTTGAGTGCAAGGTGCCACACAGGGTAGCATTACAGGAAACTGTGATTCTGTTACATCCCAAAAGAAAAAAAAACCTTCTCTGAAACTCAAAGAAAAGTCATTTTTTTAAATTATGAATTTCTTTTCCCTGCATGTCTCAGAGGACACTGAATGTTTTTTTCTAGGATCAAGGATTCATTTATTTTTAGTAGATATGTGTGGATGGTAGCACAGGCATCTGGTAGAAGCCATGATTACATCATATATGTCAAGACATTATCACACAAATGACACAAATTATGCAAATTATGACATAATGGCACAAATCACACAACCTGTGTTATTTGCATGATAACATCATTACTTAGGTGATGTCATTTATCCCCCTTGCTACACTCCAGCAGGGATCCTTTTCTAAAGATTTTTTGTAGCTCTACAAACTTTGATATTTCTTTTGGGTAATATAAAAACTGGGATTTAGATAACCAAGCCTGCTATTCATGTAAACCAGTTCTTGATCTCAGTGTAAAAAAAATTCTGGGACAAATGGTTGCCTTTACAGTTTATCATTCCCTACTGCCACTATTTCTCCCAGTCAAATACTGAATACAGTGTAATCTATTATTAATTGTACTGAATATGGTAATACTTACAGCATCTACAAGATTTACCACAGATTTCGCAAAGTTATTCGTATTACTATGGGATGAGCGATGTTTTTTGAACTAGAAGAAAAATGTTAAGTCATAAGCTGATCAAAACATTGATTATTCTTCATTGCTTCTTGGCAATGCCAAAAAGAGAAGCTACCACACTAATATTTTCTCTTTGAACATTTTTGCATTGTGTTCATAAAGGTCAATTGCACAAACAGAAAGTAAGAGCATAAAACATGAATTTGCAATAGGTTTCCCTCATAATTTTTATTTAAATTCTTGTTCAAATTGTTGATTGCAAGCCTTATTCTGTGGCTCATACTCAATGTGTTTTTTCTGTTTCAAGTGCAAAATGTTCTGTGAAGAAGACTGTACTTAGTTGTCTTAGATTTGCCATAATAGTCCAGAAAGAAAAGTGGATATCTGGGTATCATGCAGAAAGTTTACAAGTAAAGTTTTATTCACAAAACCAAGTAAACTCTTCTGATAAAGGAAACTTGTTAAAATTAATTACTTATTTTCAGCTTATTTACATATAGTGCCTTTGAGTCAATCTTGACTCCTGGCAAGTGTCTGAACAAGTCCACACAATTTTCTTGGCAGCATTTAGAAAATGGCTTTGCCAGTATCTTCTTCCTAGGCCTGAAAATGACTGACCCAAAGTTCCCCAGCTGGCTTCATGCCTAAGGCGGACTAAAATTCACGGTCTCCTGGTTTCTAGCCCGGAGCCTTTAACCACTGCATCAAACTGGCTCTGTCAGCATATTTAAAACTCTGTGTAGTGAAGAGATTACACCCCAAGTTTTAGTTTAAAATTTCTCAGTAAAATTTGCTGAATCATTGGGACACAACAAATGCAAAGGCACAGTTACTCATCTGGAAACTATTTTGTTAATCTTTGGACAAAAGAGTTCATAAATTCCAAAACAGGCCCCCAAAAGATTGTACTCTGTTAGATTATGAGCAAATATGATGAATTTCCAATATCATATACAAAAATATATCAAATTTCTGACAACATACAGACACACTGCAGCAATCCTGACAGAACTTTTATCATCAGTTTTCCTCTTTCCTTTCTTATTTACATATCTCTATCTCTAACCCTATAACTATTTTCCTTTTCTTCTTCTTGTAGAGGACCCCATTAAAGGGAAAAAGGGAAGGGTGGGTATAGGTATAGTGGGTATAGGGAGGAAAGAGGGAGAAGGGAAAGGAAGAAGAAAGTAGTTGAAAAGGGATAGAGGAAGAAGAAAAGAGGATGGAAATAGAGGGAAAACAACTGGACTAAAGAAATGTTACATTAAAGAAATTAATTAAATTTAAAGAAATTAAAGAAATGTTAGCTAATGAGTACTAAAATGAAAAGTAAATATGTATATACAAATGTAGTTAGTGTTATGTGTTACGCATATTGTTTATTATGTTTATGTTGAATGTAAATAAAATTATTATTTTTTTAAAAAAAACTTTTATCATCAGTGTTATTATTATTCCCATATTGCAAATAGAGATCTGAAGCTGAAAGTGAGGCTTCTTGCCTAGAATAGTTGGCAAGTTCATGGCAGAAACAAAATGAAACCAGGCATTCCTGATTCATAGCTCAGTCTCTTACCCAACTAGACTACCTCAACTCAATGCCGCCTTAATATCAGCATTCTCACACACTTGAGAAGTAGCTATTAACACAGGGAATCTCTGCCATACGCATTGGCTCCACACGGGTTATCACCCTGATTAATGGTCAGGCTTGCCCTTGCATGAAGAATAGACTCCTTATTCCGAGCTCCTGAAACACTCAGGGGCATGGGGACAGGCCAAGTAGGGTAGGATAGAGAAGGCAAGGAAGGTGACTGTGGCCCTTCTAGCCCCCTCTCATAATTTTAATTGCATGACAGGCATAATGTTGAACCGGGCCATGAGAAAGACAACCAAAATGAATCCCTTCCCAAGTCTGTCTTCTCCAATAACCTGTAAAACTGTAATAACAACCTTGTGGTCTTTCCCAGGTGCACTTCCGGGAATAACACTGGATATGAAGGCATCAAGCAATTTCAGGCCTGGCTTTATTATACCCATAATCTAGCCATATTGAAAGGATCTCCCAGTACACCTTCCTTAATTCATAGTCTTTATTCAAAAGTACAATTATCAATAATATCATTAAGTAAGATATGCATTTTCACCCTCAATTATTATAAAGAAGAATAGAAATAACTAGTGGAATCAACTTACCATTTTATGGTCATTAACAATCATGAGCTCCAGGTATTTCATTTCTTCAAAGATGCCACGCAATGCCTGTAAGATTTTTAAAAGGACAGTTAGATTTTTTTTAAAAAATAGGTTGCTCTACTGTCATGATAGCTTGCGCCGTGTACTTATATCTGTTTTACTAAAACCTGTAAAGTGTTCAAAATGCAAATGATATTGTATTAATTTCACTGGGGAATATCTAACTCAGCCTTTTTCCAGTCTTTTTCAAAATGAAAAGAGGGGGAAATTCTTTAGGGATGCAAATGTCCATTTTTCTAGCCATGGATATAGTTACTCTTTTCCTTCTTTTTCTACAACGTTTCTTGTTTTAATTGTAAAAACAACTTTTTTTAAAAAAAAAAAGTATACCTCCTCCCCTCCCCACCCATCCACAACTGAAAGCCATTTCCCCTACGGGTGCAGGTGATGAATAGCTGTGAAGGATGAGGAATCCTCTGGGATCTTGGCGAAATAGAACCATGGTCTGGCTAAATGAAACTTCATATGTTTTGTCGTTACAGCATATGCATGTCCAAGAAGGGTCAGTTTATACAACATATGCCTTACACAACCAGCACATGCACAAAGACTGGGACAGGCATGACTATCCCATGTTGTTGAATAGGAAACTGTTGTACCTGTGCAGAATCTGGCATATCTTTGCAAATTTAGTATTGTATGAATCTTTTTCTGCTAATAATTAATCAATATGATAAACGTTTAAATGAATTTTTACATTGTCCCGAGGTATAATCTGAAAGCATATGATGCAGCCAATTTCCTGAAACTAAACCGGATTGAGTCCAATCAGAAACAAATTCAATGCACGTGACTCTGAGTTTTTGTCAAATAAAGATGATATATACATGTAATAAATGTAAATAAATAAATAACCTCTTTTCAGTTTTGATGTGATGTTATATTCATAGAAATTGTTTTCCCGTTCCATTGGTACAGGAACATTTACTGCTCTCCAATACCACAGTGTTTGAGTTTGTGTCGAACTCTGGTTTGTTCCTCTCTGAACAAATCAGCGTCCATGCTGCACAGGGTAAGTTAAGAAACCATAGACGGAACCGTACAGTATGCAATTTGTTGGCTGTATTTGTTCCCAGTAGGGCTGGGAGTGTGATCAAGCTGCAAACTTTGTTTGTTTGTCACTGTGCTTTGTGATTCTGGTTCTCTTTTTTGAAATCAGATATAGATGTTGGAATATCTGACCAGAAGTACAGGCATCTGTATATTTGTAAATAAATCGGATATCACAAAATGCTATGTATGAACTCTTACTGAAGGAAACAAACCCAAGTTCCCTTGAACTTCTCACTAGTTGCAGAATGGAGTGTGCATAACAATCTATTTGCATTCATAAAAATTCAAACCATTCATTCTTTGAATGACAGTGTTTAGAGATTTGATTTTCAATTGATAGATCATGGTTTCTATATATTTGATTTTCTTCAAAAAGGTTTATGCTTTATTGGGATTTAAATCCATGTCACATAGAACAGCAGCATTTCATTATTTAGCTCAGCTAATTCAATCACAAATTACGTTTATCCCCAATCCTTAAAAAATATTAATTGTAGATAACTACATATAAAATTTCTGTGATAATAAAATTAATATTTAATCTTTAAAACAGTTTTGTAAACATGTAATTATCTCCTGTAAGCAGTCTACATCATACTTCAATATAATTTTGATGGGATATACGCTGGCTTAAAGGGAAAAAACTCGAGGCTTGAGAATGAACAGACAAGAATGCAGCCTGTAGGGCTAACAGTGTTTACTGGTAGCATAAGGCAATAATGTATATACAAACTTATAAGCAGAGTTCCGTGTATTGATCCCAGGGCCAGAGTTCCTGCCACGGCCTATACCCAAAGCCAGGCATAGCTCACTCTGCCCAGTCCACGGGAAGTGAACACGTGAAGAACTACATAGCTAAAAAACACTAGAAATCAAGAAGCATAGAACACCATTTTGCATGGTTGTATATTCAGTTCTTCTAGCTTTCTGATTGGCTGGAAGTTAGCTGTGACACACACTAGGCCCAAAGCATTAGGCCTAAAGCACATAGCATGACCTGCTATTGGGTAGCAGTGCTGCATCTAAGCAAGCACGTGATTTCCCCCCTCCCTTGCTCTAAACTGAGCAAGGCTGTCCACAGACGGAATCAGGCTGAGGGTTTGTTCTCATGGGAAGGTCCCATTGCTTGTATAAGCGCTAGCCATAACAATACGTGACAATTGTTATCTTGCACCTGCACTTCACGTCACCATGAGAAGCCTTTGCTTTGTAAAGGATGCAATTTGCCAAAACACTTTTGCTTTGTAGAGAAACCCAATTTTCCAATTTCATATGAGAAATCTGACAAATTTTTTATATTCCCTCCCCCCACCATCATTCCTATAGGTTTTCCTTACCCCTATTAATTTGTATATGATTAAATATTGCCATAAACATTACTAGGATCTCTTCTTCTTTACTCAGTCAGTTGAGTAACTGAGCAATTTTACAGTATCTACTTACCTACTACCTACCTACCTACCTGCTATTTGTTCAATGATTTATAATTATGTCAGTTTCACCAATTTTCTGCTTCAAATGAAAAAAATTGTGAGGTGACTTAAGTGATCTCCTGCAGTACGAATCACTTGAGCATGGAAGCTGATGTATAGCACAATACTACACTTCACATAGTTTTCCCGTGTATTTTAAAAACAAAGAGATCTTGTGATTTGATGCAGTATTACTGACGTCGTAACACTCACAGCCCTTCTTCTCCTTCTTAGCCACTGCAACTCAGACAGGAAGGTCCATTCAGATGTGGAATCAGTATCTACAGAAAATAAGATTAATAGCAAAGAAATTTCTGTTTCATCACACAGTACCTGAACCTTTATCAAATGAAATATATTGCCCCTTTTATTTTTATTCCCTTTTATTAATAAAACCTTCAGATCTGCTATTTTTAGCCAACATGTTCAAGCTACTTTAAATGCACAGTTTATCATTCAATCCTCAGCTTTATTCACCCAAAGGAAAGTTTGTCCCCAAATGACTGAGGCTGATAATGACAGGATGATAAACTACTTTTCAAATGATTCACAGTGCCAATCCTATCTCTGATGACTACTGTCCATACTTGTTCTGCATATAATCCTCCTCCTAGAAAAAGCTAATTCAAAGCATTTCTCATGTCAAACCTTCTGAATATTCCAGTGAAGGCAGTTACCAGCAACATATAATATTATGTATATGGGCTGATTAGTTAACTATTCCCTTTCTTGGAGAAAGAAGGATTTCATCATGGAGGTAGGGGTTACTGTGAAGGTTGTGTACAAATTACAGTTGCTCCAAAATGCCAGAACCAGTTGGACTGCTGGCATCACCAAAAGGAAAATATAAGGCCAGTTTTATATAAACCCTACTAGATATGTTATTACAGTATTTGAATAAAGTGTGCTATTTATAGTTTTTTGTAGTCTATGTTTACAAGAAGAATGATGTCAGCCTGGATTATGAACCAGCTCCTTACTCTTTAATAAAACAGCTTTAACACTCAGATTGATATATGTAGGCTTTGCTCATGATATTTCATTCTGTAGAGAACAACTCAATCAGAGAGTTAATAATCTACAATATCATATCCTGGTATGTGTTGCCCACACAATTTCAGTGGTGTAGCAGAGTAAAGAATAAACTTCTCTCAGAAGAGCTTTCTAACAATTACAGTTAGTATAACAATCAGGTTGTCACAAAGAACTGTGTATCTAGAGAAGTGCCTGTTGGCAACAATAATCACACTGATTATCTAATTCCACATGAAAACTGAGAATGTTTCTGTTATATCATGATGGCATACTACTATGTAAATTTCTGTTAACTATACTAATAATTCTTCTGGTAGAACTGCCATTTAAATTAGTTACAAATTTACAGAGTTTATATAGTTTTAGTAACAAATCTTATTAAAATACAAGTAATATCATACCAAGATCTTCCAACTGACTGACGGTATTAGTTCCAAATGTTCTCCGAATGACATGTGGTCTACCTGTACTGCTCTGTAAGAAAAAACAAACAGGATATTGTATTAGTGACATAAATTTAAGCATGATAGAATATTTTTATCTGGACAGACAGACAGACAGACAGACAGACAGACACCATATATACTCGTGGATAAGCCCACCCATGGATAAGCTGTACCCAATTTGGGGGGTGTATTTTGGAACCTAAAATTCTCAGCTTATCTGTGTGTGTGTGTGTGTGTGTGTGTGTGTGTATATATACACACACACACACACACACAGTATATATACACACACATACATACATACACACACACACACACAAATATATATACACACATACATATATATTCAATTCAACATCCTTATGTATATAATACAGGCTTGAGAATTTAGCATGTATAGAAACTTGAAGTTGTATTTTTGAATAATATAAATTGGACTATTGCACTGTGGAATATTTCTCTTTGGATGTTCACCAGCAACACAGCTGGCCTGAACTCCATTTATTGCCTTGCTGGTCCTCCATCCCATCTTCTACTGGTTAGCTACTATTTGGGTGGACACTGACCATATTTTCTCCTGAGTTTTTTGGTTTGTTGCTTTGGGAGGGCTCCTCAGCCTTCTGATACTTCTCCTGATGCTATTTTACAATTACATAAAGATAGAAAGGGGAATCTAAGTGGATTCCAATTGGAACTTGGAATTCCTTCTCTTAAATCTAGTTTTCCATATTTAATTCTCTAACAATCCATTTCCATTCAGTAATAAACAAACATGCTCAATTCCTAATGGGCTGTTGATGGAAATGTCTGCACTTCTGAGAACCTTTGGAGTCCTATAAAGCAGGCTTTTGCATCTTTCCTATAGTTATTCTGGCCATGTAAATACTAGCACTTGGAATACTGAAGTTGTTATTTGGATATGCAATGGTAACTCCCTAATTATCAATGTATGCTATCCTTTGCCATCAAATGTAATAAAAGTACTTTTTTAATAGGACGTTTTTGCTGCAGTCTTCTTTATATCTTTATTCTTCTGTCTTCTAGAAAGATAAACATATGTATACCATGTAATAATCCATAGCAAAGAATGGGCTACCAACATGGCATAATAACTGATGAGAGGAGGAAAACCTGCTTCTGTTAGGCATCTACACGTGTGGGAAAAATCTCTATTAGTGAAAAAGCTTCTATATTCTATATAACCAAAGAAAATCATAGTGAAAGTTTACCTTGATGCTCTTGAAAGCAGTGTGATTTTTAGCATATGCTGTTTTTTGTGGAACTAGAACAAAATCTCTAGAAAGATGGCAAGAAGTATAGGAATAGGAGGCCAACCTGTGGCAATAGCCAAGGTTATTTACTATGTGGCAGAAAAGCCCCATAGAATGGCTTTTTGTATATGTGCAAGATCCCCAACCTGATACGATTATGAAAGTCCTGTTTGGAACCCCACTTTGATTCTGCATGTAGGTTAACTGTGTGTTAGAATTTGAGAGGAATTTCTAAAGGTATTATTTGCCTTGTGCAGTGGAAACACTGATTAATGTGTGTGGCTTATTAAATACTTCAGACGTTGGCAAACATTGTTCAAGAAAAATATCTGGAGTATTGATTTATTTGTAGCTTAGAAACGAAGCTACATTATAGCTCAGAAATGAAGTAATTAAATTCATAATGAAAAAATCAAGTATTTCCACAAAGCCTATTTGCTAAATCACCCATCTTTCTTGCCCACCTGAAAGGATGCCTCTTCTTCTCTTTTGTCCAGATCCAATCCAAATCAATCTAAGCATGATCCTCCCTTTCCTCTCCTTCATGTGATTAAAATGTATAACTGCTTTCCCAAAAAGCAATTTCATGGCAATCTGCCCCAACCATTGTTTGGACTATACCAATGTTGTCTAACCAAGTCAAGACTGATCCAGGGCCACCTGAGTTCTCCAATTCTCTAAATTATCTCAAGCAAAAGCTAGGAAACTAGTTTCCCAGATGGAGAAAAAGAAACGTTTGCTTCTCCAGAGAGGGTCCCACCAGAATGATTGCCAATAAACACCCTCTTTACTTTAGGTTTACCTTACCAAACACTTCCTTGGTTGCCCTTGCTTCATCACAAGTAAAGACTAAGATCACAGCCAACCAAGATAGGTGCTGCCAATTCCCTCAGTGTTTTGGCAAGTCACCTTCTTTTCTGACTACCCACTAGGATGTCTGAAGGAGATGGTTCCTCTCAAAGAGTGCTGCAGAGTGAGATCCTGTCTCCAAAATCTTAAAGAAAACTATGGAAAAACATTTCCTTGTTGTAGATAGCCCACCTTGCCTCTGATAACCATAATTAAAAGGAGATGCCCTCCCTCTTTTGACTGAGCTCTTTCAAGCTGTTCACGAAATATAGCTTTAAATCCATTTTCTGTTGGGGAACATTTCCACAAATTGTAGCTTCCCTCCAACCTCTGGCTTTGCTCTCTTTCCACCTTTCAGACATGTATTCTTCAATTCTAAATCTTGAACAGTTGGTACTCACTTATTAATTTCCTTCATTTTCTAATAAGTTAAGGGGAAAGGGTTGCACTGAAGCTGCTGTTCAAGTTCCTGAATTATCTTTTTGTTCCTTTTTTTTAAGTGAAATATTTTATTACCAAAAATCAGTAAAGTACATTGATAATGCAGTGCTATTCATGTCTTCCAAGAAATTATTTTTTTTCTTTTTACACAATGAAAAAGAAAGAAAGAAAGAAAGAAAGAAAGAAAGAAAGAAAGAAAGAAAGAAAGAAAGAAAGAAAGAAAGAAAGAAAGAAAGAAAGAACATACCACATTAAATACATAAGGAAAAAAATCATTCAGCCAAATTTTTAAATACATCATGAAAACTTGATCACACAAAATAATATTAATCAGTCTTTCCATTATGACAATAGAATGCCAGTTTCTTAATGAAAGTGAGCAAATATCTATAATCCAAAATTATAAATTTGGAATCACTCTGCCTTTCCAACACTGATTCTTCTTGCTATCCCCATGAGCAAAATATCCATATTTCATGTATTGACAGATTCCAAATGTATGGTGTATCATTCTAGAGCACATTCACATCTTTAACCAACAATCATCTTCGTTACACTATATTAACTGTTTGGTGAACATCAATCCAAAATAGAGGATTAATTGAACAAGCTCAATTAATTATATTTTTAATGTATAAGCCTAAAAGAAGGCCATTTTCATTTCATACTCCATGTCATTTCACTGTTACTTGCTGAAAATAGTGGGAAATTAGACTTTGTTTGCAAACATTTCTGGAGGCTCTGGGGACCAAAAAACTGGTTTTGGGACCATATGAGGCTCTACCTGCTTATGTAAGACTGGCCTGAATTTTCAAATCCCAGCCAGATGGTCTCTATCCCAAGGCCAAGCCTGAAAAGAGGTTATGTAGTCCATTAAAAACCAAACAAAAACTCACCAAAATGCTATATTCACCTCAACCATAAAACATAAATAATTTATACACAAATGAAGTAATCAAATATATCAGCTTATGTGATCCAGTTATTTCCCTTTTTATGGCTTGAAACCTGCACAGGTTCCATTAAGCCCTTCATGACACAGGGCCAGGTTATTTGTGAGATTGCCTATCTTCCTTCTGTCCCACAAGATCTGACAGGGTGGGCATGCTTCAGGTCCCTTCAGAAGAACAATGCCATCTAGGGGGACCCAAGAGGCAAGCCTTCCCCGTCACTGTGCCTGCCCTTTGAAACAGCATCACACACCTCCCTGTTGGCTTTTTATAAACCTTTGAAAACCTGGCTCTTCCCGCAGGCCATGTGCAGGCATTGGATGAGCCTGTCTTGCAATGATTTATGAATGTGAATATGACTCTGGTTTGGCCTCAGTTGTACTGTGTCTTTTGATGGCTTTTATTCTTGTTGGTTATCTCTGCATTTTGTTTTCAACCCTATGTTAGCCACCCAGAGATGGGTGGCCATAACAATTTCTAAACAAATAATAAAATAAAATAAAATAAAATAAAATAAAATAAAATAAAATAAAATAAAATAAAATAAAATAAAATAAAATAAAATAAAATAAAATAAAATAATAAAATAATATAATAAAATTTCTGTAGTTTTGACAGTTTGTCCTTAGATTTCATGTCCACAACCCAAATGGTTGATAAGGCACTGAGCTTCCCTGAATATCATGTCAGTATTGTAGGTGGTACAAGTGTATTTAACATTTAGGCTAACCTCATTTAAGTTACACATTGGGAAACAGTTATGTTTCTAAGAAATTTAAAAAAATATAAAACACGGGGTATAAAAAAAATCCAGTAAAATATTCATTCAAATGCAGTGTTATAGATGATATTTCAGACTGAATAATAATGCCTTATTTAATTTATATCTTTTAGGATTTGCATCCTTTACAACAAAGCAAGATCTAGGTGGGTCAGTATCAACATACCGTGCTGTGAGTTAACTCCAAAGGTTCTATCAGGTATACGTAAGCATTGTCTTCAAACATACCACTAGAACATGAGAAAAACACATTTTAAATGCTCTAAAAATACCAAGAAATGAGCAAATGGGAGTGTATTAAAGCATGTATTTACAGGATCTCCCACACATTTTCATGTATTCCACAAAATACAGGCATCATGACAAGTGGTTTATGCTGCTACTAGGAAGGATGAAGCATCTTTGAAAGCATGCATGAGAGAGTGACGAATGCCAATAAGGCTGTGCATTGCTTCAAACACAGTTCCAAAACAGCATGTGGAGCAATAGCGGTGTGAATGCAGCCCGGCCCCTGCATGCTCCAAAGCACCATTTTGGAATCAAATCCACACGCAGCCCTAGATTTATAATGAGGAGGGGTTCAATACTATGACAAATATCCTATTTACAATTCTATGAAATTATGACATTTTCTACGTAAAAGAACCTGGATTTGTAAGTAAAATCAACCTGCTTGCTCTGTTGCTGAACACATCACTGAGCTTCTTTGGTCTAGGCAATCCTTTATGTTCTACCTTTCAGCTTTATTACAAAGGCACCAACTGGTTGGTGATGAATGAATGCTGGAGTTTTCGTCACCTCCTTCCCAGAAAGAGCAACAGGGTATGAAGGAGGCTAGTCTGGCCAAAGAAGAACTAGGGAGCCTGCTTTCCCACTTCAGTTCCTAGTGACAGTTGCTCTGGGACTCAGGAACTAGGGGCAGAGGGACTGGGCCTTTGGTAGTCCCCCATCCATCAACTGAAGGAAGAGGAGACACCAATTGCTGTTCAAGTAAGGATAAATATTACCAAAGGAAGAGCAGCTTGGCCTGGGCTGCCGTTACATCCATTTATTGCTCACCGTTTTGTTCTGGCTCTCACTCCTCTAACTTTTATCTCTATTCCCCATTTTTATGTCTTGTCTTTTTTTAAAAAAAATAATCTTGACAGCAGAGACTGCTCAGGTTTTTTTAAAAAAATTATTTAATGTGAGTTGCTTTGAGAAAAACAAATGTCTAAAAAGTACAATCGAAATACATGAAATGATAGAAATAAGCAAATTGGCGAAAGGTTCCTTTTGGGTTTTTCAAGGGAAATACTGATGCCCATGGGACAAGATCTGGCAATGGAGGTGCGTAAGCAAAAGATACTTGATGTATCATTAGAAACAGAATATAGGAAACTCTCACCTAGGGTATAATTGGGCCATAGCAATGCACACTTCAAAGCAGCATTGCACCTAGACCAACTTACAAACGATAAATTTTGTTGAGCATTTACATTACTATGGCTCAATATTATACCATCAGCAGAGCTGAAGGGAAAATTTCATAAAGTTCTGTATGCAGAAAGGCTCTGCTCTTAATAAAGATGGTAATGTCGAAACACATATTCTGTTATACTGTAATTTTCTACCGAGACATACGCAAAGAGCTCATAATGCCTCTTCTAACTCCATTTCCGGGACAGACTGAAGAATTTTATGTGCAATTTTTACTAGCAGGTTAAGACTCCAAGGTAACTCTTGCCATTGTAAAGTTTCTTTTCACAGCTTGTAAAACCCGTATATTGCAAAATAGTCCAAGCAAAATAGTGCAAGCATGATTGTATGTTTTTTTTATCTTGAATGCCTTATTTTATTTTGTATGTTCTATTTTGTAACTCTACTCTGAAGGCTTTATTTAGTAAGTTTTATTTAGTCTGGGTCACTGCAGTAAAGAATTTGATTGATTGAAATAACAAAATTAAGTACTCCAAAGGAGGCTGAGATAATCAGAACTTAGTTTATGGGTAGACTTTCTATTCTTCAATGCTTCACAAAAAAGAAAACTTATATGAACGTTTGGCTTTCTGTTTTTTTACAGAACATTGAGAAATGGAATCCTTGAAGAAGGATCTTGTCCAAAAGGGTTTCTTATTAAAGAGAGAGCAATCAGAGAACTTTCCTATTTAAAGTTCTACATATTACCTTGGTAAACCACAGGGTAATAGAAATTATAGAGTATCAAGGTACTTGGAAAGATGGCTTACAGGCAACCAAGGGAAGTTTTTTACCCCTCCTCCAGCTGATTCTCCCCTGCAACTGTTTCCATCTATACAGAGCCAGCTTTAGGCCAAGACCAAGTAAGCTAAGGGGGCGCCAATGCCCCCTAACACCAACATCAACACTGCCCCTCATTCTAAAAATGCAAATCTTCACATTGGCTGGAGGTGGCGCCATCAGTTAATGTGGCCTAGGGGTGCCATAGACCCTTGAGTCAGCATTGCATCCGTAACATATCCCCCCAGCGACTTAATTTAACTATTAGATTTATGCCCACCTTTTCTGTGCATAGCACTCCCTCACCCAACAGCAACCCTGCTAGGCAGGTAGAGTTGAGAAGTATAATATTGAGAATATCTCCCAGACCTCTTTCTCTGTTACAAGGAAACTACTAGATTGAGAAGTCTTTATGTTTTAATTTCTTTCCAATTCTCTGCAGAGCTGAGATAATTGAGTGATAGTAATCACTCACTATCACAGCTGCCCGATAGCGCCCCCCTCCAACTAAGCATTTCTATTAGTTGGGCTGGTTTATACCTTCTTGCATCAAATTACAGTCTCATTCAATAACCTCTCTCTGCAAGCCTTTCCAGAGGTCCCAAACATTTTCTCCATTTATCACTATCCCTTTCACTCTAATACAGGGCTTTCCAAAGTTTTCCCGCGGCGACATACCAACCGCTGTTGGTGTGTCGCCGCGGGAAAACCTGGAAGTGCTGCCGTTGCGGCAGCGCGCAAAAACCCGGAAGCGCTGCTGCCGCTTTCGGGTTTTTGCGCGGCGCCGTTGGTGTGTCGCCGCAGGAAAACCCGGAAGCGCTGATGATGATCAGCGCTTCCGGGTTGTGTGACGACACACCAGACTGTGTGTGGCGACACACTTTTGTGTCGTGACACACAGTTTGGAAAGCTCTGCTCTAATATCTTCTTTTTCTCTTAATGCCTTAATTATACTAATGGTGATTTCCCCCTCCCCTAAATTCCCTAAAATTTGCATCTTAACAAATTGTTATCAGCTGTTCTCCAACTACACTGGGTTACTGGTCACCTGCACTCAAATAAATGAAAATAATGAGAAATGGGGGAAGGAAGCCTTTCTGCCAATGGGGCAGGTGCCATGATGGGGAAGATGGGATGAAACAAGTCTTATTTTTAGTCTCCATCAGTTGCTGGGACACTGTAGTCCAAAACATGTAGAAAGCTGCATAATAACAATGATACAGAGTAGCAAAATAATGAGATATTTATTAGTAATTATACTTACTGAAGTCCATTACAGGTAGAAATAGCGGCTTTGGATTTTGTGATGCCTCTGACGCTCCCATGATAATAGCAGTGTTCTCCTCCCTGAGAATGAACAAAAATCCTCTAAGTTTTTATAATTAGCTTTTAAGTAGACTGATACATATCTGAATAATGGGTATATAGTTTAAGTCTCTATAGGACAATAATACCTAAGTGAAAAGTTTGCATGACTTTTTGAATACAGAATTTTAAGTATACTCCCCCAAAATTAAAAAAAATTAAAAAGTGGTTTACTGAATGAATTAAAAGTGCAATTCTCAAGAAAGAGCTAAGAAGTAAGCTAACTGGACATGGGCAGACCTATTACCAAGCAGACACAGAACTATAACAGCAAACAGTTAAGTTATAATTAAAATACCAATTACTAAATATTTGTATATAGTTGACTATTATTTGAAAACTGCACTGTTTTTGCTCAAACATAAAACTAACTGAGAATTCCATAAATATATACATCAAGTGAACATAGGTACTCTTTTTACTACCACACAGTAAAATTCACTTATAAATTCCTGCGATCAATGCTAGCGGCACCCAGCGGAACAGCAAATGCCCAGCTGAGACTAGAAAGAGGAATGCCTCTTTCAAGTACTGGTTAGGGCCTGGAAGATGATGTTAACCTTTTGGTTGAAAATTCAATTCCTTCCAGTAGGTTTGACCCTTCTAGTCCTGACTGATAATTTTCTCTCTCCCTGGAAACAGGCAATAGAGTATAAGCTGGCTTTATATGGGCTGTCTCCATTATTTTTAAAATCACTAGGTTACGATCAAGCCAAGCAAATGGTTAACAGAATCAGAGATATGGAATTCTAGCTAGAAGTTAATAGGTTACCTCCACACAGCAGGAATCAGACAAGATGGGGTACATGGGAACCAGCAAGATATTTGAAAGACCTAACCTTTCCTAAGATTAGAATAGCATTTTGTAGAGGTAGATTTAATATCCTTCCATCAGCACTCCTGCAAGGCAGGTATAATAAAAACCCCTTAGCAGAAAGAACTTGTACATGCGGCACTAAGGAGGTTGAAAACGTCACTCACGTTCTATTGCAATGTAAATATTATAGGGATATTAGATAAACATATATTTATCCCCTAATAGAAAGATGTCCAGGGAGACCTGATAGTTTTTATGAGAACCATCTTCTGCAGGATTCAAACCCAGTTATTACACGTGCAGTAGCAAAATTCTGTGCTGCTGCAATGATAATAAGGCAAAACCGGTGAAAGAAGTAGGAAATTGTGTATATTTTTCTATTTTTATTAATACTTTGTTTAGCCATTTTTAATAATTTTTTAGGATATATATTTTATAACATACTATTAAAATGATAGATCTATTAATGTTTAGATAAAAAAACATGTCATTATTGTAATAGGGTTTTACTGTAATAGGGTTTTATAGATTATATTATAATTGTCTACATTTATAGTTTTATCCCATAGTTACATTTATTTATACCATAGTTACAATAAAGAATATTGACTATTCTAAAGCCTTTGACGGTGTGGATCATAACAAATTGTGGCAAGTTCTTGGTGGTATGGGGATACCAAGTCATCTTGTCTGCCTCCTGAGGAATCTGTATAACGACCAAGTAGCAACGGTAAGAACAGACCACGGAACAACGGACTGGTTTAAGATTGGGAAAGGAGTACGGCAGGGTTGTATACTCTCACCCTACCTATTCAACCTTTACGCAGAACACATCATGCGACGTGCTGGGTTTGAGGAATCCAAGGCTGGAGTTAAAATCACTGGAAGAAACATTAACAATCTCAGATATGCAGATGATACCACTTTGATGGCTGAAAGCGAGGAGGAGTTGAGGAGCCTTATGACAAAGGAGAAAGAAGAACGTGCAAAAGCTGGGTTGCAGTTAAACCTCAAAAAAACCAAGATTATGGCAACCAGCTTGATTGATGACTGGCAAATAGAGGGAGAAAAAGTGGAGGCAGTGACAGACTTTGTATTTCTAGGTGCAAAGATTACTGCAGATGCTGACTGCAGGAAATCAGAAGACGTCTACTTCTTGGGAGGAGAGAAATGGCAAATCTTGATAAAATAGTTAAGAGCAGAGACATCACACTGACAACAAAGGTCCGCATAGTTAAAGCAATGGTATTCCCTGTAGTAACCTATGGCTGCGAGAGCTGGACCATAAGGAAGGCTGAGTGAAGGAAGATAGATGCTTTTGAACTGTGGTGTTGGAGGAAAATTCTGAGTGCGCCTCGGACTGCAAGAAGATCAAACCAGTCCATACTCCAGGAAATAAACCCAGACTGCTCACTTGAGGGAATGATATTAAAGGCAAAACTGAAGTACTTTGGCCACATCATGAGAAGACAGGATACCCTGGAAAAGAAGCTGATGCTAGGGAAAGTGGAAGGCAAAAGGAAGAGGGGCCGACCAAGGGCAAGATGGATGGATGGTATTCTGGAGGTGACGGACTCAACCATGGGGGAGCTGGGGATGGTGACGGCCGACAGGAAGCTCTGGCGTGGGCTGGTCCATGAAGTCACAAAGAGTCGGAAACGACTGAACAAATAAACAACAACCCATAGTTACCTATGTAGAATTGTATTAAATTGATTAGTGTGATTTTAATTGTTATTTTTATTAATTTTAAGTTGCTGGTCATTGACCGAAACATTCACTTATAAGTGTCCCAGTTTAACGTCAGATAAGATAGCTATAATAATATAGCTTTTTGAAACCCCAAAACTTACTTTTATTTAACAGTTTGCAATTGCCCAGCACATTGTTTACAGTTGATAATTCTTATATTACTGAAGTTGAATTTAAAGCAAGAGAATGGGACTAATAATATTCAGCATTTTGCCCGTTTTCTACACTAAATCCTTTGGACGGTTTCTGTTTTTTTTTTAATTGTTTAGTTTTTTAAAATTTCTTAATATTTTTATATATAACATTAAACAAAAATTAAGCAGTATTTTAAACTAGGCAGGCTGTGATTTCAAAGCCTAATCTTATTAAAACGTATTGTCCTACTAGCCTATCATAGGAAAGAGCAGGTATATCAAATGCCACAGATACTAGCAGACAAAATGGACATTGCACACTTTGAAAAGTTTGACAAAAAAAATGAAATATGCTAATGTTATCAAAAACAAGAAAAATGACTACAGTACCTTTGAATATTGTGGTTTGTCGTCTTCATAATGAATTTCCACATAATCAGAGGATAATAAATCACTGCAAAGAAACAAGGGAAAATGTATCAGTATAATCTACTATAGAAAGCTGACCAATGTTGTCTATACTAATCCTGGCAACATAATTGTAAAATAAAGAATAGTTATCCTGATGAAGTATTATTAGTGCAAGTCTGAATTTGATTATTGCATATTGTGTTTAAGTGGTTAAGATATAGGGAGATTGTGAGTTCTAGTCCCGCCTTAGGCTGGGTGACCTTGGGCCAGTCATTCTCTCTCAGCCTTAGGAAGAAGACAAGGGAAAACACTCCCAAAAATATTGCCTAGAAAATTGCATGGACTTGTCCATGTAGTTGCCAGGAGTCAAAGGCACCTCCCCCCACAAAAAAAACCTGACCCAAAGCAATGTTATCTAGTTTTATGCATAAATAGCATTTACTGTATGTATCACATTTCTCTTTTGCACTGCTCAAGAAAATTCACAAGACATTTGAATGTCAGGTGGCAGGACACATGTGCAATGCAAACCTTATTAATGTGTAGGAAAAGTTTTTAGGACTTCTAGCAAACATCCTAATTTTGGTTTCAGAATAATTTAGAATAATGCTCTTTGCATTATTGAGCAAGGGCTAGCAATGATCTCCTAAGGCCAATAGGGTGTTAGAGAGGATCACAGCATCATCAGCATTTAGAAAGGTACAGCTGTACCTTCCTGCCAGCTTGGGGGGATAGAGATCTGAGATACCCAAATAGTCAACTAAGCTTTCAGTATAGAAGCTGAACAAGAGAAGGGCTAAAATGCAGCCTTGCTTAACTCCCTTCTCAGATGGAATTAAGTTGGTAAGATGGCCCTGGGGATTACATCTGACCCACATAGATGTGTCTCATGCAACGAACACACTAGATATAAAAGCCTCCTATCTATAGAGGAAGTTTTCAATTTCTCCCTAACAATATCACATGAAATGGAGTCAAAGCAGATTTTAAATCAATAAAAGCTACATAAAGAGAGGTTACAGATTGAGTATTTCTCTATCAAGTTTTGCGAAACTGTACATGATAACCTTCTTTGAAACCAGCCAGCTGTTCCTCAAGAACTTTTCCTGCTCCAGCTGGTCATAAAACTTCCATTGCAAGTGCCTGGCATAAAGCTTGTGATGGTGCTGAGCAAGCTTATTGGCCTATAATTTGAAGGATCCTCTCTACTGCAATTCTCATAGATAGGCACTATGATTGCAACAACCCAGTCCTGAGGAATTTGCCCAAGCTGGTCAATACCCATAAACAGGGCTGCTAATACAGGGGGCCACTAGTCCCCTCTATCAAATTCAGCAAAATCAAGTCATTCCAGGCGCCTCCCCCAATTTCAGCTGGACAATCAAATCTACAACTTCAGTGGAACCAACCAGTGGCCATGCAGGCAGGTCTGTCAGATTGTTGGATAAATGGCTGGTACCATCAGCTTGCAGTATAACTCCTTAACATGTATTTCCCACGTTTCTGGAAGAATTAAACTGTCTAATGAGGATGAGCCCATACCCGAATAATCAGATAGTAAGCTTCAGAAAAGGACAGAGTTCTTAGTCCTAACAGCCTGGAACAGGTGGAGCCATGCTGTTTTCATGTCCTCCCCACAGGGGTTGTTTATACTGACCCTTTTGTCTTAAGAGCTCTTGGTGGAAAGAGATTCTGGATTGGACGTGTGCATCCTATAATGTCTTTGCCAACCTGCTTTCTCTATCAAACCATAGCCGAGGGTCAGGCCTGTCTTTTATGATGATTAGAGTGCTAAGCAGTCATGAATTGTTGAAGTTCAGAAGGAAGTCTATCATACTCCAACATAAACAAATTAACCAATTCTGCTTTAAGTAAGAGATGGTGAATTCTCTGCAGGAGGTCAGAGCTGAAATTCTCTGTCTGTGGCAGCCTTGTCCACATGTGCAGACCACTTAATCTGGCAGATGCTCCCAGCTGAGTATAGATTGGAATGATACAGTCTTTCCTTTCACAAAATGAAGTGGAAAATGTTATCAGGTTATCATTATTAAAGTACACAGAAATATCAAAAAAATCAATAAACTGAAGGAGGTTTATAAAGTCAATAAGACTTGTTTTATTCCCTCCCCAATAAATGAGTACTGCTGGATGATCATTTGGGAGAGAACTGTTTAAAATGTGTAAGTTACACTGATAGAACATCTATGACAAAGTCCTGCAATGTGAGAATCAATCAATCAGTTTATTGTTGTGACTGCAGATCGTAACAACATGACATAGCATAAAAGAATAAATTGTTAATAATGATGAAAAAGAAAAAGAATGCAACAAAGAGGAAAGCATACAAGAGAATTAAGTTAAGATGGAACTCACACTACAATTTTTTTGTAAATAAAATAAAAATAAAAAACTACAAGAGAATTAAGTTAAGATGGAACTCACACTACAATTGGCAGCTTCCTTCCTTCCTTCCTTCCTTCCTTCCTTCCTTCCTTCCTTCCTTCCTTCCTTCCTTCCTTCCTTCCTTCCTTCCTTCCTTCCTTTGCTTAAAAGAAAGCATGGCAAAAGGAGCAACTGACTGCTAACAGATGGAATCATATCGGCAAGAAGGTAGTTCAGTCATTCAGTATCTGACCCCTTAAGTTTGTTTATCATCAATGTTTTCTCCCTGATTTCATCATAGATAGGGTAGCAGAGGACATACTGAATAATGTCCTCCACTTGGCCAGCATCTCAGGGCAGAGATGCTGTTTCACTGGTCATTTACAAAATCTGCCTTCAAGGTATGCCAAAGGCATGGTCTGTAGATGGAAAGATGTAAAAGCCTTCCTCATGAAGTGTTAGTGATGTTAACAGGATACTGGGAGAGGAAGTCATATATATAGGAGAGGCACCTTAGGGAGAAAGGAATGGCAAGCAGACCTCTTCTGGAATTTAACGTCCTTTCCCCTGGGCTGGAGCTTCTCAATGTGGGAAAATTTTGGATTTGCAGTTCTCCCTCCTCCTCAGGACGCTCTACCTCTATGCCATTCAGCATCTCATACCTGTTCCGTGTAAGAATTGGTTGGTGCTCATATCAGGAATTAGGAAGGAGGCCATTCTCATTGGCTTCCCAATCTTGTCCGCATGGTGTAAGTGAGGCTGTAGGTGGGCCCTGGCCCTTTTCTTTCTGTTGTTTGTCATAGCTGGTGTCAGTATTAGTTGGTAGGAGTTGCTCCAATATGTAGGAAGGCAAATTGGCGTGGTGGCTCAGCGGGTAAGACACCAGGCTTGTCGATCGGAAGATCGCAAGTTCGGAGGTTCGAGACCCGAGCGCCGCATGACAGAGTGAGCTCCCGCACTCGCCCCAGCTTTTGCCAACCTAGCAATTCGAAAGCATGCAAATGCAAGTAGATAAATAGGTACCACTTCGGTGGGTAGGTAACAGCGTTCCGTGTGCATCATGCGGCCACATGACCATGGAAGCGTCTTCGGACAACGCTGGCTCTTCGGCTAACAAACGGAGATGAGCACCAGCCCCTAGAGTCAGACACGACTGCACAAATGTGCGGGGGGAAGCTTTGCCTTTTTAAAATTTGCATTGGAGCTTCTCATGGGAGGATGTTGCCATCTTGCTCTGCCACCACCACCCCAAATCCAAAGCAATCATGTGAGACTTCACCCATATTCAAAAGTCAAGATAAAAAGGTAAAGTCTCCTTTATGTTGAGTTCAGCTCCCGGTGATTTTACAGATATATCTATGGTGCTTAACATCAATAGCACAGAATTTGTTTGCCACTCGCTGCTTTCTTCCAGGTTGTTTTTTTCAAGATTACATTGTCTTAAAACCAGGAAATGAAACTACAGTGCTATTGCCCTCTTGCCCAGTGAATGTTATATTGAACTACAATAGACTTGAGTATAGAGGTGGGCAACCCTGTGCCTCAGATGTTTCTAACTTGAACTTCAAAACTCCAAAACATCTGAGAGGCACCACGCTATCCCTCCTTTAGGGCTATATAACTGAGTAGAAAGGTAGCCTCCCATGTCCTAGGACTGGGCACACTTCAACATACTATTCAGAGGAATGCTTCTGACCACATGCAAGCACAGCACTTCTCTGCTATTCATTAAAGCAGCCACATAAAGATTTGAGGGTTCCTGGAAGAAAGGCCCTTTTAACTTGTAAATGAATTAATCGCAGTAGCACTATATTATGATATCATAAACATAAATTATCCAATTCAATAATCCAGCCCTGGTAAAACAACTTTAAGATTAGGGACTATGAGTCATGGGTCCTAGAAGAAAGCACAAAACCCTCCAGCTGCTGAAGTCCAGCATACACCAAAGGATCAAATCCAGATGCAAGTCTAGTATGAACAATATGGGGCTCCAAACTTTCTCCCCGGCTCACCTACTGTGCTCCCAATTCAGATCAGAACTCTGACCACTCCATTGTTTAAAAGTTATCAAATTATTTAACTGGATCACTTTGGGACGACGTCAGTGGCAACACACCAGGAACACTTTGGATCACAAATGCAATAGGGAGCACAGGGTTAAAGCATCCTAGTCTCACATCACAATGCAGGTCAAATTCCTCATGCTTACTGTCAAATAAGACATAGCTGTTAAAATAAATTACTGTTTGGCACTTACAGTAAATGTAACAGCTGACTACAGATTTACAAGCTTCCTCATCCTAATTCATCTTTCATAATTATATTCTCCCACGTTCTGCATATCCTCCATATCCAATGTTCATGGCTGTGACTCATTGCTACATCTTACCAATATCAACCATGGCTAATGTTAACAAAGGTTTGGGCTGTAGAGGGCTGTGAGAATAACCTTGAGGAACAGGAGGAAGAGCCGCACCCAAGACAATGGTCAGATAAAAGAGATTTGAGTCCAAAGCAGAAATGTAATTTGAGAAAATGTCTCAGACTTGACCCTCCCTAGTTCTCTTTAGGATAAAGGCAGGGAGGGGGGAGGCACATTCAGACTTGCAAGATTCCGTTACTATAACCCTATAATAAAAGTAGTATTAGCCTTCATAACTATGGTTTCTTTGTCTGGTCTACCTTGAAGGGCTGACAGGTCCTCACAGGATTGTAACCCACATTAGATCCTGATTTCAAATCCTGATTAAGATGCAAAGTCTTAATTAGTAATCTTGGTTTACACTTAACTTGTTTATATCCTACCTTTCTTTCAATAGCTCAAGGAGGAATATCACATTCCCTTCTCAGATTGGCTCTCCACAACTGCCCTGTGAAACAGACTGGGCTGAGGGAGATAGTGACTGGCCCAAAGTCACCCAGTGAGCTTCCACAATGAGAATGGCAATGAACCTGGATCTCCTCAGACCTCATCCCAACCTAGTCCTAGTTCTCCGTAACCACCACTCCACAAATAATTATCATGTCTAAGGACAGTGGTGAAGGAATCCACGTATGGGAGGAAAAGTCAGTAGTACTGTATGTTCCTGTGGCATTTTCTCAGTCTCTTAAAGATGAGAAGTGGCAATAATCATGCAAGAGGGAAGAGGCAAGTGTGCAAATACAGGTCTACCACTCTTAGGTAAATCTGAAGGGTCACTGGTACAGCATTGAGAGCCAGTTTGGTCTAGTGGTTAAGGCAACGAGCTAGAAACCAGGAGAGTGAGAGTTCTAGTCCCGCCTTAGGCATGAAAGCCAGCTGGGTGACCTTGGGCCAATCATTCTCTCTCAGCCCTAGGAAGGAGCCAATAGCAAACCAGGAGACTGAGAGTTCTAGTCCCGCCTTAGGCATGAAAGTCAGCTGGGTGACCTTGGGCCAGTCCCTGTCTCTAAGCCCAACTCACCTCACAGGGTTGCTGTTGTGGGGAAAATAGGAGGAGGAAGGAGTATTAGGCATGTTTGCCGCCTTGTGTTATTTATAAAAAATAATAAAGGTGGGATAAAAATAAAATACATAAATAAATAAATTGTTGAGTCCAGCATTTTGGATAGTCAACAAGAGAAAGGTAGTAGATAGTAGCAGATGAGACTAGCCAGGAACTGTCTGGGACAAGATATGCCTGGATCAGCCTGAAATGGCTGAAATAAGCACCTCTCTGATCCCACACACTACTGGTCATCTGACCAGTATAATGGGTGGCAAAGTGTATCAGATTGTCCCATGTGGTATCTTTCATTGGAAGCTGTCAGCTTAAGGGGCAAAACAACAGGGCTGTGCAACACTTTGTATTCAAAAGCAAAAAAGTGTTTTGGAGCTCTCCCCACCCTCCATCCGTGCAAACAGGGAGAAAGAAGATGGGGTGTTCCAAGATACATTAGTATAGGTGTCCAAATAGTGGACATCTTCCATGGGAGGTTTCATTCCTTGCTGCAGGATCCAACAATACAGAGGACATTTGCACTGTAGAAAGAGACTTGGATTCCAAAATATAATTGTTTGAAGGGACAGAAAGTCTGAGGTCAGACGATTTAGGATTTTGAAGTGCAACTATTGCCTGTCCATAACAATGATCAAGATAATACGTGCGGTCAAGAATCAGGGAACATCCTTGTTTGTTTTTTCTTAAGTTGCCACAAATGCTTAGAATGATTGTTATAGCTAATCATCTGGATTTGGATTTCTCAGATATCAGCACTGACAGTGATTTGCCTGATATTTACAGAACCTTAGAGTGTTGCCTTTTAGATGGCACCAAGAGAGTACACCTGAAGGAGAAAGTAAGAGAATTATTAGCTGAAAAACCATCTTTGTAACAGATTGCTTACTAATGGTGAGCTTCAGCAATGATATTTATTGAATCTGGAAAATACAAATTAGCAGAAGCAGCCATCTTCAATACCTGAAGATGTTCTCCCAATTCCTCTGAAGTTGAGAAGATCTATTATGCCAAAATTGCAAAGCAAAGTTCTGCCAATGAGAGAATTTTAACCAATGCCCTTCTTTAAAACAGAAGAGATACTGCATGCTTACTCCTACATTCATTTAAAGCTCAAATGAACTGGAACAACCCAATAAAGAGAACTTTGATGTTTTTTCTTGAGTTGTTTTGAGATGGGAATGTTGAAATCCCATGGGATTTCATCATTCTCATGCAGGACTTTGTGAGAGCTCAGGAATTAAATTGCTGAAAATATCTCAGATTTGGTGATCTGATCAGATTTCAGCTATTTTTAATTATATTTATAGTTTAGAACTTGCACTGCTGAATGATACCGAATGATGATACCCCACACCTGGAAATGTTGTTGAGTCCTAATATAAAACAATACATTAATTCTTGTAATAAAGAGATTATGTGGATTAAAGTTTCATCTCAAGGAAGAGAGCCAGTTTGGTCTAGTGGTTAAGGCAATGGGCTAGAAACCAGGAGATTGAGAGTTCTAGTCCCGCCTTAGGCATGAAAGCCGGCTGGGTGACCTTGGGCCAGTCACTTTCTCTCAGCCCAACTCACCTCACAGGGTTGTTGTTGTGGGGAAAATAGGAGGAGGAAGGAGTATTAGGTATGTTCCCTGCTGTGAGTTATTTATAAAAATAATAAAGGCGGGATAGAATATATATATATATATATATATATATATATATACACACAATATATATATATATATATATATATATATATATATATACACACACACACACACACACACACACACATACACACACACACACACACATACACACACACACATACATACATACATACATACATACACATACGTACACACACACACACACACATACACCCTTGCCCTTCCTTTTTACTTAAATCTTCCTTCCATTCTCTACACCCAGATTCTTCTGCTTCTTTCTTGTCCTTCCTTCCCTGCTAGTGTAGCTTTTACCAAGATATTTAAATAAGAAAAGAGCAGCTACCAGCTACATCAGTTTTGCCTACAATGTTTATTGCATGTGATTTTACCAGGTGAAGTTACGTAAGTCACTGTAATACAATTTACAAAACATGTTAACATTTTACAATGGAAGATTTGAAGCTCATAGAATAAATAGTTATCCAAAGACAACAAATGTGAAATTTGCTGGCAATGTGCTAAAGGACATCAAGCATGCCAAATATGTTAAATATTAAGATATAGCCTTTGTCATCCAGATCCGAACAAAGAAAAAAGAGCTTTATTTAGAAATCATTAATTGCCTGCTGTTGTGTTCTCTCTCTGCAAAAATGTTTGGGGTGGGAGTCCTGACTGTATCTTTGCAGTTTGGCAACACTTTCCAGGAAATGGGTATACTGTATGAACTTGTCCTTTCATTAAAATACTTATTTTTAAATAAATAACTATCATAATGAACAAAATAAATGAGAACCACAAATATAAACTTACTTGTTCAGTGAGAGGTCAAGAATAAATGTAGAACCAAAGGCTTCGATCTGGAAACTTGCCTGAGCTAGATGCACAGCCTGAAGAAAAGAAGAGAAGAATGTGAGGGCAGAAATGGAGATGAAAAACATGCATAAGAAAAACTTGGGTTATTTCATCAAATTATTCATATAAATCTGTCTCATTGGGATCTTACCCAGCTGCAGTCACCAAATACAGAGCAAAAATAATATGGAAAAATATTACTGAGTCTTATGTAAATTGTACATGTACAGCTTGCAAAGCTATCTGGGATTTTTTTGAGCTTGTAGAAACCAAAGAAGTGAATAGCAACCTCTGTAATATGGACACCACCATCTGTGAGCTGCATCCATGGTTTTCCTTGCTTCTTTGAGCACTGGAGGTCATGGGTGGCTGGATTTGAGAGATGGTTAATTCTCCTCTGAAATGAGAGTGTGTTGCTATTGGCCTTGAAAAAGGCAGTGGTGTGCCCACTCTTGAAGATGTCATCTCCTGATCCAGCCTTGCCTGATAACTATCTACCAGTCTTCAACCTTTTCTTCTTAGGGAAGTTTGTAGAAAAGGTTTTAGTGGTGGCTGAGCTACACAGGTTCTTACTGTAAATGGAGCAGATTATCTGGATTCTTTTCAGACTGGATTTGGGCTCAAGCATGGGATGGAATCAGCATTGGTCACTCTGGTAGATTACCTACATTGGCCCCTGGAGAATGGGAGTTCTCCCTCCTAGACCTATTTTACCTCTCAGCAGCTTTTGAATCCAGTGATCATGGTATTCTACTGGGCTGCTTATGGGGGCTGAGAGTTGGAGGCACAATTTTGCAGTAGTTCCACTCCTGCTGTCAGGAGCAGTTTTAGTCAATAATGGAGGAAGAAGAGAGATCGAGCCTATGGATGTTCTACAGAACTCAGGTCTTTCCCCACTTCCATTTAACATCTATACAAAACTGCTGATTTGGGGTGAGATATCAGTACACTGATGACACTCAACTGTATCTTGCCACCCCAGTCTGTACTACATACGCTGTGGAAGTTCTGGCCTGCTGTTGGGAGGCTATGACAGTCTGGAAACAAGCTTAGGCTTAATCCAAGCAGGACAGAATTTCTATTTGTCCAGAAATATTTAGGATCTAAAATGGCATCAATATTGGCTATAGATGGGGTCATTCCTGGTGAAAGGGCAGGTCTGCAATTTGGTTACCAATAGGGTTCTGAGTTTTTACATAGCTGACCCTTTTTCCCAATAGGGTTTCTGCAGTTTTACATTTTTGGCCATTTCTGCTTTTGTGACTGGGGTTCCTGTTAATGCTGTACATGCTTTCAGTCCATTAAAAACAGTGAAAATAGAATAAAAACCCATCAAAATCTCAAATCATACCTAAAACACTTACAATTTGAGCACTATGTCTGGCAGATTAATTTTAGATGAAAGAGCTACTTAATTATAAATGATTTTGGTGGGAAAAGGATCAAGAAAAAGAATCAAACAAATCTCTGAAGGATGAGACTTTTAAATCTCAATGCTGCTGTTAAAAATACCTTTTTTGTTCCCACTAGAAGCACTTCAAAAATTGGCAGAATGAGAGATGGGCCTATCAATAGTTTAGCAGGCACATATGGAAAAAATATATTTTAGGTAACTTCCTTTCAAGCTTTTTAGCAGCACTTTTAATTGAATCTGGACTCGAAATGAATTCTTAGCCCGTTAAACTGTTGTAACACAAAATTAACATGCTTGCTATACAATCAACTATCTGGCAGTTCCACAATATTTCTCAGAAACACCTTATTACTTGCAGTAATCCAGAGAGGATTTAAGGGGGCACAGCAATGCCCCTTTAGTTAAAGAGAATCCCCCCCCACATACACACATAATGTGTTAAGCCTAGGTTTTGCTGAGACAGCCCTCCTTTTGAAGGAAGTACCTCAGAACCAGGCAGACTCTCCCAAAACAGAAAAATGCCCCAGGCAGTTGTCAGCAGCAGCTTAAGAAGCCATTTCTGGTTTACCACTCCCTGCACCTGCACAAATACTTAAGCAGGGCTACTGTAAAAAGGTAAAGGTTCCCCCCCCCCCGCACATTTGTGCAGTTGTGTCCGACTCTAGGGGCCAGTGCTCATCTCCGTTTGTTAGCCGAAGAGCCAGCGTTGTCCGAAGACGCTTCCACGGTCATGTGGCCGCATGATGCGCACGGAATGCCTACCCACCGAAGTGGTACCTATTAATCTACTTGCATTTGCATGCTTTCGAATTGCTAGGTTGGCAAGAGCTGGAGCTAGTGCGGGAGCTCACTCCACACGCAGGGCTAGGGATTTGAACCTCCGAACTTGCGATCTTCTGATTGACAAGCCTGGCGTCTTACCCACTGAGCCACCACGCTCCAGGGCTACTGTATCTGACTACAAAATGTGGATAACCACTAGATGGCAGCAAAGAGTTTGAGTACTTGAAGAAGAGTGGACAATGGCAGACAGGAAGCAACAGTCTTAGCAATGGCATCAGGACTCAGGCTCACTTCCTAATGCCAGGGTTTTCTTTGATTCATGAGTTTTGGGATCTCCTAATTGGGAAGGGAGAGGGGGGTGGAATAGAAAACTTACTCTGTTCTTCATTTCCTAACAATGGCTTCATAGTAATCTATAAACTTAGTTTGATCTGGAAATCAACGTGCACACGATGTAAGAAAACAGGAGGGAACAGGAAATGTCTGGAATTACTAAAGCTACTTCATTAAAATAAACTTTTCCAACATTAGCTTCCACTCCCCGCCCCCCACTTTTTTTTCCTTTTTGCTGCATTTTTTTGCCCCAGGTTGAGCTGTATTGTAGATTAACATTAATAAATATGTAAATGTATACAAATCAATGTGTCCTGGATTTTATTCTTGGAACTCTGATCACCCTAACCAAGCCATAATTTGTTTGGTTTGGGGTCAGCATGTTGTCTAAATACAACAGTTGTGGTTTACAAACCATGATCCATAGGTAGAGCAATCTGTGATTCCAGCTAATTGAATCAATAAGCCATGGTTAAACAAACTGTGGCTTCATGTGATTTATGAATCCTGATAGTCCACAATTATAAACATTGATAGGGTTTTTACAGGCACCCGTCTTTGGCTATTTCAATAATACTAACTTGGGTCAAAGATGAGTAGTACTTGGCTGGAAGATCATCAAAAGATACTAGGGCTGTAGACTAGAATTGAAAATAAGAAGAAAATCCTAGGAAAAGGCGATGGCAAATCATTCTCTTATTTATTTATTTAGTATATTTACAGACGACATGTTTCCAGTCTAGAAGCTGGCCTGTGATAGTAGTTAAAAATAGAATTTATTTATTTATTTATTTATTTATTTATTTATTTATTTATTTAAATTTGTATTACCGCCCATCTCCTCCAACCGGGGGACTCTGGGCGGTTCACAATAAAACAAATTAAAAACGTAAATATAAAATTAGAACATCAATAAAATAATTATAAAATCCAAGTGGACTAGATGTTAATAATAAAGAAATAATAAATAACAATCAGGATCAAAAATTATACAAACCACATAAATAAAACAAACTATCTAAAATCATCAGCAAGCATCACAGAGTGACAATTCAAAACTCTAAACCAAAAGTAAATAAAAAATACATTAAAGATACATGGCATCAGCAATTAAAATCCAGTAACAAAACAAGCATGGCTACTTGGAGAGAAAGGTAGGGAATAAAAGTATGTTTTAAGACTCTTCTTAAAGAAAAGGCCAACTGGACTAACTGGGGGAGAACTGTTGCCAAGAAACCTTCATGGATGCTTCCATGCAGTCACTAGGAGGCTCAGAGTACATCTGCTTACTTTCTGCTTCCTATATTCCCACTGCTGGGACTGAACTCACAATGGAAGTTTAAGAAGGAAAGGAGATGAAGATGAGAACTTCATATGTGCAATACTGATATTAAATTCATGATTGATTGATTGATTATCTGCCACCAAGTTGTTTTCAACTTCTAGCGACCACATAGATAGATTTTCTCCATGACAATCTATCCCTAACCTGAATTTTCAAGTCTTCCAGCAGTGCACTCGTCACCACTGTAACTGAATCCATGCACCTTGCTGCCGGGTGTCCTCTTCTTCTCTTTCCCAGCATTAGAGCCTTTCCCAGAGAGCTGGGTCTTCGCATAATGTATCCAACTAGGATAATCTGATCCTCGTCATTTGTGCCTTGAATGAGAACTCTGGATTGATTTGTTCAATGATCCATCAGTTTGTTTTCTTGGCTGTCTACAGGAGTCTTCTCCAACGCCAAAGTTCAAAAGCTTAATACACTTCCTATCTTGCTTCTTCAAAGACCAGCTTCCGCTTCCATAGAGTGTTACAAGGAATACCTTGGCTTGCATGATTCTGATCTTTGTAGGTATAGACATATTAACTTTATGGCACTCCAAATTACAGTATAACTGCAGTTTCTGAAGTCATTACTTCATTATCATGGAAGACTGAAACAGATTTTCCATATATGCTGCCCCTGCGCATTCACCTTAATTTTTCCCATATCTGCAAAAGGAGATTTTTCAGAGGAGCTTTTTGCTCGCTTTCTTTCTCTGAATGGCTAACTCCAATTTATCATTCTGCATTATGCAAGCATAGAGAGAGCTAGAGCACACTAAAGGAAGAAGTTAGTTCCTTCAAGAGAAGGAAGAGTTGCTTGGCAAGGGGAAAAAATAGAATATATGTAATGTTCAACAGCAGTTGGCTTACCAGATATATGACCTATACTTAATTTCTCAAAAGGGAATTCTGAGAGATAACTCTGTGTGGAAGATAAAACATCACTTTTATGAGTGTGGGAAGGGGGAAGTTTCCAATTCAGAGGCAAGCAACCTTGCCAGTCTGAGGACCACACTTAAGTATGAGTGGAATGTCAGGGGCAGCACACTAAAATGGGGGTGGAACCAGGTCAAAAAATGGGCCTGTTCCTCCTAATGTACCAATGTGGCGGTCACCTCAAGAAGCTGCCTTTAGAAGAGAAACGGTGGGGAAACCAAGCTGGTTGAGATACAGAGATTTGTTGAATTTTGAGGAAGGTAAAAAAGCCTAAACTTAAAACAAGGGGACGATTAGAAGTGGAAGGTCATACTTGTCACTGGTTTACATTTGCACAATTGTCAGAACGATTTAACTTGGATAAAAAGATTTACAGTTTTGTTAATGAAAAAACACAATTTGAAATGGAACTTTGTACAAATAATGAACATGTTATTACGAAGATGTATAAAACGTTGTTGCAAATGAATTTAGAAAATGAGTATGTTAAAGGTTGTATGATTAAATGGACTAAGAATTTTGGGTATAATATCATGCTTGAACAATGGGAGAATATGTGGAATAAAGGTTTGAAATTTACTTTGAACTACAATCTGAAAGAGAACTTTTACAAAATGATGTATCATTGGTACCTAACACCTGATAAGTTGCCAAAAATGTTTAATGGGGTATCAAATGTTTGTTGGAAATGTCCTCAGGGTGAAGGAACTTTTTATCATCTTTGGTGGATTTGTGGGGAAGCTAAGAAATTCTGGGACCAAATATGTGTTATGATCCAAAAGATTCTTAAAGCAGATATACAGTTGAAACCAGAACTGTTCCTCCTGGGTTTGATGGACAAACAGTTCGAGAAGCAACATGGAACTTTGTTTTTATATATGATAACAGCAGCAAGACTTTTATATGCTCAAAGATGGAAAGATCCACAAATTCCCTCAAGGGAAGAATGGATGGTTAAATTAATGGAACTGGCACAAATGGCTGAATTGACAGCATTGATAAGAGAAAATACCGTAACTGGATTTGTTTCTATCTGGAAACCGCTTTTGGACTATTTGCTTGTATCTGAAAAAAATGAAGTTTTGATTTTGGGTTTTGATGATTAAATGGTTTGATTTTATAGAAATAATGTTACTTAAAGTTTAATTAATGGTAAGAGATTAAATTTGTATAATATGCATTTATATCTGTGTTGGAGAAGGTTGGAAGTCACCTTCTTCTTATGATTTCTATCTATTTCTGCACCTTTATAGTTTTTCTTTCTTTTTAGCTCTGTATTCTATCTTTTCTGTACTCTATCTTTTCTGTATTCTATCTTTTGTATTTTAACAATACTTTGAAAAATCAATAGTTTTTTAAAAAATGGGCCTGTTCATGTAAAAAAGTGGATGGGGCAAAAGCAAATGGCTGATTCACTATTAAAGAAATTGAAGTATGAACACAAAGTCTAGTTCAACATGAAACCCACATTTAATAACAAGGCCGCAAACGGCACGGGGGAAAAGGAGTCAATATTGTCTGCACAGCTTACAAAAAAAAGATTTTAAAATAACAGTACATCATAGATGAAATTATCATCTAGAGGAAAGATCAGGATTTGGATTAGGATGGTCAAGAATGGAATACAATAGAAAATGAAGGGTTTTAGAAAACATAATTGGGGAGCTGAAATAAGGATTGGTTGGAAGGATAAAAACTCAGAAACTACACAAACTATAAATAATTCTGCTCACTGACTCTTGATCCTGCTCAGATGACAGGGAACTAAGAACATTACAGAAAAGACTTGAGCAAACAATTCTATATGATTGAAAGAACAAAAAGAACTGTGATCAGAGAAATCTTGATAAACAAGCATAATTGATTAGATAAGAAGACAAGTCAGTCACTCAACTGCTTTTTCTCCTACTGGCCCCATCCTGATACAGGGATTTTACTGTTTGCTTTTCTGCAGCAGGTTGAAGATCTAAACAGAGAGTACAGAGCCTAAAGCAGGGTTTCTCAACCAGGGTTCCATGGAACCCTAGGGTTACACAAGAGGTCAATAGGGGTTCCCTGGGAGATCACGATTTATTTAAAGAATTATTTCAAATTCAGGCAACTTCACATTAAAGAGGTAAGTTTCATTCTTTATTTTTAGTTTAAGAACACTGTTAATGTATATATACAGGCCTACGTATGAAACAAATATAATAATTTTGTAACTTCTGGCCTATATTTGAGCCTGAATGTGCAGGGGTTCCCCAAGGCCTGAAAAATATTTCAAGGGTTCCTCCAGGGTCAAAAGGTTGAGAAAGGCTGGCCTAAAGCAACAGATTCAATATGGGATTTGCATGAATATATCTTCTTTTGGGCCTGTGGTTTTTCCTTTCTTCTGAGTCCTGGCCTGTTTGGGACCTTTGTTTGTTTGTTTGTTTGTTTGTTTAAAATAGTTTCATTTTGGACTTCCGAGTGGGGGAACAACGAGCTAAGATGTCTCTGAAGGAGCGGAGACGATGCTGGAGCCAAGACCGACACACCGGTGACAAGTCCGGTCCAACAGAACCTCTCCAGATAAGGAGAGGATGAGAGATCGCCCACTTGTGCTCCAGACACTTGTGCTCCTTGTGAGGAGACTGCAGGTCAACGGTCAACTTGTGGGTTTGAGTGCCAGGAGACAAGGGAAGCCATCAAGCTCTCAACCGCAATGGAGTCTATATGGACACTAGGTTCGTCAAAACTCACTTTCTAAACACTTTTAGAATATAACGATTTTAAAGTTAAAAGAGATCTTCCAAACAACAAGTTTGATAAAACTACCTGGTGAGTGATCCTTCATTCCAGAAAGAAAGTAAAAATTAATTAACAATTTAAAGATTTAAAGATATAAAGTAAATGGCTAAAAGCTAGATAAGAATTTAATCCAAGAAACTTTGAAATGAACTAAGGGACCAGACAAATTTGAGATATTTGATTTAATATTTGAAATATTATGACTTTTGCTATAGGACTTTTGAAATAATTAAAAACAAAACAGTATCTTCGTGGGAACAGAAATTGTTTAGTCTTTCAGGAAAGAGATGATAGGCTGAAGCAAAAGAAATTTCAGACAGACTATGTGATACAGAAATGAGACACTAGAGGGGACTAAAGACCCCAGGCAGAGGGGGAAAAAGAAAGAAAAGCCTGCTTTTTTACTTTTGAATTTGATGATTAGCAGTGACACTTGTAAAAATGACAGATAAAGGTAATATATTGGAGACACTTCAAAGGATTTTTGAAGAAATGGGAAAGAAGCTCACAGCTAAAATGACAGCAACAATATCTGCATATGCAAATGCATTATTCAAAAAAGATTTTGAAGAAATGAAAGATGTGAAGGAGAATAATTTGGAAGAATTTATAGACCAACAGGATGAAGAGGTAAAACAAATTGTAACCTATGCAGAAATACCAGAAAATAAAATAGAAGTTGTGGACTATAAAACAGAGATGAAAACTAAAGTGGAAATACAAATGATCAGCCAAGAGATGAAAAATGACCTGGGTAATGACTCATTATTGGATTTACAAAAGAGAATTGTTAAAGCCTTGAAGAAATTTGGATGAAGATCAAATCCTATGATAGCTTTTTAATGGAGTAAAGATTAAGATTGTTAGGAGCAAAAGAAAGGAATATAAAGTTAATCTGTTTGATCAGGGTTAAAATAAGAAATACTTTTATAAAGTTCTGGGTACCCTTTATGGACTTTTTGCTGATCCTGGACAGAAACATTTAATGATTTGTGGATTTGTAGATGGATAAGGGTTGGGATATGGGAAGAAGTGATTTATGTAATATAATATCAAAGGGGGTAGTTTTTTTGTACTTGTAAAAAAGATAGGAAGTGACTTCTTTAAATATTCTTTTTTCGCTTTTTCTCTTTTCTTTTTCTTTCTGCACTTTTCACTTTTCTTTTCTCTATTCTTTACTTTTTTTTATAAATTCACTTTGTATTATCTTTTACTATAGTTAAAAATTTAATAAAAAGTATTTTAAAAATCTCCAGCAAAGGAGCTAAAACGTGAAGGGACACCCAAGACGGGAAGGTCATGACAGAGAGGTCAGACTAAATACGATCCCTGGGGAAGGTAACGGCAACCCACCCCAGTATTCTTGCCATGAAAACTAAATGGATCAGTACAACCAGAGATATGTCAGTATACCATCAGAAGATGAGACTCCCAGGTCGGAAGATGGTCAAAATGCTACTGGGAAGGAACAGAGGATAAGTTCAACTAGCCCCAGATGTGATGGCGCAGCTAGCTCAAAGCCGAAAGGACGGCTAGCGGCCGACGGTGCTGGTGGTGAACGACGAATCCGATGTTCTAAAGATCAACACACCATAGGAACCTGGAATGTAAGATTTATGAGCCAGGGCAAATTGGATATGGTTATTGGTGAGATGGCAAGATTAAATATAGACATTTTGGGTGTCAGTCAACTGAAATGGACTGGAATGGGCCACTTCACATCAGATGACCACCAGATCTACTACTGTGGACAAGAGGACCACAGAAGAAATGGAGTAGCCTTCATAATTAATAATAAAGTGGCTAAAGCAGTGCTTGGATACAATCCAAAAAACAATAGAATGATCTCAATTCGAATTCAGGGTAAGCCATTTAACATCACAGCGATCCAAATATACACCCCAACCACAGATGCTGAAGAAGCAGAAGTAGATCAGTTCTATGAGGATCTGCAACACCTACAAGATAATACGCCAAAAAGAGATGTTATTTTCATTACAGGAGACTGGAATGCTAAGGTGGGTAGTCAAACGACACCTGGAATTACAGGTAAGCATGGTCTGGGAGAACAAAATGAAGCAGGACATAGGCTGATAGAATTTTGCCAAGACAATTCACTGTGCATAACAAACACTCTCTTCCAGCAACCTAAAAGACGACTTTATACATGGACTTCACCAGATGTCGACACCGAAATCAGATTGACTACATCCTTTGTAGTCAAAGCTGGCGGACATCTATATAGTCAGTAAAAACAAGACCTGGAGCTGACTGTAGTTCAGATCACAAACTTATTGCACAATTTAGAATCAGACTAAAGAGAATAGGGAAGACCCACAGATCAGTTAGATATGAGCTCACTAATATTCCTAAGGAATATGCAGTGGAGGTGAAGAATAGATTTAAGGGACTAGATTTAGTAGATAGGGTCCCGGAAGAACTATGGACAGAAGTTCGCAACATTGTTCAGGAGGCGGCAACAAAAAACGTCCCAAAGAAAAAGAAAACCAAGAAGGCAAGATGGCTGTCTGCTGAGACACTGGAAGTAGCCCAAGAAAGAAGGAAAGCAAAAGGCAACAGTGATAGGGGGAGATATGCCCAATTAAATGCAAAATTCCAGAGGTTAGCCAGAAGAGATAAGGAATTATTTTTAAACAAGCAATGCGTGGAAGTGGAAGAAGATAATAGAATAGGAAGGACAACAGACCTCTTCCAGAAAATTAGAAACATCGGAGGTAAATTCCAGGCAAAAATGGGTATGATCAAAAACAAAGATGGCAAGGACCTAACAGAAGCAGAAGAGATCAAGAAAAGGTGGCAAGAATATACGGAAGATCTGTATAGGAAGGATAATAATATCGGGGATAGATTTGACAGTGTGGTCAGTGAGTTAGAGCTAGACATCCTGAAGAGTGAGGTTGAATGGGCCTTAAGAAGCATTGCTAATAACAACGGTATCTCAGCTGAATATATATTTACAAATATATATTAATATTCCTGACATCAGAAATGCCACCATCAGGTAGAAGGAAATATACACACACACATATTAATAAATATTTTAATAAATATAAATATTAATAAAAGGGAAAAAAAGAAACAGAACAAATTTAATGAGAATTAATTAAAAAGAAAGAAAGAAAGAAAGAAAGAAAGAAAGAAAGAAAGAAAGAAAGAAAGAAAGAAAGAAAACTAAACTATTGAGTTTCTGACTCCCCTTTTTATACATCTGCTAATTTGCAATATTTGTAGACTTTTGGGCTCCCTTAGAAGTCAGGCTGTAAGTGATTATATTTGCCATGCTGCATGATGTGTTGTATGTATGAGAACCATTCTTGTTTAAATTTAGTTAAATGTCTATTGTGTATATATACTGTTAGTTTTGCCATTGCTGCGTATTTTCCAAGTGTAAGTTCCCAATCAGATATTGTCAGAATTATGTCTTTCTTCCACCACTGATTACATTGTACCCTGCTGATATACTACATGATCAGAAGAAGGATATTTGTCACTATACAGAGAAAGACAGACAATAGGAATAATCTATTATTAATCTGAGCAAGTCTTAGATATTATATATCTAAGATATATATACACACACACACTCTCACAGGATATACCAAAAGTCAGGCCCTATAGACAATTTATTACATAAATTACATTAAATGTTCAAATTGGCTGTTATTTTCTTCTAAACACTTATTCATTTGACACATTCATTTGACCTTTGAACATTCCTAAGGACAGTAACATTTTCTCATATGTATATGTGTATGTGTATGTGTATGTGTATGTGTATGTGTATGTATATGTGTGCATTATTATTGTTGTTGTTATTTTGTCTCTTTGAGTAAGTCTTGGCTCCTGGTAACTGCCTGGACTCCCTGCAGTTTTCTTGGGAAGATTTTTGGAAGTGGTTTGCCATTGCCTCCTTCCTAGGGCTGAGAGAGAGTGACTGGCCCAAGGTCACCCAGCTGGCTTTGTGCCTAAGGCAGGACTAGAACTCCCGGTCTTCCAGTTTCTAGCCCGATGCCTTAACCACTACGCCAAACTGGCTCTCTAATATTAATTAATAAAATAGATTGTGAGTAGCCTATGAGGCCTGACTTTTGCTATACCCCCCCACTGCACGTATGTATGTAAATAATATATGTAAAAATATGTGAGAGCTCTCATAAATGTTTCTATCTTTCAATAACTCTGGATACAACCTGAAAAAGATTTTTTTAAAAACCTAACAGATACTAATCTACATGTATCAAACTCTTCTTAGACTCTATCTTATGAGTGTGGCTGGGTCTGCCCATCACACCTAAGCCTAAAATTTGGTTTGGGCATAGCATACTGTACAGATCGAGCTGGTGTGGTTTGTAGACCATTATGGCTTAGCATGTAACTTGTTGCATTTATGCCTAATTTTTCTGAGGTCACAGTGTAATCTATATAGCAGTCTCACCTAATTTTATCTCAACAACTTTGTGAGGTAGGTTGGGCAAAGAAGACTTCTGGAGAACAAGGTATGGACTTGAATCTGATCCAAACCTTAAGCTAGGCTTCATTGTTAACCTAGCCAGTTATGGTTTATTATTTGGTTGATCACAATTTAACAAATTATCATAGTATGATGTGTGAACCCCAATCAATTACAAGTTTGTTAACTTTGCCCCTCTTCTCCCCATGTGTCTTAGTTGTTTATTGAACATCCACTTTTGAGAAAGTTTTGAAGAACTCATTTTGTGATATTATTATATATTATTAAATTATATTAAATACATTATATTATTATTCCTAATAATAAATAAATAACTTATAATCAAAAATTCCCGCAAACACAAAGCCCTTCTGAAACACAGAGAAGCCACAATGGCCTGAAGCCAGAGAATACCCGTAACAGGTAGATCCTCCCCATTCAGATTCAATATAAAAGAACAAGATCTCATCATGGGTTTATGATGTAAATCAGGTTATAATCTGAAATATTTGCTTAATAAAATATTAATATACTTAAGATTAAATATTCTCAATCTTTATTAAATAATTTCCATATTTTATATAATTGGGTGGGATAAACTTCACAATATATATTTACAGAAATATAGTTTTCAAAGTATCCAAGGAATGTACATCTAAAAACCTTGTGCCTTAATGATCCTCTAAATCCCTCTGAAGCAGTCTTAACCATAGAAAGAAGGTATTCTGCTGGGTTGGTGTCATGTAATCCCTTCATATCCCTGCTATAATTTGCGCTGTATATTAATGAAAAGCAGAAGTAGCTGTATTGACCATGAGAAAAGAATAATTGCTATTTGAGATGATACCTTTATTAAACCAACTCAAGGTTTCAAAATTGCAAGCTTTTGAATTTAACGTTCTTAAAATTCTTCATTCAGCAAATTAGTAGACAAAAAAAGGAGGGAGGCATGCATTCCATGGTTCAGTGGTTATGCAGCTTCTGAGTGGATAAACAGTACACATATTGTTCAAAAAAGAAAAATACCCAGGACTCCTTAAGTGTCTTATATACAGCTGAAGCTTCAAAGATCTTTCCTCTTTTGAAAAGAATATTTGATGCCAAACTGATAGATATTGGCAGAACTGTAAGGTAAAGGCAAAGGTTCCCCCGCACAGTCGTGTCCTCTAGGGGCCGGTGCTCATCTCCGTTTGTTAGTTGAAGAGCCAGCGTTGTCCGAAGACGCTTCCGCGGTCATGTGGCCGCATGATGCGCACGGAACGCTGTTACCTACCCACCGAAGTGGTACCTATTCATCTACTTGCATTTGCATGCTTTCGAATTGCTAGGTTGGCAAGAGCTGGGGCGAGTGCGGGAGCTCACTCCGTCACACGGGGCTAGGGATTCGAACCTCCGAACTTGCAATCTTCCGATCGACAAACCTATTGCTTTACCATAACATGAGCCCACTGGACACATTAGAAGGGCAGAACAAGGTAGCAGGTTGCCAGACAACTCTGAGCTGACAACTTATCCAACAATGTATGGAGTCCAACTGGTCCCTTATATATTCCTTTTAGGTAAGACTACTACAACTACTATCTCCACATCCATCCTGAAAAATGAAGAGTCATTAAGGAGTTTACCTCTGATCTGGAACTAGCGCTATTCTATCTCCTCCCTCACCCTATTTTTTCCCTAAAAATTAATGTAAAATCTTTAAACCTGTGAAAACACCTTTGTGGATGATGCTTTTTTGGCTACCTAAGGATTAATATTTGGAATACTTGCTATTAAAAGATGTAAAAATTACTTCAAACATTTTAGTTGCATCGGCAAAGCTAGAGACTACTATATTCTTAATGCAGGCAGAATTAGTGCATTAATTAATGACTGAAATACAAAAAACCTCTTGAAAGAACTGTCTTCCTCTCTTGCTGGGCAGAAGAAGGACAGAGAACTTAGGAAATGAACACTGCTGCTCACAATAATCCTTACTTTTTCAGGATAGTAATAGCAAGACCATAGTGGAATGAAGAGGGGGAATTGCTGCAATTGCACCAACACATCTATCAGCCAAGTGGAGGAAGATGAGAAACAGTGTTGATTTAACCCTAGAAATGGGTTATACCTCATCTGAATAACATTCTCACAAAACCAAGCCCGCCTCACTTATTTATTTTACCAATTATCTATCTTAGTTCATGGATCTCTTCCAAAGTCATCATCTTTCATAAGAGTTTGGACCTTTTAAATAACAAAATTATCCCTATACTTTTCTTATTTGGGATAATGATTTACACCTACACACACATGCAAAAGCGATGAGTGATGAGTTAGTGCCAAACCCTCGTGATTCAAAGGAAAACACAAATGTGTTGTGTAAGCACTGGGGTCAAATCAGCCTTGCACCACCACGTCTTATATTGCTTCCTAAAAAGTCACTTCTAAAGGCTGCATTCTAGAGCTGCATTCAGTGTAACATAGAAGTCTGCGGTAAGAGAAAAATAATCTCGAAAGATCAAAGAAGCACAGATCCTTGTGAATCTCCATCAGGTGTACTGTCACTCTGGATTTGTTATTAAAGTTTACCATGATCAATAGATATTAATTTCATGTTCTTCAGTGTTGGTCCTGTACAGATATATACCACTGGGACTGCCCTGTTTTCTTCATCTGACAGCAGTTTCTTATGTTTCATCAGAAGCAGCTGCCAAAGGTCTCCTGAGCTTCATCATAATGGGTCAGGTGGCACACAGACTTTACTCCTTTGCTTACTGAACTGATCATGGATTTCTTTGGGGAGATCCCTTTTGGAATCAGCCATATTATTCCATGAGCTATGAGTTAATGTCAAGCCTTCATGATTCAAAGGAAAACACATCACATTATTAATGATTAGAAAAAGTTCTAGTCTTTTAATTTGCATTAATAGTATGATCAAAAAATTAAGAAGCCTCCTGTCTGTTAAGAATGTAGATGGCTGGGTCTTCAATCCTAAACTAACCATAAGTTTGACCAGTAGCAAGGTCACATATTTTTATGATAACACATCATCTAGAAATGGCTATTTGACTGCTGAAACTCTACCTTTAAAGAGGAAATGGAACATCCATAAAAGTGCTGCAATATGTGCTCTCAAATAAATCATAACTAGAGGGACAAATCACATTACTTTGGGAAGAGATCAATAAACAAGGGACTAGAAACTCTAATAAACATACATGAAATCACAATGGACTAAATTCCAAGCAGTCTTCTAAATTTCTCTCAGAGTACTAAGTTCATTCATATTGCTTGTCTGATATATATGTGAACACTGCAGGCCTTGATTCGGCTAAGGCTAATAATTTAAACATTCAATTGAAACAATGAAACAAGTAAATAACTCACTTAAGTGCCACTGTTTTCAATAGTATTTAGCCAAGACTAAGTTTAGCTACATGAAGATGCAGTTTTAGTGAATATATATATCTACCTACTAAAGATAAAGAATTTGGATCCATAACATACCAAGGTCTCCTATACCAGTCACATGAAAGATATTATTTAGTCTCTACTGTGTCCCTTTCTCCAGTTCAAGTAAGTTGGTTAAAAAGGAAAAAGATCTCAGCCTCTAAAGATAATAGAAATCTATGGTTTATATTCCTTTATTTTCTCTACAGTACTGGTACTAAACCTCACAACTAACTGACAGCCATTCCTGGCACCTAAAGCCAATGCAGCAATAATATTACAGAGGTATAACCGATCTGCTGAATAGACATTCTTAAAGTAAGACAATCCCTCAAGGGACAGGACTATTTTGAGCCACTGTACTGAATGTTCCTTTTTTTAAAATTCTTACCTTATTGTGTTTTTGCTGGTGTCTTGTCCTAGTATCCAAAATATGGTAGGGACTTTCAGAGTCTTTGTTCAAATAATAGATAAGTCTTGAAGGCAATGTGATTTCTTTTTGGAATGCACTGCTGTAATTGTTATTTTTGCTACTACTACTGTTAGTCTGTTGAAATGCAGTGTCCTCATTTGCCAGTATGGTTTCTGTTTTTTCCAAAGTTTCATTCCAATGCATAGCTAGGGAAGACAAATAAACCTACATTAAATCACAGAGGAACTGAACACTTTATATAGGATGCTTTAAATTCTGTAAATTTTGCTTCAAAAGGATAATATTGTCATTCCCATGACTCCAACATGTCTTATTAAAATATTTCCCAATCATGCAGTACTTAATACAATGTATTTTATATAATATATCTAAACATACAGAAAATCATTTTTCAGAAACCCCAAACATCACAACTCTGTCAGTTTTCTTCAGAAACATCGATCAGCAAAATCTGTGAAACTGCTGCAAACTTCTCAAACCCTGAATTCATGTGTCCACTGAATATTAATCATTTCCCTTTACATAAGGGCCACTTCTCACTTAAACTGTAAGGATGCCAATTCTAAGTACAGTTATTAAACAGAACTATCTCAAGAAATTCAGTTAGACCTCTTTCAAAATAAACATTGAAGTATATCATGCTGAACAAAATATGTATTTCTTTGTGCAAAGTTCTCTTAAGCTGGGGAGCTCCTTTTCTGTATTGTCGAAGGCTTTCACGGCCGGAGTTCGATGGCTGTTGTGGGTCTTCCGGGCTGTGTGGCCGTGTTCTGGAAGTTGTGGTTCCTAACGTTTCGCCAGCATCAGATGCATCAGATGGCCACAGATGCTGGCGAAACGTTAGGAACCACAACTTCCAGAACACGGCCACACAGCCCAGAAGACCCACAACAGCCAGCTCCTTTTCTGTTTGCATATTCCATGTGATTTTCAATTCAATCCTAAATATCCATCCCTGAACAGAAACCCTCTTCACGCTGCTTCCTACACTCTTTATGTAAGATCCACAAAAAAATAACAATTCTGACAACCTGCCAATAATATTTTGCTGCATCAGCACCTTTGGAGATCACATCTTGCCCATCACCATAAGCCTGTATTTGCACCATATATCTATATATATACCAATCAAGGATCTTCAACATGAGAACAAGAAGTTTTTTTCTCTCTTTCACAAATGTATGAAGGAAAAGAAGGAAGAAGAAGAATCCAGCTGTAGTCACAATTAACTGAAGATGATCAAACAAAATTCTATCATCACGACAGAAACTGTGTCAATGAATCTGTGTGTAGAAGGAGCTGTATGCCCATACTTAAGTGTGGATGATCACGAAGGCTTCTCACCACAGGGAGCAAAACACGGGATGCTGTATCAGGTCTGTCATAATCAGGGGACTAATATGACGGGGGGAATGATGAGGGGCAGGTGGGTCCAAAGGCATACCGGTTAAGAAAGAAAAAACAGATGGCGGGTTTATTGTTTATCTGCATTGGCATGTAACCAAAAAGGCAGAAAATCGCAGGGCGAAGGAGAAGAGAGCTGCCTTGCCTAACACCACACGCTGCGGAGGAAGAAAGGGAGATCCCAGCCCATTTTCCTCCAGCACTCACCGGTGTCCGCAATGACCCCCCAGCTCTCCGGGCGTCCCGAGCAGAACAGCAGGAACGCCAAAAGGAAGCGATGGACGCGGAAGAAGCTGAGCAGAGGCAGCCGCGCCAGGCAGGCTGAGGAGGGAGCGTTAGAGGATCGGCGGCGCCGGCAGCTGCCAGAAAAGGGCTGCCGCAGAGAACTTCTGCAAGGCGGCTTCATGGCTCATAGCTTTCCGGGGGGCAGGGCGGGCGGTGGTGAAGGGAGACGCCTGCCTCGTCTGAACTGTGAGGAGGAGCGGGGAGGGGGCGGCGGCACTGCCCCCTTCCCGTGGAAGAAGCCGGCGGTCGAGCGGCTCACGCAGCGGCGGTCACGGCACTTCTTTCCTCACATTGCAGGGGGACGAAGGGAAGACACGGCGCAGTGACTCCGCTTTTTGTTCCGCTGCTGCTGCTGCTGCTGCTGCTGCTGCCTCCACCGCGACACCTTCCTACCACCTACCGCCTCTGTTCCATTGTCTGCAGGCGCCCCTCCTGGGAAGAGCAAAAGCAAACCTCGGCGCACCTCCTCCGCAAGACTCCAAGGCTCTTCTCCGCCGCCGCCTTCTTCCTCCTCCGGCTGCTGCTGCTCGCGCTCTTCTCGCCCTCTCTGCCATTCACCTTTCAATGCCCCGCGCGCTGCACAGGATGACGTCGAGACCCAGCCACATTCTTTCTGCCCAGCAGCTGCAGCAGCCCATTCCGTCACGGGGGAGGGGGGCGAATGGGCCGGGGGAGGGGAGAGTTAAAAGAGCGCGCATGCGGGGGGTGGCGGGGGAGCAGATGCTCCCTGAAGCTCGTGAGAAGAACGAGGCGGGGCATGGCGGGCGGGCGCGCGCGGGGGGGGGGGGGGAGCGTTAGAGCCTAAGAGGCGAGCGAGAATAGTAACCAGGTGTCGTGATGCAGCATCTCGGGCTCTGACAGGGGACGAGCGGCCCGGCCCTAAGTCCTGCATGCGGCGTTCCGCCCGCTTTGTGCCCGCGCAGTTCTTGTGCCTGCGCCCTCTTCCCTCGAGATTTGCTGCAGTGGCAAGCCAAAAAGGCGCGCGGGGGGGGGGGTGCTGAAGGGAGCTGCATTATTTCAACAGCTGACATGCTCTTAAATCTCGTGCTTTCATCGCCGCTCAGGACCATCAGTTACCAGCCTTTTCACTTTCAATTGGTTCGTGCCTCTCCAGCCATATTCTGGGTCTTTCTTCTCAGCAGTTTCCGACCAGTGAATAAATAATTGCAAACGGGCACCTCAGGCATTGCTTAATGTTATTGGTGAACGAGAGGACTGAACTGTAGAGGTAGCTGCTTTATATAATCTAGGGAATTATTACGAAGAGCCTGGGAAGGAGAAACCATTTTTATCCTATGGCACAATCAACACACTGGTGGTAATTTACTCCTAATGTAAAAGGTTGATACTGAAAGAGTTCCCTTGCTGAAGCCGTGATCTTCCTGACAACTTCGTTGTTCGTCTTTAGTCATTCAGGCGCTTCCAACTCACAGACCCAATGAACTTCATTTCACAAGGATTGTCTGTCAGCAACTGCTTCTCTCGGTGTTTCAAGCGTTGCTTGTTGTCATCAGTGAAAGGTTCTAGTCTCCTTGTTTTCTGACAGCCCTTTTGACTGTTTTTTTTATTTTTCCAAGCGTCAGATTTTTCTCCAGTGACTTTGTATTACCTGCCCAACTATTTAAGCTTTAGCATCGCTATTAGTGCTTCCAGTGGTTTTACTTCATCTAGTTTTGAACGATTTGTTCTTTTTGCAGTCCAAGTATTCTCAATAACTTTACCCAGCACAACAAAAAAGCATTTTTTCCCCTGATTTGGCCTTTTTGAAGATCCAGATTTCACAGCAACCACAGCCTTGACAATAGCACCTACGTGGTCCATGTGACATCTCTGCACTTTAATATAGACATCTGTTTCATGGCAATAGTCACCATCCCTGTGAATTTTTAGAGCCCAGGAAGATGAAGTTTGTTACTCTGGCAATTTCTACACCTAACTGCACTGGGTTGGTATCAGCGGCATCAGTGGGGAGGAGGCAAGATGGCAGCTGTAATCAGAGCCCCGCCTCTTTTGTGTGTTAACCCTAATTTTATTAAAACAAATACAATGGAAATACAATGGCTTCTATGGAATTCATTGTGCAGAACGAATCTCCATGGGCAATCATATTTTTATTGATTTCAGCTCTTTGCCTGATAAAGATGCAATAAGTTCCAGTTAGCACATCAAATAAATGTGAAGAATGGCTGATGTTATTATTTTCAAAAGAAAATTGGCCATTCTTTCCTGTTATTAACAGACCTTGCACCAACCTGAGTCCTTTTTGCTTCAGGTATTTGCTTTTTGCTTTGACGTGTTTACTCAGAAATAAATTCTACTGATTTCAGTTGGGGTCAGTCCCAAGAAATCTAGCCTACATTTATAAAAATGTGTTTCCTATTCCTCCTTAAGTCTTTTTCCACCTGCAGTTTGGGGCCTCCATTATATCTAGAACCATCCTTTTAACATTCTTTCTGCTTTGTGAAGTTTTGCTTCACATCCAACTGGCACAAGAAACCTGGTGAGGTTAAACTGTTGAACTGTTGAACTTTTGCAATATTGGATTGCTTTGTTTACCACTCCTGAATGTAATTTTAATATTTTTGATTCTGTTAAGATTTAACAGAAGTTGGAATAGAAGATGCAATATAGCTCATTTTGCCCACTTCAATAGTCAGATCTTGACTTCCATCCTTGCTAAGGATGGGCCTTTAGGAAGATAGTTCCCAGGGAATGCACAGCTGCCAGTTCTTTAGCTGGTGTTGGTCCTCATTCGCATTTAGTTCTTCCCAAGAATCTAGGATGTCGTAATGTATCGTCGTAGTATATATGCGGATCCAATAAGTGTGGCTTTTTTGTAATTGACAGATGGAAATTCTGTCAATGCGCAGATTTTCTAAGTGCCATCCAAGGTTTTTTAGAATGACACCCAGTGTGCCGATAATCACTGGGACCACCACTGCTGGTTTATGCCATAATCTTTCAACTTCAATTTTTCAGATATTGATACTTTGTGATCTTCTCCAGTTCTTGTCTTCTATTCTACTATCCCCTGGTATTGCCATATAAATTATCCACACTTTCTTCTTTTCAACCACAGTTAAATCTGGTGTGTTAAGCACCAGGACTTTATCGTTTTGTATTTGGAAATCCCACAATATTTTAACCTGCTCATTTTCAACTACTTTTTCAACTATATGTTCCCACCAATTTTTAATTACTGGAAAATGATAATTTATTATTATTAATTTATTGGCAGCCCAACTCCAATCGACTCCAACTTTCCAGGCCTCTAAGGAGAATAAGCAGACAAAATGTGCATTGTATCAATCAGGACACCTCTAGATCAGTTGCTATTTGTCTAATTCTTATCCATCCTCGTATATTCATGGCCAGCTGCCAGGATGGCAACACCTACAGGCATCTGGGAAATTCATAAGCAGGGCCCCGACATGGTCCATTGTTTGCTCAGGCACCTGATAAACAGAAGTACCTCACCTTAGAACATGAACAACTGCATTATCCTTCAGTCAGCATAAATCCATTTATTTCGGAATCTTTGGTTGTAGTTTGACCTGATAGCAATCCATTTCCGCACATAGGTATACTTTGCCTGCTCAATCAATAGAGTTTATTCATAAGTAATGGTCTTCAGGGGATGACAGTCTTTGAAAGAGGCAATTTGCATCAGGACTCCCTGAATAAGTAATGACAGAAAGATTAAACCTTAATCAATGTACAATCTTAGCATCCCCCCTTTTTGTGCTGAAAAGGGGGAATATGTAGGTATTGCTGTAGTGAAGTTCAAGTTGGTAAGAAAGGATTAAGGGAAAGACCATTTGGCCTCAATTTTTGGTGGTGAAACACTAGGAGACTATGCTCTTCTCTCACGGGAAGAGATCCTAGTCTATTCAACTGAAAGATCAGGAAGCCCTTTCCTGTATCCCTTCCTAGGGAAGAGAGGGGAAAACATGGCTCCAGGTCTTCCATGGGCAGAATTGAAAGGAAGCACAGGGGGCAGTAAAATTGTAGTTCCTAAACTCTGCTTGTTTGAGGTTTGTGTGAGTTTACGTGCAATTGCTGATTTCTGTGAATGGGCATAAGAATTGTTTAGATTAAAAGACCAGATTTACATTTTGTAAAGGAAGAGCTATAACTTGGGATATCCAGGGTTGAGACACCTTGAAACAAAGACTTTGAGGTCACTTACCAGTGTTTCCCTGTTCTTTGCCGTCTGCCTCGGGGTCCGCAGCAAGCTGGGATGGCGTCAAGATGACGACATGTGCGGGGGGATATCATAATGCAAGCTCTGTCCTCTCCTACTGGCTCCCCAGTGGCTGACAAAAGGACATAATTCACAGGTTTTTCTCACTTGTATGCTTCCCCTGCCCACAGATGCCTTTGGCGCCACCCCTCACAGCTGTAACTGATAGGAGGACTGCACCTATTGCTGCAAGCTGTCTTGCTTGCACTGTGTTTTAGGATGCCCTTATCTCTTTTTTTTATGAATAATTTTTATTAAAAGGAGATTTTGCAAAGATTTTTTAAAAACCAGAAACATAGAAGAAATAGAAAAAGAGATTATAAAAGGGTAAAAGAAAAAGGGAAGAATAAGAAAAAAGAAAGAAAAAGAAGGGTATCTAAAGAAGCGACTTCCAGACTTCCGGTGGGGGATTGACAACTTGAGATGTCTCTCTGCAATCTCAGAGGTAGACCGGGCAGTGCGGACCTTTCTTTGGCTTAGGCAGGTCTCCTTAGAGCCCAGAAGTGTTATCCGGATTAAGGAGAACCCCAGGAATTGCCCCATCTGTTCTCGGGACAGCTGGACGCAGCCAGAAGACTGCAAAACAGCGATCGACCGGTAAGCTAGCAGCTGGGAGGCGGGGTTGCCATCTTTTCCTAAGCCATGTTGAAGCCTCCAACAGACTCAAAAGCTGCCCACCCCATTTCTAAAACACCATTTTTTTTCTTTTTATTTGTTATTAAGGAGAGGCTTTTTGCAACAAAGAAATGCAGAACCTCTTGGTGATTTTAATTACTTTTGGAAGTTATTAATTTGTTAATTTGGCTTTTTTAATCTATTTTTTCTCTCTTTTCTTTTAAAATTGTATTGTTGGATTTAAAGACTTTTGCCTGTTTACTGTTTACTGTGTTTTTCACAGTTTGAAGGATTACAAAAGAATATCCACTTCATTGCATTTGCGGAGCTGAGCTTTGATCTATCTGCATTTGTTCCCGTGATAATGGCTTGGTTTATTCTTACTCTCCCACCTTCGCTTTAATGTCTAATCAGCCTTTTGCCTAATATCCTGAGGCACTAAAGAGTGCCATAACATTCTGTGGAGGGATATGGAAGATTTTAAAGATATCTTTAAGGAGTTCTACCTTAAGGTTACTCATACTCTGGAGCACCTTTTAGAACTTGTGGAAACTAAAGACTACCAACAAAACTGAAAAGGAGGAAAATGACAAGGGTGAAAGTTATTTCGAGAATAATGTTCCTGTTTCAAAGAAGAAAATGATGAGTAACATCCCAAAGCCAAAAAGTGAAGGGAAGAAGATTCGCCTCTGGAATGTCAATTTTGAAGAAGGAAAAGCTTTGGGCATAAAGGGAACGGATATGGCTGCACTCTTAGAATATCGAGACCGAAGACAAGATTTAAGCCTCAAGGGACGGAAGGTCTTTGAAGATGAGTTGGACTTTACAAGGCAGGTCGAGGATTGCAAGGAGAAAGCCTTGTGTGTAACAGTGAGATATACACTATAAAGGCCTTAGTTTACTTTGAAGTGGGTTAACTGTTTAATTGTGCTTATTAGGATGGTCTTTTAAAGGTTTAGACAGATGTTTTTGTTTTGGGGACAGTGAATTTATCTTGGGTAAAAGGATATTAATAAGGTTATTGTTTAAATATGTAATGGTGGAAATATAATGTTTAACTATATAAATGCTTTGGTTAGGAGTAAAATTGTAATGAAGAAGGTTAATATCTGATTATCTGTCTATTGGGGGAAATTTATGTTATAAAAATGTTTCTTTTATATATGCATCTCAAGGGAAAAACAGTTTGTTTTAGAGGAAACATTATATTGAGAATGGAAATGTTTTATAGAAGTGATGATTATTCCAGTTTAAATTAGAGTAAGAGATTGATATTGAGTTATCTATATCTTTGTTGTAGAAAGTTGGATGTCAGTATGTATATAGTATGTAGTAGGGTTTTTTTTTTGTATTTTTACACTTTTTATTTCTTTTTTTCTTGTAGTTTACTTTATTTCATTTCTTGTAGTTTTTATGTATTTGTTGAAAAAAATTAATAAAGCTTTAATTTAAAAAAATTAAAAAATAAAGAAGAGACTTCCAATCTTCTTTGCAGCAGTTACAAATGTAGCAATTACCATCTCCACCCTCCCATATTGCATATCATAGTTCCCTTGCTCCCATAAACAAACCTTTTAAATAAATAAATCCCAAAATCAGCAGTTCAGTTTTATCCATTTTCAGCAAAAATCTATAAACAGTTTCCAGTCTTTTATAAAAGTAGTTGTAGTTTTGACAGGGTGTCACCCTGCCATGGCACCAGGAAATACATTTCATCAATCTGTCAGATACACAGGGTGGTTTGGTGGTGCCTAGCTGCAAAAACACCGGACATGTAAAACAGGAAAGATTCCTGTCAATGGGGATTTCACTTCACACCTAGGTGAACGAATCAGCACCCTGGACAGATCAAAGGGAGCTGCTGTTGCGGTAGTGGATTCAAACCTGGAAGCTGAGAGACAGACGAAAGGAAGATCAACCGCACAATTGGGCGGGGGGATTCATAGGCTTTTAAATCGTTGATGGGGGAGCCCTATTCATTCGAATCTTTAACGTGTCATGGATCACTAGCATAATAAAGATTCCTTCATGTTCCTCTGTGACAGAGTACACCCCACCATGGTCTCTAAACGTTGAGGGAGACGCAGAGGGGGAACTGATCTGGGCGGTGCCTACCCACAAGGGGAGCTCCTACTTCAGGCAGCTGACACTGGAACGAGAGGTAAACTGGAGGCTCGACTGAATGGAGGAACATATGGGGCACCTACAAGAAGTGTTTGAGAGGTTGCTAAGGAGATTGGACCCAGGAACGCTAGATGGAGCAGCAACAAGGGGTCGGCTGCATTTCAATGGAGAGGCTGGCGACCTCGAGGTGGAGGAGAGATGCCGAGTAACAGGAAGGGTGCCTGTCAACCCCCCTCACCACTGAACCCCAGCCAGAGCAACAAATCAAATGCAAGAGACAGATGGGCCCATCGGAGCATGAGACATGAAGGTAAAGTTTGGCGGGGATCTGAAAACCCTGGACTGCTTCCTGACCCATGTCAGAAACTCCATGAGAGAGTATGGGGGATTGTTCTGCTCTGAGGACTCCAAGGTGAGCTATGTATCAACTTGCCTCAAAGCAGAAGCATTGGACTGGATAGTAGAGATGCATGATGTGGGATCCCAAGAGTTAGAAGACTTCGATGGGTTTATGGGTTCCCTGAGAGATAGATTTGAGGACCCTCTCTCTAAACTGTGAGCCAAGATGAGCTTGCAGAGCATCAGGCAAGGGAACCGGTCAGTCTCAGAGTATGCTATGGCAGGGGTCGGCAAACTTTTTATCCCGGGAGCCATTTTGGCATGCTCGTGCACATTTTGAAATGCTCGAGAGCCAGGGGGCGGGGTTTGCGGGCGGGGGCCAATCGTGTGGAAGGGGGCGGGGTTTGCGGGTGGGAGCCAATCACGTGGAAGGGGGCGGGGTTTGCGGGCGGGAGCCAATCACGCACACTTAGGGCCTGCTGGTTCCCTTGGCGCGTCGCTCTCTTCGACGGGGGGGAGCGGGCGGCCAGCCCTCTCCCCGGGGTCTGAGTAAGTCACGACGGGCGGGCGGCGAGCGAAGCATCGTCCCGCCTCCTCCTGCCGTTGCCTCGCACCCTCCGCTCCTCTGTTCCTCCTCCTAGCGAGGCGCCTCTGCCGTCGCGGGAAAGCCCAGCTGCGGACGGCGAAGGAGGCGCTCCGAGCCACCTCCGCTGGGAGGGCGCGGCTGCCTGGGCACTCCCGCCCTGCCCGGCCTCCCCTGCCGGGCCCTGGAGGGGCTCCCAAGGCTCTCCGCCTTGCACGCTCCCAGCGGGGCAAAGGCAGCGGGCAGGCGGCCGGTGGCCCGCTCCAGCCGGGCGCTTTCTGAGGGCCGCGCCGCGCCACCGTGGCCGGCTGGAGAACCCCCACCCTGGGCTGCGGGAGGGCGGTTTGCCCATTGCTCGGGCTTCTTCCAGGTGGCCTACCTTTCGGGCGCCCCCGGGGTGTGTGGGAGGCTCCTATCAGTCCCGCCACAGCCTCCCTGCCGCAGCCAGCTGACCGCTGCCCACCTTGACAATCAGCTGGCGGGGGAGGGTCCCGGCCTCCGCGCACTGCCGGCAAAATGCGGCTGCACCCGAAGGGGCGCAGGGACGGCGCGCCTCCCGAGCGGAGCGGGAGAACCTGCAGCGACGGGACACCGCAGGCCTCGCCTGCTCAGGCCGTGGAAGGGGCAGCCCCACCTTGCTCCCGCAGCCCCTGCCGGCCTTTCCGCTTCCCATCTGGCGGCTCCCCGGCCTCCGCTTGTGCCTCCTGCGCCGAACGAACTCCATGCCCCACCACGCATACACGGACTGAAGCAGACCCTGGGACACAGGGATGAGTGGGGAGGCAGGCAAACAGGCAGGGCCGATTTGGCTCTCCCCCGGCGGATGGGCGGCCCGTGTCCTGGAGAGCCTTGCGCTCTGCGGAGGGAGAGCCTGGCGCCGTGGGAAGGGTTGTGCGGTGCCCGCTCGGCCTGCCTGTTTGCATGCCTCCCCGCCCATCCCTGTGTCCCAGGGTCTGCTTCAGTCCGTGTATGCATGGTGGGGCATGGAGTTCGTTTTCTCCTCCCGATTGCCCGTTGGAAGGGGCTGCTGCCATTCACGAGCTGAGCTCCCGCTTCCGCCTCCTGACAGATTTGAGATTTGGCTCTCCCCGGCGGCCGGGCGGCCCACATCCTGGAGAGCCTCGCATTCTGTGGAGGGAGAGGCTGGCACCGCGGGAAGGGCTGTGCGGCGCCCGCTTGGGGCCCCTGCCGGCCTCAGCCCCTTTGCCAGGTGGGGTGGGGTGGGGTGGGGAGGGGGGCTTTTCCTTTCCCTGGGACTGAAGAGGCACGGCGGGGTCTGGGGGCTTTTCTTCCAGGGGTCTCGGCCTCTCTAGTCCGGGGCATCTTGTCTGCCTGCGGCTGCCCCACACGCATTTGTGCGTGTGCGCGCCCGTGTTTGGCCACCCGCCAGCCGGAGGGACAGAGCCAGGCCCCCTGAATGCCGAGGGGCCCGCAGGTCGGGCATCCCCCAGCTCCCATCCGCGGGGCTGCTCCGCCTTCGCCAGCCCCGAGCCTCGCTGCCCTGGACCTCGTCTGAGGAAAGCGCGTGGGGCTGCGGCGCAGGAGGCGCAAGCGGAGGCCGGGGAGCCACGGCCGCTGCCAGATGGGAAGCGGAAAGGCCGGCAGGGGCTTTCTCCAGCCGCAGCAGCCCCTGCAGCCGCTCCTGCGCCGCCTCCGACAGCGCCGCGTCCCGGGCCAGCAGCGCCTCCCTGCCGCTCAGTGCGCTCGGAGAGACGGGCCTGAAGGGGCGCAGAGGCCGGAGAGGGAGCCCCTCCGTCTCCCCTTCTCTCCCTGCCTCGCCCGCCCGCCAGGCGCGGAAGCGCAGCCACCTTGACGTCAGGCGCCTGGGTGCTGCACGAGCAGGTCGAACATGTCCCCGCCGTCGCCTGGGACCTTAGCGATGGCGAGGGGAGGGCGCCGAAGCTGCGGTCCGGGCTGGGCTGGGCTGGGCTGGGGCCAGATCCTGTGCTCCTGATGACCTTGTTTAGCCCGCCTCTCTGCTCCCCTTTGGTGCGCGCTGATTGGTGGAGGTGTCCTTCCTTCTGAGCCTCCACCAATCAGCGTCTCTGTTTCTTCCCCAGGGTTCGCGCTGCTTCCGGAGACCGGCTTTCCGGATGTCGGGCGGCAGACAGAGAGAGAGAGCCAGAGCCGAGGGGCCAAACAGCCAGATCTGGCTCGCGAGCCGCCATTTCCGACCCTTGTGCTATGGAGTTTAAGAGGCTAGCTGGGAAGTTAATAGACTGGCCAGAGTCCCTGAAAATCAATTACTTTGGGGGGGTTGAACCCAGAAATCCTCAAATGGGCTCTAATGAGGGGTGATCCCCGGACCTTAAGGGAATGAATTTGCCTAGCCAGCGAAGTGGAAAATGTGCAAATGCAAGTTAAGAAGCAGCAGGGTACCGCAGCAATGGGGAAGTGGCTCGCACCACCGGCTCCTTCACCGGAGAGACAGGGAACTTGTAGATCATGGAGAGAGGAGAAGGAAGAAAGAGCAAAAGAGGGACAATGCTTCTGGTGCGGCAGGGAAGGTCACTGTATTGCAAACTGCCCGCAAAAGGAAGGTCATCATATTGCAAACTGCCCGCAACAGCAGCTCCGATGAGGAGTAAGGTGGGAGAGAGCGGCACTCAGATCCCCGGAATGAAGACCAAGGGAACCGTGGCCACCCTAATGAGTAACTGGTTTCATGAAACTTTCTCAGAGGAGAGCTCAACTGAGGAAGAATCCCAGATGGTGGGAAACGACAGGAGCTTGTTCTAAATTGCACCAAAGAACAAGCTAAAGCCAGGAGGCACAAAGACCCGATGGTGAGTAAGGTTTGCCCAGCAATGGTGGTGAAACTACAAATAGAAACATTGGGGGGCGAAGGCCACGTGAACCTAGCAGGCCTACTGGACTCGGGGTGTACTAGATATTTAATCTACCCCACTCTGGTGACGGGACTGGGACTGAGAGTGAGAAAGTTGAAGGAGCCCATCAGCTTCATTCAACTCGATGGGACAGAGATGAAAGGGGGGGCAGTGGAATAATGCACCGAAACAGTCCAAATGCAGATAGGAAGCCACATGGACACCTTAAGATTTATTGTAGCGCCTACGGCTGATCAACCTGTGGTGCTAGGACTAGCCTGGTTGAAGGCCAGAAACCCCCAAGTGAACTGGGAGACCAGGAGCTTAACGTTCAGAGACGGGGCGTATGAGGGATCAACCCCAGAGGAAGGAAAGACAGAACCTGAGCTCATAGGTACAGCGACTGAACCAGAAGGTGGTGTGTGACAGGACAGCAAGACGAACTCATCCCCGTGCAATACAGAGATCTAAGAGATGTGTTCAGGGAGGACAAGTGTGACCAGCTACCCCCCCATAGGAAGACGGACTGCGCCATAGAAATAGAACCAGGAGCCAGTTTACCCAAAACAAAGCTGTACTCCATGACTCCCAAGGAACTAGAGGCACTACAGGAGTTCATTGACAAAAACGTAGCACAGGGGTTCATTCAACTTGCAACCTTGTCAATGGCTGCCCCCATCCTATTCAGGACCAAGAAGGATGGATCATTGAGGCTGTGCACTGACTACCAGGGGTTGAATGCCATCTGCACAACTAATAAGTACCCCTGCCACTGATGAAGGACATGCTAGCACACTTGTTGAAAGGGAAGATCTTCACTAAACTGGATCTAAGGGAAGCATATTTTCGGGTGCGAATCTGGGAGGGGGTTGAGTGGAAAACAGCATTCAATTGCCAACTGGGTTCATTCCAATATTTAGTAATGCCTTTCAGATTAAGGGGGGGGGGTGTCAGGGTCTTTATGCACCTGATAAATGAAATATTGCATGACCTTTTGTACAGGAGGGTGTTAGTATATTTAGAAGATATATTAATCTACTCTGAAAAGATGGAGGAGCATGTGACTTTGGTGAGAGAGGTGCTGAAGCGGTTGCTGCAGAATCAGCTGTACGCTAAATTACCAAAGTGTGAATTTCATAAAGAGAAACTGGATAAACTAGGATATAGAGTGTCAAGTAAAAGGATCGAGATGGACCCAGAGAAAGTACGAGATGTAATAGCTTGGGAACCACCCCGGACTAGGAGACAGTTGCAAAGTTTTTTGGGGTTCGCCAATTTCTATCGGCAGTTTATCCCCAACTTTGCACAGGAGGCTCTGCCTCTCACTGATCTGTTGAAAACAAAGGGGAAGGGAGACCCAAAAGTAGTGAGGAGACCCGGGACTGCCATACAATGGATGGCGGAATGCCAGACAGCTTTCAAGCAACTAAAATCTCTATTTACCTCAGAGCTGATATTAAAACACCCCCACCCCACGAAGCCCCTGATCGTCCATGTAGACGCATCAGATACGGCTGTGGGGGGCATTCTCTTACAAAAAGATAAGGGAGGGAAGCTGAGACCCTGCGCTTATCTCTCCCATAAATTCACCGAGATGGAACGGCGCTGGCACATTTGGGAAAAGGAAGCCTTTGTGGTACACTGGGCTTTGGTGAATTGGAGACACCTACTAGAAGGGGCAACTCAGCCTTTCGAGGTCTGGACAGACCATAAAAATTTCAAGGCACTGAGCACCCCAAGGAAGCTAAATCCCAAGCATATTAGATGGGTGCAGTTTTTCAGCAGGTTCAATTTCACCCTGAAATACCTGCCTGCGGAAAGGAAGCTGATTCTTTATCCCGGCTGCTACAGCAAAACAGCCAAAGGGAGGAGGTGGTAGACGTCATCATCCCCACCTGACAAACTGGGATGGCGGTGGTCACTAGAAGCCAAAAGCACAAGCCCACACTGAGGGTAGAAGGGGACTTTCAAAACGAATTGCGCTCCGCTTTAAAAGCTGGCGCATGGTTGCAGAATAATAAAGGCAAACTGACAGAGAGACAAGAGCTTTGGTGGAGTGGGGAGAGACTGTATATGCCAGAAGCCCTGAGGAGGGAAACGCTTGAGAGATGCCATTATGCAAAATCAGCTGGGCATTTCGGATTCCTAAAAACCCTACACCTCTTAAGGCGGCAATTTTGGTGGCCAACCCTCCATAAAGACATAGAGGAGTATGTTGCCAGTTGCCCAACCTCTGCCATGCCCAGAGGGCTGTTACAAAATGTAGCAAACCCCACACAACCTTGGAAACAAATATATATGGATTTCATAGTAGATTTGCCTGAGAGCTGCAAGAAAATGGTGATCTGGGTAGTAACAGATCTATTCTCTTTTTTATATATATAGAACTTTATTATTTTTGAAAGTATAATTAAAATACAAAAAAGAAAGTATAGGATAGACAGAACACAGAACTAAAGAAAAAAGAAAAATTATAAAAGTGTCAATAGACAGAAAACAGAAACAAAGAGTGACTTCCAACTTTCTCCAATACAGATATAGATAAATTTACAGATTCAATCTCTTACCATTAATTAAATTGTAGTAACATTATTTCTATTAGAACAAACCATTTAATCACTAAAACCCAAAGTCAAAACTTCATTTTTTTCTATTACAAGCATGTACTCTAAAAGTGGTTGCCAAGTAGATATAAATCCAGAAACAGAGTGTTCTCTTATTAGTACTGTTAATTTAGCCATTTGAGCCAAGTCCATTAATTTAACAATCCAATCTTCAACAGTAGGTATTTGTGGATCTTTCCATCGTTGTGCATATAAAAGTCTTGCAGCTGTAATCATATATAACAACAAAGTTCCATGTTGTTTCTCTAACTCCTTTTCCATCAAACCTAGAAGAAATTGTTCTGGGTTTTTTTGTATATTTACTTTAAGAATCTTTTGAATAGTAATATATATTTGATCCCAGAACTTTTTGGCCTTCTCACAAGTCCACCAGAGATGATAAAAGGTTCCTTCACCCTGTAAACATTTCCAACAAACATTAGTTACACCACTGTTCATTTTTGACAACTTATCAGGAGTTGTCAAAATACCAACGATACATCATCTTATAAAATATTTCTTTCAGGTTATAATTCAGCATAAATTTCAAACCTTTAATCCACATATTTTCCCATTGGTCCAGCATAATATTATATCCAAGGTTCTTAGCCCATTTAATCATGCAGTCCTTGACATGTTCATCTTCCATATTCATCTGTAACAACATCTTATACATCTTAGTGTAACAGATCTATTCTCAAAGCAAGTTCACTTCATTCCCTGCCCTAGCATACCAATGGCAGGGCAACTAGCCAAATTGTGCAACATGTATACAACACAGGACTCCTGCACGGATTGTGAGTGACCGAGGTGTACAATCCACCTCAAAGTTTTGGAGGGCATTCCTCAAGATGATTGGGGTGGGGCAGGGACTAAGTTCCAGTCACCACCCGGCCACAAATGGACAATGTGAATGATCCAATCAGGTACTAGAGCAGTACCTTAGATGTTATATTAGCTACCAACAGGATGACTGGGTAGATCTACTCCCGTTTGCAGAAGTAGCCTATAATAATTCTGTACATCAAAGCACGGGATTTTCCCCCTTCCAGGTAGTAAATGGACAGGAATTTGTGGCATTCCCAGAATTGCCAAAGGGCGAGTCCAAAATCATCCCATTAGACGAATGGGTGAAGCACATAGCCGAGGGGTAGCCAGTAATGGAGGAAGCATTGAAAAACGCTAAGGAAGATTACAAGTAGTATGCTGACCACAAGAGAGCATCAGAATGGGAACTTAAGGTGGGGGAGAAAGTATATTTGTCCACCAAATTCTTAAAATCCCCACAACCTTTGAAAAAACTAGGTCCGAAGTACATGGGGCCTTTCCCAATCACTAAAATAATCAATGATGTGACAGTACAATAGCAATTACCAAAGAATTTGAGGAACATCCACCCCGTTTTCCATTGCAGTTTACTAAAACCAGTTAAGGGCTCAGAACACTGGCACCCAACACAATCTCTGCCACCCCCAATTTTGATCAATGGAGAGCAGCACTTTGAAGTGCAAGAGATATTGGATTCTAGAAAACAGAGAGGGAAGTTACAGTATTTAATTCAATGGAAACATTTTAGCAAATATCAGAGTGAGTGGGTAGACAGCAGGCATGTAAAAGCACCTAGTTTAGTGAAAAAATTCCATAAAAAATTCCCAACAAAACCAAAGTAGAAGATGAAGGAAAGGGGGGGAGGAGAAACTGTATAATATGTAAATACATTGTAAGTCTTTGTTTCACTAATTGTGGGGAAGGATGATTTTCAGGGCGGCAGGATGTCATGGTGTCACCCTGCCATGGAGCCAGGAAAGACATTCCACCAGTCTGTCAGATTCACAGGGTCATTTGGTGGTGCCTAGCAGCAAAAACACTGGATATGTAAAACAGGAAAGATTCCTGTCAACGGGGATTTCACTTCACACCTAGGCGAACGAATCAGCACCCTGGACAGATCAAAGGGAGCTGCTGCTGCGGCAGTGGATTCAAACCTGGAAGCTGAGAGATAGACAAAAGGAAGATCAACCACACAACTCGATGGGGGGGAATTCGTAGGCTTTTAAATCATTGATGGAGGGAGTCCTATTCACTTGAATCTTTAACATGTCATGGATCACTAGCATAATAAAGATTCCTTCATATTCCTACATGACTTGTGTAAGGAGTGCTGTTTTATTAGCTAAAGGATCGAGATTGTCACAAGTTTCCTCCTTAATCACACAAGTTAATTTAGACATTTCTGCAAATTCAGCCATCTTCACAATCCATTCCACCATTATTGGTGTTTTGGTAGTCTTCCATCTTTGTGTGTATAGTAGCCTCACTGCAGTTATCATACATAAAACCAATCATCCATGAGCCTTTTCTAGTTGAGTGTCCATAAGTCCTAATAAGAAAAGTTCTGGTTTCATCTGAATGTTACTTTTTAAAACTCTCTGCATCACCATATGTATTTGTGTCCAGTATTTTTTTGCTTTTTCACAAGTCCACCATGCATGATAAACTGTCCCTTCATGTTTTTCACATTTCCAACACTGATTACAAGTACCTTTATACATCTTAGACAATTTCTCTGGTGTCATATACCAACAGTACATCATTTTAAAAAAGTTTTCTTTTAAATTGTAGGACAATGTGAATTTCAGACCTTTTAACCACATTCTCTCCCATTGATCCATTTGAATATTATAACCAAAATTCTTGGCCCATTTTGCCATACGTTCTTTAACAAAGATGTTGACAAAGAATATGAAGATGGAAGACCAAAAAGATTGTCTGTGAAAACTGGTTTTCAGATTGAGAAAAAAGTGAAATATTTGGGTATCATTATAACTAACATGAATTGTATGTTATTTCAAAATAACTATGTTAAAGTATGGAATGAAATTAAGAAGGATTTATTAAGATGGGGAACATTACAATTGTCATTGTCGGGAAGAATTTCTGTGATAAAAATGAACGTGTTACCTAGAATGTTCTTATTTCAAAGAATACCTGTTTTGAGAACTGATGCACCATTTAAGCAGTGGCAAAAAGACATATCCAGATTTATATGGCAGGGGAAAAACCAAGGGTTAAATATAAGATTCTCTAAGATGCAAAGGAAAGAGAAGGACTGGGATTACCTGATTTTAAACTGTATTTTGCTGCCTGCTGTTTGGTTTGGATTAAGGAATGGCTGTTGTTAAGAAATAAGAGACTTTTAAGTTTAGACAGTCATGTAGCTTGAATCATGTGAACTGGATTTCTATTTCTCAGTGGAAACGTTTCGCTCCTTATCCAAGAAGCTTCTTCAGTCTGAGCAAAGTTAGTAAGGGAATCCTTAAATATGTTTCTAGGGTGGCTGTGTGACCTTGCACCTGGGGCTAGGTCATGGTTATTTCAGATGTTTATTTCTAAGATTTCTTATCTTGGATAAGGAGCGAAACGTTTCCACTGAGAAATAGAAATCCAGTTCACATGATTCAAGCTACAGACAATTCCACCTGGATGACTGAGAACCTTCATAGACATATTTAGACAGTCATGTTCTGAGGTTTGGGTGGCATGGTTACTTATGGTATGATAAAGTTAAAGTAAATGTAGATTTTAAAAATCTTTATATTAGGAATGCCATACTACAAATCTGGAATACATACAAACTACCTTTGTTGGCCTCAGCTCAAGAAGCGTTTTATAGAAAAGAAACAGCGGGCAAAGATAAATGGGTAATGTATAAACACTTGCTAGCACAGGAAAATGGGGAGCTTAAGATTAAATTGTTAGCAAGCTAGAGCAACATATGGGAACAAAGTAGGGCGATTTTAATTGAAATCAGTGTAGAGGTTTTGGATCTTTCTAGGTATCTTGAAAACTAATTATCCCGTGGAAAGCAGAATGTCTGATAGGGATTCATGGAAAGTGAGTTGGGAGATAAGACTCTGTTGCGAAGGAAGAGTGAGAAAGGGTAAATAAAATATTTTAAGAGGAAAAAGTGCTGGTGCTTGTTTCAACAAGGAATCTGTAAGCACTTGAATCTTCTTTATGGTTAGCTCAGTTTGAGAAAAACAAACACTGATAGAAAATGGTGAGAAAGGAAAGTATCAAGAGGATACCAGGCTTGTTGATCGGAAGATCGCAAGTTCGGAGGTTCGAATCCCTAGCCCTGCGTGCGGAGTGAGCTCCCGCACTAGCTCCAGCTCTTGCCAACCTAGCAATTCGAAAGCATGCAAATGCAAGTAGATGAATAGGTACCACTTCGGTGGGTAGGTAACAGCGTTCCGCGCACGTCATGCGGCCACATGACCGTGGAAGCGTCTTTGGACAACGCTGGTTCTTCAGCTAACAAACGGAGATGAGCACCGGCCCCTAGAATCAGACACGACTGCACAAATGTGCAGGGGGTACCTTTACCTTTACCTTTACTTGTTCTCTAGGTATGTTAGCTTATCTATTTTGGTCCAACAGATCTAGCACAGCTGTTTTGTGGACTTGTCCCACTAGAGGATTAAAGAAAAATGCTTAGCTTGAATACTGCATACTGTCATCATTTTTCTGGTTCTCTAGATTGGAACATCTGAGTAAGGAAAAAAGGAAAATAGAATGCAGAAGGCTTGGTCTCAGTGAAAGAAATAACTTTGAATGCAAATACTGTGAAAGAACAGCCTCCTCTATTCACTGCCAGACAATAGATTTTTAAAAATTGTGGTACAGGAGGTGATTGAATGCTACCCCCCCTTCTTTTCTACCATGGTGTTTTATATAAATTAATAATGGAAAGATTGTTTTGTTTTACTGGAGTTTCCTGCAGTGCTGCTCTTTGCAGTCTGTCTAGATCAATAGATCAAGATAGTGTCGATAGAGCCAAGATACAGTAAAAGAAAACTGCTTCAAACCCATCCTCTCTTTGTGGGTATGTGTGCGTAAGAAAATCTGAGCTTCAGTCAAAACAGCACACACCTCAAATTTCTACCTGTATGAGGTGGCTGCAGATTTTTTACATCAAAAAACTCTGTAATTTGAGGTAAGTATTATGGTTCATGAGAAATACTGTAGGAGGAAGAGCTGCAATTATTTTGGAAAATGGCAAGCACAGGATTATTCCAATCTGCTTGTGTTTACCCAGGTTCTTCTGATCCAAGCCATGTCTTCTGCTTTTTCAGATGGAACTTGCTGCTGGCATCAATTATCTATGGAAGGCTAGTGATGAGATATCTGGCTGTAGCATAGTTTGTAGGAGAAATAAATAAATAAATAAACCATAGCTCTCTTGGGATTCTGCTTGTAAAAATTCTGCTGTGGCCTAATGTTGTCTGACAGACTATAGCCTAATAAAGAAGTACTTCAATGTTTGAAACATATTGCACAATGTAATTCCTGTTCCATGGCCAAATACCTCTTGCTTTACAGAATAGGCCAAGTCCAATCTGTGGCCAACAAATAATTGAAGACTTATTGTGAATGGCTGTTGAATATGCTATCTCCAGCCAACCATTTAGGAAAATAAATCATTTTTAAAAATTAGAACTCCACCTTATTTTCTAGTCTTAAGTTTTTTTTCTTTAATTAGTTCTAAAATTTTTACAATAATGATAAACAGTACAATAAAATTCAACCCATACATATAAGGGTTTAAAAGGGAGAGAAGAAAAACAATTCATAAAACCACATATTAATAATTCCTTAATATTCTTCCCACACATTAATATATTCAACTGGGATAAAACAATTATGGTTCCCCTGGTTAGGGTAAGATATGAAATCAGACCACATATTCGAGGCTTTAACTTTAGTTTGATCAGAACGCAGGTGAAGAGTGTAGGTCAATTTCTCAGCTATTGTGATATGCCAAACATTTTGGTATCAAAGCTCCAATGTCACAGTTTTATCTTTCTAATGTTTAGCTATGGACATTCTGGTGGCAGTCAACAAAAATACCACTAATTTAAGTAGGTATCAGCATTAAACCCTAAAAATATATTTATCAAAGAAAGTTGTGGACACAAATTAATTCTTTGATTTCTAATTTTACCAATATTCAAAAATACCCCAGGCCAGAAGGAAAAGACATGCAGACATGAAAACCACAAGTGGAAATAAGTTCCCTTTTCTTCACAACCATTCCAACCAAAAGGGGAACCTTTTTGTTCATTCATGCTGTTTTAAAAGGAGTCATATACCATCCATAGAATAGTTAAAGATACTTTTCTTTAATTTGGGCTGAGGATGTTGACACTGGTTTCTATTTCCATATTTTATTCCAGTCTTGAAATACTTTTTCCCAAGCCATTTTCAAATAAATTATAGGCTGGTGTATTTTTTCTGTGATAATATTATATAATTTACAGATACGTCCTTTAGATGAATCTGAAAGACTCAATACTTCTGCTTCAAAGTTTGACTTGGGTCTGTTTTCTTGAGCTTTTATTTCCAAATTAAGATGAAAGGATCTAAACTGTAAATTGAAATAGCCAAGCACATTCTGAAGAAGTTAACTCATTATCACCTCTAAATTAATATGATTGCCAAAACAATAAAATATTTCAGTCAGTATAATATTTGATTCAACTTTGGTTTATATAATGTAGTAACAGATAGAGAATTTAGGATAGCTAAAAATAGAAGTAAGGGGAGAACAAAAGGGAGCTAAAGTTTTTAGCCATTTCACCCGGATTTTAAAATTAGCACTCCGAAAGGATTGTAGAAAGCTTTAAACCTTTTAACAGTGTCTCATAGGAATAAGGAGTTTTTAGTATTCCAGCGGTAATCTTCTGGGGCTTCCATTTCAAGCCAGATTTTGGTTTCCACTTCTGCTAATAATCATATATTTTGTAATTGGAAAGCCTCTTAATAAAAAGATAAATTTGGAATTCCAAATCCACCCTGAGATGTTTTTAAATATAACTTTTTTTTTACAAACTTTCCAGTAGTAATGTATGGCTGTGAGAGTTGGACCATAAGGAAGGCTGAGCGCCGAAGAATTGATGCTTTCGAACTGTGGTGCTGGAGAAGACTCTTGAGAGTCCCTTGGACTGCAAGGAGGTCAAACCAGTCAATCCTAAAGGAAATCAACCCTGACTGCTCATTGGAAGGACAGATGCTGAAGCTGAAGCTCAAATACTTTGGCCACCTAATGCGAAGAGAGGACTCACTGGAAAAGACCCTGATGCTGGGAAAGACTGAAGGCAAAAGGAGAAGGGGACGGCAGAGGATGAGATGGTTAGATAGCATCACCGATGTAATGAACATGAATTTGAGTAAACTCCAAGAGACAGTGGAGGACAGGAAGGCCTGGCGTGCTATGGTCCATGAGGTCACGAAGAGTCGGACACGACTAAACGACTGAACAACAAACAACAAACAACAAACAACAAATCGTCGAAGCCCGGAAGACCCACAACAGCCATCAAACAACAAATCTTTTCCCACTCTATCTTTTCGCACTCGCCCCAGCTCTTGCCAACCTAGCAATTCGAAAGCATGCAAAGGCAAGTAGATAAATAGGTACCACTTCGGTGGGTAGGTAATTCTGCGTGCGTCATGCGGCCACATGACCGTGGAAGTGTCTTTGGACAACGCTGGCTCTTCGGCTAAGAAACAGAGATGAGCACCGGCCCCTAGAGTCGGACACGACTGCACAACTGTGCGGGGGGAACCTTTACCTTTTTATCTTTTCCCAGCAAGTATAAAATTAATAAATATTTTTTGCCATCATCTAAGAGTTGAAAATAGATCAATTGGTAAAACGTGAAATAAAAATAATAACCAGGGAGTAAAACCATCCTAGTGGCTGCAATTCTTCCAAGCCACGATAGCTTTATATTTTCCCATTTCCTGATTTTGATTTTAATAGATCTTATTACAGGGGCGAAGTTCAATTTACAAAGCTTTTTTTCCCCCCAGATAGTGACTTCCAGATACTGTATTTTGGGGGCAATTTTTAGAATAGCTTTTTATATAAATTATTGCTGCAGTTCCCATAGGCTGTTATACAACTGTAAATGAGCGTGAAGTGGACCAGACTAGTTGTGTGAATTGTCCATAATGTAAATTCTTATGTAAACTAGGTTCTTTTCCAGCCTTCTTTAACTGTATGCCTTCCTATTGTTCTTGACTATGTATGAAGTATATATGTATTAGATTTATATCCTGCCTTTATTTTATACAACCCAAGACGAGGTACACAATGCTCCCTCCTCCTATTTCCCCCACAACAACAATCCTGTGAGGTGGGTTGGGCTGAGAGTGATAATAATAACAAAGAAATATTTAACACTGTTTAGAATTAAACTTAAATTACAAATAATAGATAGTAATTTAATATTTATTTTATTGAAAGATGTTTTTATTTTTCCAGATTTTGTAAAAGACGCAAGTTAATTGTAAATGATCACAAGCAAAGGAGAAATACTTTATTATGTTCCACTTGTGTCTGCCTACTTACTGGTAAAAAATATGGACAATTGATATGACACTAAAAACCTGACTTTTCATACAAAATGCAAAGCTTATTTATATTGTAAAACTCTTGATGCAAATGTTAGATTGGTTTAAGTCAGATTCTCATCCTAAGAAATACCGTGTCTTCTCTTCTGTATTTTAAATACTTAGAGATAACTCCAGTTATATAACTGAATTTAACAGTATCTGGCAAATTTAAGTGGCATCTCATTCAGTGATTAAACCAGTGATGCAATCAGGGAGTAGTTCGACGTTACACTCACAAAAATCCTTCTCATCCATTTTAATGAAATCAAACTGAATTCAGTTCAATTCAACTTCCAGCATGATTGTTTTCCTCAGAACAAAGTACTTCAATTTTATTGGCTCAGTCTGTGTGGTGACAACTATAAATAGTGTATTTGCATCTAGATGGCTAGGTTCCCTTGAAACATATTAAAGGTTCTGTAGGAGAATCCTAGCTATGTAAACATTGTCTACTAACAATATCACCAGTGTATCTCTTTACACCTTTTTTAATGCAATTGACAAAATAATCTGCCTCTAGTATATTTTGGTATGCAGACTATGAATTAACTGCAGTACAATATATATTGACAACTTTAATAATGAATACAAGTGAAATTAAACATGTTGTATTCATTTAGGAAATGAATAAAGAGGAAACAGAATAAAAATCAAGAAAGGTTAGAATGGAAAATCTCTGCAAAGAAACAGGGAGCTCCCATTTTTAATAATAGAACAGGAGGTTAAGTCTGGTAAAACCAGCATTTGCAATACCATAAAAAAAATAATATCCAGATTTCTATGTTTATACATTGCATGAAGGGTGAAAAATCTGAAAAATTATTTTGACCTATACTGATTCTGCTAACAATTTGTGAAAATGTTGCTATTATAACAAAGGTGGCATTTCAACTTTGTTTAATCTATTATTTGCAATATTTGTTTTGGAAATACCATCTATTATTTCTGCAGTTTTATTTTGCTCACACTTTCCTCTAAAAGCCAAGTGAAGTGAAACCTTCAAAGCTTTGAAACATACTTTTCCCGAACTGAATTACATACATTATAAGGAGCCATTTATTTGCAAAAATATAAGTGGGCAAATTGTTACACTGGGTATACTGTAGTGCAGTGTTTCTCAACCTTGGCAACTTTAAGATGTGTGGACTTCAACTCCCAGAATTCCCCAGCGAGTTGAAGTCCACACTTCTTAAAGTTGCCAAGGTTGAGAAACACTGCTGTAGTGTCAACAGCAAGTTCTTCCAGTGGGGATGTATCTTAGAAGTAATGGCAGTCTTTCAGTGAGTTTTTAAACAATATCTTTTGTGCTAGGATCTTGGAGAAATCTGTTTAAAATCTTAGTCCTGACATTTAAATAGGAATGGATGAATCTGTCATTTTGGTCTGTTCAGTTTCTCATTTTCCAACCTATAAATTATCTTTCATTTTTCTACTGCAGTTGGGTAAATACAACAAGAGTGCAACATTGATTTTAATTTTTTTACATGTCTATGATTGACCTTACACCTGATTGGCTTGTTAATCCTTCTTGGAAACTAATGAAAGAGTAAATGGGGGACAAGTTGTGCCTGAGGCCTCTGCCTCTATTGAATAGAATTCAATAGGAAGATTAAGACCACTTCACAAGTTCACCAGCAAGGCCACATTTAACGATCCACTTGGGGATGAATAAGGGTTTTAGGAGTAAGACATCCTAAGGACTACCTACACCTCAATTGCCCAATTAACAAGCCAATCAGGTGTAAGGTCAATACAGCCACCCTGGAAGACATATATGGGGTCCCCTCACCAACTTTTGCCCAGACTGAAGAAGCTACTTAGATAAGCAGCGGAACGTTTCAACCAAAAGAAAGAAATCCAGTTGCCATGACTCAACCTACAGAAAATTCCGCCTGGATGACTGAGAATCTTCATTGACACACTGTACTGATGTTAGTGGGATCAGTCTCTATAAAATTTGGATCAAACAAACTTCTCTTCCATGCCTCCATTCAACACATACTCATGCAGCATTGATGAAATATTCATTAAAACATTTCTATGGCAGCTCTCTTCTTCTTTGAAGCAAATCATTCATATAATATTCATTGTCAGAAAAGGAAAGGGGGGCTTCTGCACTCACTATGACAACTGTGTCCTCCTTGCATCCTCAACACTCAACAGTCCCCCAGGAATATATGTTCCAGAACTACTTGTTGCCACATAAGGAGATGCAATCTAAATCTGGTTAGAAGCTTTTGAGGCTCAGGCTGAAATGGGATGCTGAAAAGTAGTGTCTAGTACAGAGCTTTCCAAACTTCTCATGTTGGTGACACACTTTTTAGACATGCATCATTTTGTGACACACTCTTACAGCAGGGCACAAGGCAGGCACTAGGCCCTGCGCAGAATCCTGGCAGGGCAGGTTTGGAGGCAGCAAGGCATAAGGCAGGCACTAGGCCCTGCGCAGAATCACAGCAGGTTTGGAGGCAGCAAGGCACAAAGCAGGCACTGGGACCTGAGCGGAATCACAGCAGGTTTGGAGGCAGCAGGGCACAAGGCAGGCACTAGGACCTGTGCGGAATCACAGCAGGTTTGGAGGCAGCAGGGCACAAGGCAGGCACTAGGACCTGTGGGGAATCACAGCAGGTTTGGAGGCAGAAAGGCACAAGGCAGGCACTAGGACCTGTGCGGAATCACAGCAGGTTTGGAGGCAGCAAGGCACAAGGCAGGCACTAGGACCTTCGCGGAATCCTGGCAGGGCAGGTTTGGAGGCAGCAAGGCACAAGGCAGGCACTAGGACCTTCGCGGAATCCTGGCAGGGCAGGTTTGGAGGCAGCAAGGCACAAGGCAGGCACTAGGACCTGCGTGGAATCCTGGCAGGGCAGGTTTGGAGGCAGCAAGGCACAAGGCAGGCACTAGGACCTGCGTGGAATCCTGGCAGGGCTCGGAGGCAGCCGACACACTAACGTGTTGCGACACAGTTTGGAAAGCTCTGGTCCAGTATATGAGGGGATGGGGAAGATAAGGAGTGAGCCTGGTGGGCACAGCATGGGGGCTAAATAGGAAAAAATATTTTAAGACTGATATAGAAGCCAACCTCCTAACATTTAAAAATATGAAACTGAGTTTAGTCCTTAGTTACAACAGGTATGCCCATGGCACAGGAAATCATCTAGATGTTTACACAGCAATTTTTTGACCCTGGTTTATTTATTAAAATGTTGAGCATTCCACATACTGTAATTGTATAAGACAATAAGTTAAAAACCTATCCATAAAACCAGTGAACTGATAAAATACAGTTTTAACCAAAATACATTGTCTCCCCAACATTTATTTTATCAAGCATACATTGTAATCTTAAACCCAGGAGTGAGAGATATTCAAAAGTAGTAATTATAGAATTTTAAATTCTGCACAATTTTTCCCAAAATTATATTCCAAGCTCTTTACAATACAAAAAAATAAGATGTTAGACTTCTTCTTGTTTTAAAGAAAATATATAAATATATCAAGATAATTATCAAAATTCTTTAAATATAGACATTTATCTTTTTTTTAAATGGTACTCTGATTGAGGAACCAATTTACAAACCAAAGACAAAAATACAAATATTAAAAATGTTTAAAATTAGATAGTCTGTGCCTTGTGCATCCTGAGGCTGGGAAAAAATGGGAGTGTTAAGAAAGCAGAACAATATGGAAATATGTACAATTTAACAACTAGTGAAAATAAGACAATGTACTCTATCAGAATATTCACAAAAGCTTACAGATCAGAATGCAAAAAATCAGCATGTTAGCTAAAAAGGACATTTCTATCCATCATAAATGTGAAATGTGTCAGTGAAATTTTGCATATAAACACAAAACAGTTGAAAAAGAAACTTTTGCAATAAAACTTTTATCAAGTAACTTGGTCATACAATTATAAGTTAAAGAACTTTTGTTTAAATATGCTTATATTAGAGTAATACATGACTGAGGCACCCATAATTACCAGGCTATAATAGTTCGTGGTGATAGTACACTGGAAGAATTGACCTAACAACCAGGGATGTTGAACAAAATATTCATTCTCATGCGAATACCTGTTGGAAGGTCTTTTCTCAGAAAACAGAAATTCAATATATCCAGATGGAGAACTAAAACATTATTTTATATTTAAGAGTAACATGTATCTTGAAATATGCAGTTAGAAAAATGTTTTTAATAAACATATTAATGCAAGCCAAAAAAAATTAAATAAAATTAAGTATGGGATGTTACTTTTTAAAATTTCAATTTGGAAATCTATTTTAAACATGATGTAGCATTTTTCAGAAACTTGCTAATTGAAATTACTTTCAAATGCTTTCACAACTACATTGTGAGGTGAAACTAGATATCTGTAATGCATGTTTTTAAGGGCAGATTAAAGATAGAAATATTGCTTATACACAGCAATCTTGATTAATTATTCTGTATGAGCTTAAAAATCAATCATTCTTCAAGGAAAAATAAAAAAGTTAAAAGAGAAAGAAAAAACATTTTTCAACACTAGCTTCATTCTAGAATGATCTCTGATGCTGTTGACAAGGGAACAAATAGAGGGGTAATTTTGTATTTGTGATCTGAATTTACAAACACAGTCAGTGTGATTTATATCCAAATCTGCATTCCAGACAAGGTGAAGTCATTTCTGCAAATGCAATGCATACCCCCCAAATCTCCATGTGCAATTTCCATAAAACTGGCTCCAGGGTTTCTCAACCAGGGTTCGGCGAGAGGCCACTAGGGGTTCCCTGAGAGATCACGGTTTATTTAAGGGATTATTTCAAATTCAGGCAACTTCACATTAGAGGTAAGTTTCATTCTTTATTTTTAGTTTAAGAACACTGTTAATGCATATATATACAGGCCTACACATGAAACGAATATAATAATTTGTAACTTCTGGCCTATATTTGAGCCTGAATGTGCAGGGGTTCCCTGAGGCCTGAAAAGTATTTCAAGGGTTCCTCCAGGGTCAAAAGGTTGAGAAAGACTGCTCTAGACAATGAAAGATTCTTCAGGGAAGTTAAGGGGAAATTGACAATCTTAACTAAACAGCAGGAGTGCCCATTTAGTTCCACACTGCTATGGGATGAGTTTTGGCATTGCTTAGTTTACCAACAGGATATCAAAACCGAGCCTCATGTAAAAGGTAAACATTTTCAATGGCTTACATGGGAAAATAATGCTTTGTGTGACAAAAATATACGCAAGCTGCAAAACTGGGCTTTTACTGCTTAAAAAAAATACATTTTACTCAACATGTAACGTGCAGAACACTTTCAAAGCAGCAATATGAACTACTTCTTGATGTATTAGCTCACTGTTGGACTTAGAACTTGTTCCATTTCTAATTCTGATGTATTAACTTGAAAAGCCAGTCCCACTTTTTTCTCCCTTTTCAGCCCTCTTAAAGTCAGTCAGAAAAGCAGATTTATATGATCTGAGCAATATCATTTCACAGTGCAAAAAAGACTCTGGTCTCTAGTCATTTCCCATGCCTTTGCTTTGGAAGAAGTCCTTACAGTGGCTCCCTGCCTTTTTTCAGAACCCCCATTCCAGCTGCAGTGTTCAGAAATGTTCTTTTCGACTTCCTTGACACCGTCAGCTTTTTAATATCAGCCTTTTCTTTCTGAAGGTGCTTTGCTGTGGTAGTTTTCTTTGAGCGGTGCCTGAGAACAGATGATTTGAGGGTACAAGAAGAAATCTTTTTTATCTTTCCCTCTATTTGCTGAGTTGTACTTCTGGGTGGTTGTCTCCTGCTACCTTTCTTAACAAGGCCATGTTTGACCAAAATTAGTCCTGAAGTTTTTTTAGGAAACCCTGATTCTCTGCTACTGATTTTTTTCCTCTGCCACATTTTCTTTGGATTGTCTTTTTCTAAACAATCAGCAGTACGGGACTTCAAGGGACGTTTGACTCTTTTCCTGTTAAATGGATTGAATTGAAAGTCACCTTCCTGCTGTGATTGGTGTGAGTTCAGTGGTGAAATAAGTAAGTGTTTACAGCATTTCTCTGAGCAGTTATATACCAAACACTCAGATCTTTCTGTAGAAATAGAAGATTCACCTGTCTTATGGTGACTTGAATTCATACCGTTCTCCTTAACAGGGTCAAGTAAGAGAGATGCTGCTGAACCATGGTTGTCTGGTGAACTGAAGGTCTTCGACATGTACTGGATATCAGCTTGTTTCTTCCTGTTTCCATCAAGGTTGAGGTTCCTGAATAGCTGTCGCACATGTGTAGGCTTCTTTGTCTTTTCACCAGCTATGGATTTGGGAGGTGTTTTTAAAATTCGATTTGTCAGAGGATCATAATACTTAATAGAAGATTGTTTGTATTTGTACCTTACAGAATCTTTACTATCTGTGGAGTTGTGACTTTTAATTTTGGGAACCTCTTCAGCCTTGGTCCTAAATTGTTTCATCTCTGGACATGAAAGAACATAGACTACTGTTTGTGGCTGTAAAGGGCTCATGATTTTGGTATAAGACTTGGGAAGCTTAAGAGCACATAGTCTAGTTTTCATGGCTGGTGTCTTCTCATTCTCTGACCAAAGGAGGTTAGCCATCTGATCTTGTAGCTGATAGTCCTTCCTAATTATTTTTTGTTTTACTACCGGATACTGTACCAAGCTTGTTTGCGTGCCATGGCTAACCTTGACTACTTGGCATCTTGAGGCAAGGCGCCAAATCCTTTTTTTGGGATTCTTCAGCGGTTTTGGAGCATGTATTTCTGAAGTTGCAGATAAGTTGCTGAAGTCAGGGCCATCACTTAGCCCATCAGTAAATTCTGCAAGCCCTTTAGCTGACCCAGCCTCTGTTTTGTTAGCTGCCACAGCATTGATCCTCTCATCATTCTTTTGGGGTTTTTTCCTTAGCCTACTCTGTGCACAATGAGCCAAGGACTCAGTATCAAAATGGCAGCGGAAGCGGCCTTCTCTGAAATCCCTCACAAGTGCTTCAATTTTCATATCATCTTCATACATGATCTGAGACCAGGTTTTTCCTACAAAGGAAGGAGGCACATGAGGCAGAGCTGGAAGAACTGGTTCTTTGTTTTGAACTGAAGTGTCATTTTCTGCTTTTGCTACTTGCTGCATTGAAACATTATTAAAAATGGAACTGAGTTGGGTGCCATAGTTTTCATCTTGTAGATTTACTTTAACTTCTTTGAGGAGTTCTAGATTTTTAACAGTTAACTTGGGCAGCTTTGCTCCTGAATCAACAGCTGCATCACAATCAAAACTTGTATCTGAGCCATGCAGACTATTGTGATCCAAAAGTGACAGTATATTTACGCAGGAATTTGTATCTTCTTCTCTGCAAGGCAACTCTTTGGGAGGAGGTTCATAACAGTATTTCAAAATGACTTGTTCAATTATTTCATTTATAGAACTGTCAGCACTTCCGCACAAATGTTCTTTTTGTCTCGATAATTGGGAAGTTGCTTGAAAAGTCAGGGAATTGCTGGTGCCCATAGGTTTTCTAGTGTTCCTGAGACAGAAGTTAATCTGAGTTTCATCCTGAGATTCTAAGTCATCTTGTTTTAAAAAAAGTTGACCTGAGATTAAAGAGTTGCCTTTATTAGAGACAGGACTCTCATGAGAATGTGAAACAGTTTTTGACAGGACTGACTGTAAAACAGGACTTCTGTTTGAATTCAGAAATCCATCTTGGTTGCATATATCCTGGGTAGTCTGCTCACATATGTCATTTGAAACTAAATCTGCTGCTACTGGATATCTAATTTTTTTTGCAAGTCTATGAGGAGTGGATGGCAACTGGTTAACAGGTAATGGGTGGGGTAAAGAGTCCTTAGCTGTAAATGGGACTTTCTGACTATTATTTTCAGTCAAAATGCTTGTTGGACCAAGATTGTTTGTATTACTGGAAATATCCATAGTTCGTTGTGAAGCTCCTAGATTGGGTTGTTGACCCCTTCCTAGGGTCTGGATAGGTAGGAGTGCCACAGAAGCCTTCTTCAGCTTTTCATGGCTCTGGGAAATAAGGCAGCCTGATTCAGCAGTGAATCCACTCTCAATGTTTGGATCCTCCACCCTGCTTGTATCTCTCTCTTTCTCTTTGACTTCCACTGAAAGAGCAGCCCCATCCCTTGCAAGAAGCTGGGAGTTGAATGGCATGTCATCATAAGTTGGTCTAGGGAAAAGGAAAAAATACACATCAATATTATAAATTATTGAACATTAAAGCAGAATGTGCAACTAAGGGATTAAAAGCCAGAGGAGTTAATAAAACTTTAATGGTCCTATTAGTATGACTAGCAGTATAACTGCAAACCAAAGTGGCCTACCAACCACTTATAAACCACTCAAGAACTTACAAGTTTGAGCTCTGAATTTCATGGATAATAATATGTTGTTTAAATCCTGCTGCTATATAATGGTGAGGAATGAGAGGGAATTTTCAACATTCTACATATTTGGGGAGATGGCACCACTATCTCCAGAACCACTTTTTCTGCCAAATATTTTAGTCACAATGGTTAATGTGCTCTGGGTTGCAAATGGTGATCACGTGATCATGGGGAGCTTGGCAACAGGTCTTAAGTGCGAACGGGTTGCCAAGCACCCAGTTTGCGATCATGTGACCCATAGGGGTGCTGGGATGGCCAGAACTCTGAGGACCAGTCGTAACCACCATTAGTTCAGCGCCATCGTAACTTGGAATGGTCGCTGACCAAATAGTCATAGGTCAAGGACTACCTGTACATAAATCTATTGTAGCTGTATAAAAAATGGGGAAACAAATCCTCCATTCTCCACTCCCAATTGTGTATGGAAATGTTTCTCACCTCATGGCCTACTTTTTCTGTTAACTAAATCTTGTCATCTCTGTAAATAGTCATTCCATTGTGGGCTACTTTAATTTTAAAAATCCTTAATAAGTCAATTCTGATGCTGCACCTCTCTCCTTCAATGGTAATTTATATGAATAAATGGTTAGATTTAAATTTTAAAAGAGTCTAGAAAAAGCCCGTATCAGTAAACATAATATCAAATGTTAAAGATACTGTGAAGTTACTGTATATACTGTATATTGTTGCCTCTTGAAATCTGATCGATACACTGAATTAAACTAAAAACCTGCAGCATGAAACTGCAGCCTTCAGAAATATCTTCAGTACCATCAATGCAGCACACCACGTAAAAGCATAATGAATAAAGCTCAAAGTAAAAAAAATATTCTTTACCCTCCTAACGTTTATAAATAATATATCAAGTAACAGAGCAAAATACTATTTTAGTCGGCCTTCATTAAAATAACCCATTCCATAGCTAGCTGTTGCAGCATGTGAATAATGTGACTATAGCTAGTCCAGAATAGCCCAATGTTCATGTCACCAGAAGAATTAAATACTGAGAAGTACCAATAGTATCCTCATAATCAATGCTCAAACCGAATTTTATTAATACATTTTGAAAGACAACTAAAAGCACTGAATCCCCACTTCCAAATTAAGATTCCACAGAAGAGAATATACAGTATATAGCTCAGGGTTGAACTGTGGAGTCCTTGGTGCTAAACTTGGTTGTCTGCTTGCAGACGTTTTATTACCCGACTAGGTAACATCATCAGTGCGAGTGAGTGTGGGGTTTGCTCCCTGTTTATATACAGTAGCTTGCCCTGCCAGTATTGGTGGGGTGTGGTTTTCTCCTTGGTAGTTCCTTGATTAGGATATTGTTTTCTGCTTCTACAAAAGATTCCACAAAATGACAGAATTGTCTGATTCCACAAATGACACAAACATGTCACAAATGACAAGATTCCACAAAATGACAGAATTTTTTGATTTAGGTTCAGTGACTCTAGTCCAGGTGAGGACAGCATGGGAATGCAGCTTAAGTTATGACAGATGCATAATGGCTTGAAGGAAACATGTCACGAATGACACCCCACCTGGGTGCCATTCTGACATAGAGCCAGCCGGGAAACATCCAGTAGACAAACTGGAAAGAGACAGCTAATGTGGATTCAGCACCACGTACGCCGGACAGTCTTGAAGCGAAAGAGATGCTAGGCGGCAGGAGGCAGAGGCTTGGAGGAACTCGCTGGAAAAGGGGGGGGGGAAATACATGTATTTAAATTGCTACTTGTAGAACTGTAAATTACTTGAAGACAGATTGTATATACCGGAACCCATGAGAAAAAAGATCTTAGATCTTAGGTTGGCTTCCAGTGAGAAGATGGCTGACTGAATACACTGCTCGCAAGATCAGCGGGCAGACCTAACAGCGTGGATTTTTTCTGGAGGCACAGGCAGGCTTTTCCTGTTGCCCTAGAGTGTTTTCATGGATAGAAAACACTCGAAAACGTCCCATTTGTACTTCATAACATCACCTTGTAGCCTGAAGATCGTCAACGGTGTTGGCACTATTCCGGTAAGAGGAGACGGGAGTCGGGGACGCCACCATTTCCAGACCACGCTGCAGCCCCACTGGGACACTAGGTCGAGCCTTTCCATTTCTAAACCACTTAATTTGTATATTTTTAAGTTTTTGTATCCCAAGAGAGGCTCTTAACAAGAAGAAGATACTAATCTCTTGGTGCATAACGTTGTTTTAGGAAGGAGTTTTAGCTGCCAGCTTGCTTCCCATTTCAAAATTAAGGAGGACTGAGAATAAATAATCATCTCTCCGTTATTATTTTTTTATTTAGTTTGAAGGACTTAATTTTTTCCTATACATTTAATTTGATGATTTTTAGTTTTTAGCTTTCTGTTCACTTTCTTTGGATGTTGTATTTAAGTCTTTGGAAGCCTTTCATTAACTCATCAGCTCATATACATCAGTAGAAGGTGTCAGACTTTATGGCTTGAATTATGGACGACCTTAATAAATCAACTCCACAGCTTCGTCCTCAGCGGTCTACTGGCTTTAAAGAAATTTTCCATGAAGCTGCTTAAATCATTTTGCAAAATGTAGGGGACATTGTTTCTAAAATCTATCAATGGATTGAGGATTTTGCTAAGGGAAAGGAAGAGATTAATCAAGGAGGAAGCATTCTTCCCGAATGTGAGAAATGTGAAGAAATGCCAGTCATGAAGGAGTTACAACTCGACTTGCAAGAATGGTTTGTTTGTCTGAATTGGCTACGGGGTTTAAAAATGTAAAAAAAATAAGATATTTAGGAGTTGAAATTACATCAAAAAATTTGGACCTATTTAAAAATAATTATACTAAAATATGGAATGAAATAAGACAAGATCTACAAAATTGGGAATAAAACAATAAAACAAAAGCAAATTTGGCATTTAAACATCATCCAATTAGGAAATCTATCTTAAAAACTTGGGAGAAATACAAAATTATGATATTACCAAATTTACCATTGTGGATCTCCCCACATGAAGCATTTTCATTGCAAGGTATTGTAACTGGGAGTAAATGGCTAAAATATAAGGATTTATTATCATTTGATGGTCTAAACTATAAATTAAAAACAAGAGAAGATTTAGAAAAAGAGGGTCACAATTGTAATTGGTATACATATTTACAAATAAAAGAACAATTTAAATCTGACTCCAAAAATTTCAAATTTAAAAGTCATTCAGTAAATTGGGACAATATATTGTGGAGAGAGGAGGAACATCTAATTGCAAAAATTTATAAAATTTTAATTCAAAATAAAATGTCCAATTTACCTATAAAAAATTGTATAATCAAATGGGAACAAAATGTGGGTCATAGCATTCAAATTGAAAATTGGGAAAGAGTATGGTCAAAAGATCTAAATTTTACTCTCAATTATAACATGAAAGAAAACTTCTTTAAAATGATGTACAGATGGTATCTCACCCCAAATATATTGTCAAAAATGAATCCTGTAATACCAAATAATTGTTGGAAATGTAAAAAAGAAATTGGTACTTTTTTTCATCTATGGTGGACTTGCCGAAAAACAAAGAACTATTGGGACAAAATACATAAAGTTATCTGCGAAATTATACAAGAAGATATTGCCAAAGAACCAGAATTCTATCTACTGGGCTTTACAAAACCGGACTTGTACAAGAAACATGGAAAATTATTATTCTACTTAATAACTGCTGCCAGAATCACCTTCACCAAGTTTTGGAAAGAGGACTACATACCGACGATTGAGGAATGGACTATAAAAATAATAGACTTGATGCAAATGGCGAAATTGACTGATCAAATTAACGAAAGAAATATGGAAGAATTTAATATAGTTTGGAGTCCTTTTTTAAAATTTATTCAAAAATCTCAAAATATTCAATTAGGAAATTAATACAAATAATGTAAATAAGATAATAGATTAAAACAGCATATAATTATGTGATGGAAATGTTAGATGGGAAGTAAGAAGTCCCTCCTTTGTGTGTATCCCTTTCTTTTTTTTCTTTCTTTTTTCTCTTAGGGTGGAAAGGTGAGTAGGGGTAGGGAAAGGTAGAATAGATGGAGTATGGAAGTGGAGATAAAAGAAGGTTTGAGAAGGAAGGGAAAGAAGGTGAGAAGAAAAAAGGAGTTTAAACCAGAAAGTGAAGAGGTTGGATAGCTTGTTAAAGAGGAGGGTTTTTTTCTCTCTCTCTTTTTTCTTTTTCTTGAATGTTATGTCATGACATGTCATGTCTGGTATTACCTTTTCTCTTTATATAATGTATTGTTATACAAAATAAAATTTGTTTAAAAAAAAAAAAGAATGGTTTGTTTACTTTGGGGCCGGTTCTGAGAAGGAGATCACAGTTGATTTTTTGGAGGAGGCAGCTGGGTTTCTTGATTTATTTACAAAAAATCTCCTATGTACAATATGGAGACAAATAAATGCTTTGGTTTATTTTGAGGTGGGATAAGAAATTAAAAAAAATAAATATCTGGATTGATTTTAAGGCTTTATGATTCTACTTGTTTGTAATGATTTAAAGTTTTTTGCAATGATTTAAAGCTTGCTTTTTAAGATTTAATAGCGGTAAGATTGAAATAACAATATTCATCTTGAGATGGGATAAGAAATTAAGTGTAAACATGTGGATTGATTTTAAGATTGTATGATTTTATTTTTTTTAGTAATGTAGATTGATCTTAAGGCTGTATGATTCTATTTTTCTGTAATGATTTAAAGTTTTTTGCAATGATTTAAAGCTTGCTTTTTAAAGTTTAATAGGGGTAAGAGTGAAACACAGTATTAAGTATAAAAGTAGATAATTTAAATGTTTTTTTAAATGCTTTTATAATCTGATGGTTAATTAAAGTTTGTTCTTTAAGGTTTAATAGGGCTAAGGTTGTAGTATTAAGCACAAAAGTTGATAATTTAAATGTTTTTTTAAAATGTTTATATAAGTTGGTTGTTAACATAGTGGTCAGAAACGTACAGGATAATGATAGGAGGGAAATATTTTATAAATGAGTTCTTATGGGGGGAAGTGGATTTGAAGGTTTATATATTTGTTTATTTTATATATATATATATACGTATAAGGGGAAGAAGCAATTGTTTTTATTGATTTATAAAATGTCTATGGGATGATTTATAGAAACAATGTGATTTTGGTTAAATTTAGAGTAAGGGATTATGGAAATTGCTATATATTCTTGTTGTTGAAAGTCAGAAGTCACTTCTTATGTAATCTTTCAAAATTCTTTTTCTTGTACTTTTCACTTTTTTCCCTTTTTGTAGTTTTTTATTTTTCTGTAGATTTTATCTATGCTCTAAACTTAATAAAAATTTTCATTAAAAAAAAAAGAAAGAAGGTCTTAGAAAGGTGCCATGATGCAAAATCGGCTGGCCATTTTGGATTCTTAAAAACTATGCACCTCTTAAGGAAGCAGTTTTGGTGGCCAACCCTACGCAGGGACGTAGAAAGCTACGTGGCCAGTTGCCCAACTTGTGCCATGGCCAAACATGTAGGAGGAAAACCAAGGGGCTTATTGCAAGAAGTAGCCAACCCAACACAACCATGGAAGGAAATATCCATGGATTTTATTGTAGATCTACCGGAGAGCCATAAAAAAACAGTGATTTGGGTGGTCACGGATTTATTCTCTAAGCAAGTTCACTTTGTATCCTGCCCAGCATCCCAATGGCGGGGCAGCTTGCTAAGTTATTTATACAACATATATACAGGCTGCACAGGGCACCCGAGAGAGTAATCAGCAATTGCAGAGTCCAATTCACCTCAAAATTTTGGAAAGCTTTTTTGAAATTGTTGGGGGTGGAGCAGGGTCTGAGTTCGAGTCACCACCCAGCCACGAACGGAATGTGTGAACCATCGAACCAAGTACTATAACAATACCTTAGATGCTACGTAAATTATCAGCAAGACAATTGGGTAGAACTGCTCCCCTTTGCAGAGGTAGCTTTTAACAATTTGGTGCACCAAAGCATGGGATTCACCCCATTTAAAATAGTAAAGAGTCAGGACTTTGTAGCATTCCCAGACCTACCTAAACCAGATGAGATAGTGGTCCCGCTAGATGAATGGGCAAAACACATAGCCAAGGGGTGGCCAACAATACAGAGAGCACTACAACATGCAAAGGAAACATACAAAGAATACACCAATCGCAAGAGAGCTCCTGAATGGAAACTAAACATGGGGGATAAAGTGTACCTATCCATGAAATTTTTAAAGTCTTCACAACCCTCCAGAAAACTAGGTCCGAAGTTTATAGGGCCCTTTCCGATAACCAGTGATTGAGGTGGCAATGCAACTAGAATTCCTCAAGAACCTCGAGAAAATCCACCCAGTATTTAATTGCAGCCTTTTGAAACCAGCTAAAGAGTCAGAACGCTGGCACCCACAACAAAAAGTACCAGCGCCAATAATGATAGATGGGGAATGTCACTTCAAAGTACAGGAAATATTAGACTCTAGATTACATAGAGGAAAAATGCAATACTTGGTGCAGTGGAAGGAATTCCCAAAATCACAGAGTGAGTGGGTTTATAGCTGCAACGTCAAAGCACCCAAGTTAGTAAAGAAATTTCACAAGAGATACCTGGACAAACCAAAACAAGAGGGGGGCTGATGGGGGGGGGCAGAATGTCATGAATGACCCCCCACCTGGGTGCCATTCTGACATAGAGCCAGCCAGGAAACATCCAGTAGACAAACCATAGAAAGCAATAAGCGGCGTATGTGCAGGAAAGAGACAGCTAATGTGGATTCAGCACCACGTCCGCCGGACAGAGCACTTGAAGAGACGCTAGGCGGCAGGAGGCAGAGGCTTGGAGGAACTCGCTGGAAAAAGGGGGGGAAATACATGTATTTAAATTGCTACTTGTAGAGCTGTAAATTACTTGAAGCTTTAATGTGCTTTGGATCACGAGCTGAAATAAAAATTCCTTTAGATTCCAACGTGTTTTGTGTGAGGAGTGCCAATTTCTAGCTGAGGATCATCACAAAACATGACAAAGATAAGCAGGAAAGAAAGAATAGGAATTTCCTAGGAACCTAGGAATCTCACTCATACCACAGTAGGAGATAACAATACATTCTTCCCAACTCATCTGCCATGCCAAACTCTAATAGAGGACTCGAGAGCCTAGCTTGATCATTCAGCAATCTGCTCTCCTAGCTTTGGAAAGGGCACATCTCCCACCCCATAGCATCCATCGCCATTTTTGTAATTTTGCAATAATTGAGGGGGTACACATATTCAGGCTTGGAATCAATTTAGCTCAGTGATCACAATATTGTTAAACAATATTGCTCAATTTATGGGTTGCTGCAAAATGGAGGTTACAATTCTCATTGAAGGAAACCCATGAAATGTATGTCAAGCCTATTTCTTACTATGATTAGAATCACTTACCAAATATTGTAAGTCAATCATATAACATGTGCTGCAATAATGCTCACCAATTTCAGATTAAGTTTTGAAATATATAAAAGCATTCTGCTACATTAAGAACGTCAACTATTTATCACTATGGCCATTATCTGAATATCCTGCTAAGCAGTTCACTTTTAGTGAGATATGAACCAGCTTAGCCTCCTCCTGGAAGACACACTCCCCTCCCCCCCTCCCCTGAAGTTCAGTACTTTCACTTCCACTTGTAGTTAACCAAACTAGGAACTATGATTATATTAACTATTGTCAGATTAAACAAGCCAGCTTCAGAAAAAACAGCTTAAAGTTAGTTTTATTTTTAACTATTATTTCCTGGATCGGGAAGCCCTCCGTACAGTCACTCATGCCCTGGTCATCTCCCATATAGACTATTGCAACGCGCTCTACATGGGGCTACCCTTGAGGAGTATCCGGAAGCTTCAATTGGTCCAGAATGCGGCTGCTCGCGCAGTTATTGGTACGCCTAGATCAGCGCATGTGACACCTCTGTTGCGACAGCTGCACTGGGTGCCTGTGTGCTTCCGGGTCCAATTCAAGGTGTTGGTTATCACCTTTAAAGCCCTACATGGCATGGGGCCAGGTTACCTGAGGGACCGTCTCATCCCCATAACGTCGAACCGTCCCACTCGGTCATTCAGAGAGGGCATGCTACGGATCCCGTCCGTAAAGGAATGTCACCTGACGGGGTCTAGGAGGCGTGCCTTCTCGATAACGGCGCCCACCCTTTGGAATATGCTACCCCCGGAGGTGAGGCAGGCCTCATCGCTCCCAGCCTTCAGAAAGAACTTAAAGACCTGGTTCTGCCGCCTTGCGTGGGGGGAGGGGGGGAACAGTTCCTCTTGGGGATGGCTGGTGCCATAGGGCCCTTTTAAACATCCAAACATCATACCACCGCATCTTGGATTTTTATATTTAATTTTAATATATTAGAGTGTTTTATTGGGTTGTTTTAATTGTCGGATTTTAATTTTTGTGTTTTGTAAACCGCCCAGAGTTCCCTTGCGGGGAGATGGAGCGGTATATAAATTGAAACATAAATAAATAAATAAATAAATAAATAAAACTATTGTTTGTCATTCCAGAGTGAAGTTTAATAAAAATGGAAGGAAATGGAGGAAGGAAAACCATGCAAGGCCAATAAGGTAAAGGTTCCCCCCGCACATTTGTGCAGTCGTGTCCGACTCTAGGGGCTCATCTCTGTTTGTTAGCCGAAGAGCCAGCGTTGTCCGAAGACGCTTCCACGGTCATGTGGCCAGCATGACGCACGCAGAACGCTGTTACCTACCCACGAAGTGGTACCTATTCATCTCCTTGCATTTGCATGCTTTCGAATTGCTAGGTTGGCAAGAGCTGGGGCGAGTGCGGGAGCTCACTCTGTCACGCGGGGCTAGGGATTCGAACCTCCAAACTTGCAATCTTCTGATCGACATAGGTTATACTTATTCTTGTTGCAATGAACCTTGGTTCACTACATCTCTACTGATTTAAAGCAGGGATGTCAATCTATTGATTACAGTTCTTCCAAAATTTGCTATGAAATTGTAATTTTTGATGTGACCAAGGGGAAAAATTATATGGAGAGAAATTGTATTATCTATATTTAATTTAACATTTGTCCTGGCACCACTCAGTTTTTGGAAAGCAGTTGCTGGCACATCTCTTAAAGACCATCTGTACCCTCAAATCTGAAAAATGATAACATACACCTGATTTAAATCACTAATTGAAATCAGGTTTGTAACTAATCATTATTTATATATGGCACTCATTACATGATTTCACACCATAAATCTCTGCCTGATATTTATATTACTATTAATTTAGAAAATAGTTTGTAATATTGATCACATATGACAAGCTGCAAAGGCAGTGACAGCACATTAAGAACAAAGGAACTAAATCACAAAAAAGCACTACTGTATTTATTAAACTTAATCTTAAATATCACATCAGCATTTCACATTTGCAATTGCAAATGCCTTAGCCTATAGCTGTATTCATTATTTTAGATCAAATTTTATTACCTTCTCTTTCTCATCTTTTTAACTTTTTATTTTAGCTTTCATATATTCATGGACTGAAGCAGATATGCAAACGCTCCTAGGTTTTTCATGTCCCAGCTGGTTTTTTAGCTTGGAGTGAATAGCAAATAATGAAAATATTCCCTCTGTGCCTGTAAAGGAAGCTCCTACAGCAAAATGTTGGCTTAGCAACTAACGCAACTCTGGTTGAATGTGTCTGAGTAATGATTCCTCCAAATCAGAGGAATGGCTTTGCTCTAAACGTCATCAGAATGTGCTATTGAAATGGTTTCCTCAGTCTTAAAATTTATTGTGACAGGAATACCCAAAAAGTAATTTTTGAGATGTCCACGTCATGGTAGGGTTCTTTTCCTCAATCCTTTTAGCCTCAATTACATTCCTTCAGAGTATTTGAAATGCCTTCCAAGTTTCAACAGCACTACCAATGAACAATGTTCTTTCTGGATTGCTTTTTAAAAGTATGGATGCAGGTTCTGATATACTGACAATATTTTCCATATAACCAACCTAATGTTAGGTCCTTTAGGTAAGACACTTCTATTTTATCAAGGTTTTCTTCATAAATGTTTTCAGAAATTGCCCAATTCTTAATACATTGTTCAAACACAACATTCCATTAAATATCATGGGGAAGATATGATTTGTACTCATCTGCTTTCTAAAGCAAAATTGAAGCAAAATGGTCATTAGAATAGCATTTTGTAGCTTTAACAATATTTTATGTTTTTTGTACAGTTATCTTCTACGCTATGGTGTGTCCAGTCCTTGGAAAACAAAGAACCCTCACACAAAAGTACATATACCCACTGGAATCCCCTATTATTAAGAAGCTTCCTTGCATTTCCTTTTCTAGTTGCTTTGTTATCTTTACAGCATGAGTTTATGAAGTTAGTAATTCCTCTCATTTTTCCATGAATCATTTACATATTTTCAGTATGACTCCTGATCCAATTCCAAAGTATTAAAAAGCTAGAAGTACAGGTAGTCCTCAGCTTATGATGGTAATTGGGACCGGAATTTCCATTGCTAAGCGATGCGGCCGTAAAGCGCGATGTCATGTGACCGCATCGCTTAGCAACAGCAATCCCCATTGCCATTGTTAAGTGAGGATTGCAGGTCATTAAGTGAGGATCTCACGTGACCACAACTTAAAACTTCCTGCCGTCTTCCCACAAGTAATGTCAATGGGGCAGCTGGCAGGAAGTCACAAGTCCTGGGTGGGTCGCAAGCAGGCCGGCAGGCGGATGAGTTCTATGGAGTGGGGCCGGGTGCGGGTGCTGCAGGCATGCGTTATGGAGTATGAGACCCCCTGGGATCTCGTACTCCGTAGCGGGCTCCTCGGGAGAAAAAGTGGTGGGAGCGACTTGCGACCTTCCCTGCCAACTTCCCCATTAAAGACAGCAGGGAAGGTCACAAATGGCGATTATGTGACCACAGGATGCTGCAACCATTGTAAATGTGAGCCGGTTGGCAAGTGCCTGAATTGTGATTACGTGACCGCGGGGGCTCTGCAACAGCCAGAACTTTGAGGACCGGTCATTAAGTACCACTTGTTCAGCGTTGTTGCAACTGCAAATGGTCGCTGAACAAGTGGTCGTTAACTGAGGACTACCTGTAGCAACAATCTTAGTGGAGAACTCTGAAGTGCCTCCCTCTTAACTCACTGGAGAAATATGGGGTAGAATCCACTTGGTAAAGTTAAGTATGATCTGTCATAAAGATCCAAAATTAGGAACATGAATTATATACTATAAAGAAATTGCAACTGGCAATTGAGTATTTCTCTTAATAGAACTCTCACTTAGTAAATAAATTGAAGAACTTGTTAATTGTTTAAAGAAGCTGTAAGGAAAACTAAACTAAACCTTTTTTTAAGCAATATCCAACACAGGAAACAGCTTAGGTGGTTACATGTTAAATCACACTAGTATTAAAAGCCCCTGACTGTGTTGCAGAACGATGCAGATATCTAATTCACTAACCGGTTCATTCATATTGTTCTTCAGGTATATTGGTCTTCAGACTGATCTGTAGCTTCATTTATACCGCCTTCTTTCAATAAGTAGATTTTCATGACAGTCTCTCCATGTACTGCTTATTTTTTATGTTTTCCTATGTCTAAAATCTCTTTCTAAATATTTCTAACAGGCATTTCTTTTACACCCAGAAGTCATTAAGTACAGCAAAATATGGGTGGAAGGGCGGTGGGCAAAAGTATAGCAAGCTCTGTTTTTCTGAACAAGTCTTCCCTTTCCAACATTTGAACAGACTGCATTTATCCTTCCTTCAACCATCCTTCCCTATATAGTCTGTGATAGCTAGTTTCCCTCCCTTGCTTGGCCCAGCTCCACTGCATGAGGAGAAAACAAAAACAATCCTATCTAGGTGATGACACAAGGGAATTTAGTAGTTAAATCAGGCAGACTGTCATTTTAACAGGCTGAAGAAACATTTCATTCCATAGTATGAATTACTATTAATTCACAGTAATTAATATTTATAAGATTATAATTGTAGACTCCCCAAGATGGCAGGCACTAGTCTGTGCAGTAACCAGGAGCTGAGCACAATTTTATGGTACTTAACTAACATGATATCTACATGATTATTTCCAGGAAATTTCTACATTCTCACTGTTGCTTCATTCTTGTTGCATTTTTAGCATGCACCTCCCATAATATTTATATTTATGCATTTTCTTATCTTATTTAGTAGCTTCATTAAAATGATACCAGACACTACTTTTTTCCCTGATTAGGCATTTAAATGACTCAGAGCATATGTAGGCAAATGCACTAAAATCCAGATGTTATAATTTCTCCTTCCTCAGCAAAACAGAAAAAAGAGACACTGCTAAAAATGAAAGCAAAATTAATGAGCACAAAACCACAACAGGTTCAACACAGAGTTTTCACTCTTCTTTTACAACTTGTTTTTCAAGTTGCTTCCAGGTAAAAATATATTTCAGATGGCCCAACATGCTGCAAAGTAAATACATTTCTACTTTAACACATTGGATTTGTATTATAAAACATTCAGATAGACCAATTCATTGAGTTTACCTGTTGTTGTCGTATCTATAGGGATGATGTTGCAGAACATCTTGCAGGAAACGCTCCATCAAGCTAGTTGTACCCATACGATTCCTACAGTAACTGACAAAATGTCTGTGCTGGGAACTATATACATGCTGAAGATAAAGAGAAGAGGGTATTTTGTATTTTCATCATCTATTAGTTTTTTTCTTTACAACAGACAAAAATAAATCCCAGTAATTTCTATTATGAAAGGTTGTAAGAAAAAAAATCACTTTAAGAGAGATATTATTTGATATCATAGAATTAAGAAACACTGGCCAAAAACCAATTGCAGCAGATAAACTAAGAGCAGGACACCAAAGAAATCAAAAAACAAAAGCAGAAGTAGAAGTAGAAACAACCCCACCCATATATAATTGGGGGGAAAAATAGCAGTGGTACCATGGTGTGAAGTTTGCTAGTTAAAGAGGTGTAAAAATAGGATGTGGTAAAAGAATGCAACAGCAGATTTTACATTTTGGTACCTCTGGTAATCCCAATCATCCCAATCCCCTCAGCATTTTTTTCACATTTCATAGGTTTTGCTCCTCAAAACTAAACTACTGCACAAGCAAATAAATTAGGTGGTTCATGAGGAAAATCTTCTAACAATAGCCATTCTTGCAACAAGAATCCCAAGAGAGGTCTTGCTTAAGGATCCTACTATCCACAAGTGTATTCACTTCTTCAGGCCCATTGGACCACAGAGAAAAGGGTGTGTAAAGATCCATATCTGAAAGGAAAAAGGTGAATTGGGGCATATGAGAGTAGTCACACATCTATTGGCAACTACGTAGCTTAGGACTCATTTGGCAATCCCAGGAAAAGATGTATTTGATTCAAGGAAATTTATTTATTTATTTATTTATTCATTCATTCATTCATTCATTCATTCATTCATTCATTCATCGCATTTATATCACCGCCCATCTCCCCCACAAGGAGGGACCCTGGGCGGTTCACAATAAAACAATTTAAAATTCAATAAAAGTCACAAATAAATACCAATAATCAATAAAAATATAAAATACAATCAAATCCAAGTAATGGCAGTTCTAAATGCTGATAGATGCGTCATACATGCCCACTCATGCTCCAAATCACCATTTTCTCTTCAAATGTAGTTCACTGCATAATCGTACTAGAAAGGGAGCATCTTCTACTGATGAAAGAAATTTCTTGCAAGAGGTTAAGTCCAGTTCAGACTGTCATAATAGAAGTGATGCAGAAAGAAGGGTGATTAGAAAATTAAGACTTGTATAAGTGAGGGACATTCCTCTATCATAGCTAATGCACATATTTGGATCTTTTTCATCAACACCTGTAAGTTAAAAGTAAAAATGAAACTGCAAGCATGGAAGGAACTTCCCATTCTTTGCTTTTAAATTTTTAGATCTACTCTAAAAGAGTAGAACAGGCAAAGGCAACTTTTTTGGTAACACTTAGAATGTGAAAGCATACTGTGGATGCTCTCACAAAATTATTATGATTGAAGTGCTTGTGTCCCTACAAATGACTGCCATGGTAGAAGTGAACAGTCAGCCAGTTTAATCTGTTTAAAGTCCTTTTCCATCACTTTCTAGCCCCACAATATGATATTTAGCACTTCAGTGTATCTTTGTATTCCTTGTGGAGGAGGGGTTGATGGAAAAAACTCAGAACAAAACACTGATCTGCAGCCATGTTTTTTCCCCTAGGAATCATTCCCTTTTTGGGAATGCAGAGGAATTCTAGAAAATAAAGGTGGTATGAGATAGTGCTTTGCAGCATACATTTTTTAAAATTCAAGGTTAGGTGGGAAAGAGAGCTTGGTGGCTGCAAGGGAGATTTCTATGAGCAGTTTGTTTCTACAGAGAAAGCCTTCAAAAAGGAACTATTAAACCTTTTAATGAGATTTCCATATGTCAATTGGAATTAAATTTTTATCTGAATACCTGTTCAAGATTACTGTAGGGTGCATGGCAACAGTTGCAATAACCTTGTCTGTTCTGCATAACAGATAGTCCAGTCATAGACAGCTCTGATCCTTGTATATTTAAACTGAAAAATATAAGTTTTGATATTGTTATTTATTTTCAGAGAGAGAGGATTATAAAGCACAGTAAACAAAACTAACTGCAGAGGAGGTTCCATTATTCAGAAATATCTATTGTATTAGTGATTAGGGCTTTCTGGGGGTTTACATTATTTGTGTGATGACATCACCAGGCAAATGAGGCCAATTACATCATTTGTCAGCTTACATCATGTGTGTGATGATGCCATTGTACAAATGACATAAATCACAGTGGAAATTTGGTCCATATCATTGCATGCAATTTCCATTGCATAAAGGCTTGATAAATTTTGCATGCTCAGGTCTTACTATTAAAACAGTATTCTTGTTACCCTCTTTTTTACAGCCCAGCAAAATTAATTAGATCTCACTGAATGTGCTGTAGAAGTAGCAGATATATTCACATTCTTAAGTTAGAAGTTTATTTTAAATTCTACTTATATTGTTATTTATAACTAATGCAGAAATTAAAATCAGCACAAAACTGAAATGAATTAAAAGAAAATAAAAACAAGACAAAAATACAAAAGAAGACAGATAACATATTCAAATAAAAGTTATGCTACCAAGGGCAGGAATGCCTCTCTTAAACAGGAAATTGTTAACCAGTTGGTGAAAACTGTCATATAAGGCAACCTGCCCCCCCCCCAAACCTGGCAGTTCCAGTTTAAATATGGCCACTGAGAAGCCCCTCAAATCATGCTGTTGCCACAGTAGGGACATAGAGAAAGGCCTCTCCATCTTAAGATTTAGTAAAGCTGGTCTGGGATGAGGCAGTTCATAAATTATCCTGGACCTCTGTTGGCTTCCGGGTGCTGAAAATGCCGGTGCGCTGAACCGAGCTCTCCGTCTCGGCTCTGCGATTTTCCTGCCTGCAGCGGTTTTTTAAAGAAGCAAAACCGCTGAAACTTCCCCTTTGAAGAAAAGGGGATCAGAAAATAAACCAAAAGGGTCGCTGGAATCGCCGCGGAAATTGAAGCGGCGAAAGCGACTGGAAGAAACATCGTTGCTGCTCTGCAGGAAGCCGTGAATTCTTTACAGATAAGTAGCACCCAAATTCAGCCTTTTAGTCACTAGTTTATAATTGCGTTTATTTTAAATTTGCCTATTATTTGCTAAGATCTTTCTATGGACATGATTAATACTGCTGGTGCTTGTATAACTTTCTTGCCAAGAAGATCTGGGAAGACGGTGGGAGCTAAAAGAATAATTGACTTTACTTGGAGCTAAATGACATTGACTATTGATGAATGGCTTATTTACCTACTTGGGATTAATTTGTCTTCTTCTCTGGACTTTGAATTTAAATGGATTAATGGTCTACCTTTCCTTCCTTTTATTTTGAGGTTGCACCTTTCTCTTTTTCTTTTCCTGCAAACTGTTTGAATATTATTTGGATTATAAAGGGTACTTTTTGAATTCCCCTGTTTTGAATATCTTTTGGATTTTCCTTGCTATTTGGGATTTTAATTGATTTTTTCTTGGAGAATAAAGACAATTAGAGCTGAAGTCCTCCCTCCTTTTTTTCCTTTTTTTTTTTGGACTTGTGAATATAAGTTTGCTTGAGAAACTGGATTGTTTTTCTTGTTCTCAAAGATATTTGACTACAGTCAAAGAAAACATCTGCCGTATTCTTATCTTCTATTTTCTGTATGTGAGAACTGTTGAATTTACCAAAGTACATTTTGCCCTTTTTTAACAACTATTAAGAAAAGGCAGTACTATTTTTACTTTTCATATTTTTCTATTTATTTTTTCTTCCCCTCTTTTGAATAATTTTACTCCTCTTTCTCCTTTTCCCTTTTTTTTCCTTTTTTGCTGTTTGTTGTTGTTTCCTTTTTTCTACCTTTTTTTTCCCTCTCCTTACAGGAATACTACATACAGCATGGCTACTGTGGCTGCAAGGGTGAAGAGAGATAGAGATAAGGAAAAGGAGAAAGAGACCGGGAGGATGTCTACTGATTCTACTGCATCATCTTCAGAATTACCAACACCAGACATGAAAAAAATACTGGATGCGATTACAGTACTGAATAAAAAAATTGATGACTCAACTGCTACTTTGGAGAAAAAGATGGAAGACTCAGTTGCCTCCTTAGATATAAAAATGGACAAAAAAATAGACAATTTAGGCCAACAAGTAGACAAAAAAATGGAAGCTATGAAAGAAGATTTAAAACAAGAATTTAGGAAAGAAATACAGAATGTCAAAGAGGTAGTAAATATTTTATCAGGGGAACTTAAAGAGACACAAGGACAGGTTCAGAAATTAGAGACTAAATCAGAATCTATTACTAAAGACATGGAATACAATTTAGATGCTATTGCATTAGTAGAAATGAGAGAAAAAGAATTCATTTTGAGATTGAGAGGAGTTCCAGAAAAATTAAATGAGAATACGAGGGAATATATAGTTGGTGCCTTAGCCCAATTTTTACAGATAGAAGAAGAAGATCTGGACTCTGAAATAGATAAAATCTTTAGAGTTAATTCACGTTACACTAGAGAGAAGAAAGTGCCAAGAGATATATTGATATATTTTGTGAGGAAAGTTACAAAAGAGCAAATTTTGAAGAAACATTATAGCACCAGATTAAATATAGCAGAGAAGGATGTAATTGTCTTAAAAGAAATCCCGTTAAGAATATTAAGAAAAAGAAAATAATACTCCTTCCTTACAGACAAATTAAAGCAAAATAACATACCATTTAGATGGGAAAGAATAGAGGGAGTATCTTTCACCTTCAAAGAGCAAAGATTTAAAATAACTTCCATCTTGAAAGCAAAAGCTTTTTTAGAGAAATATATGACAGATATGAGCGATGCATCTAAAGTTCTGGAAGAAAAGAGAGAGACATCTAAAGACAAGGAAAAGAGTGAAGATTTATCAGAGATGGGAGCTTCTGGAGTGGATTTAAAAAAGAACTTTTAAATACCCAAATACCATGGACTTTAAATACTTAATATGGAATATCAATGGGGCGAATTCCCCCCAAAAGAGAAAGAAAATCTTTCATTTTTTGAAAAAAATGAGATTGGATATAATTTGTCTACAAGAGACTCATATTTGTAAAAAAGACATTAAGTATTTGATTCAAAAACAACTAGGAGAAGAATTTATTTCAGCTGGATTAAAAAAAACTAAGGGGGTAGTTTTGTATATACAACAAAAATTTAATCCAAAGTTAATATTGACTGATGATGAAGGAAGATATATTGCAGTGGAAGTAAATATACAAGGGACTAAAACATTGATGGTTGGGCTCTATGCTCCAAATTTTGATAAAGGACTATTCTATAAGAATTTAATGGACAAACTTTTGGATTTATCATATGAGAATTGGTGCTTTATGGGTGATTGGAATGGGGTGATTCTCCCAATGGAAGATAGATATTTGCAAAAAAATGTAAAACCTACTCAGGGAAAACTACCCCAAACCTTTTTTGATTTAAAAGACATGTTGGATTTACAAGATATTTGGAGACTTATGAACGGGAACTCTAAAGAATATACGTATTACTCAGAGAGATACAAATCATTTTCTAGAATAGACATGTTTTTGATTTCCAAAACTTTAATGATGGATGTTAACAAGGTTGAAATACTACCTAAAACTTTATCAGATCATAACCCTGTTTAACTATTAAAGGGAAAAGGAATATATTCCGATGGAGGTTAAATGAGTCAATTTTTCGGAAAGAAGATGTTGTTGACACATGTAAGAAAAGACTAAGAGAATACTTTTTATTGAACTTAAACAAGGACACTAGTACTCAAATAGTCTGGGATGCAAGTAAAGCTTATATGAGGGGTTACTTTATTCAATACAATGCTCAAATGAGGAAAAAGAAGCGAGAAAAAATTCAACTGATTTTGGATGAAATTAAAAATAAAGAGAAATGTTTGAGGGACAAACCGATGGACAATACATTGATAACTCAAATTAAATTTCTACAAAAACAAATATCGATGATTTTAGTACAGGAAATAGAAACTCAAATGAAATTTACAAAACAGAAATATTTTGAATTTGCAAACAAACCAGGAAGATGGTTAGCCTATAAGTCAAGAAAACAAAGTCAAAGAAATATAATTTCTAACATACAACATAAAGGGAAAACTCTAGTGAACAACGTGGAGATACAAGAAGCATTTCATTCTTATTATACAGCATTGTACAAAAAACAGGATGTTCAATTAGTAGAAATTGATGAATATATGAGTAAGCAAAGACTAACTGCTTTAAATGATGAACAAAGAACAATACTTAATAATCCTATAACAAAAGAAGAAATGACAATGGCTTTTAAGAAAATTAACAGTGGAAAAGCGCCAGGTCCGGATGGCTTATCGGCAGCTTACTATAAATATTTCGAAGATGAACTATGTATTCCTCTTCAGAAAACTATGAATTCGATTTTGGAAACAGGAATTATGCCAGAAACATGGAAAGAGGCCCATATTACTTTGATTCTGAAGGAACAGCTAAATTTGAATTCAACAAAGAATTATAGACCAATATCATTATTGAATAACGACTACAAGATATTTACAACAGTATTGGCGGAAAGATTGAAAAATATTCTTGGAAATTTTATTCATCAAGATCAATCAGGTTTTTTACCTAAAAGACAAATTAGAGATAATATTAGAAATGTTTTGGATGTCCTGGAATATTTAGAACAACATAATGAAAAACAAGCCGCTTTGATATTTATAGATGCCGAAAAAGCATTTGATAATTTAAACTGGTCTTTTATGTTTAAAGTATTGGAGATTATGAATTTTGGTGGGAATTTTATTAAGTGGATTAAATCAATATATACACCCCAATTTGCAAAAATAATTGTTAATGGAGAATTTAGTAAACCTTGCGAAATACAAAAAGGTACAAGACAAGGCTGTCCTTTATCTCCGCTCTTGTTCATACTGGTTTTAGAAGTTTTACTTACAGATATTAGACAAGATGATGGTATTCACGGCATTAGAGTTAAAAAGGAAGTTTATAAATTAAGAGCCTTTGCTGATGATCTAGTCATTACCTTAGAGAATCCACTGGATGGAATTGAATTATTGATGCAGAAATTGAAAGACTTTGGGTCGTTAGCAGGGTTTAAAGTTAATTTACAGAAAACAAAAGTCTTGACCAAGAATATGAATTACCATCAACAAGAAAAACTGAGAGAAATGACAGGATATTCCATGGAGAAAAAAATAAAATATTTGGGAGTTTATTTAACATCGAAGAATGTCAAACTATTTCAAAATAATTATACCCCACTTTGGACAGACATTAAAAAAGATTTAGATCGATGGGGAAAGCTGCAATTATCACTATTGGGTAGAATATCAGCGATTAAAATGAATATATTACCACGAATTCTGTATCTCTTTCAAACAATACCTATATTGACATCAGAGGAACCATTTAAACAATGGCAGAGAGATATTTCTAAGTTCATTTGGCAAGGGAAAAAAACAAGAATAAAATATAAAGTCTTGCAAGATTCAAAAGAAAGAGGTGGTCTAGGACTCCCGAATTTGAAACTATATCATGCAGCCTGTGGTTTGGTATGGCTTAAGGAATGGATTGTTTTGAAAAATGAAAAATTATTAAATCTGGAAGGACATGAATTAAGATTTGAATGGCATGGATATCTGTGGTATGATAAGGCTACAGTTAATGTGGACTTTAAAAACCATTGTATTAGAAGATCTTTGTTGAGAATTTGGAATAAATATAAACTAACTTTATGTTATAAGAGACCTTTATGGATTTCCACGCAAGAAGCTTTTTATAGAACAGAAGTAAGAAATAAAGATAAGTGGTTGACATATAAGGACCTCTTAAAAAAAGAACAAGGACATTATGTAATAAAATCAAAAGAAGAACTTGCTCAAGAAGGATATACTTTTCAATGGCTCTCCTATATGCAACTTATAGAGAAATTTAAATTAGATAAAAAAAAATTGGAATTTGAACAAACTAAATCAGAATTTGAAATACAATTATGTGAAACTAATGAACATTTAATTGCTAAAATGTATAAATTATTGTTAAAAGGAGAAATGGTGGAGGAACAAGTTAAAGACTGTATGATTCAATGGGCAAAAAATATCGGTCACAATATACAACTTCAACAATGGGAAGACATGTGGACTAAAGGATTAAAATTTACCTTGTGTTATAACCTAAAAGAAAACTTTTATAAGATGATGTACCGATGGTATATGACCCCACAAAAACTTTCAAAAATGTACGGGAATATTTCCAACTTATGTTGGAAATGTAAAAAACAAGAAGGGTCTTTTTACCATATGTGGTGGACATGTAAAATTGCAAAAGAATTTTGGACCGAGATACATTCATTGATGCAAAATATATTACAGATACGAATACCATTTAAACCAGAATTCTTTTTACTTGGAATTTGGGATGTACAAATGGAAAAACATTTTCTTAGAATAATACAATACATGATTACAGCAGCAAGACTTTTATATGCACAAAATTGGAAAAATCAAAGTGTACCAACAATACAGGAATGGATGTTGAAATTATTAGAGATGGCAGAAAATGACAAACTGACTTGCTTATTAAAAGGAAACTCAAACCATTATTTTCTTAAAGAGTGGAAGCCTTTGATGGACTATTTACAAAAAGCAGGAGGGGTAAAGCTTGCATGGGGTTTTGATGATTAGAACATATATAAATAGTATATATTAGACAAGAAATATATATGAATGTTATATGAATAGCCAGCATGTAAGAACAAACTATCTATTTTATTTTTATGACCATAGATAGATCGGAAGTTATCTAATTTCTATGTCTGTTTCTTTCTTTCTTTCTTTTACTTTATTACACTTTTCTTTTCTTTTCTTTTTAATTTGTATTTCTATTTCTGTTTCATTTTCAACTTTTAACTTTGTATATTTAAAACCTTAATAAAGTTTTTTACAAAAAATAAATAAATTATCCTGGACCTAGTCTCTTTATAGCTTTAAGAATCATCACCAGTATTTTAAATTGTGCCCAGAAACAAAGAGGTACCCAATCCAGCCCTTGCAGGACCACTGCCTCAGACATCCATCAACTTCATTGTTGCTGCATTCTAAACCAACTGCAGTTCCCAAAAGCTCTTCAAAGTTACCTCTAAATAGTTTTCATTAAAACAACAGAATCTAGATGGAACTAAATATGTATCATAATGGCTGAGTCTAGCTTCATCAAAAACAGACACAGTTGATCCACTTAAGATGGACAAAGGCAGTTCTGGGTACAGGGAACTTGAGCTTTGAGGTATAAAGTTGAAGTAAGCATTGACTGCAAATCTTGTTCTACTCATCCCAAACAGATTAAACTTCTTAGTCTACTTCTGTCTTGTCTGGATAAAGACTCAGTTGATAATTCAGATCAGTACTATGGTTTAGACACTGATTCAGAACATCAAATGTTTTCCTGGTAATAGATGAAAAAGAGAAATAAAAAAGCCGTTGATGAAAATACACCCCAAATAATTTCCTGATCATCTCTCCCAGGAGATTCATGAACATATTAAGCAACATGGGAGACAAGATTGATTCTTAAGGAACACCATATATTAATGTCCAAAGTGCTGAATGAATCCTTCAACATCACTTTCTGAATCAACCTTCATTATATCAAATACCACTAAGTCTAGCAGAACCAAGAGGGACATATACCCTATCTAGTGCTTGTGAAAAAAATCTATAGTCAACCACAACTGTCTCAATTCCAATCTCAGGTCTGAAGACAGAATGAAATAGTTAATCCACCTTACTCCAGATTTAACATCTCCTAGGATACAATCAGCAAGACAGTAGATCTGAAATGCAACCCAACAAAATGTCACACTCAATGTAAGATAGAGATTCCAAAGTATTCTAGAGAAGCCAACTTTACTAGAGGGAAGGTTTCCAGAACAATTCATCCTTCATCACAATTCCCCTTTTGCTTATGCTTTCAAACAAAAATAATTATATCAATAATAGCAACCATTCTCCTTTATTCTACTACCAAATGCTAATCAACTCACATGAAACAGATTAAATCAACCACTCCTGTCCTTACAACAAAGAAAACAAAACAGAAAATGCAACAAAGTATTTACTGTTCTGATCTGCCAGCCATGGTGTTCTCCATCATACAGGACATAACCAAATTAATTAATAAAATTAATTCACCTTTTCGCTATGAAAAAAGATTTTAAAATCACCATAAACATGACTATCTGGTCAAGTTAACCTAAAATGATTCAACATTCTTAATTCTGCTAAATGGAACTTATTTTTCTATACTTCTTACTCATAATTTCTTTTCATATCAAGGCTTCTAGAGATTCTTGATTCTACATGAAACTAAACTTACCTACTATTGCTGTCCTGCCATAAGGAACCTTCATTAACTTTCTTTTCCATACCTGAATGAAAAAAAATTGAAAGAGAAAATCAATCAATCCTCTTACTTCCCAAGTTTCATTTATTTTTCAGAAGCTCTCATTGCACATTTCTTCTTGCTGAATAAGAGGTTTACCTTGTGCTGAACTAACATTGGCCTCATCAGCTTGCTTATTATGATCAAACATCTGTAAAACAAAAGTGCAAAAAGCTGAAGATGTGCAAAAAGCTGAACATATACAAAGGTTCTTCCAAGAAATGTTTGCTCAGAAAAAAATTACTAATATTGCAAATTTCATTAAAACAGCCTCAATTGTACTATAAAATGTTTCCATTTCAGGAATAATCTTTCGTATACAAGATCTTGAGGATGAGAACACCAAAATCTCAAGAGACTTTTTTTGGAGAGGGGGTGTCATCACGCAATTCATATGATAACAATTACAGAACGGAGGATTTTCAAGATGCTGTCCTTTAATGAGCATCATTTAATGTTACAACCTCAGGCTGAAACTAAATAAGAAGACAGAGAGTTTTCCCTCTGTTTTATAACACTGCTGCTATAGGAGTTGGTTACTAATTTGTTTCTTAGTGTAAGGTGCTAGTTAAACTCTAGCCACTTGACCCAGGTGAATAGAGACCACTTGCCAAAGGCAGTAGCAGGAGGTATAACAAGAGAGGACACCGAATGAGGCTTTCTTGGTGCCTGCTCCTCTCCTTTTGAATCACTTCTCACCTGTCAAGGTAAGAATGGTCTCCTCTCTTAAAGCCTTCCAGAGAATAGTTAAGACCCTGCTTTTCTGGAAAGCCTTTAATGATTAAGCAGGGAGAGAAAGATCCATGTCATTATTGTCTTATTACCGTTGATGGTTTTATTGTTGATTGCATTGCTACACTGCCTAGAGCCTCTGAAGTGAGGCAGTTTATAAAATAAATAATGAAATTTATACAGGGAGAAACGAGTATCAAATTTTGAAAGAGACACAGTACTTTTCCAGTGACTTACTTCTTCACCCTGTTGTCTGAACTCTTTTCCACCTCATTGGACTTTGAGACCAGAAGAAATAGGGAGAGGTAACTCACAGGAGAGAGAACCATTCAGTTCCTCTTACCAATATGCCCCCCTTATATTTAAAAATAGATTCCTGTGTTTTAATGTGATTGGAACAGACTGGCCTGCATTTGAACAGATACAGGTGCTACAATTACATGCCATATGAGCCTTAGTCACTGGCAGCAATATACAGTAATCTGATTTCATAATCTAAGGATGACAGACACAAAATTGGCATTCATCAAAATCTATCAGATTTGCTTCCCAATCCCAGATTAAATTTGATAAAATCTGCAAACATATAAGTAACTAAATACAATAGAGAATGAGGGGGGGAAGCACTGCTTTTTCAAGATATGTAAAGAACACCAACATTAATACAGCAGCCATTCATATTTTTCCAGGTACAAGTGGTTTAGAATAGAAATTCTATCTTGGAAAAAACATTCAAATTACAACTCACCATAACAAAGCAGACCAATATCAATGTTTACAGCTGTTTCCCTGATAGCAAGTTTGGGTAGCTTAGAATGAAAATGAGCCATATAGCAAGACAAATGTGATTTCTTACATTATTTCGTTGGTACCTTTGTAAATCTTTTATTATACCAATTTCTGGGTAAAGATCTGTATTGGGATGTGTGATAAGAAGCGTTTAATTACATAAGCCTCCACTGGGGCGTGGTGGCTCAGCGGGTAAGACGCCAGGTTTGTCGATCGGAAGATCGCAGGTTCAGAGGTTCGAATCCCCTAGTCCCGTGTGGCGGAGTGAGCTCCCGCACTAGCCCCAGCTCTTGCCAACCTAGCAATTCGAAAGCATGCAAATGCAAGTAGATGAATAGGTACCACTTCGGTGGGTAGGTAACAGCGTTCCACGCGCGTCATGCTGACCACATGACCGTGGAAGTGTCTTCAGACAACGCTGGCTCTTCGGCTAACAAACGGAGATGAGCACCGGCCCCTAGAGTCGGACACGACTGCACAAATGTGCGGGGGGAACCTTTACCTTTTACCACTGATATGCCAAAGTTTAGGCATAGCTATTTTATATGGCCTAAAATATTTAATCTGCTCCTGTGCTGAGCAGAAGGGTAGACTCAATAGCATAAATGGCTACTTCCAACTCTGTGATTCTATGAAACCTACACAAGCCTGATCTTCAGTCATGTGAGTTGATTTTAGTATTTGTGTGAACTCATGATTTACAACTTAGCCTAATATCCAATTCTGCCTTATTCAACAAACCATGGTTAACCCAGCCATTGTGAACACAGCAAAAATTCTCACAAGCTGATGCAATCTAGAACCAATAGTCATTGAATGGCCATACCTCGAGAGAAGCTGCAATGCTCTCACTAAGCGGCATTGGCTGATTCACACAACGTGCTAAGCCATGGTCGACCACGGCTTATTAAACTACACCTGGTGGGATTGTCACGCAACACACTAAGCCAAAATCAAATACATCTCATTATGGCTTAGCATAAACCAGGATTACGTTTTGACAATGTTCATATGCAGGAGCGGAACGAAAATTGGGAAAACAAAATGAAGGACTCAGGTGCACGCGGAACTCCCCCATCCGCCCCACGGCCAGAGTAACATCCATGATTCCACGGATCGAACTCTCGGAGCACACGTTAAACGGGGGGAGGGGGGGTGAGAAGTGCGCGCGCGCTCCGGAAGCAACCAAGAGGCCCCGCCCCTACGCGCGTGCATGGAAGGAAGCGACGACCTCGGGGTAATCTAGCCGCTGTTCTTTTCCTTTCGTCTACATCGCCGATTTAAGTGCCCGATCAAAGTTGCCTACCGTCCTTCTACGTTTCTTTCTTTCCTCCATTGCGGTTCCCCCTCCCCCTTCACTGATTCAAAAGTGTCAAAAAGCACAACCACAACTTCCTCTTCCGGGTTATCAGGGAGATAATGCGCGCTCAATATTTCTAGAGAGGCGAGAAAGGGACTTCTATTCCCCGCGTTGACCGAAGAACGCAAGCGCGCGCCGGCGCGGGGGGGGGGGGGATTGGCAACGCCCACAAGAAGAGCGGAAACGATTTTCAGGACGGAGTTCGGGTGCATGGGCGTATTCCGCGTTTAACGCAGAAGGACTCGCACGATGGTTGTAAGCGGGGATGTTGTCTACGTCCCCAAAGACCAGACGCTCCTAGAGCGCTTGTTTTTGGCACCGCAGTAAGGAGGGTGTCGTTCGTACAGAACATGCTCGGCCGTGCTTAGCTGACAGTTTGGGGGTTACACAACAGCTAAACCCTAGCTTGGGGTTTACCAAATGCACTGGGTGATTTTGCCACTTGCCAAACTACAAACAATCCACAATTCTTTTCTTGCGAGGTGCGTGAACCTGGCTGCTGTCTCGGCTGGAGGCTGTATGGAAGGGAGCCGTGTGCACTCTGAGCTGGATCCCAGAAGCTGCGCCGCCTCGCATGTTCAGTTCTTGGTCCAATTTGGAGACAGCCTAAAATAAAGACGATCCACCATCCTGGTCGCACTTTTCCGACCCGGGTTTTTAAATTTCCCTATGTAACAACTAGCTATCCTTTATTACCCAGCACCACAGAGATTCCCTTTTATGAAAATAATACTTTTTCCTAACATAGAAACTTAATACTTATCAGTGATAAATGCTTATATATACCATAAATCTTTAAACCATACATGTGAAAGTTGTAAGCTCTTTAGAACGAGACTAAATGGCTTACTAACTGAGGTTACTAACTCTGTTCTGAAGAGATACAGTACATGAGAAATAATATCAGACATATCTTAAATGAAATTGACAAGATAAACCAGAAAAGCAAAAAAATTGTCATGATATTTTTTGATGCTGAAAAAGCCATTGACAATTTGGAGTGGCCTTTTATGTTTGCTGTTCTGAAGAAAATGGGTTGTGGCCCTATTTTTTTCTTCTTCATATTGATACAGAGTATAAAGAACAAAAAGCCAAAATTGTAGTGAATGGTCTTATTTTGCAGCAATGTACTATATTGAAGATAAGGGTGTCCCCTTGCTCCTCTTTATTTTTACTAGCATTAGAACTACTGGCAGTTCAAATATTTCAAGAAAATAGAATTTTAGGAGTTAATTTCAATGTATATTGTATTTATTTAATTTTCATCCCACCTTTATTATTTTTATAAATAACTCAAGGCAGCAAACATACCTAATACTCCTTCCTCCTCCTATTTTCCCCACAACAACACGAATACGAATGGCTAAGACAATACATTTTTGTTGTTTATTTGTTCAGTCGCTTCTGACTCTTCATGACTTCATGGACCTGATAAGATGTACGCTGGCTTAAAGGGAAAAAATCAAGGCTTGAGAATAAACCAGACAAGAGTGCAGCGTTTAAGGCTAAAAGTTGTTTACTTGTAGCATAAGGCAATAAATGCATATATAGTTAAGGCAATAAATGCAATAAATGTTACATTATTGCAATAAGGAAAAACAAAAACAAACTTATAAGCAGAGATCCGTTTATTGATCCCAGGGCCAGAGCTCATGCCACGGCCTATACCCAAAGCCAGGCATAACTACGCACTGCCCAGTCCGCAGAAGTAGAATACACGTGAATTACACACTACATGGCTAAAGACACAAAAAGTCAAGAAGCATAGAACACCATTTTGCATGGTTAGATATTCAGTTCTTCCAGCTTTCTGATTGGCTGGAAGTTAGGTGTGACACACACCAGGCCTTTGTGTAGGCCATGGCACAAGGTGGCAGTGCTGCATCTAAGCAAGCACGTGATCTCCCCCTCCCTGTTCTCCCAGGGCTTCCCACGAAGGCTTCAGGGGGAATTGTTCTCATGGGAAGTTCTCATTGCTTGTGTAGGCACTAGTCATAACAATACACACGTGACAGTTGTTATCTGGCACCTGCACTTCACGTCACCATGAGAAAGCTTCGCTGGTAAAGGATGCAATTTGCCAAAACAATTTTCATATGGGAAATCTGACAGGACCAGCCCATGCCAGAGCTTCCTGTCGGCCGTCGCCATCCCCAGCTCCCCCACGGTCGAGTCCGTCAATACATAAGAGACATAAAAGACAATACATAAAATCACTAAATATCTAAAATCTATAGGTATTTCAAACCTAGTATTAATGGTGTGACTCTAACACTATGGTGTAGAAATTTAGGCAGCAGATAGAAAGAGATGATAGAGAATCTGAAGACTGAGTGGGCATTGCCTTAATCATCCTGATGGCTCCAATGCCTAAGAATGTAAATTGTGGCAAATAGGTGTAACATTTATTTATTTAATTTATTTAATTTTTATCCTGCCACGAGGAGGGCTGTTTTCTTTTCCTGGTGGCTATAAATCTCTGCACCGGGAAGCCAGGGTAGGGGGCTGCCTGCCCAGCCCTCTCCTCCCAAAGGAGGGGTTTGTGAGACGCGGCTCTGGAGGTCTCCTTCGGGGAGAAAGTGTGAAAGTGTGCATATCAAAAGTAGAAAAATTGGGAACTAAGCCACATTGCACTTGACAGATTTAGCTCCTCTATGTCCCTGACATCTTGTTTGGTGCTAGAAAACAGCTTTTGCTGGATCTTTAGCAGTCCAAATCAAGAAGTTTCAAGGGGACCCAATGATGTCAATACTATGGGTCTGATGTTGAAGAAGGACAATTACACAATAAACATCTTATCTGAGAGCAGCTGAAGTTTTTTGAGATCTACCATGGCAGCAGTGAAATATAAATTTACTCCCAACACTTTTTTGCTCAGATGATGGTGTTTTAGCTACAACTCGTTTGGATTACTGCAATGTGCTCTACATGGGGCTGCCCTTAAGGACCACCCACAAGTTACAACTGGTTCAGAATGCAGTTGTGCATGTAGTGTTGGGCGCCCCTAAGTTTACCCATTTTACACTCTTATTTGATTATTAAACTTTGCTTTGTTTATTTGCCTACCTAACAACTTACAATAGGCTTTTAATTAATTAATTAATTAAAACTTAAACTAAATTAAATTAATTAATAATTTAATTAATTAATTAAAATTAATGAAGTTTTATTACTTATATACATTAACTATATTATATATTTTATGTGTGGCCCAAGACAATTCCTCTTCACTCAATGTGGCCCAGGGAAGCCAAAAGGTTGGACACCCCTGCACTAGACCAAACTGGCTCTTGTATAGTCATATATTCTTGTATAGTTAATTTATTTGCTGATGATTTTGTACTTTCAAGTGTTCAGCCTAGAGACTCCTTAATATTGTTGATGGAACATATACAACCCTAAGGTTCAATGTCAGGTTACTGAATTGATAAAGAGAAAACTCAAATATTGACACAGAATTTGGGAGAGAATGAAAAACAATATTCCTACTGTGAGATTCAGGCCGCTGCTGACCACAGACTCACAACGAACACACACAGTAGTTAGTAGTCACCCTTTATTAAGCTTTTGCAAAAGCTGGTGCTTCCACTACCCTCGCAAGTTCGATTGGTATGGAGCACGCCATTACAAAGACACATGGGGTTTTTATACATCCTGGCCCCGACGGTTTACAATACCACGGCACGCCTAATACATTTCTTATCTCTACCCTTCCCTTCCCCAGATCCCCCCTCCCATCCTATCAGGTCGAGAGGTGCCCTGCCTTTGACAAGGCGTTCCCTACCCTGGCCGAGGTGTGCCTTGCTCTGGCCAAGGTGTGCCTTACCCTGGCCAAGCTGCGCCCCTTGTTGCTCTTACTCCTATCTTGTTTTTCTCCTCCCTCAGCCTTCTGTGTGCCTGTTTTATCTTGGAATTAGGTGGTGTAGTAGCAGTGTGGTTTTTGTTATCAAGCAAGCCAAACGAGTGTCTTAGTCTTCTAAATTTCCTGGAATGGGGCCGCTTTCTAAGCTCCTGCAGTAGAGCTGCCTTCTAAGCCCCTAGAATGGAGCTGCCTCTGTCAAAAGAATAACGGTCACTTATTTTATTTATTACAATTCCCCCCTTTTTCTTTTATCATCCTTTTATTCTTTTGCACTCTTTAAGACACTATTTCATACTCCTTGAGGTATTTTTCCAGGTTGTGTCCTCCTCCAACTACCTGGTATAGGCTGGGCTGCCACGGTTATACCTTGTACAGTTCCTGGTCAGGAAGGGGGGCCTTATATCCCTTTAGGTCAGGACGGAGGATTAATGTCTTAGCAGGCTGGTCCTGCGTGACTGGGTGGGAGACTTCTAAGAGTCCCTTTAGGGAGGACATCACTGTGCTGCGGACAAGGGGGATTATACAGGGCAAAAACAGTAGCCCTGCAACTCCACAAAGTAGGAAGAATAGTACTTGTTTTACCCACATTGTCCCTGGCAGCCATGAGAACCACTGATCCCCAGTCCAAGGTCGTTGCCGGGCCAGTTGAGAAGCCTTCTCTTGGAGTTCTCGAGCTGCTGCCCTGACCAGACCAGATTTATTCATGTAGAAACAGCATTCTTCCTCTAAAAACACACATAGCCCTCCTCTCTCAGCTGTCAACAGGTCTAGCCCCCGCCGGTTTTGTAAAACTACTGCAGCGAGTGAATCGAGCTGATCCTGGATTTCTACGAGGCTTTGGGCTATTTTCTCGAGGCTTTCTTGAAATTCCGTGGATAGTTCTCGGAATTTGGTTTCAGCATGGGCAATTCCCCCCACTCCGGTTCCGATTCCTGCCCCAACTCCCAGTAGGACTAGCAGGGGAATCAGGATCGGGACCCTCTTTTGGATATGTCCGATCAGTGGGATAGGTAGTGGTTCGCCATTGGGGACTACCCCCATTCGGGGAAGCAGATGGACTAGAGTGCAAGTGCCCGTCCAGTTAGTGGGCAAGCACATATAAGCGTTTCCCCCGCACAAGAAAAAGACTCCTCCTTGTTCAAGGCAGACCCCGAGGCTGATCGAGAATGCATGATAGCGACCATCTCCCCTTGCTCCCCAGACCAACAATGATCCTGCTAGGAACATGCCCGTTAATGGCTGGAGAGGCGGACTCGTCCTCTCCCGGGGAAGTTCCAGAAGCATGGGGACCCTGGGTTCGAGGGAATAGTTAGTACGATTTCCCTCTGCATCAGGGAGGGGGCTGCAATCTTGTGCCTTCGGGTTGTCCGTTAGCCATGGAGGGAAACCCAAGCCGGAATGACCCGTGACCTCCCCACAAGGGATGGGGTTAGAGAAGTTTGGGCCAGTGAGTTTCATCTGTGGTCGGCTTGAGATCAGAACCGTCCGGGGGGGGCTTTTCTGTTGAAAGTTTTCATGCATTCCCGAGGGCTCAATCGTCACCCCCATTAGGCATTTATCCCTGGGTACCTTTCCCATCTCAGTCCCCCCTTTATCTTGGGAACGTGTAACGCATAGGGGGGCTGGTCCGATGAGGGGGACCCTCACGGCCACCGGGCCAAAAATCGGCAGCTTGCTTAAGCCCAGCTTTTTCATATTTGCTAAGAAGTATTGGTATAGCCGAGCATCGGGGTAGGTCTGGTCCAAGAACACCTCTTCTATTTTGGCTGTGAGGTTAGCCGCCGTCTGATACCAGACCTTGGGGGCCGCCGGTACTGCTTGATGGGAGGCAGAGGAGGTAGGCATGCACAGCCAGCAGTGCTCTGCCATGTCTGGCCGGCTCTCATTTATTAGACTATGAGCCATAGATAGGCTTCTTTCTAGGTAGTTCCCATCCCTAAGTTGTCGGGTGGGGTCCTTTCGAGGAGGGGGCAGCCGGATTTTAGGTGGAGGCGCGGGTTTAAAGTGTCTATCTAGAGCTGCTTTTACCCCCCCGTTCATTGTCTCATGGAAGTTGAGGCCATATTCCGTTTTTAGATTCTGTCTCCGTTCGAGACAGATGAGCTGCCCTTTCTTTCGGTCTTCCCAATCTCGCAGTAAGTGGGCCTGCCATACACGTGTCCCGCTGCACCAGCCATCGGTGTAAGGACCTTGAAAGTGGGTCATGGGCACATAATTGTAGATAGGTGCCGCAAGGACCCATCTTTCCCCTATCCCGGCGAGGCCAGGGATAGAGGTCCACATGGTCCCTTTGCAGCATGGGAGGTCAACCTGGAGGGTGGAGGGGAGGGTAGTGGGAGGGTTAAGCAGAAGCAACACAAAAAGACCTTGGGCAAGCATTTTGGCCAGGAGGTCCGCAGCTCGGTCGTGGCGCAGGGACAAAAGATCACTTGGGCCCCTGCTCATACGCCCACCCCCCTTGTATCCAGTCGTCAATTATCACTATGTCACAGGCAGTTCTACAGTCACTGTGATAGGGGGCACAGTCACAGCAGTGGGAGCAGCAACAGCATTCACAGATGCAATTACACTCACAGAACCAGCACATTAGACAACGGCGTCGAGAGGGATACGTTCCCCGATGGGTCTTGGAGAGGGAAACAGCAAAGGGCACCACTCTTTCCTGAAAAGATATATACACAAAAGCCAGACAGCAAAGGAAACACAAGCGATGACTCCACCTATTACATCCCCAGTTAGTTCATGCATTTACACAGTCACTTCTTGATGGTGATCTTCATTGGGTTTTCCGAAGGCACTACCGTCCACTGTGCGGGAGCTGGCACAGGCCCCTTAACTCTGGAGTGATGGGTCCACCCCTTCTCGGCTGTTCGGACTGAAGTTTCCGTGGTCAACAACACTATGTAGGGTCCCTCCCAGACCGGTTTGAGCTTGTCCTCTTTCCAAGATTTTATTAGCACCCACTCTCCCGCCTGGATGCTGTGCACCGGGAAGTCTAGTGGAGGAGTTTGGGCTAGCAGGCCCTTCTTCTGTAAAAGAGAAAGAGACTGGGACAGTATCTGTAGATACTTCCTGATAACATTGTCGTTTAGCTCTATTCGGGGTAGTCCCAGCATTCCTTGGTAAGGCAATCCAAACAGCATTTCATATGGTGACACTCCCAAGTCTTTTCTAGGCTGTGTGCGTATTCTGAGAAGGGCTATAGGCAAGCACTTAGTCCAGGGTAACCCTGTTTCCTCCATTAATTTAGTTAGGGTCAATTTGATCTTTTGGTTAGCCCGTTCCACCATCCCGGAGGAGGGGGGGTGCCAAGGGGCGTGATAATCCCATTGAATTCCTAGGGCCTCCATTAACCTTTTCACCACCTTAGAAGTGAAGTGGCTTCCTAAATCACTGTCAATGGACTCCATCATCCCATATCGAGGAATGATGTGCTCCAGTAGAATTTTGCAGGTTGTGCTTGCGTTAGCCCTTGCACAGGGATAAGCTTCTACCCACCGTGTTAAGTAATCTACAATTACCAATAGATATTTCATTCTTCCCGACTGGGGAAGTTCAGTGTAATCCACCTGCACTCTTTGAAAGGGTCTGAGAGAAAGTTTCCTTCCTCCTGGTACAGTACTACGTATTGCCCCTTTATTGGTTTTTAGGCATGTCAAACACCCTCTCACTACTTGGGCTGCGATAGTGTGTATGCCTTTACAAGTATAATTTATCTGTACCATATCTACCATTCCCTGGGTTCCCCAATGACTTCCCTCATGTAGTGTCTCCATTACTTTTCTCATCAGGGGTTTGTTCAGGACCTGTTTTCCCTCTGGGGTATACCAGTTGTTGTTCTCCCTCTTGAATCCTTCCTTACTCATCCACTCCTCCTCCGAGGGGGTGAAAGAGGGATGTCCAACATCAGGTATGGTTGGAGTTAAAAGGAGTACGGCCTCTTCCTTTTTCCCTTCTGCAGCTGCCCTGGCCTCCTCATCAGCTAAGTTGTTACCTATGGCTTCAAAAGACTTCCCTTTTTGATGTCCATAAACATGGACTACCGCTATCTTCTTGGGAAGTTTTGAAGCTTCCAATACGTCTGCCACTAACTGCCCCTTTACCACCTCCTTGCCCCTGCTATTTATCAACCCCCTTTCTTTCCATATCTTCCCAAAGGTATGTAGAATGCCATAGACATAAACGGAGTCAGTATACACCGTGCCCTCCTTATTTTCCAGTAGCCTCAGGGCTTGCCTCATGGCATACAGTTCACAAGTCTGTGCTGACCAATCGTTGGGGAGTTGGCCCGCTTCCACCAAGTTCCACCCATGCCCCTTTACTATGGCGTATCCATTATGGCGTTCTCCCCCTAATACCCTGGAGGTACCATCAATGAAAAGAGCTTCCCCTTGTTTCAATGGCTCATCTTGTAAATCTTCTCTAAGTTTTGTTTGGAAGTCTATAACGTCCAGACATTGGTGCTCTAGTGATTCCCAGTGGTCCCGGGCCCCACTGAGGAATTGGGCAGGATTCAGATTATGGTCTGTGGTAATTATGAGGCTAGGGTCTTCAATCAATATGGCTTCATATTTAATGAGTCTTGTGTTACTGAGCCACTTGTGGGCTTGTTGTTGCAATATTGCTTTGACCTGGTGTGGGCTGGAGATTACCAGTGCCCCTCCAAAGATGATTTTTCTACTTTCTGTCACCAACAGGGCAGTGGCTGCCACTGCCTGGATACAGAGGGGCCATCCCCGGACCACTGGGTCCATTAGTTTTGACAGGAATGCCACTGGCTTCCTTTTTCCTCCCCATTTCTGAACTAAGATTCCCTTCCCTACCCCATCTTCCACGGCTACAAAGAGGTGGAAGGGTTTATCTAGTGATGGTAATGATAATACGGGGGAGCTGCTTAGAGCCTGTTTTAGTCGGGTGAAGCTACCCCGCTCCCCTTCTGTCCAGATGAGATCGTTGGGCTCTGTTTCTATTAATTTTGCATACAGCTGCTTGGTTAGCCCCGCATAATTATCGATCCATAATCTGCAGTAACCGGTTAATCCGAGGAACTTCCTTAATTCCTTTTTATTGCGAGGTAGGGGCTGCCTGATTATCCCCTCTATCCTTTGTGGAGTTAACTTCCGTTGTCCCTTGCTGACCAGATGTCCTAGGTATTTAACTTCGGGTTCCACAAACTGCAGCTTGCTTTTGGAGACTCTTAATCCTTTCTCACCTAAGAAATTTAACAACTTGATAGTGGCTTCTGTTACTTCTTGCCGTTTCTTCCCTGATACTAGCAAATCATCCACATATTGGATGACTGAAATGCCCCCAGGCTTTTCAAACTTTTCTAACACTTGCTCCAGTACTTGACCAAATAGGTTTGGACTCTCAGTGAATCCCTGGGGCAGGACGGTCCAACGGAATTGGCTTTTCCGCCCTGTGTCGGGATCTTCCCATTCAAAGGCAAATATATCTCGGGACTCTTCCGCTAGGGGGCAACTCCAGAAGGCATCTTTCAGGTCCACGACACTGAATAGCAAGTGATCGGGGGGGATTTTGCTTAGAAGGGTGTAAGGGTTTGGGACCACTGGGAACCTGGTCCGAATAATTTGGTTTAATTTTCTCATATCTTGGACCAGCCTGTAATTTCCATCTGCCTTCCGGACCGCCAATATGGGGGTATTAAAGGGGGACATGGCGGGTTCGATCAGACCATCCTTTATAAGTCCTTCAATAACTGGCTTGAGTCCCCTCCTTCCTTCTAGACTGATGTTATATTGTTTTTGTTTTATAGTCTCATTTGTGTTTTTAAGGGTAATATGAAGGGGGGGAATCTTGAGTCCTCCCCGGTTATCGGGTCCAGCCCAGACGTCAGGGTTTATTTCTTTCTCATCGGCCAAGGTTAATGCCAAAATTTTTGCCTCTTCTGGTCTGAATTCTATCCTGATTCCTAATTGTCCTAACATGTCCCGTCCTAACAAGTTTACTCCGGCCGCGGGGACATATACAGCCTCGGTAGTCCCACTGCCTTCTCCCAATGTTAGGGTAATGGGTTCTGTAAGGGGGGCCACAAAGACCTCTCCTTTCACTCCTGAAATTTTTAGTGAGTTTTGGGTCAATCCGACCCCCTTCGGTAAGGTGGCCAGGGAGGTCCTAGAAGCCCCAGTATCGACCAGAAATACCATGTCCTCCCTCGCTGGTCCCACTTGTATATTTATCAAGGGCTCTCGGTGGGACCCAAAGCTTAAGAGCCCCTGACATCCCTAATCCTCATCTTCTTCCAGCAGCTCGAAGATCCTCTGTTCCCTTTCCTGCCTTTCCTGCCGCTGGGGACACTCCCGGGCAAAATGCCCTTCCTTGTTACAACTGAAACATTTTCGCTGTATCCTCCCCTCCGGCATTCCAGTCCTGGATCCGCTTCTACCAGCCCTAAAACCCCTATCTCTTGGTCCCCCACCCCTGACTTTAAATTGGCCGTCCCTCCGGGGAGTTTTTGGGACAGGAGTGGGTTTAGCCTGCTCTAACTTCCGATCCATGAACTCATTCACAGCAGACAGTAGTATCTTTCCTTCAGTTTTGGCTTTCAGGGTGTCCCTGTTCACATACACCTTTTGAGCTTCAATTAATAGTGTGGTGATTGGTGTTCCAGCCCAGTTATCCATCTTTTGTATTTTCTTTTGGATATCTGGCCATGACTTGGTGACAAACTGTACTTGCATTAGGGAGTTAAATGCCGGGCTTCCGTCCGGCAGCCCTGAGTACTTTTTCATGCTTGCTCTAAGCCTTTCTAAAAATTTTCCTGGGGGTTCGTCTTTCTGTTGCTCCACATCAAAGGCTTTGGTTATATTTTTACTGCGAGGTACAGACGTTCTAACCCCTACAATGATTAGGGCTTTTAAATCCTCCATGTTCTGTCTGTGGGCATGGTTCTGGTTATCCCAATGGGGATCTGCCAGAGGGTATTTTACATCCCCCCTTACTCCTTGGGGGTACCGGGCCTCCCAATCCCGTATTGCAGCTTGCCTAATTAGGTCCTTTTCTTCGGGGGTAAATAGAATACTCAAGATGTATTGGAGCTCTCCCCAGGTATAAACATTTGGCCCCAAGAAACCCGTGAGTTGGTCTGCCACTTCGTTGGGCTCTTCTTGAAGCGACTTCATAGTTTGTTTAAAGGCCCGAACTTCGGAGGCAGTTAAGGGGGCATTTACAAAGCTTATCTGGGGATTTCCGGCTGCATTTATCCCTCCTGGAACTTCACGGAGGGGGAGCATAGGCTGGGTCCGGGGTAAGGGAAAATTAATCAGATCCTGCTTTAAGAGCTCAGGCTCTCCTTTACGGTGCCTATGGTTGGGTCTTGGGGTTCCTTGACCTGAGGGTGGGCTTAGGAGGACGTGGGGAGGCTGTGGAAGGGAACCGGTTGGTGGAGGGACATTGGGTACTAAAGGTTGAGGTAAGGGGTAAGGAGGAGGAGAGTATTCCAAAGGGTCCCACTTAGGGCTGCTGGGCTCTATTTGGGGCTTCTCCCTCTGGTCCTCTGTTGTTTCCTTTTGGTTTTGGGTTTCCATTATCAATAACCGAGCCGGCGTATTAGGTGGCCAATCTGGCCAATTGACATGGAACCATGGAGTCACGTACGGCAACTCAGAATCCAATTGCTTTCTTTTAGTGATATAATCCCTTAGGTGGCCGATCCAAAAGGGGTCGGAGCTACCGAATTTATCCCACCTAAAGTTGGGTTCTAATATTACATACTCTGGCCACTTCTTAACGCATAAAGTAACCATAGTATCCTTATTGAGCTCTTTGGTCCAGGGACGGAGGTTGTCCTCAGTCCATTGGTCCAATAGAAACGCTAATGGGGAAATGCTAGGTATTATTGGTCTTTCCCCAGTATCTCCTATCTGGTTCTGGTCCTTTTCCCGGCATGCGCCCTTAGACCCACCTGAATTCTTTTCTTCCATCTGGTCCTTTACCTGGCGTGCGCCCTTAGACCCATTTGAACCCATCTCCGGTCCCAGACCGTACGACTCTAGGGGTGAACTACGATTCTTTTGACCTCCACACACACTCACACGCAATCAACCGACCCACACCTGACCGGACTCAGTGGACGTTCCAACACTTGAGTCTCGGAACTGCAAGTATGGGTCTCAGGTTAGCCGTGCAGGAAGGTTTCTACTCTTCCCTACGGTATCTCAACTTTCAAGAGGTCTCACACCGCAAACAATCCCCTGACCACCCAGGTTTACTTTTTGTCCCGGACAAGTTTCCTACCTGGGCCCGTGCACGAGGTTTCCTGGCCAGTCCTCCGTGGGTTCCCTGCAGGTCAGCAACCGGTTCTTTAGGGACTAGTAGCCACTGTGCGTTGCCTAGGCCGAAGCCGCAATGGGCCGGTTGGAACTGCCGGAGCTGTAGGCAGCTGAAGTCAGCTGGCGCGCCCCTACCACTCACCGGGTTCCGCCGGTCCAATTGGACCTCTCTGCTCCTGGCTGGCTCGCCAAGCTGTGAGATTCAGGCCGCTGCTGACCACAGACTCACAACGAACACACACAGTAGTTAGTAGTCACCCTTTATTAAGCTTTTGCAAAAGCTGGTGCTTCCACTACCCTCGCAAGTTCGATTGGTATGGAGCACGCCATTACAAAGACACATGGGGTTTTTATACATCCTGGCCCCGACGGTTTACAATACCACGGCACGCCTAATACATTTCTTATCTCTACCCTTCCCTTCCCCAGATCCCCCCTCCCATCCTATCAGGTCGAGAGGTGCCCTGCCTTTGACAAGGCGTTCCCTACCCTGGCCGAGGTGTGCCTTGCTCTGGCCAAGGTGTGCCTTACCCTGGCCAAGCTGCGCCCCTTGTTGCTCTTACTCCTATCTTGTTTTTCTCCTCCCTCAGCCTTCTGTGTGCCTGTTTTATCTTGGAATTAGGTGGTGTAGTAGCAGTGTGGTTTTTGTTATCAAGCAAGCCAAACGAGTGTCTTAGTCTTCTAAATTTCCTGGAATGGGGCCGCTTTCTAAGCTCCTGCAGTAGAGCTGCCTTCTAAGCCCCTAGAATGGAGCTGCCTCTGTCAAAAGAATAACGGTCACTTATTTTATTTATTACACTACCAACAATAGACTTTAATATTACTGAAGGGGTCTAGTATAACCACACTGTGTTTTGTATTAATGATTTATGAACTGTATTTTCTATTGCTGATGTATGAGCCTTTTTAGAATTGTACTGTTGTATTGATTGATTTATATGCTGTATTAACAGAACCTAATCATGCTCTCAAAGCCTGTTCTTGCTTGGCATAACCTGCGCCATCTTTGTTTCTGTATCACGCTTGTGCTAGAAACTACAATTTCACCAGACACGTATCAGGAACTAGGAGGCAGAGATGTGGTGGGAACATTAACATCCAACACAGATAATTGCCCACTATTCAGTGAAGAAAAGATAAGCAATGCCCAAGTACTGGAAGGAGACTTAAAAGGCGCCTTTGTTCTTTTTGCTTATGTGACTGTTTATGACCTTGCTATGATTAAAAGTATAAATGCTTGTGGAACTTTCTTGTGGGTATGGTTTCCCTACACGAGCGTTTGCCTGTCACAACACTCGTCTGGGATTCCATCCAGCTCTATTTGATCAAATAAACCTGTTTTTATTTCTTTACTAAAACCAAGCCTCGCTTAAGTTTCTTCTTTGGTAACTTTGGAACTTGGGAAATGTTGTAAGCAAGGGAACCTTTCACTACTACTAAGAAGGTTAAGTCTTTAAGAATTTTCTCGACAAAAAAACAATAAAGGCTTATTTAAGAATAGTTATTTACCAATCTGGAAAACTGTATTAACAGACATTTCTAGCTGCAAAAAAATTAAATCTATCCTGGTTAGGAAGAATCACAGCTGTTAAAATGAATATCTCTCCTGCTACAAGCCTGCCCCATGACTCAGATCAGAGGAGAGGCCCTTCTGGAGATGTTCCTGCTGCCAAAACATAACTATCAGGTATGCAGGAAAGGGCCTTCTTCTCGATCGCTCCCCTGCTATGGCATGTGCTGCCTAAGGGTGGACGTTCGGCTCCTTCTCTCCTAGCATTTAGAAAGAAGGTAAAAACACAGCCTCTTGCCAAGTTGTTAACTCTCGATTATTTTTTTGATCGAGTCTAACTTCGGTTTTCATCTTAATTGCATTAATTTTGTGGTGGTTTGTATTCTGTATTTTTTATTATATGCTGTCTTGAGTGTTGGAAGAAACAGGCAGAGAAGACAATAACAGAATTAAGCAGATCATGCAAGCATAACTCCTTATGTATTTTTTATAATTATTTGTATGGCACTTCCTATAATGATTCTTGGCAGCTTTCAACAGATACAGTAAAAACATCCATGAGATCCATAAATATTCAATTCATTAAAATCTCTTTAAAAATCTACTGCTGCCTTCCATTTAAACTCACTATCCCAAAGCCCTGTGGAAGACTATGGTTTTTACTTGTTTCCTGAAAGATAAAGTGGTGGGGGTATATGGCCCTCCCCTCATAGGTTTAATATTTAGCATGTATAGTTTTATCTGTGTAGTTTTAAACACCTTTATATAGTTTCTATAACACAAGTGTGTGTGCTCTGTTTCACTCTAACACAGTTTCCTAAGTGGGATTGTAAGTGTCTTGTTTGTTTGGAGAGAAAGGGGCCCCACTAGTCCACTAGCCATAAAATAAACAGGAATGGAATGTGTTAAGAACAGAATGACCCAAAGTTTTCTAACTTCCCTTGGAAGATCAAAAGCATAGCCATTTGGGAGGATTTCTCTCTGTTTCTGATAAAGGCATCTTTTGCTTGGGAACTGCCAGGGGAGGAAACATACAAAGTTACCAATTATTTTCTTTCCATACATACATCTGGAGAATGCCAGGATGCCAGAAAGGGGAGGTATAATGTCTGTGGGAACTACCTGATTGGTCCCTATGCTAAAAATGTAAATTTCTTTGTTCTCTGTAACTATATAATCTGCTATTAGACTCCATGTTTGTGTGTGTGGGTGTCACACCCAGCTTTTTTTCTTGGCCAACTAATTAAAGCTGTATTCTTTGAAACCTCTATCTGAAGTCTCTAATTTGGGCAACATGGGATCTCAGATATTTTCAGGAAGGCTGGCCATACAGGGGCTAGCCTGATTTCGTGGGATAAACAGTTTTAAAGTGAAGGAGCTGCCACGGAGAGTGCAATTGTCAAGGTCCCCACCACCCTCCATTCTCTCGCAACCAAATTGTGCATGGTGGGCAGATTCTACTTGCAGAAGATGGTCCCAAATGTCACTGGAGTCTGAGCCATATAGGAGTTTTTAGGTAACAACAAGCACCTTGACTTAGGCCCAGAAGCCTACTGGCAGCCAGTGCAGCTCTCACAAAATAGGTATTACTTTGCTGAACCAGCAAGCAAACAGCTACATTTTCTGCCAACTGCAGCTTCAGGGTCATCTTCAAGGGAAGCTCTATATAAGGTGAATTGCAGTCAAAGCTTGCCAAAGACTCTCCTGGCCACAGCTTCCATCTGTCATTCCACCGGGAGCTGTGAGTCCAGGAGAATGCCCCGATTGTGAACAGCTGTTTCTGGGAAGTGGAATCCCACATGAGCAATAGATCAAACTTCCATAGAACCAGTGGGCTTCTGTACCAAGAGTAATTCCATCTTGATGCAATTCAACCTCTGTCTGTTTTACTCCATCCAGTCTCTCACAGCCTTCAAGTACCAGATCCTGGTCAGCCTAAGGTTGAGATGTAAAGGTGAGTATCATCAGCATATTGATGATACTGGACACCAACCTATTGGAGATCTTTCCCAGCAGTTTCATGTAAATATAAAATAATAATAACCCAATACTGAGCGCCCAATAGCTCAACTTCTCCTCCCCCAACACTTATTGGAACTGCCCACTCAGGAAGGAGTGAAACCATTGCAAAACAGTACCCCCAATCTCCAACCCTCATAGGCAGTCCAAAATATATATTATGGTCAATGGTACTGAACACTACTAAGAGATATAGCAGGACAAGAAGACATACATTCCCCTTCCTCAAGATCCATTACAGGTTTTTTCCCCCACAAAAGAAACCACTGTGGTCTCAATCCCATGCCCAGGCCTTAGTCCCAACTTAAAGGGATGCAGATAATTTGTCTGATCCAAGATCATTTTTACTTTGAACCCAACCATCTGAAGACAAATGGCACATTGAAGACTGGCCAATATTTATTTAAGATGGCTGAGTCCAGGGATGGCTTTTGAGGAGGCTGTGCACCACCACCTCCTTCAAGGCCAAGCAAGTACAACACAATCAGACTCGCAAGATTCTGTTATTATAGGCAGTCTCAATAAAAGTAGTTTTAGCCTTCCACTGGAATTGATTTCTTGCTTTGGTCTACCTACTGATATCATTCTTGCATGTCTGATTGTTTTGTACTTCCTCCTTCTTATACTTCAGTGAATTAGGGAGATGTCTGTCTGAGCCACTTCTGAACATTATCTGGATGTTCTGGACTTAGAAAATGTTTTACCTCTTGTTGCCCTGGAAATAGACCTTGCATATGTCTATCAAGGTCATCTTACTTACTCTCTACATTAGCTAATTACTCACAAAGACCTCCTAGTTGGTCCACCAGATCTCAGAGCCCAGAAGATCCAGTCACCCTAAATAATGTTGCCAACTGGTACTCCAAAGATGCAATAAGCAGAAGTATTGACACTTTGCTGTTCTTACCATCACAGTATAGGGCCAAATTTGGGCTTGTATCCATGTCCAATCATGTTTGCTCTTCATCTTTTGCCAAAATCACTCCAGATGTCTTTTTAATAACTTCATCCCCTGGAGCTCCTAGGTAAACAGAGGAGCTCCCTAGATCATTGCCGATCGTTTGAGCCCTGTTGAACACCTGGCTTTCTGTTGTGTTCCAGAGTTCAATCTGGCTCCCCACAAATTTGCCCATTTGATCTCCAAGAAATTTCTCATGTATTTTAAATAAAGTTAACTAAGCCTGATCTGACTTGTTTTTGTATTTCTTTATATACTGATCAATTAATTTGCATTGTACTGGGGATGATAAAACATGCTGTTTTAAATTTCTCCTCAGCCAAGAAAGATGTAATAAAAGCAATTTATATTATATTCATCATCATCTTTTGAAAAGCACTAGCAGCTGAAGTTAGGCTGTATAGTATACATTTGAAGTGAAATAGTGTGAAGGTATGTGGGAATGACCTTGGGAGACAGGAAAAAGACCCACAGCCAGGGCAACAATCGGGTAAGAGAGGAGAAATACTTTCAGTCTTGTAAGATTCTGTTTAATGTAACCTTACAATAAAAATAGTGCTAATACTCCTGGTTGTGCTTCTTGTCTGGACTACCTCAAAGGGCTAACATCAATCTTGCAAAACTGAAAGTCTTTATCCCCTCCTCTCTTTTTAGTCTCAGGCAAACTAGGGAGGGTCCCTTCTGAAATACTTCCCATGTTTTCCCCTCACCTATGGACTGAGCTGCCCCTTATCAGACCATTGCCCTGGCTGCGTGTCTTCCTCCTGTCTCCCAAGGTCATTCCCACATACCATCACAAATAGTATATTTAATATAGATAATATAATTTAAAGTGAAATACAATAAGAGTGCTACTATCCATCTGCTTTGTTTGATTCTTTCAGATCCACACAAAACCAAGTACTTCTGTCTTCTTCTATACAATAAGAGTTGGAGATGTGCACTCAGAAGAGTGTCCTGTCCCGACTAAGACCCGAAGCAGGAACGTGTGGATAAAGTCCTTTATTGACAATTAAAACACACAAAATAGATCTAGGGAAAACAAAGGCGACACGAGGTGATCACAGAGTTCGGGTGGCCTGCAGTGATCCGTTCCCGGTTGGCGCACATGTGGGCAACCACAGCGTGGCCGCTATCCAAGGTCCCGACGTGGGGCTTGGCGCGGCGGTGAGGAACGACTCCAGAAAGAGGCTTGGCGCGGCACCGAGGAATGGCTCCGGTATGAGGCTTGACACGGTGGCAGGGCGCGACTCCGGCATGAGCCTTGGCGCGGCGAATGCAGGGCTAGGTTCCGGCTTGACGCTTGCTGCGAAGGCAAGGCAAGATTCCGGCATGAGGCTTGACGCCACTGCGAGGGACAATTCCGGCACGAGGCTGGGTGCAGCGGCTGCAGGGCGAGGTTCCAGCTTGAGGCTTGGTGCGAAGGCAAGACAAGATTCCAGCATGAAGCTGGACATGGAGGCTGGGCAGGATTCTGGCGTGGGATGGGGCGAGGCGGCAAGGCTAGGTTCTGGCCTGAAGCGTGGCTGTGCTGTGGGGCAGGGTTCTGGTGCGGCGTGTGGTGGGGTGACAAGGCAAGGCTCCGGCACGAGGCTTGGCTGGACTGGACAGCACGGCTCTGGCGTGGAAACGAGGCGAGGTCCGAGCGGGGATTCTGGCACAGCTACGGGATCGCGATTCACTCCAGGAAGCTGTACGGAACGTGAACGGTTGTCTCCGGCAATGGGCACGTGCTGTGCTCGCTTTTTATCCCTTTGATTTTCGCGCTGTTTGTGAGCGGGAACCAATCGCGCCTCGTGTTGCTCTGCCCGCCTTTCCCACCGCCATTCTCACGCGCTAATAGGTGGAGGCGAGTCTCCTTCTGGGCTGCCTCCAATCAGCTGCTCTGGATCTAATTCAAATTTCATGCCAACTCCATTCTTTCCTGTTTCTATTGTTATCGGCCCCTCTATTTCCAGATCAGACTCCTCAGACTCAGCCTCCATCCTGACAAAGAGTCACTGGTCTCAAAAATACCCTTCTGCACTAAATGCTGTGATACAGCTTCCCCTACAGTAAATAGTAATTGGCTCAATTTCTATTGGGTTGGCCACACAGCACGTCTAAATTTAAATTCAGCCCAAGGCTCCCTCTCCCTATACATATTTATCATTCCAAACAATGCAAATACTACTATGTTATCTTCCCATTAAGAATTTGCATGTGTAACACAGCAGAAGAATCTCTACTCGAACTGGGAGTTCCTTCTGGCACAATTTTGATGTCACACATTTTTTCTGAAAGTTGACGAGTGCAATGGGATTCAAATAATGCATAAAACACAGTTTTGATGTAGTGAGTTATATCCCCTTAAAGTAATAGAAATTCAGGCAACATAGAAACTGTAGAACCTGTATCTAATAACAACTCACACACTCAGAACTGACCTTCTAGAGCAGGCATGTCCAACCTGTGGCCCATGGGCCGCATGCGGCCCTGAACAGCTAGTAATGCGGCCCCCCAAAATTGTAAACTTTTAACATTATTTTGCTATTTTTTTCGTGACTCGATTGCGCGGTGGTCGAGCGCGGACTGTGTAGGTAGAAACAACGGAACGCTGTGTAGGGGAGGGGGCAGTGCAGTGCTAACGCCGCCACCGCCCACTACACACGTCAGCTTGTGGCGACTTGGCATTATATATAATATTTCAACCTACCTACACGTGTTCTGTGACGACAGGCGTTTACCGTTATTATTAAGTAGACATGTAAGTTTTCTTATTTGATTATTAAACTTTGCTTTGTTTATTTGCCTACCTAACAATTTACGATGGGCTTGTTCTGTTATTTTTTTAAAAAATATTTATTCCTAAATACATTTATTCCAGCATGGCTTCAACGTCGTTTCAACAGAAAACAGAACCCAAAAAAGAAAAGAAAAAAAGAAAAGTTGCGGATGAAGGAAGACTATTCAACAAAAAATGGACAGGTGAGTACTTTTTTCTCGAGACAAATACTAAGGCACTATGCTTAATATGTAGAGGAATGTGTCAGTTTTCAAAGACTACAATTTGAAAAGGCATCATACAGAAAAATATGCTGCCAAATTCGAAGTGTATCAAGGAATTTGTCGTAAAGACAAATTAGTGGAACTGAAAAAAATTGTCATCTCAAAAAATTTTCTTTAAAAAAGTCACAACTCAAAAGGACTCTGTTATAAAAGCTAGTTATTTGGTAGCAAATCTGATTGCAAAAAAATCAAAACCATTTACTGATGGTGAGTTTATTAAGCAATGTATGGAAAGCGTGGCAGATATATCTGTAGCTTGAATCATGTCAACTGGATTTCTATTTTCTCAGTGGAAACGTTTCGCTCCTTATCCAAGGAGCTTCTTCAGTCTGAGCAAAGTTGGTAAGGGAATCCTAAATATGTTTCTAGGTAGCTGTGTGACCTTACACCTGGGGTCATGGTTATATTGAGATGTTATTTTAAGTCCTTTTATTATCTAAAGGAGGATCGTTAAGATCACCATGCTGCTGTTGAGCTTGTGAAATGGTCTTAATCTTCCTAGGCACAGAAGACAGAGCCGGGAGAAAGATGGGAGAAAGATTGTGCCTGAGGCCCCCACCTCTATTCAAGGAAGGATTTTCCAAGTTGGCATAAATGGATTCCTTGACCCCTCTCTCAAACCACCTATCTTCTCTGTCTAAAATGTGAACATTAATGTCCTCAAATGAGTGTCCTTTTTCCTTTAAATGAAGATAAACTGCTGACTCTGGTCCTGTGGTGTTACTTCTCCTGTGTTGGGCCATCCTCCTGTACAAAAGTTGTTTGGTTTCTCCAATGTAGAGTTCAGAGCACTCCTCATTGCACTGGATTGCATAAACTACATTGCTTTTCTTGTGTTTTGGAGTTTGATCTTTGGGGTGTACAAGCCTCTGTCTCAGTGTGTTGGTGGGTTTGAAATATACAGGTATGTGGTGTTTGCCAAATATCCGTTTTATCTTTTCAGACACACCAGCCATGTAGGGAATGACCAGGTTCTTCCGTTTACTCTGAGTCTCAGCCCTATCTGTCGCTGTTTTAGGTCTGGTAGATTTAGATTTGGTGAAGGCCCAATTTGGATATCCACAGGCCTTCAGAGCTGTTCTCAGGTGCTGATTTTCATTCTTTTCATTCTTTTTGGAATCCATGGAGGTGGGGATGGTTTCTGCTCTGTGTGACAATGTCCTGATGACTCCTAGTTTGTGCTGCAGTGGATGGTGGGAGTCAAACATCAGATATTGATCTGTGTGTGGGGGTTTCCTGTAGATCCCTATTTCTAACTCTACATGGCTGGTGCTCTGAACTCTACATTGGAGAAACCAAACAACTTTACAAATTTATGGAATCAAAAAGAAAATTTGTGCCAGAACTTGAAGATGAAAAATGGCTCACAGATTTAACATTTTTGATGGATTTGACTGCTCATTTAAATGAGTTAAACATGCGTCTTCAAGGTGAAAACCAACTTATCACTGCAATGTTTCAAACCATAACAGCGTTTGAAATGAAACTTAAAGTATGGCAAGCTCAAGTTATGGAAAATAATTTTATACATTTTAATACGTTGGCTAAACACAGTCTGTGAACAGCAAGAATTATGCAGCCTGGCTTTTCGGTTTGATACAGGAATTTGAGAACAGGTTTCAAGATTTCCGGAAAAATCATCAATATTTTGGTATATTTTCGACTCCATTTTCAGTCGACGTAACTATATTACCTCCGAATTTTCAAATGGAATGCATAGAGTTGCAATCAGACATTCAACTCAAAGAAAAATTTTATCATGTCTCTCTACTGGACTTTTATAAGACCTATCTTCCCAGAGAAAAATATCCCTCACTTCACAATCACGCCTTATTCATGACATCGCTTTTTGGCAGCACATACATTTGTGAGCAACTATTTTCAAGGGTGAAGCACACGAAGAGTAAAATTAGAATTAAAATTTCTAACGAGCACCTTGAGAACTCACTGAGAATTGCAACCACTTTCATCAAACCAGACATTAGTTTCACAAAAACAAGGTCAAATATCCCACTAGTTTTATGTTGCCCTCTTTTTTTAATTTTATAATAAAAATATAAAAACATAAATGAAGTTTTATTACTTATATACATTAACTATATTATATATTTTATGTGTGGCCCAAGACAATTCCTCTTCACTCAGTGTGGCCCAGGGAAGCCAAAAGGTTGGACACCTATGTTCTAGAGCAGTGTTTTTCAAACTTGGTGACTTTAAGATGTGTGGACTTCAATTCCCAATTCCCCAGCCAGCATGCTAGCTGGGGAATTCTGAGAGTTGAAGTCCATACATCTTAAAGTGGCCAGGTTTGAAAAACACTGCTCTAGAGCAGGGCTTTCCAAACTTTTCATGGCAACACACCAACGGCGGCATGCAAAAACCTGGAAGCGCCGCGGTGGCGGCGGTGCTTCCGGGTTTTCGTGTGCCGCGGGAGCGGCAGCGCTTCCGGGTTTTTGCATGCCGCCATAGCGGCGGTGCTTCCAGGTTTTCGCGCGTCACACCTGGGCCCCACAGGCAACACAGTACTGTGTCACGACACACAGTTTGGAAAGCTATGCTCTAGAGCCTTCAGTTTACTGTAGTATCTCCACTGAGATGATCCAGACTCAAGCCATTGACCTCTGGGACCAAAACTTCCCTACTGGTGTGCCAAAGTTGCATATTCTGACAAACTCGCAAAATGTCCTTTTTTAAAAAAACCTCTGCCTGCACTAGCCTCTCTTCCTAGACAAAGCATATTGCATTGATCTACAACAATACCACTGTAACTGTGTGCCTTCTGTTTTTTCTCTGAGCCACTTGTTTGTTTCCTGGGCTATCCATGATGTCCACCTGAGTCTTCTCCAACACCAAAATTCAAAAGCATCAATACTCTTTCTATCCTCTTTTTAAAGTACAACTTTTACTTCCATAGAGTATTACAGGAAAATCCATTGCCTGGATAATTCTGATATTTGTAGGTATAAACTCATCATGGCATCTGAGTATCTTTTCCAAGGCCTCCATTGTTCTTCTACCAAGTACTAGTCTGCAGCATGTTTCTTGACACCTGGTTGCTTTACTGTTGATCCTAAGAGGCAGAAGCCATCCGCCACTTCAGTGTTGTCATCAGTTTGGTGTTCTTTATATTTTAAATTTAGTCCCATTTTTTCACTGTGCTTCTTGATTTTTATTACTAGACCTTCCAGATCTTTTGCATGTTCAGGTATTAGAGTAGTGTTATCAACAGAACACAGATTATTGATGTTCCTTCTTTCAGTTTTAAAACCACACTCATCTTCTTCTAATCCAGCTTCCCTCAATATATATTCAGCCTATAGCAGAGCTTTCCAAACTTTTCATGTTGGTGACACACTTTTTAGACACGCATCATTTTGCAACACACTCTTACAGCAGGGCATCATTTTGCAACACACTCTTACAGCAGGGTACAAGGCAGGCACTAGGACCTGTGTGGAATCACAGCAGGTTTCGAGGCAGCAGGGCACAAGGCAGGCACTAGAACCTGCACGGAATCCTGGCAGGGCAGGTTTGGAGGCAGCAAGGCACAAGGCAGGCACTAGGACCTGCGTGGAATCCTGGCAGGGCTCGGAGGCAGCCGCCACCACAACACACCCAGACACTGCAGCCGACACACTAACGTGTCCCAACACACAGTTTGGAAAGCTCTGGCCTATAGGCTGAATAAATAAGGGGAGAGTTATATAATCTTGTCTCACATCTTTGCCAAGTTGCAGCCAGTCTGTTTCACCATGTTCCATCCAGAATGTGGCTTTCTTACCTATGTCTACGTTTCACCTGAGGACAATGAGATGTTCTGGAATTTCCATTTTTCTAAGCCTATTCCACACCTTGACATGATTAACACATCAAAGGCCTTTCTATCATCAATTAAGCACATGTTGATTTCTTTTTGGTATTCTTTTACTTTCTTGTCTTGTTTTGCTTGGCCTTTTCAAAAGCCATCTTGAATATCTAGCATCTCCCTTTCCATATAGTTCTCTAATCTGCATTGGATGATCCTAAACATTTTATTTTGCTGGTGTGTGAAATTAAGGATAGTGTACAATAGTGTTAAATTTCCTTTCTTTCTTCTGCATTGTTATGTAGATTGACCTCTTCCAATCTGTTGGCCATTGTGTTATTCTCCAGATTTGCTGGCATAGTTTGGTTAGAACCTTTACTGATTCTTCTTCTGTTGCTTGCCATTATTTCTGTAGATAGTCCATCAATTCCTATAGCCTTCCAACTTGGTAATGCCTGGAGTGCTGATTGAATTTCAAATTCTGGTACTAGAGGTTCTTGTAAATAGGAAGTATCTTCTAAAATATCTTGGATGTTGACATCTCTACTGTATAGAATTTCAGTATACTCTTTCCAAATTGGTTTGATCTTCTTTGCCAGGTCATCCACTACCCTTGTATCTGTTCAAACAAGTGTTTGGGTTGAATGAAGTATGAGCTTACAGATCATAATCTGGAAGAGAAGTGTCTGGCATATTACTGACACCTGTTTTCCATCTCTGTAATTTTCCAGGAAACAAATGGTTTGTTGTCTGAATGAGGGTTATGCACATTTGAAAATGATTTGGAAGAAGTGCTTTGGACCTTCCACAAGCATAGCAGTTAACTCGTATTAATTACAGTACTCAAGTCTCTTTTCTTTACAGTACTCTTTTTCCCAGCTAGTGCAAAAGTCTGGAAAAAAGACATAGCTGTCTAATTAGTAATACAGAGGTGCTACACTTCTTTCAAATCATTTTAAATATGCACAACCTTAGTTTACATAGAATTGGAAGAATTTCAGGCCATCCATCATTCACATGGCTACATTAATATGAGACACTCTTTCTCAACTTGGGCACACCATATTTCTGGATCTCTGACTATTCTGGAACAATATGCTATTGGCTTCAGCTCTCATCCCTGAACTTGAAACAACACTCCATTTATTACACAGCTGCTAGCATCAGCACTCATGACAGTACACTGGTGGTTGTCACAGAATGCCAGAACTGGGGATATGGTGAAGCATTGTTTATGTACCTGACAACATCTCATTCATGTCCCTAGTGACAGATAGCATCTGCTTTGAACATTTAATTTAAAGAGTGCAGGGCCTCTGCCAATTGTAATACAAATCATCCAAGGTATTGCGCCATGCTTAAATATTTCCTTAGCTCAGCTACAGATTTGGGGAGGTTAATTCCTGAAAGAACTTCTACTATCTTTGCCTCTTGGCTCATTCCATGTTCATTTATGCAACGTCCCAGATATCTGAGCATTTTCTGGCACAAATATTTGCTTTAGTTCAGTTTTTGACCTGCAGTGATTGTAGGAGTTCAGACTGATCATGTTCAACCTCAGTAACACAGTAACTGAAGTCATCATCCATGAATATTGAAATAGAAACCAGGCACTGTAGGAACACAGACATTTGAAAAGGTATCTTTTGTAAGTGGATCTGACAAAACCAACTGGTAGCATCAACAGCAAGACTACTCAAACACCTGCAAATCACAGAAGGATATCATGCACAAGAGGAAGGATGTATCACCCTTTTCACAGCTTTGTTCTGTGTTTTAGATCTATGCATTTGTGAACTATGGCATTTCTCTGAGTGTTTCAGTCAGTCCACACTGGAACATCCTCTGTAATTTTGCTTTAATTTTGGTGAATAGTGGGACCAATATTATTCTGGCTGTATGGACTGTATAGGGGAAAGCTCCTTCCATAACTTTTATCTTGCTTGGAGGAATCTTTGAGGTTCCCATTTTCTTGTAAGGCATCATGATAGGTTCTACACAGGATACTAAATCCATTGCAAAAGATGCATTTCTGTTTGGATGATTGTTTATCTGACCACAGAACACATATTCTAACCTCATTCTCTGCCTCTGTACTAGCTATAAAATCCTGCAGGCAATGTAAATTCTTGCTGTTAGATTCTGCAAAAGATGCAATTAAAGTTTCTCTAGGCCATAGCTTTCCAAACTGTGTGTCGCGACACTTTAGTGTGTCGCAACACACAGTTTAGTGTGTCCCGACACAACCCGGAAGCGGCGGTGGGGAGGTGCGGGGGCGGCGGTGCGGGGGCGTGTGCGGCAGCGGCGTGCATGGCGGCGGCGGCAGTGGCGCGCCATCAGCGCTTCCGCGTTTTAGTGGAAAACACGAGGCCGCTGTTGCTACCGCCGTGCATGCCCCCGCCCCCCCGTGCCACCGCCACGCACGCTGCCGCTGCTGCCGCCGTTGGTGTGTCAGCGGCAGTTCAGAAAGCACTGCTCTAGGCAGTTTCTAAAATCCTCAAAATTGAAATAACTTCTATCTAAAGAAGTCCATTTCTGCTGGTTTCACACTGCACACTAAGCCAGAATGTCATTGGCTTTTTTAGATTAGCTAACCCAACTACTGTGATTTATAAACTATGACTTATGATTTAGTGTGTTGTGTAAACCTAGAGTCCATTGGAGTTGGGCAGCTTATACATTCAAGTAATTGAATAGCCAATTATCAATTAATGAGTGTACAGAAATTAAATTTCATAAATTTTTGAAATATACAAACAAACATCTTAGTGTATTGTATTAATACAGCCATAGCTAGCTTCCCACACATGCACTAAGCCAAAACGTGGCTTGCTTGCCTATGACTTAAAGAAACCAGCCAGTGTGGTTTGTAAACTATGGCTTTGTGTGTCATATCCTAAACCATGCTGAACTATTTTTGAAGGTACATCTTTACTTTAAACTGACAAAACAGATATCCAAAGGCAATTGAGGAGGTAACCCTACTTCTTGTCCCTGCCCTCTGTCCCTCATTGGAAATTTTTAAAGAGAGTGTAGAAGCACAAAAGCCAGCATCACTGCCTTTTCTGGCTGGGTTCTTGGAATGAGCATGTGGCACTGCTAAGAGAGGAGACCCTCTTTCACTTAGTTCCTTTCTAGCCTGGCCTACTCCAACATGCTCCCTGTCAGAATTCTCAGAATGCTCTTCCAGCATTGCTTTAGGGAAGGCTGCATTACCAATGAGCTGGGCAGAGTCAAAGCCCAGTGAGAGAGTAGAAACTCATCAATGGGCCCAGTCAACTGCCTCAACCGGCCCAAGCCCATCACCATCACCTCTCTGTGGGATATGGATCACGGGGGCTCAGCAGGGGATTTTCCTTGTGTTTGGGGTGACTTGTGGTTTTGTGGAATGACAGGCAAGCTGGGAGTTGCAGCTGAAAATTTAAGAAACCAGGGTGGTTAAGAAGCCAGAAAATGTGTGGTTTTATGTGCATCTCCAAACTGGTTAACCAATCAAGAACAAATCAAGCTAACCATTGAGTCTTCTACAATAGAACTTAGCGGCAATGAAGGTGGGAGGATGTTTTTAGCTTCACCCTTAACATTTCTTCAAAACCCAGAGAGCCAGGAATGCCATTTTCTTCAGGGATTAAAATGTTTGCTAATTACTTGCAAAAATGAACTTCCAGAAGCAAGGAACAGGGATTGTTGATCATTGCCAGGGATCATAAACCCAGAGATTTTGTTTTAAACTTGCCAGTTGATGATAAATGAAACAGCTACTTGCTGCCTTAATTGTTTGTGTGTGTGCGTGCGCACGCGCCTCGGGTAAGTATTGTGGCTCAGCATTGTAAATTTTGTCAGCAAATTTCCTAGCAAAAGCAAGGAAAAACAAAAGAACAATAGGCTGCTGCTGCCTTAAGAGAAATGGTTACTTGCAATTTTGGGAAATGGCAGAAGGAAACAAAAGTAGCTAATAGAGAAGGCAGCCATGTCTACTATTAAGCCAGAATTAACCCTACAGAAATCAGTTATAATTGTCAGCCATCCAGAAACTGCAGCAACAGAGGCAAAATTAATGAATCAAAATCTGACTGAGTCAGTACAGGGATTATAACACTGGGCAGAAGTATGAACTTCATGTAAGTCAAATGGGACTGTAAATAAAAAGGCTCACTTGGAGCCTTTTCAAAGTTCTCACTTGGAGTACAAATAACCAGGCTCAAATTATCATATTTTGAACACATTATACCAAGGCCTAATTTTGTATAATCTAGATCTATAATCCCTTAGGCATGAAAGGTGGTTGGGTGACTTTGGGCCAGTCATTCTCTCTCAGCCCAACCCACCTCACGGGGTTGTTGTTGTGGGGAAAATAGGAGGTAGGAGTATTAGGTATGGTAAAGGCAGGAGGAGGAGGAGGAGGAGGAGGAGGAGGAGGAGGAGGAGGAGGAGGAGGAGGAGGAGGAGGAGGAGGAGGAGGAGGAGAAGAAGAAGAAGAAGAAGAAGAAGAAGAAGAAGAAGAAGAAGAAGAAGAAGAAGAAGAAGAAGAAGAAGAAGAAGAAGACCACCACTAGCAAGGTGGATGGAGTCTGTTACAGCAGCAATGGTGCACCAATGAAAGATCTGACTGACCAGTTGGAGACAGAGAGTCTTGAAGAAGATTTATATATGAGGTTGTTAAGACTTGACATCAGCTTGATGGCACATAATCAAACAGATTCTATTCAACTTTTAGAATTGGAAAGTCACATGACAATATGACATGACTCAAAGCCTGTTTCTGATTGGTTTCTTCAGTGTACCCACCATATTACTGCTTCTGACCTAGAACTATAACCAATATTGAGCTTTATATAAAATGCTTGTCCCTCACATATATTCCATATCCCTTCCATACAACCCATTCTTCTCAGAGAGGGAAACATTTAAAAAAGGTGTACAGACATATTCTCTTCACTGATGGAATTGTTATTCCAGTTGAGATGCAACAAGTGGATGGTGTAAAAACTTCATGATGTCCATTGAGTCATCACTAAGTGATGATGAGTAAGTGCATGGTGGTCTGGTTCAGTCAATGTCTTAAAAACAGTTGAAGCAAGTTACGATTTTTACCAAAAGAATAACCTCAGTAAAAAAAGAACCACTGATGGTTATGCCAGATATGCCCTGGAAGAGAATTGGAGCTGATATTTGTGAATTTGAGAATGGTAAGTACTTAGTTATTATAGGTTGTTTTTCACTGACCTGCTTTCAAGGAACCATGTGCATCAGATGGAAAAGCAGCCTCAAAGTCCACTTTGTCTAAAGCCTATCATACAATGGATCCTTTACCAAAACAAAATCCTGGATCTCAAGTGCAAGCTAAAACAACTAGAACCAATAATGTTACAAGAGCAATCTCAGAGACACCTCAATCCTCCATTGTCCAGACCAACAGAGGAACAGTTAGGCAAAACAGAAGACATTTGCAACTAGTTCCAGAGCAACAGCAGTCTTCATAAGGGAAGGACCTCCCAGAAGCAGGTTAAGGCCAAAGAAGGAAAGCAGTCCTTGTAGCGTCATTCCTGTCCCATTCACCTCTACAAGCCAAGTGGTTTGGATTTTTGCTTTATTCTGTTTTGGTTTGATTTTGTGCAGGTGAGGATATATGCAAACACACTCACTGGAATCAGTATAGAGTTATTGGTCAGATTTTTGAACTGTTGCAGTCTTACGACTGTCCATGGTTTGCAGAAATAAAAACATCCACGATAAGAATATAACCTAATAACCTTTCATGCCTAAGGCGGGACTGGAACTCTCACTCTCCTGGTTGAGGCGGGTTTCCTCCCTCCGTCGGCCTTCCGGAAAAATCTGAAAACCTGGTTCTGCTGCCTAGCGTGGGAGGGGAAAGGTAATAGCTCCTCCTGGGGGTGGTTAGTACCATAATGCCCTCCCCATTGTTTGAGATCGATTTGCCTAGATTGGATTTTATACTTATTTATTATATCATATTGATTATTGTAATTTTATACTTGTATTTTAATTGCAATTTTTATTGTAGGCTGCCCAGAGTCCCCCGTTTGGGGGAGATGGGCAGTCATATACATTTAAAAAATAAATAAATAAATAAATAAATAAATAAATAAATAAATAAATAAATAAATAAAATAACATGTTTCAAATGTGATTGTGTAGTTGTTTGCTATCAACTTATTTTGGCCCTCCAGATGTTGCTGGTGTACAATTCTCACCATTGGCTATGCTGGCTAAAGCTGGGAGGATCTGTAGTTCAGCAACATCTGAAGGACCATTGCATTTTTTCCCCTTTGCCCTAGTCTAGGATATATTAGTCTGTGGCTTGCTTTTTATTGCTCACTATACTGCCTTTCTGCCAGCTGTCATTTATTACAGGAGCCACACCTTGTAGATGTTCCAGAAAATTATTCACAGCTTTGGTATTTCATTTTTCTTAGAAGCCAAGTGAAAACATGCCTGGCATTATAATGTGTTTTTATGACACAGAAGAAAACATTAGTTGAAGATTTTTAAAATTGCTTTCCATTTTACATGGTCCAGAAGGCTAACTATAGCACTAAGGCCAGGATTTCAGCTGCACTTAGCTTAGCCCCACTTTCTTAGAGTTTCTTAGATGTGCTGAGACCACATTTTAATTTTTTTTATCCCGCCTTTATTATTTTTATAAATAACTCAAGGCGGGGAACATACCTAATACTCCTTCCTCCTCCTATTTTCCCCACAACAACAACCCTGTGAGGTGAGTTGGGCTGAGAGAGAGTGACTGGCCCAAGGTCACCCAGCCAGCTTTCATGCTTAAGGCGGGACTAGAACTCTGTCTCCTGGTTTGCTATTGGCTCCTTCCTAGGGCTGAGAGGGAGAGTGACTGGCCCAAGGTCACCCAGCCGGCTTTCATGCCTAAGGCAGGACTAGAACTCTCACTCTCCTGGTTTCTAGCCTGGTGCCTTAACCACTAGACCAGGGCTTTCCGAAGTTTTCCCGCGGGGACACACCAACCGCCGTTGATGTGTCACCGCGGGAAAACCCGGAAGTGCTGCCTTTGCGGCAGCGCGCAAAAACCCGGAAGCGCTGCTGCCGCTTTTGGCTTTTTGCGCACCACCGTTGGTGTGTCGCTGTGGGAAAACCCGGAAGCGCTGATGATGATCAGCGCTTCCGGGTTGTGTGGCGACACACCAGACTGTGTGTGGCGACACACTTTTGTGTCGCAACACACAGTTTGGAAAGCTCTGCACTAGACCAAGCCATCCCATTATATCAATAGTTTAACTTACATATTATAAGAATAACTAGGGTTTAAGGTGCTAGCACAAATGTAACATCACAGTACCAATACCATTATGATGATTGATAGATACATAGATAGATAATTTCAAAATCAATTATGAATACAAGTATATAAATCTATGGAAGATATATACAGTTATATAAAATTATATATACTGTAATGCTACAATGGCTAAATACGAATGGCTAAGACAATACATAAAATCACTAAATTTCTAAAATCTATAGGTATTTCAAACCTAGTATTAATGGTGTGACTCTAACACTATGGTGTAGAAATTTAGGCAGCACATAGAAAGAGATATAGAGAATCTGAAGACTGAGTGGGCATTGCCTTAATCATCCTGATGGCTCCAATGCCTAAGTATGTAAATTGTGGCAAATAGGTGTAACATTTATTTATATTATATTATATTATATTATATTATATTATATTATATTATATTATTTAATTTTTATCCCGCCTTTATTATTTTTATAAAAAACCCAAGGTGGTGAAAATACCTAATGTTAGGTATGAAAATACCTAACGCCCAAGGTCACCCAGCCGGCTTTCATGCCTAAGGCGGGACTAGAACTCTCAGTCTCCTGGTTTCTAACCCAGCACCTTAACCACTAGACCAAACTGGCTCTTTATATACTTTTGATAGCACCTTTGAGTTAACAAATTTTATTAGAGGGCATAAGCTTTCATTTTTTAATAACATTTGTAAGTCAAAAAGGTGCTACCAGACTCCTCCAGATTTTTTGCCACAACAAACTCACATGGCATTTCTACAGTTTATATGCTTTTGTATTTCTTATCTTCAATTTCTCTTTACTTTGCACTCATTGACTATAAACTGCACACTTACAGATCAGATTTACATGGTCAGTTTCTGTGGTTACTCAAATAGGGAAAATAGTTGTTGTCGGGTGTTGGTGGCATGTCACCCAAAACATCGTGGTGTGTCACCTTTTGCCCAGCACCTTAACCACTAGACCAAACTGGCTCTCTACTGTACAAAATAACGTAAACTAAAAAATAACTCTCAACTTTGTCAATAACTGTTATCGGCCATCCTTGGGTGGAGTTTACACATAATGTAACAAAATTTTGCTACTTTTAAAGAGATAACTTTTTATCTAAATTTATAAAGTTTTTATATTTATTTATTTATTTATTATTCAAATTTATTCCCCGCCCATCTCCCATGCAAGGGACTCTTATATAAGTTGTAATACCCACCCTAACTAATCAAGTGGTAAGAAGTTTCCAAGCTTCTGTGCTATTTGAGTTTGAGTTTGATTTCCTTTGAAATGAGGCCATAGGAGGACTTCTGGGGAAGAAATGGTGGACTGAAGACAGCTCTGTGGAAAGTGGAGCCGACGCTTGTGGCTAAGAACAAGGAGCTGACAAGTAGATCACCTCCTTCGACCCTCTCTGGAGAAAGAGAGGACACGAGATTGCCCATGTTGTGCTCCATACAGTTGCTCCTTACAAGGAGACTGCAAGGCAGCGGTCTCCGGAGGGTGGGAGAACTGGAAAACGGAATTTGCCATTCTTGTTCCAGCCGCAGTCAGAGCCTTCAAAGGACACTAAGTCCGCACTTCCTTTTCTAACCACTTTCAGAAATTGCCTATTAACTGCTTTAAAGAAGTTAGAAACCTTCAAAATGACAAGGCTGGAAACACTGGGTGAGTGCCTTCAATCCTTAATATAAGAAAATGAAACTGTGTCTTTATAAGCTTAAGAATTCAAAATAAACAGCAAAAAGCAAGACAAGGTTTTGGCTATAGAAATTTTTAACAGATTCAGAAAAAGTTGGAATATTTGATTTTGAATATTATGATTTTGAAATTAATTGTAAAGAATAAATGCATTTTTGTGGGAAAGAAAAATTATTTTTGATATTGGAGTCATAACAAGATAAGCAACTTATAATGGCGTTCATAGATATTGTTGAGAAATGGCAATGGGACTTTGAATCAACAATGTCAGTTATGCTGTGTGTTTTTATGAACACCCTGTTCCCAGAAGAAGCTGTTACACCAGAAGATGCTGTTACAGAAAATGATTTCCAACAAAACTTATCTGACATGATTATGGAGAACAATGTGAACAAGAATTTATCACTGGATATACAAAAAAAAAATCAGATGAGGCTTTAAAAAATTAAAAAGGAAATAAAAATGCCAGTTCAAGAGATTAATTGGAATAATTTCTTCCTGCTGGACTTACAAAAGAGGTTTGTTAAAGTTTTGAAGAAATTTGAGACAAAGGATAATGATCATTCGAATGGATTAAAGAGCAAGGTTGTTTTATGTAAAAGGAAGGAACATAAAGTTGATTTATTTGATCAGGGTTAAAATGGGATATGTTATTATTTTCGGGGGTTCTTTCTGGACTTGCTGACATCTGGACTGGAAAAGGTGTTGTGTATTGGATTTGCTTACAGTTAAGAGTTGAGATATGGAATGATGAGTTTTATATTTGTTAATGAATGTGATTATTTTAGGGTTCTGTTTGGACTTTTTGCTGTCACCTGGATTGGAAAAGACATTGTTTATTGGAGTTGCCTATAGTTAGGAGTTGAGTTTTGGGATGAAGAGTTTTATATCTGTTAACTAAGAGGAGGTGATGAGAGAGTGAAACTGTTTATACGTGTCGTGATGAGGGTGGAAAGTTGCTTTCTTGGTTTTTTCTTTTCTCTTTCTATTTTTCCTTTCTTTTTTTCTTTCTTGCACCTTTTATTCTCTCCTTCCATTTTTCTTTTTAGTTTGTATTATCTTTTATTATTGTAGTTAAAACTTTTAATAAAAATATTGTTAAGAAAAAGAAATGAGGCCATAGGAGACCTAGTAGTATTTTGCAGAAGTCATGCACATTTATCCATTTGGCTTCAAAACAAGGTCTGCCTAACTTTGTATGAGTAATATGCTTTGAATGATATTTTGTGTAAAATGTTGGATAATGTGTGTGCTTTCTTGCATGAATGTCACATTTCTTTAACATGTTTTAAAATACATATTTATAATAACTGTAATGTATTATAGAAGAGAAAGTTCCAGAGCTTGAGATGTTGCTTTGTTAATAGCTCTGCCATCGCCAGCAATGATATTTGACTTCTTGACTGAAAATGGCTGAAATAGAAGAAAGTCTGTTGATCAAACTGTTGTTTACATCTGATATATTTTATAATGGAAGGTTTCCCAGGGCTTTTCAAAATCTCAGCCAACAGTATTAAATTCAGCGTTCATGAATTGATGTTAATCCCAAATGACGCCGTTTCCTTAGAAGGGGGTTGTATTTGCATTTGTAGAACAACAGTAGTTTAGCAGAGTTGACTATAGATTACACAACATAGAAGTCTTAAAAATGGTAAATTTAAACAGTGATGTTGATGACCAAGAACAAACACCTTGCAGTGACCCACATTGTCTCTGTTGATCAGATGGTTTCAATTAGTGTTACATAAGAGCCAAGAATAGTGTCACTCCAAATTGATTTGCCAAATTGATGATTTGAAAGATATGCATACAACTTTTTTCTTTTACTCAGAATAGAGTATTGACTTCTACAGCACCCATTTTTCTGATGAGGCTAGGGAGGAAGAAATAATAAAATAATCCCTGCAACAAGTGCAAAGAATTGTGATTCCTTTATAGATTATGAAAAAAATAATAATTAGAGCAGCAGAAGAGGTTTAACTTTCTACCAAGGAGCCATCTGTTCTTCCAGGTAAGTGGGTTTTAAATTTAATATGTTTAAATTTAATGTATGTCAATTTAGACTCTGTTTTCAGTTAGGTTTTCCCCCCTGGTGGGAATACAATCTTTTGATGTTTCTGGGTGGGGAGTAAATCACACTAAACAGAATAGGACATACTGTATTTCAGAGTAAGCTTGGCTAGGATTGTACTATCTTTCGTTACCATGAATCTCCTCTGCAATCTTAGATGTTTCTACTTAGAACCAATTCTCACTGAAGTCTGTTGGGCTTACTCCCAAATAAATATGTAAAGGATTGCAACTGAAGGATGTGAACTTGCATTTGCACCCTTCTCTCCCTGCTATCTCTTCCATTGTCAACCTCTGAGGCCATAGATCTGTACTTTTTGCTTACATTATTTTAAAGGATGCTATGCTTGCTGATATATAACTTCATTTATGTACTCCCGTGTTAGCCCTTTTTGCTATTTTGATGCCACACACAAACACACACACACACACACACACACACACAAAACCCAGTTTGAAAATGCTACTATTACTTGGTAATGATATGATTGCTATTGCATGATGCTGCGGGAAAAAAAGTAAAGTATATACTGTAAAGGGGTTATTTTTGAAAATCTGGGACGTGACCTTCCTTTGCTGAAAAATTCACATAATATAACTGATTAATCAGAAATAAAGAGGATTCATTCTTGGAAATCTAATTTCCCTTCATTATAAATGCACAGTCTTACTTCTGGAAAGATATAAATAACTAATAGCACTAACATTTTAAAAGTGACCTGCTTTTGAAGGATGCCTTTTTAAATAGCTGAGTTGGATCTAGTTCTCCCCCGTCCCACTCCTGCTTTCAGGGCTTCAGGGTTGGGGTTCACTGATCATGCAACCATTTACCCCTTTTAGGGCTTTGCAAGAATTGCGACTCCAGATGAAAAGACCCTGTAATGTTACACAAAATAGAATTTGCTGATAGGCCATGTTGCCAGCAGTAGGATTTAAATGACAAACAAACATTTAATGCATTTAATTATGCCATTTTTCTCCAGCCCTTTTTGCAGTCCTTGTTGTATTGATCATCTACTGCATTTTGGCTAATATTTTCATTATTGGCAAATGCGTTAAGACTTTCATTGCTGTTTGTAATTTTTATTTTTAAAAATTAATTTATGGTGTGCCTTTTATTTGTGTGTACATACATGTGTGCTCTGTTTAACTGAAAATAATAGTTTTTCTGCTTATATTTACACAAGAGGATTATTGTAAACTTGATGAGAATGCAGTCATGAAGGCTGATAAAATGTTCTTCTGTCCGATCTTCCTATGTGGGTGGGTTGCCTAAAATTCAAGGTCACTTTTTAGATCAATATATTGTGCTTACTATATTAGACAAGGTTTCTTATTATTTCAAGACTTCATTTTAAACCTTAAGGCTGAAAACTCCCTAGTTCAGGGCTTTCCAAAGTTTTCCCACGGCGACACACCAACCGCCATTAAGGTGTCGCTGCGGGAAAACCCGGAAGTGCCGTCGTTGTGGCAGCGCGCAAAAACCCGGAAGCGCTGCTGCCGCTTTCAGTTTTTGCGTGCCGCCATTGGTGTGTCACCGCGGGAAAACCCAGAAGCGCTGATGATGATCAGCGCTTCCAGGTTGTGTGGCAACACATCAGACTGTGTGTGGCGACACACTTTTGTGTCGCGACAGTTTGGAAAGCTCTGCCCTAGTTCTTTGGCTACTTGGTATGTTCAATTCTGTGTGCATTTCTTATTTGATATGGTATGGCTATTTCTTCTTTTATAGTTTTGACATCTGAAAAGCAAACAAATCTATGTTTTTCATATATTCTCCACATTCTATGACAATAGTAGGCCAGAATTTATTATATTCAAGGAAGAAAAATAAACTTGCTTCTTTCAGCCAGTAGAAGACATTTTACTAAAGTAGAAGTTCTGTGTGGCTATGGACCCAGAGCACATGGGCAACCAAATAGGTCGAGGAGATGGCAGTCTTCCAAATTTTCATTCCAGAGGGCGGGTGCTGTGGCAGAGAAAGCACACTCCCAGAGTCTCAATAGACGGCACTGCTTAAGCAAAGGAACCCGGACTGTGGTGTAGTAAGAAATATGACCTTGATGGAGATACGCAGGAACCGTTACCTAGGCAAAAGGAGCTGAAGCATTTTTTAGTGCAGAACAATAAGATAACATTCGGAAGTGACTCAGGTAGATGCCCTTCTCTATTTCACCGAACTATAAGAAGGAGAAGGATGAAGTACAGCACAATCAGACATGCAAGGTACTGTTATTATAGCCAATTTCAATAAAAGTAGTTTTAGCCTTCCTGTGGAGTTGATTTCTTGGTCTGGTCTACCTAGCCAGGGTGACACAGATTGAGGGTGTCAGTCAGTCCTATGCCACGTAGGGCTTTGTAGATCATAACCAGTATCTGGAATCGCACCTGGAAGCAAACTAAGCACGGATCTCACATAAGCATACCAAGGCATGCCCATCACTGCCTGTGCCACTGCATTCTGGACCAGTTGAAGCTTCCAGAAGATCTTCAAGGACAACCACATGTACAGCCCATTGCAGTTGTTGAGCGGTGACAAGGTGACAAGGGCATGAGTGACTGTCTGAAGGGCCTCTTGATCCAGGAAAGAGCACAACTAACACACCTGATGTAGCTGTACAAAGGGCAACCTTTGGTCTGTATGTATGTACTGCCTTTCTTCAGAAAAAATCAAGATGCCGTACATACTGTATGAATTCCTGGGCAGAGTCCCTTCCAGGCACTGGCAAAATTCAGGCTTGCTTAGCTGCAGCAAGATGGCTTTAGATTTCAGATGATGTAAGGAATCCAGTTGGCCCAATGTATCCCATGAAGAAGGATGTAAATTCTGGGATTCCCCCATCCAAACCTCTTACTCCAACTACTGCATCTCAGCAAACCACAATTGTTGCCTTCATGACTTGCTGGCATTTTTCAAACTATCTTTAAGGAACTGCTCTTGGAACTCTGTTGATGAAATAGAGGGCAATAGCATAGTCCCAAATTTAATTCCCTAAGTGGAAATACTCCTGACAAGATAATGTCACTCTTAATAGCCCAATGGTCTGACTTAATCACTTGGTTCACACACAATGCTTTGTTTGGTTTTGGCTTAGCAAGTTGTTTGGATTCATTCAATCAATTTGAAATTCCTGAAAGTTTCACTAAATTTGGATTCATTCAATAAACTGAAGTAAAACAAGCCATGGCTCAGCACAATATGACAACTAATTCTAAATCAATAGAAGGCAGCTTTTTGTTCCATATGTAATCCAATCCAGTAGGTCTATTTACATTCTTTGGAAAGGCATGCTATGAGGTTTCTTATAATGTTGCCTTGCTCATATATATTTGGGTATGTTTTTCTCACATAGTTCCCTTATATTCTTAATAAAGTGAGAAACATCAGGGGATCACGGATTGCTGCTTCCAAGGCAGCAGTCCACTGATAAGAATATTCATTTTGGAATCACTGGAATGTATTAGACTGAGAAGTCCAAGTACAGCCTGACTTTAGTCACAGGATACTGAAATATTTTATATCATCTGAACAGGCTATTTTTGCTTGTCCATAATTGTTAGTGTTGTGTAACTTGCCAGCACCCACCCAACCCCAGAAAGTGGGCTGTCCAGATTTCTTTCTGTCAATGCAGCATGTTGTGAACTGAGAAGTGCCAGTCTTCCGCTGTTTGGAGAGCTCTGAAGGGAACACATTTATCTTTAAACATTTTTTCCTGGCGTGATACCAGCACTAAAAGCAGGTATGTTTGCATTGTTTTTGCTGATGTTGTACATGTTTGCATTGAGTCGTTCAGCAGGATCAAGTGTCTAGCTGCAGACCATATTTTAGAAATTGAATTATTTTTGTGTATTAGACCTACAGACACGTAACAAAGCAAATAACCATGAAAACGAGGAAAGGAATGTATTCACAGTGAAGAAATTTTCCTCCTAAAGATACTTCTATCACAGATTCCTAAATAAAGCAACAGATTGTCAGAACTCTGTGAGAAGTAATCTCAGCATTTGCAGAAATCACACCATATATATATGCTAAGGCAAAGCCTGAAAGAACTCATAATTTCCAAAGCAATATAAATGGGCTATATATATATATATATATATATATATATATAGCCCATTTATATTGCTTTGGAAATTATGAGTTCTTTCAGGCTTTGCCTTAGCTTGCTAATATACACAGTGTATTTAAAAAATGTATGTAGAACCAACATTCTGTGTCTTATGATCCTGAGATCAAAACTACTACTTTGCTTGTTTTCAGTCTGCGTTTCTATCAATGGGGGGAGGGGGTAATGCACTAGTGGATCTTTTTCCATGTAGATTACATTTTTATGTGTGCAAGTGGAGTCCCATGCCTTCATTTCAGAAGCAAAATGTCATGTAAATTGTGCATTTACAGGAAATTTGTGAAGAATATCCCTGATTGTTCAGCATTGCATCTACAAGGAGAAAAGACATGATTATTTCTCAGTGTGCTGAACTTTGGTGAAACCTACTTGAAACTGGGCTTCTTTGCAAGTCAGCACAGGGAAGAATATAACTGGAAAAGTTATTTTGCATGTAGCCTTTTTTTTGTTTTGTTTTTAAAAGACAGTGCATGTGAAGAGTGCCTGACACAGGCTACATTCTGATGCATTCTTATTTGAGTAAAGTCCCACTGAACTCAATTGCTGTGGACCACGCTTATATGATTTCTTTAAAAAAGCAGAATTCTGCTCAATAAAATGCAGTGTGACCACATCTACTTCTTTAAGAAGGTGTCTTTTTCTGCTAACAAACTCCTGAACATTTCAGCTTTCATCCAGCATTAACATATAATTTATTCTACAGTTCAGATTCTGTGACTTGAAAGAAACAGTTGGTGCAGGGTCCAGTTAACATAAGCCATTGTCCACATGATCTAAATCCATTTCAGGCTGGTTTCAGGCTGGGATTTAGTACTGAGAGGAGTTCGTTGATGACCCGTGGTGGAGTCAGAATGTAGGTGGTGTATCCATTCTTCTGTTCCTTGATCTCTCAGCAGCTTTCAATACTATCAACCATAATATGGGGGGTCCCTGGACCCCACTGTTTTGAACAATTTTCGTCCTGTCTCCCACCTTCCCTTTTTGGGAAAGGTGGTTGAGAAGGTGGTGGCGCTGCAACTCCAGAGGATTCTGGATGAAACGGATTATCTAGACCCCTTTCAGTCAGGTTTTAGGCCGGGATATGGGACAGAGACTGCATTGGTCGCGCTTATAGATGATCTCTGGCGGGAGTGAGATGGAGGGAGTGCATCCATTCTCGCTCTCTTGGACCTCTCAGTGGCTTTCGAAACCGTCGACCACGGTATCCTTTTGGAGCGACTCAGGGAGTTGGGGGTGGGAGGTGTAGTTTTGCGCTGGTTTACCTCCTTCCTCCAGGGTCGCTCGCAATCGGTGGTAATAGGAGAGGAGAGATCCGACCCACGGGCCCTTCTTTGTGGGGTGCCGCAGGGTTCGGTTCTCTCTCCTCTCCTATTTAACATCTACATGAAGCCACTGGGTGAGATCATCCGTCATCACGGGATGAGGTATCACCAATATGCTGATGATACTCAATTGTATATCTCCATCCCGGGTGAAGTAAGTGTTGCAGTGGACACCCTATCTCAGTGCCTAGGGCTGTAGGGGCCTGGATGGGGAACAACAGGCTTCAACTGAACCCTGGTAAGACGGAGTGGCTATGGATTGATGGCCCCTCGGCCTCCAGGAAGTTATCATCTTTAATCCTGGATGGGGTGGCACTACCCCGTTCAGACTCAGTCCGGAGCTTGGGGGTCCTCCTGGACTCACGACTCCTGCTCGAAGAGCAGGTGGCAGTTGTGGCCAGGAGGGCCTTTGCACAGCTTCGGCTTGTGTGCCAGTTGCGCCCCTTCCTGGATCGAGAGGCCCTCCGAATAGTCACTCATGCCCTTGTCATCTCTCATATAGATTATTGCAATGCGCTCTACATGGGGCTACCCTTGAAGAGTATCCGGAAGCTTCAGCTGGTCCAAAATGCAGACGCTCGAGTGGTTATGGGTGCGAGAAGATCAGCACATGTAACACCACTGCTCCGCGAGCTGCATTGGGTACCAGTTTGCTTCCGGGTCCAATTCAAGGTGTTGGTTATCACCTTTAAAGCCCTACATGGCATGGGGCCAGGCTATCTGAGGGACCGTCTCATCCCAATTGCATCTACCCGCCCCACCCGGTCATGCAGGGAGGGCATGCTGCGTCCCCCGTCAACAAAGGAATTCCATCTAGCGGGGTCCAGGAGGCGTGCCTTCTCTGCGATAGCGCCCGCCCTGTGGAACATCTTGCCCCCAGAGGTGAGGCAGGCGTCCTCCCTCTTGGCCTTTAGGAAGTCCCTAAAAACCTGGTTCTGCCGCCTGGCGTGGGACAAAGGTAGAGGTAGTTCCTCCTGGGGGTGGTTAGTTTAATAATGACCTCCTTTTAAGATCCTACCATCCTCTGGATTTTTATATTCTTATTTATTGTATTGTTTATTGTATTTTAATGATTATTGATTTTTAACTTTAATTTTAACATTTGTTGTAAACCGCCCAGAGTCTACCGTGGTAGAGATGGGCGGTGATAAATTTGATTAATAAATAATAAATAAAATAAATAATATCCTTCTGGGCTGGTTCCATGGGCTGGGAGTTGGGGGCACAGTTTTGAGTGCTCTCTTATTTTAAATTGTCCTGGAAAATAGAAAGCCAGAACAAGAGGCAAAGAGCTGGTATCCTCTTTCTCTCTCTCCACCAGTCATCTGAAATAATATGGTTCATTTTACCACATCCTCACTACCTTACATTCTAAGGAATCTAAATAATTAACATTTATCTTAATGTTGGAATGAGACCAGGAGATCAGGGTTTTCTTTCTCATTCCCAGGTTATCCCCCCTTTGTTTGCTATTACACGTATGAGCCAGTGAGCTACAGAGGAAGTAATAAAGCCGAGAGGATATGAGGGCCAGAGAAAAACAAGAACGAGAGAGAACTTAGAGCAACCTTGTATCTCAATTTAAAAGTGGATTTAAAGTGGTAGGGGAAGTCTCTGGATGTTTTGCAGACTGAAAAACATTTGGAATATGGTTTGAAAGAGAAGCCATATCATTCTCAACATCCTTGCCTTTTCTTGATGTGTAGCGGATTCCATGCTTGAACGTTCTATCACCGGCAGAGGTATCTTTAACAGTAATGAAATATGTTCTCCTTGCAAGAAGCTGCACTGATAAGGTAACCTTTGCCTGTTTACCCTTTACTACTTGTTGTGAGGCACAAACGTCTTACGGGGGGTGGGGGGGGAACCCTACGTTGCTTTAAGCTTTGTCTTTCACTATACATTGGCAACAATGCATTATGGGCCATCCAGTTATTGCTTTCATCTTTTGGTCACTACCTTAGAATTATCTTCTTTTCATCCATGTTATTCTCATGACAGAAGTGACCTGTTTAGCCAGAAAGAACCAGAACAGAATGATCACTTTTCTTAAGTGTTTTCCTGTACCCCTTCTGTCCTTTAAGTTTGGAGGAAAGGCTGTTTTTGATATCTGTAATGAAGGCCCTCTTTCTGATTCCTTCCCTCTTCACCCCTTCCCCTAATCACACCAATCATTAACAGCAGGCACACCAGTGTTGTGTACACCAGTACCCCCATCTTTAAAAAAATAGAATAAAACTGGATTCTAAATTTCCTAATAGTATACAGTGGCTATTTTGACATTTCTGAAAAGGTTTCCCATATTTCACAGCAGAAATTCAGAAGCTAGAGGTACTTTTGCCATTTAGTGAAATGAAGCTTCACAATTTGCTTCTTGGGCTGCAACTATACATGGCTTTCCTGCTTGAAGCACAGAGCCTGGGGGTTAGACAATGCAACTATTTCTCAGAATGAGAAGGCAACATCAGAGGAAAGGAAATCTGCTTTTTAAATCTCATGTTGAATTAGCTAATCAAGATGCCATCTTTATGTGGAGAGTAGAGGTCATCATATATTAAAGAATAGGATTTATGTGACAATGGTGACCCCCTGCAAGGAAAAAAGAGGGTTCCCTGTCTGAACCACTGCTCTCCAGGGATAGTTCTTTTACATTTTATTCTGCTTCACTGATCTTTTGAATCTTGCTATTTAAAAAACAGAAGAAAGTTTCCTTTACAATGAACTCAACTTCTGGTGATTACACAGACATATCCAGGCATTCTCTTGCAATAATATGGAAGTATTGCCTTCTTCTGGTTCCCCCCCTCCCCCCAATAACTTCCAAGTCTCACGGAAAGTCCTGAGCTTTCCTGTATGGCTCCCATTCAGGTTCTAACCAGGGCCAATCCTGCCTAGCTTTTAAAAATCAGCCAAAGTCAGCTTGGTATTGCCGTCTCAGCAGGCACTCTTGTTCAATTGTCCCTGCAAATAACAGCTTCCTATGGTACGAAACATAGAATCACATTCAGCAAAGACTACTAAATATTAATGGCCTTACTTTAATACATTACTTTAGTTTAATTTTAAGTAGGTGTCTGTGCAATAATATAGAGCACTTGCATATGTGCTCACAAGTACTGATATGGATGGATATCTTTGCAATAAAACTTTTAGCAGAAAGAAATAATACGAACTCTATATTGCAGTTCCAATATCAATCAAAGCTGGAAAGATAATATCATAGAAGCATCCCTAGTTCTGGAAATCTCCTTTTTAGTAAAGAGATTTCTGGCATTTGGAGTAAGTACTACTTCTTACATCTTGGTTCCCCTTATCTTCTACCATCCTCTACTCATTTGTTAGGGAACAGGCTGGATTTCAACATCTCCTCATCTCTTATAGATACAGCTGACTGACTAGCAAGCCTTGGACCTATTAGTTCAAATGGGACATGGAACTTAATTGAATGTATTTAATAAGTCTAGATTAGAGCTTTCCAAACTTTTCATGTTGGTGACACACTTTTTAGACATGCATCACTTCACGACACACTCTTACAGCAGGGCATCATTTTGTGACACACTCTTACAGCAGGGCACAAGGCAGGCACTAGGACCTGCGCGGAATCACAGCAGTTTTGGAGGCAGCAAGGCACAAGGCAGGCACTAGGACCTGTGCGGCATCCTGGCAGGGCAGGTTTGGAGGCAGCAAGGCACAAGGCAGGCACTAGGACCTGTGCGGAATCCTGGCAGGGCTCGGAGGCAGCAGCAGCCGCAACAGACCCAGACACTGCAGCCGACACACTAACGTGTCCCGAGACACAGTTTGGAAAGCTCTGGTCTAGATTCTCACTCCCCTTTAAAAAATAGGCATGGGAAGAAAGCAATCAGGATTTAGAAATATATATAAATAATATAAGTTATTGATCTTTTCATCCCCCATGGTTTCAACAAAAGTTGTTTCTTTCTAGAAGTTACTTTTTAGCCCAGGAGGAAAGCATGCATTGGCACAATTGCTGTTCAGTTTCTTCATTGGGGTTGCATCCCTGTTTCATGTAGTCATGTACATGAATAACAGTGGTTGAATTTACACAGGGCTAAGCCATAGTATATTTAACAATGGCTGTGTTCACAGATGGTGTTAGGCTATAACCTAGTATGCAATGAGTGAACCCAGTCCCAGCCTGAACTCTTACCACTACAGAATGAAGACGGGAGGTTTATAGGGTGGGATTGTAGTCCATAATGCAACTGTTGCTTGCACACACATAGAAACTAGAGCCAATGGAGAAAGGTTCTAGCCTAGCCTTATCTTAATACACTGACTTTCTGTGTGCAAGGAATGTGTTTGTGTGGAAGAATATTCTCTGATCATAAGCGTCTTTATCTGCAGTCCAAAGTGGTGTGGCTCAGAAGCAGGCTGTCTCATTTTCCACTTATAACTATGCCAGTGACTATTTCTTATCCTGATACACTGGTTGAACTCACATGAAGCATTATGCCATCATGATTGGTTTTGCTCCACAAGCTTAGCCAAAACTGAACAATCCATGTATGGTTTAATTGCACATTATATGAACCAGGTCATAGTTCAGGCTGACCTAGAGAAACTATGCAGATGAAAGGAACAGCCCCCAGGGAAAAATCCATCCATGTATGAAGGCCAATCTTCAGTAATTTGGTGGAATTTGTGAGTGTACAGTGGTAGATCTCCAGATAACATACATTAGACCCATGGCACAACATTGTTAAGCATTTATGTGTTTGGCTATACCTGTGATGACCCTGAGTTCAAATCCTCAATATACACTTCTCAATGCAGTTCATTTGAATTGTGGAATAAGCTTTATTAAGGATACATGTAACTCAAAGCATTCTCAAAGACCCGAATGAAGATTCCCACCAAAAGTCCAAAAGTTTAATTCTCCCCTGCCCCCAAAGTGCCAGCCCACTCTTCAGTTCCCACTCTGCAGCCAGCCCCCTCCTTGCTGCCTCTCACAGGTGCACGGCCTTGTAGCTGGAATGCGCTGGAATGCGCTCCCCCCTCCCAAATGCTGAAACTCTCTCAACGACTGACGCGTATCTTGTTGCTTGTTCCTGACGCGTGTTAGTAGTGGCAGGATTCGCATTCGAGTGATCCTGACAATACTTACTTCCCTCAACTGGAAACTGAATTACTGGAGCCATAATGTTATATGGTGTCATATTATAAATGAAGCTATGCCTCATCCAAAGATCTTGATGGAAGGTGAGTCCATTTGGGGACAGAGCAGTGCTAGCTTCCTGGGAGAAGCTGTCTTGCTTAGCTGCCCAGAAGAAGTTAACATCAGCAGTTCTGATATTCTAGAGTACTACTTCTAGAACACTGTATGTGAGTGACCTAAAGGATTTATAGTCCCAAACACCTGGAGAATTCCACATTGTCTTTCTTAGAGCTTTTTACACTGAAGCTGATACCTGGTAATACTTTTGCTAGCATGCTGCAGAACCCTAGGATGGGGGGAGTAGTGAAGCAAATGAACAAACAAACGTGGCTTCCAACAGTTACATACTTGTATTCCCTTTCCACCCATCTTACTGTCTCTGAATTGAAAGCTGCTTCCCAAAAGCAACCATGAGCTTTCTCCCAGATGCCAATCTCTCCCACTCCCACATCAGTTTTTCATCTCCATCCTCAATATGGCAGAATGTTGGTGATTCTCTATGCTAGACCATTTAAACGAGACACATGTATGATTACAAATGACATTCCCTCTCTATATTGTAATAATGGGCTCAGTGCTTGACCTTCTTTATTTTGACTATGACTCTTTTTTACCTACTTAAAATATTTCTTTATAGACTGACATGCAATAAAATGTCATAAAATACTGCACAAGGCTAAAAGCTAATGCTAAACTTTCACCTATCTTTTTAAAGGTTTCATCAATTTTGTGCAACCATCATTTTCTCACTCTTCTCCTTCCTATCACCATATTTGCTCTTCCTTTATATATTTGTTCTGCAATTCAATTCTCATTCTGTCTACATGACCAAACCACCTCAATGTACTTTTCTCATCCCAATCATTCACTTTGATTTTCAATCCACTTTCATTTGGTATTCATTCATTCTTGACCTACCTTGTCTCGTTTTACCACAAACATTTTTCAGTAACCCATTCTTCGTGCACCCAATTCATTTTTAAGTTTCTCCTGACATTCCCCACTCTCACTTCCATTTAACAAAGTGAGGAGGAGCACTCCCTTATACACTGACACTTTTGCATTCATTCCTTGCAAAAGATCATATACTATCGAGGACCAGGACTGCCAGCAATTGCACTTATAGGTTTTCTCCATTCATTTCCCCATCTTTAATGAACATTCTAGATATACGAGTGCATCTATTTTCTTGAGTGTGTCGCCATTTATATTTAACTTGCAATCATATGCTCAGTACTCCCTGTCAAACACAATTCCTTTAGTGCTTGATTCTCAAGCAGGAAAGCATCTTGCTATTTTTGAAGGTTGGCCAGTTCTTGAATCTCTTCCAACTTGTAAGTGTTCCTTCCATTGATTGCCAATTGTGACTAGTCTATGTCAATACTTCAGGGATTATAGCTAGAATTTGTTATAATCTATATCAGTGGAGGGGCGTGGTGGCTCAGCGGGTAAGATGCCAGGCTTGTTGATCGGCAGATCGCAAGTTCAGAGGTTCGAATCCCTAGCCCCGCCTGACGGAGCGAGCTCCCGCACTAGCCCCAGCTCTTGCCAACCTAGCAATTCGAAAGCATGCAAATGCAAGTAGATGAATAGGTACCACTTCGGTGGGTAGGTAACAGCGTTCCGCACGCGTCATGAGGGCACATGACTGTGGAAGCGTCTTCAGACAACACTGGCTCTTCGGCTAACAAACGGAGATGAGCACCAGCCCCTAGAGTCGGACACGACTGCACAAATGTGCAGGGAGAACCTTTACTTTTTTATATCAGTGGAAGTGATTTCTGATGAGGGACTCATATATCTCACTAGCAGTTTTTAAAAAATAAGTAAAAGAATTACAATTTAGCCCAATGAATAAACACAGGCTTACTTTACCAGGACAAGGAAGCAAAGTCACAATGGGCCGTCCTCCATTAAAAGTGATTCTCAGCTTAATAGCCAAAAGAAATGAGAATCTTGAAACATGTACAGTAGATGGTTTATTTACTGTGGAGTTCCTAGTACAACCACATCATCAAGGGGAATTCTGGGAGTTGAAGTCCACACATCTTAAAGTTGCCAAGGTTGAGAAACATTGCTCTAGAATGAGGTTCATCTGGAAGGAATGTTGTTTCTGTAGACTTACTGGCCATATCCTCCCTACTACCTGTCTTGACTGCAAGTGGGTGTCCATTGGTCACCACAAGATCTCAAGCATAACTGAAGCCTTTTCATTCTCTTGCACTAAGCTGCTTCTCACTGCATGTGCCTTTTTCCTGAGAAGTGGAGCCCATTCAAAAGATGGGCCCATTTCTCACAAGCCCAGTCACTCCTACCTTGCATGTTGCCTGCACTAGTTAAGAGCATGATATTCAAAGTGTAAAAGAGGAACAGCTCCTCAGAAGAATCTGACTTAGTGACCTTAACTTAGGGAATAGATCTTGCTTACTGTAGAAGTCCCAGGTTTTGGTTCCAACTTGATGTGGTATTATGGGTCTGCCCTGAACCTGATTTTGCTTCAGCAATAGAAAATTTATCAATTTGCAATATCCAAAATTTACCTGCACTCCAACTGCCTAGGATGGTGCATTATATCTATAAGATTGTGCCTAATGGAAATCCTCAGATATCAGATACTTAGAAAAATGTGTAGGAAAACATGGGGGAAACCCAAAAAGAAAATGTCACAAGTGTGTATGTGTATGTATGCATATTTGTGTTTGTGCACATACATTTATATATGCATGTTTGTGACCCAAAGGCCTTTTCTTTAAAGTGACCAGTCTACTTTATTTTCATTGAAAATAAAATAACATTTATTCATTCTGACCTCAAAATTGTTTCCAACTGCAGCTGTTTAGATGGCTCATTTTTACAGTTTTTTTCATGACTCATATGGGTGGTACTGGTGTTTTGTGCAGAATTCATCCCCTTGGGAGGAATTACATGGATATATCTTGCATCCTGGACAATACGTCACATTTTGAAAATATTTTCAAAAGTTATCTTTTCCACGAACCCACATAACCTCTCTGCTAAACAAAATTCTTTTAGCTTAATGCTAAGATTTGAAAGAAAAAGTTTAATCTTCCATTTGGTTAGAAGTAGGCTGACCATACGTCCCGTTTTGAATGGGACAGTCCCGTTATTTAAGCATTTTTCAACCGTCCCGTCGTTTTGATCAAAATTTCAATTTTGTCCCTTTTTTAAACCGGGCGGGAAGGAGGACAGGAAGACAGGAAGGAGGACTGGAGCCGGACTTGCCATTGGAGGCAGCCCGGAAGAGGCCCTATCAGCGCGGCAACTGGAAGCCCAGTTGCCACGTGCGAGCCCAGCAACAGACACAGCACCACAGTCCACTTGGTTCCTGCCTCCTTACCTGATCCTACCGGTGCCGCTTGCTCCGAAGCTGAGATTGTCTGCCCAGCAGTGGTGAGGCCAGGGAAAGCAGGCACGGGAAGGTTGTGGAAAGAGGGTGCGGGGTGCATGTGTGTGTGTGATTACTTGCTCAGAGTAATCGCGCGCGCGCACACACACACACACACGCATGCACCCCACACTCTCTTTCCCTAGCCTCCCCGTGACCAAATGCACCCACACCTGTTGCAGGGAGGCTGGAGAAAGAGGGTGTGGGGAGCGTGTGTGTGTGTGTGTGCGATTACTCTGAGCAAGTAATCATGCACGCACACACACACACACACCCCACACTCTCTTTCTCCAGCCTCCCTGCAACAGGTGCCGGTGCATTTGGTCATGGGGAGGCTAGGGAAAGAGAGTGTGGGGTGCATGTGTGTGTGTGCACACGCGTGTGATTACTTGCTCAGAGTAATCGCACACACACGCTCCCCACACTCTCTTTCTCCAGCCTCCCTGCAACAGGTGCTGGTGCATTTGGTCATGGGGAGGCTAGGGAAAGAGAGTGTGGGGAGCATGTGTGTGTGATTACTCTGAGCAAGTAATCAATTTTTCCATGGATGGGGGGGGGGTTTGCAGGCGGGAGCCAATTGGGTGGACCGGGGGCAGGGTTTGCAGGCAGGAGCCAATTGGGTGAACCAGGGCAGGGTTTGCTGGCAGGAGCCAATCGCACAGGCAGGGGCGGAGTTTGTAGGCGGGAGCCAATCATGTGGACTGGGGGCGGGGTTTGCAGGCGGGAGCCAATCGCGTGGACCGGGGGCGGGGTTTGCAGGTGGGAGCCAATCACACGGACCAGGGGGCGGAGTTTGCAGGCGGGAGCCAATCATGCGGATCGGGGGTGGCTTTGCAGGCAGGAGCCAATCACGTGGACCCGGGGGGTAGGGACCCCTGTCCCGTTTTTTCCATCCCAATGTCCCGTTTTTGTCTCAAGGAAATATGGTCAGCCTAGTTAGAAGATGCAGATGATGGAAGCTCACTCTTCAAGGATGTACTGTATTGAGGTGAATAGATGGAGGAAAGGAAGACTGGAGATGAATGGAAAGAGCTGGCATATGACATCCTTGATTGTCTGTAAATGTGTTGAGTTAGGACTCCCATCCACCCCAACCAACATTGCTATGACCATATGCAGTTGTAGTGTAATGCATCCAGAGTACACCATGTTGGGTAAGCCAGATACACAGATGATTGCACCGGTATATTATATATACATTTTATATGAGTTCCATCTATATAACCAAGGAGATGTTCAGAACACCCTTTCCAAAAGCACAGCCATTTTATGATCCTAGCGGGTCACAGAAATGAGACTGGGGATCATATGCAAATGATCAGGACTAAAAGTCATAGTTACACTGCTGGTGAGGTTTTGCACTTCTGTGTTATTTATTTATTTATTTATTTATTTATTTATTTATTTATGTATGTTTCGACTTCTATCACCGCGCCATCTCCCACGAGGGGACTCTGGGCGGTTTACAAACATAGAGATTAAAATTCTGTTGTAAAAACACATAAAAATACAATATACAATTAATTATTATTATAAATTAAGTAGAAAATCCAAGAAGGCAGCCCACGATCTTTAAAAGGGCTCTATGGCACCAGCCATCCCCACGAAGAACTATTCCTGTTCCCATCCCACGCGAGGCGGCAAAACCAGGTCTTTAGGTTCTTCCGGAAGGACAGGAGCGATGGGGCCTGCCTCACCTCCGGTAAGGTTAAGCCAAAGGTAGACTCAGAACTGTCTTCAGAACTCTTTCCTCATTAAGATGCTGCATCTTCACTTACAATAAAGGCAGGAGCTGCCACACTTTCTCTTCTAAGTGGGCAAGTGGGCTTCTTCCCCTGCTCTTGCTCACTTTCTCAGTGGTACTGATGGAGGATTTGCAGCAACTTGCAATTCAGTTGTCGGTCTTGCTTCGTCCTTGTGCTCAGGCAAGCTCCTTTTTCCCTATAGACCAGAAAAGTGCTACTTGTACTTCAAATGATTAAAAACTCACCTACTGTGTTGTGGGAGATGCTGGCTTATGGGGTTCAGGCGCAGAGTAAACAAACAGAGTGCAGCGTTTAGGGCTAAAAGTGTTTACTTGTAGCATAAGGCAATAAATGCATATATAGTTACATTATTGCAAAAAAGAAAAACAAACCATAAGCAGAGTTCCGTTCCTTGGTTCCATTGATAGATATAAAAGACGTCATGGCCTACAAACACAGCCAGGCATACACACAGGAACAGATCACATACAGGAACACAGCAACAAGACCAGAACGTAGTCAAGAAGCATAGACTCATAGTTCACAGCTGAGATATACACTTGTTTCAGCATTCTGATTGGATGTATGTTACAGTCAGAGGGTCACAAGACATTTTCAGATTAACAAAGCTTAAAGAGTTGCACATACTAGAAATCGCCATGAGATGGCAGTGTTGCACATTGTCTTTCCTCGGGGAAACGTTCCCATGGGATGGCTTAGAAACTAGCTGAAAGAATGCGTCACATGGTATGCTGCACCTGCGTTATCAGTGGATTATTATGAGAACAGAGCAGAGGAATAGTAAACAAAAAGTACAGTGAAGAAAGCGATTTGTTTTTTTTACACAGAAACCCTAACACCCCTTCCAAATGGCTTTCGGAACACTATGGGAATGAGAAACTGTCATTTTGCAGGAACACAGAGACACAAGAGATTTTATTACAAACATATTTGCTCAAGTCCCAGTTTTGTGACCATGGCTGCATGTTTTTCAATGGTCAAAGCTTTCGTGAACACATCTGCCACATTCAGTTCAGAAGGACAATATTCTAATTGTATGAACCCTTCTAGGACAGCATGTCTAACATTCTTATACTTAACATCAATGTATTTTGTCCGGCCTTTCACACTCTCAGTTAGAGCAATTCCAATACATGATTGTGAATCCTCATATACAGTGTAAGGTAAGTTTATGTTTACAGTTAGATCATGAAATAATTGATTACACCAATGTAGTTCATTTACTGCTTCACTGAGGGCCCCGAATTCCACCTCCGCGGTAGAAATTGCAACGGAGCTTTGTTTTCTAGATCGCCAGGCAACGGCCGTTCCAGCAAACTGACACAGAAAACCACTCACATATTTTCTATCTCCCTCCTCTGCAAAGGAGCTATCAACATAAATCACAGGCATTTCAGACTTAGTAGCTGACACTTTAAGGCAGAGATTCGCTGTGCCTTTGAGATAACGCAGGATTCTTTTCAATCCTTGCCAGTCTCGCATAGACGGCTTGGCTACTTTACGACTTAGCACTTCAACTGAGTAAGCTAAGTCAGGACGTGTCCACTGTGTTAGGTGTAGCAAGCTGCCTACAGCAGAGTGATATACCTCAGGGTGAGGACAAGGTTCCTCACACGTGTCACTCTTTAAAAAGTACAGTGAAGAAAGCGATTTGTTTTTTTTACACAGAAACCCTAACATGTGTATGCGTCTGTGTGCCCAGGCAAACCTATTCTGGGGGAAAGGAGATTAGTGATGTTACCTACATCAACCAGCCTGTTCTGTGCATAGCTTCTACTGCAAATTTGCAAAACTCGTGAGAAAAAAACTGTAGAAAAAAAATGTGTGTTCCATGAATCAGAGAGAGTACATTTTTAGAATGGCCCTATTTCTCAAGTGAAGCTTTGTTTGCAGCTGAAGTTAATATTGAAGTTAATATGGAGTAAGTCTCTTTTTTATGCTTCCTACCTTCCTCCGTAATGGTCCTCCTCCTTGTTCCCAGAGTCTGCTAGACGCTCCATCTGTGGAGTCCTTGGTGTTCTCTGAACTTGGTTGTTTGCTTGCAGACATTTTATTACCCGACTAGGTAACATCATCAGTGCGAGTGATGCTCACACGGTAATGCATTCTGCCCAGAGGGCACTACTGGGTAAAGTAGTGCCTAAAGGCAGCTACTGTTAACAAAAAAAAAATCATCTACTGATCAACTTGTGGCATGTTTGTTAAAAAGGAGAAAGAGGATAAAAAAAGTTAAATGTATTTATTCACTTAATGTGACCCTTTCTCAGCTCATTAAAAGTCAAGATTGAGTCAGGTGATTTAACCAGCAGCTGAGTTGAACAACAAGTATGCTAAAAATATGACAGAGATGTCCCTTCTATGTGAGGACCATTTAACGCCAGGCTATATTCACAATACAGACCAATGTACTGTTAAGTAATATCTAAAATCTTGCCACTGTGAATAAAATGAAAGTATGTCAAGCTGGTTTTATTATTGATGTTCCTAACATAATTTGCAAAATTGCCCCATAAAGTGTTCCTCTCTGTGCAATTCAGCAAGCTGTTCTTGCACATGCTGTTCTAAGTACATCTGCATTGCATGTTTTGATTATTTAGCAATGAAGTTAATTAAACTTAATGAGGTTGAGTGGCATATGGAAATTTTCAGTAGTATGACTCTAAATGCTTCAGTGGGATGCATGACATCTCAAAAGATGTTCTTAAACTTCACCATTGAGTTGAATAGGTTTTACTCCCAGATAGTTTGTGTAAGGTTGCAACCTAAACAAATAGAAGAGAATCCTTACAACTTAAAACCAGAAAATAAAGTTCCATTGTATGCAAATTATCTTAGCAGGGATGAGAGCTACTGTGTTAAAGTGAGCAAAGCTGTAGTTCCCTTTTAGGTTATTTATTTTATTTATTTATTTATTTATTTATTTATTTATCACATTTGTATCCCGCCCATCTCCCCCCACAAGGAGGTACCCTGGGCGGTTATGGCTGTAGTTACTTATATGGAAAGTGTGTCTTGTTTCCACATATGCCCTGTGACTTTAAAATTAAGGAAGCTGCTTCTTCCACCTTCTGGGATTGCAATTAAAAATATGTATATTAAAAGTATGCATAGTATGCCAAAATGTACATTGAATTGTTTGGGTAAAGGTGCCCAGAACTGCTGTATGTCAGAATAAAGGTGATTAGGAGATGAGACACAGGTTGTAGTGGGAGGAAATAAAAGCATTTGATTTTCCTTGAAAAGTCTCCAGTATAGAAAAGTTGATATTTGGTCATGGCCTTTAAAAAAGGGGTTGTAAAGAGTTCACTTATGTTTTAATGACATGGTGTTCATAGAGTAGCAAACACTTGAGTTCCATAGAACTTTTCTATCTGACTTTCTTTCAGGAGGGTTCTGTGGAGGAGAAGGCATTGCAGCAATTAATATATTGTAAAGAAGCATCTCTTCTTAATGTGATTGTTATTTTATTTTTCCAGACGGTAAAGAATTTCTGTTTTAAACAATGTTGCTTTCTGACCATTTCAATTCTTTTCATGCTTTACCACTTTTGATTTCTCCTGTAGGTATTTATAGGACGGTACCCTATAGCTGTTGACTCAAACACTCTTGACAAGCAATAACCAGCCAAGCTCCCCAACTCTTTTGAAAGGTACTATGTTTTTCCTTCTTGCCGCTTTTAGTGCATGTTTCAGTATGTCTGCTTCTCCATATACAGGTTTTTTTTTAATTATTATTTTGTGCCTTTGAGTCAGTTTTTTGACTCCTGGCGACTGCCTGGACTAGTCTCTGCAGTTTTCTTGGCAAGACTTCGGAAGTGGGTTGCCATTGCCTCCTTCCCAGGCTGAGAGAGAGGGACTGGCCCAAAGTCTCCCAGCTGGCTTTGTGCCCAAGGTGGGACTAGAACTCATGGTTACTAGCCGGATGCCTTCACCACTACACCACGTATTTTACAGAAAGGATGGACTTTCACATGCAGAGCTGTACTTTGCTTTATCATACTTCGTGAATCTCTCAGAATTGGCTGAAGTCATACCTCACACCAAGCCACAGATCAAGAAAAGCACTGAAAGGAAAGGCTGGCAGTCTTCCCAGCCTGTTTCCCCCCCCCCTCTTTTTTTATATATGTAATGGATTTCAACATCCATTTATAGAAGCGTCAATGAGATACAAGGCAAGATGTCTCTGGAAAATATATACAACGAGAATTTAAAAAAGCCTTCAAATCATAAGCAGAACCCACTGGCATAAAACTATAGGCTCTTTCCTCAACCAGACTCAGACTTCCAAGGTTCAAGCAATCTTCCTTGTCCTTGGACAAAATGCTAGCTATAATCAGGAACATGAGGTGGTCCAGATGAACTGTGCCCTGCACTGTTATGTTGGGCAAAGTCGGTGCATTGATACCTTACTGTTTCCTGACATATTGCATTCTCATATCTTTTAAGAATCCATCTACCATGCAGATCAATATTTGAGGACTGTTATGTATGGTTGAATCACTGAGCTGCCTTGTGAGCCTACAGATACCAGCAAGTTGCTTTAAAGTGTCACTGTCATACTTGTAACTACCTGCTCTATCCCTTTTCCCCCAGGCCCAAGTTCCCAGGAGACAGAGTGTGGTCATGTCATCAACTGACTTCCTGTACCAAGATAACATCACTGACTACTTGGAGAATTTTGAAGAAGATGAACCACCCCGCTCCTACCTCAGTGATGCACAGATTGCTTCTCTTGTGCTACAGATGGTGGCTTTTCTCTTAGGAGTACCTGGCAATGGAATAGTTATCTGGATCATGGGCTTCAAATGGAATAAGACAGTTACTTCCATCTGGTTCCTCAACTTGGCAATTGCAGACTTAATATTTGTCTTTTTCTTGCCCCTTTATATTGCGTATGTCATCATGGGCTTCCACTGGCCCTTTGGGAAATGGTTGTGCAAAGCAAACTCCTTTATTGCCTTGTTCAACATGTTTGCCAGTGTCTTCTTCCTGACAGCAATCAGCCTTGACCGCTATGTCCATCTGATCCACCCTGCCTTCTCCTATAAGCATCGGACACTCAGGAATGCCTTTATCCTGATTCTGTTCATTTGGATTTTGGCTACAGTTCTTGGAAGCCCAGCACTGTATTTCAGAGACACCCTTACATTACCAAACAATGTCACCATATGCTATTACAACTTTCACCCACATGACTTTGAACTTATTGTACTCAGACATCATGCACTTACGTGGGTAAGGTTCATTTGTGGCTACCTCTTTCCTCTCTTAACTATGATTGTTTGTTACTCCCTTCTGATCAGCCAGGTTAAAAAAAGTGCAGTACTAACCTCCAGCAGGCTCTTCTGGACTATTCTCATTGTGGTGGTGGTTTTTTTTGTTTGCTGGACCCCATATCACTTATTTAGCATTCTGGAACTGTCAGCTCATCATAGTGCCTCTTTGCATGATTTGCTTCAGGATGCCGTCCCTCTTTCTGTTGGCTTTGCCTTCATCAATAGTTGCCTGAACCCCATCCTTTATGTCCTTCTCAGTAAGAAGCTCTCATCCTGTTTTAGTGTGACATTCTCAGAGCTGGTCAAACACACTCTGTGGGAAGTCAGCCGATCTGCAACTGTGAGCGATCATGTGCAGAATTCCATGAGTCTGCAGCTGACTGAAGCCCCAGAGATAGAACAGCCTCTGGAGGAAATCTTGCAGTGACTGCATCTCTCTTTGTAAACTACATTCAATTTGGCACCAGATTAACATCTGTCTGGGTACAAATATGTACATGAGCATGGTGGATAAGTTTTTTACAGGCTCTCTTAAGTATGTATAGTCGAAGGCTTTCACGGCCGGAATCCGATGGTTGTTGTGGGTTTTCCGGGCTGTGTGGCCGTGTTCTGGCAGATTTGGTTCCTAACGTTTCGCCAGTCACTGTGGCTGGCATCTTCAGAGGACAGGAGCACAGCTAGAAGATTCTCTCTATGCCCAAGTGTGTCCTCTGAAGATGCCAGCCACAGCTACTGGCGAAACGTTAGGAACCAAATCTGCCAGAACACGGCCACACAGTCTGGAAAACCCACAACAACCATCTCTTAAGTATCTCTGCTTTTTAACAGGGCTCTCACAGCTTATGTGCCTCTCTTAACTCCTGCCTATCATGATGTTGCAGGCACAAAAACAGTCCCCATCCCAAAACTGCTAACCCATCATTTCAAGGGGTTTGGATGACTCTAATTGGCCAAATAGTGATGAACATTGTGTTTAATGGGACTTGGATCAATGTAAGTGTATGGCTGAAGGTCCCGACACATCGCTTGCAGGCATAATAACTCAAAGCTTCTGCAGTCTGTCTTTCTTACTGTTCATCCTTTAGGAGTTAGAAGGGAGCAATCTCAGACTGGAAAAATAGAGCAATCAGAATAATCCTTGATTTCCTTTCAGTTTCAACTTTGTGAATTTTTCAAGGCTGAGATTAAAAATGTTAAGAAAGGGAAACACACACATGAAGAAACAAAAAGGCATTTTGTAGAAATGTAAGATTTTGAAGCAGATTCTGTCTCACAGTATTGCCTTATTGTTACCATTCTTCAAAATAAAAAGGGTATGAATGCGGATCTCAGCGCAGACTATAGTCCTGTGCTATATATGTATGAGGAAGTGTTATTATAATTACTTTCTCCTATGCTGCCTAAAATGCACTATCTTGCAATATTTATAGTAATACTCTCTGTCATGCTTCTGGCACAAATGAAAATGTACAATGTAAGCACAATTTCATTTCTTTTTTGTTACTGATGTTGCTAGGATATATACATTTACATATATTAAAGGAGTGTTATGTTATTGCTTTCAGGGAGGCACCTGAATTAGTAATCTTGCTAACAAGTTATCTCAATGATTAATACAGCTTGTTATGTTATGTTATGTCTAGAGCTGCACATAATCTTAACATTTTTCAGGGCAGCCCGTGATTAAAGTGAAACATTTATACATGAAGTTTGTGGGCCATTAAAAGGTTTACACACACCGAAATCCATGAGAATATTTCTTTTTTCAGAAGGAAGCAGCAGCCTAGCAACTTTTATAATATAACAGAAGGAAAATGGTATTTATAAATACATAAAGGGAGGCTTTTAAAGATCAAAGAGTCATGCAATTAAGATAGATGTAATCATAAGCAATTAGAAAGTGGCTTACAATGCCACTACCACTCATGGCTTTCAGATCAGACTCATAGCACTGTGAAATTTCTTCAGACTGACTAGTTCCCCTATTCCACATCTGCTTGACCTTCCTCTTGGGGGCATTTCCATACGAATGTTGCTCCTACTATCCAAATGTTCTTATACAGTTCAAAGCTGTCCTGAAATCATGTTCACAACTGCTGAGTTCAAAATGCTGAGAACATGCATGGAACACCATTAACCAGCCAGCACACGCCTCCATCTGATCAAAGAGAATGCAGAGATTTCAGCCAGTGTGTTCTGCTGCGAGCTACTCCAGGGCCCAGAGCAACAACATTCCCTCTCTCTTCCACTGCATGAATAAAAGAAATAAAATAAATTGCTGATGCCCCCTCTCCCATCATGTTTTCAGTACATGCATTTATCTGGCTACATGCATTAACGGCCAGCTGTTATAGCACAATGGTGAAAGGACAGTATTTGGCATTTTGCAACCAGATGGTTCTCTCTGGTTAGAATGGAGAGAGAGGAACAAGATGCTGAAGCAGGGCAATGTCAGAGTTCCAGGCAATGGGAAAGCAGAGCGCCCACAAGCTCCACAGAGAGAGAATGTGGCAAGCAATGCACCAACTTTCTCCAGTTTTAAATAAACCACCATGGAGCTGCTCCCCTCCCAAATTCAGTCCTTAAAGCCGTATGATACCAGAACGAGTTTCAAAATGGGATAAAGCCTTCATGTGGAAGTGCCCTTCTTTTCTCTTGTTCACCAGTATTTTGCTTACTTGGCACTCTTTCTTCAGTAGGTACAACACACACAAAAAGGGTTGAAGATTTGATTTCACAGTCATGGCCACCATATTGACTTTTTTGACCACTCTCCTGCAGGTGATCTGTAAGCTCTTTGTCACTTGGTTTTACTGCAGTAAGAATCATAGAATGGGTATTGATTTCATTAGGACGTAACTGCTCAGGGTTGTATCCTTTGTGCCTGGAACCATATTTCTATCCCATTTGTAGAAAATAACTTTTATGTGTGTATTTTCTCTGTATTCTGTTTCATGGAGATGTATGGTAGAAAATGCTTAGAATAACATTTCCTGCAATATGTTAAGATGCATCATAGTATTCACAAATTAAAATGACAACATATGTAATAATTTTTAGATTAATTTGTTTTCTTTGGATGTGGTTTTATTTGCAAAACTTATCATGTGGGCTTATTTGTAATACTAACAGAATACCACTGTTATTGCAATTAAGAAGAAATAACAAACTTGCCAGCTGACTTAAACCACCAGCTCCTTCTCTTCCATTCTGGATAAAGAATGCTTTTTCTGCCTGTCTCATTTTATTTCTTAAATGAAAGGAATACAGTGTCTGTTTAACTGGGGAATGTGCACATTGCATGTGCATGAAAATTTTGAGCTTTTAAGAAGCCTAGTATACGTTGCATATAGTTCCTCCACCACAAAACTAAATGTTCACTGATTGAATTTATATGTTACGCTAAAAAAAATTAAATCATTGTTTATTGAATAAGCCATAATTGGCTTCACATAATATACTAACACATAAACCATGGCTTATATACCACAGTGAGTCGTTTCATATATCACACTAAACTAGAACCAAACCCAATATGACTGAGCCAATGTATGCTCCTAACCTCTGTTGTTTCCCTTATGCAACATTTCCTAGAATGGCTCCTTAATGGCTAATATGCTGTCTGTTCATCCTAGGATGCAGCTGAGCTCCCCAGGTTTGAGATGCAGATTAAGGTTTTGGTTGGCTTGTTTTCCTTAATCCATTTTAGACTGGCCTAAGTAATATTTCAATAACACCCACCTGATATTCAAAGATCAGTTTCTTTTTTCCATGTTATGGCAAAAGGTCCATGTTCAAATAAACATGACTACAGTTATCACATCTTTTTTTGCTCCCAGACTCCATGTTCCTTAACTGAGAATATACACAGCTAATGTATGCATAATTATAACTCTTGCAAATTTGAATAGGTTGGAAATGATAATAAATCCATGACTGAGGCACCGTGACTTTGCCAAAATAAACCATTAAGCTGAATGGCAAATGACAAGGGTAGCATTAGAATGTATTTTAAAAATCTTAGATGCTTTGACCACCTACCAAGTTGGATGATCACTTTCTACTATTAATGATGGACGTTTTAGTCCAACAACTGGAAAACCAAGCTTAGAAATGGCTGCATTAGATCGACAACATCTCTCATCAGTGGCTGAACTCAACATCACTACAAATCATGGCTTGATGGATTATGACGAAGTGTGATATGTGATCCCAGCCTAACCTAATCTAGGCTTCCTCAATCTGGTGTCTTTCAGATATGTTGGGACTACAACTCCTAGACTTGCTCCATCTGTTAATTCACTGTATTCCATCTTCTGTAGATCACCCAGATAGCTATGAATGTCATCTTAGAGTATTCAGATTCCAGACATGCCAACTTCTACCCATTTGAATGCATATTTAAGCAAAGAGACCTCATAGTAGAGAAGAGGAGTTGTTCCATAGTCCTTTCTTCCCTTCCAAAATATGATTGCCTCCCTAGTTATATACCATTTGTGTTAACTTGATCAATTGATCCCCAGTGGGTTGCTAGTAGACCTAGTCTCCTACAGAAAGCTTTGGAAAGAAAATGGAATAGTTTACTCGTTCCTCAAATCCAAAGAATCATTGGTGTCAGTGACAGACAATTTTATCCCTGATAAAACTGAAAGCATTTTAACCACTTGTTTTATGTCTTTCTGTTAAAGGATCCATAGGTCTATGAAGATTGCTGGGATAGGTCTTTTCCCTGAGGATTTCTTTCTTTCTTTTTTTTTGCTTTTTCAGGTGCTGAGGGGGAACAAAGCCAACAAACTGCTGAAGCAGAGGTACTGCACCTGCTCTTCCATGTGGCTCAACTCAGCACTTTTTTTTCAGAAAGACACCTATGATGTTTAACTTCTAACCCTCCATCCCTCAAACTAAGATATTTTCAGCAATGTGCAGATAGTTAAAAATAAAGTCCCAACCAAGCAGTTAAAAGTCTCTTTCCACAAAGCAACCAACCTATATTGCTGTTCAGTCCTAAAGGGTTATGTTGTGCATTATGTTGTACAGTACACAAAATTACAGGGTATGTTTTTTGTTTTAAATTTGATTACTGTCTGTTTTTAATTCCAAATTATGAATTTGGGGAACTGTACACTGCTCAGAGTCAGTTGATTGGAGTGGTCTATAAACCCTATAAGTGAATGAATGAATGAATGAATGAATGAATGAATGAATGAATGAGTGAATGGATGGATGGATGAATGAATGAATGAATGAATGAATGAATGAATGAATGAATGAATGCATTTCCCCCCCAAAGAACAAAGTTTACCATCCTTTTTTTTTATTTTGCCAAGGTCCAAGTTGCCAACTGAGGGGCGCGATGGCTCAGTGGTTAAGACGCCAGGCTTGTTGATCGGAAAGTCGGCGGTTCGAGACCCGAGCGCTGCGTGACGGAGTGAGCTCCCGCACTCGCCCCAGCTCTTGCCAACCTAGCAATTCGAAAGCATGCAAATACAAGTAGATAAACAGGTACCACTTCCATGGGATGGTAACAGCGTTCCGCATGCGTCATGCTGACCACATGACCGTGGAAGCGTCTTCAGACAGTGCTGGCTCTTCAGCTAAGAAACGGAGATAAGCACCACCCCCTAGAGTCAGACACGACTGTGCAGGGGAAAACCTTTTTTAAGTTGCCAAACCTAACTGTAGAAAACAATAGCTTTATGAACATTCCAACAATCCTGTGAACAGCTTTGGAGGTACCACTGACCATCTCACTACACAAATAGAAGAGGGCTAACCTGTCACAACACCATAAAGTAGGCAAAGGGCTGGACTAGAATTGGTCTTAGCACATAGGATGTTTGCTTATAACCATTTCCAAGTGGTAGTTCACCAATAATAATAATAATAATAATAATAATAATAATAATAATAATAATAATAATGCTTTATTGATTAGCCATTAAGCCATATCAGAATAGTTCATGCCTTCTTCATTTCTCTACAGACATCTAGACGATGTAATGATTGAGCAGGCATGTGAGTTCAGGTCTTGTTTCCTTGACTGAAATATAGATTCTTGAGACACTGGGTTGATTTTTATTAGGTGGTTGAGGCAAGAAGAACAAATATGTATAGCTTGCTCCATGTAAAGACAATCAATGAGGTCTCAAGAAGAGATACCTACCCTAACGAGCCATGACCAAGCAGGGAGTTTTAAAACAGCTAGGAGCTAGAAGTGGAAGGTTTGCACCCACATGAGATTTTGCTAATTGGAACTGACTGTGAACTAACAGGGCGATTAATCCACCCCAATAGGACAAGGTCTGCAGACAAACGATACTGACCTTTCTTTTTCAAGCAAAGCCGTCTTATTTAAGAGAGACTGCAGATCAAGTTCTCTTAGCTACCGTGGTATGAATGAGATTCAGATGGATGATACTGAATTAAGACCACTGTTTCCACCTCAGGGCAACTTGCAGATTCCTTATGTTTATAAACCAGAAAGGCTGGGAATTTTTTCAAGCCAAAAGATGCTCCACTGAATGCTGTCCATTGAAACATTTGTGCCATTAATATCACTTGTTTTGCTTTCACAGTCACTGAGAAACTTTCTGCTTGAATTAAATTACAGCAGTTTTAAATTTACCGTAACTGAAATCCTCCAGTGAAAATGCATTCACAGTACAGAGAGCCTTTACCAAAAGAGTTTGCTCTTCTCTAAAGATATTACAATGGATTTGGAACTGCCTAGGTGTAAGAGAAGCAGTGGAGTCACAATCTCTACGTGCAGAGAGAAAGGAAGATGACCTTGATGGAGATGTGCAGGAAACGTTACCTAGTCCAAGGGTCTGAAGTATGTTTTAATTCCAGAACAAGGAGATAGTACTCAGAAGTGTCTCAGGCAGACTGCCCTGATTCACTGGAGGAGGAGGAGGAGGAGGAGCGCAACTAGGGTCTGTGTCACCCAGGGCAAACATGGATTCCGCGCCCCTCTCCCATGGGTTGGTGAGGGAGGTGTTGTCATTTTGGCGCCCCCCCAGCGCGGTGCCCGGGGCACATGTCCCGGTTGCCCCCCCCCCTAGTTGCGGCCCTGAGGAGGAACAGCAAAATCAGACTGTTATTATAGCCAAGTTCAATAAAAGTAATTTTAGCCTTCCAGTGGAGTTGATTTCCTGGTCTGGTCTACCTGGTGGGGCTGACACCACCTGTCTGATCACAACATTTGAAGTTCAGCTGTCCAGTGTAAGATTTGGGCTCAGGAAACCATCTGCAAGAAAACATGTCTAATGAATCAAATCAGATGTAACGTTAATTATATAATTAGTTCAATTACACAAGGGGTGGGGTGGGGAATGAATATATGCTCCACTGGCAGACCCCTTCTTCCAAGGGTTTCCCAGTAAAAGATACTTAACCTTGACGGTCACCAATCAAGATGAATCGGCTGATACTGCTCAGTCTATTCAGCGGTGGAGTTCTAGTCTTTCTACAGAGACCCTTCCCTTGAGCCAGGCCCTAGAAAGGCAAGTGTCTGAATTTCTTACCAAATGTCCAGAAGTAAGGAATTTAACATACTTTATGCCTCTCCTGAAACAGAAGTGACACCTGGGTAATCATGTAGGCTTGTATGTGGGGAAAGTTTCACAGCAAGTTCTCTTTTTAAGCCAAAATTGTAAAATGGAATGGAGGCTTGCATAAAGCAGAACATGTGTTTTATTTATTTATTTTTTTAATCAGAATTTTATTAAGTTTCAAATAGAGATAAAAGCTACAGAAAAACAAAAAACTACAAAGGAAAAAAGAGAACCAAAAAAGGTGTGGAAACACGAGAGAAAAGTTTTTTTTAAAAAGTTACAAAAAGAGGTGACTTCTGACTTTTAACAGCAAGGATATACAACAAATCCATAATCAATCCCTTACTCAACATTAGACCAAAATCACATTATTTCTATAAATCATACCACTGGCACATTATTAAAAAATCACTAAGTATAGTTGCTCCCTCCCCTTATATTAAAAGAAAATATATACAGTATATATAAACCTCCTAATCAGCTTTCCCCCCCCCAAAGATAACATTTATTTAATTATTTCCTTCCTAGTACTATTCTATGCATTCCTGTCTACTATAATAAAGATCAAACTAAAAAGCATACAAATTGTCTACCATTATACTTGACAGTACAGCAATTTTAATAATCTTAATCATAGACCAAAAAACCAGACATTATTTTTTATCCTTAATAATCTGTAGCTTGAATCATGTCAACTGGATTTCTATTTTCTCAGTGGAAACGTTTCGCTCCTTATCCAAGAAGCTTCTTCAGTCTGAGTAAAGTTTGTAAGGGAATCTTTACTCAGAAACTTTACTCAGACTGAAGAAGCTTCTTGGATAAGGAGCGAAACGTTTCCACTGAGAAAATAGAAATCCAGTTGACATGATTCAAGCTACAGACAATTCCACCTGGATGACTGAGAACCTTCATAGACATATCCTTAATAATCTTAATCCAAATCGTTAAAGATAAATGAAATCAGCCAAATCCTAAAAGCAATCCAGATAAATATTCTTAAACCCTTATCCCACCTCAAAATAAACCAAAGCATTTACATATCCCCACAATACACACAAAGCCTTTTTCTGAAAGAAATCAAACAGCCCAACTGCCCCACTCAAAAACTCCAACTTCTCTTCAAGAAACCTCCCATACATAATAACCCCTTCTTTTCGAAGCCAGTCCATCAGAAGATCAATTTCACTTATGGCTTGTAACTCGATCTCTCCCTTTAATTTCTTCAACTCAACTATCCAATCTTCCTACAGAATCTCAGCAGAAGTCAAAGAGACATTCCTAATGCTGTTAAATTCCTCAATTTCATCCATGACATCCCCAACCAGATGAGACATTTTAAAACTCATATTTTCCACAATATCCTGAATGCCTTGCATAAAAACTTGGTAAAAATCAGAAAAAATCTGGTCTTGTTGGAAGTCTGAGAAAGTCTGTTTGAGGTCCTCCATGTCTCACGCAGTAGATTATGGCGCCCCCTAGGAGTAACCAGCGAAAGTCAAAGATATGAAGAAATGTCTTTACTTATGGGAGAGTGAGATTGCAGACAATTCCCCAGGGAAAGTAGAAGCAAAAAAGTGAAAGTTCAAAATAGCCAATTCAACGTGTAGGAAAACACTAATTTCTTCAAATTTAGTACAAAGATAATAACAGGGAGACAATTATTTACTCTCAATCTTCCTTAATATTTGGATGGAAAACAAGCCAAACCTTTAAAAAAAATTTTTTTAATTAATCCCAAAAATAACGATAAGCACCAAGAGAGCCCACTTCTCATTGCTATAGAAAGTCTCTCTTAGGGTACATATACTTAAAAAAATATATAAATTGGGTGATTTAGAAATGGGGTGGCCAGACTTAATGTCCCTCTAAGGCTACAGCGCGGCTTGGGAAATGGTGACATCCCAGCCTCCCGGCAGCTCTTACCAGTCGAGTGCAAACGCTGTTTACGATCTCCTGGCTGCAAGCCGCCATCCTGGAGGACAAATGGGGTGATTCCAAGCATTTTCCTTTCCTGGTAAAATGCTCCTGGGTTTCAGGAAAAGCCTGCCTGAGCCCAAAAAACTGCCACGTTGTCAGTTCTGCCCGCGGAGCCCGCGAGCACAGCTGTTCAGTCTGCCATGTCCCCATCGGAAGTCCAAACTGTGTTTTATTTTGACTGTAAAACAAAACAGTGCATCCTGAGAGTTCCAGCAAAATGATTCATATTGCTCATGGTTTGGCAGAAAAAATGGTGAGCCAATGTGCATGTTCTGTTTCATCAGAACAAAGCTTGGAACAGGAGTTGAATGTTTCACCCCGGGGACTCATGTGCAAATCCAGACACCCACTAATGGCAGGAAACAGATACAGAAAGCGTTCTTGGTTGCTATCATCTGGTGCTTATCCAGAGTTTTGCAGCCCACATTTTCTAGCTCTAGCCTTCCTTGAACTCAGAGTACACCAATATCATTTGCCCTGTGTGTATGCTAACTGAAAGGAACATAGATCACTAGTAGGATCTCCTGGTTTTGGATCTTTTTCAGAAGAGAGAAAAATCCTCTCCAATCAGTTACATCCTCTAGGGCACTAGGACATCCTGGCAGAAAGTATTCAATTCTAGTCTGTCCATTAAGTTGCTTTTAAAAATGTTTCAGAATAAACCTCTTGCCTCTTGCCCAACCTTACCCTGCAAACAGTAAGGAATATGGATTTCTCCTCCGCTGCAGGAGTTTAAACGTTCATCTGCAGTGCAGATTTACTGCGGAGGGTGGGGGGGGGGGAGAGCAAGAAAGAAAGATGCTGCCCAGGAGTGAGGCCCACCCAGGGAGCAAATTCAAGTCAACCCTTGCCTGCCTGGATGCCAGCATTTACATCTAAAATATAAAGTACATTGGTTTAACAGATCAAAGGAGTAATCATGAGTCATGCTTGCATCCTTGCTCATCAAACAACCTTTCTTTTTGCACTTTCAGTGCCAAAGGGACAGACTGAAGAAATGCAGCAAACAGATCTCAGACCAATACTTTCAAACATACCTTTGCACCAAAACATAGCACAGACTGCATCAGCAGAATCCAAGAGTGCACACATCCCTAAGGTTAGCAGGCCAACTAGTAAGGCCTTTGGGTTTTTTTAAGATGCACTCCAAAGTCTCCATGAAGAAAGAGGCACAAGCGAATGCAATCCTCAGAATACAAAGATGAACAAACACCACTAAAAAAGCAGAAGAAGCCAACCAACCAGCGTTCCATTTGTTTTTCAAATGCACTCTAAGTCAAAAACTCTAAAAGCACCTATCAAAGCCATCAGCACAGAATTTGGGGGAAGAAGGTAACTACATTGATGATAGCTTGCTAGGCTGAAGTGTACTTTGTCCTGTTGATTGTGGAGCTTTTGGAGTGCCTATGAAGATGACAATACACAGCATACAGAAAGACATTCTGGATCTTAATATTAATGGGATCCAAGAACTTACACCGAGTGCATTTGCGCATGTTTAGCAGGCCAGGTAGACCAACGTTATACTACTACTTTTTGGCATTTACATCTCATCCAACATTTGTCTGTGAACTGAAGTATAATAATGCACGTGCATATGCATTTATATGTACAAACTGATGCCTGATATTACCTGCCACATTCTACTGGCTTTTCTTTTGAGGGCCACACATATTGACTCCCCACAGGAGTCTACAAAAGAACAACAGTGGTTTACTTTTCTGGCACTCAGCCAGTGGCCTGATGAGTGGGGAAGAAGAGACCTCTTTTTCTTTTCTTGGCTGTGTGCTAGAACATCCTCTCTGTGCTATATGTGAGCTCTAGAGTACAACCTCGGCACTACAGCGCTTAGTTTGAATCAACTGGGCCAGAGACTGAGAGCCAGCAACATCCTCATTGGCCATGCATGGAGATAGGCCGTGGCAATGGGTCTGAGGTAGGAAAGGCAGCCACAGTAGAGATGATGAATTAATTCCACTGAAACTCAGATGGTGCAGGGATTCGATAAACCCACATGGAGCCTCATCCAGTGTAAGCTGTCATGATGGCACCCATGCCACCCTGACATGGTAAAGCAGGTCGCCTAAGCATATCACCCAGACAAGGCGCCAAAGCTTTCAATGGGAAGGAACTCAGTAGCAAACTGCCAGACAGACAAATCACCGAGAGGTGTGGATTAGCCGGAAGGCATTCAGCACCTCCAATGGAAAGCACCGGCCAGCGCAGAGCAGGCCAGAGACAGAGAGGAATGTAATTGATTAACACATTCTAAGGGGAGGGGAGAAATTGGGAACCTATTAAACTGCAAGGTCTTGTAACTATAATTCACTTGAATCTTTGAAGTGAAATGGATCGCTCGCTGTAAATAAAGCTTTTACATATCCTACGTGGCGTGTGTTGGAGCTTTCATTTATTAGTAGAAGGATCAGAGCCTCACAGTAAGCCTCCCTCTCTGAAGTACTGAAAGGGACCGCCAGGTGAGCTGTGTGTATATCATCCCATGTGCACCTCTCAAGTAACATGAGCCAAGGGACTTAAGCCAGTATAACCTGCTCCAATAGGAGTGATTTGCTCAAGGTATGTCCCAGCTAAGTTGGCACAGCGCTCATCCCTCACCACTAGCCATATCTGGAAAGTGAGATCAGCACCTAACTCTCAGTCTCCCTCTAGTAGCAGCTCAGTGACAACAGGAGATTTATTTTAAGGAAGACAAGTTGCTCTACCAAGTCAGCACTCAAGCACAAGCAATGGGGAACACCACATCTCATGCCTTGAATAATACCCTCTTGATCGTGACACTGATTGGGAGACAGCAGTGGTACTACCAAGCAACTGTTGCCAGCTTTGACCGGATCTTGGCATTGGTGGCCCAAACCTGGAGTGAGTCCACCCCCCCCACCTTCCTCTGGCCAACAGATAGCACCTCTCCTCTCCTGGTATGTCCCAAGCATGCTGCCCCAAATTGAAGTGGGCATGCTCGCATCTGCCAGGAGCTGTGGCTGTGGCTGTTGCTACTATGGGAGAAGCATCTGCTGGATGGCCGAGTCCCTTCTTGGCTGTGGCCTATTCTCTCCTATGCCTGGTCTACTTCTGCAACTAGGAGTTTTTTTTTAAAGTAATTTTACTGAAGTTTTTAATAAACATAGTAAAAACTAATACAAACTAAACTAGAAGAAAAAAGTGCAGAAGGTGCAGAAGAAAAGCAAAAGAAAAAAGTAGAAAAAGAGAAAAAGAAAAAGACAACAAAAGCAATAATAAAGAAATGGCTCCTAACCTTCATCACACCAAGCGTAAGCTAATATACTAACTTTTCACCCTCTTTTAAAGTTACAAATAAAAAAACCTCTTCTCTCCATAGCCTAACTTTTATCTATACACAATCCAGAAATCTTCATCTTTTCAATCCTAGTTCAGCAAAAAGTCCATTAGGAGTTACCAGAAATATCAAACAAATAGTTTATCCCTGGTCGAATAGTCCAACTTTATATTCCTTTTTTTTTTTTTTCCCCTCTGCATAATCTTGACCTTTAAATCATTCCTATGGCATCGCAGGATTTGATCTTTCATCACTCTTTGGTATTTAAAATAAGTCTTCAAAGCTTTCATCAGCCTACTTTGTAAATTCCATGAAGAGGCATCATCCAGAATTTCTTGTTGCAGCTGTTCCATGTCCAGATCCTTTTCTTGACTTGTCTTTTGTATTCCCATTTGAGTAATCTCAATTCTGTTGTCTTCCATGCCTTCAAACTCTATAATGTATATATCAGGTAAAGGTTTTCTAAAAAAATGTCTCATCATCTTCTAAGAGTTTCTCCATTGAAATCTGTATCCTTTCTGAGATATTAGTTACTAATAATTCAGCCCATGTAAAAAACTCTTTCAGATAAGAAAAAGTTATAGCTGGCTTAGCCATTTTAACTCTTTTCTGCCTGGTCCTTTAGTTCCCTCTAGTGTCCATTTGCAACCTTCATCAAGCCTCAGTTCCTAATATGGATTTAGTTTCATTTCAGTCATTTCTCATGAGTATATTATTTAATTATATACTTGTTTTTCAAATCTTACAGCAAAAATAACCAATACTCCAAATCTCTCTGGTCTCCTAATCCGTTTAAAACGTTCTAAAATCAAAATCCCCCCTTTTGCTTTTTGCCAATTGTATATTATTTTATATTCTTGAGACTCTATTTAAAATTTCTTAAATCTCAAGAAGGTAAAATTCACCAGGTGTCAAATTGAGCTCACCGTTTTGAAGGTCTCTAATATCCATAAAGTGATTAAAATTGAACATTTCCAAAAGTGATTAAAAAGTGAGTTCAGCTGGCTTTGCGTCCTTATGAAAGGCTCCGCCACTGCTGAGAACAAAGATGTCATCTCCTTCGGCTCCTGGCGCTCAAATGTCTTCAGTCAGCCATGACTCACACTGGAAGCCTGCAACTAGGAGTTCTTGACAGCATTCACCCTTGGGTGACACAGGCTGGCAAACACAAATGCTTCCTTAGTATCTAAGGGCTTCAGTCTCTGCACAACTCCAGGATGAGGTGAAAATGCCAAAGTTCTGCTAGCTTCAGAACCCAGGTTCTCCTGGAGTTTACCCAAGTACTTTTCTAAGAAAGAAGCAAGGCCAGAACCCTGATTGGCCTGGGCCTATACTTAAAGGGGCGTGGTGGCTCAGTGGGTAAGACGCCAGGCTTGTTGATTGGAAGGTCGCATGTTCGGAGTTTCGAATCCCTAGCCCCGCGTGACGGAGTGAGCTCCCGTAATCACCCCAGCTCTTGCCAACCTAGCAATTCGAAAGCATGCAAATGCAAGTAAATTAATAGGTACCACATCGGTGGTATGGTAACAGCGTTCCACGCGCGTCATGCTGGCCACATGACCGCGGAAGCATCTTCGGACAACGCTGGCTCTTCGGCTAACAAACGATGAGCACCGGCCCCTAGTCAGACACGACTGCACAAATGTGTGTGGGGAACCTTTACCTTTTTATACTTAGAGGTTTATTGCAAATAATGGCTCAAGTGCAGACACTGCCTGTCATGACTCTACTCTCTCAAGAGGTCGAGATAGATACCCTATTGAGTGCCTTGCAATTGAGTCTGAGATGGTTGCATTAGAGCATGAATTCTATAACGATGGATTGCAATCCTGTGAAGGGTCATGGGCAATGTTTTTACTTCCTGCACCTATCTGGGGATCAAAGCCTGGAATAAGGGCTGAAATACAGGGCCAAGGAAGGGATCACACTCCCACTCTATAAGTGAGCCCTTGGGGGGGGGGGGCAGAAAGCTCCAGCTTAAAGCAGCAAGGGAAGGAATGCAGTCTGGTTTCCCACTTGACTATCAGCTGCCAAGGGGATGTGGCCAGTGATGATGGGGGATGGGGGGAAATCTAGAGCCCTAGCCTCCTTCCACAGCAGCTAGGCCAGTTTCAGGATCACCCATGCTGCTCCTTGCTTGCACCAGGCTTTTGGCAAGTGAAAGCAAGTTGCCCTTGGAACTGCTAGGAAGGGATGTCCTTGCTCTACAGCCAATGCCAGTAAGCCTAAGTCATTCTAAGCTCTTAAGAGCCACACAGATTTTCTCCATGACGATCTGTCCCCAACCTGGTCTTTCAAGCCTTCCAATGGTAAACTCATCACCACCGTACCCGAGTCCATCCACCTTGCTGCTGGTCATCTTTCCTTCCACAATTCTCAGCATTAGAGCCTTCTCCAGAGAGCTAGATCTTTGCAGAATGTGTCCAAAGTAGGATAATTTGAGCCTCGTTATTTTTGCCTTGAGTGATAACTCTGGGTTGATTTGTTTGATGATCCATTTGTTTGCTTAGGGTACAGTGGGTCTAAGTTACGTCTCCTTAGGTGGTTCACACATAACATTAAGTTTGAGGGGAGTCCCATGAAATGAGCTATCTCCCTCTTCTTTTACCCAGCAAATCTTTCAAACTCCTCCATTTCAGTGCTTTCAATGTCAGAGCAACCTATTATGTCAGGTAAAGAGCTATTCAATCAATTAGAGAGGATTTGGTTCAGCAGAGGTATAGAATCACAACTTGGAATTCCTCCCAAGCATAAAAGAGTGGGACTATGGTAGATCCATCTCCTGCCTCTGAACTGAATAATTCAAATTACAGTATTTCCTTTTAGCCTACAAACCTCAGTTGTAAACTTGATTTTTTAAAGTTGAACAGCTGAAGAGAACAAAACACAACACTTCTGCTGCAATAGTTTTATTCCTGAAGCTACAACTTAAATTTTGTTGAAAGCTGCCACATCCATTGATTGTACATAATCTTCGAATGCAGTGATCTTCTCTTCCAACATATCTGTTCCAATTTTATCATCTTCAACTACACACTGAATTTGAAGCTTCTTTATTCCATAACCAACTGGAACTAGCTTGGCTAGAAAGATAATAAAACAAGTGTTAAAACTGCTGATCTATTCTGCACATTTCCCCCCTATAATTGGTGCTCAGTGTGGATGATGTGTAGAAGCAAGCATTCAGGAACCTGAATTACAGTTCCCCTTGTTTCAATCTCATGGAAGTACAGCAGCTGAGAAGTGAATTTAGAAGGGGGAAGAGAAATTAGATAGCCCCTTCCCATTCATCATTTTACAGAAGGAATCTGGTAGCACCTTCTTTTGTGATGTCTTCTAAGAAAATGTGTTAGTCTGAGAAGGTGCCACCAGACTCCTGATTTATGGCTATACAGGTTGACATAACACTCGTCCTACAACATTCATCATTTAAGTTTTAAATGCAGTAGAAAGTCAGTATTTTCCTCACTCAAACTTATCTTTACTGATAGGTTCCAATGAGGAAAATTACCTAAGTACTGATAGGTTCCAATGAGGAAAATTACCTAAGTGCATTGAAGGCTGTCATATGCAGGAGCAGCAAGCAGTAATAAACACAGTTTAAGGTAATGTGCTAATGACACTGATGTTTGCAAGGAGTTTAGAGAAGTTTGGTAAACTTAAAATAAAAGCCGTGTCGGTGGATGTGTACCATGTGCAGAAGAGTGGGGTGGGGAAGAGAATAACTGATTCAAAATAATGCCTCAAAAAGAGTGCTAGCCCATCTACATCTGCCTATCGGGTACAAAGAGAAAGAGAGTATTATTAAACTTTTACTTAAGAGTTTCAATAGGGCGAAGTCATTCATCCCTATATGCGTCTCAGACTCTCAAACACAGAGAGAGTGGTTGTAAGGTGAATTATGTAAGTCATCAGAATTCAGTGATCTAGTCCACAATCCAGCCAAAATTCCATTCTGGGGCACTCAGTGGAGAAACTTGACTGGCCCCACCTGTTTAACAGTCGGAAGTTCTCAACGAACAGCCCATTATTCTGTAAAATGGAAACAAGAACCTCCACCAACTTCTGGGGACATGATTTAAGAAGCAATTCAACTGAATGCAGATCTCATACATGTGAAGGGTACTCCAAAAGTAATACGCTATAATTGTTTTCATCACAAAGCAGTTACTTACAGGATCCCCACACCAGACCATCAGCCTGGATGCTTCGGACACACTCCTCCAATTTGGCCATGTCTGTTTCATCATCCCAAGGTTTTACATCTAATAAAATGGATGACTTGGCAACAAGTGCTGGTTCTAGAGAAACCAAAGAATAATTCAATAAAAGCAGGAGGTTGTTTTATGTGAATTCAGGAACTGTAACAAATTTCCTTACACATCCTAATAATAGTACCCAAACAAAAAATGTTACTGTTTCTACTTTATTAAAAGGCTGATGGTATCAAGCACTAAATGTTTAAAACTTCTAAACTGTAAGGTAAAATTATTTAATCAGCATATGAGAAAAATTCAAGATATGCTATTGTTCGTTACACTGAAATTCTCTCTTCTCCTGGTTGGGAAAGGAGCATTCTGCAAGTGTAACGGCTATTTTCCCACAGTTGGAATACTGCAACTGCTACAGCACAGAACAGTTTCAGGCCAGTACCTGTGGAATCCTCTATCTGCTATAAAGAGAAGTCAGTATTTCACCATTGACAGAAAAACACATGATCTAAGCATCATGTTGAACTACTTCTATAGCCCTGGGAATTTATCTTGAGCTGTATTCAGACATTTGAACTGTAAATGACAGATTTTAAATCAAAGTAATACCTGTAATAGGAAAGACGTCTGTAATACTTATGTGCAGTGAGCTTAGCAAGATTGCTGTTAATCTAGGAAATAATTCAGACTCAGTAAATTTAAGGAGTGCTGAAGGGCTGATAACTTACTTTTGGCCTTCTTTGATTCATACTGAGCAAGCCGCTCCGCCCTTAATTTTTTTGCTTCTTCACTTTCCTGAAGAAAAGAAAGAAAAGTTAAACAAAGCAAAGCAATTGTTTCTTTATCAAGCTCAAACTCAACTGGATCTTTCAGTAAAACAAATCATCATGGTTTCAGACGAAAGATGGTGATTTGGTTTTATTCATCATGTCACCAATTCAAAGCTTTGAAAAAGAAGATGAGATTGCTTCATGACAACTAATTTTAAAACACTGTATCTACAGACAGCTTTAATATGCATTATAGAGTATAAGGTAAAGCCTCCCTCAGGTGGGGCATGATTCCTGGTTACTATGTATCCACATAGTTTTCCTGGCAAAAATACAGAAGTGCTTTGTGACTACTACCTTCTAGGACATTTTTTGGCTTCCCAGTCTAGACTACTGCCCTAGGCTTCTCCACCAGTCATCCATGCAAAATTTACTGTGATCTAACCCTACTTAGTTTTTTCAGGATCAGCGGAGATTGGCTAGGTTCTGCTACCTACTGTGGTTTTACAGATTAAAGCATTATTTAATGATTTATTAGATTTTTACCAAGTGTTTCCACTAAAGTATAGCACACACACAAAAAAGGCTAAAAATTAATAATATACAATATATTTAAAAATAAGCAAAACAAAATTAACATAATATAATTGCAAACTTTATAGTTATCGTTACACAACCCATCAATTAAATGGCTAAATAAAAGACTGTCTGAATTATCAAGCAAAGCTAAAGGGAGTGTTTTTCAGAGTCAACTATTGGAGAAAACCTTTTGCACTAATGGAAGCTGCCAAGCACTTTTCTGAGCACAACCCTATCCAGACTGCAGTGTAGTTAACTCCTTGTGATATAATGAAAACATGAATGACTAGAACCACTACCAAAAGTACCCTCAAAGGCCCAGATTTGTCAGGTAGCCCCAAAGGACACTGTGGTCAAATTACACTGAAGGCCACAGAAAGCTCCAAAAGAACTAATAAAGCCACATTCCAATGCATAGCACTTTTCATTCACCAAAGAACTTTCCATTTCACATCCTTGTTTAAATCCCAAATGAAACTGGTCTAGACCAAGGGTCGGCAAACTTTTTGAGCCGAGAGCCATTTTGGTATGCTCGTGCACATTTTTAAGTGCTCGAGAGCCAGGGGGCGGGGTTTGCGGGCGGGGGCCAATCGCGTGGAAGGGGGCGGGGTTTGCGGGCGGGAGCCAATCGCGTGGAAGGGGGCGGGGTTTGCGGGCGGGAGCCAATCGCGTGGAAGGGGGCGGGGTTTGCGGGCGGGGGCCAATCGCGCACACTTAGGGCCTGCTGCCGCCATGCCCGCTGCAGTGCCTGCCGCCGCCATGCCCGCTGCCACGACTGCGCAGGCGGAGCTGCCTGCCTGGCACTCGGGCGCTCTGGCTGGGGTGCAGCGGGACGGGAGCATTGCTGGCGGCCCGCGAGGACCGGCCAGGGAAGGCACGCGGGCGGAGCTCCCGTCCCGCTGCACCCCAGCCGGAGCGCCCGAGGGCCAGGCAGGCAGCTCCGCCCGCGTGCCTTCCCTGGCCGGTCCTTGCGGGCCGCCGGCGATGCTCCCGTCGCGCTGCACCCCAGCCGGAGCGCCCGAGTGCCAGGCAGGCAGCTCCGCCCGCGCGCCTTCCCTGGCCGGTCAAGATCCTTTCCCCGCCCCCAGCAGAACCAAATATGTTAAAAAGTGGGTAGGTAAAGCACGCTCGCGTAAACATCCTGGTTCCTTCATGATCAGTTGAGCAGCAGCCACGCAGCAGCAGCAAGCGGGCGTCTTCGACAAATTGCTCTGGAAGGAGGCGGGGGAGGTTTGGAAGAAGAAGGGAAAGAGAGGCTCGACTGCTCCAGTCGCTTCTCTTCCGGAGCCTCTCACGCCCCCAAGTCCAGGCAAAGTAAAGCTGGTGGGGAATCCAGCGCGGGAGCGGGGTTTGCGGGCGGGAGCCAATTGCGCACACTTAGGGCTGTGGGGTGGAAATGTGCTGCTTTTGCATGGAGAAAAAGAGTAAGCAGAGCAGCAAGGAAGAGGTTAAGGCAGGGCTTTCCAAACTTTTGCCGTTGGCGACACACCAACGGCCAGCCCACAAAAACCTGGAAGCACCGGCGGTTGTGGCTGCGGCGGCAATGGCTGCCCCTTCGAAAGGGCAGGCTCCGGGGACCCCGAAAATGCCCTCGGTTCTGGCAGGGAGGCAAAAGCCTCTCTTCCCTTCCCCGCACGCACACGCTGCCCTGGAGTGGGGTGGAAGTTTTCCCCGCAGAACAGCTGAGCGCTGCTTGCGCGCAGCCTCCCTGCCTAAACTGAGGTGCTGCCCCTTCAAAAGGGCAGGCTCCGGGGACCCCGAAAATGCCCTCGGTTCCGGCAGGGAGGCAAAAGCCTCTCTTCCCTTCCCCGCACGCACACGCTGCCCTGGAGTGGGGTGGAAGTTTTCCCCGCAGAACAGCTGAGCGCTGCTTGCGCGCAGCCTCCCTGCCTAAACTGAGGTGCTGCCCCTTCGAAAGGGCAGGCTCCGGGGACCCCGAAAATGCCCTCGGTTCTGGCAGGGAGGCAAAAGCCTCTCTTCCCCTCCCCGCACGCACACGCTGCCCTGGAGTGGGGTGGAAGTTTTCCCCGCAGAACAGCTGAGCGCTGCTTGCGCGCAGCCTCCCTGCCTAAACTGAGGTGCTGCCCCTTCAAAAGGGCAGGCTCCGGGGACCCCAAAAATGCCCTCGGTTCTGGCAGGGAGGCAAAAGCCTCTCTTCCCTTCCCCGCACGCACACGCTGCCCTGGAGTGGGGTGGAAGTTTTCCCCGCAGAACAGCTGAGCGCTGTTTGCGCGCAGCCTCCCTGCCTAAACTGAGGTGCTGCCCCTTCAAAAGGGCAGGCTCCGGGGACCCCGAAAATGCCCTCAGTTCTGGCAGGGAGGCAAAAGCCTCTCTTCCCTTCCCCGCACGCACACGCTGCCCTGGAGTGGGGTGGAAGTTTTCCCCGCAGAACAGCTGAGCGCTGCTTGCGCGCAGCCTCCCTGCCTAAACTGAGGTGCTGCCCCTTCAAAAGGGCAGGCTCCGGGGACCCCGAAAATGCCCTCGGTTCTGGCAGGGAGGCAAAAGCCTCTCTTCCCCTCCCCGCACGCACACACTGCCCTGGAGTGGGGTGGAAGTTCTCCCCGCAGAACAGCTGGCGCAGCTTGCGCGCAGCCTCCCTGCCAGAACCGAGGGCATTTTCGGGGTCCCCGGAGCCTGCCCTTTTGAAGGGGCAGCACCTCGGTTTAGGCAGGGAGGCTGCGCGCAAGCAGCGCTCAGCTGTTCTGCGGGGAAAACTTCCACCCCACTCCAGGGCAGCGTGTGCGTGCGGGGAGGGGAAGAGAGGCTTTTGCCTCCCTGCCAGAACCGAGGGCATTTTCGGGGTCCCCGGAGCCTGCCCTTTCGAAGGGGCAGCACCTCAGTTTAGGCAGGGAGGCTGCGCGCAAGCAGCGCTCAGCTGTTCTGCGGGGAAAACTTCCACCCCACTCCAGGGCAGCGTGTGCGTGCGGGGAGGGGAAGAGAGGCTTTTGCCTCCCTGCCAGAACCGAGGGCATTTTCGGGGTCCCCGGAGCCTGCCCTTTTGAAGGGGCAGCACCTCAGTTTAGGCAGGGAGGCTGCGCGCAAGCAGCGCTCAGCTGTTCTGCGGGGAAAACTTCCACCCCACTCCAGGGCAGCGTGTGCGGGGAGGGGAAGGGAGGTTTTTGCCTCCCTGCCAGAACCGAGGGCATTTTCGGGGTCCCCGGAGCCTGCCCTTTCAAAGGGGCAGCGGCAGCAGCAGCAGCAGTGCTGCCCCTTCGAAAGGGCAGACTCCGGGGACCCCGAAAATGCCCTCGGGTCCGGCAGGGAGGCAAAAATCGCGCGTGCAGGCTGCCGGGCTTCCCGACGCACAGCTGATTGGCGCGGAGAATTTCCACTCCTGGTGGCCTGGCAGCCCGCGCGCATGCGATTTTCACCTCCCTGCCAGAACCGAGGGCATTTTCATCAGCGCTTCCGGCTTGTCACGCGACACACTTGGGGGCCCCGGCGACACAGTATTGTGTCGACACACAGTTTGGAAAGCCCTGGGTTAAGGCGATGGGCAAGTGCCCGTCGTCAAGATGGCTGCCGGAGACGGAGGCTTCCAAACTCTCGCGAGACTGTGTGAAGCCCGTCCCCGGAGGAAAAAGAGAGGCTGGGCCTAGTATGCCCACAGCCACGCACACCATGCCCGCTGCCGCGCCTGCCCCGCCACGCCTGCCTGCGGAAGAGCCACACTCAAGGGGCCAAAGCATTTGGCTCGCGAGCCGCCATTTCCGACCCTTGGTCTAGACAATCAAGTATATCTGAGATACATCTGCAAAGTCACCTTCTTGGTCACTCTGGACCAAAGTTTGTATTTAAGCCAGGCATATAATTACCCAATTCTACTGTGTCAGTGGAAAGCTTCTTTAATGATGATGCTCTTCCCACAAGAAAGCATTAAAAACAATAGGGCTAGTTCCGTTTTATTTTAAAAAGATAGCAACAGTAATTTCCCTCCAAATCTTGTACCCATTTGCAAGATACAGAAGCTGAAAGGAATCTCAACAAGACAAACTGATTTGCTTAATAACTGTACTCTAAGGTTCTGATAGATTTTATCCACACTGCCCGCCAGATAATGTCAAGATAGTAAGCCTTCTTTGTTGCCCTCATCTCTAGCTCCAAGTGGACTAATCGAAGAGAATCCAAGTGGACTCTATAGTGTGCTCAGTCTGGCTTGTCAGCTTTTTCTCCATTCTTTTAAAGAAACCAAGTGTCCATTCTGCTTCATTGCCCTCACTCTCAGTTAAGTGAAGGAATGACCTGGTTCTACTGGGGGCTCATGCTGCTTAATAAAATAAGCCTCAGCTATGTGAGACAATTTATATTGGTCATGGCTTCAACTATAACACCAATAGAGGCTGGAAAACCCCCAACTGAGGAAGTTATTAGGAGCCATTTGGCTCTGGAGATGAAACTTTTACTCATACATCATCCCTGCAGAATTTTATGCTGGCAGCCAGTCTAAAGCTATCAATCCTTCTATGCTAATGGATTTACACATAACTGCTCCTCTTTCGGATCACCAACCAACTGAACAGAATTCCAAATCAACTGTGTACCTTGCTTCACACATGGGGCAGATATTAACTGGGACTGGATGTGGTTGTAAAGGCAGACAAAAAATGCTAGTCTGAGCAACCTCTGCAGGAACACTGAAATCTCAAGCAAGAAGTGAAGTATGTTCCAATGGCAATTCTAAGATGCCCCCGTTAGCCCAGTTGGGCAGTATTGTAGATACTATCTCACACAGACAGGGTCTTAGCCATTTCATCTCAACTGCATCATATTCTATTACATTATCCAATTAAGTTCATGCTGCTATTTATGTAAGCACCAGAAGTGAAAGTTAATAGGAAGAAAGTTTTGAGTACCTCATCTTCATCAGAACCAAAAAGATCAATGTCATCTTCATCTTTGCTATCTCCACCTGTGCCCGTACTGTCTTCAACATCTGCAGGGCCATATTTTCCCAAAGCTTTCTTCACACCAGGCAGACTAGAAGACAGATAGCATTTAATTATTGACTGTACATTCCTACTAATTCAGTATGGTCTGGAATTAGGCTGTAAAAGTGTACCCTGCCTTTGCTATCCAATTAGCAAACAGCTGTCCTTAACCATGTTGAAATTTCAAAGGCACCTTGATGCCCTGCAGACTTTTTATTACTTCTCACAGGAATAAAGAGAGACCAGATCTAACAAACAGCAGAATAAGATGGGAATACTGCAACAGAACAATGTGTCATTTCAGAATGTTAACCGTGAAGTACTTTTCATTTTTTGAATACTTCCATGTATCTAAAAACTCCTTGCAAGATAGCTGACACCTCAAAGAAAAGGGCTTTTACATCAATCCTTTGCCTTCAGCACTCATTTACTATTAGTAGAGACATTTTAAACAAGATTTCTCAATCTCCAGTTTGAAGTAACGTAGTAATGTCTACTATTTAATTCTGCTGTATGTTGAGAATTAGGGTCAACGGACCTGGAGTTTGTTCAATCTGTTTTGAAACTTAAGAAACACTAGCCGAAAAATGAATGAGGATATTACAAACCAAGAAGCAAACTTTTTTTGAGATACTGTACTGCATTTGAGACAAGTACTTCAAGTGGCAGGTATGTAATAGCAGTATAATTTTCCAGCACAAGCCTGGTAGACACAAGGTGACTGGGAATTACTTTACAGGTAGGCAAGACAGCAAAGAAAGAATAGGCCTTCCGTGCATGTCTGTTCTGTCAGCCCTCTGTAGGCCACTAAGGTTAATGGGCTTACTTAACTCTGTTAGATATGGTATCAGCCTTTTCTACTACTAGATTTACTCAGTAACACACAAAATGCTCCTTTGATATCTAATTCTCTTCAATGCTAGACAGGCAAATTGCAATTTAAATGGTTACAAATATATATCCAGCACAGGTCTGAGCATCAGTAAGGCAGACTTGCTGTCCCTGATTCAGCTAACAATGCCAATAAGTGTCTTCAGAGGTTTTTATATATTAATCAATACATGCATGTTAAAAAAGATTAAATAACAAGTTTTGAAATTGGGAATTTTCCAAGTCTACTGGGATCAGATTTAGATTATGTGGATTATGGGTGCTCCTGGTTTTAAAGTATAAACACCCCTTCTCTTATAAGTTTATAATGCAATTTTCTCAATGGCATTCAACAGAAAATGTTAATTACAAATTTGAAACTACCCACTTAGACAGATACTAAAAACATTTATTATATAATGAACTTTCTTAGAAATGGAGAACGGGGCATTGTATATTACTGGCTACTGTGGATGTGCACAAAAGAAGGAAATGTTTAGTTTTGAACCTAGAACAAAGCATTGCAGTCCAGAGGTTTAGCAGAACCAACACTTGGAAACTTTGGTTGTTTCAGGTAAAACAAAATTTAGGTGAGCAAGTAGGCAAGGCTCATGCACGTTGCCTTCTCTCCTCAGCATCTCCCTGGGACTCTCCATCTTTCCAGTGCCTTCCCCTCCTCAGCAGCTGCTTCTGCCACTACCACCACTGATGTCCCAAAGTAGCTTATCTCAGCGGCCTGCCCCCAATCTTCCAATGCCTTTTCTCCCTTCTCTGTCAGTCAGTCACCATCTCAGCATGACATATCCCAGGAAGCCCTGACCTTCCCTTCCCTCCCCTTAGCTGCCAATGTCCCTGGCCTTTCCCCCATTCGTCCCCCCAAACCACTTCTGCCTGGATCAAAATAGCCCTGGTGTTCCGGGCTAGACCAAAACAGTCCAACATGTATGTTTTTGGTGACATGGGCCACCCATGCCACCTTGCTGTGCAACAAATATTTTCCACACCCCTACTGGAAAATATCCAGAGCCACTGATTTTTGAAAAAGGAACATCTTATATTTCTGTGAGCTGTATATGAAACACAGACTGTAGGCGGAGCAGAAACAGTAATATAAATTGCACAAATGAGTCTCACCTTGCTTTTTGTTTATCGTAAGATTTAATGTGGTTGTACCACCGGAGAGCATGGTATAGCTCAGGAGGAGGGGATGAACCAACTGCTTCAAATATAGCAACGTCTGCCTGGGATGGAACATACCTACAAGGAAACATGTTATAATGAATTTTAATTAGCAAAACTGGTTTAATTTACCACTGTAACTACCATAATTACTATAAATCAAATAATAGTATTGATTCCATGGCTGCTTTGCGATTTTCATCTTTGGGAAAAGTACAGGGTAGCTGAACTTGTTAACAGCAGACACTAGGTGGCTCTTCAGATGGAATGCCTGCAACTATCTGATGGGAAGCAGCAGGCCTTCCCCTTCCATCATCCAGCCCACCATGGCTTTGAATAAAGGCAATCCTGTCCTGGGGCTAGATTGTGACCTTCAGATCTGGTACTTTAGGGATGGACAGACCACGCCCATTACCCAGAACAGCCACAGTATATCTTCATACTGAAGTACTGTAGATGGATTTACAAGGAAGGGGGAGTTCCTTGTTAAAAGCAACAATTTGAAGTTACAGCTCCTATATGTGTTTACATTTTTTTGTTCTAGCAATTAACCCCAAATCAATAAGAAATGTTCCATGGCATTGACAAGTCAGGCTCACAGGATTGTTTCAAGTATTTTTTTTTTACTCATTCCATCGTGTTTCTCTAGTTACAATTAAAATAATTTTACCTATGCAGTTTATTTCCAACACAAGCTACCTTATAAAAGTGGACCCGATATCTGCTAAAAATCCTTTTGAGCTGCAGGAGGTTTTGATTTAAATCTCTACTAGGCAGTCATTTATTAGACAACCCATTCTCCTACCTAGTCCCTTCTCTGCAATAAATTACCAACCGCATACCGTTTTTGAAAAACGAAACCAAGATAACGTAGATTAAAACAACGTCGAACGTTCCAGGAACGAGATGAACATTCGTTATAATGCAATTATGCTCCTTGCTTTCGGTGTTTTTATAAACGGGTGTAAAAAGAAACGCGCCCTGCTTTTACTCGTATCCGATCGCAAGGTGCTATTAAGGCTCAGGGCCAGATCTCGCCGCATGACCCGCCCCAACTTTACTCGGGAAACCCATGTCAACGAAAGGCTATCAGGGCCTACAACGCCGAGAACGAGCGGAGAAAGAAGCACTTTTCTCAAAGGTTCCCACATAGTAACACACAGAAAGACAAGACGCGCGGAAGCTGCTGCTTGGGCCCCTCACCCCTCGATGTAACTTTTATCTGCCAAGAAGGAGTTCAGGAGCTGCAGCCCCGCGGGAGATTTCAGGTCCCCAAATCCCATGATGGCGCCGAAGTGTCAGTTGCAACGGAAACAAGGAAAGCCTCCAGCCAGCAGCCAGCCCAAAGAGGGCGCGTTCTTTCTTTGCGAATCTTATATAGACGACAAGGGATCCTTCCGCACTTTCTAGAGATAGATATCCTTCCGCCGCGCACGCCCCTCAACTGACCTCTCTCTTTCTTCCTCTCTGCCGCTCCAGAGGAAGTCGCGGGTTTTCCGTCCGGCCTTTCCCGGCGGCCGGAGATTACCGAGCGGCTCGCGGAAATTGCCGAGGGCGCCGCCATATTTTGCCGAAGAGAGCTTTCGAGGGGAGTTGTGTTTTGAGGTCGAGGAACCTCCCCGGCCGAGGAGGTAACAACAGAAAAGTGGCGGTCGGTTGGTCGAGCGAGAGGACAGTCCCCCTTATCGGAGGCTTCTTCCCCGCGCCGAGAGGGAGAAAGCGGGGCGGGCTTGCCTGGGTTGGGGACGCCCTTGACCGAGGTCGACCACCCCAAGTCTTCTGAGCTTCTCTTTTGGAGAAACCCGCCCTTCCTCTCACCTGCAGGAGGCCCTTCCTTTGTTGGTCTCTAAACGCAATGGAGCCTCGCGGCCCCTTTAAAAGTTGCCGGGGGGTAAGGTAGTGTCGGTGTTATTATGAAGTGTTTATCGTCACGTGGCAAAGATTCCCGTTGGGATCGCGTAGGAACAGGAGGCTAGAAGAGCATGACCTAGAAAAGGACGGGGTGGCCGCGGGGATGTGCAAGAACAGAGGTCGACTCGGAAGAGCTCCGCCTGATGTGTTAATTCAATACGCATTATGTAGTGCAAGTCCACGAATCAGTTTAATATCTAGGTGTTTTTTTTAAAAAAAACTCCGATACATTCATATTCAGCAATCTAGCTTTAAGGCTTCCTTTGAAGTCCCCCCCCCTCCCAAATGTTACTGCTTTTCAGATCTTTTAATAGTTCCTGCAAGAGTCACCGTGCGATCTTTGTAGCGTTTGTTTATAAGCACCAGTACGTTTAATTAGATTTGGCTTTTAGTAAGCGTGTTCCGTATTGCAACAGCAATGTTATCCCCCTGACTTCTGAATGCTGTTGCTTTTAAAACCAGGTTTGATTTCATTTTGCACAGAGGCTGCTGGTCTGTTTACCATACGTTGCTAGCATTGCAGGGCATCTGTTGCCAGCGGAGGTATGCTGCTGTCTGTTGACAACCAAGCTCAACCCCCTTTTCCTTCCCATTAGAAATGTTTATCGGCAGTGCTTATGGGATTTGCTCAGGGTTGAAATTTACCTGGGGATGTTTGGAATAATTTGCTTTACTTCCATAGGATATGTTCATGTTAATTGGCTCTAAGTAACAATCCCTCCCTGCACTATTACACTTGTTAAGCAACAATTACAAAGGCTTTCTTACATCTTTCAATAGCTGAACAGAAGAAGCTTGAAAGAGGTGCCATTTAATAAACTGCATCTAATGCTGGGTAAACTGAAACTATTGATCCTGTTTATGTTTTGGTCTGAAGTTCCTTACAGTTTACAAAAGCTGTAAACAAAATTGGTAACCATAAATACTTCACCCACTAGTTAAAAATCTGGATGCTTTCTCTTGCTTGCTTATGGTCACTAGTTCCTGATCCTTAAAACTTTAGGAATTCAAAGGACATGATTGTTGCCAAAAATATTCTCTGAATAGAAGTTTGGATTTAAAATGTTTGGCTCAGTGTGGCAGAACAACTGAAGCTTTCAAACAATCAAATCTTTCCACCTATGCAAAAGTTTGGGCTGCAATCTACAAGTTCTTTGTGATCTAGAGGATGTTGCTAGGAAAGTTTTAGCTATTTAGCTCATTGTGGGGCAACCCTAAAATCATTGTTTGCTTGGCTCTACATATGCTCACACAATACCTTGCTATCATTAAAAAGACAGTAGTTGCAAAGTTATATTGCGGTGCGTAGTATAGTGGATGCTGTGAGCTGTGTATGAAAACAAGATTACAGCTAACTATTTAAAATTATTTGTGTACTGTATTCTCTGTCTGATTGTTGTATTCATCCAGACTTATCAACATGCTTGGATAGGGATATTTTGTAAAAAAAAAAAAAAAAAGAATATTGATCAAAGACATCATTTCTTACTGCTTTTGAATATCATGGTAGGGGGCAGGTACTAAGTGATCTTGGCAGGGTCAAACTAGCTTAGTACTAGAAAGGGAAATGAGGAAATGCTCCTGTCAAACTTCTGTCCAGACATAACAATAAATCTCCAACTACTCTGTATTCAGGAACATGCTTAAACAGAAGACATGATGCTGTTAGATTAATTACTTTATTGCAGGTAAGAAAAAAGAATAATGAATTTGTTTTTACTTCCTGGCGTTTTTCCCACATGTGCAGGGTCTGTTTTTTTTTTGGATCAACCAAATGATCCATTGGTTGCGACAGGAATTGACTGACTGGCTTGTCACCCAAGCCTGATGTCGGGGACTGAGAAAGACGGACTGGCCCAAAGTCACCCAGCTGGCTTTCATGGCTAAGGCGGGACTAGAACTCTCAGTTTCCCGGTTTCTAGCCTGGAGCTTTAACCACTACACCAAACTGGCTGTCCAATGAATAATGAATTTACCCGGAAAAAAATCTGCATATTACGATCTGCATATTATGGTACCTGGAACTCTAAGCCTCTGTGTGTGTGTGTCTGTCTGTATATTCCAGGGCTTAAATTTTACACCTCTTCCTGCCTTTTGAAGTCAACAAAAAATTAGCTGTTCTCTCCACAAAAAGGAGTTCAGCCTGACTCAGGAAGTTTTTATTTTTTATCTACTTGTTAATATGGGGACGAAAAAAAGGTTTGGCAGTTGATCTCTCTAAAAGGTCAGAGACAAAGGAAGTCAGTTCTGTGATACAGTGGGGCAAAAAAGTATTTAGTCAGCCACCAATTGTGCAAGTTCTCCCACTTAAAAAGATGAGAGAGGCCTGTAATTGACATCATAGGTAGACCTCAACTATGAGAGACAAAATGAGAAAACAAATCCAGACAATCACATTGTCTGATTCGGAAAGAATTTATTTGCAAATTATGGTGGAAAATAAGTATTTGGTCAATATCAAAAGTTCATCTCAATACTTTGTTATATATACTTTATTGGCAATGACAGAGGTCAAACGTTTTCTGTAAGTCTTCACAAGGTTGGCACACACTGTTGCTGGTATGTTGGCCCATTCCTCCATGCAGATCTCCTCTAGAGCAGTGATATTTTGGGGCTGTCGCTGGACAACACGGACTTTCAACTCCCTCCAAAGGTTTTCTATGGGGTTGAGATCTGGAGACTGGCTAGGCCACTCCAGGACCTTGAAATGCTTCTTACGAAGCCACTCCTTCGTTGCCCGGGCGGTGTGTTTGGGATCATTGTCATGCTGAAAGACCCAGCCACGTTTCATCTTCAATGCCCTTGCTGATGGAAGGAGGTTTGCACTCAAAATCACACGATACATGGCCCCATTCATTCTTTCCTGTACACGGAACAGTCGTCCTGGTCCCTTTGCAGAGAAACAGCCCCAAAGCATGATGTTGCCACCCCCATGCTTCACAGTAGGTATGGTGTTCTTTGGATGCAACTCAGCATTCTCTCTCCTCCAAACACGACGAGTTGTGTTTCTACCAAACAGTTCTACTTTGGTTTCATCTGACCATATGACATTCTCCCAATCCTCTCCTGGATCATCCAAATGCTCTCTAGCAAACTTCAGACGGGCCTGGACATGTACTGGCTTAAGCAGGGGGACACGTCTGGCACTGCAGGATCTGAGTCCCTGGCGGCGTAGTGTGTTACTGATGGTAGCCTTTGTTACGTTGGTCCCAGCTCTCTGCAGGTCATTCACTAGGTCCCCCCGTGTGGTTCTGGGATTTTTGCTCACCGTTCTTGTGATCATTTTGACCCCACGGGGTGAGATCTTGCGTGGAGCCCCAGATCGAGGGAGATTATCAGTGGTCTTGTATGTCTTCCATTTTCTAATTATTGCTCCCACAGTTGATTTCTTCACACCACGCTGCTTGCCTATTGCAGATTCAGTCTTCCCAGCCTGGTGCAGGTCTACAATTTTGTTTCTGGTGTCCTTCAACAGCTCTTTGGTCTTCACCATAGTGGAGTTTGGAGTGTGACTGTTTGAGGTTGTGGACAGGTGTCTTTTATACTGATAACAAGTTCAAACAGGTGCCATTACTACAGGTAATGAGTGGAGGACAGAGGAGCCTCTTAAAGAAGAAGTTACAGGTCTGTGAGAGCCAGAAATCTTGCTTGTTTGTAGGTGACCAAATACTTATTTTCCACCATAATTTGCAAATAAATTCTTTCCAAATCAGACAATGTGATTGTCTGGATTTGTTTTCTCATTTTGTCTCTCATAGTTGAGGTCTACCTATGATGTCAATTACAGGCCTCTCTCATCTTTTTAAATGGGAGAACTTGCAGAATTGGTGGCTGACTAAATACTTTTTCGCCCCAGTGTACAGTGGGGCAAAAAAGTATTTAGTCAGCCACCAATTGTGCAAGTTCTCCCACTTAAAAAGATGAGAGAGGCCTGTAATTGACATCATAGGTAGACCTCAACTATGAGAGACAAAATGAGAAAACAAATCCAGACAATCGCATTGTCTGATTCGGAAAGAATTTATTTGCAAATTATGGTGGAAAATAAGTATTTGGTCAATATCAAAAGTTAATCTCAATACTTTGTTTTATATCCTTTGTTGGCAATGACAGAGGTCAAACGTTTTCTGTAAGTCTTCACAAGGTTGGCACACACTGTTGCTGGTATGTTGGCCCATTCCTCCATGCAGATCTCCTCTAGAGCAGTGATGTTTTGGGGCTGTCCCTGGGCAACACGGACTTTCAACTCCCTCCAAAGGTTTTCTATGGGGTTGAGATCTGGAGACTGGCTAGGCCACTCCAGGACCTTGAAATGCTTCTTACGAAGCCACTCCTTCGTTGCCCGGGCGGTGTGTTTGGGATCATTGTCATGCTGAAAGACCCAGCCACGTTTCATCTTCAATGCCCTTGCTGATGGAAGGAGGTTTGCACTCAAAATCTCACGATACATGGCCCCATTCATTCTTTCCTGTACACGGAACAGTCGTCCTGGTCCCTTTGCAGAGAAACAGCCCCAAAGCATGATGTTGCCATCCCCATGCTTCACAGTAGGTATGGTGTTCTTTGGATGCAACTCAGCATTCTCTCTCCTCCAAACACGACGAGTTGTGTTTCTACCAAACAGTTCTACTTTGGTTTCATCTGACCATATGACATTCTCCCAATCCTCTCCTGGATCATCCAAATGCTTTCTAGCAAACTTCAGACGGGCCCGGACATGTACTGGCTTAAGCAGGGGGACACGTCTGGCACTGCAGGATCTGAGTCCCTGGCGGCGTAGTGTGTTACTGATGGTAGCCTTTGTTACGTTGGTCCCAGCTCTCTGCAGGTCATTCACTAGGTCCCCCCGTGTGGTTCTGGGATTTTTGCTCACCGTTCTTGTGATCATTTTGACCCCACGGGGTGAGATCTTGCGTGGAGCCCCAGATCGAGGGAGATTATCAGTGGTCTTGTATGTCTTCCATTTTCTAATTATTGCTCCCACAGTTGATTTCTTCACACCAAGCTGCTTGCCTATTGCAGATTCAGTCTTCCCAGCCTGGTGCAGCTCTACAATTTTGTTTCTGGTGTCCTTCGACAGCTCTTTGGTCTTCACCATAGTGGAGTTTGGAGTGTGACTGTTTGAGGTTGTGGACAGGTGTCTTTTATACTGATAACAAGTTCAAACAGGTGCCATTACTACAGGTAATGAGTGGAAGACAGAGGAGCCTCTTGAAGAAGTTACAGGTCTGTGAGAGCCAGAAATCTTGCTTGTTTGTAGGTGACCAAATACTTATTTTCCACCATAATTTGCAAATAAATTCTTTCCGAATCAGACAATGTGATTGTCTGGATTTGTTTTCTCATTTTGCCTCTCATAGTTGAGGTCTACCTATGATGTCAATTACAGGCCTCTCTCATCTTTTTAAGTGGGAGAACTTGCACAATTGGTGGCTGACTAAATACTTTTTTGCCCCACTGTATATCTGAACAAGAAGAAAGGGTCTGGATGTGCATGCAAAGGATGAGGGAGATGAATAGAAAATAAAACAAAAAGTGAGCAGAACACATTCTTGCAGTCCTTAGGAGTTGAGTAATATGCTTCTGGTTCTGTAGTGTATCTTCTGTTGCCTAAACCACAATCATGGCCTTAAGAAATAAATGATGTTTTGATATCATTTAAGATAGGCAAGAATGCAAAATCAAATATTGCAGGAAAAAATGCAAACCATCTTTAAGAGGAATGCTCTTAACTCTGAAGATGTTGAAGGGACCATGGTGAGCATGCAATATGTTCTTTCTTTTCTGGATTTGGATTGGTTATGATGAAATTCTTATATTTGAACAAAAATAGAGTTCTTAGATTAAGATAGTTTGATGTACTTAAACAGGCAGATACTCTTTTTATTGTTCCACTTTTATCAGTGCATGCTGTTTGTAATACAAAATAAGCAATAGGTACACTGTTTTGACCTATTTAGATAACAAAATAGAAGCTGCTGATGGTTATCACAAAATGTTTTTAGTAAGATAAAGAAGGAGTAAACTAGGTTACTATCCTTGCCTCTAGCCATACCTCATACAGCATTTTTTGCTAATGGTAAGGACACAGTACCATTAGCATTGGTATTGTGCCCTTGCCATTCACTTTGGGCACATTTTGGCCAAAGTCCAGTTTTACTCCTGCGTGCTCACACTATACTATTCGGGCTAGGATGTCTATTCTAAAGAATATCTTGCAAGAATATCTTGTGCTGTTGCCCATGTCCCACCAACTATGAGGTTTGTGCAGGAATGCTCAGGATTGAGTTTGTATATGTGCACATACACACATATACATATATGGAGAGCCAGTTTGGTGTAGTGTTTAAGGCATCATGCTAGGAACCTGGAGACTGGGAATTCTGGTCCCACCTTAGGCATAAAGCTAGCTGGGTGACTTTGGGCCAGTCACTTTCTCTCGGAGTTAGGGAGAAGGCAATGGCAAATCACTTCCAAAAATGTTGCCAAGAAAACTGCAGGCACTTGTCCAGGCAGTTGCTAGGAGACAAAGGCTCCATAAGTAAATAAGAAGAGTGAATATTTTATTTATTTATTTAATTTATGCACTGCCCATCTCACTATAAAAGTGACTCTGGGTGGCTTACAAATAAAACTTATAAAACCATTATAAAAATAGAAAAAGTACAAAAATAGAAGAAGATAAAAGAGGGAAACTAAAAGGCGGAGAGAGCACCTTTAAGCCACCAACCACCCCCAGGGCTGCCTATCACTCTTGGATCCCCAAGCTAAGTTGGCAGAGCCTGAGAAAATAGAAATCCAGTTGACATGATTCAAGCTACAGGTCTTAAGGCTCTTCCTGAAGGCTAGAAGAGTGGGGGCCAACCTCACTCATATGTTGAGAGGCAGGGAAAGAGTGAGAAAGTCCTGTTGGAAGGACTTGAAAAGATTCTCACAAAAAGAGTGAGATATGAAAGATAAAAAAACACACGGTATGCAATGGGGTATGGGTGTGATGGAAGCAAGGATTGATTTGCGTGATACAGTGAATAGCAATGATGTAAACTGGATTTAGCTATATTTCCTTTTCCCCCCTCTTCTGATCTCAGTTTATTTTCCCCATTCTTTCTCATTCTATTTTTTGCACTTTGCATAACACTGTTTATCTAAAAGGGAATAGAGAATGCATATATACGTGATGATTGTCTGCTGACACTACCTTTAGCGTCATTATCCTGTCTTTCTGCACTTCTGTTACTTCTGCAGTGTCATCTAGGATCCAGGAGGCGTTCATTCTCTGTTGCTGCTCCCAACCTTTGGAACAGCATCACTCCTGAGATTCAGTTTGCCCCAACCCTGCTAGCCTTTTGCAAGGCATTAAAAACCTGTTTTTTCCCCCAGTCATTGGGTCTGGGAATGGTATGATCTGCTGTATGAGCTTTTTCCCTAGTGCTTCTGTGTTTGTACACTGCTTTTTGGTTTGTGTTTTTATATTTTGTTGTATTATGTGGGTTGGTTTTTTAAAATTATTACTGCTGTTTTGATGTTTTACCCCATTTTGAATCATGTACTTAGGAAGGTAAAAGGTAAAGGTTCCCCCCGCACATTTGTGCAGTCGTGTCCGACTCTAGGGGCCGGTGCTCATCTCCGTTTGTTAGCCGAAGAGCCAGCGTTGTCCGAAGACGCTTCCACGGTCATGTGGCCACATGACGCGCGTGGAACGCTGTTACCTACCCACTGAAGTGGTACCTATTCATCTACTTGCATTTGCATGCTTTTGAATTGCTAGGTTGGCAAGAGCTGGAGCTAGTGCGGGAGCTCACTCCGCACGCAGGGCTAGGGATTCGAAACTCCGAACTTGCGATCTTCCGATCGACAAGCCTGGCGTCTTACCCGCTGAGCCACCATGCCCCACTTAGGAAGACAGCCATATAAATCAAATAAATAAATGCTGTCTACCATTCAGTTATCTGATAACAGTGCTCCAGTCATATCATGTATGTCATCATGCTGGAGTAAAAAGTAAAAATGCTCTCAAATCATACTTCCTGGCGACTGCTTCATGTAGTTTTATTGGCAATGTTACAGAAGTGGTTTGCCATTGCCTTCTTCCTGGATTTTTAAAAAAACTTCCTAATTTAGGCATAGATAATTTGCAAGAAAAGCAATACAGCAGGTTAAAGTTGGCCATTGTGAGAAACAAAATGCTGGACTAAGATGGGCCTCAGCTTGATATAGCAGGGCTATTGAAATCTGTATCTCTCCTTGAGCTCTAAAGAATATTCACATTATATCAAATAACAGATTGCAGTTTTAACTAAAACAGTGATGATAGAATTCTTAATTAATAAATTGTGATTTAAATAATTCAGCCTTCCTTACTAGTGATGTATATATTTAAATTGATTTGATTTACATTTATATTAATTAGCTTTTTGCATTCTCCCACAGACGATTCTGTTAACTATTTTTGTTCTCTAAGTTGATATAATTGAAGACACCAACTTTCATTTTAGATCAAAGTCAGTATGACAATAATTACCAATATGAAGTGGGAGAAATGTTTTAATAATATTGGGATTAAATATGACGTGGGGGAATAGTTTCAATTAGTTGTTCATTGTAAATGCTAATGACTGCAAAATTGAAGATCAGATGATGCTTACGGTCCAGTACATTAGGCTACCATCAGGTTGGAGAAAAGCTTTCACTTATTACTAGATTTTTCTCTGTAAGTTGTACTGGAAATGGATAAACAGACATTCAAAGGCAACAGGCTGGTAAGTAGATTTATTGTAGCAAGGTTAGTGAAGTCATTATGAGAGATTCCAGTGATGATTGTATATCACATTTATATATTTATACCTTATTTACAGTGAAATCAAAGTTCAAATTTGTGTACCTATTTCTCCCCCCCTCGTCCGCATGATGTAATGCAGCGGTCCCCAACCTTTTTGGCACCAGGGTCCGGTTTCGTGGAAGACAATTTTTCCACGGACCGGGGCGGGGGGATGCGCAGTGTGGGAAAGAGGCATGGATGGAAGTGGTAAATAAAATAATGGGAGGGCCACACACGGACTAAAATAAGTGTCAGATTCTGATTTCTCATAAGGAGCGCGCAACGTAGATCCCTCGCATGCGCATTTTACAGTAGGGTTCGCGCTCCTATGAGAATCTAATGCTGCCGCTGATCTGACAGGCGGAGCTCAGGCGGTAATGCGAGCGATGGGGAGCGGCTGTAAATACAGATGAAGCTTCGCTCGCTCGCCCACCGCTCACCTCCTGCTGTGCGGCCCGGTTCCTAACAGGCCACGGACCAGTACCGGTCCGTGGCCTGGGGGTTGGGGACCCCTGATGTAATGGGCTAGAAGGCACTTTCTTTTGGATAAGAGAGATGGTCTCTACTCACGTTTTTGTAACAGACTGATCTGGAATCAGTCTCTTTCCTTCTGCCTATTCAAGAACTGGTTCCCATACTTAGTTCTCTTAAGCAGTTAAGAACTTTTGTATTGTTTGTTGGCTCAAAAATCACATTGTACGTGCCTAATTAAAGCAAGACGAGAAACCTCTTGTATACACACATGCTTTTGAGAAGCTTGCATTTTTTTCTTCTTCTTTAGGGTGGGACAGAATGGGCAGAGGTAAAGACAGGCTCCCTCCCAGTTCTGTAATGATTTGCCTCAAATATTACTCTGATGTTGCACCATGTTCCCTCCTTTGAAAGGTCTGAAGGCTGCACTATTTATATGTAATACACCAGGGTCTTTCTGGGTTGTAAGAGCTATGACAGTAAATCATGGTATGCCCTTTCTGTACGTTATTGGATTGTCTTGGTGAGCATTCTCATGTGGTTCAGGGAGAAGAATGATGTATAAACTTATTGCCCTGTGGCAAGTCTCGGAAACAACAAACCATTTCCTGTGGACACCAGATCATAAGTTCTCATCCTGCTTCAGCGTTCCAATGACTGTTAGGAGATCTAGAATACCAGTACTAATGTATACTATATTACCAGTAATCAGCACAGACTTTTCATTAAACACTGAATTATTAAAAAAATAGATTCTCATTATAAGTTAAAACAATAAATAATGTATGAAGGGATCCAAGATGGCGGCCGCAAATCAGCGCGACCGATGAACGCTCCAGGAGAAAAGCCGCAAACCTACCGAAAACCCACCGAAAAATCCCCAAATTTCATCCTGGGGGTTTGGAGAGGTGGTGCTGCTGATGGTGAGTGGCTTTCTCCGGGGGGAAGAGCCGGGGCGAGGCCTGTGTCCGGGTCGGAGCTCCGTGAATCCGCGCATGAAGGTCCAATGAACTGCCGAAGACGCCGGAGGCTTCCGAAGTTTGCTAGAAGCCGAAAACCGCAGAGGCTTTGGAGGGTCGAGCTGGGCCGGTGGAGTGAGGCCGTTGGAGTTGGTGGGAGTTTGGAGTCCACCGGAGACCAAAGACCGGAGAGTGTGGGAGGCTGCAGGAGGCAGCTGGATGCTGCGAGTGGGCCGGCGACGCTTGCGGGCTGGAGTCCACTGAGGGCTGCGGAAGACTGCCGGAGGCCTCGGATTTCGTTTGTTGGAGGTGGGAGACCGCCGGAGCTCGAGTTGGGCCGGTGGAGTCGGTGAGGGCCTAGCGGAGCCGGCGTGATACAGAGAGGACCCCGGCTGATGCAACGGAGTCCTCGGCTGAGCCCCCCTCCCCCCCCACACACACATAGACAAACAGACAAGCTGGACTTTTTTTCCTGGGCCGATTCTGGAGAGGGTTCAGAAACTCTAATGTTAGAACTGGTTGGAGTTGGGGGCGAACCCTGCGGCCCTGGAAAGTGCAGATGTTACGGAGGCTGGAGCCCAGGAGATCAGGACATAAGAAAAATCATAATATGGACTAACCCCCATGAAGACCTGGATGTTGTCCCAATTTGGGCTAAGGCGGCAGAGGGTTTGTAGGGGTCCCTTAGTATGAATGTGGACCCCCCCACAGGTTAGAGACGAGGTGGGGGGGAAGCCAAGATTGTATGGTTTTTGTAAGAGTACCCCCCTGGGTGAGAGTCAGGTGGGGTAGGAATGAGTGCTGGTGAATGTTGGTGCCTCTCCCTGACCAGTGAGAGAAGTTGAGGGAGAGGTGCAGGGTGTGAGTGTAGAGTGTAACTGGGGGTGGTGCTGGACCCTACCAGCGCTGAGAGCGAGAGCTGGTGCGCTGGGGGGTCTTACGCGCTACCCAACATTGCATGAGATTGGATGATGGATGAAAGGGATAAGGGAACCTTGATTAGTCCCAAGAATTCCGGAGGCCTGGGAGTGGAGGCTACTAGGCCAGAGTCGGGAATCTCTGGGGGCTGTGCGGTGGGCCAAGTGATTCAGGTGGTGGCGGGCAGGGGACGGTATGACGGGAACCGGAGGGCAAGCCATTATCGGGGAAGGCACCCCCGGTGTTTGTTACCGGTGGTGCGTTCCGGCCCCCCGTGTTCATACCCAGGCCCTGGTAAGCAGTTCCTCGTGGGCTCCGGTCTCCGACTGCTGCTGCTGAACGCCAGGTCGGTAAATAACAAGGCCCCCCTTATAAGTGATTTAATCACAGAGGAAGGGGCTGACCTGGTGTGTGTTACCGAGACCTGGCTGGGCCCAGAGGGGGGAGTAGCCCTCTCGGAAATGTGCCCAGCCGGTTTTCGGGTGTGGCATCAGCCGAGACACCGGGGCAGGGGAGGAGGGGTAGCAGTGGTCATCAGAGAGTCCCTTGTGGCCTTCAGGGGCGCTGCTCCACAAGTGACCGGATGTGAGACCCTGTTTTTCAAGTTGGGTTCACGAGAACAGTTGGGAGTGTTGCTGCTGTACCAGCCTCCCTGCTGCGTAGCAACCTCCCTGCTGCGTAGCAACCTCCCTGCCTGAGCTGCTCGAGGCTGTCTCGGGGTTGGCAGTGGAGTTTCCCAGACTTATGGTTCTGGGGGATTTCAATCTGCCGTCCCTGGGGCGGTCCTCGGAGGCGGCCCAGGAGTTCATGGCTACCATGGCAGCTATGGGCCTGTCTCAGATTATTCGTGACCCGACTCGTGACAGTGGTCTCACTCCGGATTTAGTTTTCTTGTCTGAGCAGTGGCAATGTGTTCTGAGGGGAGAGTTACATCTTTCCCCATTGTCATGGTCAGACCACGCCCTGGTGACCCTGAGACTCTCTTGTGCTACCCCACTCCGCAGGGAGGCGGGACCTATTCGACTGGTCTGCCCCCGGCGACTGATGGACCCAGTGAGGTTTCAGAAGGAGCTGGGGGTTATTCCCGAGGACTTGCTTCACGGTCCAGTGGAGGTCCTGGCTGCAGCCTGGAACAAGGCAGCAGCCGGAGCCCTGGACAAGATCGCGCCTATGCGACCTCTCCGGCCCTGTTCGGCCCGTCACTCTCCGTGGTTTACGGAGGAGTTGAGGGCTTTGAAGAGGGTTAAGAGACGTCTAGAGCGCCGCTGGAGAAAGACGAAGACGGAATCCGACCGAACACAATCTAGAGCCGCTGTTAAGGCCTACCTTGTGGCGGTAAGAGCGGCGAAACGTGAATATTTCTCCGCTCTTATTGCGTCCGCAGAATGCCGTCCGACGGCCCTGTTTAAGATTACAAGATCGCTTTTGGGTCGGGAGCAAGGGGAGACCCATTTACAGGGCCGATCGGAAGAGTTTTCTGAGCATCTGCAGGACAAAATCGCTCAGATTCATTCCAAGTTGGACTCCAAGCGTGAGACAAGGTCTGGGGAGATGCCAGAGGCTCGTACTTACCATGTTATCTGGGAGCAGTTTGATCCTGTTGGGCCTGATGAAGTAGACAGGATCCTTGGGATTGTAAATGCCACCACATGCCAACTTGACCCATGTCCCTCCTGGCTGGTGAAATCAGCTAGAGAGGTGACATGTGGCTGGGTCCTGGCGATTATAAATTCATCCTTGAGTGAGGGGGTGTTCCCGGCTGCCTTTAAGGAGGCGCTGGTGCACCCCCTCCTCAAAAAACCGTCTTTGGACCCTACTATTCTGGGCAATTTTCGCCCAGTCTCCCACCTTCCCTTTTTAGGAAAGGTGGTTGAGAAGGTGGTGGCATTGCAACTCCAGAGGATTCTGGAGGAAACGGATTATCTGGACCCTTTTCAGTCAGGTTTCAGGCCGGGATACGGGACAGAGACTGCATTGGTCGCGCTTATGGATGATCTCTGGCGAGGGCGGGATGGAGGGAGTGCGTCCATCCTGGCTCTCTTAGATCTCTCAGCGGCTTTTGATACCGTCGACCATGGTATACTCTTGGGGCGGCTCAGGGAGTTGGGGGCGGGCGGCGTGGTTTTGCGCTGGTTCGCCTCCTTCCTCCAGGGCCGTTCCCAGTCGGTGTTGATAGGAGAGGAGAGAGCTGACCCGCGACCCCTGTCTTGTGGGGTGCCGCAGGGATCAGTTCTCTCTCCTCTCCTGTTCAACATCTACATGAAGCCCCTGGGCGAGATCATCCGTCACCACGGGATGAGGTATCACCAGTATGCTGATGATACCCAGTTATACATCTCCATCCCGGGTGAAGTAGGTGATGCAGTCGATGCCCTATCTCAGTGTCTGGAGGCTGTGGGGGTCTGGATGGGGAACAACAGGCTTCAACTGAACCCTGGTAAGACGGAGTGGCTGTGGATTGATGGCCCCCCTAGATCCGGGAAGTTGTCATCTTTGGTTCTGGGTGGGGTTGCACTACCTCACTCAGATCCAGTGCGGAATCTGGGGGTCCTCCTGGACTCGCGACTCCTGCTCGAAGAGCAGGTGGCAGTCGTGGCCAGGAGGGCCTTTGCACAACTTCGAGTTGTGCGCCAGTTACGCCCTTTCCTGGATCAGGAGGCCCTCCGAACAGTCACTCATGCCCTTGTCATCTCCCGCATAGACTACTGTAATGCGCTCTACATGGGGCTACCCCTGAAAAGTATCCGGAAGCTTCAGCTGGTGCAGAATGCGGCGGCGCGAGCAGTTACGGGTGCCATAAGATCGGCACATGTAACACCTCTGCTACGCGAGCTGCATTGGCTACCAGTCTGCTTCCGGGTCCAATTCAAGGTGTTGGTGATTACCTTTAAAGCCCTATATGGCATAGGACCAGGGTACCTGAGGGACCGTCTCGCCCCGATAACGTCATCCCGCCCCACCCGTGCATGCAGAGAGGGCATGCTTCGGACCCCCTCAACAAGAGAATTCCATCTAGCGGGGTCCAGGAGGCGTGCTTTCTCTGCGACAGCCCCCGCCTTATGGAACATCTTGCCCCCGGAGGTGAGACTGGCCCCTTCACTCCTGGCCTTTCGGAAGGCTCTTAAGACCTGGCTCTGCCGCCTGGCCTGGGACAACGGAGGTGGTAGTGCCTCCTGGGGTTGGCTGGCCCCGTAGCAATAAGACCTATGCTGCGGTCCCCAATTACATCTTGGATTCTATTTTATTTTATTTTATAACTGGATTTTTATACATTTTCTACTCTGTTTGATTTTAAGTATTGTAAATTTTTAAGTCTTTAATTATTGTAACCCGCCCAGAGTCCCTTGTATGGGAGATGGGCGGGGAATAAATTAAATAAATAAATAAAATAAATAAATAAATGAACCATGTATTACCAACTATATATGGCTGTATCTGTTCCATACGTTTGGTATCAAAGTTACTGTTATATAAATCTGAATTAATCTTCAGCTCTTACCATTTTAAATTACAAAGCTTTTGCTTGAACTTCATCTTACAGGGTTTTTCCTAAAATTTATTTTCAGCACCATGCTGCGACTCCCTGCTATCCACAAGACTTTCGTTGGTGTTACCCGGACTGCTACGGGATGTGGTAAGTTGACTTTCCATTCAGATTCTTTGTATGATGATTCTTCCATTTTAATTTTCATTATTGAGTTTACTAATGTCATATTTTTTTCAGGCGTTCCATTATTGCTTGAAGGGCTGGTTCCAAAAAGTAGTTGTTGCCTTCCTTCTTGGATTTGGTAACCCTCAGCCCACAGTAGTACCTCTCTAGTGTCAGGATTGAATTACACTGTTTTGCTCCTTGAAATAAGTGATGGTGTGCAGCCTCAAAAGCCCGGGTCAGTGTACACTGGTTTGAAGACATACATTCAGTTCCTCAGTTTGGACATATTACTTGATTCAGTCTTGGTCTGAACACCTGTGCTTATTGTACCTTTTCAAGATTTTAGATCTAGCCCCATTGTCACATGACAGTTTGGACTACTATCCTATGTACTGCTTATAGCTACTTTGAAAGATATTCAGAATATTGAGGCCAGTTTCAGAGAGCTGGAATTGTTGCAATGGTTCCCAAGCTACTATTTATTATAACTAGGGATAAGTGAATCTCTCTCTTTCATTTTATATAACATTAATAGGTTGATGAGAGGTCTGACTTGGCATGTATTACCAAGAAATTGGGTGGATGCAGAGGGAGGAGTCTTTTGGAAATGTGCACATCTGGATTTTGAGTGTGGCATCAGCCAAGGTCCCGGGGCAGGGGTGGTGGAGTAGCAATGGTTATCCAGGATACTGTGATGGTATCAGCCCCACTAGGTAGACCAGATGAAGAAATCAACTCCACAGGAAGACTAAAACTACTTTTATTGCTTTGGCTAACTAACAGAATCTTGCAAGTTTGTTTGTGCTGTACCTCCTCCCCTTTCTTATACTCTTGTGAATTAGGTAAGGTGTCTGTCTGAGTCACTTACAAATGCTATCTGCCTGTCATGGACTTAAGATATGGTTTTCCCCGTGTCACTTTGGTAACAGCTCATGTATCTTCATCATGGTCATCTTTCTACAGATGGCTTTCAGAGGCGCTGCCCCACAGATAACCAGATGTGATGTTGTTGATACTCAGTTATACATCTCTGCTCTGGCCAACCAAGTGATAATGCTGGAGTGTCTGGAGATTACAGGGTTTCAGTGTCTGGAGGCTGTAGGGCTGGTTTTAGGGGCCCCTGGATCCAGTGATTTTCCAGCTTTAATTTTGGATGGGTGGCACTATCCCAAACACAACTGGTGTTCAAGGAACAGGGTAACTGTGGCCAGAAGGTTTTTGCAGTTACAAGTTGTGTGCCAATTGACTTTTTCCTGAATTGGGAGGCACTGCTCACAGTCACTCATATCTTGGTTACCTCCTGAGAGGATTGTTATAGCACACTACATGGGGCTGACTTTGAAGAGCATCTGGAAGCTTCAATTGGTCCAGAATGTGGCAGCACAGGCAATTATGGGTATACCTCGTTTTGCCCATGTCACACCTTTGTGAGCTGCACTGGGTCCCAGTTTGCTTCCGGGTGCAATTCAGAGTACTGATTACTACCTATAAAGCCCAGACTGGCATGGGACCAGGATATTTGAGAGATCACCTTACATCCATCATCTCTATTCATCCCATTAGGTCAGGCAGGAGGGGCACGCTCTGGGTCCCATCGATCAGGGACTGTCATCTAGTGAATCCCAGGAAGTAGGCCTTTTCTGTTGCAGTGCCTGTCCTCTGTAACACCATATCCCTCACACTGAGATCCAGCTGGTTCCAACTTTCCAGTATTCCAGAGTTTTAAAGCCTTAAAAATATGGCTATTTCCCCAGGTGTGAAGGTCAGGGGGTGGTGGTGGTCAATGAGATGGCTGCTATGTTTGTGGTTGTTCCTGTCCATGGTGCCACTGTAGGTATTTTATTGTGACTTTTAAAAAAAAATTGTTTAGCCACCCAGAGTTGCTGCTTGTGAGATGGGTGGCTATATAAATTTATTGAAATCAAATAAATGATATATAATAATAAATACTTAAAATAAGAAATTGATTATTACTTTATGCATTAAATAATAATGTAACTATATTTTATTCAAGTGCGCACCACCTCTACAGCAGCTAGCAACCTGATAGAAGTTTTTGTTGATGGTCATCCTATTTTGGTACCTCCAGGAACCACAGTACTTCAGGTAGAATGAATTTATGCTCTATATAACTCCATGCAAATATTTGTATTGTTTTATGACACACACAACCCTTACCAAGATTTGTGATACCAAGTTTTGATAGATTACAGTCCACCTCTCCAGATTAATGGAATACTATCCCATGGTTATGTTTGTGTGAGGAGGAAGAGTGAGGAGAGAAGATAGTAAAAGGTGAGAAAAAAAATTAAATATAGAGGTTAAGGAGATAATTACCTATAGATCATAGTAATTCACAGCAATTGAGCATGATAAAGACACTCTTGAATTGCTGAGTTGATTAACATATGTAACATGATAAGAGCCTTTTGTCTCTATGAAGTTGATTTATAATTATTTATTACAATTATTTATATCCTGCTTTTCAGTCCTTCCAAAACAGTTTACAAGCAGTTGAAACAATTTAAAAGAAGTACAATATATCTTCTTTATAAACAAACATATAGGATCTTTCCCATGGGACAGTTAGTGAAAAATGGTCTGGTAGGGAGTGGGGAAGGGAAGAGTCTAAATGACCAAGCTTCTGTGATGGTCTTTGCCTTCTTCCATTCAGGGATCCTTCCCAAAAGGCAGTTAGTGGTAAAAGTAATTTGTGATAAATAATAATGAGCCTCCTAATGAATTCCAACTCAGGTGTTTCATCATTACATCAGAACTTGTAATTTCTTTGCTCAAGGATCATCAGCTTCAGATTGCTGATGGAATGTTCTGGAGAACTGAAGTGTTCTCTGTTTTTTTTAAAATAGTATTTACTTTTGCCCTGTTGAGATGATATTTCTGTTTGAGACACACCCAGCTGAAATCCTTTGTATAGAACTTGTTTGTAAACAATTATGTGACAGAAGCCAAAAACATAGTTACTTGTAGCAATCAGTTTGTTTCAAGTACAAATTGTGCTTATATAGCCATTAAGTTATTCTGCAATGTCTATAGAATTGTGTTGGTTCAAATTAGTGTAGGATGAAAGTTACTGAATCAGTTAAAAATTAGTGTTCTGTTATACTGGTCCATTGTATTAAAGTAGGCTAAAATAAAGACTTCTTCAAGCTGAGCTTGGCTCCTGATGATGTCATGGACACCTCCATTCATATCATTTTCCTTGGTACAGTATGAAAGTGGTATCTTGGCAACAGTACAGAAGAGTTGCTTTTTTTGAGGATTTTCCTAACTTTCCAGTCAGATATTTTCTGTAGTCCCCCATCCAGCTGGTCTGCCCCTGCTTAACTTCCAAACCACTGACAGGTGGGAGCTATCTTTCAAATATTCCATAACTAAAAAAAGGTTTTAGATAAGGTGGTACACCTTTCACATCTAAGTTTCTTACTAAGAGAAAACAAAAACTATTATTTTTCAAATGCGAACAGTTACTTAATACCTGATATTGAGTAAATACTTTTTTCTCTTTCCCTAAATTGTGCTGTTTACAGGGAATAGCTATGCCTAGGGCCTAGGCAAATGTGACTCTCACCCTTCATTTTTATTGTAAAGGAGGCAAACGTTAAGTGTTATTTTACTGTAATCGCTAAAATCGTTACTTTGAAAAACTATAAGCTTTTTTAAAAAAGTTTTGGGGCTCCTAACATCCTAACAGAAGCTACTGTAAATCTGGAATTGGTTGTTTTTACTTACTTATTTCTTCTTAGCATCATTTAGGAGTATCTCTACATAAGTGATTAATCCATATTAATCTAGTGAGAAAAATTATTTGGTACTGCATGATTATTTTTGTGCCATCCTCTGGTCTTTCAATAAAGTGATCTTAAACTGTATTTAATTAGATAGATAATTTAGTACAAAGTAAATACTGTATGCTTGTTTACAATATCTCTAAATCATCAGCTAACATTTCCCAAGCATATTCCAAAGAGGTTTTTATTTATGCAATTTAATTATTTCAAATCACTGTGTGGCTTTAATATTCATGAAACATAATATATGGTATAGAAGGCACATAGGAAAGAATATATATTGCTTTAAAACATGGTCCTTATGATTCAAACAATGGTTTGTATTAACCATGGTTGTTGAATAAGCCAGAAGTGGCTGGGCTTACACATTGTGTTGACATAAGATGTGATTTCTTGGTTTTATTTTAGCTTCTTGTGTGGTTTATAAATCATGATTTATGATTTAATATGCATTTGAATTGGCACATCCTTTTAAACTGTAACTTGTATGATAGAACGAAATTAATTTGTCTTAAAGTGATCAAATCTGCTGTAATTTTTAAATGGATGGGCATATTATGCAAAAAGTTGTATTTCTCAATATAGACTCAAAAATTAGAAGAAAAATGTTTGTAAATTATCTTTGACTTCAACATTTTTCATTTATATATCTATGAATGGAACTACTAATGACTTTGTTCAGCATATATTTTTGAGGAGTTTTTCATAAGTGATGTGGGCAAAATAAACCTGTTGCATTTAAACATTTAGCTAACATACAGTTAGCTATTGTATTTTGGGGATCTGGTTAAAAACTGTTAACATACTGGTTCTCTTCTTTTTTGTCCCATACAGTATTCTTCCTCTAAACATCTTGCAAGTTTTGTTTTGAACTGTTCATTATCTTTAGTGTTTATTTTTGTTTGGTCACTTCCACAAAAAATGAAAAAGCATAGTTGCTTTAATATAGCAACAGAGATAAATCAACTTCTTCCATGACAGGAGGAGGATATTATGCAGTGCCATCCACAGTTGCATATCCCTTCTCTGAACTTAGGTGAGAATGGAGTTAAGAGAGCAACAAAAAATAAAGTCTCCTTTGAGTCAAGCCCGGCATCTGGTGACTTCATCTATATAGTTATGTAGTTTTCTTGACAATAATGCAAAGCAGCAAATATCTTTAATTGTAACTAAACAATTATACACACGTTCATACGCATATCATATTTTACATAAACCCTGATTGAGCATGTATTTGTATAGCCTGACATGGTTGAATGAGCCGAAGAGTTCGTATGATGCTACCATCTAAGCAATACATTTTTGTTTCTGTGTATTATTGTATAGAGCTGTTAGTACTGAAAAAACAATATGGGATGTGACAGAAAAGACAGTCAAGGAAATTCCAGTAGTTCAGTATTACCAATAATAATAATAATAATAATAATAATAATAATAATAATAATAATATAAACTTCTAATGTGAGGACAGCAATATAAAAGCCTACTCTGGTCTGGAAGTTACATTCTAAAGTTTATTTTTTTTCCATAAAGTTTTATTAATTTTTCAGAATATATAATTAAAACGCAAAATACAGAATATAGAGCAGATAGAATACAAGTCTAAAAAAGAAACAAGAAAAACTAAAACAGTGCAAGAATAGACAGAAAAACATAAGACAGGTGACTTCCGACTTTCTCCAACACAGATATAAAAGCACATAAAAGTTAACTTCTTGCTATTAATTAAACATTTAGTAACATCATTTCTCTAAAATCAAACCATTTAATCATCAAAACCCAAAATCAGAACTTCATTTTTTTCCGTTACAAGCAAATTGTCCAAAAGCGGCTTCCAAATAGAAACAAATCCAGTTACAGTATTTTCTCTTATCAATGCTGTCAGTTTAGCCATTTGCGCCAGTTCCATTAACTTAATCACCCAATCCTCCATTGAGGGAATTTGTGGATCCTTCTGTCTTTGAGCATATAAGAGTCTTGCTGCTGTTATCATATATACTGTAAGAACAGAGTTCCATGTTGCTTCTCAAACACTTGATCCATCAAACCCAAGAGAAACAGCTCCGGTTTCAATTGTAAGTCCACTTTGAGAATCTTTTGAATAATGATACATATTTGATTCCAATCTAAAAGCCATAGATGATCTCTTTATTTTCAAACTTACTGGATTGTGATCAGAGAAAGTCTTTGATCAACCTTACAAATTTTATTGGCTAAATTATTTGAAATCCGTATCATGTCGATTTTTGAAAAAGATTTATATCTTTCTGAGTAAAAGGTATATTCCCTTGCCGATCCATTTTTGTGTTGACAGGAATATACTAATGCCAAATTGTCTTTTTTTAATTATCCATTCAGTCGTATCCGACCCTTGGCGATTCCATAAGCCATGATTTCCGATCTTGTACAGCTTCTTTCAGTTGCTTTAAATTTTGGCCTGTGTCTGCTTTGATTACATCCAACCAGCGTGTTCTTTGGTGTCCTCATCTAACATATATTAAGTAAAGTAAAGGTTCCCCCCACACATTTGTGCAGTCGTGTCCGACTCTAGGGGCTGGTGCTCATCTCCGTTTGTTAGCCGAAGAGCCAGTGTTGTCTGAAGACGCTTCCATGGTCATGTGCCTGCATGACGCGCGCGGAACGCTGTTACCTACCCACCAAAGTGGTACCTATTCATCTACTTGCATTTGCATGCTTTCGAATTGCTAGGTTGGCAAGAGCTGGGGCAAGTGCGGGAGCTCACTCCGTCACGCGGGGCTAGGGATTCGAACCTCTGAACTTCTGATCTTCCGATCAACAAGCCTGGTGTCTTACCTGCTGAGCCACCACGCCCCTTCTAACATATATTACAAGTCCATTTATCTTCTTCAAACCTGCTGAAATAAATTCCTCTCCCAAATTTTTATTCATCAAATATTTAATATCTTTTTTACTTATATGAGTCTCCTGTAAGCATATCACATCATGGTTTAATTTCTTCAAATAATGAAAAAAAAATTTCTTTTGTGTGGGACATTTGCCCCATTCACGTTCCAAGTAAGGTAAGTGCAAGCCATGATTAAGCAGACATCTCATCAAAGTCCTTAGATGTAGCACCCATGTCTACACCTTGTAGAGCAGATTCTTGGGGTCTAGTTCCAGGTGCAGGTTTCTCATCTACACCCCGATCCAAACTAGATCCATATCTAGCAAGAAAGTCCTTGGCCTTATAGATGGAGGTCAATCTCTTTCAAAACAATTATATCCACATTGTCAATATTTAATCTTGATTCAAAGTGAGTTTGCAAAACCTGGTCTCTTATTTTCGTTCTAGTAAAATGGACCAAAACATCTCTTGGTTTATTATTTACAGCTGCATATCTTGAGTTGATATGAAAAACTTTATCTAATTCCTCCCCCATTCTATCTTCCTCCCAATCCAATAATTTTGCCAAAGCCTGTAGGATTTTTGCAACAATATTCTCCCCCTTCACCTCAGGAACTCCTCTCAGTCTCAGACAAAAATCCATGTCCCTAAGTTCTAACAGAGCCATTTTATCAAGCTCTTTTTCTCTCTCTTGCTCAGTATTATCCATCTTAGTTTCTAACACCTCCACTCGATCCGTTACTTGTTTTACCTCTCCAGCAGTTTTTTCCATTTGATGTTCAATCTTTTTCTCAAAGTCAGAATGTTTACTTTCCATCGTTTTCTCAAAGTCTCCATATTTAATTTCCATCTTTTTCTCAAAGTCAGAATATCTATTTTCCATTTTCTTCTCAAAGGCATCAAAAGATTGTTTAAAGGTATTAGTAATTTCATCACTCATATTTCTCATCAACTCCACATCATCAGAACCAGGAGGTGGTCTCCTAGAAGCCATGATTAATTCCCTCTAGTGGTTAAAATTAGTCAGTACAGCCAAATCTTTTTTTTTTTCTTGTCTAATAAGAACTTTATTCAATTTCAACATATATAGTTAAAATACAATGTAACTGAGATTGTTCAAAAGCAAAAGTCTTGCCACTAGAGGTGTTTACGGGAAGTATCCAATTTACTTGTTAAGAAAAAAGCAATAACACTCACTTTCTCACAATAGCCATGAAAGTTCCAATTCCTACAGGACAGATTTGTTAAATCCCAAAAGGAAACAATAAAAATACTGCCAATTAAATAAAAAAAATATATAGTCCTTTGCTTCTATAAAATAAATCCACAGTTCAGCTTTTGGTTCTTTTTGCCTAAAACGTAAAGTACAAAACCAAGTTCAAATGCTCAACAGTTAAGTTTCAAAAATAATGTAGAAGTTACCAAGAGAAATCTCATCTCTGTGTTGGAAAAAGCCTCTTTTAAACAAAGAAAAGGTAAACAAATTGGTGCATTAAGAAATGGGGTGGTCAGTTTTAAAGTCTGTTTAAATGGCTGCAGCGCGGCTTGGGAAAGGATGACAATCCCACCTCCCAGCTGATCGCTCACCACTCGATCTATAAACTCCGTTTACGATCTTCTGGCTATGACCAGCCGTCCGGAGGACATGGGGTAATTCCTAGGGTTCTCCTTTATCCAGGGAACACTTCTGGGCTCCAGGGAATCCTGCCCGAGCCCTAAAAACGCTGTGCTGCCAGGTCTACTTGTGAAGCTAAATTGCAAAGAGACGCTGTTCAAGCCGCCATTCCCACCGGAAGCCGGAAGGTACATTCTAAAATTTAGAGCATGGGTGTCCAACCTTTTGGCTTCCCTGGGCCACATTGAGTAAAGAGGAATTGTCTTGGGCCACACATAAAATATATAATATAGTTAATGTATATAAGTAATAAAACTTCATTTATTTTTTTATATTTTTTATTATAAAATTTTTAAAAAGAGCAACATAAAACTAGTGGGATATTTGACCTTGTTTTTGTGAAACTAATGCATCAATGAATGCATCTCTTCGATTGGTAATGAATCAGTGTCTGTTTTGATGAAAGTGGTTGCAATTTTCAGTGAGTTCTCAAGTTGCTTGTCAGAAATTTTAATTTTAATTTTACTCTTCGTGTGCTTCATCCTTGAAAATAGTTGCTCACAAGTGTACGTGCTGCCAAAAAGCGATGTCATGAATAAGGCGTGATTGTGAAACGAGGGATATTTTTCTTTGGGAAGATAGGTCTTATAAAAGTCCAGACATGATCAAATTTTTCTTTGAGTTGAATGTCTGATTGCAACTCTATGCATTCCATTTGAAAATTCGGAGGTAATGTAGTTATGTCGACTGAAAATGGAGTCGAAAATATACCAAAATATTGATGATTTTTCCGGAAATCTTGAAACCTGTTCTCAAATTCCTGTATCAAACCGAAAAGCCAGGCTGCATCATTCTCACTGTTCACAGGACTGTGTTTAGACAACGTATCAAAATGTATAAAATTATTTTCCATAACTTGAGCTTGCCATACTTTAAGTTTCATTTCAAACACTGTTATGTTTTGAAACATTGCAGTGATAAGTTGGTTTTCACCTTGAAGACGCATGTTTAACTCATTTAAATGAGTGGTCAAATCCACCAAAAAATGCTAAATCGGTGAGCCATTTTTCATCTTCAAGTTCTGGCACAAATTTTCTTTTTGATTCCATAAATGACTTGATTTCATCTTGCAAATCATAAAATCTTTTCAGCATTTTACCCTGACTTAGCCACCTTACTTCAGAAAAGTAAATGATGTCCCCATAATCAGCATCCATACTTTTAAGGAACTCCTGGAATTGGCGATGATTCAATACCTTGGCCCTTATGAAATTCACTTCTTTGATGACAGTTTGCATGACATCATCCATTTTTAAAGCTTTCGCGCATAAAATTTCTTAATGTAGAATGCAGTGATACTTCATCAAACGTGAGTTGCCGGCGGCACTTGCATCGTCTTCTATCAAATTTTGTAAGTCCCTCACTTTTACCAACCATCGCCGGGGCGCCATCAGTAGATATACCAGATATGTTGACAATGGTTAAAGAAAGTCGCTTTAATGCTATTTTTACTGCTTCGTACAAATCAAGAGATCTAGTTGTTTCTTTTAATGGCACCAAGAAGCCATTTCTTCAGTGACATTATATTCGTTATCAATACCTCTAATAAAAATGGCAAGTTGAGCCGTATCTGTAGCATCAGTACTTTCATCCGTTGCCAAAGCATAAGATTTGAAATTAGCAGCTTTATTCTTCAAACCTCTTTCAATAGATTTTCCTGTTTCTTCAATTCGCCTGGCTATAGTCTGGTGAGACAAACTGATTTTAGAAAAATTGCTTTTTTTATCAGGACAAATTATATCTGCCATGCTTTCCATACATTGCTTAATAAACTCACCATCGGTAAATGGTTTTGATTTTTTTGCAATCAGATTTGCTACCAAATAACTAGCTTTTATAATAGAGTCCTTTTGAGTTGTGACTTTTTTAAAGAAAAATTGTTGAGACGACAGACTTTTTTTCAGTTCCACTAATTTGTCTTTACGACAAATTCCTTGATACGCTTTGAATTTGGCAGCATGTTTTTCCATATAATGCCTTTTCAAATTGTAGTCTTTGAAAACTGACACATTTCCCCTACAAATTAAGCATAGTGCCTTAGTATTTGTCTCGAGAAAAAAGTACTCACCTGTCCATTTTTCCTTGAATACTCCTTCCTTCATCCGTGATTTTGCTTTTTTTCTTTTCTTTTTTGGGTTCTGTTTTCTGTTGAAACGACGTTGAAGCCATGCTGGAATAAATGTATTTAGGAATTTTTTTTTTAAAGAAATAACACAACAAGCCCATCGTAAATTGTTTGGTAGGCAAATAAACAAAGCAAAGTTTAATAATCAAATAAGAAAACTTACATGTCTACTTAATAATAATAACAATATTATTATTAAAGACAAAGGCTGTACCACCGTCATTATGGACAGATCACAATATATACAAAAAGCCAAAGATTTACTTGAGGACAGAGAAACCTACACCCCAGTAAACACCAATCCGATACAGAAACTGGACAACCAGGTCAAAAGAATCCTCAACGACCTAACCAAGAAAGGTCAAATCACTAAAGAAGAACAGAGGCAGATGAAAAGCAGCGGACCCATCGTCCCACACTTCTACGGACGCCCCAAAATACACAAGCCCGACATACCACTCTGTCCAATTGTATCATTACCAGGGACCCCCACATACAACATAGCTAAAGAACTTACAAGAAAACTTGGGCATCTCACAGAGGAGAGCAAATACTCTATCAACTCCCCACTACAGTGCCTCCAGAAAATCAAAGACCTAAAAATAGATGAAGATGAAATTGTGGTGTCATTTGATGTCACTGCACTCTTTACATCCATAGACCAAGCACTAGCGATTGAATCCGTGGCAGCAGTTCTACGTAACACACCTGACCTAACTAGATACACCAAGATCAAAATACCCAGAATCATGGACCTCATCAACCTCTGCCTCACCACTTACTTTCAATTTGATGGACAAATATACCAACAAATCAAAGGAACAGCTATGGGATCACCACTCTCAGGACTCATAGCAGAGATAGTAATGCAACGTCTAGAAAGGATAGCACTCCCACACATACAACCCAAAGTATGGATCCGGTATGTAGTCATTGGCGATCACTCGTAGCCGAGTAAGATTGTCTTCCAAAGGTAAAATTTTAACAGTGGGTTCGTAAGTGGCTATAAAGGCCAATTCTGGATCCGCACAACCTCCCACAATGAGGGCATAGGTTTCCAGGTGGGAGACGGTCATGATGAGGGTTTGCCTGACGTGCCTTCCTTTTAGCTCTTTTCTCCCTTTCGCCCTGTACTCGTGCTTCTTCAAAGTCCATAGCGCCATTAATAAAGGATGACCTCCAATTGAAACGCTCATGAGTTAGGGCTTCCCAGTTCTCAATGCTGATATTACATTTTTTTAAATTAGCTTTGAGAGTATCTTTGAATCTCTTTTGCTGTCCACCAATATTCCGTTTTCCATTCTTAAGTTGGGAGTAAAGTAGCTGCTTTGGAAGATGATGGTCAGGCATTCGAACAACATGACCGGTCCAGCGAAGTTGATGTTGGATGATCATTGTTTCAATGCTGGTGGTTTTCGCTTCTTCTAATACGCTAACATTAGTCCGCCTATCTTCCCAAGTAATTTGCAGAATTTTTCGGAGGCAGCGTTGATGGAATCTTTCAAGAAGTTGGAGGTGGCGTTTGTAGAGGGTCCATGTTTCACAGGCGTACAGAAGGGTTGGTAGTACAATGGCTTTGTAAACAAGCATTTTGGTCTCCCTGTGAATGTCCCGATCCTCAAACACTCTATGCTTCATTCGGGAGAAAGCTACACTCGCAGAGCTCAGGCGATGCTGACACCTTCGTCATAATAAAAAAGGATCAACTGGAGGAAACACATGAAACCATCAACAACATCTTCAAAGGAATAAAATTTAAAAAAGCAGCCATCAACAGACACATAGAGATAAACAACATTTACATACCATTCATAAGAGACAATAGAAAAGCCAGAAGACCAGAACACCACCTTGCCAGCAATCAACAACCAGATAGGCAAAGATTAACATCAAGATTAGCAGCAGAGGAGCAATCAAACAACACAATAGACCCTAATCAAGGAACTATTAACTCAGTCAACCAAGCAGCAAACAACAACCCAATCAAGGTACTACCAAGGAGAGTACAACACCCCCACCAACACAGGCAGGACAAGCCAGGGTATATAAACAGAGAGCAAGTTCCACTCCCTTTTCGCACTGAAGATGTTGCCTAGCCTGGCAATGAAACGTCTGCAAGAAAACAACAAGGTTCAGAGAGCACCATGGACTCCACAGTTCAACCCTGAGCTACAAATATTCTCTTCGATTAATAATAACAATAAACACCTGTTGTCACAGAACATGTGTAGGTAGGTTGAAATATTATATATAACGCCAAGTCGCCACAAGCTGATGTGTGTAGCGGGCAGCATCGGCGTTAGCACTGCACTGCCCCCTCCCCTACACAGCGTTCTGTTATTTCTACCTACACAGTCCGCGCTCGAGCACCGCGCGCTCGAGTCACAAAAAAAATAGCAAAATAATGTTAAGTTTACGATTTTTGGGCAGCCGCATTACTAGCTGTTCAGGGCCGCATGCGGCCCGCGGGCTGGACACGCCTGGTTTAGAGTGTCTACTGTAATAAACCTTCAAAGCATATTGAACTTTTTCTCTTGTAGGTGTATCTCTTTATAGCAGATTGAACTTATTATTGCAACCCAACTGCAAAAATTGTAAGCAAAGGAAAAAGAAAATTGATTCTTTTAGGAATGTAGTTTTGTGTAGGAAAACATACAAATGCAACCTGTACTTTGACATTCTTTCATTTTGTCTCATCTTCAGGCCTGTGAAAAGGTTGGAATGCAAATCCCTCGCTTTTGCTATCATGACAGATTGTCTGTGGCTGGAAATTGCAGGATGTGTCTTGTGGAGATAGAGAAAGCCCCCAAGGTATTAATACAAATATATTTGCTTGAAATTGATGTGTTCTAAATGTTTGAGGTATGTAATTTTTGATATATCTATTACTAGCAGTTGCTTTCTGATATTATGTTAAATGTTGAGTTCATCTGGAATTACTCACAAAAGTTGAATTGCATCTTTTATCCTGTGTTTGCTTAAATTATTCGAAGGTCATTGTGTCAGTGGTAGGATTTTAATGGGCCTTCAATTTAATATTATGACTGAGAAACCCAGTTCCTATGTAGAGAAAGATTCTCAGGAGAGTTAGACATACAGAATACCAACATTTTTCATGTGATGTATGGTTAGGATTAACACCCAGTTGCAAACCTCCCAAACCTAGTCCCCTCTTTTCTTACATGCAGAACATTAGAGTGTTGTAGGTTGCCTTCCCCTGGCATTGCTTCTTACTGACGAAGATCAGATGCTTTTAGAAAGAACATAAGAAAAACAAAAAAGCCATTGCTTTCGTTGTTTCCTTTTTTCCTACACTTTGCTTTTGATGTGACAGTTTTGGTTAACCATTGTATTACCACTCATAGACGTACTCTCATATATATTTGCCTTTAAAATCTGATTGTAACACCTTTTTTTTGTCAGTAGAGTTTGTTAAATTGTGTGTTTTGTTTTTTATTTATAGCTATCCATTTCACAGGCAATCTTCAGTTTTAATGTTAAGAGAATGGGAAATCTTTCTATCTAGTTTCTCTAGAATATTCATGTCCCTCCTACTTTATTCTGCTATTCTTTCTTAAACTAAAAAGTCTTTCATGCTGTAGTTTTTTTTGTCACAGAGGAAATACACCAGATTACTTCATTGTTTTGGTTGCTGTTGTTAAAGCTCTTGAGACTCTACAAAGTCTCTTTGAAGATGGGGTGACCAGAATGTTCAACAATATTCAGATCTGATAGCACAGTGGAGTTGTACAGAATAGTGGCCATAAAGTAAAACATCAGTATGTTAAATTATTGCATAGAATTTAACAGATTGATGCTTACACAATAAAAACATCAGTATGTTAAATTATTGTCATTGTATAAGCATGCATGTTCACAATTGCATTAGTGAAATATCCTTGTAATGGGTTGCAGCCGGTTGCTGCTTGTGCCATGCCAGTCATGAAGGGTTGGAACATTCTGACAAACTCTGAGAAGTCCAGGAAAGCCAGGTAAGCTACCTCTCACTGCATGCAACTCACAGTATAATTCTCTGCTTGCTTACATGGGAGGGCTGTCCTTGTATTTTCTTAATATATTAGAATAATTTCAGAGGGTTGGATCTCTCCCATTTTTTCATTCTCCATTTAAAAAAAAATAATTCAAGTATTTTTAAGAGGAAGAGGACATACTGTTGTTGGCAAATAAATCTATTTGTTTCATATAATTTTCCAGTGTTTTAGTATGTTAGATACCATATTGATATCATTCTTGTTTTCACATGTCGACCTACCACAGAGAAGGTGTAATGGAGTTCTTGTTGGCTAACCATCCATTGGACTGTCCCATCTGTGATCAGGGAGGGGAGTGTGACCTTCAGGTATTGTTTCCTAGGATATTTTTAAAATACTTTTTGGAGAAAACTGTTTCTCAGCCACATGAGTTGGTTTGCTTTTGTTAATTATCTTTAGGATCAGTCAATGATGTTTGGCAGCGATAGGAGCAGATTTCTGGAAAGCAAGCGTGCTGTTGAAGACAAGAATATTGGCCCTCTTGTGAAAACTATCATGACCCGGTGTATACAATGTACACGATGTATCAGGTAACTTCTGTGTACACCAACAGACTACAATATGCTTTATGAATGGGGGGAATACCCACATGTCAGTGTGTCATAACATTATAAGGGTGTTTTACCCCACGCGCGCGCGCACACACACACAAATAAGTAGACTGGTTTTCAGGAAGGCCAGATGAGGCTAAGAAGACCATGTTCATCATTTGTTCAGATGAATAGTGAGGATTGTGTTCCTGTTCCATATTCAGTTACAATCCTTATTAGAACCATTGGCAGACAATGATGTAACATTAACTTGCAAAATTTCTTGACTCATGTGTCCTCATAACACCATGTCACATTGCCACCTGGGACTATTGATTGAATGGCACTTGTACAGAAAAAAAAAAGTTAAGAGTTGTATATAGCAGTCCCTGGGCTTGCAAGGTTTGTTTGTTTGTCCTGGTCCCATTTACATTTTGCAGTTTGTCCCCTAGCATGCTACTCAAAAGCAGGTGGGTTCCTCAGCTAAGAAAAATTATAAATTCCTATCTTATTTGATGATCTCCATCAAATACAGGTAGTCCTTGTTTAGCAACTGCCTCACTTAGCAACTGTTTGCAGTTACAACAGTGATGAAAAAGTAACATTGCAACAAATCCTCACATTATGACCTTCGGAGGTCTCTAAAACAAAGAAAAACTGAAGCAAGATCATAAGCACAGTCATGATTTCACTTAGCGATTGCTTCGCTTAATGACCAAGTTGCTGGTCCCAATTGTGGTCACTAAAGGAGGACTACCTGTATACAGGGAGATAAAAACACATTATTATTTCCATCCTGCAAAGAAAAATTGAACCTGTTTTTCTCCTAAGGAATAGCAAGGCAGAGCAAAAACCAAGTGGAACATGTGTTTTATTTTGAATGTGAAACAAACAAAATTCTCATCTGGAACTTTCCACCAATGCTTCAAATTACCTCCATTTTAACAAAACAAAACTTAAAGCAATTTAAGTGTTACATGTTTCTTGAAATAAAATTTGAAAAGCTTCAAGTGTTTTGGCCATGGGAAACAGTGGGAACACAAAAAAGACTCTTGTTTTCTTCTTTACATCCCAGATCACAAGAATGGAAAGGTTCATGCTGAGCTAGCTTGCAGAAAAATTGACAGAGGGGAAAAAATCCTATTATGGAAGTTTTGCTTCATTTTCTTCATATGCTGCCTTCTTCATTTACATATGAGGAGCCTGATTGACAATCTGCTTCTACTTTGTAGACTTGCTATAAAGCCTGGGTAGCTGGCTTAAACCTGGGCAACAAAGCACTCTGAATTAGGCCTAGAAACCCAGCATTACCTAGTACAGCTAGCATAGAAATGATGTTAGGTTGATTGCTTAGCTTTTGGTTGAAGTTGAAGCTTCTGAACATTTTTGAAAAGCAGCATAACAAAGAACACACCATAGTAGCTTTGATTGGATGTAAGCAGAGTATGAATGATTGTAGAAAAGTGAACTTTTTCTAGTAGGCGTAACTGTCGAATCATCTGGGACTGATAAACTGTCTGTGGTAACCTTCTGTGCCTTATCTGTTTATGCTTGCCTTTACCAGGTTTGCAAGTGAAATTGCAGGGGTTGATGATCTAGGAACCACAGGAAGAGGAAATGAGATGCAAGTTGGCACTTACATTGAAAAAATGTTTATGTCTGAATTATCAGGCAATGTGATTGATATTTGCCCTGTGGGTGCCCTTACCTCCAAGCCTTATGCTTTTACTGCTCGACCCTGGGAAACAAGGCATGTATCTTTGCTGATATTTTAAACATTATATTACATTTATAGTGTTTGTCATTTATTAAATGCCAGATAAAAAGATTAATCTTTGAACCTTGTAACCTCTTTGAATCCAAGTAAATCTGAGCTAATACAAAATGATTTCCTAAGGAGTAGGGATTATCTAGGGAGATTTTCTTAGACCGAGAAGAGCAACATCTGTTAAACTGGAAGAATTTGTACATTATTTGTTATTTCACGACAATATAATTCCTCCTTAATGCCATGTGGTGACATTACTATAACACTGCTCTTACATTAGATGAGCCATCTTGGAAACAAAACACTCATCACTTACTAATTTAGCTCCTTAGGAAACGGCACAGAAGAAAGAGGGAAGAGAAAGGAAGGAGAATTGAGGTAGTAATGAAACAAGGGGCAGCCTTGTGCAAAACTGTGTTTGTCTTGAATACTTCGTATTGCTGACCATTAGTTTCTAGTGAAAAACAAGAGTAGGCATGGGCAACCCCTGTTAATCCATGACCATGGTTGTTGCAAACATAGTAGCATTTGAGTTAAGATCTTTTAATAAAAGTTGATATTACAAATATTTACTAGTTTGTGTGCTTTCTCTTAGGAAGACAGAGTCTATTGATGTTCTTGATGCAGTAGGAAGTAACATTGTGGTAAGCACACGAACTGGAGAAGTGATGAGAATTTTGCCAAGATTACATGAAGATATCAATGAGGAATGGATTTCTGATAAAACAAGGTATATTTATATAATTCATTATCATTTCAGATAAAAATGTATATAGTTTTATTTTTTATAGTATCTTGCTAGAAGTTTGACTGGGTTTTAGAACTATTTCTAAAATGATACTTTCTGTTCGTGCATGGAAATAGCATGAAAATCATTTTTTATAATCCAGATCATGAAATTATTTTTAATCAAAGAAAGATAATGCATGGCTGTTTCTTTGAAATCATTAGAATTTAGCTGTGCTCAATTGGGTTGTTTGTAAAGCGTTTAAAACAATTAATTTTTAAGTTGGAAAAATTTAAGATTATCTTTTTGTGGTGTTTTATCACTTATGCTGGCATGTTGACTATATGTCAGGATGGAGCATCCTGCCAGCGTAGTTATGGGGTGTAGTAGTAGTCTGGCATGCCTGCAGAGCAGTTAGGAAAGTTGATTAAGGTTGTTTAGTCGAACGGCTGACACCAAAGCCAGCCCAAATGGCGCTGTCCGCTTGTTAATGAAGAATTTGTGGCGTGAGAGCATAGGGAGGGGCTGTCACGGAGTGACTTCCCCAATGGGGGGGGGGGCTGGTACGAAGGTGGAGGATGTAAATACCGTTTGGCACGGGCTGGTTCTCATTCTAGTCTTTGCCTTGGAAATGATCACTTGCTGTAATAAAGAACTCTTTCATACCCTTGATGGCTTGTAGCAAGAGTCTCTGAATTAGTAGCTAAAGGATCAGGACCATCACACTATAGATGAAGAAAAACTATTTGTGTTGGTGAAGATGACAGAACTAGCAGAGATGACAAAATTAACATGTTTGATTAGAGAAAGATCAATAACTACATTTATTAGTGACTGGAAACCCCTTATGGACTTTTTGCTGAAAAAATGATTATCCTTGCAGCTGTAAGCATGTATCTTAATAAATTTATTTATTTATTTATTTTTCAATTTCTATCACCGCACCTAAATACGATCCCTGGGGAAGGTAATGGCAACCCACCCCAGTATTCTTGCCATGAAAACTAAATGGATCAGTACAACCAAAGATATGTCGGTATACCATCGGAAGATGGGACTCCCAGGTCGGAAGATGGTCAAAATGCTACTGGGGAGGAACAGAGGATACGTTCAACTAGCCCCAGATGTGATGACGCAGCTAGCTCAAAGCCGAAAGGACGGCTAGCGGCCGACGGTGCTGGTGGTGAACGACGAATCCGATGTTCTAAAGATCAACACACCATAGGAACCTGGAATGTAAGATCTATGAGCCAGGGCAAATTGGATGTGGTTATTGGTGAGATGTCAAGATTAAATATAGACATTTTAGGTGTCAGTGAACTGAAATGGACTGGGATGGGCCACTTCACATCAGATGACCACCAGATCTACTACTGTGGACAAGAGGACCACAGAAGAAATGGAGTAGCCTTCATAATTAATAATAAAGTGGCTAAAGCAGTGCTTGGATACAATCCAAAAAATGATAGAATGATCTCAATTTGAATTCAGGGTAAGCCATTTAACATCACAGTGATCCAAATATATGCCCCAACCACAGATGCTGAAGAAGCAGAAGTAGATCAGTTCTATGAGGATCTGCAGCACCTACTAGATAATACACCAAAAAGAGATGTTATTTTCATTACAGGAGACTGGAATGCTAAGGTGGGTAGTCAGACGACACCTGGAATTACAGGCAAGCATGGTCTGGGAGAACAAAATGAAGCAGGACATAGGCTGATAGAATTTTGCCAAGACAACTCACTGTGCATAACAAACACTCTCTTCCAACAACCTAAAAGACGACTTTATACATGGACTTCACCAGATGGTCGACACCAAAATCAGATTGACTACATCCTTTGCAGCCAAAGGTGGCGGACATCTATACAGTCGGTAAAAACAAGACCTGGAGCTGACTGTAGTTCAGATCACGAACTTCTTATTGCACAATTTAGAATCAGACTAAAGAGAATAGGGAAGACCCACAGATCAGTTAGATATGAGCTCACTAATATTCCTAAGGAATATGCAGTGGAGGTGAAGAATAGATTTAAGGGACTAGATTTAGTAGATAGGGTCCCAGAAGAACTATGGACAGAAGTTCGCAACATTGTTCAGGAGGCGGCAACAAAAAACGTCCCAAAGAAAAAGAAAACCAAGAAGGCAAGATGGCTGTCTGCTGAAACACTGGAAGTAGCCCAAGAAAGAAGGAAAGCAAAAGGCAACAGTGATAGGGGGAGATATGCCCAATTAAATGCAAAATTCCAGAGGTTAGCCAGAAGAGATAAGGAATTATTTTTAAACAAGCAATGTGCGGAAGTGGAAGAAGACAATAGAATAGGAAGGACAAGAGACCTCTTCCAGAAAATTAGAAACATCGGAGGTAAATTCCAGGCAAAAATGGGTATGATCAAAAACAAAGATGGTAAGGACCTAACAGAAGCAGAAGAGATCAAGAAAAGGTGGCAAGAATATACGGAAGATCTGTATAGGAAGGATAATAATATTGGAGATAGCTTTGACGGTGTGGTCAGTGAGTTAGAGCCAGACATCCTGAAGAGTGAGGTTGAATGGGCCTTAAGAAGCATTGCTAATAACAAGGCAGCAGGAGACGATGGTATCCCAGCTGAACTGTTTAAAATCTTGCAAGATGATGCTGTCAAGGTGATGCATGCCATATGCCAGCAAATTTGGAAAACACAAGAATGGCCATCAGATTGGAAAAAATCAACTTATATCCCCATACCAAAAAAGGGAAGCACTAAAGAATGTTCAAACTATCGAACAGTGGCACTTATTTCACATGCCAGTAAGGTAATGCTCAAGATCTTGCAAGGTAGACTGCAGCAATTCATGGAGCGAGAATTGCCAGATGTACAAGCTGGGTTTAGAAAAGGCAGAGGAACTAGAGACCAAATTGCCAATATCCGCTGGATAATGGAGAAAGCCAGGGAATTTCAGAAAAACATCTATTTCTGTTTTATTGACTATTCTAAAGCCTTTGACTGTGTGGATCATAACAAATTGTGGCAAGTTCTTGGTGGTATGGGGATACCAAGTCATCTTGTCTGCCTCCTAAGGAATCTGTATAACGACCAAGTAGCAACGGTAAGAACAGAGCACGGAACAACGGACTGGTTTAAGATTGGGAAAGGAGTACGGCAGGGTTGTATACTCTCACCCTACCTATTCAACCTGTACGCAGAACACATCATGCGACATGCTGGGCTTGAGGAATCCAAGGCTGGAGTTAAAATCGCTGGAAGAAACATTAACAATCTCAGATATGCAGATGATACCACTTTGATGGCTGAAAGCGAGGAGGAGTTGAGGAGCCTTATGACTAAGGTGAAAGAAGAAAGTGCAAAAGCTGGGTTGCAGTTAAACCTCAAAAAAACCAAGATTATGGCAACCAGCTTGATTGATGACTGGCAAATAGAGGGAGAAAAAGTGGAGGCAGTGACAGACTTTGTATTTCTAGGCGCAAAGATTACTGCAGATGCTGACTGCAGCCAGGAAATCAGAAGACGTCTACTTCTTGGGAGGAGAGCAATGGCAAATCTTGATAAAATAGTTAAGAGCAGAGACATCACACTGACAACAAAGGTCCGCATAGTTAAAGCAATGGTATTTCCTGTAGTAACCTATGGCTGCGAGAGCTGGACCATAAGGAAGGCTGAGCGAAGGAAGATAGATGCTTTTGAACTGTGGTGTTGGAGGAAAATTCTGAGAGTGCCTTGGACTGCAAGAAGATCAAACCAGTCCATACTCCAGGAAATCAAGCCAGACTGCTCACTTGAGGGAATGATATTAAAGGCAAAACTGAAGTACTTTGGCCACATAATGAGAAGACAGGATACCCTGGAGAAGAAGCTGATGCTAGGAAAAGTGGAAGGCAAAAGGAAGAGGGGCCGACCAAGAGCAAGATGGATGGATGGTATTCTGGAGGCGACGGACTCAACCATTGGGGAGCTGGGGATGGTGACGGCCGACAGAAAGCTCTGGCGTGGGCTGGTCCATGAAGTCACGAAGAGTCGGAAACGACTGAACGAATAAACAACAACAATCACCGCACCATCTCCCCCAAAGGGGACTCTTTATGGTATCTTTTATTAATGTGCTCTCACATTATACCTAATAAAAAAATGGTGGTTTCATTTTGAATTTGATCCCTAAAATTCTCTGAACAATGCTGTGTATATCTTTCTAATACTTTGGATTTATTTTTAATGTCCCACCACATATGATAGAATGTTCCTTCAGTTTCATGGCATTTCCAGCATTTATTGCTGTATGATTTGTCTATTTTGGCAATTATTGATAGAATTTTATACCATCTGTAAAACATTTTATACCAGTTCTCTCAAATGATAGCTTGGAGTGAATGTTACAGATCTGTTCCTCAGTTCTTCCCATTGCTCTATTGAGACGGTTTCTTTGAAGTTTTGCATCCAATTTATCATATATATTTTTATTGGTTCTGTGTCTGTAACATATCTAAGTAGGAGTTTATATATACATCCTAGTAAGTGGTCTTGATTCTGTATAAGCAGAATCAAATTCTGTCATTTTTCTTAATGTCAAATTTCAAATTCTGTCATTTTTCTTAATGTCTCTTCCTTGTTTTTGAGGTGAGATTTTATTCTTCCAGCAATTTGTAAATACAACAGCCATGGTATATTCTGGCCTTTGCTGAGTAGTTCTTGCTGTGTCTTTAATCTGTTTATGAGGTCTGGGTGGACCATGTTTGCATATCTGATTACACTTTTCCTACTGTAATTGTCTCCAGCATGAAAAGATTATTTTTCTCATGGAGTTCCTTACTTTTATCAAGCTTCATCTTATATGTCCTCTTAGGTTTTTATCCTGTTTTGTGTCCTTATACCATAAGTATCTGTGGAGCCGATTAGCTGGGCCAGCTCCTTCCAGTATTGACATTCTGCTGTTTGGGGATTTAATCCACTCTGTTAACCGTGATAAATAGCTTGCTCTGCGTTAGAGTTTGAAATTTGGAAGAGAAAGGCTGCCTCTATCTTTGACATTTTGTAAAATTTTAAGTTTGACTTTGGGTTTTTTTCCACTCCATATAAGTTTGCTAACAATTTCTTGTCATTCATGTAATTTTTTTCTGGAATTTTCTGGAATAAAAAGATTCATGCTGCTTGCTTTCTTTTTTATTGATATGTTAATTATAAATCCGCTTGATGTTTCTTTTCAGAATATAATCTGTTTGGTCGATGTGTATTATATCTGGAACACATTTTTTTAGGCATTCAGCTAGTATTGTTGCAAGCATTTTATAGTCATTTTTTTCCCTTTAATTTTAGGAATACATTGTACCTGAGCCTCTGTTATTGTGGTTTTAAACAACTAGCAAGCTTTCTGGAGGGAGCTTGCTCTTTCAACCTTCCTTTTGAGTTTCCTTTTCCCCAGTCTTCTCAATTTTGAGAAGCTCCCCTTTTTGAAGTCACAATGACTGGGTAAAACTTGGGATGAGGTTATCGCTTCTTTGAATGTTGAATTTTATTGCATTATGGTCACTATTCTCAGATAGTTGGACTACATATATTTCTCTCACCAACTCACTAAGCGCTGCTTAAGAGTAGGTCTAGTATTGCCCCCTCCCTCATCAGTTCCATGACCAACTGCTCCAGCAGATAGTCATTTATTGTTATTATGGAGAAGAATATTGTGTGCTGAAAGAGTTTACGAAGTTATCAGTGGGATTAGTATTTCAGCTTCAGCTGCTTCCATAATCAGTTTTATCTTTGCTTTTCAGATTTGCTTATGATGGCCTGAAACGTCAGCGACTTATTGAGCCAATGATAAAAAATAAAGAAGGGCTGTTCACTTACGTATCTTGGGAAGAAGCCTTGAGCTGTGTAGCAAGTGCAGTAAGTATATGTGCTTGACAGACTATTTAACACTACTTCTAAATTTTATACACATTTACTTATGAATTCTTATACTTTGGGGAATGCTACTTTCCACACTGCATAAACAAGGAATTGGTTTCTTTGTTTCTTTAATTTAATTTATATGGCCGCCCATCTCACTTGCATGTGACTCTGGGTGGCGTACACAGTTAAAACACAAGTAACAACCATAGTCTTCTACCATTAAAAACAATTAACAGCTACATTTAAAAAATACAATAATAAAAAGACAGAGGGGAGTGCAATCTAACTATATACAGTATAACCATTTAACAGGCTACACACTTCCTTGGGATCCCCAAGCCCAATGGCACACCCAAGTTTTGAGTGCCTTCTGGAAGGCCGGCAGGGTCGGGGCCAATCTCACCTTGGGGGAATGATGTTCCAGAGGGTGGATGCCATGGCAGAAAAGTCTTTCTGGATCCTGCCAAATGAAGCTCCTTGGCCAACGGGATCTGCAACATGCCCCTTCAGCTGGACCTGATGGGACCCATAGATGTAATTGGGGAAAGGCGGTCCCCCAAATAACCTGGCCCCATGCCATGTAGGGCTTTAAAGGCCATTTTGCATTATGTCTTGTGGTTAAGGGGTAATGTAAAAGTATGTGTGCCTCATGGATGTAAAAATCCCCTTTGTCTTACATCTCAGAACAAGTTTGTATTTACCACTGTAATAGATGTACTGTAGCTTTGCAACTGTGTGGTATCTCTGTTTTATGAAAATTATTTGGTTTTCCTAGGAAAAATAACCCTCTAGAATGGCTGTTCTTTTCTTTTAAAAGACAGTGGTGAACTAACCGTTGCTTTGTGGCATTTTGTGTTTTCTGTTGCAGTTTCAAGGCAGTCAAGGTAATGAGGTGGCTGCAATTGCAGGAGGACTGGTGGATGCAGAAGCACTAGTATCGCTCAAGGACTTGCTAAATAGAATTAACTCTGATAATATATGTACTGAAGAGGTTTTCCCTACTGCAGGAGCTGGGTGAGAGATCATAACGAGAGTGGTCACAGTAAAAGAAATGGTAACCTAGTAATCTTGAGAGAGCTTGGCAGGATTAGAAATTTATTTATTTATATTTATTTATTAAATTTCTATTACCGCCCATCTCCCCCAAAAGGGGAACTCTGGGCGGTTTACAATAAAACGAAATTTGGACAGTAAATGAAATTCACGTAGGTTCCTCCAGCCCTTGCCCTTAAAGCAGAGCTTTCCAAACCGTGTGTCGGGACACATTAGTGTGTCGGCTGCAGTGTCTGGGTGTGTTGCGACTGCTGCTGCCTCCGAGCCCTGCCAGGATTCCACACAGGTCCTAGTGCCTGCCTTGTGCCCTGCTGTAAGAGTGTGTCGCGAAATGATGCCCTGCTGCAAGAGTGTGTCGTGAAATGATGCATGTCTAAAAAGTGTGTCACCAACATGAAAAGTTTGGAAAGCTCTGCCTTAAAGGCTTCTGAATGTTCTACATCAAGCATTAAGTTCACAATTCATAATTGGAAGTATATTGTGAAAATTGAAAAACCTTTTCTAGAGGAAAGCAAACACGCTTCTTATTTACTGGCCAATAAGATAAAGAAAAAACTGATATTGGTACTGTGCAGATATAGTAGTTGATAATTGTTACTTTTATGTGTCAAATTAAAGCCGTATTTGAGGTCTTTCCCACTGGAGCTCCATATCACAATTATATTCCTTATGACTGTTTGTGCACTCTGTTATAGAACAGATCTGCGATCTAACTACTTACTTAATACCAAGATTGCAGGCGTGGAAGAGGCAGATTTCCTACTTCTGGTTGGCACCAACCCACGCTTTGAGGCACCATTATTCAATGCAAGGATTAGAAAAAGGTTTGTGGACATGCAATGAAATTGATTTTCTTTCTGTGGATTAGGAAGTATATTGTAAGAGGCCACACCTCTTTTTTTTACCATTTTTATCTTGAACATAAACATGTTCATAGAACCAGAGCTGGAAATAATCCTAGAGGTGTCTAGTCCAACCTCCTGCTTAGTACCAGTCTAGTTCCACTAGAGCATCCAGTATGGACGCTGATTGTGTTTGCCGATATGCCAGTGGTTGACATAAGATACTGACATGTGGTGGTGGTTGTATCATTCTCTCTATATATATATATATAGACATAGACATAGACATAGACATAGACATATGTACAGCCTTCCCAAACTATGTGCCCTCCAGATGTTTTGGCTTCTAGAAATCTTAGCAGTGGCCATACGGTCAGGGAATTCTAGGCCACATCTGGAAGGTGTCTGGATTGGAGGCAGCTGTGCTGATGAACTATATTTTTTAAGCCTGTAATACTAAGGGGGCTTCTTTTAATACAGAAGGGATGCAAATAGGGGTATTTCAAAGATAAAATGCTATTATCTGAATCACCTGTTGCAAAAGGAATGGGCCCCTGTCCAAAGGTCCACTTGTTTCTGCATGTGTGTTGGTACTTAGTTCTCCTTTGGCAGAGGTATCATGCTAAATTACGGAATGTGCTCCCTCAGTCCTTAGGTTCTCTGCTGCTTAGAAGGAATTCAGAAACTTCTGTAGAAACAGCTCAGGCAGAAATGTACAAAAATAAACTCATCCCATGCAGCTTGCCTATATACTATAAGACCTTACATATTTTTGTGCTTACTCCATTTTCAGCTGGCTACATAATGAGCTAAAAGTGGCTCTTGTGGGCAGCCCAGTTGACTTGTCTTACACTTACGATCATCTGGGAGATTCCCCACAGATACTGTTAGACATTGCTTCAGAGAAACATCCATTCAGCAAGGTACATTAAATAAAAAAACCCTCTGGTTTTGTCTCTAACTTTTCTTGAAAATTAGTCTGTTACAATGTCTTCGCTATGGAGTGATTTTTCACTCTCTTGTCTCTCATTTTTTCTAAAAGGTCCTGAGCCAGGCTAAAAAGCCAATGGTAGTGGTGGGCAGTGCTGCACTGCAACGTGGGGATGGAGCAGCTATTCATTCAGCCATTTCTACTATTGCACAAAACATTAGGGCAAAAAGTGGAGTAGATGCTGGCTGGAAAATTATGAACATTCTTCACAGGTTTGTCCAAGCTCATTTTCTATTTTGATTTCTATCTCTTATACTAGAGTCATAAAGATTTGTACCATAGTTCATTTATTTATTTACAATTATTTTTATGCTGCCTACTCAACTGATTTTAAGTGGTTTGCAACTCTAAAACAATAAACATTTCAATAAAAGGAGTTACCAACAAAAACCATAACAGCTTATGTGGCCAAGCCAACAGCTCCCCATTAAAATACTGACCATCTCATATAGTGCTTTCTTCTCTGAAAGCTCTGTAGAAAAGCATGATCGCAATTGCTTTACTAAAAGATAATAGGATAGGGCAGTTCCAGGGGAATGAGGCTGTGATCAAGGTCATCCTTACGTCCTCGGAGGTGTAAGGCCTCATAGTATGGCCTCAGCCTGCACATACCGGGCAGGCAGATTCCATCTACTGTAATGGATATGTTCTCAAAGGTAACAAGGACCCAGCCTTCATCCTGGAAGCAAACCAGCAACCAATGCAACCTCTGTAATATTGGTGTCACTGTGGTGTAGTGCTTTACCTTGGTCAGCAGGTCGGTGGCTATGTTCTGTTCCAGTACTAGTTTCTGAGTCTTCAAGGACAGTTGCCAATGTAGAGCAAATTGGAGAGTGTAACTACGGGATAGTAAAGACCCGAATCTTTGTAGATATAGTCCCTGATTCAGGAAAGGTTTCACCTGGCAAACTAGCAGTGCTATCCAGTGCACTCTTCACCTTAGCCTTCACTTGCTGCTCCTTCAGGGAATACCAGGAGGACTCCCAGATTGTATACCTGCTCCTTCAGAGAGTACCATCCCCTCCAGAGCTAAAGATAAACTTCTGTAATAGTATGTGGGAACGACCCTGAGAGACAGGTGGAAGAGCTTCAGACTAGAGAGTAGTCAGACAAGCAGCAGCTGAGCCCGCAGAAGGAATGAGGGTGTGGAAAACGTCTCAGAAGGGACCCTCTCTAGTTTCTTGGACTGTAAAGGCGAGTGGGGGGAGAAATGTACTTTCAGACTTGCAAGATTCCGTTAATGTAACCTTACAATAAAGTTAGAACTAGTACTTCTGGGTGTGCTTCTTGTCTGGATGACCTCACAAGGCTGACAACTACCCTGGAACCAAATGGCTTCTAAACAAATAGTAGCTCTGTTTGCTAAGGTTCATTTTGAGCCTATTCTGTCTCATCTAGTCCCTCAGTCTCCAGGCACTGGGTCAGGACTTCCTTGTTAACTACAGCCATCTGGTTGAAGTATAAAATAGAATTCTAAAAATGAACAGATTTTTAAAATTGCTGATTTCACATTGGTTTGAACAACTTAGAGTAAATTGAGTAAAGGGCTTAGCTCAAATGTCTAGTAATACACCTGAATATATTCAGAGTGACATAAACTTATTTTCAGAACTGAAGATGGTTGAACTCTAGATATGACACTTTTTATGTTAAACTTTCTCTCCCCACACTTCTAAGTTGTTATTTATTTATTTATTTATTTATTTAATTTATTCCCCGCCCATCTCCCATACAAGGGACTCTGGGCGGGTTACAATAATTACATTCTTGACATGCATTTTTATGTATTAAACTCTATAGAGTCTGGAAAGTATATCATGTAATTATATTAAGCTTTGTCTTTGTAGCTTTCAGGATATTTTATGATTTATACCTTTCAAAATTTTTGAGATACAAAAATCTATTTTGAGAGAAGATAAATACTCAGTTAGAGGGAAAGGACTGAAAGATCCATTAACTCATTTTGCTGTATTTTTTCCCAAGATGCTTCTGCCGAAGGTAGTAAAGCAAACCAGGAATAGGAAGATCTATTCTTTTCAGCAAGACATGGTTCTACAAAATAGGAAGTTGTTCTGAGGACAAAAATGTGTACAACTTATAATCATGTGTAAAGGGTTTAGGGTCTATCAGTCTTTCAGGGTTGAGAATACTGGGTGAAACAATAATCTCTTCTTCTATAGAGTGGCAAGCCAAGTAGCTGCTCTTGACCTAGGTTACAAACCAGGAGTAGATGGAATCAGGAAGAACCCTCCTAAAGTGCTGTATCTCTTAGGGGCTGATGCAGGCTGTATCACCCGGCAAGATTTGCCTAAGAATTGCCTCATCATCTATCAGGGTGAGTAACACTATCTCAGTACCTTACTTTGCATTTGAATTAGCAATAAACTAAATGTGTGCCTGTTGTGCATTCCAAAACTACTATGGATGATAAAAGGTAAAGGTTCCCCCCGCACATTTGTGCAGTCGTGTCCGACTCTAGGGGCCGGTGCTCATCTCCGTTTGTTAGCCGAAGAGCCAGCGTTGTCCGAAGACGCTTCCATGGTCATGTGGCCACATGATGCGTGTGGAACGCTGTTACCTACCCACTGAAGTGGTACCTATTTATCTACTTGCATTTGCATGGTTTCGAATTGCTAGTTTGGCAAGAACTGGAGCTAATGCGGGAGCTCACTCCGCACGCAGGGCTAGGGATTCGAACCTCCGAACTTGCAATCTTCCGATCGACAAGCCTGGCGTCTTACCCGCTGAGCCACCACGCCCCTATCCACATACCCTATGGATGATAGATATATACAAATTATTCCAATCTTAAAATGGTCATTTTAATGTTTTTTGAATGAAACAATGTATATTTCAAAAGTTCTGTTTTGAAAACCTGTTTGTTTCAAGCGGCATAATTGTGAGGGTTCTGACTGTTACAAGCATGGTGATTGGATTTTCATTTACAGTTCTGCTTTTTTTTAAAAATGGGACATACTTAAAAAAAATGTACTAGTACAGCAGTAGAGACCAGTCATGTCACTGCTGCTTTTGGTTTAAAATAGATGGTTGGCTTACAGTGTTGATGGTTGGCTTGTTAGGCTTTGGTGTGATATTGAGCTTCAGGATGAGTATAAAAATGTAAAGATTCTATGTCAGTCTCGACTAATTTGTTGAAATTTGCTATTTATGTGCCCACCTCTGTCTGAACTCTCTGCTGGGGAGAGGGAATTTTTTTGATAAGACTCTAAACAGACTTTTCAGTAGGTACCAGCAGAGCTACATTCCTATTGTTTAAGGCAGAGCTTTTCAAACTGTGTGTCGCGACACAAAAGTGTGTCGCCACACACATTCTGGTGTGTCGCCACACAACCCGGAAGCGCTGATCATCATCAGCGCTTCCGGGTTTTCCTGCGGCGACACACCAACGGAAGCGCACAAAAACCCGAAAGCGGCAGCAGCGCTTCCGGGTTTTTGCGCGCTGCCGCAATGGCGGCACTTCCGGGTTTGGAAAGCCCTGGTTTAAGGATTTATTTTAATGTTTTCAAAAATGTTTTAAAAATCATCAATTCAACCAATTTTTTGTGCAGTCTGGGTAGTAGGTAATACTAAGCATGACTACTATCCACCCACTCCTGTGGCCCCAATATGAAAAACGGGGGAGTGGCAGGTGGTCCTGAGCTCCTGTTGTTTCCGATGATCAGAACGCTCAAGCTGTTTAAATGTTGTTCTGTTGGAACACACCCAACTCAAAACATCCCAGTGAAAGTAGGGCTGTTTTGTTCAGAGATCAAAACAAAACATGTCTTCTTGCACACCTCTGAAATTTTGTTCTGAACTAAAAAAGTTCAAGCCAAATAACTGCTAAAGGTAGAACTAAATTATTACTGAAAGTAATCCAGGAACTGCTGACATGGTAATGTCTATTACAGCGTTTGTTAGACTGTTTCCCTTATCTAAATTGCTAGAATATTTGCATACAGAGACAACTTGTCATGCCAAACTGACCAGTTAATTCTGGCAAGAAAATAATTTGAAACGGCTACATACATATATACATACCAATCATGCTATTCCCTTTTGGGGTGAGCAAAGTTATCAAAACATAGAAAAACAGTGAGAAGTAGTAGGCAAGAGATAAAAGAATAGGAAAGGAAATACAAGTACTCAGCTTTTGTAACAAAATAGGCAGAAGCATAGTCTTATACACAGCTGTGTTAACTTTTATTGACAAATCATCTTTGCAACAGAATTGCAAGCTGCCCACTGCCAGCATTTGCACATTTTAAGCTTTCGTCATACATTTTCCCATCTTTAATAAATATTCTAACCAGGTACACAAATTCATCTACTTGCTCTATTTTTTTGCCATTTACGTAAAACTTGCAGTTGGTCAGTCCATTTTCTCAAGTGTTTACCCAAACACTTCCTTGGTCTTTGGTACATGAATTTTGAGATCCATACTCCTCATTGCATCCTACAGTCTAACATTTCCTGCAAATCATTCTGGATGTCAGCCAGCAACACTGCATAATTGACACGCACATTCACATTCCCAACCAACATACTTCTAATGTATCAACAAACATTACTTAGACATTTATCCATAAAGGTATACCAAGAGGATATCACACATCCTTATCTTGCTACCTGCTCAGTGCTGAATCATTCACAAAGTGTTGCATTTATTTTCACATGTGTTGCATTTATTTTCACATATACAGGTAGTCCTCGACTTACAACCATTTGTTCAGCAACTGTTCGAAGTTGCGACGGGGCTGAATGAATGGTAGTTACGACTGGTCCTTGAAGTTACGGCCATTGCAGCGCCCCCCTTGGTCATGTGATCAAAATTCAGGCGGTTGGCAGCCTGACTGCATTTAGGACTACAGGTTGCGCTTCAACTCCCCCCACCCGCCTGTCTCTTCCCCCATCTCTGCCCTTTTGGCCGCCCGGCATTCCATCCCCACTGCCCCCAACTGACCTTCACTGTCTTTTACCGCTGCTGATGAGGCACTCTGGGCAGAGGCAGCTGCTGGCCCTTTGCGAAGCCTTTGCAAGGCCTTTGCAGAGGCCTCACGAGGTGTCGTGGAGGCCTTACGAAGAGCCAGCAACTGCCTTAGCCAGGCGCACCTCAGCAGCAGGAGGAAGATGGCGGACGTCAGCTGGGGGCGGTGGGGTAGGCGGTGGTGGAGTGTAGGGTGGCCGAAAGGGCAGAGATGGGGGGGAGATAGGCGGGTGGGGGAGTTTAAGCAGAGGTGAGCACGGCAGGGCAAGAGAAGTGTGAGGTCCTTGCTGAACAACCGCAATAGGTACTGGAACTACTGTCGCTAAGTGGCATGGTCACATGATCTGTAGCTTGAATCATGTCAACTGGATTTCTATTTTCTCAGTGGAAACGTTTCGCTCCTTATCCAAGGAGCTTCTTCAGTCTGAGCAAAGTTGGTAAGGGAATCCTAAATATGTTTCTAGGTAGCTGTGTGACCTTACACCTGGGGGCATGGTTATATTGAGATGTTATTTTAAGTCCTTTTATTATCTAAAGGAGGATCGTTAAGATCACCATGCTGCTGTTGAGCTTGTGAAATGGTCTTAATCTTCCTAGGCACAGAAGACAGAGCCGGGAGAAAGATGGGAGAAAGATTGTGCCTGAGGCCCCCACCTCTATTCAAGGAAGGATTTTCCAAGTTGGCATAAATGGATTCCTTGACCCCTCTCTCAAACCAAACTCTCTCACACAGCTACCTAGAAACATATTTAGGATTCCCTTACCAACTTTGCTCAGACTGAAGAAGCTCCTTGGATAAGGAGCGAAACGTTTCCACTAAGAAAATAGAAATCCAGTTGACATGATTCAAGCTACAGACAATTCCACCTGGATGACTGAGAACCTTCATAGACATGGTCACATGATGTTTCACCTAACGACTGCTTTGCTTAGCGATGGAAATTCCAGTCCCAATTAGGGTTGTTAAGCAAGGACTACATGTAAACTGTATCATATAATTTCTCTAAATTATCTTCCCATGCTCATTTCTCAATAACCTTCTATTAGAGCAGTGATGGTGAACCTATGACACGTGTGTCAAAGGTGACACACCACAATGTTTGGGTGACATGCCACCAACACCCAACAACTATTCTCCCTATTTGAGTTACCACAGAAACTGACCATGTGAATCTGATCTGTAAGTGTGCAGTTTATAGTCAATGAGTGCAAAGTAAAGAGAAATTGAAGATAAGAAATACAAAAGCATATAAACTGTAGAAATGCCATGTTAGTCTGTTGTGGCAAAAAATCAGGAGGAGACTGGTAGCACCTTTTTGACTTACAAATCTTATTAAAAGGCATATGTCTCACATGTAACCTGCACCTACATAGCCAACCTGTCCTTCCTTTCCTCCCTCCTCCTGCCTCACCCCAATTTAAATCCTGTATCAGTCTAGCCACGCTATGCATCTGGTAGAGTGAGCTGCAGCTCATGAAAGCTTATGCCTTCTAATAAAATTTGTTAACTCAAAAAGGTGCTATCCAGAGTATATAAAGAGTATCTGGATAAATAGTAGTATATGGCATTAATTTAGAATAAATGGAGCTGTTGGAAATCTGTTGAAACTGGAGAAGATTTGTTGCAGCTTAAAATCCAATGAATTCTTTGGATTCATTTTTATGCAGCACATAATGCACATTTAATATTAAGCTACAGTATAATTAAATATTAAAGACTTAAATTTCAAAAGTGGTGTCTGAAAGGAACCACTCAAGCTTTGCATTACTTGTATTAAAAAAAAGGTTGTAGCTAAAGAAACAAATGGGGTTGCAGAATTAAAAAGCCTAATATAAAGTTCAGTCAAAAATAAGAAGTAACCTCACTGGTGCTGCAATCCTTTTCAGGTCACCATGGTGATATTGGAGCTTCTACGGCTGATGTAATTCTTCCAGGAGCAGCTTATACAGAAAAGGCTGCAACCTATGTAAATACCGAAGGCAGAGCTCAGCAAACCAGAGTAGCAGTGACACCACCTGGCATGGCAAGAGAGGACTGGAAAATTATCCGAGCAATCTCTGAGGTACTATAAATGCCCTAAACATTGGACATTTCCCAAGATCTTGAATTAACCCTTGAGAAACTGAAATTGTTGTATTTGGGAGCTGAAATTATTCTTCCTCTCCCTTTGTCTCTATCAGCTGGCTGGTGTGACCCTCCCTTATGACAACCTTGATCAAGTGAGGAGAAGATTAGAAGAAGTGTCTCCTAACTTGGTCCGATATGATGATGTGGAAGAAGCCAACTACTTTATTCAAGCAAATGAGTTGTCCAAGTTATGTTCCCTTTTACTGTATACCCAATTATCTAGCTATAATATTGTGTCACACTGAAACATGTAATGTACCATGTGACAAGTGGGTAACAACTTTCTCAGGGTGACTGCTCCATTACACCATTTGGCCATAAAAACTTCAAGATAGTTACTTTTCATATAAAAGTTTTATTATAAAAAATACCATTGATCTTTCTGCCTTATATAAAAATGTCCTAGTATTGTACAATAACATGCCAGGTTTAGGAGGTTTGGATTGTATCAAGGAAACCTTATGTAACTATTCTGTGCTTTCCATGACTTTCTCCTGGATTTTCCTTAGAGCTGTTTAAAGAAAAAAATTTCAAAGACTTTTTTTCCTTTCTTCTGTCATATGAAGCATTCCAGTATATAATTGTTTTTTTGTGGTTCAACTTACAGATATCTATTGGGAGACAGAAATTTGCTAATATTTGCCATTCTTTCTTTAAATTATAGATAGTGAATCAGAAACTTCTTGCTGATCCTCTTGTTCCTCCTCAGCTTACAGTTAAAGACTTTTATATGACAGGTAACAGTAGTCCTCCTACATGCATGCAGAATTCCCTGTATATTTAAGTAGCAAACAAAATGTGCTTTGCTGCTACATGCAATATTTGATTACTAAGATAAGTGCTGTTCATTGACCACAGTGACTGGGTTCACACAGTGTGTTAAGCCACAGTTTGTTGAATAACATCAGACTAATATGCCATAATGGCTGGATTTCAGAGCGCACAAATTCAAAACCAAATTATTTCAATTTATGTATAATCTATTCACCAAGTCAGACGTTTAGAATTGTAACACAGATTTTTGTCTTTGCAGATCCAATAAGTAGAGCTTCGCAGACAATGGCTAAATGTGTGAAAGCAGTTACACAAGGCGCCAAAGCAATTGAAGAACCTTCCATTTGCTAAAGAATGAAATCCAGAGTCCACCAGGCACTATTACGAACGACTAATATTTTTAAATAAGACACTGTTGTGTGTGGTCTTTTTTTTTGTTCCTATTTTCTTTATGGAAACAAGTGAAAGTTGTTAAGGCCAATTCTCTAGGATGCATTTGATAATTATGTTCAGCACCATTTACCATACATAGATATTATGTATACTGAGTGTGTACAAACAGGGTGTAAAATTAAAACTATTACGTAACCAAGACTATTTACATGCAGTGTGACTCTTCAATAACTAACATATATATTAAAATCTTCCCAAATAAATCGATAGCAAATTTTCAACATTGAAATTCAAGATAAAAAGCCATCTTCTTGCATTTCAGCGTATTCTTAATTTTTAGTGACATTAGTGGCTTGTGACAATGTGCCACTCAATATATTTAAGATTATTTTAAAATTAAATAATGTAACTTTTATTCAAAGAAAATTTGTCTTAATCCTTTTGATTTTGGGTGTGTGTGTGTGCCTTCAAGTCAGTCTTGACTCCTAGTAATTGCCCAGACTAGTCCCTGCAGTTTTCTTGGCATCAATTTTAGTAGTAGTTTGCCACTGCCTTCTTCCCAGGGCCAAGAGATTGTGACTGGTTTTGTGCCTAAGGCAAGACTAGAACTCAGTCATCTGGTTTCTAGCCTGATGCCTTAACCTATAGCTTTCCAAACTGTGTGTCGCGACACTTTAGTGTGTTGCCAAGCGGCGGCGTGCGCAGCGGCAATGTGCATGGCGGCGGCAGTGACGACGGCAGCGGTGCACCATCAGCGCTTCCGCGTTTTAGCAAGGCCGCCGCCGCGCCCCCCCCCCCCGTGCACTGCAGCTGCTGCCACAGTTGGTGTGTCGCCAACGACGGCACTTTGGAAAGCACTGCCTTAACCGCTACACCAAACCAGCTCTCTCCTTTGAATGGATTCATCTCAAATTCTAAATGCACTAAATAGTGATATAATTACCTAGATCCTTCCAGAAAAACCCAAACTGGTATGATTATGCAATGTATCTATTTTGAAGCAAAAAGGCCCTTCAGAGCTTGAAAGATAGCAGCTGTCTGCAGTTTCTGAAAGCAGCCACCTCTTTTCCCAGGATCACACTACTTTCCTCTGCATTTGCTTTATGCTTCCAGGGAAAGATGAGTTTGGTTTAAGGAACTGCAGACAGGTGCTATGTTTGTGTTCCTGTGAGCTCTGAAGCATCTCCAAACTCAAAATCCTACAACAGTCCTACATAACAGTTCTCAAAGCAAATGTAAGAGCACGCAACAACAAAAAAGCTATCTGTCCAAATATTCTTACCCAGCTTTCATTTATGGCATTTTTTTTTTCAACGTTAGTTATTCTGAAGTAGTTTATAATAGACAAAATAACTGGCATGGAATAGCCTGCTTATCAAATACAATCAGAAGTGGTAGCTTAAAGATTATTTAAGAAACATTTGCTAATTCTACCAGATGTTTTGTTGCTTCATAAATCTTAACTTATATTCTCTCTTCATGCTACCAAGAGAGAAAAGGCTGCAATCCATAGAATTGAATTCTGCACTTTTCTGAAATCTATTATACATTTTGGAAGTCCTTCAATTCCCAGAAGGAGATGAAAATCATCTCACTGATAACAACTTTATTTAAAATACATTAATAGAACATTCTTCTGTTACTCCACTACTATTACCCAATTAACCTAAACCCTTGTGATTATCTTTTCTTATGGACATCTTTAAGGTGAGCTCCCCAAAGTGGATTAAGTTTATTCAGTAAACTACAGCATAGTTAGTCTTCAATACCAATACAAGCTTTTTGCTCTGACCTCTTGATTACATTCATAATTCTTGTGATCTAAAAAATGCAAAAGGGCTCAGACTGAAATCTATACAATTTGTTGGATTGGACCCAGGAAAACCCTATTTCAGATCTGCATTTGTTTATACAGCTCCAGGGAGATTTATCTTTTATTTAGAGGGCTTTTAACTCCAGAGTTTTGAAAAAGAAATCCAAAGCAGGGAACAACCAAAAGCAGTGTATACTATAAAGACTGAAACCAATAATTAAAATCTAAAAATAATAAACAGCTTTTAAACTAAGATACCAAACCAGATTGGAATGCACAGTAGCACCAGAATAACTGAATGCCAGGGTAAACAGGTGCCAGAAGCTTTAAAGTCTTGGTGGTAACAATATATTAGGGATGCACGTATTGCCCTCTCTTAGGTTGTCACATAGGTAATTGTTGACAGATGCAGCATCTTCAAGATTTATACTAGATCTTAGCTGATGGGTGGGTACATAACAGAATATGCATTCTGTTAGATACCCACATCCCAAGCCATAGAGGGCTTTGAATATCTTTACCTTGAACTTTGTTCTGTAATAAAGTGAGAGGCAATGTAGTGCCTTCAGGACCAGATGGAACATGTTTTCTCTTCATAGCAGCATAAAGTCTGAGTTGAGCTTGACTCCCGCTGACTTCATGGATACATCCATGTAGTTTTCTTGGAAACAATGCCTCCCAGGATGCTTTTTTCAACTTTCCAGTGTGGCTCACAGCTCTGGAGCTTCCTGGTAGTCTCCCATCAAAGAATTAACCAGATTTTCAAGATCAGACAAGTTTGGCTAGACGTTTACACCAACATAGCTGCAGCATGTTGCAGTAACTTCAGCTCTCAAGCTAACTTGAGTTTTAGCCACATACACAATGCACTGCAATAGTCAAGTTCTAATTATTTAAGTTCTCCCTTCCAGATACCAACTGTACCTTCAAAGGAGATGGTTTTAGAAGTAATACAAGATAATATGCTTGGTCTTTCAGTGGAAGTACACTCCCATCCAAAGGAGGTAATTTCCCAAATCCCTAGACAAAGAAACTATGAACTGACAATGCTTCTCTCATGGGTGATTTACCTACTCATTGAACTTTTATCACCTCTCAGCTCAACCTACCTCATACATTTATTAAGAGAATATAATCTTGAATGCCTTATACTTAAGAGTGGGATATAAACTGAAATGAATAAAACCAGGGGAGATGCATGCTGCCTTCAACTCCTAGAGTAAAGATAGGATAATAGTGTTATAGGTATGGAGAGACTTCTAACTTAATCTCTGGACGGGCTCTTTGATGCTAAATATTTCTAAAACAGTCCTGATTTCAAGACTACAGTAATAGGGTAACTAAAGTTATGAAAGTCTGAAATGGCAAGTAAGTAGCGGTAGATATCTATCTTCCACATTTCTTCCAAAAGTTTGCATTATTATTTGTGGTTCCAGACAGGTATCGTATGTTCATCTTTATACTGCAGCATTTAGTATGTGTCTGCTGTTTGCCATTCCTCTTTACAGAGGTGTTAAGTTGTAGGCCAGTGTGACAGATTTACCCTTCCCTTCTCACTTACTAAACAATCTCTGGACCAAGGATATGGCCAGTCATAGCCCAGAACAAAATCTACTTGAGTATCTCAAGCTGACTTTCTAAGGTTGTGTTTGCACATTAAGCCACGGTTTAACTGGCTGCAACACACATACCACAACTCATATTGCCAGGTACATACCAAGTCAAACCCAAAGAAATAATACCATAGCTTCATGCAGTATGAACCCAGTCTATGAGATTAGCTGTATGTTAAATAGATATTGACCTAATAAGGTCATTCACTGTATTGATCAATCTGAATGTTCTTCTTAAAAACTACTAACAGCAAACATAAGAGTTCCTTCTGGATCAAGAATCCACTCAAAATCCTGGAACTAAAATCATAAAATACTGATGGCCTTGTCTTGAATAAAACCAAACTCACTTCAGGACTGCCTACCTGATTTTGAAATTAATTGTAAGGTGTCAGAAAGACAAAAGGGGAAACTTCTCCCTTCATTAACCAGATAGAATAGTTTCCTTAGCATACAAATATTCAGCCTTTCACAATACACAATTTGAAAATTAGATAAGCCTTTTTAAAGTTATTAACTAAACAAAAGGTTTTACTGAGGTGACCATATTGGGTAATATCAACAAGATATGATGAACCTAGCCTTTGGAATTATAGATCCCAAAGCTTTTGAAATACTTATTTTTTCTTTTCAATTCCATTCAAATTTAAAAATTTAAATTCAAAATAGCAAAAAATATAGTAAGAAAAATATAAGTTAAAGTATATTACATATTTAATATATTGTAAATTTATATTACAAAAATAAAAATATAAAGCTGTATCTATCTATACAGATACATACCCAAATGTGGAGTTTCAACCAATTCTTCCCTTTTGACTTGAATAGGAAGGTTAAAATCAGGATGTTTCTTGATGACTATTTCTATGGTTCTTGTCTTCAGGTCACAAATTTACAAATGTCAACCAGGATGGTTAGAAATATTTTTAAAAATTGGAACAATAAAATATGCAAGCCAAACGTCTCTTACATTTTTCTGATTGGGAGTGCCTTCCCTGATTTTTCAAAAATTGAGTGGCTTCTCTTTAAAAGTGTGCAAAACATTCTAAGTTGTGCTTGAAAGGCCATTCTGAGTCCTTTTGAAACAAAATATTTTGTTCTGATATACACCAAGGCAGCTGTATGTGTGCCTGTTCTGATACATGTCAAGGTAGCTGGACATGTTTATCCTCTATCCCTCAGAGTGTAAACTCATAGCTAAAACATTTCTACAAACATCAGAATGCATATAGTCATGACCAACATGGAAGACTGGGCCATCACTCACAAATGGCTGATGAGGAATGCTCATCACTTGGGTCATATTCAGAGACAATCCTCTTTCCCCTGAGTGAGTCATACTGGGAAGAGTATGGCTCATGCCACCTGAATGATGCCCATTAGATGGAGACCCAGAGGACTGATTATCTTAATGGTACACCCTGTATTATCTGAGTGATGCACACTGGATTTTCTAGTGACTAGATCATCTGAATGTACCAGACTAAAACTTCTAGTTGCTGCACCACAGCTTCCCATCCTGTGCCCTTTGTACAACCTCAGTTAAGTGGGATTTTGCACTATCCTCCATAGCCCTCCATCCAGTCATTGTCCTGTTTCCATCCCTTCATGCATAGTCAGTGAACAGGTAGCTGCTCCCAACTCCAATTAGGTTGAGACAGCCAGGGTTATGAGGCTACTCACTCCACATACAGCACATGCTACATCATTTGCATGGAGGGAATTCTCTAAAGAGCAAACATCATCCCAGAAAGAAGTATATGATTCTGTGAAACTGGGTAGTAAATAAGCTATTGCTGGGGTTTTTTTTCAAAAATGTTGTTTGCTATGAGAAGTTATTCATTCTGTTGCCTACAAAATAAATCAAGTAAATGTATAGGTACATTTTCTTTTCTTTTTTTTAAACAAACTTTATTAAAAATTTAAAAATACGAACATAAAAAGAAACAAAGATTAAAGTAAATAGAAGAACAAACTAAAGAAAAAGTGAAAGCATCAAAGATGCAAGAAAGAAAAAAAAACTAGGAAGCTAAAAAAAAGAAACAGAAACATAAGAAAAAGAATTGACTCCCGACCTTCTTTGTTACAGATATAGGTATACATTTACATCAAACTCTTACTCTAAATTTACCAAATATTTTCCATTATTTCTACTGTCCATTATTTATCTAATTGTCAAATCCAAGTATCACAATTTCATTTTTTTCAGTTTCATGCAAAAAGTTCCAGGTAGCAATAAAATTTGACAATGTCTTTTCCCTAATCAAGGCTGCCAGTTTTGCCAACTCTGCTAACTCCATCAACTTCACCATCTGTTCTCCATAGTAGGTAATGTCACCTCTTTCCACCTCTGTGCATATAGAAGCCTTGCAGCTATTATCATATATAGAAATAAAGTACCACAAGCTCTTTGTAATTGCTTATCCATCAGTTCCAAACAAAAGTCTCTGGTTTCAGTTGTATATTAGTCTTTAAAATCTTCTAACTAAAATGCATATTTGATCTCAATTTTTTTTTAACTTTCTTACTTTTAACTTTTATCCACCAAAGATGATAAAAAGTCCCCTCTTGTTGTGCACATTTCCAATGTATATTTGAGATCCCTTTATACATTTTTGACTATTTATCTGATGACAAATACAGATAAAATGATACATCATTTAATAGAAATTTTCTTTAAGATTATAGCATAAATTGCAATCCTTTCATCTACATGTTCTCCCACTGTTCCATATACTATGCCCAACATTTTTTGCCCATTTTATCATACACTCTTTAACTTGTTCATCTTCTGTTTCTAACTTCAATACATCTTAGCAATAATATGTTCATCATTTATACAAAGTTCAAATTCAAATTCAGTTTTACCACATTCAAAATCAAACATCTTGTCTACTTTAAATCTTTCGAGTAACTGAGCATATGAAAACCATTGGCAAATATAACCTTCAGATAACAAATCTTCTCTTGATTTTAATCCTTTCTCTTACATAAAATCCTAATTGGAATTTCCTTTAAAATAATTACATCCTCATTATCAATTTTCAGTCTTTTATTAAAATGGCATTGTAAAACTTGATCCCTTGTCTTCTTTCTCACAAAGTGCACTATTATATCTCTGGGCACATGTCTTCCTGCAGCAAAATGAGAGTTAACTCCTTAGGTTTTGTCAATTTCTTCTTCCCATTTTTTCCTCTTCCCATTTTAAAAAAATCTGATAATGCATGTACTACCTTTTTTCTTACATCCTCATCCTGATTTTCTGGAATGGCTCTAAACCTCAGGCAGAACTCCTTTTTCCTAAGTTCCAACAAAGCCACATTATCCATTCCTCTTTCTAATTCCGTATCTCTCACTTCTGATTTATTCTCCATACTTTCCATTCTGTCAGTAACTTGTTTTACTTTTCCAGATATTTGTTGTATATTTCCAGACATTTGATTTATAGAAGCATCCATCTTTTCTAATTTTTCATTGATCTTTTTATTCATCCTATCCATCCTTTCATCCATCTTTTTCTCAAGTCATAAATTTGATATCAAGTGATTGAACCAGTTTAGTGCCAAATTAATCAAACATTGTTTTAAGTGCAGTCACTGAAATTAATTTATCCTCTATCTCCTTTTCATCTCTGTCTGAAGACTGCTCAACTGAACCTTTCAGTTCCTTTGCCCTACGCATTGCCATCCTAAAAGAAGCAGTACTGAAAATAAAAGTAAACAGACAGATCTGTGTCTATTACTTAACCAGCTGTAATTGCCAGCACACGCCTCCAGTCAACTCAAATTACAACTGCTTCTTGTTTTGCAAATCCAGCCAATTGACAGGCTCATGAAAGGCAAACAAAAAACTTTCCCATGAAGTTAGCAATCCAAATAATATAGCTGGAGTTTAATTGAAGCAGGTTCATAAAAAGTTTAAACTTTTTGTTCCAGAAAGAAAAATCAATCTTCCCCTTCCAAAATTAATTTTTACATTCTTTTTGTATTCTTTTTGCAAGTTGTTCACCTTACAAAGCTGATTCTTCTTTTTTAGCTTAATAGTCCCTCCCCCAAATGAGAAAGCACCAAGAGCAATACTTATCTGTAGCAAACGAAGGTCTCTCTTAAATTATAAAATAACTATAATCCAAAAGTGATTAGAAATGGGGCTTGGTAGGTTCTAGAGTCCAAGAAACAGGCTGCACCACAGCTGAGAACAAAGTTGGTTCCCCTGCCTTCCAGGCGCTCAACTCTGAAGACTTCCGAGATTAATTCACAAGTAATCGAATGGGGCGATTTCTTGCTTCCTCCTTGATCCAGAGAGAGTTCATCGCCCGCTAAGTGCCTGACAAACACCTGCCAGAGGTTAATCAAGCTGGAATGCTGTCTTTGAGCTCTTTGAAGGCATTCAAGCTGCCATAGTCCCTGCTGGAAGACCTGTATATTTTCAAAAGACTTCATTATTGATTAGATTGATATGTTGAGCTTTGGTGTATGTGTGCTATTGGATGCGGTTGATGAATTTTCATAATGCATTTAATACCAATTTTGTAGGTTTGTAGAGCCTACAAAATTGCAAATGGTAGTTAGTTTTGACTTTGCTGTTGTAATCTTAATGCTATCCATGCAAGAGTTAAGACGAAACTGCATGATTTGTTTTGCTCACAAACTCAGCAAAGAGCAACATCACAGTTGCTATTGGGCTTGTACGTGTCACCCAGGCAGGCTGCAAAGAAAAGCGTGCTAAAACTTGTGTTTTAACTTTCTGCAATTGCTCCTACTGATTAGTTTTAATGTTTTTAAAAAGCATTTAAATACTCTTGGCCAATTTTTCAGTATGTTGAGTGGCTGGTAGCAGTTAGTATGGGTTTCTATCCCATCTATTCTTATGGCCCTGGGGTTAATAAAATAAGACAATCTAGGGGCCTTCTGAGCATTTAAGCCACTTTGAAGTTTATTCTCTCAGCCAGTCCAGAATCTGAGTAGGGCAGATTTGAAGCAAAACACATTTCCCCTTTTATGCACATAACTTTAAGTTCTCCTTTCTCTTGGCCAAGCAAAAATTGAGCCTCTCCTTTCAACTACAGGCTAGCTTCACCAAATTAAAATATATGAGCTTCATATAGGAAGCTCATGTGGAAAACCTGCACTCAGATCTAGTAATCACTGAGACAGCAGCAATAATTTTTAGCATCTTTATTTTAGACAAAATGTCATGATTATAATAGATGACAGTGTATTTACTACCTATATACAGCACCTAGAAAAGACTAAAATCCTGCCCTTTACTTTGTCCATTGTTAAACCACAGTAGCTTAACATCTGAAAAACATCTGAATTTGTAAATCCTAAAGTTATCCAACATAATTTTATGCTTGACCAATTTTTAGTATAGAGAGAGAAAATAACACATTGAAGGGTTCAATTAAATTAGGATATAACAAACTGTAATAGAAAATCTATAAATTTACAGATTCTAGGCTCTCTTATGTAAAAAGCTTCAATTAGTTATAATACAAAGATAACCAGAACTGTCCATTGCAGCCTCAATCCAGCCATTCTGCAATTCTAAGTCATTTACTTTAGTAGACAGGCCCTTCTAAAGATCAAAGATAGCATACTATCAAGGAAAGCAAGATAATTGCTGCTAAATATTCAGAACTAAAGGTATTGCCAAGATTAGCAGATAATATTGCCAACAGTTGGGAAAAATTACTTAATACTAGATTCACTCTGTTATGTTTACAGTTTAGTAAACTCTAAGTACATGGACATGCAAAAAAGGTTCACAGAAATTAATGGGAATTAAATTAATTATAAACAGATTAGGATTGCAGGGCCCAGATCAAAGAAACTGAGACATCTGAAACATAAATTCAGGACTGACCTAAATCAGACTAGATTATTAAGAGGTGCAATTCATGTCTGTTTAACTAAATTTAACAACATAAATAAGTTAAAACAATTTTAGTTAAACAAAATTATAAAGATAATAGAATTCTTAACTATGCAATCAATATAAAAGTCAATGAGCCATTTTCTAAGTAATTAATACTAAAGATTATAATTTTCTGTTCCCTTGTTCAGTATAGCCTTTTACAGTATCTTTTACATACACATCATTTATTACAGATTCAGCTTCCTATTAGGGTCAAATTTTTCCCCCTGAAAAATAGCAGCTTAATAAGTTTCTCAACTTTGAAAAACATCCAACTTTGTACTTCAGTCAAAACACAGCCCAAATCAAGAAATTTCTACAAGGGTTAACACCCTGTTAAACACTCCAAAATATATTAAAAGTCCAATCAATCCTTAAAAGTTTTTAAAATCAGTTTGATTTCCCCCCTTACACTACTAGAAACACAGCAGTCTGGGAAAAACACATATACTGCATTTACTAGTATTTCACCTTTCTGATTCCTGGTTATCACCTTGTATCCTAAACACCTATCTTTTCACCACGGAAAGTTTGATCCCTTTAGCTTACCTTGAATAAATAAGATCCAGTTCTGTCAAAATAATCCAGTATCAATTTCCTTATTATACAAGAATATGAATCATTCCATGAGAGTTTCCTCAGATTTTAAGAACTACCTCACAGTTTTTATCTCACACATTCAACTTCACCCCAGGGAAATCAGACACTGTCCTGCTTTTATTTTAAAATAATACATGAATAAAAACTTCTTGAAAATAGTCCATTATTTCATTCTAAGTTGCACTTGAGCTTCAAATGAAAATTGTTCCACAAATCACCTTCCCCCCCTCCGGCTGTATCTCTCTTAAAAAGTGTAATTTAACATATCACACTTCATAAAAACGCACTGTACTTTTCTCCCCTTCTCCTCTTCTTCCTCCTCCTCCTCCTCCACCTTCTTCTTTCTCTCTATACTACCTCCAAGATGGTAGGAAAGTTGTTGTTTTGGAGGGCAGAGAAGCCGCTCTCTGGTGTTATGTCCTCTCAGTGCCTGTAGTGGTGCTGTAGGAGGCTGCTCAGCTCTCTTCTTGAGCAGCCCCAACAGCCCTGCCTTCTTTGCTGGAGAATATATTCAGGGATTCCCCTTAATAATCACCTACCCTCTGAGCACTTTGTAGTTTTAAAATAATAAAGAGCTCCCGTTCAAAGCTTTCTTCTAAAAGCAGGAATCTTTCTCCTCTGAGCCAGGGGGGCAGCAACAGCAGCAGCTCCTCAGCACTGAAGCAGCTCCGAGCTCATTCCCCGGTCCCTCTGCTGGGGAGGAAACTCTGGTCTGTCAGCCCAACAGAGGGAAAGGGGGGAGAGGAGAGAGGAGAGAAAAAAAAGCAGCTGGAAAGGTAAGCCAGGCCCGGCCTTCATCCCCGGGCTCACGTAGAGCAGCAGGCGGCGCTATGTGCGCAGGGCGGGCGGCCGAGCGGGGTACGCGAGGCCGGGGATTCGAAGGGGCGCTCTAGGCCTCGAGGGCTTGAGGGGGACTGGTGGGGTTTTGAAAGCCGCGGGGTGCCGCGAAAGGAAAAGGGGGGCGAGGCGGCCTCTAGCTCGTAATGGGGAAGAGGCAGCGGGTCGGACCGTCTTAGGCGGAGCGGGGGCGCTCAACCCAGGGCAGGCCTGTGAGTTCCCCGCCCCCGCAGGGTCCCGCTCCGGCGCCCGGCGGGCCCAAACCGCAGAGATTAATGCGGGTTCAGTCAAAACCCTCCCGACTCCACGTCGCTTTGGGGTTCGGGGGTGGCGCTTAAGTCCGGGAGCGCCGGCCGAGGCCCTGCGCCGGCCGTTGACGGGCGGCTCGGCCGGGGGGGGGGAGCGGAGAGCCGGGGACAGGCAAGGAGGGCGAGGAAGGGGGCTACGCCGGCGATTATTGGGATAAAATATCACGCTAGGCGCTATTTCGGCCGCGTCCAGCTTCTACCGCGGGTGGGTGCGCCCCTGCATGGCTCGGGGAGCGCGTCTCCTGGAGCCCCCGCCGCCGGCCTTTAAAGTTTAATTTGAGGCATCGGAGCCTTCGGTCTTCTTCGAAATCCCCGTTTCTTTTCCTCCCGAGTATTAAAATAAACCTTGTTCTGAAATGAGTGTGGAAATACTCTACGTCCCTTCCTAAATTGCAGAGAGGGGTCTTCTCCGCCTTCTCCACGCCCTATAGCCCATTTCCGTCGCCTCTCCTTCGACAGTCTTAAGGTTAATTCTCATTTAAACTTAGGCTCGTGGAAACTTTCCGAAATGTCCCTGGCACCCGTGATCTGGTTAAAGGTCCTAGGAAGCGGGAGGAAGGGAATTTTGCTACATTGATGTTACAAGGTCCCTGCAGAAATACTCTTGCAGTGTTTTAGGACAGTAGAGCCTTGGTGGGGAGGGGGTGTACAGTGCTGCTACCCACCCAGCTTCCGACGTTTGGATTCTTGTGCAGGATTACTCGATCTTCCCATTTCGGGAGTTTGTAGGTACTGTCACCCACAGTCTAGTGTGTTCATTGAACCCACCTAGTTTTGTGAATGAGTTGTAGGGCAACTCATGATCTATCTCGGGTCGGAGAGGATCTTATGCCAAAGCATTGGATCCAAAATTTCTTCTATGAGCACATGGAGGAGATTGTTGAATTAGTTGTATGGTCGGTGGTTTTGGAAAAAACCCTCAAGAGAAAGTTGGAACGGCAGATCATTCAGATTAGTTTCAAAAATGAACCTGTCATTCCGTCCGGATAGTTGAGTGAGATTGCCTAGACAGAATTCAATCCTTGAGGCAGGACTGTATTCACACAGAAGGCAATAATGACCACGTTTCTGGACCAATTTTAGGAAGAGTTCCTTAAATTTGTCCATCTAACCTAAAATAATTTAGGTGAGGTTTTGGTGGAGATACAAGTAACTATTGATACAGCTCTGTACAGCCAAGAGAATTTTGGGCTTCTTTATCTCAAACTGCAGCTTTTCAAGTTGCACATGAATCAATTTCTGAAATTGAGCTGAGTTGGGATCTGCTATCTGTTGAAAAAGAAAGATTCTTAAGCAAGTGCTTACAGGTTCTTGGGTGATGCGCTGAAAGTAGCTCATTGGATCCCACTTTTGATTTGTGTGCAATATAGAAATTCATTCCATGATGGGAGGAGGTGAAGTTTTATGAAATGTCCAGTGAAAAAATATATTATGGTCAAATTTGCATGATTCCTAGATGAATGCAACACGTTTTCTTTTGTGGCAGAAGTCTAAATTCAACTGTATGCTGTGCAAACCACTCATATAAACATTCTTTTATTAATCAAGTACAGAGTTGTGTCTCAGAATAGGATGCCAACATTTAGAACATTATTTTATTGAATAGAATAACAGCAATTTTGTCACACTTTAAAATGGTAGACTGAAATTGTAGCTTAGATCTTTTAAGTCTATTCAGGATGGGGGCATTTTATTAAAAACTTTTGGACTGCAGAAAAGTGAACTGAAGTCAAGTCTATGCTTTCACAAAATTAACTATATTTAAAGCAAACCTTTTTAACTGAGAAGGAGTCTTTTGTTACAGTTTTTGTCAATTATATAGCATAATTAACATGTAAGGTCTTTTCAGAAATTATTTCTGGCCCAAGAACTTTACAGTCTTTCTCCCTGCTCCATTATAAAAGGTAAACGTTCCTCCTGCACATTTGTGCAGTCGTGTCTGACTCTAGGGGCCGGTGCTCATCTCCATTTGTTAGCTGAAGAGCCAGCGTTGTCCGAAGACGCTTCCACGGTCATGTGGCCACATGACATGCGCAGAACGCTGTTACCTTTTAGCAACTGTATGCATTATCAATTTTCCCCATTCCTATTTTCCAACAATAGAAGGTGCCTCCATTAAAATAAATGGGGTTTGCTCTTAAAATGCATGTTAAGATGTGCTTATAAAAATTTGTTTAAAAAAATGTACTGAACAATGCTTCACACTGTTTAATAATATTTGGTGTTTTATAGCAGACCCTAGGCTTAATAATGTGCTTTTACCTAGATATTTTAACAAATCAGTTCAATTTCTGCAATATCAAAATTTTATTTTTGATTGGGTCTCCTACTCCAGTTTAAGAAAAATAGCTATCAGTTAATTTGCCAAATAGACAAATCAGCAACCTTGGTAGAGTGGAAGGATTTAAGTCAAACTGCAGTGGAGTTTAGTTTCAATCCAGATATAGAGCCCTTCCACACAGCCACTGTTTTTATTCCTCTGACCCTCAGAATCATTTTTACACTGTTGCAATTCTCCTCTCAACCTCCATGTGGGATAAGTACCAATGTCTGTAGCTGACCAATTAGGGGGAATGCAAACATTGGCCTCAGCTGGCACCTTAACCCCATCCTCAGTTTCTGCTGCAGTTTTACTAATTTCTCAGACCACCTAAAGATCAGTTATAAAGAAGCTCTTCTGCTGTAATTCAGAAGGCTGGTGTGAGGATCATAAGGTGGCAGAGGGGAAGAGCTCAATACAGTAGTGGGGTGAAGCAAGAGTTCCCCCCTGCTACCAAGCTTCAGCACTACAGCTGCAAGACTGTATTGGCAGCAGAGCTGGGAATTAATTGGTTCTGCTGCTCAGTAGTGAGAATGGTATGTGATCATACAGGTGTACCAATGATCTGCATGGGGAGTCATATTTAGAGCAGATCCCTTTTGTCAATTTTTTGGGTTCACGAAACTGAAAATGCTCAGAATGTAACCCTGATTTAGCAGCTCATGTAACTGCAGTTGGGGAATTCCTTGAAACAGGGCAACCAAGTAGCAGCACTAATCCTAGTAACATTGTCAGGGCTCTGTCCTAGTACAAAATTGTTAAGGAAAGCTAATTAACTAAAACCAAGGTACCTAATGACAAGATTCTTTCTTTCCTTAAATAGAGTATACTGTAATAATGTTCTGCCAGTCCATCTGATTGCAATAGAATTAAGGTCAGTTATGAACACTTTGATGGTTACTTTACATATTTGTGAGCACTTCAGGTGAATATGATTTAATATTCCCATGCAGGTGCTTGTATTTAACCTGTTACCTTCAACATCTGCCTGTATGGAGAGAATAATTTTTTCAAATATCCACTCCTAATAAGAACTTCATAGAATCAGAAATAATAATGCATTTATGTCATGAATGAGACTGGTTCTCTACTTGACATATGTGGACAGGGGGAGGGGGGTATAATAACTTGATAAAACTTAATTCTGACAGTGCTGACAATAATCTAGCATATACTTCATTATGGGGGTGGGGTCAGAATATTTTGGTTCTAAAACTGTCATTTTTAGAAAGATGGAATTGTGGCAGTTTTGTCTAGATTCTGGATTTTATTTTTTTAATAGCTTGCAGTGTTTAAATATAGAATTGCAGATGATAATGAGAAAAATGCTGCCTGGACTAAATTAACATCTTTCTGATATGTGGGAGTTAGCATTAAGAGCAAGATGATATGAGTCATTTTCATTCTGATCCTAAATTAATGTGGAAATAACTTGTATGGGTTTATGGAACTTATACTAGCTGCACATCCATGCATATGGCTGGGAGTGAACCACATTAAGCACCCTCCTGAGTAAACTTACATGGGATTGAGTTGCAAATGTGCATATAATGAGGCTTTATAATTGATCTAATGTCCATGCAGAAGAGAGAGTTGTACTGATGGTATTGTCTGTAGTGTTCAGTAGCTGTTCTTGAAGCTAAGTCTCTCCTGTGAGCCCAAAAACTAAGGAAAAGCAATTTGCCAATTCATATGCATGAGCTCTTGCTATAGAAGACTATACAAAGAAAACTTGTAAATGGGACGTTATAACTGCTGCGTAGAGGTCCATGGTAATGATATGATAAAATGTTCATTAAATTAATACTATCTGTTGATGCTATGTGATTTTAATATTAATCTTTGCAATGTGAGGTATCATAAGACTTTATCTTAGTAACTTTATTGATCTGAAATGTCTGGTTGCCATTCTACGCATATTTATTAGAGAGTAAGGATTATTGATTTCAGTGAAACTTGCTTCTTAGTAAATGTGGTTAGAATCAAGTTGCCAGAAATGTATTGTAGCATATGTTGTCATATGGTAAAATCTAACGTTACATAACGAAAAGCTAGAACATTCTTTTACTTCTTGTATTCTCCACATTTCCTAAAAAATAAACTTTGGAGTGATCCCCAACTATTCAGAGCTGATTTTGGGAATATGAAGGGGCAGGGTTATGGGGAATTACCCCCTCCTTTGTTCTATTGCTAGAAGCATTTTTTTTCCTCAGTGGGAAAATTGGACTGGATTTTTACTCATTTGTTAGCTTATAAGCAGCCCAATTACAATTCACCTGTCACCCCTGACAGTTTTGATAGTGTTATATTGTATTCATATAAATGCCCTAGAAGGACTGATATTTGTGAAGATGGTAAATAGTGGATCCAACCACATCCCAGATTCTGAGGCAGAATGGGATAATTTAGACCATAGCTTTCCAAACTGTGTGTCGGGACACATTAGTGTGTCGGCTGCAGTGTCTGGGTGTGTCGCGGCTGCTGCTGCCTCTGAGCCTTGCCAGGATTCCACGCAGGTCCTAGTGCCTGCCTTGTGCCTTGCTGCCTCCAAACCTGCTGTGATTCCGCGCAGGTCCTAGTGCCTGCCTTGTGCCCTGCTGTAAGAGTGTGTCGCGAAATGATGCCTTGCTGTAAGAGTGTGTCGCGAAATGATGCATGTCTAAAAAGTGTGTCACCAACATGAAAAGTTTGGAAAGCTCTGATTTAGACCAAGTCCTGAGATCCAGTCAAGCTCTCAGCCTTAACAAAGCTCTGTGTTTTGTGGCACTTCAAATGTCAATGCCACGGCAGCTACAATAAAATAAATAAAAACTCGGTATTTACACTTTCAGGCTGCTTAGAAAACATATTTTAGAAAGTGTCACTCAAAACTGTGCACCAAATTATGTAAAATCCCAATTTCCCCTTATAACTCTTCAGCTTTGCTTAGAAATTTAATTCCAGTGTGTCCTCTCACAAGGGGGAAAAGTTTATAACCACTGACGTTTACCTATGCTCAACAATGAGAGGGTAAATGTCTATTTTTCTGAATCTTTCTCTGGATGTAGGCATTGAGCCTGCTCAGCCTACTTTTGGAGTTACAGTACTTGGGCTCAGACAAGCTGATTCTGAAGCTCTGATCCAGATCGGGTAGTCTCTGCACACTGAAGTTTTTCTTGTTTATGTGCCACTCCATTTCTGAAGGTTCTGAGCAGCTTAAAATAGTTAATGCAGGAACAGAAAGTTAAAAATAGCAAAAAAAAAGTAACATTAATTAACAACCATAAGGATTACTGCAACATTAGAACAAGGATAACGGTATGCTTCATAGATTTATACTAGGGGTGGGCAGCCTGCAGACCTCAAACCAGAACCAGACCCCAGTCCCTATTTTGTAACCCCCAGAGCAATCACAAGTTGCACTGTTGAAATTTTGCAACAAAACCATAATTTTTCAGAGGCGCAATTTTTTTTGGTCTTTTTTTTTTTTAGCAACACAGCCATATCATCCCTTTAACTTGCCCTAAATTCTAAAAAGCTGTTCCCCAGTAACATTGCTGTGTCACAGTTGGTCTTTGGAGGCCTAAAAATAAAGTTTAATGTGTAGTCCTTATCTTTAAAAAAGTGTGATCCACAGTTGAAAAAAAAGGCTCTGATTTACAGCAAAGATAATTACTAAAAATAATCCTTCTTCAAAGGGATCTCCAAATCACCTGTTTACTTGTTTCTATGATAAAGATTCTTTAAGTTGTGAGCATTTTAGGAGCATCTTGTAGAAGATAATTTTGCAACAGTTTTCAGTATAAGAATTGCAAGCACCCATATGGGTCAAAAAATGAGTGCATACTATGTTTCATATATTATGGGATATGTAACAGGTTTCAAAAGGTAGTAAATGATACATTTTGAAATCAACAGGCTGTTTTCAGTAGCCTAGGAAGAGTTTTGTAGTACACTTGATCCTTCTGAGAGAATTCTCATTCAGAGCAAGGGATGCAGGGAATTTGAAAACAGGCTCCATCCTTTACAATACTTTCTTCTTCTTAGACAGAATTAGGTAATGTTTCTAGGTGTAATCAATCCTTTTGTGGGATACAGTTTGCCAAATTTGTATTGATAGATATAGAGGTGGCTGTACAAAGGGAATATTTATGAATGCAGAATGGTAGAAACAAAGATTCATTAATTCCCATCCATAGTATTACTAATTTTTGATAGGTGATGTCTATGTAAACAGCAGACATATTCAACCTATTCCAAATGAAAGAGGTTTGCGATTTTAGGATTTTGTGCGGAAAGGGAGGATTTGCATCTCCCATAGTCACCTTGTAGCTGTGTGAACAATGATGGAAATATGAGGGGGGAAAGTGACTTTCTAAGAGTGAACAAATGGTGGCAGAGTTTGGAGCCTCTTAACATTTTATTTACTTATTCATTGTTTATGTGATTTATATAGCTGCCATCTCACCAAGATGACTCTAGGAGGCGTACAGAAATTAAAACCAAAGGAACAGTTTATGAAATATATGTACAACCCCCCCAACAAACAATCAAGGAGCTGAAAATAAAAACTTTGCCTGTCCTTCCTGTGACAGCTGATATCTGAGGTATCTGAGCGGAGAAGATGGGGGATGGATAAGCATCTTTGGGTAGATGGCAGTTCTTATTCAGCCCCAGAGAAGCTTGTAGAAAACATAGAAGGATATAAGAACACCCTTATTTGAGGAGGATGGGTCCAAGACTATGGCAAAGAGGCTTGCACCTATTGAACAAGGATTGTCTTTGCAGTTGTTGTAAGCGGGCAAGTGGCTAATTGAAATAAGGAAGGCTAGATCCTTGTCAGGTGGGCACAATTGTCATATACCAAAGGAAAAGAGTTACTTAGGTGAAATGGGAGGCCATACAAATTGAATAAATAAATAATAAATAACACATTGTTTATTGTTTATTGTTTCTGTGCTTCAATGAAGGAACATACGAAGAAAGATTTCAGTGATAGCTTGACTGTATAGAAGAAATTGAAAATTAAAAATAGAGTCAAGGTGATAAAAATGAACACAATCAACACTCCTGGAAATGTACAGTATATGAAAAGGCAAGAAACTGAACTGCTTGAAGCAGGAGGTTAGACTTCATAGCCCCCTGCAATTCTAGGATTCTCTGGCAGTAGCAGAGTGAGGCTGGCACTTCCCCTGAGGTGTTTGGGAAAGGTTGACTTTCAAGAATATCAGTTGCTCTCTCAAAACAGTTTCCAGATGGCTATAATGGGATATAAGAGTATTAACTGTCATCAAGAAATGTGAGGGGCTGGGGGGGAAAGTGTTTGCTTGTTTTTACAAAATTGGAGAAAAATTAAAAATTATTGACATTTTCTTTTTAAATGGTACATAAAATGGTTAAGATGCAAAAGAAATAGCTCTCTAGTGCAGAGCTTTCCAAACTGTGTGTCGCGACACAAAAGTGTGTCGCCACACACATTCTGGTGTGTCGCCACACAACCCGGAAGCGCTGATCATCATCAGCGCTTCCGGGTTTTCCCGCGGCGACACACCAACGGCGCCGCACAAAAACCCGAAAGTGGCAGCAGCGCTTCCGGGGTTTTGCGCGGCGACACACCAACGGCAGTTGGTGTGTCGCCGCAGGAAAACTTTGGAAAGCCCTGCTCTAGTGGGAAATATACCAAACCATGAAATAAAGGTGAAAGTGTAGAAAAGCTTTTCTCAATACAGGTAAGTATTCAGTTTCAGAAGTTCTTGAAAATTATATATATATAAAAAAGGAATGGAAGAAGAAGAAGAAGAAACTTCTGGTTACACTTTGTCTTCAGAAAATGAGACTAAGTAGAAAAGATTTGATTCTCACCATTGTTTCTTAGTTTTACCGTGTGTGTATGCATATATATATAAAAAAATTCCAGAAAGCCCAGAATATGTTTTAAAAAAATTAGTGCAATATTTATGGTATTCTTTCTATTCAGTATTAACATTGTAGTTACCTGCTTCTCCTAAACAGGCAAAAATTAAGAGATGCTACATTCTTTAGTGTTCAACAGCTTTAGTTCCCCAAATCTTTTTTTTCCCCTAGAAAAAAATGAAAACTTTCAGTATCTTTCACAGTTTAAAATTTTTTATATTTCTGCTTTTGCAGAAATTATCCTTGACTGTTGGGATCAAGGTGGATGGGCTGTCTCGGTGCTCTTGGGGATGCACTGCATCAGTTAATGCATTAGCAGAGTCTGAACGGCGTGTTGGCGGAGTGGGGCATATTGCTGCTCTGTTTCCTGAAAGCGCTGGCTTAGAGTTCTACCCTCTCTGTGCAGACAGACCTGCTGGGGGTGTTGTAAAATGGCAGTGCAGGACAAGCCTCTGAGAGGCTCCATCTGAGTACTGCAAAGGACTGGTCTTCCTCAGCTAGGGTCTCATCATCAAAATAATTCATAATCTAGGGTGAAGTTGGGAAGCATACACCCCCACCCTCGCAACCCATGTCCTCCAAAATGGTCTGCCTAGGCCTCTGCTGCTTACAAGGAAGAGACAGGGGAATTTCTCATAACTCAGTGCTTACACCAGTTTTGCTTTTTCCTCCATATTGGAACAGACTGGAGCTACCTTCTCACTTCAGTAACCTCCTTGGTTCTCCTGGTTGAAGCTTATTTTGCAGCCCCAAGAGGCAGCATAGGCTGGGATCTGCTGCCCCCATAAAAATATTTCATCCAGTACTCTGCCTCTTCTTTGCCAATCCCTAAGAGTTTTCAGAACTCAGAGTAGTCTCCCCGCCAATAAAAAAGTAAGGCAGGGAGAAAGTACTAAATAATACTGATGTCTCTATTCCTACCTCCACAATGCTCGCTATAAAAAGATTGTTGCTAATTTCCCCAGGGAATTGTAGCAATGTAAAATACATCCCTCTTCTGTATCCATGACTTCATCACATCAGAAGAACAGTGTAAGATGTTTCCTTCCGTTCTTTTTTGCATCACTAAGGCCAGGGTTGCCAAGGCTTCAGCAGTAGTACTAGCCCAATTGCTCCCTCTTCTGCAAAACAACCCTCAGAGCTTGCTCCTCCTGGGCATGTAATAAGGATGTGGGACTTAACTGGGTGTAAGCAGTTACAAGCATCAACCCTTACTCGATCTTTGGGTTCCATATAGGATATAACATGAACTACTAGAGGGGGAATTATGAAGATAAATAACTCTGCATGTTGAATAGACTGAATTGGAATGTAAGTAGGGTCAGAAAGGAATAGAAAACTGAAAGCCTTGGGATTTATTTAATTTAAAATTAAGATTGGATAATTATCTAAAGAAAACCTTAGTAACAATTATTCCACTAATATAATAGAAGAAAGATACAGTGTAAACTTGGAACAAGGGACTGAAACAGCTGAGTAAAATAATAATAAAATGGTTCTCCACACTACCAAGATATTTTCCAACTCTTTCACTGAGAATCTGATCCATTAAAAAAGAGCAGAAACTAGAGATTTGGTGACAAATTGGTCTCTGCAATTAGAATATAAACGTGTCATCTGCTCAGTTCAGCTCCTCCTCCTTTCCCTACCCTTGCTTTTCTGGAAAACTGAAATCTAGAAATGCAGGTATGCAAAGCCTTGTCCCACTTTGAAGCAACCCTGCTTTGCCTTAGACTCTTGCAGATATGTTTGAAGTAGCCTTGTCAACTCAGAATTCATTCAAATTCTGTGCATATTCCTATTACCTACTGTTAGCTTTGCAGATACACATAAATGTTGGTGGTATGATAGTGAAGGAGCAGGATGGTATAATATGATATGCAGTTGTCCCATGCTACTGACTTTCTGACTAGCAGTCAGTACCTCAAAAAGATAGATGAGGAATGCTTCTAATGCTGTTTAAACATCATTTTAAGCAAAGAATACTGTTTTTTTTTAAGTTTTCCTTTTCTTTCTCCTACTTTTTTCCCTTGCTCACATGATTGTGTAAACAAGCCATGCATAGATAGTTTAATATGATGTTTGAACCAGAAGTTACGCTTTATGGTACTCAAGCCAGAACTGTATTACAGGTTTAAACTAGAGTTTGTTGGCTTGTGGATGCCTGTTTCTTTAGGCACAATAAGTCATAATCCTGGCTCTGGGTCCAGTATTCACCTCACCAAACTATCCATGTTTAGTTTGTTTATCTGCTCATGTGAACAAATAGATGATATACACTAACACATGATTATTGACATTATTGGTTCGTAAATCAAGGGTCCTGGCTTAAAGTGATAAGGGAATATGTTTGTTGTCAAACACTTTAAACCTGGAACATCTTTAAAACGTGGGGAAAAAACCTTCCAGATATAATTAATATTGCAGAAGACTTGTTAGTGCAGGCAGCCTAACAGCAAGTAAGGTAAAGGTAAAGGTTCCCCCGCACAGTCGTGTCCGACTCTAGGGGCCGGTGCTCATCTCCGCTTGTTAGCCGAAGAGCCAGCGTTGCCCAAAGATGCTTCCGCGGTCATGTGGCCGGCATGACGCACACGGAATGCTGCTACCTACCCACCGAAGTGGTACCTATTAATCTACTTGCATTTGCATGCTTTTGAATTACTAGGTTGGCAAGAGCTGGGGTGAGTGCGGGAGCTCACTCCGTCACGCGGGGCTAGGGTCTCGAACCTCCGAACTTGCGACCTTCTGATCGACAAGCCTGGTGTCTTAACCGCTGAGCCACCGTGCCCCCTAAGAGCAAGTAACATGAATAAAAATGGAGAATGAAGATCACTGTACAGAAAATACAGTAGATATAATGATTGAGGAAAGAAATCTAGTATATATATTTCCTTTTTCTTTCACATGCTCATGAATTTGTTGTCTCACAAACTACTCATAAGCGGATTTATTCAAAAACTAGCTGCACACTTTTCTTTTTAAATCAAACTACTGTATTTAGATGTAAAATATATGATTAATGTACACACCTTTGTCCTGTGCCTCAAAATTCACTTGTGCAGTTGGGTATTTTATACTTGATTTCAATCAGAAATATATATATTGATTCCTAATGGAGGAAATGAAAGTCATTTAGAGCTAAGAAGAGCTGAGCCATTGCCCCTTGCTCCATTTAGTACCCCATGAAAGTAGTTATTATTTTTTTAAAAAAAGTTTCTGGAAATTGATTTACGCTAATTTGCCTATGGTGCAATCTTCAGGCTATGGATCTGGTAGTCAAAGGGCTGAAGTTCAAGGAGTCTGAAAGTTGTAGTGCATATGGAACTAAGGACCCAAGGCCATTTGCCCATATTTAAATGGAGGAATTCAGTGGAACAAGCTGTCTTTGGAAGATTCATGGTATCTGCCATACATTTTTGCATGTAAAGATTTAGATAACTATTCCCTGATTATTGGCCAGGCTAGTTGGGTCTTGGGAATTAGAGCCCAAAACATTTGGCAAGTATCAAGGTACTTACATCTGAGTAATAATATGATTTGGTTTTATGCCATAAGTGGTGCAGCTCTGTCACATGTATTCTTTGATACATTTTTCCTGTGCTTTTTTCCTTAGACAATCTACTTCATCTTGACTCATCATCATTCCAAGATAGTGGCATCTCTGGGGTTCTCTGCCAATGTTAATATGGTACAGAAGATTTAAAATTAGGTAAATCCTGATATTCATATAGATTAACATCAATAGGTGTTGTGAGCTTCTCCTTTTACATTTTAACTTTTTTGTTGGGGTTTTCTTTCAGCTGATGTTCACAAGAAAAAGAGTCACGTGATGTATGAAGGCAAACATATACACTTTTCTGAGGTTGACAATAAGCCGTTGTGCTCCTACAGCCCCAAACTGTGTAAGCAGAGGCGACTAAATGGCTACGCCTTCTGTATCAGGCATGTTCTGGAGGATAAGACCGCCCCTTTCAAGCAATGTGAATACGTGGCGAAATACAATAGCCAACGCTGCACCAACCCCATCCCTAAATCTGAGGACCGTAGGTAAGTGACAGCAGCATAACTAAAAGAAAAACAAAAAGATAAGGTAAGTATTGGAAGCTATATAAATCTGCGAATGATGAGTGATATAAGTGATCGGCCACTTGTGAATTTTATTTATTTATTTACAGAACTTATATGGCGCCTATCTCACACAGGTCTCTAGGAGGCTCACAACAATCCATTAAAATATGGCTAAAACCAAAAGTACCCTTCCCCCCAGGCGCCAGACGAAACATCCTCACAGCTCAACCCCCATCCTACCCCTATGCTTGGGGGAAGAGCTGAATACAACAACCTTAGCTTCCATTTTAGCTGGAGGAATAGAATAAGAAAAAAAAATCTATCTGTTGGGAAGATAGTTGAATATCACGAAGATTAGACTAGGTATAAGCAAAAAGTCTTCTCGGTAAACACGCAAACTTATTATTTTTGAATGTACGCATGCAACCATGAAATCTAGTATATTTTCACAAAAGCTGAGTATCCATGTACACAAAATGCTGTGTTTAAAAAACAGCAAAAAGAAAAATAAACAGGCATGTTACAGTCTAAAGCACCAGCAATATAAAGCACCTTTTTATTTCCAATAAGGCCTCTAGATGTCATATAGGCCTTCTTAGGAAATTAAAAATGGTGGGAGGCTGTAACACAGTACTTTGCTTTGGCAGCCTTTTTCTGAATAGGCAAGTTCCCTCATGACTGTCACTTTATGAATATAAACACAGTGTGCTATAATATTATTAGGTGTGCCTGTAGGACCCCTTGGACCATAATTGCTTCTGTTCTAATTTTCTGAACCATTTATTATTTTCCTCTTTTGAAGACTTTTTGGCTTATCCAAAGGCCTGTTAGTTCTGCTTTCAAGTGGCTAAATACACTAATAGTGAGACATGACTTTAAATAATGTATATTTTCCAAAAATATAAACATTTCTGGAATTCCTTCATGAGGAAAATGCACTTTAAATTCTAGCCCAATAATATTTGAAATACATACGTTTATGTATGTAAACATAGAGTGAGAATGAAAGGATTAATTAATAAATTAATGATGGACAACTTGAAGTTGTAGTTGTTCCCCACTACAGCGTGAGCAGCAAACTTACAGTGGTCTCCTTTTCAAGATACAGGTAGTCTTCATTTAGCAGCTGACTTGTTTAGCCACTGTTTGCAGTTACAATGGTAATGAAAAAGTAACTTTGCGACCAGTCCTCGCATTTATGACCTTTGCAGGTCTGTGAAACAAAGGAAAGCTGAAGTAAGATCATAAGCACAGTCGCAGTTTTACTTAGTGTCTGCTTCGCTTAATGACCAAGTTGCCGATCCTAATTGGAGTCACTAAACAAGGACTACCTGTAAATGGATAGCACTGAATAAAATTGCCTCATTCTAGCTCTTCACTGCAGTGCAGGTAGCTTAGATGTTAATATGGATACATGCAACTGCTGTGACCCTCCCTTACCTCTTCTCCCAAGTTCTTGTATTTTCCTTCTCTGCGGCCTGCAGACCTTAACGTGGTGTCACTGAAAGGACAGAAGTGAAAGGGGGGTCAGGAGACTTTCTTTAACTTGTTTATCAGTCTTATTCCAAGTACATAGGGTAGATTATAGTACAGATCTGGTTTCTTCTCAAACAAACAGAACAAAACTTTGCTCTGCCATTTCAACAGACAGTGATAATTACTGCAGTTGGAGAAGTTTGTACCACAAAGAAGATTTTGCAGCAGTGCCACTAAACTTTATATATTTGTAAATAACCCAGCCATTCTATTAGCAGTATTCAAAATAATATGTGTCCTTAATTCTACATATCTAAGAAAATAATCTGAGACTCATCCTGTACATTCTTACATACACTTGCATTACAAATATTTTCTAACCTTCATAGATTTAAAATATTTGGCTGAGGCCTGATAAGATGTTTTTAGCTAAAGAGGTAACTGCTAAAATAATTGGGTATAAGAATGCTCTGTTGTGGCTTTCAAGATAAAAACCTGTCCTGTGTATTCTTTGCTACATATTGCAAGTAGGAAGACTAATAAAATGTGTGAAACATTACATCATCGTAATGGAAAACAGAATGCCAGAAAGTAAGGAATACAAATTACTAAGGCAAACTGTTGGAGATACTTATATGTAGAAATGAATAGAAATCTGATTCTCCTCAAGTTACTTTTTAGATATCTATCTATCTATGCAAGGCATATATCAAACTTCTGCAGTTAAGGAAAGTGAAATTCTGCAACACCTCAGTGAGCATCACATCATTCTCAATATTTACTTTGAGGATGTACATTATTTTTAAAAAAGAAATCAAAATCAAACTCTGCATTAGTCAAAACTAATTTTAAAAGCAGTGTTCTATTTACTGTATCTCTCTCTCTCTCTCTCTCTCTCTCTCTCTCTCTCTCTCTCTCTCTCTCTGTATTATTTGCACGGGGCTGGGTCCAAATTCTGGATAGCATGACTGAAAATGTTCTACTTATATAGCAATTCACCCCATAGCCAATGGCAGGTGAAAACTGAGAAGGACCTTTCAAGTGGAATAGAAGCTCATATTATATAGGTATGGTTAGAAAAAATAATTTGGAAAATAATTATGTGCCATCAAGTTGGTGTTGACTCTTAGCGACCATATAGATACATTCTCTCCAGGAAGATCTGACCCCAGCCTGGTCCTTCAGGTCTTCCAACAATGCACCCATCGCCTCTGTAATTGAGTCCATCCATTTTACTTCTGCTCATCCTCTTCTTCTCTTTCCTTCCACCTTTCCCAGCATTATAGACTTCTCCAGAAAGCTAGGTCTTTGCATAATTAATCCAAAGTATGATCATTTGAGCCTGGTCATTTATTCCTTGAGAGAGAAATCTGAGTTGATTTGTTCAGTGATCCATTTGTTTGTTTTTTTGGCTGTCCATGGTATTGTCAGGAGTCTTCTCCAACTTCAAGGTTCAAAAAGTGTCAATACTCTTTCTATCCTGATCCTTCAAAGTCCAACTTTCACTGCCATAGAGTGTCATAGGGAAAACCATTGCCAACATGGTTCTGATCTCTGTAGGTATAGACCAGGCCTGCACCATGCACAACGTATAGAGTGGAAAAGGCCACATTGATAAATTAAAAATAATTGCAGGCTGCATAGGAATAGCTGGTGGGTCGATCAGCTGTTCAGTGGCTAGCACAGTAGCAGCAGCAGCAATGGAGCTGGTGGCCTTGGTGAGGCCTAAAGTGTTGGAGGCACTTGGCAGCATGTCTTTTGTAGCGGGCGGCAGTGTTTGGTGATGGCAAATTTATTGACTTTCTAAAAAATGCTGGTGGGCCGCACAAGGCTGCTTGGCAGGCCGCATGTGGCCCATGAGCCATATGTTGTGCAGGCCTGGTACAGACACATTCTGGCATCTGAATATCTTTTCCAAGGCCTTCACGGCTATTCTACCAAGTGCTATTATGCAACATATTTCTGGACTGCTGTTTCCTTTACTGTTGCTAGTTACTCCTAAAAAGAGAAGCTATCCATCATGTCAGTATTTTCATTGTCAGTTCTAAGGCTGGTTGCTGTACCTGTTGTCATTAATTTGGTCGTCTTTATATTTAATTTTAGGCCTATTTTTTCACTTGATTTTCATTACAAGAGCTGGCATCTCCTTTGCACTTTCAGCTATCAGTAGTGTCATCAGCTAGTGCAAGTTATTGATCTTTCTTCCTCCAGTTTTAAATCCATGCTCATCTTCTAATATAGCTTCCCTCAATATATATTCCACATATAGGTTGAAGCACATACTGACATCTTTTTGGTATTCTTTGGCTTCCTCAATTTTCCAGGATGTGTCGGCAATAATGTCTTGTGTTTCTCAGCTTTTCCTAAGGCCAGCTTGAACATTTGGCATCTCCCTTTCCATGTAGGGCTCTAATCTGTGTTGGATGATCCTAAGCATTATTTTGCCAGTGTGTAAAATTAAAGGTTTTTTTTTACAATAGTTTGCACACACTGTTAAGTCTCCTTTCTTTTGTATTGACAGGTAGATTGACCTCTTCCAATCTGTTGGTCACTGTGTCATTCTCCAAATTTGCTGGCATAGCTTGGTTGGAACCTTTACTGTTGTTCTTCTGTTGCTTGCCCTATATTGGTAGTTATTCCGTCAAAACCTTCTGACTTGGTAATGACCAGAGTGCTGATCTGACTTCATCTTCTGGTACTAGAGATTTTTGTAAGCAGGGAATATCTTCTAAATTGCCTTGGACATTGGTACTATACAGAATTTCAGTATAGTCCTTCCATTTTTCTTTGATCTTCTTTGAATCAGTTACTATCTGTCTATAGATGTTCCTTAGCATACTAGTTCAGGGTTGGAACCTCCTTCTGAGTTCAGTTTGGGAACTGCAGTTGATAAAAAGTCAGCTGTTATAATAGTGGCTGAAGCTGGTAGCTGCCGATTCTATTCAATTAGTTACTAGTTTGTATGTGGTATTAGGGAGCCTAGGGCCCCAAGTGTATTGAGCCGATATCATGGTTGTATTATTTGTTGTGTTGTGTTGGTTGGTTTTTATCTTGGCTGTTGTATATGTTATTTATTAGTTTGTTATAATGTTTTTATATTGTTTTAAAACATTGTTAGCCACCCAGAATCATGTATTTGAGATGGGCAGCCTATAAATTGATTGATTGATTGATTGATTGAATGAATGAATGAATGAATGAATGAATGAATGAATGAAGCAATCAAAACCTTGAATTAGCTATAGAAACAAATTAATAACAGTATTGGAAATAATATGGTTCAAGCTACCAGCAGAAGATCACAATTACATTTTGTACGACCTGGTTTGGAACTAGCAGACATTTCTAAACTACCTGTAAAATGAATTGTAATCATATAACTGGAATGACTGTAATGTGAATGAATGAGCATTCGTTGGAGCCTCCAGTAAAGGCTGCAGCTATCCTATCTGGAAAAAGATGTTTCTGGCCACCATTGCCATTTGATTATTCAAGAGTACATCCTAATGAAAATCCGCTGTTTCAAGGGACAGTCAGTTCTGTTCAAATTTAAAACATTATTTTTTCCCAAGAAGTCTTAAATTATATGTTCCAGACTACGTTTTCACCATAGTGTTTCTGAAAACCAGGAAGAGCAGGAAAATTATGTTTCTGTGATTAGTGTTGTAATTGCCTAAATGTAGTAGAAGTGTCATTGAATCTACTTCTGAAGTTAAGCCTTCCAAGACAATGTCTGAAGTCCAAACAAAACTGCAGAGCGTTTGGGTGTGTGTGTGTGTGTATGTGTGTCTGTCTGGTTACGGTGTCTTGACACCTGGGTTATCCTGATTCATTTGGCTCCACTAGCAGAATATTGTAGCAGGAAACTTTGTACTGGAGAACAAAAATGATTTTAGACTTTATACTTCCTGCTTGGCTTGCTTACAGTGCTGCTAGTGGCTGTTTATTATTTCATGGAATACTGACGACAGGCCTCTTGAGGACAGGGTCCTGAAATCAATGGCCTGAATTTTGCTGAGAACTGAAAATGATGTGAATCTGGTACTCTGTCATCATCATAATTGCATCTCGCCATCTAAGGAGCTTAGGGCAGCATACATTATTCTTCCACTTCTTTTGTATCATCACAACAGCTCTGTGAGGATGGTTAATTTATAAAAAATGAGTGGCGCAAGATTGCCTGGTAGATTTCATTGTGAGTAGGGGGGCTGAGCTCACCTTGCTCCTAGTTTCATATTGTTTGTAACAAACAACAACATATTGCACATTTTTGTCTTGGAATTGGTAAAGCTGAAATGATAGACTTTTCTGTTCTTAAAACTATTTTCTGTAACTTGGGCTATTAAATTAGACAGTTTTTACACTTTTCTACATTTCAAGCATAAGACTGGAGTGTTGGAGAAGTAAGCTTCCACAAAATGTGTTAATTCTAACACAGCTATTTTTATTAGGATATGAAAAAGATCATCTTGAAAGATTTCTGTTATGCTTAAATTGTCACTCCCATCTTCCCTTACAAATGGGCATCATTTAAATGCAGGTTATAATTGCAAATGTTCTGATCTCTGGATATGATAAGGGTTCCTGTAAAATGTTTATTGTAATTCATGTTTTGCTTCCATTTTTGAAGAGTTGAGGAGCGTAAGAGTTTATGTGTCCTTCACTGAGTCTTCCCACAAATATAAATAGAAAAAAAAATTGTTTTTCTCAGTTGAGGTTTGACTGACAAATTGTTGATGATAAGCTTTTCCTTCCTGATTTTTCCAGGCATAAATATTGGGAGAAAAATATATTTTTTCTGCTTTTGATTCTCAAAGGTATTGCAACAGTCACCTACAAGTTCTTGGCTTTTTACCGAAAAAGGAGAGGAAGAAAAAGAACGATCCAACAGAAGAGGTAAAAGTTCGGCACCAGATGGATTCAATAGCCTTCAGCCTGACAGTTCCTCCACTGGCCTTGAAGATGCCTAATGGCCTGGATGGGATGTCCCTCTCTCCACCAGGGGCCCGGCTTCCTCTCCACTACTTGGAAGCAGAATTGGAAGACCCCTTTGCTTTCAATGAGGAAGATGAAGATCTCAAGAAAGGGACGGCTGTGAAGAAAAAGTTGCAGAGTAAATTAGCCCAAAACCATCAACGCCAGAGAGAAACTGAGATTCTGAAAGTTCGCCAAGAGCACTTTAGCCCCCTTCCTGCACCTTTGGAGCAGCAGCAGCAGCAGCCGCCGCCGCCTTTGCAACCACAGCAACATGCCCATCTCTCACCTATACCAACGTCTTTAAAGCCAGCAGTGCTCCCACAGGGCTTAGTCTGCAAGTCACCTCAACCTCAGAATACCAGCCTACCAATGCAGGGAGTGGCGCCCACCACACATTCTATAGCACAAGCTAGGCAGTCCAACAAAAGACCTCTGCCTCTCTTGCACCCTACTAAAGTTCATGCCCCAGACCCACCCAGGGCTGACAGGATCCTAATGAAAGCCACAGCCGCCTCCCCATACTCATTCTGTAGGAGCCGGTTACAGAGACTGGTGAAACTGTGCACTCAAAAACAGCAGCTGGATGCTGATCTCTTTCCACATTTAGGTAAGTACAGAAGTATATCTGCATTTTCATTGGGTGTAAACAGATTGTAATTGTATGCTAATAAAATAATTGGAAGAGCACCGGGTCTTTTCATCTGCATCTATTTATTAGAAAGAGTAAGGTAATCCATAAATGAATGTCTCAGTATGCTTCCTCAGGGTATACAGTGTACTCATTACCATTTTATATCTGGAAAAGTCAGAAATATGTATCTTCTGTACTGGCAAAAGAGATTCAGGGGCATTTGAACGTAGTTGAGGATGCTCATGTTCTTTCACCCTTTTCAGGGTTGGACTGGTCTGAAGACAGTGGAGAAGAACTGGAAGAATTAGACCAAACCTCACCATACCAGGTTGCGTGGTCTATCCGGGAAGCCCTCAGATATGAAAGGAATGAGTAAGTACATGAATAAGAGCAAAAAACTAAAAAAGTACAAAATAAAATCTGGCTTTTAGATGCACGTTCTTATGTAGAATGTAGACACCAGTGAAGAAGATGATTAAACTGATTTTGGAAGTCCTAAGCATAGCACTCCCATTAGTTCTGATTCTATCTGACACTTAGACATATTTGAGGTGTAAAGCCTCAATATAACTGACCATTCAGAAGGATGTTGTATGTTAAATTTCATTGTCTGTTAATCCTGAATTTTCATAATTTGTATAATTACATAGTTGATGTAACTGGCATCATTTACAGTAAAACCTTGAATTAACAAAAAAAAAAAAAAACCCGTCAGTTTAGTGGACATTAAATGAGATCTGAATGAAAAATTTCTCTGCTGTATTCATAGTTCGTTACATCGAGGTTGTTAAATGTTTTACTACGAAAAGGTTAGTCTTTGTTCAGCAAAAAGCATGAAAAATATTGTTTCTGAATTTCTTGTACTTTGATGGAAATGAATCTTTCAATAATATAATTTACTGAGCAGGTGGATATCATCTGCAAAATTTGCAAAAAACTGATTTGAATAATGCAGAAACGTGTGATCAGAATCACTGAATCCTAGAATTGGAAGTGGCTTTTTAGGTCTTTGTGTCCAACTCTGATCAGTGCAAAGGTCCAAATTAGAACTTTCCTGGTAGATGGGTGTCCAACCTCTACTTGGACACCTCCAGTGAAGGGGAGTCCACCAGTTCTTTGGGTAATTGATTCCACTGTCAAATTGGTTTCACAGCTAGGAAGGATTTTTTTTTAGTTTATCCACTTTTATTTTATTTTTTACATGTATATGTATGCTGCCTACTCCCAGGATTTTAGGTGCCGTATGGTCAAAAACATACAAAGTGGTGTAAAAACCTAAGCAATCTCAGATTGGTAATTAAGCAACTAACCCATATTGTTTTCCATCCTATGTGAGGCTCCAGGGCCCTGTGGAAAAACCCATTTTTTACTGCTTTCCTGACATTCAACATTTAATCAAAACAACAAAACATAGCTTTCTTCTCCTTGTAATTTTTATCATTGCTTGAGGTTTTGGTCTGTTCCTCTTTCAGGAGTACTGATATGAAAATCATTCCTAGGAGTAACTGCAGAGACAGAATTCCTGGGTGCATGGTATTACAAATCAGCAAGGCTGTTACATAAGAACAAATGTTTGTAAAAACCTCTGCCAATGGATTGTTGTGTTGGAGGTGCTGTTGGAAAAGATGAGCAAAAGGGTGGGAGATAGAACTGGAAATGATCTTTTTGGCATTTATCTATTTACAGCAATTTATACCCTGCCCACTCCTCCAACAGACTCTGGGATAGGTCACGTAAAATTTCAATTATAATTAAAACAATTAATTAAATTTCTTTGATTAAAAATCATAATCCAGAGATAAAGAATAATGTACCCACCTAATACACCTCAGCCTCAGATGCTCTTCAGAAAAGCCAGGTCTTCGCTGCTTTTCAAAATATTAAAAGGGGTGCGGGTGAGGCTTGAGAGGTATCCAGGTTACAGGTGTAGGTTGCTCCAGAGGAACAGAACTAACCCCCAAAAAGCCTGTTCCAGGTTCCCATTGCTCAGCATCTCACAGAGAGTGTACTTACAGCATACCCCTTTGGCTGATTGAACAAGACAGGGAGATGCTGTTTGAAGAAGGTGGTCCCATGGGTAAGGCATTTAGATCTTTCTAGGACCAACAATTTGAATTATAGTCAGAAACCTATTGGCAACCAATGTAGTGTCTGTCATAAAGGTATCACACTGCTGAAACAGTTCTTACCCATGAGGGCTGCTGCATTCTGTACTATCTGCAGATTCTGGTTAGTTTGGAAAGGCAGTCCCAAGTACAGTGCAGGGCCTCTCACTCCAAAAAATGCAATGGCTAGAAAATAAGTTAAAATCAAGCAAAGTCTCCCCTGGCCATCAAACTCCACGGCTTGATCTAATAGGAGCTGTGTTACAGACCTGCTCTTTCAGGTGGAGTTCAATCCTGTCTAGAGCCAGTGCAGGGACAATAAGCACACCAACAGGATTCAATGTCAGCTTGTTTTGTCCCATCTAACCCAATCCCTTTTAGCCTCTGGACGTCAGATAAGAACTCCACTGTATCTCCTGCCTGGCTCAGGCTGGAGATATACTACTGAACTGATGGATGACTTCCTTGAATAACATGGGAGAGAGAACTCAGCTCTGTGATACCTGTACAAGAGTGGCTAAGGGCTCATTTGCTAATCCCCCATTGCTACAAACTGTCTTCTTAGGGAGGAATGTGCCCATAACTTCCAGCTCTCACAGATGGTCCAGATGATATCATGATTAAGGCTATCAAAAAACACCAAAAGATTTAATTGGATAAAGGCCCCATTCTCTTCACTGAAGCCCTCTGGAAGACCTTTGTGCAGAAAAGTAGCTTTGTGGATCATGCTGAAATAGGGAAATCACATACAGGAACATTATAAAAGGAGGCTCTTACATTGCCCATTCAATCCAATATTTCTCAGGACGGGTGACATAAATGCTTGAATTACAGAGATTATGGACATTTTAACTCCTTCTGGGCACCAGATTGGGGAAGGCTATCAGAGGAAGTGGCACTGGGATTTGCATGAGAAAAGGAGAATCAATTATTGCTTCCACTGGCAGGAAAAGGAGCTCTTCCGTTTACAAAAAACAAATATCTCAGCCAACATTTAAAGCAGCAAAGTAAAAATAACAATAGACGCAGGTGGTAAAATTTTTCAGATGGTAAAAGCTGAAAGGATTTTAATAAAGGCACCAGGTGATCCTTTCAGGAGAACAGATTTCATAAATAGAATATAACAAACTGTCTCACTGGTTGCCACATCACTTATATAGTAGGCGTGTATTGCCTTTTATATGATTTAATTGTGGACGAGGACAGACCTGGCTGGACATCCACTTCATGGAGATTGATCCAGCCATCTTTCATGGTTTTCATAGTCCTCACCCTGGGAAAGGTAATGTGGCAATTGTTTACTGGGAGATGCTAGCTGTTGCAAGGAGTGCTGTTCCCAGATGGTTGGATATGAAGCCTTGCTCATGACTCATGGGGATCCTGGGAATGCTGCTGTGATACCATCCTCCTAGCTGCATGGCAGCATGCCTTACCAAGCTGCTGGATCTCATAGAAGTTGTGGATTCACCCAGACTATTAGTACTGGGTGATTTCAGTCTCACCTCCCTGGGACTGAAGGGACCTCAAGAATTCATGGCTACCATGACAAACATGGACTTGTCTCAGATCCTCATTGCCCTGCCCCAAACAGCTGGGCAAATTTTAGGTCTGGTATTCACCTCAGATCAGTTGTATAATGATTTCGTTCTGAGGGACTTTTCTGTCAGTCCACTGTAATGGTCAAATCACCTCCTCGTGATCATGGGGTTAGCTAGAGCCGCCAACCACTTCTGGGAGGAGGGACCCATTAAAATGGCCCTCTCTAGACATCTGATGGATCCAGCAAGTTTCCAGCAGGAATGGTGGATCCATTCCTTTGGATAATTTCCTGGCAATTTTGGGGGTAACTCTGTTGAACAACTCGTTGACTTCTGGAACACAGAGGCACTCAGCAGAATCACCACTGATTGGCCTCTTCCTACCCACTGGTCCTGTGCAGCTCCTTTGGTTCACTGAATTGCTCTGGGAAATAAAGCAGATTAAAGAGATGCCTGGAATCACACTGGCAGAAAACAGGAAGCAAATGTGATCAGACACAAGTAGTGTTAAAGGTGGCAAGGTGTAATTACTTCTGTACCCTTATTGCACTTGGAACACTATTTAAAGTCTCTCAGACCCTTTTGAGAAAGGATAGGTTGGAAGATCTAATCAGTGGTGATCATCTGGCTAAGCATTTAATTGATAGCATTGCTCATGTTTGCTCCAAGTTGGAAGCCAGATGGACAGAATTTTCAAGATGCAGAGATGATGTCATGTGATGTTATCTTAGAGGTTTTTGTGCCTGTGGATCCCAAGAAAGTGGACAGAGCCTCTGCAATCTTAGCTCAGAAACTTGTAGGTTGTACCCCTATCCCACATGGCTAATAAAAGTGACTAAGAAGGGGGTGGGGGGTTGGATCTGGGCTATAGTCAATGATCCTCTGAGGGAAGGGGAGATGAAGCCCTCAAAAGGGCAGTGGTTCACTCCTTGAGAGGACAGGCCTGGATCCAGTGAAATTAGACAACTACCATCCTATCTCTAACCTTCGCTTTCTGGAGAAGGTTATTGAGAAAGTCGTGGGGCTGCAATTGCAGAGGGTTCTGGAGGTCAGTTTTCAGATCTCAGTGTGGGACAGAAATGAGTTTTATGAATGATCTGTGGTGGGATTTGAAGGAGGAGGTCCAACCAACTTTGTCCTCCTAGATCTTTTAGCAGTTTGCAATATTGTTGACCTTCTGGACTATGTGTTGGGAGTTGGGGCATGGAATTACAAAGGTTTGGCTCCTACCTGAGTAGGCAGGTCCAGATGGTGGTTGCAGGAGGGAAGGACAGACCCATATGCAGCTCATTAGAGTGCCTCAGCATGCAATCCTTTTCACTATCCTGTTTAATATCTACATTAAACCACTCGAAGAGGTCATTTGTTGGTTTAGGGTGAAATATCAATATGCAGATAATGTTCAGTTATACATCTCCACTCCAGGTTCATTGGGAGATGCTGTGGAAGTCATGGCCTAATGTCTGGAGGCTGGCAGAGTCTGGGTGGGGAAAAATAAGCTAGGACTCAACCTAAGCAAGATGGTGTGGCTGTTGATTCAGAGGATTGCTCCATCTTTGGCTTTTGTTGGAGCTGCACTCCTGCAGAAAGAGTGGGCTTGCAATCTGGGGTCTTCTGCTCAAAAAGCAGATGGAGCATGGCCAGGAGAGCTTTTGTACAGCTATAGCTAGTGCATCATTTGCTGCCCTACCTGGAATAGGATGCACTGAAGATGGTTGCTCATGCCATTTTCATCTCTGGATTAGGTTACTGTAATTTTCTCTTTGTGGGGCTGCCCTTGAAGACCATTTGGAAACTTCAGCTCATCTAGATCGCAGGGGCACATGTACTCTGTGGTCAGTTGCAATACTGCCACATTGCATTTCTGCTGCAGGGGCTGCACTGGTTACCAGTAGGTTTCCAAGTATGGTTCAAAGTGCAGGTCACTACCTGTGAAGCCATATGTGGTTCAGGGCCTGGATATCTTAGAGATTGCCTTTCCCTGATAATTTTTGCCTGCTACATCTGGACAATTGCTTGTCCTCTGAAGCAAGGATGATCCCCCTCCTTATGGTCTTTCAAAAGCAGGTGAAAACATGGCTCTCCCAGAAGACCTTTGAGGATTAATTATAGCCAATGGTACCATACACAATGCCATACAATAATGTTTACTTATTATTTTAATATCTGATTTGAATAAGCAGATTATGGAAGCTGCTATTCAGATTTTTAAAAGTTTTTTTTTTTTGCGATATTTATATTGTAAATTCTGTAAGCCACCTAGAGTCCATTAGGTTTCAGGTGGTAGATCAGTTGCATAAATAAATAAATGGTAACTGAAGCTCTATGGAAAATAATTTAGTAGCATATATTAGTGCAACAATAATATTACATTTAAATACAGGCTATTTTATCAGCTTTCCCCCTTCCCCCAATCTTACAGGCCAGATGGTGATTATGCCAGCGGCAGGAGAACCCGCATTTCCCAACTTTGCACTTACTTTCAGCAGAAATACAAGCACCTCTGCCGCCTGGAGCGGGCGGAATCTCAGCAAAGGAAATGCCAACATACCTTCCGGAAAGCATTGCTGCGGGCAGCAAACAGAGAACCGGAATGTGCCGGGCAGTTGATACGAGAACTTCGTAGAGCTTCATGTACTCGGACCAGGTGAGGGACTTACCCACACTTATGCAGTAACCTAATACTGTGGAAAATGCAAAATATTATTTTAACAGAACTTGGAGAATTTTAGTAACAAAATCTAAGAATCTAATGCTCTAGTATTCGTAGTTCGCATCTATGATTTTCCTACCTGAGAATAATCACATATAGCAAATTCATTCCAAATTAGGAGTGACAGAATGTTATTGGTTAATTGCCAAGACTTGGTAATAGGTTTTAGTTCTGCATTCAGATTGATTTCAGCTCTCTAATAATAAAGTGGATTGTACTCTAATGCCTGAGTAGAGTAGTATGGGCGCAATGGGCTTCTTTTCACAAATAGCCTTGGAATGGGTTCCACTAGCTATTCATCACCTTTTATGACTGGCAGGAGAACTAATGCTGAAATTGATGCTACATCTCTTACTTCATATATCCCTGATACAACAATAGGTACTTTTTAAATGGGGAAAAAATGCAACTTCTTCTATTGAATCATCTGACTTGGATGTTGCTGGAGCATGAGTAACAATTACTAAGATATTTCTGGTCAAGGGAGCTGACTCACCTACTTCAGGAAATAGAAGACACCATTTGAGGTTCCAGGCTCAGTGCTGGATCTTAGAGTTGGAGTCCGACTGGACAGGTCCAGTTCAGGTGCCTGAGGCAGGGCTTTGTAGGGTTATCTGGAGTGAGTTTGATTTCCTGACTCCCAAGGAAGTGGGCAGGGTTCTCCAGTCTGTGAACTTGGCCACCTGTTTGTTAGATTCAGGTCTTTCCTGGATGTTTAAGGCCACCTGGGAGGTGACCTGTGGTTGGTGGTGTCTGCTTCTCTAGGATAGGGGGTAGGGGGTAGTTCCCTCAGCCTTGAAGGAAGCTGTGGCTTGCCCTCTCCTTAAAATGCCATTGCTGGACCCACCTATCCTAAACAATTTTCATCCAGTCTCCACAGTGCGGTTGCACTTCCCCATTTAAGACTTGTGTGCAACGTGGAAGTCTTCTTGGACTCTCAGCTTCTGCTCAATGAGAAGGTGGCAACTGTGACCCAGAGAGCTGTAACCCAATTACACCTGTTCTTGGACCATGAGGCCCTTCGGGCAGTCAAGCCTTGGTCATTTCACAACTGAATTACTGTAATGTACTGTACACGGAATTTATTTATTTATTTGTTTGTTTGTTTGTTTGTTTGTTTATTTATTTATTATTCCATTTATATAACCGCCCCATCTCCCCCGAAGGGGACTCTGGGCGGTTCACAGTCAATAATTAAAATAAGTAAAAATACAATACAATACATATAAATACAAATAAATTAAAAATAAAATCCAAGAAGGGAATAAAATTGTTTTTAAAAGGGCTCTATGGGACCAGCCATCCCCAGGAGGAGCTGTTACCCATCCCAGGCGAGGCAGCAGAACCAGGTCTTTAAGTTCTTCCGGAAGGCTGGGAGCGATGGGGCCTACCTCACCTCCCAGGGTAGAATGTTCCAAAGGGCGGGCGCCACCGCAGAGAAGGCTCACCTTCTCTGGACCCCGTCAAGTGAAACTCCCTTACCGACGGGGTCCGCAGCATGCCCTCTCTGCATGACCGAGTGGGACGGTTCGATGTTATGGGAATGAGACGGTCCCTCAGGTAGCCTGGTCCCATGCCATGTAGGGCTTTAAAGGTAATAACCAACACCTTGAATTGGACCCGGAAGCACACTGGCACCCAGTGCAGCCGGCGCAGCAGAGGTGTCACAAGAGAATTGCTCTTGAAGAACATCTAGAAGCTACAGCTGATCAGTGATGAGCATGTTGTGATATGCTCATGTGTCCCCACCCCTTTGCAAGCTGCACTGGTTACCTATTGACTTCTGGGTGTAATTCAAGGAGCTGGTTATCACCTATAGAGCCCTTCATGGCATAGGGCCTGGCTACTTGAGGGACCACTAGTCTTTGAATCATCTGGTGAGATGAGGCAAAAAGGGCACACTTTGGGTTCCATCGATAAACAGGAAGGAGAGAGAGAGAGAGAGAAACCCCAACGAATTGTTGAGTCAGGCGGCTTCTGAAATTGAAATGAATAAACAAATAAATAAATAATATCAACCCCAGAATGCATTACCTAATTCTTCAAGGTGAGTGCATTTCAGTCCAGAACTGTTTAAACCCCATTTTCCTAATCTGGTGAAGAGCCAACTGACAGTGTACCTATCTTGTCTAGACTGAGATCAGTTTATTAGCCATCAGCTATCCATCATCATTGCTAGGTACCAGCTCATCACTTTTGGTGCTTCCATTGAGTTAGATGGGAAAGGTAAAGTTGATTTTCACTGCAAGTGTGTTGATTTCTCATTTCAAAATCCCTAAATGGTTTTCTGCAACAATTTAATACAGTTGTCAAAATATACCAGACACTTGCAAACCTAAAATTGCAAATGCCAAACAGAAGTTTTCCACTTCTGCCTTCTATAGTGGAATTAGTCTCATTAGTGATATAAAAGCCACCTAAGAGATCTGGGAATAGGAGTACAGTCTTATACATTAGGCTGACAAAACCTTTTGGGAACAAATTCTAGTTCAAAATCATGCAAACAATCTGTATGCATTTGCATTATTTTGCATACTATATACAGATTTTTTTGATATTTTAAATGATTTAATCTCACTTTATTTGTAAAGAGATAGATAAGAATATCAAAACCCTGACCCTTAACTGTTGAAAATTTTTCTCAGTCTCTCCTCCTGTTTATACTTGCTTGATATTTGTATATGTGTATTTTAATAGAGAAACAGAAATTCTCAGAAACTTGGATTTTGCATATACTGTACCAGTATGTATACACCAAGTATACTCTTGGTCCAATAAGGACAGAAAGGTACTTATTAATTATTTTAATTTTGTATTACATGGAGAATAGATACATTGGATATTAGCATGAAAGCCAGCTGGGTGACCTTGGGCCATTTGTGCGCTCTCAGCCCAACTCACCTCACAGGGTTGTTGTTGTGGGGAAAATAGGAGGAGGAAGGAGTATTAGGTATGTTCGCCGCCTTGAGTTATTTATAAAAATAGTAATAAATAAAATAATAAAGGCGGGATAGAAAATAAATAAAATACAAGGGGTGCAATCTCTGTCCGTACAGTGCCTTTGTCTGTTGTACATGGTAACAGCTAATAACTGGGAATAATATAGATAATAAGATCGATATAATATAATAAGATCCCGTCTCAACATCCAGGATGTCAGCAGCCGACTCTGAAGCAAGGTATGCTGGGACATATAGTCCAATACTTCAAGTGTCGGTCCCCTTACCCCTTTCCTAAAGCGCGCAGTTGTAACATTGTTAAAAAATAAATATATGAATTGTTAGTAATTGGATGTGTGATATTGTAAGCCGCCTAGAGTCCTCCGATAGGGAGGGGATAGGCGGGGTATAAATATGAATAATAAATAAATAAATAAAATAAATAAATACTGACACCTTCCCCTGTTTGTGAATGTTTTTGCAGGACATATAAAATACTTCTGCAGTGTGAAGCTAGACATGAACAATAATGAAATTTTAAGGTTTCTGATTTGTGTATGTTAATAAGCATTTATTTATTTGTGTGGGGTGTGTGTGTGTACATATATTTCAGCCCGAGCCAAGTAAAGCAGAGAGATGCATCACCATGCAGTGGAACCACAAAGGGTGAACCATGCACTGACAAGGCTCTTCCATTCACTAAACATTGTTTTCAACGTATCCTTTTCATTATTCTTCTGTTTATTTGTGGGATGAAAGGGATGAATTTTGGCCCATTTTGATTTTCAGTAACTATCACTTGGCATTTGTATTTGGTTGCACTTCTTTCACATTGTGCATTAAGAGACTGGATTGACTTGCAAGAGTGTGCTGGTATAATCGATTTGTAAGGCAAGAAGGCCTAGTTAGAAAATTAAGCTTGTAACTCCATTAAAAGGTTTCCCCCTGCACAGTCGTGTCCGACTCTAGGGGCCGGTGCTCATCTCCGTTTCTTAGCTGAAGAGCCAGCGCTGTCCGAAGACGCTTCCACGGCCATGTGGCCGCATGACGCACATGGAACGCTGTTACCTACCCACCGAAGTGGTACCTATTTATCTACTTGCATTTGCATGCTTTCAAATTGCTAGGTTGGCAAGAGTTGGGGCGAGTGCGGGAGTTCACTCGGTCACACGGCGCTCGGGTCTCGAACCGCCGACCTTCTGATCAACAAGCCTGGCGTCTTAACCACTGAGCCATTGCGCCCCTCTTGTAACTCCATACTTAGAAATATTTGTTGTTGTTCAGTCGTTAAGTCGTGTCCGACTCTTCCCGACCCCATGGACCATAGCACACCAGGCCTTCCTGTCCTCCACTGTCTCCCGGAGTTTACTCAAATTCATGTTCATTTAGAAATATTACATATAGCATAATTTTGTATGATTTTAAATAATTAGATATTGGGTAAAAAACCCAGAATTTTGTTAAAATAGATAAAAAGTAAAGATAAAATGGTAAATGTATTAACTGTAGGAGCAGATAAGATCTGCTAGTTATTTTATTTGTTGTATTATGTATCAAATTTCTATGCAGCTGAATCTTCAGGACTCACAGTGTCTAATACAGGGCTTTCCAAAGTTTTTCCCGCAGCGACACACCAACCGGCATTGGTGTGTCGCCGCGGGAAAACCCGGAAGTGCGGCAGCGTGAAAAAACCCAGAAGCGCTGCTGCCGCTTTCAGGTTTTGCGCGCTGCAGTTGGTGTGTCGCCGCGGGAAAACCCGGAAGCGCTGATCATGATCAGCGCTTCCGGGTTGTGTGGCGACACACCAGACTGTGTGTGGCGACACACTTTTGTGTCGCGACACACAGTTTGGAAAGCTCTGGTCTAATAACTCACATACTAAATAACTCACATACTAAAATGCAGTAAAAAAAATCCAGAGAATAATAACATATTAAAACACAATATTTAATAGTAACAATAATTATAGTACCTAATAATAATAATAGACATCCATGTGGTAACAATCATAATTCTTCCTCAAAGATAGCCCAGAGAAGCTCCACTTTTAAGCTTCTGGAAGTTCATCCGCAAGGGACACAGGCTAATTTCTAGAAGGAGCTTGTTATGTACAGTAGGCGCTGTGATGCGAAAGCAGTGCCTTCTAGCTCAGCCCCCTCACCTCACAGGAGTAGGGTATCACAAGTAGGTTCTCCTGAGAGGATTTTATCAGTTGGGTTGAATCCAGTTGGAGTAGGTAATTCTGTAAGTATCCAGGTGCCAAGCTATAAAGAGCACTATTAGTCAAAACTAGCACCTGGAAAACTATTGGCAACCAATGTAGGCCTGCGAAATAGGTGCAATATGTTCATCGCAGTAATGCCAGCCAACAAGCAAGCTGCTGCATACTGAACCAACTGGAGTTTCTGAATGGCTTTCAAAGGCACCAAAGTAAAATGAATTGCAGCAGTCCAACCAAATGATGATAAGGGCATGAGTCACTGTTGCAAGATCCTCCCACTCCAGGAAGGGCTTCAACTTTGCAGCTGATGAAGCTGTGCAAAGGCCCTCCTAGACATGGTCTCTACCTGTCCATCTAGCAGCCGCTGTGAGTCCAGGAATATATGAATTGCAGAAGCAATGAAACAAAAGATAAACGTTCCAGATTAGATTGAATGAGCTCAGAATTTTAATGTCTTTCTTTCATGCTGTTCTTCATACCTTACAGTACATTCACTTAAATCTCTTCCAGCATTTTCTTCCATTCTTTGTTTTTAAACCCAAGTTTATCCTTAATTTATAGTCATTCTAGGCATGAAAAAAGCCTGAAAATTATAAAGTGAGCAATGAAGGCAGGAATGACAACATAGAAATGACCTTGTAGATGAAATAAGAATGAAAGAAAATAACATGCTGTACTTACTCATAGTGCTGAAAAGTTTTTAAAATCTGCTCATGGTGTAGCTATTTCTAGACTAGAGTTGGACAATTACATATGTTAGCACAGTCTACAGACTTGTGGATTGTACTTTGTTTTCATTAGCAGCCTGAAGACCAATAGGAGATGGTACAGAAGTGATATACCTAGAACTAAAGTGTTCTGAGCCCCAAGATCTGTTCTGAATACCAGAACTAAGAGGAGCTTATAACACTGCTCTTCACTAGCACCTTCTGTTCGTCATGCCCTCCTCATTCCAGTGGACTGTAGAATGGGAAAGAGTCACTTGCTGCTGATGTTAAAGAAGCCAGAAATCCATCCTGATATCGTGCAGATCACCCAGAAATCTCCATACCATCTTTCTTGCTATGCGCATTAAATTACTTTACAAATCCAGCAGCCATTATGTAAAGTATTGTCTGTATAACAATCACTCTCATGAGCTATACTTACTTGTGCAATTATTTATATGAGTAAATCAGCCTTTCTTTGACACACCATAGATTTTATCATTTGGCTTGTCTCCCCAAGCTTATGGCTTTAAGCAATCCCTAGGCCAGAGCTTTCCAAACTTTTCATGTTGGTGACACACTTTTTAGACATGCATCATTTCGCAACACACACTTACAGCAGGGCACAAGGCAGGCACTAGGACCTGTGTGGAATCACAGCAGGTTTGGAGGCAGCCAGGCACAAGGCAGGCACTAGGACCTGCGCAGAATCCTAGCAGGGCAGGTTTGCAGGCAGCAAGGCACAAGGCAGGCACTAGGACCTGCGTGGAATCCTGGCAGGGCTCGGAGGCAGCAGCAGCCACGACACACCCAGACACTGCAGCCGACACACTAACGTGTCCCGACACACAGTTTGGAAAGCTCTGCCCTAGGCATTAGTTACATATTGTACTAAACTAACTCATTGTCTTCTGTACCTGACATAACATTGCTCATTTTGTTAAGTAGAGAAAGACGTGTTAAATGTTGAACATATTTTTATGACCATGGAAGTGAAGCAGCTATCACATGAAAACATAATTTTGAAGGAAGGTATCTGCTACAAATTGAGCAAGGGAACTTAGCCAAAGAGAGACTAAAGAGGCTCCAAGTTATATATTTTTATAAGCAATCTAAGTTCAAATTCAGAATCCTATTTATTGATTTCCTCTCTGTATCATCTTTGAGAAAGACAGGATTTTTTCAGTTTTATCTTCTCAGATATGGGTGATAGAAATCTTCCTTTTAATATATGTACTCTAGTTTTCCATTAGTTCATTAGAAAGTAGTCTATTGATTATATTCTGCCTCCCTCTGACAATACTGATTAAGAATTTTTAGGAAACAGACACAGACTCATTAGCAAAATACCTACTTCGGTAAACCCATCTTAATACAATAGAAAATCATTGGCAGTTCTGCTGGAAGGCAGTCTGTTGTTCAATCTTCCAAATGTTGAAATACGGAAATAATTGAGAATTATATTTAACAATACAGGTGTGGGGTTTGAAAATCTTTGAAAATCAAGTCGTATTTTCTCACCAATATTGCATATTATTCCTTACACTGGTATATGTAGATATCCTCTTGAACCGATCACAGCAGCTTTTTTCAAGTTGTACAGCTAAATTTGCTGATGGACAGCAATGCTCCGTGCCCGTTTTTGACATTACACATCAGACCCCCTTGTGTGAAGAACATGCCAAAAAAATGGTAAGTACACTTGATAGTCAAGCGCGTAAAAGGCACACATTCAGAACAACAGAAATTCTAGCAAACTGACAGGTAAGATCTAAGTGCAGAATGTTCCATTTTTACAGTTCTTTTCAGAAGGCTGTAAAATGGTTTGCCAGTTATGATTAAAATATAGGATATCAACTAACTTACTGAGCTAATCAAAAGGATTATGGGGAGATACTTAAGAGCCCTGTCATAGTTTGATGCAGTCTGCACTTACTCAGGATCACTCTAATTTTGTCAATGAAGTTGCTTGGGTAGAAGCATGGGGCTGAGCTTTTTGATCTCCTACATTTATTTCAAAACTCCCTTCTTTATTACAGTCCCTTAAACATTTGCAAAACTAATATAGACAAATAGACATAACAAATTTTGAATATTGTCCTAGGGTTATGGCTCATTAATTATTACATAATGAAGTACAAATTGTTCTGAATTCAGAATGGTTGTTTCCCATTCAAAATAGTCTGTTTTGGTAATTTTGAACTCAAAATGGTGGTGAGTTTGAAACATGGGGCCAGAAACATTTTCAGAATGATTGAAACAGCCTGTTTCAACCATTTTGAACAGCACATTTTGAATTACAAACTGACATTCAGATTCAAAATGTTATGCACACTCCTGTTACATAGCATATTTGCAGTATTTTTCGTTTGTTCTGATAAGGAGTGCCATTCCGATATCAGTGTGATATGCTAATATCACAGTACTAATCCACATTGACAAAAAAATAATCTGATTATTTCCAACTTTAGCCTCTGCAAGTCATTCTTTCTAATGACTTCAATGTCATTAATGTCTTTTTAACCTTCAAGCACCTGCAGATCTTATTTTAAATTAACATTTATACTGGTATGATTACATTTGGAAATATTTTTGCCTCTAAGTGCTGTTAATTCTCTTGTCCTGGCTATTGGTGAAATGAGTTCATGGCTTATTTTTCAACTTGTCAAATATTTTGTTTGAATTTTGTGATGTAATTATACTTTTGGAATTTCAAGGAAAGATGTATCTTAATGCCTTCTTTCCCACTCTGAAAGGATAACTTCTTGAGAGGAGACAGCTGTCGTAAAGTTCAACACCAGCAGCAGAGGAAACCCAGGAAAAAAACAAAGCCCCCGGCACTTACCAAAAAACACAAGAAAAAGAGAAGGCGAGGGCCACGACGCCCTCAAAAGCCAATTCCTCCTGCTGTGCCCCAAGGAAACCTTATTATGCCCGCCAGCATCTCACTGCCAATGGAGATAGCTCATATACGGTCAGTGCTCTGCTCTGGATAAATTGTACATTAGTCAGCAGATGTTGAAAAAGATGGGCCAAGTGAATTTTCTGCTAGCAGTACCAGGAGGAGAATCACCAATTTCTGTGCCCTCCGTTACATGGAAAGAAGTTCTAGTGAACATGCTGTTTCTGAGTAAACATGTATAGCTTCAAGCTTTAAGTTTGCTTTCACACAATGGTGGGTTAAGTATTGAAGTGGGAGGTGAATTGTCTTTACCCACGCTTGAGGAATCACGATTCTCATGGCATTGCTGCTGTGCCAGATAATCACTACTGATGTAATATAGTTTTTTAAATTACTCTTGAGCTCTTTCTTCCTATTGGCCTTAAGTATGCAGACTTTCACTCTGACACTGTCCATTTTTACATTATTTGTTTCAGAATACAGGTAGTCCTCACTTATCAACCACTCATTCAGCAACTGTTTGAAGTTATGACGGCATTGAAAAACGAGTCTTATGATTAGTTCTCGAAGCTGTGGCTATTGCAGCATCCCCGTAGTCATGATCACGATTCGGGTGCTTGGCAACCAGCTCGCATTTACGATGGTCACAGCATCCTGAGGTCACGTGATCGCCATTTGCGACCTTCACAGCCGGCTTCCGACAAGCAAAGTCAATGGGGAAGCCGGCAGGAAGTTGCAAGTCACAGTCATGTGATGTTGCACTTAATGACCTGCAGTAGTTTGCTTAACAACCACACATGATGTTGTAAGTCAGCGTGGTCATGTGACATTGTGCTTAATGACCGTACCCCTTAGTGATGGAGTTGCTGGTCCCTATTGGGGTCAGTAAGTGAAGACTACCTGTACTGGAAAAGGCAGAATTGTAGTTACACAGCTATTATGTATGAACCAGACAACTCCATATGCTTATGTGGCTAATGATTATGGTTCTTAATGACATCTATAGCATCTCAGTTTACTAACATTTAATATAGCAACCTTGGTGGCACACCAACTCCTAAATATTATCAAAATCAACGACTATGTTCATTGACTTATGTACTAGCCCTGAAAGCAAGCCTTGTCTTCTAGATTTTTGATGCTTTGCATTTTCCTCTGGATAAAAACTGCTCTTTGGTCTTACAGTTCAATCTTAAATTCAGAGATAACTATTTTTTCATCAGTTCCTAGGAATTTCTCCTTCCCATCTAACTTGGAGAAGTTAAATTAATGCTGCCTCCTGGCATTCCAACCCGCATTATATCTCAGGAGTGGAGCTGTATATCAAAAAGTGGTATTACTTTTTGAATTTCTCTTCTCCTGACAGTGTATGGTCTGAGTTGGAATCCTAGTGCATCATCACTAGAGCTCCTATTTCCATCAAAAGAAAGCTAGTTGGACCCATTCCGCAAATGGCATGGAGCGATGGATGTGTCCCAAGTACATATGAGTGGCTGACAGTGTTAGAAGCTCTGACACAAATTGTGTCCATCTTGTGTTCAGCAGGCTTCAGCAGGGCTCTGGTGTCAGCCCTGCCTGTGCACCCTTGGAAAAAAGAAGAGCAATATGGCTTCCTATATCCTCACCGGTCAGGTTGCCTGTCGAAAGTATTTTCTAATGTTAGGGTTCTGATGCAGCAGTATAAGTTCCTGTTTTATCTTCATGGATTTAAACTGTTGGGGGAACTGTTTAAACCTTTTGAAAAGGGAGGCAGAACGTTTCACCCTTGTAGAGGGATCAGCAGTGGAGCCTGGTCTCAACCTGCCTTCTCTGTATTCCTAGGAGCCCCTCCACCCCTGAGCTGAGTACGGATGAGCTGCCAGATGACATTGCCAATGACATCACAGACATTCCGCATGACTTGGAATTGAATCAGGAGGACTTCTCCGACGTCCTGCCCCGGCTGCCTGATGACTTGCAAGATTTTGATTTCTTTGAAGGTATCTTCTTTTGTTTTCACAGGACGTTCCATCTAACAGTAAATGCCCCTCAGCGCTGGCTTGTAAGATAAAAGGGTAACTTCTGCAGCATTTTGGGAACAGTTTTATGACTTAAAAATCAAATACATTGGGGAAATTGCCGAAAGGGGAGAATGGAATAAGTGATGGCTCAGCGTTTGTTCTGACGCTGCATGTCAAACGGATGTTGTGGTCCCCTGCATGGGAAAGAAATCAGCTTTGAGCTGTATGATGTTACCACACGGGCCTTTTCTGCCTCACAGAACCATATTTTTTAAATATTTTTTAAAATGTACATAAAGTGATCTTGACAATATAAATGTTATGTGGCTTTTCATTTTTATGTTTACATTTGTCTCCAAATTTAAGGTTCAGTTGCTGATTTCATTATTTATAGTAGAAGGTTGAAGGTTGTGAAGTTAAAAAGGGCTAAGTTTTAAAAAAGGCTTACAAACAAAATGCAATTCTGAATAAAAAATAATTGCAACTGTCCACTGAGAATCTTACAAGCTTGCTATCACAGAAAACTGTCTTCCCTGAATACTGGAGGCCCATTTTCCCCCTATGTGCTTTTCATGGTAATAAGATCTTTCTCCGAGTTCTTCTCTTTAACTTCCCCATTTCAGAAAAGTGACAAGCATCAGTAGGAGAAAAGACTTTTTCAACCATGGCTTAGTTCCCCAAGGAGGTTTGCACCAACATCACGATTTCCACTTAACTATTACTTTAGGGTCAGATGGGAATCTGGATTTTCTTTTAAAAAGTCATTGAATTTATTTATTATTTAAATTTATATGACCGCCCATCTCCCCCAATTGAATGTAATGTTATATGTATCTTTGTATTTTATTCTGTTGTCTTGCTTTTTTTATTCAAGGCCTTCATACATTTTATTTAATATTATCTGCATGCATAACATTGTTGAAAAATTAGGTAGAAAGATAATAAATAAATAGTATAAGTAGATCAGAGACTAGTATAGGTGCTGCATGTCTTTGGAAATAGCTGAGAATCAACTGTACTTCTCTCTTTTATCCCTTTATATGTGAAATCGTTAGTCTAAGAATATCTGGCAAAAGTGCTCTGCGTTGCACTGCATCCTGAGAATTAATTATCCTTATTGTTAACAGTGAGAGCCAGGATGGTATTGTGGTTAAGGTGCAGGAAGACCCGGGTTCTAGTCTTCCCTTAGGCATGGAAACCAACCGGGTGACTTTGGGCCAGTCACTCTCTCTCAGCCCTAGACTGGGGAGTTGAAAAAATATCTCTCTACCAACCTGCACTGGAACAGTGTGGTAGTTATGGTCTATAATCTTCAGCGAAGAGGTCTTCATCCTGAAGTGGACTGATTTGCGCTGATAACAACTGTGAACGTTATGCAAGTGTCATATGGGTTGGTTCTCACTTCATTCATTTTTATGACTAGGCCTAAACCATCTAGTCCGTGTAGTTTGATTCTGTGATGTATAGGTACAGTGACCATACGTCCTTTATTATAAAGGACAGTCCTTTATTTCAGAAAGCTGTCCTTTAGATTTATTTAATTTAATTATTTATTTTCTTGGTTTTGCTCTTGAATTTTCCGTTGTAAAGCAAAGTTATAAACGTAAATGTTTTTTTTTATCCTCATGAACCCCTCTCAGATTTGCCCCTTTTTCAGGTTTGTCCTTTATTTTTTCCAAGAAAATATGGTCCCTGTATGTATACCTGTATGTATATACAGCTAGATGCATTGGCCTCTAATGTACATAGGTCCTATACAATGTGTGATAAAACAATGTGCAGTTAATGGGGCATGCCTTTGAGGGTAACAGAAGCATGGTGCTAATCCTCTCACTGCAGACAGACTCAGCACTCAAAGTTACATTTGATTTCCATTGACTCCTTTGTTGAGTCTTTGCTTGTGTGTGTAATTCTTTACATGCATGGCTTTATTATCCTTTGCCATGTAGTGACTGTGGCTTAGAGAATGAGTATCTACAAAATGCTGCTTTGCATACTAACAGTAATGAATCCCCAGAAGCCTAGTTTTCAAGCAGCAAATTTTGCAATAGACTTTTCAGGCAGCTTTAGTCTCATGGAATGCATGCAGCTTTAACTAATTGTGAAGTTCCCATGAACATGTGCTTTCAGTCACATTTACAGTTGCAAGTATTCTTTCCGTTACATTTTTTAAAAAAATGTGTTCAACGTTTTCAGGCTTGACAAGAAAGAGAACCTTAAAAAGCTGTTTTACAAAGGACTGGTTCAATTTAGGGCAAGAAGTTCTTTTTTATTTTTTGTTGTCAAAACATTTCACTACTGCAAGGATCTACAACATTATACTTCTCAACTATATACAGGTTCCTATTAACCGATTGATAACACCTTTGCTGAACTTTACAATTATTATATAAACATATTATATAGAACATGAGAATGAATAAAGACTAAGCTGAATGTTACACAAATCTGCAAGTAAGTTTTTAAAATATAAATTACAAGTGTGTAGGATTTAAATGGGCTGGAACTCTTTAGCCTTCCCTCCATAGTTCTGATTTGGATTGGCTTCCTATTTACACAAAAAAGAAAATTTTCATTTGGTAAATCATGGAAGTTCTTTTGCAAACAACAGATTTTGGAGTTACCTGCTAGATTGGTTGACATCTCTGCTGCATCAAATGTCTTCAACAGCTTGTCTCGTAGGCATATGTAAGAGGGATGCTAATTTTTTTTTTTTTACTTTGATGAAGGTAAAAATGGAGACCTCCTCCCTACCACCGAAGAGGCAGAGGAACTGGAACGGGCCCTGCAGGCTGTAACTTCTCTTGAGTGCCTGAGTACTATTGGAGTGCTCACTCAAACAGATGGTGTACCAGTTCAGGAACTATCGGACAGAGGAATAGGGGTGTTTTCCCCAGGTGCTGAAACTTCAGGAATTCAATCTTTGAGCCGAGAAGTCAATGCAGATCTAGGTGAGCTGCTGAATGGGCGCATAGTACATGATGACAATTTCTCTAGCCTGGATCTTGACGAGAGCTTGCTCCGTTCTGCTACCTTATCCAACCCATCTACGCCCCTGGCAGGGCAGATTCAGGGGCAATTCTCTGCCCCAGCCAACGTTGGCCTTACTTCGGCTACTCTGATAAGCCAGAGTGCACTTGGGGAGAGAGCCTTCCCAGGACAGTTTCAAGGACTTCACGATGGCAGCCATGCCTCCCAGAGGCCACACCCTGCCCAGCTGCTAAGCAAGGCAGATGACCTAATCACCTCACGACAGCAATACAGCAGTGACCATTCACACTCCTCACCCCATGGAAGCCATTATGACAGTGAGCATGTGCCATCACCCTACAGTGACCATATAAGGTCCCCCAGTTCCACCTCCTATTCTAGCGATAATTTGGCAGCTACTTTCTCTACTGAGATGCCCATCATAGCACAGCATCTGCTCCCATCGCAACTGGAGGTGCCACTTAGTGGGGTGGTGAATCCCAGAACTCACTGGGGGAGCCTCCCTGTAAACCTTGGTGACCCTTCTCCATTTAGTAACCTGCTTGGTGCAGATGGACACCTTCTTTCGACCTCCCTGTCTACACCACCTACTACATCGCACTCAGAGACCACCCAGCCTGCCTTCGCCACCGCGACCCCCAACAGCTCCAGCGTGCTTCCGGGGTTACCACAGACCAGTTTCAGTGGCATGGGTGCCGCATCTTCTGAACTCATGGCCTCCACTTCTCCTAAGCAGCAGCTCCCACAGTTCAGTGCAGCCTTTGGCCACCAACTAAGCTCCCACAGTGGCATTCCCAAGGACCTGCAGCCCAGCCACAGTTCCATAGCTCCTCCAACTGGCTTTGCAGTAACAGGTGCCACAGCTACAAGTACCAATAATGCATCAGCTCCCTTCACCACCTCCAGCTGAGCTTGTCTGCCTGTGAATGGCAGGCAGTTTGGGTACCTTGTGTAACCACCATTGCATCCACCGCCACCACCTCTCTTCCTGGTTTTTGTCATCCCCTTCTTTTTAAAGACTTTTTTTTAATTAAAAACAAAAAAGAGGGGCTAATGTCCTGATTCAGTACAGACCAGGGTTTTCCTGTTAAGCTCTGCTCTAATTATCCTATGTGCTGTTTATGTATTGGTGCTCATTTATTTCTGGCAGGTTGCTATACTTACCCAGTTAATACCCAGTTAGGGAATACAGCACAGATACTGGATGTAATTGATTTTAGTCAAAGAAAGAAAGAAAGAAGATGGATGTAATTGACCTTAGAATCAGAAATGAGAAGATACCTCAAATAAAACAAATGCAAGTTCCTAAGGTTCAGATTGGACTTTCCGTCCCATTAGCATCTGGGGAGGAGGTGGGAGTTGCTTTATTTTTGAAGGTGTGGGTGGGATGAAAGTCAGCCTTTTTGATTTGATAACTGGGCACTATAGAATTAAGCCAAGACCATAATCCAGTTGTTAATTCTGTCAGCTTAACAAGTGGGCTCTTGACCTCTTCTGTGAGTTTTGAGGTGTTTGTGTGTGTAAGTATATTGATGGATAAATGGCAATTCTTTCCTTTCTTGTCTTGAAGAAGCCTCCTCAAACCAGTGACTGTTCCTACTGCAAGATTTTTTATTTTTATATATATATATATATATATATATATATATATATATATATATATATTCAAGTCTATCAAATAGAAGGAAGATTGGTTGAGTAAGTCAGATTGTACTTTTCTAGTACTACATTGTCATAAATTTTTCCAATTCTTCTCATAAACCAGCTGAAGTATTGAGGATCTGTTTTGTTCTGTTGTGTTTTGTTTCAGTCAAACCAATATACATTAGAACTGATGGAATGATTTTGCATAAGAATCGCCAGCTCCAGATATTTGAGGCCCCTTAAATTTCCTACAGCAGTAGAGAGCCTTCAATGTACTCCATAATATTTTAGAAACATGTAGGTGTATCTTGGGAAATCAGGTGTGGGGAAAGAACCAACATTCTACACTGCTGAAGTTTTTAAAAAATTACACAAGGCATCCTTTTGCTTTTTATCATTGCTTTCACTAATAAGTTGGATTTTTTTAAGGTCAGGTATTCTGTCTGTGTGTGTTTCATGCTCTTAATGCTGAAGAGATGCAACTATCCAATTGTAAGGAGTTTGTCAGCATAAGGGCTGCCTTCTCCATGAAATACTATTTATCAATCACATTCATTATCATACCTGCTTCTACCCCACCCCCATCAACACTTTGTACTTGTGATTTTGGTTCTTCAAAGAATGAAAATAGATTATGAATTTTCCTTGTCATGAAGTCAGATTCCTTTCAGTGAAAATAATCCTTTATATCTGTAGTTCCCCCCCACCTCCATTGGGTGGACATGGAAAGAATGGCAAGCCATTCTAAAGAACAGCCTTCATTACATGTTCTGGCAGAAGGTTTGAACTGTACATAATTGCATCTAATTTTATAATATATTTTAAAAAAATTGAAGAGAAAGCACACTTTAGTATGTTGTTTTTATTGGTTTTAGATTAGGAACAGAAGCTCTGATTTTCCTTTGAGAGTGAATCAGTTATTTCCTACAATAGATTTTGAATCCACATACTATGGTGCTCATGTATAAAATCTGACACAGGTCCTTCTGCTCTCAAACTTTTTGAGGAAAGAGTTTTCCAGGAATTGCCTGTTGATAATTAGAATTATTGCCTTCTTTTTTTAAAAAAAAAAAAAGCTGTGCTGCTTATGATTCTGAAAAGATCAGGGAGTTAGGAGTTTGCCCTTGAAAAAAAGTACGTAGCTGGAAAATACGTTTGTGCTTTGAGCTTTGTGAACTCTTCCCTCTTTCCCTGCATTGAAATTGAACTGTATAATAAACATCTAAGTGTGATAAAAATATATTTGTAATGTAAATCTTTTAAGTCATATGAAGGAGCTGAAGTAAAGCCCCTTACCTCTTCCTTATTTTACTTATTTTTTTTTATTTTTGTTTTTTATTTTATTTTATTTTACTTTATTTTTTTATTTTTTTATATTTTATTATTTTATTTTATATTTTATTGTTTTATATTTTATATTTTATTATTTAATTTAATTATTTTATTTTATTTTATTTTATTTTATTTATTTTATTTTAATTTTTTATTTTATTTTATTTTATTATTTTATTTTATTTTATTTTATTTTATTTTATTTTATTATTTTATTTTAGTGCATGGTGTATTGTGAAATGAGGCACTACTGGCAGAATGCAATTTTTCCCCTCCCCTCCCCTCCCCTCCAGGCCTTGTCCTTTTGCTAAACAAATTATAATTCTCCCTCTCCCCTACTTGTGTCTTTTTCCCACACAGTCTGAATAGCTGAAATTATTACCTCTTATAGAAAGATTTGGGGGGATGACACACTGCAAATTCTTGCTCATCAGTGCCCTTTGGTTGCCTTCTTCTCCATATCTGAAAATGTAACAGGACTGCTGGGATCCAAGGAAGGGGATACCCACCACCCCTTTCCTCCTGCATCGTCCCCTAGCCCCCTGAAAAGCTGCTTTTAAGAGTCAAGGGAGAGATCATGCTGGGCAGCATTCCCATTGAGGGCCATAATGCACAAAGGGAGGGCAGGCCTGTGGTCAGTGGGAATTGGCCCATTGAAGAAATGGCTACTGCCTTTCCCTACCATCCTTTCTGCCTTTAACAAACAAAGCTAACACTGGCTGTTGTGGGTCTTCCGGGCTGTGTGGCCGTGTTCTGGAAGTTGTGGTTCCTAACGTTTCGCCAGCATCTGTGGCCAGCATCTTCAGAGGGCAGGAGCACAGACAGAAGCGAAATCTCTGTGCCCAGGTAGAGTGACGGGCACAGAGATTTCGCTTCTGTCTGTGCTCCTGCCCTCTGAAGATGCTGGCCACAGATGCTGGCGAAACGTTAGGAACCACAACTTCCAGAACACGGCCACACAGCCCGGAAGACCCACAACAGCCATCGAACTCTGGCCGTGAAAGCCTTCGACAATACAAAGCTAACACTGTTCTGGTAACCCTGATGTCACTCTTCTGAATATAACCCAGGGGTTGTGTTAGGTCAACTGTATTGCTTATTATGCTAGAAAAAAATGATCCCACCCTTCCTCACACACACAAGGTTTGTGTTTCCATTCTTTCTCTAGTTCAGGGGCAAGGATGAGTTCAGAAGATTTTGCTTCTATTTTTGAACATCCACAACTTCTTCCACAACAAATGTTATTTGTTGTTGGTGAACTTAGCCTGCTTCTATCAGCCAGAGTTATGATAAATAAAAGTTATGAATTGAGTAATAACAATAGACCCGAAGGGGAAGGGGAAGTTTCCCAAGGTGCCTTGGCAACTGCAGCCCAGGCAAGAGGGGGATCTACAAGGGGAGGGTGGGAGCAAGGGAGGCCTGCTCATCCATGGTGATCAGCCATGGTCTAGTGGGAAGACCAAACACAATAAGAGGAGAAGTCTATGAGACTCTTAACATTTGGGCAGGAGGCAGATCATATTTTGGGTTACAGGCAAGGCTGTCTTAGTGGAAATTGAAAACAGAAATTCAAGCTAGGGTTTCTGATTCCTTAAGGAATTATCATTGTTGATAAAAATGGGGTCAGCCACATATCTTGTTTCTCCTTATTGCTGTTTGTTATTCTTACCTCTCTTGCTTACTGCGTTTTAAAACTCACTCACTCCCACCCACCCCACCTCCCAAAACTCTGTTGTACAGAGGAATCAAAGTGTAGGCCTCAAATGTATTTCAACCAGAATATAACTTTTTCATTGTTGTACTGTAGGCTGCAGTTTCCAAATGAATCTTGGGAAGTTTCATTCACAGCTTTTGTTTTATTTCACATACTTCATGTTTTAGTGAATCCTTTTTGTTTTTCTGTTAAGGAACCTGAGCCAGCATCCAGTTATATGATATATGTCATAGTAGTGCAGAATATATTTCATATGTGGTCAAGACAGATAATATGAGAGAGTAATATTTTTAAATGACGTTTCCCTGAAAAGTAGGAATGGCCCTGGAAGAGGAGGGACCAATTTTGTATTATTTTGGCATGTTAATAAAATAGCTTGAAAATAATGCTTTCTCTAAATTATGATGCTGATGTGAAAATCCCAAAACTTTATTCTCGTTAACAATCAGCTTCTTATCTGATAAACAAGTACAAAAGGTACAGTTATCTTTCATCATTGTTTGTAAAAGGTAAAACAACTGAAAAACAGCTTAATTTATTTCTGTGGCAAATTGATCTGTATAAATTGTGCCTTTCTTCCCTTTTTTCTTCCCGTTGTTCTGGTTGTGGGCCACTTAACTTTCAAGTTGTCTGCAAGTTACAGGATTTCTAGAAAGGCAAAAGAAAGTACTGTAGCCTCCTTTGCATTGCCACTGGAGGGCAGCATTTGGAAAGATTTTTTTTTTCACTGTAGAGCATCTGAGATTTATGGACCCCTAATCCAGTATCCACTTTGTCCTGGAATGTAAGAGAGCTAGAGAGAGAGAGAAAAAACACTCAGGGCTAAAAAAAAAGAATGAAAAAAATAATTCTGTTATACTCTAACCCATTGAACGTGCAAGCCTATTGTATATACACTTATTCACACTCTAGACATATGAACTGGATTCGTATGTTGAGCTTGAACAACTAATGTGTGTCTTTACCTTCTAGGACCCATGTTTATTATTAAGTTTATAGGATGGTAATATTCCCAAATCTGTCTTGCAAGAAAGGTACACAATTACTTCAGCCATAGACTGGGCTGAGTTATCTTGAAACAACCCTTCAACCTGCAAAAAGAAACAGGGGAATGGATCTAGCTTGAAGAAGTAGGCAATTAGGTTGTGTAATGAAATATCTGTTTCTCTTGAGAGAATGGAGTTGATTGTGGATCAGTTTCTTTGAATGGTGATGCTGATTACTAACCAGTTTGGGGCATGTCTCAGGGATTCCATACAGAAATAAGAGCAGGTAAAGTATTTTTAAGCAAGTAAATTTTGCAGAAATACAGAATATCATCCAAGTATGAGCACTAGAAGGAAAAAGCCATGTTTATTTTTGCAGCTCATAAAGAGAGGTTGGTGTGTGTGTGTGTTAGTGTGTGCATGTGTGCATGTGCATCGTTCTCCTCTAGAAATGGTGCTGAAGTCCAACAGACAAAATCTTCCTCCTCGCCATACTCAGCTTAAGCATTTCCTCTTTGTCATGCCAAGGGGATTCAGAATACTTAGTGTAGGTGGTTTTGTTTTTTTTAAAAAAGAAAAAGTATATTAATTTATGCTTTAACATCACCTCATAAATTATTTTATACTAAAAGTTATTGACTATAATTAATTATGGTACACAGGTGTTTTAGCTATAAAATTATATGCATTTTAAAAAAAAAACTCAGTTCCCCTCCCCTCCAATGAAGCATCTTTTTACACTGGATCTTTGCTGTGTCAAGGTGTGTAGTTATTCTGTGCTATCTTACAGATATAAATATATAAATAAAAATATAAAACATAAAGTGAAAGTGTTCTCTTGTATTGCCAAACATAAAACTCTTCTTGTCCTTTTTTTCTGCAATAATTTCTGTAACTTTGATGATGCGTTGTTTTAGTTACAGCATTAAAAAAAATCAAAATTATTGCAGCTGGAAATTGTGAAATACATTTTGAATATATTCCAGTTTGCTCTGCAGGTTGGAAGTTTAAATGGAAAAACATCAGTTCTAGAACCCACAGTGTCTTATCTGAGAATGTCTCTCTTCCTGTGCTCATCACAAAGGAATTCCCATTGTGACTTATAAATAGAACCCAAGAATCTTGTGTGCATATGTATACTATACACACACAGAACACACACACGTACAAATATGCATTGAGGGATGTTTATATAGTATGTAGATCACCAATTTTGTTTTTGTTTGTTTTTGTAAAAAAAAAGTCACTGATGGAGGTGATAGAATGTATAGTGGAAATACAATTGCTTGGTTGAAGTTCATTTTATGCTCTCTATTGTGCAAATAACCATATAGGTTTTTTGGCTTGTTTCAAGGCTAACTCTACTATCATGTTTGCTTGTTTATTTTTTATTTTCTGAATCCAATCATACTGAGCCCTGTTAAAATGACAGAAAATGCCATAATTCCAAGACAGCCTTTATATTTGTCTATTTATCTATTTTTATATATATATATCAGTGCTTTCCAAATTGCCACCATTGGCAACACATCAACAGCGGCAGCAGCACGGGGGTGCGTGCAGCAGCGGGGGGGTGCGCGGCGGCAGCGCAGGGGGCATGCGGCGGCGGCCTCGTGTTTTCCACTAAAACGCGGAAGCACTGATGGTGCGCTGCTGCCGCCGTGCACGCCGCCACCGTGCGCGCCACTGCCGTGCACGTCCATTTCCAGGTTGTGTCGCGACACACTAAACTGTGTGTTGCGACACACTAAAGTGTCGTGAGACACAGTTTGGAAAGCTATGAGATAGATAGATAGATAGATAGATAGATAGATAGATAGATAGATAGATAGATAGATAGATATAATACATAAATGTGCTGGTTAAGGAGAGTTTAAAATGGATCTTCTGCATGTGATGGGAACATTGAGTGCAGGAATCAGCTTTGCAAAATTTAGAACAGTTTTAATATTTCCTGCCTCTGATTTTGAAACAGATTTGTTACTTTACAACTTCATGTGCAATGCGGCTTTCTATCTTCATATTAGCTTTTCACATCAATATACTGTAACTCCAAAGGGGGGTCAGGTGCCTGAATATCTTGTTTGGTGGCTTTTATATAGAACTAATGCAGTACAGCTGTTTACTTCCAAAGATGGCCACTCTGATAATTATTTTAGCTACTGTTCCCTTCGTATCTTGAGAGGAATGGCTTCTCACTTGGCTCAGTGCGAATTTAACTCTGACTCCCCTTCCTCAAGCATATTACCTACCTCCCCCCTTCATTTTGATTAAACACCGATATTGACCACAGCCACAGGTTATCCAGCTTTTCCTCTTGAACAGAGACCCGAAACCCATTTTAAGCCCCATTTCAGGTTCTGATTTAAGGAAAAGTTTCATTAGCCTTAACCACAGGTAAGAGCTGGGTTAGAGCATCAAGTGAAATTATAGGGTAGCATTGCACAAGCCTGTTCCCTTCTCTCCTCTTTGGACAGGGACAACTGTGAGGAAAGAAGAGGATAGACTTTTCCCCACATTTCAGTGCGCAACCACAAAGAGTCCATAAAAGCCATATTTACATATTTACGAAACGTGTTGTTGGCAATTTGCTTTTATCAAATGTCTAAGCTTTTGAATTCACAAGGGTCAAGGTAGTGAGAGAAAGTGGAAGGAGATGAACAAAGCAAGAAAGCTCCAAAAGAAGCTAAGCATTCCTTTATGTTACTAAAAGTTCAGGAGCGGGTCAGGGCAATCGCTGGCTCCAGTGTAACCTCATGCCTGCGGGACCTACTAGTGACAAACTCCTTCGGTCCCCAACCTCCATTTGGAGATTAAATTGAAGACCTCACAACCACAATCATTCACTTCTTTTGGGATTCCTCTAATTGGGCTGGCAGTCTTCTTCAGTACAAGTGAGTGGGGAGAGGGACTTTGCTCCACAGCGTGCAAAAGTTGTTGGGAGAGGCAGCGCGTCTCCAAGTTTTGCTCATTTTGGTTAGCGGAGCATCTGCACCAGTCTTTCAGAGTAGGTAAGAGACCAGCCCCAACATTTCTGCTTGTTCCCTTTCTCATGTGGATGGTATACTGAACTGCAATATTCAAATTCAAGGGAGCTCTGCCTTCAGTGCTGTGTTCTGTTGCTGTAAAAACCATGTCATTTACATTAAACCCTTCCATCCAAATTTACTTCGTTGCACATATTTCCATCACAGAGTTTTTGATGACAAGCTTGCATTTCAAAACAGATTTTATAAATCAGCTTTTATATTATACATACACAGAGAACTGGCTGATTTCCCCTACTTCTTTTTTTTTCTCAATTATTTTTTAGGGAAATCATTCTTTGTACATATGCATGCAGCGTGAAGGGGGAAATGTGGGTTGTTTATGGTCTTTGCTTCCTATTAGTGCTGAAAATGGGAAGTACCAGAGTAAATTTATTTATGGAAAAGAATAGACTTCTTATGTGTATATGTGTACAGAGAGAGATATATCAGATGTGGCAGCATTTTGCTGAATGTGGAATTGCCCTTTCTATGTACAACAGATAATATTAATGTGAGATTCTTCAATCTAAAAATATGTGCATATTTGTATCCATATGCTAAGTATACATCTAGGGCACGCAGAATATGTTAATTGAGTACATGTCTGGGATAAAAATCTGTGAGAAGGTGAAATTGTCATTCCATCTGAGGGGTTTTGGTGATTCAGACTGCTATTTTGATTGTCATAATTTTGGTCAGCATGGAGTCCTCTAGTGTGTTGGCTTTTGTTTCTAGTAAAAAAAAAAAAGCCGCCTATGATTTTGGCCCATTTTCTACCACTTGAGGCCTTTTAACTAATTTTCCTTTATTATTTTGTCAGAATGCACCTCTCTTTCGGTATTCCATCATTTACCTGGGTTTGTCTCAACCTTCCTTGGCTGGAGCAGAGCTCCTACCCAGTACAGTCAGAGCTAAACCATACAGTACCTTGCTTCTTTAAACAGATTATTTGGTGGTCGGTTACTTACCCTGAATTCCTTTTTTGTTTATTATACCAAAACAGAAGCCCTTAATTCGTTTTTTGTCATTTTCATTTCCACATGTGACATGCAACCTAGATCTTTGTTTTCTCTTTACATTCCTAATTCTTAAAATTCCCCATCTTCTGGTTCTCATAAAATCTTAAAAGTGGATATTTAATGGAGTTTAATTGCTATTAAAGAATTGTTTTCAAAGAGATCCTTTTTCTATAGTAGCCAGCTTACATGACCCAAAGCCAAGCCTGCACTTGGTTGACTTCAGCGCACACAATCATTGGCTACATAATGAGGTTCTCATCTGATTGCAGAGACAGCTTGTTTTTCCACAGATAATGGTGGAGATGTGAGGAATGAAAACTTCTAGAGCATTGCTAGTTCTCTTGATGCTTGATGAACTATTTGCTGTGCGCTCCCTTATAATTCCCATTCTTTCAGACCTGAGCTAATTTTGAGTAAAGTGAAGAGCCTTACCCTAGGACTCTTAGCAGAACTAGACTCTTCAGTAATATAAAAATTCCACTGAAATTAATGCCCAATATATCTTCTGGTCTTCAGAACCCAAAGCTTTCCCATTTAAACAATAGTAATAAATGATGAGAGTAAATTTTATTCCCTGACAGGAAAGTATAATATCCTCAATATCCATGAACAACTCAAGAATTGATATTTGTAGGGCTAAATATTTCTGTATATGGTTGTGTATGTACATAACACACTATTTCAGGGCATAAGTAAATAGATATAGATATAGATATGTATGCAATATATATTATATATATTTTCTCATTCCACTCTGCATTCATGAATGTGAAATAGAGTGTAGACCGTTATATGAATTTTGGTTCAGTTTTGACATTTAGCAAACTGCTGTCCCCTCTGGTGTACTTAAGCTGCACTTTGCAGTTCTATGTCATAAATGAAAGAAAAATATTTATAATACTCAAAAGCCATTTGAAATTGTCTTTTAGCAAAAAGAGATCCGTTTATTAAATGGTACCCTATTTCAGATAGGGAAGGTGCCTCTTCCTAAGTGTGGGATCCTGATGATTGTAATGAATTGCCTTTTCCTTTTCATCTTATTTTTAAATTAAAATTGTAAAGGTTTGCATTTTTCTGTAAACCATTTCCCTACAATCACCATGCTTCCATCACTGTGCATTTGATACCGTTGGTGTCACTGAGGAGACAGTACATATATTGATGCCTCTGCAGGAAAAAACAATATTGCCTCATTGTTCTGTCACAATTAACCGTCTTTTTATTCACTGAGAAAGTTCTTCACTGGGAATTACTGTTTTCAAAAGAGTTTCTCAGAGTTTTGTTACTTGTTGCGGGGTGGGGGGGGGGGAGAGAATTTTTAACACATATCATTTATGTAACTCTTTATTGGTGTCCAAACTTATTTACTGCATTCAGGGACAGAATGTGGAGAGGAAGAATCTGAGCTTAAAATATGTCTAGGTTGAGCAAGTCTAGATACGAGTCAGAGTTGGAAAGGAGGAAATAATGAAATGATTGAATGCCAGTCAAAAACAATCGTAATGTACATTCTGTCTCAAGCCTAAATGGGTATTATGTGTCATTTTAAAAGTAAAGTAGATCCATTATGACCTTATAACAAAGAACTCTGTGAGAATTATTTGTGAAACAGGGAAGATGCTGCAGTGAGAAAATCAAGCTGAGCCAGGCATTGTAGAAAGTACAGCTTGCTCGTGTTAACTTGTGTCCTGAGTAACTGTGCAGCGGCAAGCTGCATTCAGATGTTATTCCCACCCCAGCACTCTGATTGCATTTTTCTTTCAAGTGCATTGTCTTAAGAGCAAAGGAAATCTTTTTAACAATTAAAGCTTAAAAATCTTAAAGGGGATATGAGCAAACATGATATCAGCATAGACAAGAAAGCCAATATGACATCCAATCTCATGATAAGCATGGGTAGGGACAATCAAGAACAATCAAGAACTGTATCCCATTACGTTCCAGCATGCATGGAGAAAACCACATCTTCACACATTTACGGCTGGAAAGTTTCAAGGCAACATCCTAAGGGGATGGTGAGACTGGCATTTGTACTTTCCCTTTAAATCAAAAGGCCCACATGTTCCTCATATTCTCAATGAATGTATTGTATTATGGTTTTTTAGAAAGACTCAAAGAAATTGTAAGAGGGGTCACCTTTGGTTATCTAGTCCTTGTTTAATTGGGTTAAGGTTCTTTTGTATAGAGAAGTTTACACTTTTATGTATATTCTTGTGTAAAAAATGTAATATGTGTATAAAACACTGTATGTATTATCTGTATATAGTGTGAGAAAATGATTTTTCCCTTTCTTTTGGATGTATTAATAAATCTTGCTGTGAAGAAGCTTTGGTTTATTTAATTAGGACAGAGCTTTCCAAACTTTTCATGTTGGTGACACACTTTTTAGACATGCATCATTTCGCGACACACTCTTACAGCACGGCACAAGGCAGGCACTAGGACCAGCACGGAATCACAGCAGGTTTGGAGGCAGCAAGGCACAAGGCAGGCACTAGGACCTGCATGGAATCACAGCAGGTTTGGAGGCAGCAAGGCACAAGGCAGGCACTAGGACCTGCGCAGAACCCTGGCAGGGCTCGGAGGCAGCAGCAGCAGCAGCGACACACCCAGACACTGCAGCTGACACACTAAAATGTTCCATATTGCAACACGTGGTGTGTGCATATTGCACATACAAAACAGCATACACAAGCAGTGATATCGTCTAGAGCTACTTATCTAATCTTCCACATAATTCCACATTTTTTAAAAGGCAGTCCCTTTTAAAAGGCAGATTTCTAGCTGTCAAGAAAAGATCTTAAAAACAAATAGGCAAATTTTATGTACTTAAGCATATCATAATGTAATACTGATTAACTATGACAGCTATTAAGAGATTATTCAAAGCAAGAGGCATATGCAGTAAACTATAATACTAAAATCAATATATTTTTTAGCCAGGTAAATAAGCCACTGTATACAAGTAATGGAAATGTCTATATAATCTGTTCTTGACTCCCATTGCAGAAGTTGGGATGGGGGTGATTTAATGAACAGAAGTTGTAATATGAGACCAATGTTCCCTTTTTCCATAGGATTTAGAAATAAAAGCATATAACAGTATTGTCTATGAAGGTTCTCTGTCATCCAGGTGGAATTGTCTGTAGCTTGAATCATGTCAACTGGATTTCTATTTTCTCAGTGGAAACGTTTCACTCCTTATCCAAGGAGCTTCTTCAGTCTGAGCAAAGTTGGTAAGGGAATCCTAAATATGTTTCTAGGTAGCTGTGTGACCTTACACCTGGGGCTAGGTCATGGTTATATTGAGATGTTATTTTAAGTCCTTTTATCATCTAAAGGAGGATCGTTAAGATCACCATGCTGGTGTTGAGCTTGTGAAATGGTCTTAATCTTCCTAGGCACAGAAGACAAAGCAGGGAGGAAGATGGGGGAAAGATTGTGCCTGAGGCCCCCACCTCCATTCAAGGAAGGATTTTCCAAGTTGGCATAAATGGATTCCTTGACCCCTCTCTCAAACCACCTATCTTCTCTGTCTAAAATGTGAACATTAATGTCCTCAAATGAGTGTCCTTTTTCCTTTAAATGAAGATAAACTGCTGACTCTGGTCCTGTGGTGTTACTTCTCCTGTGTTGGGCCATCCTCCTGTACAAAAGTTGTTTGGTTTCTCCAATGTAGAGTTCAGAGCACTCCTCACTGCACTGGATTGCATAAACTACATTGCTTTTCTTGTGTTTTGGAGTTTGATCTTTGGGGTGTACAAGCCTCTGTCTCAGTGTGTTGGTGGGTTTGAAATATACAGGTATGTGGTGTTTGCCAAGTCAGCAGTTTATCTTCATCTAAAGGAAAAAGGACACTCATTTGAGGACATTAATGTTCACATTTTAGACAGAGAAGATAGGTGGTTTGAGAGAGGGGTCAAGGAATCCATTTATGCCAACTTGGAAAATCCTTCCTTGAATAGAGGTGGGGGCCTCAGGCACAATCTTTCCCCCATCTTCCTCCCTGCTTTGTCTTCTGTGCCTAGGAAGATTAAGACCATTTCACAAGCTCAACACCAGCATGGTGATCTTAACGATCCTCCTTTAGATGATAAAAGGACTTAAAATAACATCTCAATATAACCATGACCTAGCCCCAGGTGTAAGGTCACACAGCTACCTAGAAACATATTTAGGATTCCCTTACCAACTTTGCTCAGACTGAAGAAGCTCCTTGGATAAGGAGCGAAACGTTTCCACTGAGAAAATAGAAATCCAGTTGACATGATTCAAGCTACATATAACAGTATTGCTTTCTCTATGTAGAGGCATGTTGTAGTTTTATTTCTATCATATCCTATTAACTTTTATCAGATTCATATTTTTTCCATGTTTCTTGTCCTAGTGCCAAAGTGAAGTTCCAAACTGATCCTTCCCAAACTAAATTACGCCTAGATCTTAGGGGAGCGGCAACCTGCATTTACATAAAAGGGGAATGGATCTTGCTGTTTTGTGGAACTTAATTTGTAAAGATTGATATGGATTCAGTAGCCCTTTTCACCCCAGAAGCTAGGGTTCTTTCAAACACAGGAAGTTAACTGAAATGTGTCCACCTACCGTTTTTATTACATGCTTCATCAGATAAGGCCATGGGAAAAGAGGTCACTTACATGTAATTTGGAGAGAGTAACAGCAGTTTGAGCTTTATATATTAACAACTTTGTTTTGAAAGAAGAGTGTCTATTTCCAAATTTATTGGATGACCAAATAGTAGTGAGATCAGATGAGCCCTAGAAGACTGAAGCTGAGGAATTTCCCTGCCTGTCTTTACCTTTTTATATTACTATTACCAGGGTAAGAAGGGAAGTGAAAGGCTCCCCTGAGTCAAGCTGGACTCCTGGGGATGTCACACCAGCTAAGAGCCATTGGATACCTTCCCTGAGGCAGGACAGGGAAATGCTCGGTCCAGCTATGAGAAAGGAAGGACTAGCAGAAGTGAAGATAACTATGGGTAAACCATAGAAAGCAATGGTTGAAAGAAACCTTGGAGATCATCTGGCTCCGCCTATTTTTTTACCACACTTCTAGAGTGTGATCACTGGAGGGAAACTTGTCCTTGAGCTGAAAAAGGTTCCTAACAGCTTATTTATGCAAGTTCTTGTCCATAACAAGACTTAAATGGATGATTCATTTTTGTTTCAATAAATGAACATTATAGTTATTTGGTGGCCCCATTGCCTCTTAGCCAACATCTCACTCAGACTGCATAGCATGGCTGTGACCAATCCACAGCAAGGTCTCTTAAATCCTAACATCTGGTTTGTGGCGAAGTCTAGAAGCAACCAGTTCCAAAGAGAGTCCTTTGCTTGTACCAGACATCGTGGAGAGCCTTCATTTGAAAAACGTGATCACAGGATTAACAGCTGTCTTTGCCAGCTAAGTTACAACTCTTTCTTACCTCTTCTGTATATTTTCTTGCAATCTACCCATCATTTTGTCATCTCACCTCATCTTTGCTGCAAGTGAAAGGACCTTCAACTGCATTCCCAACACATCTGTACCTTGAAAACGTTCTATAAACAATTTACTATAAACAACAAACTTATTTTGGATTATCAGAAATGATCATGGAATGACGTTAATCAATGCTGTCTGAACAGTGAGATTCCAGATCCAGATCTACGTTCTCCTGAGGTCAGAATAGCTACAGTTTATGCAAGCATGCAATGTACTGATGCAACTTCAGAAGCTTTGTGAAATGAGTTAGGTGGGTTATGGCATGTGGCAAGAGACTGCATTCTCTGCAAAACTGGAGGGGGCAGGGAAACCAGTTCTGCAATAAGGAATTTCAAGTGAAATCTTCACGCTGCAGCAGAGTTGGCAGCATGAGAAGGAAAATGGTACTTTCAGCTGTCATCTCTTGAATAGGGATGCTAATGCTGTTTCTGTTATTTAAGCTCTTAGCCTGTAATCATCCCATTTCTTGCCAGACAGGAAGTATCTCCTGTTTTATTAATATTATTGCTGAATTTGTGGTTTTTGAAAAGATGCTGAATTGACATCCTTGGGCTTTGACTAGCCTTTATTAAATAAATAGGAGAGATTTATCACCTTCCATACACAAGACTGCTAGTATTCAGCACCTATACACTTGCTGGAAAAAATCATTTTTAATTTTGCACCAAAATTCAAATTCTGTGATAATAAATAGTAAAATATCTTTATTGCATACAAATATAATAGTGCATTTTGTTCTGAATTGATACTGGAAATTTGAAAAAATAATGCAATATTTTAACAAAGAACAGCCTGATTTCCTGAGAAAGGTACAAATAAGTTAAAAGCAGACCCCTTGAACTTTGGCCAAGATCAGCAAAAGAGCTTCCATGCCAACAGAGCTCCATAAAATATCCAAGAAGATCAGGAATGCCCTACAAGATATATTTGTTTCTGTAACCAGCCAAGTTTGGGGTGGGGGAGGGGGCACAGATCCATTAGTGCTACTGTATGTGTTGTGGGGAGAGGGTATTCTTGAGATTGTTTCAAAGCTATATCTACTGTAGGTATGTTGTAAAAGGTGTGGGCTGCCAGAAATGGACTTCTGCAGGCACTTCTTGTCAGTTTGTCACTTGTTAAAGTTTTAGACACTTGTAAACACGTTCAAAGTCCTATATACTGTAGGTTTGGGATCTGGATATCTAAAGAAAATGCATGTTGCCTTATGTGCCTGCCCATCAACTAAGATGTAGTGGAGATGCCCTCTTGAAGGTGTTGCAAGTTGATGTGTGTCAACCCAAGGGAAGGTATCCCAATACAATCATCCATCCCTCTTCCAATATGGGTGGCACCAAGCCATTTAACCTTCTGGCACCAGCTTAACATGTACCAGTACAGCTCGGCTTTCAGTTAAACAGATGATGCAGTGCTGCTCTGGTTTGCTCTGGTACTATTGTTTCAAGTTTTGGTGTTTTTATTTAAGTTTTGAACTATTTTTTAAAAATACTTGTTTTAATTATATTTAATACTGTCAAACTGTTGTTGTTTATTCGTTCAGTCGCTTCCGACTCTTCGTGACTTCATGGACCAGCCCACGCCAGAGCTTCTTGTCGGCCATTGCCATCCCCAGCTCCCCCATGGTCGAGTCCGTCACCTCCAGAATATCATCCATCCATCTTGCCCTTGGTCGGCCCCTCTTCCTTTTGCCTTCCACTTTCCCTAGCATCAGCATCTTCTCCAGGGTATCCTGTCTTCTCATTATGTGGCCAAAGTACTTCAGTTTTGCCTTTAATATCATTCCCTCAAGTGAGCAATCTGGCTTTATTTCCTGGAGTATGGACTGGTGTGATCTTCTTGCAGTCTGAGGCACTCTCAGAATTTTCCTCCAGCACCGCAGTTCAAAAGCATCTATCTTCCTTCGCTCAGCCTTCCTTATGGTCCAGCTCTCATAGCCATAGGTTACTACAGGGAATACCATTGCTTTGACTATGCGGATCTTTGTTGTCAGTGTGATGTCTCTGCTCTTAACTATTTTATCGAGATTTGCCATTGCTCTCCTCCCAAGAAGTAAACGTCTTCTGATTTCCTGGCTGCAGTCAGCGTCTGCAGTAATCTTTGCACCTAGAAATAACTGTCAAACTGTAACAGTTTGTAATAAATGGTATCCCACTTTGGAATTGTTTTAGTGATGAAAAAGCGGAGCAGAAATAAAATCACAAATAAATAAAACATTTCATCCAAAGCAATGGAAAAGGATGTGATTGAAGGTACATTTGTGCTTCAGGCATGGGTCCTCTCAACCATTTTAAAGGGAATCTCTGAGGAGACTGAGGGGGGAATTTTGTTTGCAGAAATGAAGGTTTGGTGAATTTAAGTCTCACCTAAAACTCCTCAGCTGAACCAGGCAGTCTTTCGACTTTTAGGTCTTTAGTGATGTAATACAGTGAGCCCAGAGCATGGTTTAAAATGGGGGGGGGGGGGGGGGGAGAGAGAGAGAATGAGAGAGAGAGAATGAGAGAATAAGAGAATGAGAATACCTGCACAAGGAACATGATATGGTCTCTTCAATATTTTTCACTCAACAGCAGTACCTGTAGCACTGTGGGGGCTTGATCCCCTTTCCCAACTTTGTTTAAGCCTTGGAAAAAGGAGGTAACAGCAGGTGCAGCTTACCCGTATCCTGGGATTTGAGTGGGAACAAAACACAGAGTCCAGCATCCTTGCCTAAAGACCTTATTTTAAACTGCGGTATGGTCCATGAGGTCACGAAGAGTCGGACACGACTAAACGACTGAACAACAACAAAACATTCAGGTTATTGACACAAGCAATGCCAATAGCTGGGAGCTTTTCTTTACAGCTTAGACGACTTTTTGCACTTCCCCTCCTCCTAGCAATGTTCCTGCTGCCCTCACTGGCTGACACTTCTTTGTCCCCTGAAACAACGCAGGGCTGCCACCACACCAGCCTCAACAGCTTTGAAAAGATAAAATCCTGTGTTTATCCAGATTTATCCTAAGGGTTTTTATCCTTCAGAATAGACCCTCAGAATAGGGAGACTGTCTCTGAACGATATGTCTGCCTCAGATTCCCTGCATGCAAAAGGCTATTGCATTTGGAAAGAAAATGCATCAGTTTCTTGAACTGATAATACACATACACAGCAGTGTTCAAATGGAAGAAGAATTCAGGTTTGGGCCAAAGTTCTTCAGAGTGGCAATAGTGATGTCCTCACTTTCTTTATTGAAGTAAGTGAGGAAGGGGATTTCACACACACACACAAACACGGATTTCTGGCTTTTCTATTGTTGTTGACAGGTTAGCATATAGAAAATCGGAGATTTATTTATAAGATTTATAAGGCTGCCCATCTTGCACATAATCCTGGATAGCTAACAATAAATATACTAAAAAGTAAAAAAATAAAAAACTTCATAAAATTAAAGAACATCACATTCCAGTCAAGGAATTAGAAACCAATCAAGCAGAGGCTGGATATTTCTTTTTCTTTGATAAATTCTTATTTTCTGCTAGCACTCTAAATAGTAACCCTTCTTATGTCCACATTTCTAATTAAAAGCTAAACACTGCATTTTAACTGACTGAAGATCTTTTGGTGATGATCAATGTGTTTAACAGATGAAACATGCAGGCAAGATAAAAGTACCAGTGAAATGGCAATTATTCCAGGGAACCATGCATGATGGGGTGGCAATAAGAACTCATAAATCTGATTGTGAGATTTCGTAAATAGTTCATGTGCTTGTTTGGATGTCTGTGATTTATGATGTGATAGCCTCAGTGTGTATATATTGGTGTGCGTGTGCATGTCTGCCCACCCCCTTTTCCTCTTCAGAAAGTCACATGTTCCTCTTTTGAGAAAACTGAGCCATTGATATTGGCTAAACTCTAGCATCCTTGTTTTGTATGGAACAGATGCAAGCAGGAATATGTTTCACCCTTGCAGGGTTTTATTTATTAGTTAACAGGTACACAAGCAGATCTTCAGTTTCACTTACTGTACATAAAGTCTTAAACCTAGCTATTTCCTACTCGTATTAATTTACTCTACTATCTACACCTCAGGCTTTTCCTATGAGCTTACTGCCTGGTTTACAGAATCTTTACGTAAGCTTGTTATGGCTTTGTGTACTGAATCAAACAATTACATGGTCTCTTCTAATATTCATGACTACTGCCTTAAGTGCTGTTAAAATCACTTCAGCTGCTTTAACTCACGTTCACTTTCAGTCTCAATTTGTACACAGTTTTTTTGTCCTACCAGCTCTCAGCAGATCCTCTGTTTCTGCCTCTCAACAATTCCTTTTCAGGCTGGGTTAACTAGCTTCAACTCTCTCTCAGACTGTTACTTTGGCATTGGTTGCTTTCTGTGTTAGAAGACTGCTTCTCCTTTCCCTCAAGCTATTCTCTACTTGTCTTCTTCTTAGTCTCACTTTTGGGGTATTCTGAAATGCTAATAACAGAAAAAACCCACGCAGCATTTATCTAGTTTAGCAGAGTAAAAAACGTCCTGTAATAATCTTGCACATAAGGCTCAATTAAGTTCAGAGTAAAATAAACACACTTCACACGTTAATGTAAAGTTACAGAAAAATCGCTTACAGTTTTATTGTAGATCACTTTCATGGTAGCAGAGGATGGTTCATGCGTGCGAGCGATAGGTTCTGACCAAACCCACAGTCGTCTTAATGTGGCCTTGCTGAATGCAAGCATGAACAACGTGGACAGCCATGTATGACCATCCTCTCAGGTGGAGATTCAAGCAGGAAAAGAGAAAGAAAGGAAGTAGAGTAACAGGAAATCGGATTTTCAAGCCCCTCCGACACAAAGCAAGTAAGATTAGGTTGCAGCAGGACTGCCCCTCCTTCAAGCTTGTGTGAGACGTGCTTGGTTGAAACCCAATATCTCTAACACTCACAACATCTTAGGTCCTGGTATTCACTGTCCCATGTAATCTTCCTCCATGGCTCATGCCTTCTTTCTTCCTTCCTGACAAAAGTGTAATCTCCGTAGAGTACGTGAGAGCTTCAACAAGAAGCTCCCAACTCCTCCAACCAAAACCTTGTTTCCGTTGGAGTCCTACTTAACAGTTGTTTGCTGGAATTACTGTCTTGATTTTTAAAAGCTTTATTGCTGGTGGGGTTGTTAGAATTGTTTTAAGAATTGGTTGCAGAGTTTGCCTGCCTAGGTTTTCCATTTTAGGAAAACAAGGAATTGATGCTTCTAAGTCAACTATCTGGCCTTTGGTTTTCAACTAGTTATTGGCTCCACCAGGAATGATTAGATAATTCGTAGGGGTATACAAGTATCCCCCAAGTGGCCTGAGACAAACAAGACCACCCCTCTATCTGAAAGAACCCCAGGAACCTTGATCAGGTAAACAAAGCCCATGTGAAATTAGTTCTGCTTCAAACCAGAGGAAAACACAAACTGGTCCAAATTCACATGCCTGAACTGTGTTTTTCTTGGCATTTTTATCAAAGGCTGAGAAAGATCTGGGAACTGTGTTTTGCTGCTGGCTAGGGGTCAAATTCTGCTCTTCTCAGTTTACACTGCTGGCATTACTGAGAGGGGCTGGCATAAAATAATATGCAATTATTCCATAAAGCAATCTGTTTCAGTTTTTTATTAACAGAGAACCATCATGTATATTAATGAAGGTCATTCTCAGAAAAAGATGCTGCCTGTTAAAATAATTTTCAATTTTCTTTCTAACCTGAAGAATTAAACCTAATTGAGTGTAAATAGAAGTTTCAGGTGCCTTGAAAATCTGCCTGGGAAGGAAGGAAGGAAGGAAGGAAGGAAGGAAGGAAGGAAGGAAGGAAGGAAGGAAGGAAGGAAGGAAGGAAGGAAGGAAGGAAGGAATTTTAGAAAAGCGGGTGAGGAAAAGTTCATATTTTCCCCCCATGTGTAAGTTTTGTAAAAGCTACCCTCCTTAATTATTTATCCCTTTCTAGGCATTTCAAAAAAGTGCATTATCAAAACATTCAATTTCTTGTACCCTGTTTGCTTCATATTTTTAAACTGAAGAGTGAGTCTCTAGCCATTTCCACAGCAATGATATAAAATGCTTTATATCACTTAGTAGGCATCATCCTACTATTGTAATACCAAGACAATAGTAATCAGGCCAGGTTTTATATCACCAAGTGCTATAAAGCACTTGTGTGGGAATGGCCTATAACTGTAGTGACTAGTCTGTATTGACTGTATTATCCCCTCCCTCCCTCCCTCCCCCCCTCCCTCCCCAGTAAAAATAATACAGTCGTCTTCTGTCTACAACAGAGCCCACTATTCCATGTTGCCCCTCTGGTTGTTTCGCCCCTCTGGTTGTTTCAATCAGGCATTTTGCTTCTGTTTTGTCTTTGGCTCTTGTGTCCACTTTCTCTTTGCTATTACATAACTACACCCTCACAACATCTACAAAACGTTCTTCCTTGCCCTTGTCCCATCCCCAGCACATGAGTGAAACAGCCTTAAGTTATCATTGCCTATACTGGTATAAAAGTAGAATCCCCTCCCCCCACTTAAGCTTACACTATGTCACCACAGCTTCAATATGTGTAAAATCTGTGTACTTTGCTACTCTTTATCTTGTATGCAAAGTCAACTGACCTGTTGGTGTGATTAGAGGTGGGCTGGGGAGTGTTGGGATGCGGGGGTATGCCTTTTCCCCTCTGGTGAATAGTCAGCCTCCAACCTAGAGATTTCAGTATCAGGGTCTTCCCGGTGGCAGCCTGAAGCTGCCAGTCTCCCATGTTGAAACTTGCTGGAAACAAGACAGTTTAACAAATTGGTTGCCCGGATTTCAGCCCTTTCTTCAGCACTGACAGGGAAGCTGGCCAAGTATTCTATCCAGATGGCAATGACCACTGCCCCTGAATGGTGGATTCCCCTGCTTCTTTACCTCTCCCACCCTTTGTTCATTTAAAAGGTTTCTGTGGCCGCCATCTTGAAACAACTCTGGGCAGCTCACAACAACAATAAAACTACAAAAACCATAAACACCATATAACAAAAACTAAAAACCCAGTGGCTCAATCAACCTCCCAGGGTGCCCCAACAACCATTCTGCAGGCTCCACCCCTCTACCCCAGGGCCTGGGTAAAGAGCCAGGTTTTAATGGCCGTCTGGAAGGCTAAGAGGGCAGGGCCTGGCGGAATGCTGGGGTGGGGAGGATGTTTCATAAGGTAGGGGCAGCCACGGAAAAGGCAATCGTCTATCCCTTTCCTGCCCATGGGGTGGACTTTGAGGACACATGGTTTCCATTGGGAGACTCTCCAGATGAGCTCCACTCTGTTGATCCCTTTCCTACGTGACACCTTTCTCTCCAGCTGCTCCACCAGTGAACCAGTAGGGCAATGTTTTTCAACCTGGGCAACTTTAAGATGAGTGGACTTCAACTCCCAGAACTCCCAGAATTCTGGGAATTGAAGCCTATACATCTTAAAATTGCCAAGGTTGAGAAACACTGCAGCAGGGGGAAGGGTTTTACCTTTCCTCCCCCTATTTGGGCTAAAAGGGAAAACTGGCAGAACTCTTGTCAAATTCACTCAAGGAAAAAAGAAAAAAGAAAAGAAAGCTCACTCTTTTACTGATCCACCTGTGAACCTGTTTAAACAAAACAAAACAAAACAGAACAAAACAACACAAAGGGTTTTTTTCTCTCTCTGTCATATGGGTTACAAAGGAAAACTGGCAGAACTCTTGTCAATTTCATTGCTAAGAAAAGAAAAGAAAGAAGTCCTCTGTTTCACTGGTCCACTGGTGGGGGAAGGAAGTCCAGTGGTTCACTAGTCCTCTCTGATCAGCTATCGCTTTCCCTAACCATTGGTATAGTTGCACATGCAAATAAGAATTGGTGAACTAATGCAGGGGTCGGCAAACTTTTTTTGCCGGGAGCCATTTTGACATGCTCGTGCACATTTTGAAGTGCTCGAGAGCCAGGGGGCGGGGTTTGCGGGCGGGGGCCAATCGCGTGGAAGGGGGCGGGGTTTGCGGGTGGGAGCCAATCGTGTGGAAGGGGGCGGGTTTGTGGGCGGGAGCCAATCGCGTGGAAGGGGGCAGGGGAGGTTTGGAAGAAGAAGGGAAAGAGAGGCTCGACTGCTCCAGTCGCTTCTCTTCCGGAGCCGCTCACGCCCCCAGTCCAGGCAAAGTAAAGCTGGTGGGGAATCCAGCGCGGGAGCGGGGTTTGCGGGCGGGAGCCAATTGCGCACACTTAGGGCTGTGGGGTGGAAATGTGCTGCTTTTGCACGGAGAAAAAGAGTAAGCAGAGCAGCAACGAACAGGTTAAGGCAGGGCTTTCCAAACTTTTGCCGTTGGCGACACACCAACGGCCAGCCCACAAAAAGCTGGAAGCACCGGCGGCGGTGCTTCCAGGTTGTCGCTGCGGCGGCAACGGCTGCCCCTTCGAAAGGGCAGGCTCCAGGGACCCCGAAAATGCCCTCGGTTCTGGCAGGGAGGCAAAAGCCTCCTCCCCGCACGCACACGCTGCCCTGGAGCCGGGGTGAAAATTCTCCCCGCAGAACAGTTGAGCGCCATTTGTGCGCAGCCTCCCTGCCTAAACTGAGGGCATTTTTGGGGTCTGTTCTGCGGGGAGAATTTCTACACACCAACGGCCAGCCCACAAAAAGCTGGAAGCACCGGCGGCGGTGCTTCCAGGTTGTCGCTGCGGCGGCAACGGCTGCCCCTTCGAAAGGGCAGGCTCCGGGGACCCCGAAAATGCCCTCGGTTCTGGCAGGGAGGCAAAAGCCTCCCCTCCCCACATTCACACGCTGCCCTGGAGCTGGGGTAGAAATTCTCCCCGCAGAACAGCTGAGCGCCGCTTGCGCGCAGCCTCCCTGCCTAAACTGAGGGCATTTTCGGGGTCCCCGGAGCCTGCCCTTTCGAAGGGGCAGCACTGCTGCTGCTGCTGCCGCTGCCCCTTCAAAAGGGCAGGCTCCGGGGACCCCGAAAATGCCCTTGGTTCTGGCAGGGAGGCAAAAGCCTCCCCTCCCCACATTCACACGCTGCCCTGGAGCCGGGGTAGAAATTCTCCCCGCAGAACAGTTGAGCGCTGCTTGCACGCAGCCTCCCTGCCTAAACTGAGGGCAGGCTGCCGGGCTTCCTGGCGCACAGCTGATCGGTACGGTGGGGGGGGACGGGGTGGAAATTCTCTGTGCTGATCAGCTGTGCCCCGGGAAGCCCCGCAGCGCGCGCGCGCGCGATTTTTGCCTCCCTGCTGGAACCAAGGGCATTTTCGGGGTCCCCAGAGCCTGCTCTTCCAAAGGGGCAGCGGCAGCAGCGGCGTCCTGGAACCCGGAAGCACTGATGGCCCACCACCGCCGCTGCCCCTTCGAAAGGGCAGACTCCGGGGACCCCGAAAATGCCCTCGGGTCCGGCAGGGAGGCAAAAATCGCGCGTGCAGGCTGCCGGGCTTCCTGGCGCACAGCTGGTCGGTGCGGTGGGGGGGGACGGGGTGGAAATTCTCTGTGCTGATTAGCTGTGCGTCGGGAAGCCCCGCAGCGCGCGCGATTTTTGCCTCCCTGCTGGGACCGAGGGCATTTTCGGGGTCCCCAGAGCCTGCTCTTCCAAAGGGGCAGCGGCAGCAGTGGCGTCCTGGAACCCGGAAGCACTGATGGCCCACCACCGCTGCTGCCCCTTCGAAAGGGCAGACTCCGGGGACCCCGAAAATGCCCTCGGTTCCGGCAGGGAGGCAAAAATCGCGCGTGCAGGCTGCCGGGCTTCCCGACGCACAGCTGATTGGCGCAGAGAATTTCCACTCCGGGTGGCCTGGCAGCGCGCGCGCACGCGATTTTCACCTCCCTGCCAGAACCGAGGGCATTTTCATCAGCGCTTCCAGCTTGTCACGCGACACACTTGGGGGCCCCCGGCGACACAGTATTGTGTCGTGACACACAGTTTGGAAAGCCCTGGGTTAAGGCGATGGGCAAGTGCCCGTCGTCAAGATGGCTGCCGGAGACGGAGGCTTCCAAACTCTCGCGAGACTGTGTGAAGCCCGTCCCCGGAGGAAAAAGAGAGGCTGGGCCTAGGTTGCCATGGGTATGCCCACAGCAACGCACACCATGCCCGCTGCCGCGCCTGCCCCGCCACACTCGCTGCCGCGCCTGCCCCTGCCACGCCCGCCACGCCTGCCTGCGGAAGAGCCACACTCAAGGGGCCAAAGAGCCGCATTTGGCTCGCGAGCCGCCATTTCTGACCCTTGAACTAATGCTTCAATGTGCCCCTTATTGGTGCCACAGAAGGAGCCCACGTAATGCCTGAGAACTGCGTGGCAAAGAACAGCCGGGTTCAGACTTCATGTGGGCATCTTCCCCTCAGATGTCGACATCTTGGAAATGGCTACGGAGGGCAGCAACTGGTGACCAGAGACAGCTCCACACAGTGATCAATTATTGAATACAGGAAGCTGTAATCATATCAGATCAGCAATGGCCTCTGAGTGGCGCGAGGGGTGTAGAATTTATAACCAGTCCTGTCAGCTCTGTACAGTGATCAATAGGAGTGCAAAAGTTGCCTAGATCAGATGAAAGGACAGCAGAAAACTGCACAGTTGGCTTCTGCTGATGCAAATTAGAAAGCACCCATTTTGAAGCAGAGCAGGAAAGCCTGATTGCAGGCTGCCTCTGCACTGAGGGAGAGACAAGTTGAGGGAGACAGTGATTGTTGAAGCCCTCTTGGTGCAGCCACTGAAGCATTGCCCATCCATGCTTAGCAAGTGATGTAGAAAAGCCCCCAGTGTACTATTTTTGACACTTCTCCAGGCTTCTAAAGGAATAGAGGAAGGGACATCGGACCTCCATTGTTTTATTTAGAGAAGAAGACGTGTGTTTGTGCTGACCCACTGTAATATTTTTGTGAAATATATCTTTAATTAATCAATAAGATGCAGCATTCCTGCTTTTCATCACTGCAGGTCCCAAAGAATGATGAGGGATGTTGAATTGGGAAGTTTGTTTGTTAGTTTATTTATTTACTTGGTAAATTTTTACAGGTAGTCCTCACTTAGTGACCACCATTGGGACTGGCAACTCGGTCGCTGTGGTCACTAAGCAGAAAATCATGTGATTGCGATGGGCTTACGACCTCACTTCCCATTTGGTCATTAAGTGAAGTGCTGCGGTCACTAAACGAAACATGTGACCGTGACTTACAATTTTACTTCCGCCTTCTCTATTAATTCTACTTATCGCAAGCTGGTTGCAAAGCACACGAATGGCGATCACATGACCACGGGGTGCTGCGATGGTCGTAAATGCGAGGACTGGTTGCAAAGCTAATTTTTTTTACACCATCATAATTTTGAACAGTTGCTAAATGAGGCAGTTGGTAAGCGAGGACTACCCGTATAGCTGCCCATCTCATATATGTGACTCTGGGTGGCGAACAAAGTTAAAAAAGAACAGTACAACAAATAATTTAAAAAATAACAACAAAAAGCAGTAAAAGCAGTAAAACCATTAAAACCATAAAACTTAATTTGCGGAAGAGCACAGAAAATTTCCTTAACAATATAAACACCTTACATATTCCATACCTACATTACTTGGGCATGTTGTTGCATTTTTGCCAGTTTCTTGTATCTGTCATTTTCAATCACACACACACTCCTCCTTTTCTGGACAGCAGGCATTTCCTCTGCTCAAATGATGCCTGTCCAGAAAAACTCTCTGGAATTTTCCAAAAGGCAGAGATACACATTTCTTTCCATTTATCTTATTAGGAGATAGACTTTTCTCTATTACCCAAAAGGTCCTAATTTGACAGCTCTAATGTGCAGAATGAAAGATTCCTGTCTGTCTTCAAATATATATTCCAAAACTTGTTATCCATTTGTAGCATTTTTGCCCTTTTGTCCAGTTTTCACCAGTGTTGAAGTACAATGAAATAGGCAACTTCTGCAGGAATTTTGCTATGGTAATGCACTGGATTGGACACGTACAGATATTTATGAAGTGATGCCATGAATGAAAAAAAATGACTAAGATCAGCCTTCCACACTTTCTTGTCCTTCTGGCTTGTTGGGTGACAACCCTTGTAATCCACAGCCAGCGAGGCTCTGCTGAGAGTTTGGCTCAAGAAGTGGTAGGATGGGTGCTATATGGGAATTGTAATTCTTGAGATGCACTCTTATTTACACACCGACAAGAGTAAATCCCATCAGAATGCACAGAGCTCACTTCTGAGTGGAAATCCATTAATTTAAAGCTGTGACCTTGTTTTGGACCATCTAGTATAAATACATTATCTTTCTGTTATTTATCATGAAAAATAAGAGATAAGTGAAGAAGAAATACAAATTAGTACAATAATTGCATTTCCAAGGTTTCAGGCCAGTGTCTTTTATTTCTCTGAGATCTTGTAGCTGGAGCTGTCTGGGGGTAAATGCAGTGTCGTTTACATATGGTTCATATGCTGGGCCACTGAACAATGTAATTATCAGAGAGATACTTATATGATGTCAAATCCAGAGGTAGCCATCCTTACAAATCAATGGGATTCAAGTTAGTCATGGCAAAGTGACCTTATCCATTTTAGCAGTGCTTTTTCTCTAAGCAAACCTGAAGGGCTGGAGGAAATCTAACAGTTATCTGAGACGGTTTCTTCATTTTTTTTTCTTTTCATTGTTTTTGAAAGCTAGGAAACTGTCACAAAGTCACAAGAAGGTTTAAAATCCGTTTTCCCATAATAATAGGTGTTAGAGGACTTGACTGAATGCTAAGCTGGCATAAGCTCTATGTATGCCCTTATCTTTTTATCATTTAGTAAGAAAGCCTTAGCTTCCTCTGCTTTTTTTATTTCATCTGGCAAGATGGGGGGAGATTGGAGAGGAAAGCGGTGGCAATTTCAGTGTCAGTGTTTGTGGAGGAAGGTACACTTTTCCAGGTGTATCAAACATCTGCTATAGAGATGAAATTAAAGCAAGGGTGAAGTTTTGCAGCACTGTTTCAGTTATGTGAAGACCCAGCTCTCTGGAGAAGGCTCTGATGCTGGGAAAGGTGAAACGAAAGAGAAGAAGAGGACAACCAGCAGCAAGGTGGATGGACTCAGTCACAGTGGCGATGGGTGCACTGTTGGAAGGCCAGGTCAGGGACAGATCCTCATGGAGAAAATTGATGTGGTCATTAATGATTTGATGGCAAATAATCAGTCACTTCAGCTGCAGACATTTACAAGGTGTTTTGGCTGAAAAAAAGTGTTTGCACCTATAAAAATATTTTGCAGTACAATTCTATGGAAATCTCATTACTCTAACCATGTCATGCTTCTTCTAAAATCCCTGCTTTCCTATCCATCATTTGATCAGATGCAAAAATTTCATCCTTACTTTTAACATACTCCATAATCCTCTTTTAGCTTAACACTGAAACATCCCTTCTTATGATCTTTGCTCATACATTGCCCTCATCTCCTAAAGGTCTTCTGCTTCATGAAATTATTCCATCCTCTCTCCTATGCAGCTCCCTACACCTGGAACTGCCTATCAGAGCACCTTGATATGATCACCCCTCTGTCTTCTTTCTTTTCTTCCAAGAAACTTTTTGAACAACAACTTTGTCTCACTAAAGGTAAAGGTAAAGGTTCCCCCCGCACATTTGTGCAGTCGTGTCCGACTCTAGGGGCCGGTGCTCATCTCCGTTTCTTAGCCGAAGAGCCAGCACTGTCCGAAGACGCTTCTGCGGTCATGTGGCCGGCATGACGCACGTGGAACGCTGTTACCTACCCACCGAAGTGGTACCTATTAATCTACTTGCATTTGCATGCTTTCAAATTTCTGGGTTGGCAAGAGCTGGGGCTAGTGCGGGAGCTCACTCCGTCAGGCGGGACTAGGGATTCGAACCTCCGAACTTGCGATCTTCTGATCGACAAGCCTGGCATCTTACCCGCTGAGCCACCACGCCCCACTTGTCTCACTACTTTTCAGTAAATAGATAGATAACACAATTGCACATTCTTCCCAAATAGTCACCTACTCCCCCCAGTTCCTTATGTTTATTTTGAATTTTAAGCTCTCTAGGATAAGGACGTGTCAGATCTGGGTGTGGTCTTTTTGGTAAAGTTTCATGTGCCTGGACAGAGTTCATAATATCAAGTTTACTCAGAGGTAATTCCCCTGTGTTCATTGGGGATACTCCCAGATAATTTTAGAGGATTTATGGGCTAATCACGCCATATTCCCTGTTATGCATGTTCTTACCTTTTTCTTTTCTGAGTAGCTCTCAATTATATCTAGACCTGTTAGTGCACTACTGAGCTAAGAAATGTTTAGGGAGTGATGGGATGTTAGTTATGTCTGCCTGATTTATGTCAGAGAAGTAGAAAGGATAAGCAGGAAGCTGACAAACATTATGTCCGATAAGCTACATCAATCACAATATGCAAATATATAACATCTGACAGGGAATTGTCTCAAGTTAACTGAATACCAGGCATAATAGAGAGCAATGGCTGTAGAAGGGTAGAAAGAAAGCATTTACATTATATGGGCCACTGTGAGATGAAAGGTTGAGATCATTAGGTACTGCACTAATAAGTCTTCTATAAGGTTACTTTGGCTGGCAAGCCATGATCTGGTCAGCAGGGAATTAGAGGAAGTATTTTAGTTTTATTAATGTCAGTGGAACTCAAAAGCACTTACCTTTCTTTGGATTCCTTCTGTATTGGCAGCTAAAATAGCACAATTTGCTATCAGCTCTGTACATTTTTGTTTTAGAGTGAAATAGTTGTTTTAACTGAGCTTTAAGAAGCTCTGGAATCCAGAATCACCATTCTATGAAGTCTTCATTAGTCAAACTACCATGATATTTACATCTTGTGATGTCTTTCAATCTATGGAAATGTTCATTATAGATATGGCAATTATTAACCAGGACTAGCACATTTTTTATGAATTTAACACTGTTTCCTAAAATTAGGAGGTACTGCTTCTCCTTTTCCTTGTTGCACTTCCCTGTAGCAGATAACTAACCATTTATCTGTTGTTGTTTTTTAAAAAAACAGCTTTTCTCACCAGCAGTGGGTTTACCTTCTCAGTGTATATGTCAGATGATTGTATCGTCCTGATCTTTTTGTCCTTCCTTTAAAAAGATGGGCAATTGATTATATTGTGAAATGCAGTATTGGATCTTCTGGAGAACTTGACATGACTTTGAGGAACTTGAACACATCCATGAATGGAAAAGAAAATGCATGTGGTATACTACCATTGATAGTAAAGCACAGAACCCTACCATATAATTTCCTAGTGGTCAGAACTTGGAGCATTCCTCCAGATGTGCTTAGAGAAGTAACTTTGAAAACAAAAGTGTAAAAAGTATCTGCTTTGGTATATTTCTAAGTATATATGGTATACCAAACCTTAACTGTGGAAAGCAAAGTATGACTAAGATCATTCTCACTGTTAGAACAACACATTAGAAGGTAATTTATGTTAGCAGCTGCTGTTCTCTCCAGCTGCATTAGCAGAATAATTCTCCATACATTCTTCTGTGGCAAGCAGCATGAAGTTGATTACGGGAGTGGGACATAAAAGAAAAGGCTTGTAAGTAGAGAGTCACCATCCTGTCTCTTAGCTGCCACACTGTGTTAGCACTAATGCAGTCATGGAAAGCTTTTCAAGCTTGTTTTCTAATGCGGAGCCTAATTTTTGGTGCCAGAATGTTTGCAGTCACGACAGTTTCATGGGCATGGTGAGCAGTCCAGGACCGCACTACTTGAGCACTCTACAAAAGATCTTGGATCACTGCCAGAGGGGCACTGGCTATGCATGCATACAATCCAGATTCAGCCTCCCGTACAAAGACTAACCCTTGCTGCCATTGACTGATCCCCAAAGAGGACAATTCCCCCTCCCCCCCCACCCAAGTTCCTTCCAGATGACTTGGATGACAACTCCTGCAATTCTGGCAAGTGAAGTGTAACACATCTGGAGGACGCCAGGTTGAGGAAAGCTAAAACAGGAGGAGAAAGCCAACTCAGTAGAAGATAGGTTGATATGCCATTTGCCCCTCTGGATCAGTTCGCTTGTACAAGGGCACTGTTTGCCCTGCATCATCAGTTCAGAGAGTAATACAGACTGTAGCCCCATACCTCATTGATAATTATATTAATTGCATCCACGAATTAAGAAAAAGACAAGAGTTCTTCTACTAAGGCTTTTATCTGTGAACTCTCTAATTAGTAATCAGTGTCAGGATCTGCAGTGAAACCTGTAATCAAGTTATCTACATACACATCATCAAATGATAAATTATTGAACTCATTAGATATATTCAGTCGTCGTTAGCAATCCTCATATAATTTTGAAGAACTCTTTAGGATCTTATTATATCTTATATTCAACTCTCATTGCTATGAGCAGATAGGTCAGCCATTAGAAGCCTCATTATCTTTTTTTATGGGTAACTAGTACTGGAAGAGTTGGTTCAGAAGTGCCCTATGAACATATGGTCATATCATCTCTTCACCTTCTACCTCCTGCTGCCATGTGACAGTTCTTTTGGGCTATTTGATTGCTCCTTATGAAAAGTGTTAAAGTTTCTATTAATGTTTATTTTGCTGTTGAAGGAAAATAAGCACAAAGTAACAGTTAACACTATTGTTTAGTGTCTGTTAGAGGGGCGTGGTGGCTCAGCGGGTAAGATGCCAGGCTTGTCGATCGGAAGATCGCAAGTTCGGAGGTTCGAATCCCTAGCCACGCGTGACGGAGTGAGCTCCCACACTCGCCCCAGCTCTTGCCAACCTAGCAATTTGAAAGCATGCAAATGCAAGTAGATTAACAGGTACCACTTTGGTGGGTAGGTAACAGCGTTCCACGTGCGTCATGCCAGCCACATGACCGCGGAAGAGTCTTCGGATAACGCTGGCTCTTCAGCTAACAAACGGAGATGAGCACCGGCCCCTAGAGTCGGACACGACTGCACAAATGTGCGGGGGAACCTTTACCTTTTTTTTTTTTAGTGTCTGTTACCTTTACAAATCAATCTGGAACAAAGTACACTCGGGGTGCCTAATTGACAAATAAATAATGAAAATATAAATAAAGAATACAATTAAGCAAGCATTAGCATAAACCACTTAAATCATATCAGCCAATAGAAAAAGGGTAAGAACAGACACCCAAAACTAAAAATATGGCTCCCAATTCAATGGGAATCTAAAATATCTGCACTTCAGTGGTGTTAATTGAATTAAAATGCTGCAAATATTAAAACACAACTTCTGAGCTTTTTCAAGGAAGAGCAATAAAAAAACAAGTCTCTATGGATCTCAAAGTTCAAGTAGATCTATATGGGAGGTGGCGACCTTTTAGGTACTAAATTTCCAATTTGTGCAAGCCTTTATAGGCTGAAACTAGCACCTTGGGACTGAGATGCAATTAAGTTGGAGAAGAACAGCGTCAGGTCCGCGCAACCAAATGAACGTAGTGCATTCGCTTGCTGCTTCCCGCCAGCAGAGCCAGCTAGATGAGAGAAAGCCTGTTTATGGGATGGGAGGGGGGATGGAAGCCAGACAGCGAGCAGCAGACTCTGGGAACCAAGGTCAAACACCACTGCCTGAGCCAGGTGTGGGGAGGGGGAATGTGAGCTCACCAAGGGAATGTTTTAATTAGAGGTTTCGCGCCTTTTTTGTCAGTTCCAGCTTTCTTTGGATTCTTGTAGCTTTCTTCAATTAAATAACCTTCCTTTTCTACTTTGAACTGACTGAAGTTGTTTTCTTTGAAGTTTGAGCCTAGCAATCGTTACAAACAGCTGCAATATATTCATACTCCTCTTAATCTCCCATAGCCTAATCTTTCTTAGGATGGGGGCCAACCTCCTCCCTGTGTGCATCCACTCCCTAAGGGGGTTCCTTGCCATCTTGGAGCCTACTTTTCAACATGGCAAGATACCAAATCTAGGGGACACATACAGTACATCAGCCCAGTTTAAAGTCTCACACACTCAGATAAATGCCTGAACGTGTCTTGTGAGAATTGGTAAGAGTCCTTCTTTCTTAGCCATTGATGGTGTCACTGAATGGCCTGGGAACCCATTTTAACTTTATTTTAATGTATTCCGTTTATGCTCCACTTTTCTACTAAGTCAAGTCTCCATGACACTGGCCTCACCTTGGTCCCAAGCCATGATTTAAGCACCCTTATCCTGCTCTTTTCCATATCCCAAAATGCCACTACCCAGAAACAAAATAGCGGAGCACCAAGGGCATCAGGACAATGCAGCCCTTTGCTGGTAACTCTTCCTATTGTTACAGCTTCACTAGGCTGGCTTCACTAGGGGGAGATGCCTGGGCAAATCCAGTCCTGTCAGTTCAGTGCTTTGTTTTTTGTTTGTGCCTTCAAGTCAGGGTTGACTCCTGGGGATTGCCTGGACATGTCCCTGCAGTTTTCTTGGGAAGATTTTTGGAAGTGGTTTGCCATTGCCTTTTTCCTAGGGCTGAGGGAGTGGAACTGGCCCAAGGTCACCCAGCTGGCTTCGTGCCTAAGGCAGGACTAGAACTCACGGTCTGCCTGTTTCTAGCCTGGTGCCTTAACCACTACACCAAACTGGCTCTCATATCAGTTTAGTTAGTCAGCCAGTTCAGTTACTACATGATAAATGCCACCTGGCTAGACATTTGAATGGGCTGTTCTCCTCTGCACCTATTACAGTTTACATGTTGACCACAGTATCATGTATTAATAATTACATGTCATAATTCTAAATTACATTAAATGGTAAATATTCTGTGGCATTTCAAAGTAGACCCAGATATATATTCTAGCAATGATACTGAACTAAGCTAAGGGCAAATTAGTCAAGAGGAAACTGGTCTATCTTCAGCACCTCTGAGTAGGGACAATTGCCTTTGTTTGGTTTAAAATGATGCAAACGTTTAAAGGCTAACTGAAGAAAATGGAATTAATTCCCTGCCATAGCATGTTTTACTCCCACTGAATCCCACTGGTTTATGCCTGATTTATACTTCATATAGTAGCTGTTTGTTGAATATGACCACTTTACAATGTGAAGGAAAGAAACTATGTCTGTGAGAAGTTACTAGGCACTAGGTCTCCCTTTAAAATCTTGTACAGTATCCTTCATAAAATTGCAGAATAATTGCACAATAAAAGCCTATCTGGAATCACCTCTTTTTTCTGTAGTAGATTTTAAAAATTGAAATTCACTGAAATTGTGCCTCTACTAAAATCTGCTGCTTAGTGGGTTTCTCTGAACAGACTCAAGAAAATGAATACCATCTATACACTGTACTGTATGTTTTCTAGCATTATTTATACAGAGATTACTGTGACTGTAGTGGAAGGATGGATTATACTTTTCTCAACAAATAATTGTTGATTGTCAGTTAACCAGATTTTCTTCCCTTCAGTTACTTGTGGTCCTCTCTCTGCAGACCAAGAAGTTCTTGCTTTCTAAATGGCTGGGCAGTAATTTTCCTTTCGTAGACTTTGTGAAAAGCCTTAAGACCGAGGCTGGATGGCGGACATGTTCTTTGGAATCATGGCTCAGTGCAGTTCTGAACACAGGAATTGGAAATGGAGGTGATGAAGAGCTTAGCATTCGCCTCCTCTTGAGGATGATATCTTGTAAAATGTGCAATGTACACAACTGGTTTGCAACTGGAAGATGGGAGTGGAATGGGCTCCAGTGGGAGAAGCTACAACATCTGCCAAGAGGAGCGAGTTTTGATTTGTCAAATTTCAAAGGATGATTTTCCCCAATCTACTATCTATTCTCCCACATATTTTACAGTTTAAATCCAGAGCTGCTAAAAGTCGGCTGTGTAAGTAAAAAGAAAAATCTGAAAAAGACTAGCAATATCAGAGATAAGTATGGAGAAGCAAAATATTTGGGCTGTGTGAACTTCTTAGACCTGATAATATCTAATTTATTTATTAAATGGCTTGTAATTAGATAATGAGAGCCAGTTTGGTGCAGTGGTTAAGGCACCAGGCTAGAAAGCAGGAGACTGTGAGTTCTAGTCCCACCTTAGGCACAAAGCCAGCTGGGTGACCTTGGCCACTCTCTCACTCTCTCTCAGCCCTAGGAAGCAGGCAGTGGCAAACCGCTTCTGAAAAACCTTGCCAAGAAAACTGCAGGGACTGGTCCAGGCAGTCACCAGGAGTCAACAGTGACTCAAAGGCACACACCCCAGAAAAATATTAAGGTAATACTGTATAAGCCATGACTGGATCTATCAAAAGTGACTAATATCATGAGGAATCATGTTGCAAATTAAGCTCCCTGTCATATAGTACAACTGTATTTGGTCTTGGTGAACTAGTAAACTCTGTCTTTTCTCAGCCTGCCTCCTCCAAATGGATTCTCTATAGAAATATTAGATAACAACCCAGTATCTCCAGCCAGTATGGCCTATGCTGGGGCAGTCAAGTCTAAACAATTAGCTAAGGATATTATACAAATTGTTGGTGGTTGAAGCATTCTGTCTATTCATATGAGCATTCCTGAGAGAGGGAACCTAACATGAGCGATGATGAATGAAGCAGTTTTTATAACCATAATGAAACAGATTTATTTACGGGAAATAAACTATAAGGATAGGCAAAGCCAAGCACCTAGCTAACTTCATCTACCCAGGAAGTGAAAGAAAAACAAAAAGAAGTGACTTCAGATTAGCTGTCTTCTAGACTAAGAACAGGCAGAAGGATAGATACAGAGGGGACACAGAAAAAAAAAATCAGGAGTCTGGGAGCACCTTTTCCAACTAACAAATTTTATTAAAAGGCATAAGCTTTTATGGGCTGCAGCTCACTTCATCAGATGAATAGAGTGGGCTACACAGAGTAAATGTCACCTTGCATTTACTCTGTGTAGCAAATGCATAGAATGGGGACACAGAATAAATCCTTGACCTATCTACCTAGATCTATGCTCTAGTGCCCCCTTGATAAATATTATTTAGATGAGCTAATGGATATAGAGAAAGAAATATATTCATAGAAGCCAAATATATACTGTACATCTGGAAGTAGATACTGTGGGTTTAGAAGTCTATAGGCATAAGAATAGAAGTTTATAGCATAGGCTAATATGAAAATATATGTAACAAATCTCACCAGTACACGATTCGGCTTTGTCCTCAATGTCCAAAGCACTTCCTGCAGCTTCCACGTATTTCAACAATAGGAATAGAATGTGTAGGGATTTGTATAGAAGTATGAAGACCTAGTAATGATGCTCGGTGGATAATTGTATTCAGAAGTTCAGTTAGGTCAACTGGAAGCTTGCAGAAGAAAAAATAATGCGAAAGAATGATTGTATGAAGTTATGGAGGAACATAGGTAGGTGATTGATACACATGAAGAGGAGCCTGTGAAAACGAGCCTGTGGAAATAGAGGAAGAGGAGTTATAAATAATAGATTATATGGTTGTCAGCTAATAGATATATGAATAGAATCTTGTAGCACAGGCGGATTAAAATATAGATAACAAATTTCACTCCACAGTGCCTTGCTTTGGGCTTTTCTGCTATGCCCAGAGTATTCTATGCATTCTGTCCATAAAAATCGATGCTTATAGCTATTGGTGAAGAAAGTATAAAGGCACTGAAGTGATATTCTGAGAACATTTGTGAAGTTATTAAAATTTCAGTTAGGATAGTTGGAGGAGGTGAGGGAAAGAGATAATATACTATATTAACTATATTATATTCTTCTTCCTAGCGTTTTCCCACAGGGTCCGCTTTTCAGGTCAACGAATGCCATTTCATGTGATCAAACACAGCAACCAGGTCCAACTGGGTGATCTTCATGTCTGTGTCGATTGTGTCCTGCCACCTTTGCTTTGGTCTTCTACGCGGGCGTTTGACATTGGTGTTAGCGTGGGGTGCTGCTTGTAGGACATGGCCATACCACTGTAGGTGTTTTCCCCACATTTTCTATTATAGGTGCAATGCCCATCTGCTGCCGGACTGTATAATTGCTGATGTGGTCAAGAAGGGAGAGACCAATGGAGCATACACATCTCCATGGCATGTAGAGGGCACTTTCGATGGTTGGCCAGCACTCGGCGCCATACAGTACTACTGGGTGAACCACCATTCTATACACTTTCAATTTTAAGTGAATTGGCATCACTGCACGACAGCTTCAAGAAAAATGCAAGGAGTAAAACTGCCCTCTGTACATGGCATTTATTAATCTGACTAAAGCTTTTGATACTGTAAATCGTACTGCTCTCTGGACCATCCTTCTGAAAATCGGATGCCCTGATAAATTTGTGAACATCTTGCGGCTACTCTGAGCTACAGACCACGTGCTCCTCCGTTGTCCTTTTTATAAAGAGCTTAGGAATAAATTAATATTACCCTTGACCAAGAAATATCCTAGGAGGCAAGATATAGAGTATATGGAAATGTTACTTATAGATGAAGATCCAACTGTTACAGCGCAAGTAGCCAAATTCTGTGCAGCTGCTATAAAGATACGCCAGACTATGATAGGAAAATGTAGTAATGTACTCCTTGTTATGATTTTAATTATTTTAAAAGGTTTATATATATATATCACACCATATTTTATATATGATATTTTACTTTTTATAAGCATTTACATCTGATAGAATATTAGTTATGACTAATATTAAGAGCATATTTAAATTTGATTAAGGGGCTCATCCACATCGTATTCTGAATGTATTTTAATTTTTAATTGGAACAATGTAATTTAACTTATAATTTTAAAACTATTTTAAATCATATGGTGCATATTGTAATGGCTCAATGAGTATACCTTGTAGAATCTTGTACTGGTCAGTGACCGTAATAAACCAGAATGAGAATGGCTACTCCATGATGACATGATGGCAACAATCCTGAATAACAATGGCTCTCAAAGTGATCCATTTAAAGTGGAATCCGGCGTTAAACAGGGATGTGTTATTGCTCCAACCTTATTTGCTATCTTCATCGCTATGATTATACACCTTGTTGAAGAGAAACTTCCTACTGGTGTAGAAATTATATATCGAACAGATGGAAAGCTTTTTAATCTTAGTAGGCTGAAAGCAAAAAATAAGGTAATTACAACTTCTGTTATAGAACTTCAATATGCTGATGATAACGTAGTCTGTGCACACTCCGAGGAAGATCTTCAAACTATCCTAAACATCTTTGCAGAAGCATATGAAAAGCTCGGCCTCTCGATTAACATTACAAAAAACCAAAGTGCTTTACCAGCAAGTTCGAACCAATCCCTCTGCAGCACCATCAATCCAGTTTAAAGGTGTGTCACTAGAAAATGTCGACCACTTTTCTTATCTCGGCAGCCATCTATCTACAAAAGCCGACATCGACGCTGAAATTCAGCATCTCCTGAGCTCTGCGAGTGTAGCTTTCTCCCGAATGAAGCGTAGAGTGTTTGAGGATCGGGACATTCGCAGGGAGACCAAAATGCTTGTTTACAAAGCCATTGTACTACCAACCCTTCTGTACGCCTGTGAAACATGGACCCTCTACAAACGCCACCTCCAACTTCTTGAAAGATTCCATCAACGCTGCCTCCGAAAAATTCTGCAAATAACTTGGGAAGATAGGCGGACTAATGTTAGCGTATTAGAAGAAGCGAAAACCACCAGCATTGAAACAATGATCATCCAACATCAACTTCGCTGGACCGGTCATGTTGTTCGAATGCCTGACCATCGTCTTCCAAAGCAGCTACTTTACTCCCAACTTAAGAATGGAAAACGGAATATTGGTGGACAGCAAAAGAGATTCAAAGATACTCTCAAAGCTAATTTAAAAAAATGTAATATCAGCATTGAGAACTGGGAAGCCCTAACACATGAGCATTTCAATTGGAGGTCATCCTTTATTAATGGCGCTATGGACTTTGAAGAAGCACGAGTACAGGGCGAAAGGGAGAAAAGAGCTAAAAGGAAGGCACGTCAGGCAAACCCTCATCATGACCGTCTTCCACCCGGAAACCTATGCCCTCACTGTGGGAGGTTGTGCGGATCCAGAATTGGCCTTTACAGCCACTTACGGATCCACTGTTAAAATTTTACACTTGGAAGACAATCTTACTCGGCTACGAGTGATCGCCAAGAAGAAGAAGATCTCAGACCACTCCAGTAATCTCCTTCCACTGCAGCCATGTTGCATTCATCCTCACGGCACTTCCCCATTAATGCTGCCATCGCTTTGCAGATGAGATCCTAAGTAACAGAAGGAGTTTGTCTTCACTAGATCTTCGCCGCTGACCTGGATGGTGAAGGTGCTTGGGCTGGTCTCTAGATACAATATCAATACTTTGAGGTGCAAAGGTTAAGACGGTCAGTCCGGGTCTGGACACAGCACTGCAGTTCTTCCCTGGTGGTAGCTGTGAGCAGGACATCATCAGTGTAGAGCAAGGCCTGAGGGCCTTGAGTGTGATGCAGATCTCGTGTGATGGTATCCGTGACAAGAATGAACAGCAATGGCTGTCTGTGGAACTGCAGCTATCATCATGGCTAACTTTAAGTAATGAACACTGGCTAATAGGTGATAACATCGTCTGAGTCCAAGATGGCTCCTTAGCTAAGGGACCTACCATCACCTTCTTTTAAAATGGCAGGTGTTAATAATCTCAGAAAACATTGGAAAAGTAGCGGTGTGAACAGATCCAAAAATCTTATCCACTTCTTCAAGAAATAGACAACAAAACTTGCTGTGATATATGCTATTTAGACCAGACAGATATTATTTAGATGGATGTTATGTCAACTTTTTGTGTCTGAAGTCTCACCAATCATTCTGTCAAAGTCCTAGGTCCCACCAAACTAGAAATAAAAACCCATTTATCATTTAAGGTACGTTTTACAATTTTAATTAGTTTCAATTATTTATTCTGTGTCCCATTTAGACTATTCCTGAATCCCATTTGTCGTACGTGTACTGCTGGTTGGAAACCCCTCACCATGCTTTGGACACCCTAGATATTGTATTTAGCCCCAGGAGACATCTGGACTAGCTTGGATCTGAACAGTATTATCCTTAAAGAACTGTGCAAACTTCTCACAATGGAGCTCGGTTGATACCAGATACCGACCAGGACCAGCTATGATTAGGCATTCACTGAGATTCCTGAAGATCTTCACTGGCCACTTCCATGGACACAGGGAATTTCTTCTCCCTAAAACCTTTCCTCCCGTTCCCAGCCATTCATCTTTAAAGCCCAACCAAGACTGCTACCACGGCTGTTGGAAGGTAATCAACCCAGATTGCCATTTACATCATACCAAACCAGGCAGGCATGTTGGAAGCAGCCTTCCACTGCCCTCTGCAGAGTGGCACAACAAGGTTGATCTTGCCAATAGCAGTTCACCGTATTTTAGAGGCAGGGCTTTTATAATGGTTTAGACCAGTCATCAGCACAAGCTGTCCCAGATGGCCTGCCACTAGAGATGCTGTGGCCGTGCCCATCCTCTCCTAGCATCCTCATATCAAGTGAGTAAAACAGTATCATGAAACTGTTATGCTTAAATACCTTGTAAAGTAACACTCAACAAACAGCAGAAAGGCGTTTATTCTTTAAAGGGTTCGTCTGTTCATCTCCATTTTATAAAGATTGGCTCGGTCTTGCTACAGGTTAGTGACCTTAAAGGAGAAGACTAAGTGAGTTTTGAAAATCAGATCCTGGTGAACTTACGTAAGTATTGCCGTGTGGTATCTCAAAGCGGGTATAAAGTTTGGAGCTGTGCGATTGTATATACAGTAGAGAAGAGAAAATTGAACATGGCTACTATTAAGAAAATGCTGAGAGATTATTATTACAGAAATAAACAGAATAAGATTGTGGAAGATAACTGCAAAGCTGCTGTCTTGACAATAAAGGACAACAGCTATTGATCTGGGCAAGTGAGAGGCATTGCTTGAGACCATCACACTTTACTTTTATCCAGAAGGATTGCTGCCTCTTTTGCTCTCTGGGGAGGCTTATATGCATATACATTTGCAAATCCATCTCTTTCTTCTATGATCTGTCTCTTCTGACCTTCAGTCTATATCTCAGAGAAGGGCAAATCCGCTTTCATTTGCATTAAAGTACTTGGATTTGTTTCTTTGAGGAGCTTGGGTTTGTTCATTTGAGGCCTTTCACATTCCAGGTTTGCTCACACAACATGGATGGACTTCACACTTCTTTCTGAACCATGTGCTTAGCACATAAAGGTTACCTGAGCCAATTTCATAGCATAACCTCATTGGAATAAGAATAGAATAGAACAGTGTTTCTCAACCGTGGCAGCTTGAAGATGTGTGGACTTCAATTCCCAGAATTCCCCAGCCAGCATGAATTCTGGGAGTTGAAGTCCACACATTTTCAAGTTGCCAAGGTTGAGAAACACTGGAATAGAAGAAGAAAGAAATGTTCCCCTGGAGAACAACATTAGGGCTTTCTCTCCTCTGCTTAGAAGGAGAGAATGAAAGAGAGAGGGGGGCGGGGAATAATATGTTGTGACACAGCTGTGTTTTTATACAACAAAGAGTCATAAACAGTGTGAACATTTGATGATCAGATTTATATGGTAGATTTTAATTAATACAGGAATACATGAGGAGATTAAAAACAAGCAGCTCACCCACAGACAAGCCCAGCAGAAGGAAGCCATAATGGCTATACCAGAAATTAGCTTTGGAACAGGGATTGATCCCAGTCCCTCTTCTCTCACTTTCAACCTCTGCACATAACCCCATGAATGAATGCATGTCGCATATGTACAGCACTAATAACCTAAGGAGGTGAAGGAAAGTACATAGGAGATAACACAGAGATCCAAAATCATTCAGTATTCAAAGCTTTCCATGTGGGTGGTGTGCCCATAGTTGCCCTCTAGTTTCCATACCATTTCTTATTTCAGTTTTACCAGTGGCAGCAGACTGTCGATGCACAATAAGTTATTGCAACCAGACAGAAACAATGGTACCATAAGCCTTTGCATCATCCCCATAGAATTATTTTCTTTACAAGGACACGGTGATAAGAGCTACAAAATTGTATTGCTTGTAACTTTTTCAGTGCAAGACTCCCTTCTCAAGACACCGCTGCCAAGAGAGTTTCCGTGGCTGCATATGGGATACAGAGTCTTTTAGTGGTGGGACCTCATAGAGAGGTCTGTAACATAGAGACAAGTTTGCCTGCCAGGTGTGCTGGGATCCTCTCAGTATGGTGCAATTGTTTTTGAGACTTCTTTAATACAGGGCTTAATGTTCTTGGATCAGTGTTTCTCAACCTTGGCAACTTCAAGATGTGTGGACTTCAACTCCCAGAATTCCCCAGCCAGCCATGTTTAAAGTTGCTAAGGTTGAGAAACACTGGCTTGGATTGTTTCATCTTGTACTTTAGATTGTTTCATCTTGTACTTTAGTGAAAAGGACGTCAATGCTGGAAATACACAACAAATAAAGAATGAAAGGTTGTTAGTGGCTAAAGCATCTGGACCGCAAGCATTTGTTCAAACGTATCTGCAGTGACGAAGTGTTATCAGCTGGCTTGTTTCATCCAGCTTTTCTTTGTCAGGTGTTGCATACAAAAGCTTCTCCTTAGTCTACTTTTTTTTTTTTTGGTGCCTTCAAGTCAGTCTTGACTCCTGGCGACTGCCTGGATAAGTCCTTGCAATTTTCTTAGCAATGTTTTTTGCCTCCTTCCTAGGGCTGAGAGAGAATGACTGGCCCAAGGTCACCCAGCTGGCTTTGTGTCTAAGGCAGGACTAGAACTCCCGGTCTCCTGGTTTCTAGCCTGGTGCCTTAATCATTAGACCAAAGTGGCTCTCCCTAAGTCTACTAAAGTGATGAAAATTGTTATGCAGCCTAATGCATAACATTGCAGGTATCAGACATGATTCGTGGGGTTTTCCTCACTGGTAAAGCACTTTAGCATCAAGTTCCCAGTGCTTGTTATGGAGACACCTAAAATGGATATTTATAAAAGTCCTAAGTCTCCTTGTCTTCTGCCTTCCCATTCGCTCTAGAAAAAAATTGTTTTAAAAAGAGAGGAAGAGAATATTGAACTTTTTTTAAAAAAATGCTGCCACTATTTTTCCTCAGGAAAAAAATAAAGTATGTTCTTTTTAGCACTAGACCATATATTGGTGGGTATGGGAATAAGGATGGCACAAGCAGAATAGAACAAAAGTTGCTTTAATTAAAACAAAGAACAACAACTTTAAAAATCTTTAGGAGAACTTTTCTTTGAGAATGTTTATAAAGAAGATTAGAAACAAAATAACCTGTATTAAATGATAAACACAAATGAACTTTATAAACAAACCAAGGTATAAAGGTTAAGGTTCCCCCCACACATTTGTGCAGTTGTGTCCAACTCTAGGGGCCAGTGCTCATCTCCATTTGTTAGCCGAAGAGCCAGCGTTGTCTGATGACACTTCCACGGTCATGTGGCCAGCATGACACACGCGGAACCCTGTTACCTACCCACCGAAGTGGTACCTATTCATCTACTTGCATTTGCATGCTTTCAAATTGCTGGGTTGGCAAGAGCTGGGGCGAGTGCGGGAGCTCACTCCGTCACGCGGGACTAGGGATTCGAACCTCCGAACTTGCGATCTTCTGATCGACAAGCCTGGCATCTTACCCGCTGAGCCACCATGCCCCAAGGTATACAGAGGAGCCGATGGATCTATATTTGAAAGTGTAGAAGTGCATAGCTGTAGAAGTATGTATGCATGGGAATTGAGGTTTGCAGGTATAGGGTTATAGGCACATGGGCAGGGATATACAATACTTGTTTTGTCTTCCCTGTCTAGGATATTTCCTTTATCCTTCCACATATTCCACCCATAGAAATACAGTATGTATAGAAATATGAAGGTCCAGAAGTGATGTTCAAGGTGCTGGTGATGACCTATAAAGCCCTACATGGCACGGGGTCAGGTTATTTGAGGGGCCGTCTCTTCCCAATCACATATACCCATCCCATCAGGTCCAGCAGGAAGGGCATGTTGCAGGTCCCATCCAAGAAGGAATGTCAGCTGACTGGACCCAGGAGGAGAGCCTTTTCTGCTGTGGCACCCACCCTTTGTGTTGGGGATGAGATTAAATGCTAGGAGAGGATATATTGTTTGGATATTATCCTTCCTTTCTCACGTGAGTGAGATCAGCAGAGTATCATCCCCGGCAGCATAAAAAGTTGGAAGCTGAGACAAGGTTGGTTTAACCTTCTAGAAAATAATCCAGGATGCTGTTGGGCAGACTGGATTATCCTGGCATTACCCCTTTTATCCCTCTTAAAACAACAATCACACAGTTTTGTGAAGAAATAAAAGTAATGTTTACTCACATCATTTAGGTCTCAAAAACAGCAGTTGCAGTAGTAGAGTCAAGGCAGGTTTAAAACATACTAAGTTACAAAAATAGAATATATAGGCTTTAGCATTCTGTCTGGGCTTGGAAAGCTCAGACAGCGTGTCCTTTCAGTTCGAAAGCATGGTTAGAGAGTCTCTGAGGAAGAAGGAGGAAGTGACCTCACAGAGTTCTCTCTTCAGGAAGTTACTGCGAGTCTCCGCCCTCTTCATGTCCTTATAGAGCAAGACATGAATTGTTGGTATGACTGCTATATTTTCCCACACTTTGGAACATCATTCCCCCTAAAGTCAGATTGGTCCTGATCTTGCTGACCTTCCAGAAGGGCCTGAAAACGTGGCTTTGTCATCTGGCCGGGGGATCTGGTAATGGTGATGTGGAGCCTGAAAAAGAGTTGTACTGTTAGTGAGATTGATTGTGCTCTCCCCCAAATTATGTTTTTTTAAAAAAACATGTTTTTAATAGTTTTTGTTGTTTTAATGTTTTTTTTAAAATAATTCTTGTTGTTTTTTGGTTTTGTTGTATTGTTCTGTGTTTTTAACTATGTATACCACTCAGAGTCACATATGTGAGATGGGCAGCTATATACATTTACCAAATAAATGAATATAATAAATGTTCTATGGATGCTGCTAACGTATGCCTGGAATCTGAGAAGAAGGATGTGCCCTTGGGTGCTTTAGAGTAGATGACTTCAGGAGAAAATAAAGAACAATTAACATTTTTTTCCTGGAGCCAGGTATTACACAAATACCAAACTAAGTTACAAACAAAATGATTTAATTAAACTGCCTGTTTGCAAGGAGTACGGGAAATGTACATCTATTACTTGGGTTCTAGTGTTTGCTTTGAGAACCAGTTTGGTCTAATGGTTAAGGCAGTGGGGCTAGAAACCCGGAGACCAAGGGTTCTAGTCCTGCCTTAGGCACGAAGCCAGCTGGGTGACCTTGGGCCAGTCGCTCTCTCTCAGCCCTAGAAAGGAGGCAATGGCAAGCCAATTCTGAAACCTTGCCAAGAAAATTGCAGGGACTAGTCCAGGCAGTTGCCAAGGATCGGACACGATTGAATGGAAAAGAAAAAAAGATTTTGCTTTAATGAAAATCATAGATTACAAGAGTGATTCGCACAGAGAAATAGCTAAAAGTAAGATCTTATATCTGTCTCTCTCAGCCAAGGAGACTTTTTGGAATGAGCCAAAAATGCTACTTTTACAGTCAACTTACTTTGAAGGTACAGGCCTTCTAGCCCCAGTACAACCTCTCTAATGAAGCTTCTAGTTTCAGTGAGATCAACTGGGCTGATGGGATTCACAGTAAGAGAGCTGGCTGTTCAGTGATAGCGAATGCATAAAATCAGACCTGGAATATTTCCTCAAGTTTTTTAGGTAGCTCCTAAATTGTGTATGGTTGAAATCACTTGAGCCAACAAGTTGCTTCATTGAAGAGAAGTGAACAAGTAATTTCTAATGCAAGAGTGATTTCCACAAGATCAGGAGAGCTTTGAGAAAACTGAAGGAAGTAATCATCTCAGAAATGTTCTTATCTCCCTGAAGCTCACGACTCAGATTGTTTAGTTCTGCATTACATTACAAAGGATAGAGTATTCCAACAAGTGTGCCTTTGAGTTGGTCAATAAGTTGAACTTTAGAATTCTTTGAAACATCTATAAGTTAAACTTATAAAACTGTCCAGAATCTTTCCTTTCCTCAGCTATCTCAAGTCAGAGGACAAAATGGGATGGCTGTATGCTCAACATCCTCTCACAGAGCCTTTAAATGTCTCCACTGCAAGGGGGCAGCCCAGATAGATGTATGTTTCAAATTGAGTACCTTGACACCGAATGCTCCTTGCCAAATGATACAGATAAATATGAACTTTGGGAGAATAATCTTCCTGGCAATTAACTTATTGTTGGCGCACTGATGGTATAACATCAGGGCTGGTGGAGGATAGTAGTTTAAATAGGTAAAGTTATTTCTATAACAGAGGTTTGGAAAGTTCAAAATGCATCTTGTTCTTTCTTTCAGAGGTAATAATTTTCAGGAGTTATTTTTATAGAAAGAACATTAAATCCTATTCGCACAATAACTTCAAGTGATGAAGATGCCTCTTATGTCTGCAGATTGATCCAGCTGAAGGGAAAACCACTGATGTTTCTATACATCCCCTTTCATCTGATGTTTCTGCTGTGTTTTCAAACATTTGCCATTTTAATCAATACTAGTTGTTGTTGTTGTTGTTGTTGTTGAAACCCTCAAAGAGAGTCACTAGCACCCAAAACTTTATTTTTCATCAGATTACCAATCTCAAAATATTTTTTTCCTTTTGCAGGTTGCTGTCTTTTCTTTCCACTCTTTATTATTTTTACACCTGAAAACATAAAGGATCTTCAGTTTGAGGAACTTATGAATGCTAAATTTTTGCAACTCATATACACTCCCCCACAATCATCTCACCCAGTCTGTCAATTTAACACAGGAATGATATACGGAAATATTCAGAAAGCAAGGTGTTAATAGATGTTGGAGAAAAAGAGCCTACTAGCCAGTTAACAAAGACTAAAAAAGTCTTGCATGGTTTGGTAGTGGGAGGGTGAATCAAGATTATTTAACATCCGAACACTGAAACAAGGTTAATTATTTATGTATTCATTTATTACATTTATATCCAACATTTCATCAGGAAAAGCTGCTTAGTGTAGCTGGAAGATCAATAAAAAAAGAGACAGCCTCTGCCTTCAAGCTTACAATCTAAATAGACATGACTCAGGGGAAGGAAGAAATAACTTTCTTGTTTTATTGTAAACTGCCCAGAATCTCTCTTTGAGTGTGATGGGCGGTGACTAAATTTGAAATATAAATAATAATAAAAAAAAAACCTGGGGAAAGGAAAATGGGAATATTGTTATAATGCAGTTTCCTCAGCAATATTTATTTTATTTATTTATTTAATTAAATTTATATAACCTATACTTTCACAATATTGTGAAAGTAGTTTACCAGTACCTTCTTTTGGGAGGATTTTTGACTTCCCAGTCTAGGACTGGGAGAGAATAACTGGCCCAAAGTCACCCAGCTGGCTTCCGTGTCTAAGAGAGGACTAGAACTGGGTCTCCCACTCCTCCTCCAACGCCTTAAACACTACACCATGTTCTTAATATCATAAGATTCCTATTCTTTTCCTATAGGATACCTGATAGAACTGCACTGTTGGATGACCCCTGGGAGAGAGGAAAGCCTGATGGAGTTGGTCATTCAGGAGGATTGATGGTGGGCCAGCTTTCCTTCTCTCCCTTGTTCCTTTCCTACAGCCTAGTAGAATACACCTATTCTTCTTTGTGGCATTTGCTGAGTAATATGAACCAGTCAAAGAGAGCCAGTTTGGTGTAGTGGTTAAGGCACCAGGCTAGAAGCTGGGAGACTGTGAGTTCTAGTTCTTCTTTAGGCACAAAGCCAACTGGGTGATCTTGGGCCAGTCACTCTCTCTCAGCCCTAGGAAGCAAGCAAGGGCAAGGCACTTCCAAAATCTTGCCAAGAAAACTGTAGGGACTAGTCCAGGATTCAACATTGACTTGAAGGTGTGTGCAGACAAATCAGGCAAACAACATTTTCTCTTATTCTATCTCTGTCCCAACAAATTCTTAAGATGTGGAGGAGAAATCAAGTCTTCTATGGTGACATGTGTAGCCTAAGGCCTTCCAACATGAAGATACATGCCAGTTTGAAAGCAGCTCCAGAATGCTTTGTTCCCATAGGTTCATTTCAAATTCTGCATTCATAAGACTGGACAAAAAGTTATTGATAGATGGTCATATTCTGGCAATGTATTCCAGTGGCAGCAAGGAAATCCCTGTAGGTAATAAGTAAGGAGAGATTTCTCATTGTTTTCCTCTTTGCTGTTTGAGTGAAGGAGTAAGATTGGTGTGCATAACAGGAAGGCAAGTGGTGAAAGTGATTATTATTAGATTTTTATCCCGCCATTTAAAAAATATTTGGTCAACTCATGGTACATACGGTAATACTCCTGCCTCTTATTTTCCCCACAACATCTCTCTCTCATTAAATGAAACAGATAGCTGATTAGTCTGTACAGAAATACTCTAAAAATATGGAAATCTGAAGCAGGGGAATGTGACAATGCCAATGCTGTTAACATTCATCTTATGCTCAGCCACTCCACGTATATAAATAATCCTTGTAATCTAGAAATGGCTTAAATCTCCAGTGTCCTCCTCCTAGTAAGCCCCTAGAGAATGGTAGAAACCTTGAAACATCTCACTGCTTGTAAGTAGAGTACGACCATGTAACCGTAGTACATTATGAGAAAATATTGACATGGATACCACTGTTAAAAGGAGGCTACTAAATGGAACTGTAACATCTTCAACTTCCTGATAGACCATTCTTCCTTTAGTACCGCTTTGCCAGACCCTGCTACAACAACTTCAGTGGAAAATCAGAAAAAAAAAACTACAAATGATTGTTAAGGTGTTAATTTCAACAATTTGGTGAAGATATTATACTGATTCTTGATACAAATGAGACTACAGTAGAATCAAATAAGATCAGAAAGTAGTACAGGTGAAATGAGAAAGTTTCATACAGTATGTCTGTGTTGCTAATGCCACAGCCTTTAACTGTAAATGCCTTGCTTTTTTGCATCATCACATGCCAATCTAAGTCCATTGTGGTCTTTGTCTATAGCATTTTTTTCACAACTGATCCAACCTATCATTTGAAGAACCAGAAAATGTGGTCCCCATTCAAAAGAAATGCAGTGTGCATATTTCCAGCATTTTTAGTTATTTTATATAATATTCAATAGTGAATCTAAGGTTGCCGAAATTCAAACATGTATTTGACAGACACTCTGTGATGAGAGTATTTCGTAAGGTGTTTTTAATCACCTGATTGTTGCATTCATGGGCTACATACTTAGGCATTCATTTTAAAGTTTATAATTGTTTATCTTAAAAAATGTACAATGTAACCACTGATTTTCAGAATAATCCTTAAATGCTGATTTAACGAACTAATAACAATTCCTGTATGTTTTTTAGAAATACAGTCCACTAGATGGTACTCTAAGTTAACAGACAGTGAAAGGAGTAGCTCAACTAATCAGTTCCTTGTAATCCCATATCTCCAGTGGCTGAAATCCCTGTTTCCAGCCACCATGGAAAGACTGCTTTTTTCCATGTATCACAAGCATATGTTGTGTGTGTGTGTGTGTGTGTGTGTGTGTGTGTGTGTGTGTGAGAGAGAGAGAGAGAGAGAGAGAGAGAGAGAGAGAGAGAGAGAGAGAGATGGTAATAGTGATTATGTTGCTGTAATATTTCCACTGATGCCTAGCTAATGTCAATAGCTGGTGGAGTGAAACATGTCAGCATGCATTTTAGCAAAATACTAAATAAGCCGTATTGTGTGATGAACCTCTGCAGAAGTACTCTACCTATATGCTTTCTGGATTGTGCCAGACTTAACCTATTCCACTTTGAAGATCAAATGAGTCTGCTGCTGGTCTATAAATCAGGCTGCCTGTTGCTTTTCCCTATTACAGCTTTTCCCATTTGCTATAGACTCACCCAGTTTGCCTCTCTGCTGGGTGTTGCTGAGTAGTACTGTATATTTATTTAAAATGCAAAAAACAAGGAACTAAGATATTTTAAGGTTATACCAACCACCCAGTGATCAGGATTGTTAATATAATGTGTGTGTTTTGTAATCCAGCCTGGGAGTGTTTATTTTCATAGTATTCTCATTGGCGTTCTTGCATAGTCCATTCCTTATTAATTTCATGCTAACCTTGATTTTCTTAGTGAGCCAGATCTTCACATCAGCCTAAGCACAACACAGATATTCCACTGAAATCTGAATATCATACATGCACAAAAAGGCTCCCAAGTTTAATGGCCCAATTTCACTGCTCAGCTCTGCATAGCGTAGCATAAATATGGGCATGAAAATAAACAGGCACTGCTATTTTTATCTAAATTTTAATGAGACATTTTAGATACCCAAACACCTAACATCACTGCAACTCTGCCATCTCCCATATTGGTTATCCTATGTAGGCCTCTTCCTCAATGAAGTATACGTCATCACAAATAATAATAAAAAATAAAAGGAATTAAAATTAAGGGGAATATAGAAAAATATGTGAACGGATGAACTGAGTTTTCAGATTGCTTCAGCAGTGTTGATAAATTTAGTGTTAGCTTCTCACCTGGCACATGGTCCTTGACTGCCACATCTAAATATCCTCTGCCCTTGTTTTATTTATTTATTTAAAGATAAAGGTTCCCCCTGCACATTTGTGCAGTTGTGTCTGACTCTAGGGGCCAGTGCTCATCTCCGTTTGTTAGCCGAAGAGCCAGCGTTGTCCGAAGATGCTTCCACGGTCATGTGGCCAGCATGACACGCCCGGAACCCTGTTACCTACCCACCGAAGTGGTACCTATTCATCTACTTGCATTTGCATGCTTTCGAATTGCTAGGTTGGCAAGAGCTGGGGCTAGTGCGGGAGCTCACTCCGTCACATGGGGCTAGGGATTCGAACCTCCGATCGACAAGCCTGGCATCTTAACCACTGAGCCACCATGCCATCCATCCATCCATCCATCCATCCATCCATCCATCCATCCATCCATTCATTCATTCATTCATTCATTCATTTGCAATGGATTTGTAAACTGCCCCATTGGGCAGTTTTAGCATATAAGGAGGTCTCTGCTTTCCAAGGTTTGTGGATAAGTTTATGGCATAGGACCAGGGTACCTGAGGGACCGTCTCGTCCCGATAACGTCGACCCGCCCCACCCGTACATGCAGGGAGGGCATGCTTCGGACCCCCTCAACAAGACAATTCCATCTAGCGGGGTCCAGGAGGCGTGCCTTCTCTGCGATAGCGCCCGCCTTGTGGAATATTCTGCCCCCGGAGCTGAGACTGGCCCCCTCCCTCCTGGCCTTTCGGAAGGCCCTTAAGACCTGGCTTTGCCACCTGGCCTGGGACGACGGAGGTGGTAGTGCCTCCTGGGGTTGGCTGGCCCCGTAGCTCTACTATCTATTCTGCGGGTCCAAGCCCATCCTGGATTTTATTTTATTATGTTTTGTTTGTGTTTTTAGATATTTTGTATAGTTTTAAATTTTTATTTATTGTAACCCGCCCAGAGTCCCTTGCATGGGAGATGGGCGGGGAATAAATTTGAATAATAAATAAAATAAAATAAATAAATAAGTCATTTCAACCTTAGAAATTAGACATATGCTTTTTGAAATTTGAATACACAGCTGTCTACTAAATCCAAGATCAGAGCAGCCTGCCTGCCTGTGCTGAAGACAAAGAGATGTTGGGGACAGAGCAGAAAAGGGTGGTTGCCTTTCTGGCCTCTGGTGGGTTTCCCAGAGGTATTTAGTCGACCAGTGTGGAAACCAAATGCTGAAGCTTTTAATCTACTAAGATCCTGTTCCTAGAAACAGAGGATTTGTTTTATAACCCAATTCATTTAATTTTGAGTTAGCAATCTGGTACTATATCTAGCAGGCTTTCCCTTGCCGATTCCTAGCTAAAGCCTGGTCTAGAAATGCCACCTTTCTCATCTTGTTACACATTTCCTCTTCCCTTTTGTGACATCTAGAGGCAGCATATGATGTAGCATCCTTATATACTAGTCAACAAGGATGTTAGCTACGTTAGGCCCTTCCCAGCAACCATAATAATATGAAAATTTTCTGTATATATTTGTATTCAATAGTTGGCTGAAGTTAGTGCAAGTGAGAAATACAAGTCTTCCTACTCTGTGAAAATTCCAACTCTGGAAGGCTAATTGGAAGTAGAATTAAAGCTCCCTCTAGCTGAGCTCAATTTTTGGTTGTGCAGGGATCTATCCATGCTGTTGTTGGGGTTATTTTTGCAATAATGTGGAAATGTTTCATCACTGCTTTCTTCAAATATGGTTTTCTCCCCCCCCCCCCCGCCCCCATTCCCTGCTAGTCTTGGGCTTTCCTCCCATCTAAGTAATAATCAGGTCTAAGCAAGCTTAGCTTTTCAAGGTCAGACAAAGACAACTAAGTGCTGTCAGCCGCTGTGACACAATCAAAGGCACTGCAGCCCCTGGGTATTTTTTCTTTTAGTGGCTTTTCTTCATCATCTGAAGAGGATTGCCATGTTTTGCTTTGATTCTGCTTTGCGGGGAAAGAACAAAGAGGAGGCTGCTATCAAAAAGTAAACAGCTGAAGTTTCCAGTACAAATGGGAGAAACTTTACTTGCTTTTTTTCTGTATGTCAGGTTATTGTGAATTTTGCAAGGGGTGGTGATTTTCAGAAAAGCAAAAGTGCAATTGAAAGAATCTGCTGCTGCTGGACGGCCAGCTCCATTTTCAGAATTACAGTCGGGTGCAGTACAGAAGACAGTTTCTCTGTGAAGGGCTGTCAGTGGACTCTCCAGTGGAAGCTGTCCCCCGTTTGAAGAGTTGTCTGATCCAATGCCAGTTTAAAAAAACAGAAAGGCCTCCCAAGGAGCCACCTATTCAATGTCTCGTCCTCCTTCTGGGTACTCAGGATCCAAATCCAAGCTTCACCTCTGAGGACACTTTCCAGCGTGGCATTATGGTTGAGCTAAGTGAAGTCCTGGCTGCAAAAAGCTGAAAGCAATCTCAAATGTTGCATTCCAGATCCAGGGCCAAGTACCTTTCTCTTCCAATGTGTCTATTAAGGAAAACTAGGTAAGTAAATGAATTTATTGTTGTAACCATAGGTCATAAGAATGTGACGTAGTATAACATACAATAAGAAAAACTAGTAGTAACGATAGACTGAAAAGTTATGACCACCCATGCTATTATTTTTGGTTCCTAGACACTATTTGCTCTATCGTGTTGTCTTAATATTGAAATAAAAAAATACAGAGAGGCAGCATTAGAAAAGAGAGAAGTCTTAAGAGACTTAAGAGAAATTCAAGGGTTGACACTCTCCTTTTAATCATGTATCATCACCTGAAAGTTATAATCCTAATCCCTGTAATCTTTCATAGGTGTGGATTTATGTGCTCATTCAAAACAGGCCTCTTGGGTGCATGCTAACTAAGGCCTATCTGCACTTACCATTTAAGCTGCTCAGGTCCTGTGCTCATGCCAGCTTGAGTCTAAAATGGCTTTAAAAAAAATCCTCTCTGGACTGAGATACTTTGGCAACAGCTTGCAAGGTATTCAGTCTGGAGTGCATGCAACCACATCCTCCCACTGAACAATTCCCTCCTGCTGCTCCAGGAAAGCAATTGCCAGTCATTTTCCTTCCTGTGGGCAGCTCTTTCTGGTCATATATACTTGTATAAGTGTGTGTGTGTGTGTGTGTGTTTAACACACACAACGTTAAATTTATCTTATAAAGCTGCTCGTTATACCTGCATGTGCATGCATTCTGATGCTTTAACTTTGTTCATATAAAGCATCAGAATGCATGTAGGCACAACAGGTAGCTTAAAAAAAAACCCTTTCTTACTGTCCTACTGCTTTTTAATGTCTTTGAGAGCTACTTCTTTAATTGTTATTTTTCTTTGTTTCCATTATTCCTTGTACTTAAAAAAAAAAGTCCAGCAGTGCTTTGTTTCATTCTTTCCCAGTCACCTAAGGTACAAGGGTTTCACCCTCAGTTTCCAAAGAGTCCAAATAACCCATGGGCTAGTTGGGAAATTGAGAGTGAAACTCTTCTTCTGTGGGTGACTGGAAAAAAAATAAAGGAGTGGATCATGGGTCCTTTTAAATGAAGCAAGGGTAAAGGAAAATGCTCAGAGAAGAAAAATAGCAATAAAAAATTCTGCCACGTTTCAAAGGAACAACCTTCTCTTTACAAGTCAAGAGTTATAGCCATTGAACTATTATAGCATTCATGATCAAAAGGAGCTCTAAAAGATATTAGGAACTATAGGAAGCATTGACTCAGTTTAAGGCTGCTTCTACTGTACAAAGTAGCCGATGAACTGCTGGGAATGGCCTGCAACAAACTGAAGGACATTACTTGAAACGGAGGAGAGCAATCAAGGCAACTGTCATGGCCAGCTCGGACTCTGACAAGGAAACCAACAGTGAGCAGCCAGTTCCAGAGTTGCCGGACGAATCGCTGCCTGAGCAGCGGCAGGCAGAGGAGGCGGTGCTGCCCGGTAACCAGGAGACACAGCTGCTGCCGGTCTCTGAAGGTGAGGAGCCTGAGCTGCCACCCCCTCCCAGGGCAAGGGCTCGCCGTGTGGAGAGGAGAGCAGAGCGAAGATGCTCGGCAAGGCTCCTCGCAAGAAAGGGGCCTCGCCCTTCCAAATGAGCCACACCGGGGTTGCTTCTATTGAAGAAGAACAGTGAGCACAAGCCTCTCCGTTGGCAACAACTGTTTGTTTCCCCAGACTCCGTGTGCCTCGACTCCTGACTTGAAACCTCATAACTTTGACTCTGGACCTGCTGACAACCCTTCTGCAACATTTGGATCCTTGGACTTGACTTGACCACTCTTGTGCCCGCTGTTTTGGGTTTGGAACTCTCTCAAGTCAAGCTTGCTGGACTTTTGGGGACTTGTTTTCTTGTGTGTGTGTGTGCATGGGTTTGCACTCACATTTCCTTTGCTGCTTCTTTATTTGCTTCACAAACTTCTCAGTAAAGTTTGCAACAACCTCTCTGTGTGTTTGTGGGTACGTGGCCTGAGACAGGACAGTAACATAACATGGAAAAGTGTACCTTGAAAGTAGAACAGAAAAAGTACCCTGAGTTCATTTTGATGGTGAATGGGGGATTAATATAGGGTGATGTTGTCTGTATCTGCCCTTGAGAAATGATTGCTGGTCTGTTTATTTTATTTATTTATTTATTTATTATTTAAATTTATATCACCGCCCATCTCCCCCAATGGGGAACTCTGTTGGTGATGGAGCAACCAAGCAGTGTGAATAAGCCCTATGTATTCTTGAAAATGTTTGTCTCAGAAACCTCTAGCTGAAGAAGACTGAAACTTGCTCTTGCACGAACTTAGAGAAAAACTGTTTAATGTAATATAAGCACTCAGGCTTAATTTTAGAAAGGGTTATAGAAAGAGGCCATGAAGAAACCAATATTACAAAGGGGAGGCTTATGGGGACATTGTGGACTTGGAAGCAAAGTTGATGACAGTCCTAATTTCATTATTCAGGGAGCAGATGATACGTAGGGTACTCTGGTTCAGTGGGATTTGAAGGCTAATGGCAGGCTTTCTTACCTGTTCACCAAAATGCCAAGATGAATGCTGCAATCTACCTTTTTGGGGAGAAGGAAGTATTGTTACTTTCACAAGGAATCTAGTCTGGGAGGGAGCTGTTGGAGAAGGATTTATTACGCACTGGTCACAAACAGAAGCCTTATTTTACATACCATGCCATTGCTAACTAGTGTTATCAACCTGAAGAACATGGGATGCCTTCATGAACATTATCTTGAAGAACATGGAATGCCTGTGTTCACTAAAGCAGAATCATGATTATTTATTACATAAATCTGTATAGCACAGAATAAACAGACTTACAGCAATTTAACTACAAAATTGGAAATGAAAATAAGTATCTGCAGCACTGGAAGATTGCCCACCCCTGAAACAAGTTATTGGGAGACTGATTCAGTACCTGGTTGCATGTCACATTACCATTTCTCATTTTTAAACAAAACAAAACAAAACATTGGCTTCACCTCTGAATCTACTTTTCCAAAAATCACATGGAACACATTGTGAGAGTTCTGTTGCTGCACGTGGTATCTTCTGAGTGGAATTCTAATCCAACGCAGCCATTAGATGAGAATCGTAAGGCCTGCCCTACGATTTGGCAAAGTGAGAACAGCTTCATCAAGCAACAGTTTGTGGATGACAAGAAAGGGTTGTTCATAATTCAAGCTGACCAAACACTCCATACTTTTCTTTGGGACATGAATATCTGTGCTAGCCTGTCTCAGACAGCAATAAGTCTTAGGCTAGTCTTGAATAGGCTGACCATATTTCCTTGAGACAAAAACGGGACATTGGGATGGCAAAATGGGATGGGGTCTTATGTAATATTCCGTATTCATGAAAAAGACAGGTCCCCGCCCTCAGTCCGTGCGATTGGCTCCCACCTGCAAACCCCGCCCCCGGTCCCTCCTTTGCCGTGCGCTGATAGGCGGGAGGGCTTCCTCTTTCGGGCTGCCTCCAATCGGCAGCTCCGGCTCGGATCCTCCTTCCGCGCCATTCCCGCCGGGTTTAAAAAATGGGACAAAATTGAGATTTTTATCAAAACGACGGGACGGTTGAAAAATGCTAAAAAAAACGGGACTGTCCCGTTCAAAACGGGATGTATGGTCAGCCTAGTCTTGAATGTAAATGTGGGGCAGGGTCAGCAATATTAACAGGGGATTAACTAATATCTCAAATAGAGTTTCCCATAAAGCTGGCTGGAAACTTGGGGACTTACAGTCCTTATACTTCTGGAGGGTGCAATTCTCTGGAAGACCGATGCATAGGATGCGCTCTTTTTCAGGGCCTTTGCAGTCTTGCCCTGGATGGTTTTCCTAGCCCATGTTGCAGGGCCTTCAGAACTGGCTTACAGCAGCCCCCTTCCTCATCAAACAGACTGTTCGAAAGCAGGCAATTTCCAAACAGTCTTCAGCAGCATCCTCAATATCAAGCAAATTGGAACTGCTGCATCTCCAGTGACAACGGATTTGGGTTAAGTAATTTTCAAAGAAATCTTTTTCACTGTGAAGCTTTGTGTTGAGCTAAGTTTTAAACCATGTCTCTGCCTGCCCTCCCTTTTCTAAACAGAAAACAAGATGACCCCAAGAGGCCAGGATATGCTTTCTCGAAATGTGCCTTTTTGTACACCATGCTGCTCCTAAAGGTGAGAAAACGTCATTAATGGAACTTCAGCAGGAGAGCTGTGGATTGATGTTCCATTGCTGAGCAGGAAAGTGTTGCCTAAAAGCTACCAGTTGAATGCCACCCGTCTGTTATCCGAAATCAACCCTGAGCTCCCTTTATAGATATCTTCCAGCTGTGTTGAAACATTATCAAACTAGCTTGTTAAGTAGATCCTAGTAAGTGTTTTTACTCATGTGCTACTCTTGTTATTTTTCTTCTTTTAATGCCCCCCAGAATGTCATTACTTCCGCCTCTCAGAATCTGCAGTTTTAGAGTTGAAACAAGTTTCTCCAGTGGAGGAACAAAAGAGGGAACACAAGCAGCAACATCTGCAGGGGAGGTGTCCCCAAAAGCAAGATGATGGCCCCACTTACAAAAGGGGCAGGGCTTGCATTGGAACTCTGTGCCCACCATAATGCCTTTTTTTATTACACACACGGACAGGAGTGGTTTCTGGGTTCTCTCTCACATGCCATGATTCATATTATGGATAAATGCAAAAGAGTGAAATTCCACATCATTCAGTGCAACTGTGCATTCATCCAATATAGGCTCACTAAATCTTCGAGCGCCCTCATTTAGATCCATAGAAAGTTTCTCTTCTATTTTTCGAAAAACCCTTTCCTTCTGCTGGTATTTCTCCTCAGGGAGCTGTCAATGGAAAGACCCACATCTCCCTGAGATACATTTCTGAGATATGCCAGCAGCAAAGAAATAGAGATTTGAACTGGGTACTTTTATTGGATAACAATCCAGACAGCTCTGTTTAAGAAGTTGACTTTATTCAAGTCTCCTTACACAAGCAGATTTTTTCGAGCCATTTGTGATGTTTGGGTGGCAGGAAACATACTTGATTACTTGTTTTTTAGTGAAGAAGTAAAGCTGACCAATGATACCCTTGTTAGAGGCAGGCTTTGGAGGTGAGGCATGTTAGCCCCTCCCTTCTGCTTAGCCACACTCTCTGCTGGAATGGGTGGTTGTCTGTAGCAATACATTCTGGTCACGTCCCTGTTGGTCTTGACCTTTGGCAAATCACTCCACCTCTGTGTCTTTCCTTACATCAGGGCTTTCCAAAGTTTTCCCGCGGCAACACACCAACCGCCGTTGGTGTGTCGCCGCGGGAAAACCCGGAAGTGCCGCCGTTGCGGCAGCGCGCAAAAACCCGGAAGCGCTGCTGCCGCTTTCGGTTTTTGCGCGCTGCTGTTGGTGTGTCGCCGCGGGAAAACCCGGAAGCGCTGATGATGATCAGCGCTTCCGGGTTGTGTGGCGATACACCAGACTGTGTGTGGCGACACACTTTTGTGTCGTGACACACAGTTTGGAAAGCTCTGCCTTACATGTTGTCTTGTCCATTAAAATGCTAAGCTCCAAAGGGACAGAGCTGCTGCTTACTCAGTATTTTTACTATGAGAAAGCTTTTCCGAGCTGCTGTGGCTTGAAAGAAATCACTAAATTCCAAGAACTTGTTTTGAACTGTTAATCAGGGCTGTGTGTATTTGGTGATTCAGGGTGAGTGCGGAAAGGCCATCAAATTTTGTACTGAGCCCCAATGAGAATCTCAACATTCATTACATTCTCTCTTACATACTCACATGCACACACACACGTGCACTTCTTGTCTTTAGGGTAGTCCAAAGAGGCAACAATAAAACGAGGCTGCTTGAAGGTGGTGTAATGAAATAAGAGCCTTTCTAGATATCAGGGTGATTGGTCCTTTGCATGATTAGTAGAAGTGAAATAGAGATGCTTTATGCTCACAAAATAAGCTTCCTGTTGGCACTGGTAATCAAAGCCAGCTTTTCTGAGCATAGAATTTTGGTAAGCAGAATCCCAAAATGTGTTTTCATTTTACACACAGAATACTGAGCCCTGGGATAAATTTTAGTGGTAAAGTCCTAACATATCGCTAACTGGATGCCACAGCACTATTTATATATACTTTTAAAATATAGCTTTACAGTATAAAATAATGTATATCAAAAATGCTAGAGAATTCCTGGAAGCTTGGCACTCAGACAAAGCAGCCATCAACAGACACATAGAGGTAAACAACATTTACATACCATTCATAAGAGACAATAGAAAAGCCAGAAGACCAGAACACCTCCTTGCCAGCAATCATCACCCAGATAGACAAAGATTAACCCCAAGATTAGCACCAGAGGAACAATCAAACAGCACAATATACCCTAATCAAGGAACTATTAACTCAGTCAATCAACCAAGCAGCAAACAACAAGCAGGACAAGCCAGGGTATATGAACAGAGAGCAAGTCCCACTCCCTTTTCGCACTGAAGATGTTGCCTAGCCTGGCAATGAAACGTCTGCAAGAAAACAACAAGGCTCAGAGAGCACCATGGACTCCACAGTTCAACCCTGAGCTACAAATATTCTCTTTAATGTATATCTCTATCTATGCAATAGTTTATGCATTATTATTAATGCCTGTAGGCTAATGATTCTGGTATTGGAATGGGGATCAATTTTATCCTATTGCAAATAACGATATATGAATTCAGCCCTCATGCTGGATAAACTAGCTTTTTTCTTTCTTCCTGTGGCACAGGGGACAGGATTCTGTCTGTTTCAAATCCCTCCCTGCCGCAACAGCTACTTTATCAAATAGTTAGTGTGACTATTGGTATGGAAACGCTAGTGGAAACAAAGATGGGGACTCAGCCTAAGGGAAAGAAAACAACATATCACTCTGTGATAGCCTGGAAGATATGCCAGGCAATGCAATTTCAGCTAGGGAAATCCAAATTTACAACTAATTTTGAGAGGCAAGATTCACTATGTTTCCAATTACTAGAAAAACAAGGTTCTTCAGCCAAGCTCTGTTCATTTTGCTTCTTTCCAAGCTGTGAAGTGCAACGGGCTGATTTTATTGAACACCTCATCAGCCCTAGTTGAGTGCTTAATCAGTGTTGCAAACTCTTGAACAAGCCATAGACATGTCTGGTATTGGAAAATAAGGACTCTTTTGTTTCAGCTTCTTAACTGTACTTAAGATGTGAAGGGAAGATTAACCCTTCATACAGCACTCGCTGCTGATTTATTGAAAGGAGTCAGAGAGCTGTTTCCTACCCAGAGCCATTTCATTGGCTGTGATAGAGGGGAAAAAATGATTGAGCAGTTGCAAGGCATTTTCCTATAGCAAATGTGCTGGGGAGGGAGAGACAGACATGGACTGGAGGTTCCTGAAGCCATAAGGAATCATCTAGTTTCCAGCGAGAACAGACACAGCTTCTTAGGAAACAATAACTACATGGTTTATTCAACTGAAAAACGTGATTGAGGCCTAAGTATCCCGTTTGCGATTTAGCATCCATCTCTGCTCAATAATTAGTGTAGCACAGTGATTAAGATGTTAGATTTCGGGGAGATCCAAGTTCACACCTTCACTTGACCACTCTTGGTGATCTTAGCCCAGCCATTTTCTGTCAATAGAAATCCTTTTACAGGGTTGTTGTTGGGAAGATAAAAGGAGGGGAGAGAAGATGCCTTGAGCTTCCAGAGAAAAGGCAGGATACAAACACCAGAAAATAAATTATTTTTTCCCTGCTGCGCCTGACAGGCATTTGTATCTACAGTTCTGAACTCTTTACTAACCCCAGTGTAATTGTCTGTGCTTTATTGTCATACAGCACTACTGAACATAAGCAAGGATGTATCTTCTCAGGAGACTACAAAATTCAGTAAAAACCAAAAACAAACAAAACCCCCCAACTGATATAAAGCTTTGAAGGATAATCCATGCACTGCAATTTTCTCAGCATGCAGCGTTGCATAATGTTTGGAACATGATATTTACAAAAATGCGAATCTCTAAGAATAATACATTGTTTTCATAAAGCATTGACAGTATTCTAAACATGTAACCTCCAAATAGGTGAGCATGTGCCTGACTGGGTAGGGACCGAGATAAAATCTAAAGTCGGGACCTTCCGCACTCTTGACTCAACGGTTGGGCAACTTGGGGAAGACAGTGATTGAGGAGCACAACATGTGGTTTGCACACAAGAGAATTCAGGTTTGTTACATGGAATCTAGAAAACACATGTTCTTGAAACCCTACAGTCCCTGCCACTCTGCAAGAGAAAACTGAGCCAAATGGGTAAGTGATAATTCCCAGCAGTGCAGTTTTTTTCTTTGCCCATGGAAATGCAGCAGCGTGCTTTAGAAGCATTTTACATTAGCTGTTCGGTATCCTATCCAATCATCTGTCCCTTGGCTATTACCATAGATAGATAGATAGATAGATAGAGAGAGAGAGAGAGAGAGAGAGAGAGAGAGAGAGAGAGATATGGAATTTGTAATCATGATTACTTATGAAGCTGGATTCTAACATTTTGGAAACAGTATATATGCACATTTATTTGAAGTATTTTCATGCTACCCTTCACTAAAAGGTGAAGGTGGCCACCAATACAACCATAAATGGTCAATAAAACAATTGCACAGTAGAAAGGGCCACTGAACACTGCATTCATAATGGCAGTGGGAAAATGGTATCTACCTCACCTAAGGCAACAGGCTTGTTGAAGGGGACCAAGGGCACAGACAGCTTTCTCCTCAAATTCTTTGCCACTGCCTGTCCATTAAAGCAAGTGGTGTGATGCAACAGCAGTGCTGCCATTGTGCAACTGAAAAGCAGAGCCTTTAATGTGCACCCACATTGCTTGCTGAAATCTATGGCCTCGGTAGGATGCCTCCACTCCTGCCTCTTTGTTTTGTCAGGTTTATCCTGAGTATATTCCAACATGCCCCAAATGTTGCATTGATGTTGCATTGATCTTAGGAAAATGCCCTGATTAACATTGACCCTCCAAGGTCTTCCAATAGAGGTCATTCCAACTGCTTCTTTCTAACTGGGCAAAGGACTGAGCTGAAAGGAGGACTGGCCATGCACCAGCAAGGTTCATTGCAGGCTGCAGAACAGAAAGTTTGTGGGAAAGAATGAGTCTAGCCCAAGGTTCAATGGCATAAATACATTCAATGGCGGCATCCACAGGCACAGGGGAACATGTCTAGGCCTCCATTACTTTTTTTTTTTAAAAAAAACTGATCATAGGGCCAGCATGTTCTCATAGAGCAGAGCTTTCCAAACTGTGTGTCGTGACACGTTAGTGTGTCAGCTGCAGTGTGTAGGTGTGTCGCGCGAACGTAACGAGAAACCTCTGAGTCGGACGCTCAGAGCCTCAAGCGCCTCATTCCGCGCAGGTCCTAGTGCCTGCCTTGTGCCCTGCTGTAAGAGGGGAGCTCTGTCCAAGCCTTGCCCTGCTGCAAAGGGAAACTCTGTTTTCATGAGATATGTTGTGTCCCCATATATTTCGCTATTACAATATATGCATGTGTCCATATCTCTTATAAGTTACTTAGTTTAACCTCTGGTTTGCTAGTAAAACTGAATTACTGTGTCACGAAGTGATGCATGTCTAAAAAGTGTGTCACCAACATGAAAAGTTTGGAAAGCTCTGTCATAGAGTAACCTAGCCAGTTGCTTAGAGTGGCACAAATGGAGCAGTAGGCAGAGGTGAGCTGCAGGCAAATGAAACAAACAGCCTCAGCCTACAGTGACTTGGGTCACCACTAGATGTCAGCCAAGGTAATAACAAAACTTTAACTCACTGCTGTCATCTATTGGTTGGTCAGATTTTTTCAGCCTAGTTCTAAATCTACTGATGCCACCCCACCCTTCTCCCATTTGTCCATGAGAGCAGCTTGTGTGTGCAAACCACAGGCTCTCGAATAGGCCTGCTCCTTTGAATCTAGTCACTCGCAATTCAACAGGTGACTTATGTTGAGATGGGGGTGGGGCCGCTGACAGGTTTGTTTTTGGACTCTTGCCCTTGCCTCAGATGTGGCTGGATAGGTTTGAAAACCATTTGTGATGATTTTCTGACTGTCAATACATATTTTATTACATTTTTCAAAGATGATGGCCAATAGATTTTGTTCTGAATCAATGTTCCTCTTTTTATAAAAATGCATGTGCAATTATGCACAATATTTGCGTAAATCAAAGATGCCTTTTTCAGAACTAATGAAGCAGAAATCTGTTTTTGCTAATTTAAGTGATCTTCCTGTTGACTAAGGAATTAACAAAGGAGAGAGAGAGAAAAAAAAAACTGGGCTGGGAAAAAATAGCAAAAGAACAAAAAGTGTTGGCTGAAAAAAAGAAATGTATTAAGTTTTAGCCACTGCTTCTCAGCAGTACTTCTTATAGCTCATCAACAATTTATTTTAACAGCAACTAAGCTATTTCTGAATTGTTAGTTTTGTTGGAAAAGATAATCTGCTTTTCCTTAAAACACATTAGAGTTACGAATCATAATGTTGGATAAAACCAATGTGCCAGATCCCCCATCTGAACATGTTTGCTCATGGTGGTAAATATTTTGTATCATGCTGATCTAATTTGCATGCCACGGGGAGTCACAGACTGTGTTAAAACAGTTTAGCAAGTCAGTATGCATATAACATTAAATTAAACCCAAGATGCAACAAGAACTCTCAGTTTGATTATACATTTGCCTAGACAGGCCTTTGGACTTCTTCCGCAGAGGTGGAAGAATAGCATCCTTGTTCCAGAATTAAGTCTACTTCCCAAAATGGGTAGTCAAGATAATGGATGGTTTCCCAGAACGGAAGTTTGTATGACAGAGTTCAGGGATACATACGGTAATTTCTTCTGTCCATAGTGGTCTCTGGACTATCATATTTTGCAGAATTTATGTTTCAGAAGGTTATACTATAAGGACAAATGGCTGTAGCTTATCCATTAATAACATTAGATTAGAAATGAATATTCTTTCTTTCTTTCTTTATTAGCTACCAGATACTTCCATATGCTGTGCCAGAAAACATCCTACATTTGCCCATATCCATATCTGCTGTTAATATTAATATTGGTAACTCCAAGCAGAGTCAGAAGGATGGCTGGATTCAAAGAATATACTATATTAGCCTAAAACTGAGTTGGATAGTATGTGTTTCAACATGTTGTGAGAATTAGGATATCACATTAAGCTGTTATACAATCTACTTGTTTGACCACAGCATAACAATTGTTTTTTGTTAACCCTGGTTTAAGGTTTAATATGTTGTGTGAACCCAGGTTGAAAGTTCAAACTGGCTATCCATGTATATTTCTGGGGTTAGGGGGATTAAGACTGGAGTGTGAGATCCTTTTAGTAGATAAACAGACTGTATTCAAAGGTAGGGGGTCAAGTATTACCCAACATTTGCCAAAGAAACACTCTAGGGAAGCTTTACACATAGCCTTTGTGATTCTTGTCATTTGAGTCAAACTCTAGAAAAAGACAATAGAGGAAGCTGCAGTTATCAGCCATTCATAGATGAATATTGCTGTTAATAAAGATGATGGATGATAATTCCAGTATGCAGGTTAGATATGACCTACTGTAAGTCATCTATTGGCCCAAATCCCCATATGGAAAGAAGTCAAGCAAAAATATATTTTAGCTCTGCTTTAACTTCTATGTCAATTCAGTGATTAAACCTTAAACCAAGGTTAACCAAAAAAAAAAAAATTGTTACGCTGTGGTCAAACGAAGAATGCATTTTTCAGTCCCCCCTCCCCACAAATTGGCTGATAGATCCTTTAAGCAGATGCTGCTGCAATTCCCTTAATGATACCAGTGGTCTTATGGTCAGATGCAAACCATAAACTAAAAACAACAACAACAACAACAACAACAGCCTATGAAGAAGCCTGGGAAACATAGACAAACAAAATACCAAAATAATAACAGGAAGACAATTATTTACTCTCAATCCTCCTTTATATTTGGAAGGAAAACAAATTCCAAAACTTAAAAAAGAATTTTTTAAAAAAGTAATCCCCAAAATAATGATAAGCACCAAGAGAAGCCACTTCTCCTTGCTGTAGAAAGCCTCTCTTGGGGTACACATACTTAAAAAAATATATAAATTTGGTGATTTAGAAATGGGGTGGCCGGTCTTAGTGTCCCTTTAAGGCTACAGCGCGGCTTGGGAAATGGTGACGTCCCAGCCTCCCGGCTAGCTCTTACCAGTCGAACACGAAATGCTGTTTGCGATCTTCTGGCTGCAAGCAGCCGTCCGGAGGGCAGATGGGTTGATTCCAGGTGTTTTCCTTTATCCGGAGAACACTCCTGGGCTTCAGGAAAACCTGCCTGAGCCCGACAAAAATTGCCACGTTGTCAGTTCTGCCCATGGAGCCCACGGGCACAGCTGCTCAGTCCACCATGTCCCCACCGGAAGTCTGACAGTTTCCAGTCTTTTGGAGAGGACTTCAGCTGATGATAAGTAACATTGCTGAGGACTCAATATTCAGTCCTTTACTTCCCTGGGATTTGCTGGGGCCATATTGTCATTCAGGTAACATGAGTATACAACAAGTAGAGTGCGGTTTCTACTTTTTCTGTGCCCATGGGAGTTAGGAGAGGCCCTGTTCCTGGACAATATTTGTTCAGTATCATTCAAGCAAATCACAGAACAGCCTTGACTTTAGCTCACTTCAACTCTTTACTACCACTGCTGCTGGAGGGAAAACACTGCAATATTCCTGAATCTGAACACATCTGTCTTTTTGAACAGATGAGATAATAATACAATGCGCCATGTATTATTGCACTATCAGCTCTACAGGGACCAACACTCTATTTACATAATGCCCTTTTAAGCACAAATGCTGGGTTAGGCAGTGGACTCTCATGTTACTTTTTTGCTGTTGGATCAATATGAATCAGTTTCTGACATTGTTGCTAGGTTCTATTCAATTGCTATGTCAGAATGTCGACCGTTAATTAAAGAATGGTAGTTGTAGTATAATGTGATTAGTTCAAGTGTTGGTTTAGGCTCAAGTTTTGGTTCTTCTCATAAACCTTTACTTTGGTTGTAGACCATAACAATACCATTTATTTTATTATAATATCACCATAGGAATAATGCTTCTGTAAATTATCTCCAACCAGAAATGCGCTAGATTTTTGCGAGAGGAAAGTTGGAAAAAAGGGTGTTTAAAATGCCCTTTCCTCTCTTCTGAATAACCTTTGTTCCTCATTAGAGAACCTATAAGTTAAGAGGTGCTCCATTGAGAAAGAATGGAGGTGGACTATGATCATTAGGAATTTTAATCCCAGAGAATAATTTAAGCATAGAATAGCCTTTTAGAATAATAACTTTATTGTCACCCCACTATACACTATACACCAAGTGCACAATAGAATGAAATTTCGTTGCAGTTGGCTCACAATTTCAATCAAACAGTAAAATAATAATAATAATAATAATAATAATAATAATAATAATAAACCACAGTTACTATAAAATATACATTCTTTAGCTCACAATTTCAGTCAAACACTAAAATACTAATAAAAAAATCCATAATTACTATAAAATATACATTCTTTACATATCCAACCTTTCACCTAAAAGAACTTATTTAAGCATTCAAGAATCCAATAGCCTGGGGGGACAAAGCTGTTTCCCAATCTGGCTGTTCTACATCGGATACAGCGGAACCTCTTCCCAGAGGGTAACAAAGAAAACAAACCATGATGAGGATGGGAGGCGTCACTGATAATCTTTCGAGCTCTGGACAAACAGCGTGCATGTGCTAAATCTTGGATGAGGGGCAGAGATATCCCAATTATCTTTTCTGCTGCCTTTACCACTCTCTGCACAGACTTTCTATCTGAGGCACTACAGCCTCCAAACCAGATGGAAATACAATTAGTAAGTACACTCTCTATAGTGCCTCTATAGAAAGTAAGGAGATTACTCCAGTAAAACAAACAAACAAACAAACCCCCCTCACAAAGGTTTGCATAGGCTTGCAATATGTATAGATGCAATCTGAATAGAGGGTAAATGCATCTCAGAAAAGATATGTCTATGAAGGTTCTCAGAAAAGACTATGATAACTTCTCTGCTTCCAGGATATGTCATTGATAGGCTCCTTCAGGGTCCTCCCTGCTCAACTTTCTCATGGTTCTTTTTCTTTAATCTGAATTTATACCAGGCAGCTCTTCAAATAGGACATAGCTTCAGTTCTTTGTAAAAAGAGACATCTGATTATTAGAAGTGTGCGTAAGGTTGGCCAAATTCTGATTTCCCGTTCAATCTGGGCTGCTTTGGATGGACACTTTCTCCATAAAGTGAAGTGAGATCTGGGTAAAAGGCTAGAACTTAATCAGGACCACAATGAAGCTTCACATATATTTTGATGCATCAGTGTAGTAAAACAAGGCAGACAATGGATCTGCAAAAATCTACTACTTTTATTTTACATTTTTCTGTAAAAGATCAGAGTAGGCAGAGAACTGAGTGACTGACAGATAATCTTTTTTAATCAAAGGGTCTTAATCATGAATCATTAGGGGCTTCTCAAGCACATGCTTTTGGGAAGGAAGAATACTGAGTCTTATACGATCTATTGTCTACAACTACTACCTAATTGCATTCCAAAATAATAAAAATGGCAAAAGTAGGCATTTTCTATTTTTTAAAAATAAAATATTAGAGGAACCAACCTGCCTCCAAAAGTTCTACACATTTCCCTGACATATAATAAGATGAATCCCAGAAGAGTCTCCTTTTGCAGACCTCATCCCTTCCTGTTCAAAAGTACCAAAATTATAGCCATTGTAGGTTGCTCCGGTTGCATGCCCATCCAACATTATTTGAAACAGCCACATTTCAAAAAGTAGTGGGTAAGACCAAGACAAAAATTAGACTGAGGGTCAGTTTGGGCTGTAATATCAGCACTATGCTGATGATATACTATTATATTGCTTAGATTGCTTTGCAATCTTGGCCCAGTGTCTTGAGACTCTGAAGGTCTGGATGGATCAAAATAAGCTCAGATTAAATCTCTGCAATTGATCTGACTTCCTCCTGGCTCCAACCTTGGTTCTGGGAAGGGTCACAATCCCTCTAAAGAAGCAGATCTGCCATATGGAGATCCTCCTGAACCCACATCTCCTGCTAGAACAGCAGGTGAAGGCTATGGCCAGTTCTTTGCCCAAGTACAGACTTTTTTGGACCACGACATTCTTGCAACAGGCACCTTGCTGTAACACAATCTACGTGAGGCTGGCTTTGAAGATGACTCTGAAGCGTCACTGAGTCAAGAATACTCGTCTGCAAACTGGAGATAGCAGATTTAGCAGCATAACCCCTATGTTGTGATTACTGCATTGGGTTCTGATTTGCTTCCAATTCAAAGTGCTGATTATTACCTTTAAAGCCTTACATGACTTGGCCTTGGGTGATCTTTAAGGGAAGGAATGCTGAGGGAGATGAATGGGACGGGAGCTTGGTGATGTGCTTTTCAAGGGCTGCCTCCCCTCTTTAGGAACACCTTGCCTCCTGAGATAAAGAATGCCCCCCAATTCCCGGTTTTTAGGAAAACCTTAAAATATCTTTTTTGTTCAGCAGTATATTTTGGTGCCAATGATATTGGGATACCTTAATTAGGCTGTAAATGGTTTTAATTGCTGTATTTTTATTGTTTAGTAGTATTGTGAACTACCTTGAGTCCTGCAGCCTATAAATAACTGATAAATAAACACACAAACAAACAAACAAACAAACCAGCAACACAGCAGTGTTAAGGCTATAGCAGCTCCACCCATCTCCTGAAAAGAAATGAACAGAGCTAACCAGACAGGGAAAGTTTATCTCTAAACTAGACACCAAAGCAAATAGCAAATCTTTTTCTTGCCATCCAGATGCAAATTCCAGATGTCCTTCTTCATTACTGGCTATATGCAGCCCTAACCCTTTCTCATTTTATTATCTCTGGCATTTTCTGAATGGCTCAATCAAAGTGACATTCACCCACCCTTGAGCCGACAGAAAACTACACCGGCATATAATCTGCTCCCCCGCTTCCATTGTCTCCCTCCTTCCCTACTCTGGGCTGAAGTGAAATGGCACTTATTTACTTATTTACTAAGTGTAAGGCCTGTTAAGGAAAAGGAATGAGGGTTTTTTCTCAGCTTTGTCTCCCTTCCTTCTCATCCTGAGCTTATAAGAAAAAATATTTACCAATCACTCTTCTTAATGAAGGATGGAGTCAAGCTGGTGGGTTTAACCACCATACTCCCAGTTTTTTGCAAGTGCTCTATGTGGATGCCTTCAAAATGAGCCTCAGTGACAGGTAAACAGTCGGGGGGGGGGGGAGGGATAAAATGGCGGAGAGGAAGCTGAATGATTCCCCCACCAGTCAACTGCATTTGGAACTCCTTTGAAAAGAGCACTAAATGGCTTCATGGCAAATTCCCCTACCACCAATCTCTTTATCCTAAAGAGTGTTAGATCTGTGTTCAGAATCAGCCCCCAACAATCTATGGTTCTACAGCAGCCTTTCTCAACTTTTTGAACCTGCAGGAATCCTTGAAATATTTTCCAGGCCTCCTGCACATTCAGGCTCAAATATAGGCCAGAAATTACAAAATTGTTATATTCGTTTTATGTGTAGGCCTGTATATATGCATTAACAGTGTTCTTAAACTGAAAGTAAAGAATGAAACTTACCTCTTTAAGGTGAAGTTGCCTGAATTTGAATTTTTTTTAAATAAATTGTGATCTCCCAGGGAATCCCTAGTGACCTCTCAAGGAAACCCAGGGTGCCACGGAACCCTGGTTGAAAAACTCTGTTCTAGAGAGAAGTTTGAAAGAACTGGACTTTCTTGCTGCCCCAACGGAATGGCCCTGAAAGACAGAGCCCAGGGGCCAGAAGCAAAGGGAAGGAAGAGGAAGACGTGGATTCATAACAGCCTAATATGGCCAATAGGTACCAGTCTGAGCCAACCCCCTAGGAGTCACCAACATAAACAGTACTATTGCAAAACAATCTCCCCTTCAAATAATATTTGATATTAAATGAGCCTGTTTTTTTCAGAGTATTTGGAGAGTCTAAGGATTTGCGAAAATCTGAATGAATAATCCAGTTGATTACAAGGAAATAAAATTGTGCTCTAAGGCACCAGTCAATAGAAGATTGTATTATTACAGTAAGCTGCTGTATTTCTCAATCTAAATATCAAGCATACTGTTTCTTTAGGTCATCATCTCTTTGCATTAGTTGCCTCATTAATTGCAGCAGGTCCACATAAGTGTTCACAAATTTCTGTCTGGGGTGTCAGTTTAGCTCTTGTGGCTGAGTAAATGCCATCAGCAATAAGAGGCAATAATTTGCTATGCTGCATCCTGTGACAACGTATATTTTGTTGACTGCAGACAACTACCAGGAGACCTTGGAGATGAAGGCAGAATATACAGGTTCTCAAATGAAAGCAGTAGTTATTACACAATGAGCATTAATTGCGAATACTCAGACTGCATGCTGTTCAAGTACAAATGATGCACTTGTAGAATGCTGTGGCTCTCAGTTTTAAACTTTCACCCTCCACGGAGCCAAAGCACATCCCTGCATATATTTTGACCTCTGCTAGGATGCTGGGATTATTCTAGGAATGCAAAATCAGGGAATGCAAGGCAGTGGCTTTTTCTGTTGATGCTCAGCAGAGCCCCACCTGATTTCTTCTAAGCAATACACCTGAACTCCCTCACAGCTGCATTTTTAGGAGAAAATGGGGAGAGGTCTTTTGCCTACCATTCTGTTCCTTGCCACTGAAAGGCCATTCATGAACCTCTGAGTGCAAACATCACCTCAACAGCTCTACAGTCATCACTTGCTTAGGGGCTATTTACACATGGCCATAATCAGCATGACTACAGCATAGCCAGTAACTTACTAGAACATCTCTGGGAGAGAAAACTGGAAAAATGTAATTATACATTCACAGATCTGAAAATACTTTTGTAAACCGTTAAAGTTTCTGTTCTCAGTGGCTTTCAAAAATAATGGTTTCTCAGCAGACTTGATCAAAAAATAATGCATCTTGTCTGGTTGCATAGTACTTAATGCAGAACATCAGGATTCCTGCCGTTCACAGATCAGAACTGATGCAAAAGCTTGCATACGTGTTTATGGCACCCTTTCTCTGTGTGTGTGTACCTTGAAACCCTCTTCTCTGACATACTGCCCTTCAGATGAGTTGAGACTGTAACTACTGCAATTCACAGCTATGGTGATTGGCTCCACTAGCTGAGAATTCTGGAACCCCCTTTGTTCTAACACATCTGAACAGGATGAAGCTGAGAAAGGCTGCTCTGAAATCTAGTCCATAATAACTGCAAGGTAAGGAGTCCTTGACGGGGCATGGTGGCTCAGCGGGTAATACGCCAGGCTTGTCAATCGGAAGATCGCAAGTTCGGAGGTTTGAATCCCTAGCCCCGCGTGACGGAGTGAGCTCCTGCACTCGCCCCAGCTCTTGCCAACCTAGCAATTCGAAAGCATGCAAATGCAAGTAGATGAATAGGTACCACTTCGGTGGGAAGGTAACAGCGTTCCGCGCATATCATGCCGGCCACATGACCGTGGAAGTGTCTTCGGACAACGCTGGCTCTTCAGCTAACAAACAGATGATGAGCACTGGCCCCTAGAGTTGAACACGACTGCACAAATGTGCAGGGGGAACGTTTACCTTTACTTAAAGAGTCCTTGCAGTGAAGGAGATGAGGCAAATATACAGTATCTGAAACGACTTGCATCTCATTGACAGCTGCTCTAGTTCCTTCACTTTCAGCAAATGAAAAGAGACTTCCAGACAGATATAAGTTCGTCATAGAAAACGATGCTTTTCAAAATATCCATGAAATTCATCCAAAACTGTGAAATAGGAGTTGACCATGAATAATCCCATAATTCCACACAAGAGCTCTACTGAAACACTTTTCTGACAAGTGGGGCTGGGAAGTTTGACTGCATTTGTTTACAGTTGCTTCCCCATAGGCTGTGAGGCAAACTGGAAAAAATGCTTGGAAAATAAATTTGCTGGCAACACCAAAGAAAGTAATAGCTGACACTTTTTTCTATGTTGTACCTTTCCCTCCATATTTTGGGATTATAAGCTTTGTGCCCGGCTATAAGGGTATGGAACTATAACTTTCACACTTTTGTGTTAACCTCTGTAATGTTTTTAAAAAGATAACTTCATGGACAATATGAGAAATGAAGTTTATTTTTCAGTGCAAATGAAAATGCATATTATATTCCAGAGATGAAAAATGGAGTCTTCAAAATTTTTAGTAGTTGGTTAATAGTTAACTAGTGAAAGCATTTGGGGTTGGCAGTGGAGTTGGTTGATGGTTGATGGTTGATGGTTGAACCAGGCTGATGGTTCTGGGGGATTTTAATCTGCCGTCCCTGGGACGGGCCTCGGAAGTGGCTCGGGAGTTCATGACTACCATGGCAGCCATGGGCCTGGCCCAGATTATTCGGGACCCAACTCGAGACAGTGGACTCACTCCGGATTTGATTTTCTTGTCTGAGCAATGGCAAAGTGACCTGAGGGGAAAGTTAGAACTATCCCCGTTGTCATGGTCAGATCACGTCCTGATATCCCTAAGATTCTCTTACGCCGCCCCACTCCGCAGGGAGGCAGGACCTATTCGATTGGTCCGCCCCCGGCGACTTATGGACCCAATGAGGTTTCAGAGGGAGCTGGGGGTAATACCCGATGATCTGCTGCACGGTCCAGCGGAGGCACTGGCCGCTTCCTGGAATAGGGAGGCGGCCGGAGTCTTGGACAGGACTGCGCCGATGCGACCTCTCCAACCCCATTCAACCCGTCACTCCCCGTGGTATACGGAGGAGTTGAGGGTCTTGAAGAGGGTGAAGAGACGTCTAGAGCGTCGCTGGAGAAAGACGAAGGCGGAATCGGACCGAACACAATCTAGAGCCGCTATTAAGGCCTACTTTGTGGCGGTAAGAGCGGCGAAACGTGAATATTTCTCCGCGCTTATTGCATCTGCAGAATGCCGTCCGACGGCCCTGTTTAAGATTACTCGATCTCTCTTAGGTAGGGTGGAATTGACCACCCACCTACAGGGCCGTGCGGAAGAATTTTCTGAGCATCTGCAGGATAAAATCGCTCGGATTCGGTCTAAGTTGGACTCCATGCGTGAAATGCAGTCTGGGGAGATGCCGGGAGAATGGTCTTGCCCTATTATCTGGGAACAATTTGATCCTGTTGGACCTAAGGAAGTGGACAAGATCCTCCGAACTGTTAATTCCACCACATGTCAGTTAGATCCCTGTCCTTCCTGGCTAGTAAAATCAGCCAGGGAAGTGACATGTGGATGGGTCCAGGCAATGATTAATACATCCTTGTTGGAGGGGGTGTTTCCGGCGACCTTCAAGGAGGCGTTGGTGCACCCCCTCCTCAAGAAGCCATCCCTGGACCCTACCATTCTGGACAATTTTCGTCCAGTCTCCCACCTTCCCTTTTTGGGAAAGGTGGTTGAGAAGGTGGTGGCGTTGCAGCTTCAGAGGACCCTGGATGAAGCGGATTATCTAGACCCTTTCCAGTCAGGTTTCAGGCCGGGATTTGGGACAGAGACTGCATTGGTCGCACTTACGGATGACCTCTGGCGGGAGCGGGATGGAGGTAGTGCATCCATCCTGGCTCTCTTAGATCTCTCAGCGGCGTTCGATACCATCGACCGTGGTATCCTTTTGGGACGGCTTAGGGAGTTGGGGGTGGGCGGCGTAGTTTTGCGCTGGTTCACCTCCTTCCTCCGGGGCCCTTCCCAGTCGGTGGTGATAGGGGAGGAGAGATCCAGCCCGCGACCACTCCTGTGTGGGGTGCCGCAGGGTTCGGTTCTCTCTCCTCTCCTATTTAACATCTACATGAAACCGCTGGGTGAGGTCATCCGACACCATGGGATGAGGTATCATCAGTATGCAGATGATACTCAACTGTATATCTCCATCCCTGGTGAAGTAAGTGATGCAGTGACCATCCTATCCCAGTGCCTGGGGGCTGTGAGGGCCTGGATGGGGAACAACAGGCTTCAGTTGAACCCTGGCAAGACCGAGTGGCTGTGGATTGACGGCTTAGCGTCTTCTAGGAAATTATCATCTTTGGTTCTCGATGGGGTAGCACTGCCCCATTCGGAACCGGTGCGCAACTTGGGGGTCCTTCTAGACTCACGACTCCTGCTCGAAGAGCAGGTGGCAGTCGTGGCTAGAAGGGCTTTTGCACAGCTTCGGCTTGTGCGCCAGTTGCGCCCATTCCTGGATCGCGATGCCCTCCGAACAGTCACTCACGCTCTTGTCATCTCCCATGTAGATTATTGCAATGCGCTCTACATGGGGCTACCCTTGAAGACTATCCGGAAGCTACAGCTGGTGCAGAATGCAGCCGCGCGGGCGATTTTAGGTGCGCCAAGATTCACACATATAACACCTTTGCTCCGCGAGCTGCATTGGGTGCCGGTCTGCTTCCGGGTACAATTCAAGGTGTTGGTTATCACCTTTAAAGCCCTACATGGCATGGGACCAGAATACCTAAAGGACCGTCTTGTCCCCAGGTTATCGACCCGCCCCACCCGATCGTTCAGAGAGGGCCTGCTGCGAGCCCCATCAATTAAAGAATGTCATCTGATGGGGGCTAGGAGGCGGGCCTTCTCTGTAGCAGCACCCACACTATGGAACATCTTGCCCCCAGAGTTGAGACAGATCCCCTCCCTCCCGACCTTTAGAAAAGAACTGAAGACCTGGTTCTGCCGCCTGGCATGGGAGGGAGGAAACGATAGTTCCTCATGGGGGTGGTTAATCCCGTAATTTTATAATGCCCTTCTTTTATTAATACTATCTCCCACTTGGATTTTTATTTTATTTTATTTATAACATATTAATTGTATAAATTGTTAGTTTACATATTTTATATTTTATGCTTTTATCTAATTTTATTTATTGTAAACTGCCCAGAGTTCCCCGTTGGGGGAGATGGGCGGTTATATAAATTAAATAAATAAATAAATAAATAATAAAATTTATGCCCTGCACTTCATCTGGATAATCTCCTCAGTTTACAAGGAAATAAAATTTTGCTCTAAGGCAGTGTTTCTCAGCCTCAACCACTTGAAGGTGTGTGGACTTCAACTTCCAGAATTCCCCAGCCATTCTGGAAGTTGAAGTCCACACACCTTCAAGTGGCTGAGGTTGAGAAATACTGCTCTAAGGCATACAGTGTAAAAACACAATAACAAAAGACAGATGAGATTGGAAAAGAAAAGTATTCAGACACCAATTCTTATTTCTATAAGGATGCTAGTTTGTTCCTCCTCCATAGCCCACTGGAATGGCTGGGGAAGAAGCAGAATTAAATGAAACTGACTTCACAGGAGATTCCTGCTTGCCTTTTCTCCCTTTGCTTGCGTAGCCTGATGGAATGGCTGCTGGTGGAATGGACAGTTCCCTCATCCTTGACTAATAGTCACAATGACTGGGTGCCATTTTTAGCTGCAGCCTTCAGCTGCATGTTTCCTGTGCAGTCAGAAATGAAGCCAGTTTAAGAAATCCCTTCCTGAATTTCAACGCTTTCTCCACTTTGGTCCCATCAATAGCCAGATGTAAACATGGCCCCAACTGCAGGGTTCTCCTGCTTCTTTTCTTCTCCTATCCATAGTACTGTGGACTTTTCTTTGGAGGATTGGTGAAAGGCCACAACAGTTTTACAATCCTTCATGCTTCTTGGGCTACAAAGGGAAATTTGGCAGAAGTCTTGCTGATTTCACCAAGTTCAAAGAAAGAAACAAACAAATCGCCAGTATTTCAATGTTCCTCTTCTGAATCTATTAAAAAAAAAAAGATCCAGCCTTTCATAGTGAGCAGTGCAGCTGCCCAGTACATATTGGTAATCAAAAGGAGAGGGCAGGGACTGGGAGAGACATACAGCAGGTCCTCAGTTTAAGAACATCCTGGTTTATGGACAACTCCTAGTTAAGAACAGACTGCCATAAAGACTATTATATTTAAAAATTGAGTTAAGTACAATGTTTCGGGTTAAATACACAATACTACTTTGTGTATTATTATGTTTAAGATGTTTTAGTGTATTTGGAAGTGTTTCTTAAGTGTTTTATATGCATAGAAAGGTAAAATATATACTATATACAAAGACAAACATTTGACTAACTGATGCTAGGTAACTTCCTACTTACATACAAATTCAACTTAAGGACAGACTTAGGAATGGAACTCGTTCTTAAACTGGGGACCTGCTGTACCTACCTGAAACACACCAGCTAATTGGAACTGAGATATCTGACTAAGATGGAATGAAGTGCAGCAGGGGAACCAGACTGCCCTGCTTGTTCCAGCAGAGAGGACCCTCTCTTTGAGGCAGAGCCAGAAAGCTCGGGTGGACATTGGGGGAATAGCCAAGATGGTGACCAACTAGTAGCTCCTGAACTAAGCTCCTGAACTGAGACTGGCCTCACCCCTTCTGGCTAAGCCCTGCAGCCTGAAAATGCCATCCAGAGGCAAGAAAAGAACCCGGGTGGACATCACCTTCCCAGCAGCCTAGGGGTAGGCTGAGGAAGACCTCATCTGTTCCTACTTCCTGTTGTTTTGAAAAAATAGGTTGCTTGTCCTTGGGCTGTAGAAGCAGGAAGTGTGGCTCAGTCCCATTGGAGTCCAGCAGAATCTGGAGGCTACAGATTCCAAACTCTACTATCAATTTGTGAGGAAGCTGATCTTCATGAGGTCCAGTATGAACTGACCTGATTTGAATTTTGTGGATAGTGGAATTAATTACCAGGTGAGGTCATGAGTTCTCCTTCACTGGATGTGGCAGTGAAGCAGTGACAGGCCACACCTCTTCATTTATTGGGAATGCTTTAATTTAAATTTATGTATTTAAGTACATGTACAGATTGCAAATTAAATGGAACAGATACAAACTACAAATACAAAACTATACATCCCCAACTGCCAAATAGATCGATACATTCATCCTTCCTTACACATTAGGCCACTAAGTGAAATGGTCAGTTTTCTAATGCTTTCCTCCATTTGGTGTGTATTTCAGTCCTCCATAATCCCAGCCAGTAAGATGAGGGCCATGTGAAGGATACAAGACAGTCTGAGAAAGTGGCTCTATTGTGTTAAAAATATTTACAGCTACAGTAATTGCCACAACTCTGTCCTACAAAAATATAGTGGACCTGTGTAATGAAGCAGCAGCTATGCTTCCTGTTCTCTATCATGTTAGCAAAGACATATGTGACTGAACCACTCCAGACAGATGCCTGAGGCACATATATATAATCCCTCTTCTGAGGGAGAGGTATCTAGCAAATATGACATTTGTATAGAATATCTAGTTCAAATGTGACTTTATGTTGTGGAGGGTAGAGATTACACCCTTGCCAGTCAGATAAATTCATGAACTGAGCTTTAGAACAGAAACAAATTAAAATGGGTAGGAAGAGTGCTGTGGAACCTGAACAAAAGGAAGAGGCAAAGATATAAGTTCCAGGTATATTCTTATGATGGCTCACAGGACCAGTGAGCTCAACTTTTGCTTCTATGTGTGTTGAATAGTTCTAACTATATGATTATTTTTGCTTTTTTTCCTGAATTCTTGGCAGATCAGTTGTACTGTTGCTGGTAAGAGAAATAACTAAAAAGATACTGTGGTCCACAGTGGTCTATAAACTATATACCTCAGAAGTCAATGAGTCCTTAGAAGCTGATAAGCATTTTTCCTTTCAGTTTTTATAGAAATTTATTCATAGTAAAAATCCATAGACTCATCAGTACAACCTTCATAGATATTATGGTGTATTACTTCAGTTTTCCGGTTTTGTTCCTTGTCTGGCTCACTTTTTGTCAGCCCCCACATTTGCTTTAGCTGTTCCTCTGACCTTTGTTATCCCATTCTTATGAGCTTTGTGCTGTTTCATTGATGTCTTTTTCGTTTCATACAAACCATTCCTGGCTTTGGTTTAAGAAAATCATAGACCATGCCAAAGCCCGTTGTCTTCCCAGCACCAAAGTGGGTCCTGAAGGCAAAGTGAAAAATGACATCTGGTGTTGTCTTATACACATTCGCCAACTTTTCATGGATTTCTCTTTTGGGTACAGTGGCTTTTCTAGGATGAAGATCATCAATTACCATCTGCTTATGCTGAAGCAGCCGTTTTGTCATGAGCTTCCTCGTTCTGATGGTCACCGTGTCATGCATCTTGGCAGCCTCTCTCATTCGGGGAATCAATTTCTCTGAATGAGTACTAGAGGAAAAGGTGTGCTTCACATATGCTGTCCTTCTTGTGCTTCCACTTGAACTTGTCAGGTCAAAAGTGCCACCACTCAGATTGAAGATCAGCATGATCCTTTCAGCACCAACTCTTTTGTCCAGGCCATAAACAACAGCAGCTGCAGTTGGCTTATCAATGATTTGGAGCACATTGAGACCAGCAATTGTTCTGGTGACTTTTGTTGCTTCGTGCTAGGAGTCACTGAAGTAAGCTAGGACTGTGACCACAGCATTTGCAACAGTCTTTCCTAAACATGCCTCTGCCATCCCCAGTGTTTTGATTAGCCCCATAGAGGATATTTCTTCTGAATAAAAGTTTTTAGTTTTTCCTGTGTTCTCCATCTGGATGTTGGGCCTGCCACCATAGTTCACGATAGTGAAAGGCCAGTCCTTCATCTCTGACTGCACAACGGCATCATCACATCTGCAGCAAATCAGATACTTTTCATCAAAGACTGTGTTAGTGGGGTTGGTTGTCACTTGGTTCTTCACAGCATCACCAATAACTCTGCATGAGTCAGTCAATACCACATAGCTTGGCATGGTCCTATTACCCTAGTCATTGGCAATGATTTCCATCTTGCCATGTTGGAAGATACCAACACAGGGATGAACTGATGGTCACTTAGACATGGTTAACAGTTTTGCCCACACAGCAAAACAAACAAACAAACAAACAAACAAACAAACAAACTGCCATGAGACCATTAGAGACAAGCCAGAAGTTTATCAGGCATTCTTAAAATAAAAGCAAGAGCAAAGTGTCTGGAAAATAATTTCATCTGCATTTACCATGTTTTCTCTGACAACCATTTTAAGATTCAAATGAGAATGAATCAAATTTCTCTTTGCCCTTCATGTGTAAAACCAAACAGTTTACAGAAAGGTTGAAACTGGAATTCAAGGGAAAGGAAACAGTTCTTCTTGACCTTCTTAAATATTGCCCTGAATTTATCTGTCTATTACTGCCACTGCTTCCCTATGATGCACATTTCAGGATAAATCTGAGTGACCCAAGTATCCCACTTAGCACCTTCAATCATCCATACAATTTTGTAGAGACAAAGAAACTCCTTAGTCAGAGGAATTCTTGTGCAAAAGGGATCCGTGAAAGTAGAGCCTTGGAAGATCTTCCTTCTGTTCTGCCTTAACTCAAGCAAAACGGTGCCATCATCTCACTTTTTGTCTCTAAAATGGCATTTTTGCAAGGGCACCATTTTGCTTCCTCATAATTCTGCTGCATTGCTTCAAAGGTGCTTAAACTTTACTTCTGAAGTTCAAAAGCAAACAAAAGCCAGAGGGAAGCATTATGTGCTCTATTTCTTGATCTAGAAAAATAAAGCAAGAAGCATGGGGATATGCCTGTCACATTTTCTACTGCCCAGTTCTCCATAATTCACTTGCTTCCTACACTGCAGCCACTTCTGAAAGGATAGTTCAAAATCTAAGAGCTAAAAAAATCTCTGGAGGGTTATTTCTATTAGCTGAAACTGGAAGAAAGAAGAAATATTTTGAGAAGAGCTCAGTATGAACTAGTCTCACATTAAATACGATTCCGGCTGGAGCATCTCATAGTATTCAGGGTATTCAAAGAAGCTTTACAGAAGATCAGAGAACAATAGCATCTAAAGCAGGGGCAAGATGGCATCTTTAACTCATATTAGGAGCAATCATTTTGAGGTTCTCAAGCACTGTGGCTTGAAAAATGTGGGGCAGATAGATATAGTAGCAGTAAACTAAAAAAGAAATATATTGTTCTTAGACCATGAGCTCATGCATTTCTGCAGAAAAAAATAACAGGTGTCTGAAAAAGCGTAGTGCCTCTCAGAAACATTTTACACAATCTGCAACTGGTATGCTCAATTTCATTCTAGTTCAGTTTAAAGCAGACAACAACAAAAACAAGAAAACCTCCAGAAGGCGGTTCAGAGGGATGCAACAAAGATGACAAAGGATGTGGAGAAGAAAAGTTTAGAAATTGTCAAAATAAGGCAGAAGGGGTCTGGGAAGAGAGATCCTGGTTTTATCTCCTCAGGATATGTGTATACTCACACATGACTAATCTGACAGTTTGCGACCTGCCTCTGTGCTAAGAAGAGAGAAACCCTATAAGCCAAATGTAATAGGGAGAGAAAGCTTCTCCGTGCTGTATGCCAGATGGCCATTGTGAAGTTAGTTACTGGCCGCTTAATTAAAAAACAAACCCCACACTGAAGGTACTCCTGATGGAACATGACCTGCTGAGAGTTCCTCTAAATCATTCCTTACTTAGCAGAACGACATACGTTACAACCAAGACGTCCATCAAGAGGCTGCTGTAATGTGCCATTTGTCTTTTTAACAATGGATTCTCATGCACACCAGATACCCTGTAGCTATTCATAAGGGAGTCAAGCGCTCCCCTAACAAAATTACATCATCTTGTTTAACATGGTTCTTCTGAAGCCCCCTTGTAAATAAACAGCCATTAGCAAAAAACGTATTAGCCTCAAACGATGCTCGTTCCTCATACTAACTGCAGGATTACAGCAGGCAAAAGGTGGTTGCCTATTATCAAATCTGCATTCCCTGCACATAACTGTCCTGCTCTAGCTGTGCTGTAACTCAGTATTAAACTATACTTAATAAAATCCATATTGTGAACGGCTGCTTTGGCCAAAAGGGAGGTATGTAACATTGCATATATATTGACTTTCACTGTTGGTCAATGCCAAGATTTATAGTCTCTACAGGTAAATATTGAGTGAGGCAAGCTGTTACTCAGTTATGTTTGTCTCAGTCAATAAATCCAGATGTTGACTCCCGCAGAACATATCCTCCATTGGTTGTAGTGCGGTCTGTGCTAAGTGATGCCATTCAAGCAGCAAAGGAGTTCTTGGATCATCTAACACAATATAGACAATGTTGTTGCAAGAAGTATTATTTAAACTGGTCTTCTTGTTAAGATATATGGGTAATCCCTAAACTATGGATGTCTTGGGCAGTCCTGTAAAGGTTCAGCTTTACCCTTGGTATTGTTGATTAACCACAGTAAAAAAGATCCATTATTTCAGAGACTGTCAAAAAGATAGTCATCTCTTTTGTACAGAGACAAGAGCTATCTGTATGTTTAGGCACACATTCTCTGATTTCCATGATCTCAGTCCACTCTCTGATCAGTATTCAATCATAGGTGATTCTGAACTCTTTCTACCTCATTTTGTACCTCCGTATAATGACCCAGCTATTGTTCTCTGAGATAACTATCATGAAATGATATCTGGGGGAGGGGAACTCTCATTATCTAGAAATTTTGCTTCCATTGAATTAAGCAAACTATAGTATAAACAAATCATGGCATAATATTGTATTAGCATAAAGAAGCCATTATACCGTAATCCTAACTCAGGGACCGGAGTGCGTGAGAGCCAAGTTTATAATAATAAAATGCTGCAAACAGAAAATTGGAGCAAGCATGAGGTTGCATTGTTCCTTAGTTCCTATAAAACAAGGCACCCATATTTAGTAAGAGAATTTTCAGCACCATACTCCTCTCTGCTAAATGTGTATCCTGTTTCAGATGATAAATATGCCCATATTAAGGTGGATCTATTTGGCACCTCCCTCTGGAATAGCATCTCCCTGGAGGTTCACATGCCCCCCATCTTACTGGCCTTTAAAATAGCATTGAAAACATGGCTTAGGGTGATGGGGAGGGGTGTTCATTTTTATTTCTGTTGGTGGGAGAGCGCATTGGTTGTTGCTCCTTCCAGATGATACTGTCTTTGGGGCTTTATCTCCATTTTGTACTGTTTTTATATGTTATGTTACATTGCTCAAAGTCACTGGAGTTCGGTGGCTTAGAAGTTAGATAGATGATGATAGATGATAGATAGATGATAGATAGATAGATAGATAGATAGATAGATAGATAGATAGATAGATAGATAGATAGATAGATAGATAGATGATAGATCCATCTTTTATTCAGGAGCTCAAGGCAATGTACATAATATTCCCACTTCCTATTTTTCTCCACAACAAGAACCCTGTGAGGTTGCACTGTCTGTCTCAAAATCACTCAGGGAACTTCCACTCAGGGAACTTCCCCACTCCTAGTCCAATGTCTTACCCTCTATAAATAGAATTTTGGGAACTTCAAGTGGAGCTCAGGAGCAAATAGGCCAGCTACTAGATTAAAAGGCACCAGCTTAAGCTAAATAGGCATTTCAACCTCTATGAGAAATACCTGAGGAATCCAAAGTGACATGATTTCTGAGGAAACATTCTTTTGTACCCACATGATATGGTGCCACTGAAACTAATCTTGGATTCAGTGCAAAGTCTTCACAGTTGATGTGCCCCTGTAGTCACCAGAAGCTGACCTTGATATGAAAGAGTCTTACTTTTTCATAGACTACATTTGAGTTTTCTTCACTTATCTCCAGGCATCATGGAAACCAATCTTATCCATGTGGTATTAAGTAAGAGAGTTTTTAAGGTATTCACCATCAGTTGTGACCCGTGTGGAAGCACAGCCAAATATTTATTCTCTTCAAGATTAAACATTTGTATTAGATTTTCACTCAGACTATTTCCCTGTCTCCAATATTTCAAGCCCATGGAGTCTGGCTGAGTTTATATGACACATTCAGTTTAGTTATTGAATTAAACCAATTTTCTGGATTCTTGCAGAACATTGAACTACAAACTAACCAAACAGGTTGAGTTCATGCATAAGTAACCGAAAAACAAAAAGATTAAAAATAACTAATTTTAGCATTTTGTGCAAATGCAACCATTAGGACTTTCACTGACCTGATCAAACATGTTTTATAGATCCAACCTTTGTGTGGCAGTCTGCTAACTAAGCATCATGGTTTGGCAAAGGGACAGTGATTTTCCTGATTTTGCAGCAGATCGAAGGCTGAGAAAGCAAGGTGTTTGCTAAGTGATAATGCATGGTTGGCGACCAGAAAAAGATATTCCAACATTTGCTTGGGATAGAAAAAATAACTTTCCCATAAAAAAAGGTAAAGGTTCCCCCCACACATTTGTGCAGTCGTGTCCGACTCTAGGGGCCAGTGCTCATCTCCGTTTGTTAGCCAAAGAGCCAGCGTTGTCCGAAGACGCTTCCGCAGTCATGTGGCCGGCATGACGCATGCGGAACGTTGTTACCTACCCACGGAAGTGGTAGCTATTTATCTACTTGCATTTGCATGCTTTCGAATTGCTAGGTTGGCAAGAGCTGGAGCTAGTGCGGGAGCTCACTCCGTCATGCGGGGCTAGGAATTCGAACCTCCGAACTTGTGATCTTCCAATCGACAAGCCTGGCATCTTACCCGCTGAGCCACCACGTCCCATACAGGCAATCAAATTAAAGCCTTTGAATGTATGGCTGCCATAAAAAACATATTGTGATTTTATTCAGCTCAGTTCTGAAAACAAATGAAGTTCAAACTCAAACAATGCTTTTTGGAAGCAATATCTGAATTTCCATTCTTCCCTTTTTCTGTAGCCCAATCAATAGTGGGCCGATGCAGAAGCTTCAGTTCAGCACACAATACTCTAACCACATTGAAAATGCGTAACAGCTGGCTCTATGTCAGAAGGGACAGCCAGAGGGAAGCAAAATCTCAGACAGATGGATGAAATGCTTTGAACAATCTTATAAAAAAAGGTGCCAAACTAGCTGTCCTCAACATTATCTGGTTGTTGGGAAACATGTTTGCACCTCTTTATATGGCAAAGCGCATGGGCAGCTATATATACATATGACACGGTCTTTTGATAAGGAGTTAAATGAAATGGGTTTTTTAGTTGAGGTTCTGCGAAAAAAGAAAGAAAAAAGAAAAAGTTTGCTACTACTTTTTAGTTCACTTGTTTTCTTCTTACCTCAAAACGTCCTTACAGATTGAAAGCAGCCATGTCACACAAAAAAAACCTAGAAATGTGCCTTAATGACTAATCTGCTCATTTACCCTAGGCAGCAAAATGTTGGTATGAGAAAGCATACTAATATGAAAAGTCCCACCTGTATTCTGAATGTTTTTTTCACAGGTTATCAGGGATTTAGCTGATGGTGAGTGGCTGCCACTCACTTTTTTTTAAAAGGATAAAGCAGATTCATGAAAGTTACCTCTTCATTGCAGCAAATAATATGGTCCTGGACCATTGTATCTGGTAGTCATTGTATCTTACAATCACATATAGTTAGATCATGTGACGAGTTCTGAATCTGGTGTTGACAGTCCTCTCATTCTAGCAATCACATTAATTCACCTTGTTACACATTAGCTGGTATGTGAGACTGAACCCTGCCAAATTGCTATCGTAGGATTTAATCAGGCTACAAATTACTTCTGATAAGTGACCAAAACACATTATAATCCTGTCTTCATTGGTAAGAAGTATGTAAAACAATGAATCAAGGCATTAATAGAAAGTCCTGAAAGGAAGTTAAAACATTTTTTTAAAAATGATTATCAATTTAAAGGCAACATCCCATATTAGAGATATTAGGATTGTACAAGCTTCAAAAGTGATTCAAAAGAAGTGCTTTGGATCTCCCATGAACCCAGCACCTTTCTGCTTTTCATCAGAGCAGCCCATGCTTTCTCAAGCTTTAGCATGAGCCTAAAAAAATGACATGGCTGCTTCAAGAGTCACTGTCATAAGTCAGCTCCATAAAGCAATTTCTTTGTTGCAGGCTGAGTGTGGCTGCATTAACTAGTAGCAGAAAGGTGCGGAGCTTACACAAGAGCTGCAGCATATCTTCCAAATAATTTTCCAAATCTGCATAGCCCTTTAAGATATGAGTTTAATCCACAGGCAAGGAATGGTACTTTGTAGGAACATTTTGTTGCAAAAAATATCCCTTCCCATACACATATACACCATCCTACCACTCTAGTAGGGAGTTCTAAATGAGCAAAATTGGGGCTGGCAAGCAACAGAACCCTGGAATTGTTTCCTGATCTAGTGTTTCTATCTCGCCTCAGCAGTCTTTAACCTGTGACCATACTACTTTTATCCCAAATCCACAATAAGGGCAATGCAAGGGTTCATTCACTGGATTAGTTCTGATTGTCCACAATAATAACTTTATGTGAGCTGATTGTCTACATGGAGTTGTGGGATGTCCCTAAACCCATTACATGATATCCTTCATTCCAGGAAGGAAAAAGGTAAAGGTAAAGGTTCCCCCCGCACATTTGTGCAGTCGTGTCCAACTCTAGGGGCCGGTGCTCATCTCCGTTTGTTAGCCGAAGAGCCAGCGTTGTCTGAAGACGCTTCCACGGTCATGTGGCCGCATGACGTGCACGGAACGCTGTTACCTTCCCACCGAAGTGGTACCTATTCATCTACTTGCATTTGCATGCTTTCGAATTGCTAGGTTGGCAAGAGCTGGGGCGAGTGCGGGAGCTCACTCCGTCATGCGGGACTAGGGATTCGAACCTCCGAACTTGCGATCTTCTGATCGACAAGCCTGGCGTCTCACCCGCTGAGCCACCACGCCCCCATACTGACTCAGTACATGATGATGATAGTTTCTTTCTAGGGAGCTCCTTTCTTTTCCTTTCCCAGTATTTAAGTGACCATGCTTAACTTCGGTTCTGAATAATCCAACACCCCAAGTTCAGCTATACACAAATTCTTCAGGTTAATAACTGAGGTCAATAATTGCCATAATTATGGTTACTCTTCCTAGCCAAGATTGAGCTGAAACCAGGAAGATCCTTTTTGTGAAGATGTTCACCCTCCACAAAAGGATTCTTCCCTTTCTCATTAATTGGGGGAACATAATAAGAGAGTGAAGGCAGGCATATATTCAGGGAAATACATTCTTGCACTATTATCACACTGATTTATCATTGTTAACCAACAGGGATGCCATTACATATGGTAAAGGTTCCCCCCGCACATTTGTGCAGTCGTGTCCGACTCTAGGGGCCAGTGCTCATCTCCGTTTGTTAGCCAAAGAGCCAGCGTTGTCCGAAGACACTTCCGCGGTCATGGGGCCGCATGACGCACGCGGAACACTGTTACCATCCCACTGAAGTGGTACCTATTCATCTACTTGCATTTGCATGCTTTCAAATTGCTAGGTTGGCAAGAGCTGGGGCGATTGCGGGAGCTCACTCCGTCACACGGGACTAGGGATTCGAACCTCCAAACTTGTGATCTTCCGATTGACAAGCCTGGTGTCTTACCCGCTGAGCTACCACGCCCCTCCAGGAAGGAAAACGTGCCCTAGAAACCAGCATTTGAAGGAGAAACAGCATGAGAGATGAAGAACATCCCGAAAGGATTTTCTTCAAAGAAGTTGCACACATGCACTCCCAAAACATACCTTTTAACTAAGAAATATTAGCAAATGAACATTTGGCACCCCAATCAACCTCTCTGTGCATAGAATGTGGGCCAGTCATACAAGCTAAAGGCAAATTATATTAATAAGAATGATTTTGCCACAAATCAAGCAGGATCCCATCTGTATTACGCAAAAGAAAGAATGCACATTTTATCAGAAATCATAGAAATTCAGAAAACAAATACATTGATTTCAGCACTGCACATACATACCATCTCACAATTCCTTTTCAGACTATTCCCTTTCAGAGTGAGCAGCATTATGCAAAGCACTGAAAAGGACTAAGAATAGTTAACTAAATAAATTAAGCCACAAAATAAAATCCATATCATTCTATCTATCAAAACCATCCTTGCTTCCACCATACACCACATCTTATTCTGCCTTTTGTTCTTTCAACTTCTCACCTCTCTTTTGGAGATCTCTTCAGTTGCATCCAACCATGACTCTCTTGGTTGTCCCTTCCTCTTTACCCATTCACTCTTCCATCATATATTTGTTTTACAATCCGATCCTCCACAGCCTTTTTCACTTCATCATTCCAACATGTATCCTTTTTCATAGTTTTGTTAGCATAATTCCACACATTCCTGTGGCATAATCCTTTTTAATCTGTTCCAAGTGGCCTCCACATCCTCTGTCATTTAATTTATTTTCCATTCATTCTGTAAGGAAACAATCTACCTTCTAATGCTTTTTCATGCAGGGCTCATGCCTTCTGTTTCTGCAGTTGTTTTATTTTCATGCTAGTTGCTTATGTTTCTTTCTTTTCTCCCATATTAATTTTTTCTAACATTCACTCTTGACACTACCAAATTATCATCTGTCCCACATTCAGAACCTCTTGTCAGCCTTGTATCCTTCACTAACTTTCTTAATCTTTCATCAAAAACAATCAAATCAATCAAGTTTTTCAGTTTATTCATTTTCCTTGTTTATGCATGAAAAATTACACTTAATCCACATATTTGAAACAGACTTTTTTTCTAATTCACCAATCACCACTCTGATTTATTCATCTCATTGCCACCTATCCATTTGTGTCACCTAACAGAATAAATTTTCCCTTGATTTGCATTGATTCAGAATGCTGAACAGTTTTTCCCAAACCCATCCCTTGCTTCTTCATTATCACCATTCACTAGAGCGTGATATGCAACTATCATCAACCTATGGATTCCTTCTTTCACACATACACAACATTCTAGATAACACCAATTCCTACTTTTCTAGCATATATTATAGCCCTGTCATTCATAATTAAATCTGCATCTTCACTTCTCTGCATGTATTTGTCAATTCCACTCCACAAGATCAGACCACTTCCTTTAGATTTATTTCATTCTTCCCTTTTTGCTTAGCTTCACAAACACATAACATTATTTATTTGTTTTTCTTTCTTTCATTTCATGTATTAATTCATGCTCTTTACTATTTACTCCTCTTACATTCCAAGTCACAATCTTCCATGGTCATCTCCTGATTAGTTCCATAGAAACTGACCTTCACCACCCACCATGGCTTTACAGGTAGTCCTCAGGTTACACCCATTCGTTCAGTGACCATTCAAAGTTATGATGGCACTGAACAAGGGGGACTTACAACTGATCCTCAGAGTTCTGGATGTTGCAGCGTCCCCACAGTCATGCGATTGCAATCCAGGAGCTTGGTGCCCGGCTCACAATTATAAAATCACAGTCAGCTGCAGTCACGTGATTGCGATTTCCTATGTTCCCTGCTGGCTTCACACAAGGAAAGTCAATGGGAAAGCCAGCAGGAATGTGGAAGTTGCGATCACATGAGGTCCTCACTTAATGACCTGCATGGTCCTCACTTAATGACAGCAACAGGGACTGCCAGGACTGCCGGAACTGCCATTGCTAAGTGATGCAGTCATGTGACTTTTCGCTTTATGACCATGTCACTTAGTGATGGCAATTCTGGTCCCAATTGCCGTTGTAAGCTGAGGACTACCTGTAGTCAGTTTTTCACACAATGCTTTTTAGTAAGACACAAAAGGTGTAGATTATGTTACCAGCATTGCAGTACTTCCTTCTTTTTATACAGACAGTACCAGTCAATTCTGGCATTTTTAAAAAATCCATTTAATAGTGTCCAATTCTCGGAGACTGCCTGGACAAATCCCTGCGGTTTTCTTGGCAAGGTTTTTCAGAAGTGGTTTGCCATTGCCTCCTTCCTAGGGCTGAGAGAAAGTCACTGGCCCAAGGTCACTCAGATGGCTTTGTGCCTAAGGCAGGACTAGAACTCACGGTCTCCCAGTTTCTAGCTCGGTGCCTTAACCACTACACCAAACTGGCTCTCCAGTTTTGGCATACTAGCTAATACAGTATATCACAGGTGCATCAAAATACCAGTTTTACCCCAAGCATGCTCACACAATCCCATACAAGCTATGATCTCTAATCAGGAGATGGATTTGCAACCAACTTACTGTTGCTCACATATGTCAGCTAGGAGGTATGTGTAGCGTATGGACATGCATTCAGGATGTTCAACAATGTAATTCTACCAGTTATAGTGCAATAGTCCTAATAATGTTTTCTATGTAATATCTGCATTGTTGTAATAGAGTAATCTTCTACAGTAGCTTATGCAATTTTGTTAAGGCAAACAATACCCCTTAACATGTACCCACAATAGAGTTTTAGGACTGAGAGACAATATCTTTTCATGTCCACAGAACATGGTGTCTAAGGCAGAACCTGAAGCTCTACCTTTAATGGCTGGATAGAGATTTGAATGCAGCTTCTCTGCTCATATTCTTAAGAAAGAAACAGCTTCTGCTGCAGTTCACTTTCTGCCTACTTAAGCTGGCTGCCCTAGGTGTCAGGCAGACCTTGGCCAGAAAACAAGCCTCTGAAGCACTTAACAGCAAGCATTAAGCTAATCTCCAGGTGGAGTAGCTATTAACTTTGGTGCAGACTCTTTTTGCCCCATGCCAGCTGTTGGTTAATAGAAATGCCCTATTTAGTAGCTCTCCAGGTAGGCTACAGCAGAATGGCTGGAGGAGGGCAGATGACTTGAATATTTTATTTGGCACGTATTGCTAGCTAGAATACACTTGGGTTACTATGGTGACCAAGGGATGATGCTCCTTGGAGTTTGCTACATAATTCTTCAGAAGAAGGATTTAGGGATGCAGAACAAAACATGGCAGGGAAGCATCAACCTAATAAGTTGTGGGCTGAAAGAAAGCCAGGTTGCTGTTTAGACTCCATAGTGTTTGTTCATGTGGGGCCTTGAGAAATATTCCTGCACTGAACCAGGGGCCTGTTCATTATACCTTGGCTTGTCCTTTCAAAGAGCCCTCTACAAATAGTGCTCTTTTCTTACCTGGGTAGAAAATGAACCTTCTGTCGTTTCAACAGGCAGATAAAGGGGAAGATTCCTTTCTCTGCCCCCATTTAAACAACTTTGCTTTCTATCTGCTTCATAATAACACTGATGGAAAACAGCATGAATATTGAACAAGATGCCAGAAAGGATCTTAAACTCCCCCACCGTGTTTTTATTGAGCTGTGTGAACAGCCACTGAAGATATAGTCTTGTTAATCAAAGCAACAAGTGTCCAGGGGTTTTTTGCTGAAAAAGATGTGATTCAAGGTTTTTCCCTCTCCCCTCACCAATAATATCTTCAGATAATTGTCTTCTCCCCCATGTGGTTGCTTAAACTTCCTTTGGATATATAACATTGAAGCTGGTTCTTTTCTTCTTCTTTAACAAAACCAGAGTTCTACAGATAATAGGGAGGTGGGGGAGGAGCAGCCCCTTTAAAAACAGAAGGAGGAGGAGGAAGAGGAGGAGAGCTGCAATATTTGCCATTCCAAGAAAGCACAGCCTATATTTAACATGGAGCACAGCAAAAAACTGGAACAATATCTCCTGCAGAGATTGATTACACATGCTGCAATTGGCAGCTAGATCACATCTATCACAGCTGAAGTTAAGAAGGAATAATTTATATGTGGTCCGATCTGTAGCATGTCTGAAAGCCTATCATTGACACTGAAGCCTATTGGCTAGGTGATGTATTTGAAACTGGTGCTGTATCCCAGAGCACAGGATGTGACATCTAATATAGAATTTGTTGAGAGGGCTGAGTCTCTCCAGTTATAATATTTTGTTTTTATTTAAAAATTATACACTAGCCCTCATTGTCATAGAATTAAATCGGACACATGTGGAGTGCTGTTTAAACTAACACAAATTGGCTAGAAAGGATGTATCTATATTCCACACACAAAGGTCTATCGCAGAGTCCCCAGATCTTTGATCCATAAAAAAACTAATACGTTGCAATATCCTCATTTGGAGCCCCTCATCCACCAGGTCAAACATGCACTTTCGAGGAAATCTGCCATCACAAATGAAAGACTTGTGTGCACAACTAAATTTATTCACATGTAAATCAAGCAGAGATGGACCGCTGGTTCACAAAAGTAGATGCTAGTGGTGTGAACATGTTCACTCAGGATAAATGCATAAGTTAAATGTTTTAAAAAGTTACCTGTGCTCATAGGTTTTACTTTTTCTGGTACAGTGATAATTGTATGTGCTCCATACACCATGTGAGCAGTTTTAGGAGTCCCAAGGAGGGCACACATAACACCATTGCTCCGCGAGCTGCATTGGGTGCCAGTTTGCTTCTGGGTCCAATTCAAGGTGTTGGTTATCCCCTTTAAAGCCCTACATGGCATGGGTCCAGGTTACCTGAGGGACCGCCTCACCCCTGTGACATCGACCCGTCCCACCCAGTCAGGCAGAGAGGGCATGCTACGGACCCTGTCCATGAGGGATTGCCGATTGGCAGGATCCAGGAGGAGGGCCTTCTCTGCCATCGCGCCCGCTCTTTGGAATAAGCTACCCCCGGAGGTAAGACAGGCCCCCACTCTCCTGGCCTTCAGGAAAGGAGTTAAAACCTGGCTATGCCACCTGGCTTGTGGCAGGAGGGGCGATAGCCATGCATGGAGGTGGTTGGCTCCATGATAGTACAAACAGTAAGATCTCGATTTGCCATCTGGTATTTATACATCATATTTGTATGTTTTTATGTATATCTTATTTATATATACAGTATTTATATGTATTTTGTATTTTAATGATACGTTGTTTTTATTGTTGTAAACTGCCCAGAGTTGTTGTGTACAAGTTGGGTGGTCGAGAAGTTCAATAAATAAATACTGTAAATACACAGTGTGATTATGTTTTCAATATGAGCTGGAAAGGGGGTGTGGATGCAGACAGTGTTTTTGTCCAGGAGGAAGACTGCTGACAGCTGGGTCTGTCAAGAAGCTCACAGAACAACTCAGAGCCAATTACTCTTTCACAAGGTTGTTCTGAAAACAAACAGTGGAGAGAGAGATTGCAGAGGGTTTTTTAAAGGAGGCCTAAGGAACATTTCTTGACTAAATAACAAGCCTAAGAATGTTCCTCTGGCCTTGGAATATTATGCTTTAAAAAGTCCTTTGCTGGCCCAGCTGATTGCTTTTTTTTAAACCCGTGATTGAGAAACAAAACACAGGAAGCACAATGGGAAATACAGTATTACATTGTGGTTAGAAAGAGGAGATCAGTGTAAAACACCAAAGCTACCAAGCCTGCATTAACTCTTCTCTGTGAGAAGCAGAGATCTTCCACACTTTGCACCTTTGTTTAGGTTTTCATACATAGTTGCCTAACTAGTAAAGGTTAAAAACTCCCCCAACATTCAGCTCAACTTCTGTGGACTACATGGACATAAAAAAAGGTAAAGGTTCCCCCCGCACATTTGTGCAGTCGTGTCCGACTCTAGGGGCTGGTGCTCATCTCCGTTTGTTAGCCGAAGAGCCAGCGCTGTCCGAAGACGCTTCCACAGTCATGTGGCCGGCATGACGCGTGCGGAACGCTGTTACCATCCCACTGAAGTGGTACCTATTCATCTACTTGCATTTGCATGCTTTCAAATTGCTAGGTTGGCAAGAGCTGGGGCTAGTGCGGGAGCTCACTCCGTCACGCGGGGCTAGGGATTCAAACCTCCGAACTTGCGATCTTCCGATCGACAAGCCTGGCGCCTGAACCGCTGAGCCACCACGCCCCCTACATGGACATATCCATGTAGTTTTATTGGAAAAATATGGAAGTGGTTTGCCGTTGTCTTTTTTTTTGTCTTCCCAGCCTAGCCTCTAGCCTAGACTTCCCTTGTAGTCTCCCACCTGAATATTAACCCGGTGAAATCTTGCTTAATTATTATAGACAGGCCTTTGATTTTGTTGATCACATCAAGCTGTAGAATGTGCTTAGAAAAATGGGAGTCCCAAAACAACTCATTGTCCTCATGAGAAACCTATATACAGGTCAGGAAGCCACAGGATGGACAGAACTTGTTTAAGGTGCTGGGCTAGAAACCAGGAGTCTGTGAGTTCTAGTCCCGCCTTAGGCGGCTGGGTGACTTTGGGCTGGTCACTCTCTCTCAGCCCAACTCACCTCACATGGTTGTTGTTGTAGGGAAAATAGGAGGAGGAAGGAGTATTAGGTATGTTCGCTGCCTTGAGTTATTTATAAAAATAATAAAGGCGGGATAAAAATTAAATAAATAAATGAAACTGTCTCCAAGTTGGCAAAGGAATGAGACAAGGCTGTATACTCTCCCTTTATTTATTCAACCTATATCTTAAGGCAGGGCTTTCCAAAGTTTTCCCATGGCGACACACCAACCGCCGTTGGTGTGCCGCTGCGGGAAAACCCGGAAGTGCCGCTGTTGCGGCAGCGCGCAAAAACCCGGAAGCGCTGCTGCCGCTTTCGGTTTTTGCGTGCCGCCGTTGGTGTGTCGCCACGGGAAAACCCGGAAGCGCTGATGATGATCAGCACTTCTGGGTTGTGTGTCGCCACACCAGACTTTTGTGTCGCCACACAGTTTGGAAAGCTCTGTCTTAAGGGAAGCTGGATTGGAAGGAGATGAGTGTAGTTTTAAAACTGGAGGAAGAAACATCAATAACCTAAGCTATGCTGATGACACTACTCTAATAGCTGAAAATGCAAAGGAACTGCAAGGTCTAGTAATAAAAGTTAGGGAGTATAGTAAAAAGGGGCTTAAATTAAATATAAAGAAGTCCAAACTAATGACAACTGGTACAACAACCAGCCTTAGAATTGATAATGAAAATATTGAAGTGGTAGATCGCTTCTGCCTTTTAGGATCAACCATCAACATTAAAGGAACAAGCAATCAAAAATACGCTGCAGACTACCATTTGGTAGAGCAAAAGATATTCAAACACCATGATGTGTCTATACCTACAAAGATCAGACTCGTGCAAGCCATGGTATTCCCTGTGACACTGTGTGGAAGCAAAAGTTGGACTTTGAAGAAGCAGGATATGAAAAGTATTGACACTTTTGAACTTTGGTGTTGGAGAAGACTCCTGAGAATACTGTGGACAACTAAGAAAACAAACCAATGGATCATTGAAGAAATCAGCCCAGAGTTCTCACTTGAGGCACTAATGACCAGGCTCAAATTATCCTACTTTGGACATATTATGCAAAAACCAAGCTCTCTAGAGAAGGTTGTAATGCTGGGAAAGGTGGAAGGAAAGAGAAGATGACCAGCAGCAAGGTAGATAGATTCAGTTACAGTGGCGATGGGTACACTGTTGGAAGACCTGAAAGACCAGGTTAGGGACAGATCATCATGGAGAAAATATATGTATGTGGTCACCAAAATGTGATAATGACTAGATGGATCATCATCATCATCATCATCATCATCATCATCAATCTTGCTTAAAGCTTGATGACTTCCTGGGAAATGTATTATGGAATCTAACTCTCTATGAGGCAGTTTGGGCTAACCAATTCTGTGAAGAATAGAATACCCCAAGAATACAGGACAGTATACATAACTGTATATACATAACTGTATATAACTGTATAAACTGTAACATATGGTATATAACTGTATATATGTAGAACTATATTGTCAGCAGTGTATGTGGGGGTGGAGTGGGGATCAAAAGAGTCAATATGGTGATTGCGGAAGTATGATTGAAGCCCTGCCCCTTTTGTATGTGCATTGACAGTGCATGCACATACAAAGGGATAGGACCACCATCTTGACTTTTCGTCCCCCATATGGATGCTGCTGTAGTGGTAGTAGTACAGCATGTGCTTTGCATGCAGGAGGCCCCATTTTTTTTGATTCTGGGTATTTCTGAGCAAGGCTGAGAAAACTCCTCCTTAAAATCCAGACAACTGGCTACCAACCAGCATAGGCAACCTTAAGCTCTCTGGTTCCAGGAACTTCTGGGGGAGGTATGGCAAACTGAAGATGGTTCCATGAAAGCTGGTACCTCTCTGGATAAAGCAAGGATGGGAGATCACCCACATGTGCTCAGGATGGCTGCTCCTTGTGTGGAGACCACAGGATAGTGGTTTCCCATAGGTTTGAGTGCTGGGAGATGATGGGATCAGCCATCATGCTCTGAACCGCGGTGGAGCCTTTTAAAAGACACTAAGTTTGCAAACCTCCCTTTCTAATTACTTTTGGAAATTGCCTATTAACCATCTTAAAGCTATTAGAGACCTTTGGAACAACAAGTTTGAAAAGTCTTCAGCAGGTGAGTTTATCTTCAACTCTGAACAAAAAAAAATAATTATAAGCCTAAGAACTTAAAGAATTTGAAATAAACAGCAAAAAGCTAAATAAGATTTTGATCTAAGAAAGTTATAAACAGATTAACGGTCCAGATAAATTTGGAGTATTGACTTTTACTTTATGATTTCGGAATTAGATATAAAAAATAAACAGCTTCTCATGGGAAACAGACTTATTTTGGCTATCCTGGCTATTGTAAGTCAAAACAAAGATAAGTTATGATTTTAGAAACTGGACACTAGAAGGGACTAAAGATTCTGAGCATAAGGGGAAAAAAACATGTTCTTGATGTCAGTTAATACTGGGTCTTACAAAATGACACAAAATGTTATAACATCAGAAATATTAAAGGAGATCCTTTAAGAATGGAGCCAGAAGTTAGTAACAACAATATCAACACTGTCAGTAATGATGTCTGCTTCTAAGGATAGACTATGTCTAAAAGATGTTAATGAAGGAATGACAGATGTGGAACAAATTTTATATGACAAGACAGAGAAAGTACCAAAAGTGGAACTACAAATGACAGGCAAAGAGAATGATTTGGAAAAGGACACTTTATTGAATATACAAAAGAAACTGGCTGAAGTTTTAAAAATTAAAAGGGAAATACAAATGATAAACCAAGAGAATGACCTGGAAAATGTTTTCTTTCTGGAAAATGTTGGATCTACAAAAGAGGCTTGTTAAACCCTTGAAGAAGTCTGTGCGATGGGATAAAGAAGAATTGAAGAGAAACCAAATCCTACGACAATATTTGATTGAATTAAAGATTAAGACTGTTAGAGGTAAAAGGAAAGAATATAAAGTTGGTTTATTTGATCAAGGTTAAAATAAGACTTTTCTGGAAACTCTTTATGGACTTTTTGCTGACACTAGGATCAAAAAGTTAATGTTCTATGGATTTGCTTATAGATAAGGGATGGGATATGGGATGAACAGATATCTGTTTGTAACCTTATGGGGGTGAAGAGTTATTAAATTTGTTTATACTTGTTGTGATGAAGGTTGGAAGTCACTTCTTTATATATTTCTTTTCTTTTTCTTTATTATATTCTTTCTTTCCTTTTTCTTCTTTCTTTTTCCCTGCACTTTTTATTCTTTTTCTCCATTCTCTTCTCTTTCTCTAAGTTTAGTTTGTATTAGTTTTTACTGTTGTAATTAAAATTCTCAATAAAAATTATATTTAAAAAAAGCTCAGTGGTTCCAGATTCTCACTCAAGATGAGGGAGCTTCTGAAGTGCATACAAAACCCAAAATCTGCCCTTGAGCCTCTCTCATGGCATCCAGGCCCCATGGGTATGCTGTTCATGCAATTCAAAACATGAAGGAGAGCTCTGGCCATCTAAAGGCCAGTGCAGGATTCCCACCTAGGCCTATTCAAGCCACACAAGCGAAGGTACCCTGATAGTGCAGAGGAGAGCTCTTTGACCCAGGTTTCGCTGCAGGCACAATCACAGGTTTTTAAAAAGCACTTTAAGCCATTTAAAGCTTTTTAACCGAAAATGCTATAAGCTGAGTGTGAATTATTTGAGCACTTTAAATGAGCACTCCCAATGAATCAGCCACCACAGGATGCTCTGGGGTCAGATTTGAACAAAGGGGGGCTTCCTGGGTATCTGTAAGGATGTTGTCAAGGCAGCTCCCTCATTGAAGGGCACTGTCTCCGGGTGCCATTAAAAGACTGCACAACAGGTAGAAATGAGCAGGTGCCCTCTGTGCCTTGCCACCTCACAGAAAGGGTCACCAGCTGATTTCTGGCTTTTCGTCATGGAGCTGTGAAAGCTTCGGTGCATAAAAAGTCTAAAACGTCTCATTGCCACCTTTTCAGCTGGGAGATTTTCCCATTAATCAAGCCTCTCATCTTTGTGACCCCACCTTTCTTCTGCTAAGGTTCACTGTGGCTATGTTTAATGCCATGTTTAGATTTTGATAGTTTGCTCATTCAGGTAATATTTTACCTCAGAAATGATTATGACATTTTGGTACCTTGGGACAAAAAAAAGCCACAAAGTGCCTATTATGGATGGTTATACATAGAGTGAAGTAAGACTATCTGCAATCCTATAATGGCAACTCATGGCCATTTAATTGAGGGTGGCAGAAGGCATTCGTATCTGCCCATTGGAAACTGGAGCTAACCTGACTTTGCACTAGCCAGTTTCTTTTGCCTGTAAATCAGGGAAAGTATACGCTACATCAAGAAGATTCCTTGATTTTTGTTTTGTTTTATTGATTTATGTAGTGGGTGTCTATGCACCCTTCAGCAAAAACAACCCAAGAGACCATATAATAAAATGTAGGCCCCCTCAAAGGACAGCAAAATGGCTATTGCTTAAGAATTAACTGCATTTGGGGTAAAATGAAACATTGCTTTGAAGGAGTACTTTATTTAAAAAAGTATTTTATTCCTTTAGTGTGTGGTGGTAGGGGGGAGACAAGAAGTTACAAAAGACAAAAACAAAACCAAATAAAGGGGAAAAAAAGAAAAGAGTGAAAAAGACAGAAAACACACACATGCACACATACACACATACATATATATATATAAATAAGGTGCTGCCACCACCATGCTTCCCTGTGGGTATGGTGCACTTTTGGGAATGTGCAGTGTTGTTTTTGCGCCAAACATACTGTTTGGAATTATGGCCAAAAAGTTCAAAGAAAAACATCCAAGCCCAGCTATATTTTGCAAAAACCTACATCAAGTCTGACAAAAGCATGTGGGAAAATGTGTTATGGTCTAATGCAGAGCTTTCCAAACTGTGTGTCGCGACACAAAAGTGTGTCGCCACACACAGCGTGGTGTGTCGCCACACCACCCGGAAGCGGCGGCGCGCGTGTGCACGGCGGCAGCCGCTGCCGCCGCCACCGTGCATGCGCGCGCCGCCGCATGCCCCCACGCTGCCGCCGTGTGCGCCCACGCCGCCGCACACCCCCCGCGCTGCCGCACGCCCCCCGCGCCGTCGCACCCCCCCGCACCGCCGCCATGCACATGCGCGGCGTCGCACGCCCTCCTGTGTCGCCGCCGCGCATGCGCGCCCCCGCGCCGCCACTGGCATGTCGCCAGCGGCGGCACTTTGGAAAGCCCTGGTCTAATGAGACCAAGGTTGAATGTTTTGGCCATACCCACAGTGAAGTGTGGTGGTGGCAGCATTATGCTTTGGGGCTGCTTTTCCTCAGCTGGAACTGGGGCTTTAGTCAAGGTGGAGGGAATAATGAACAGTTCCAAACATCAGTCAATCTTGGCACAAAACCTTCAGGCCTTTGCTAAAATTTAATAATAAATTAATTTATTATTAATTTATAATAAATAAATTTAATAATAAATAAATAAATAAAAATAAAATGCTGAAGATGAAGATGAAGAGGAATTTCACCTTTCAACACGACAACGTCCCAAAGCATACCTCCAAACCAACAAAAGAATGGCTTCACCAGAAGAAAATCAAAGTTTTGGAATGACCCAGCCAGAGCCCAGACCTGAATCCAATTGAAAATCTGTGGGGTGACCTGAAGAGGGCTGTGCGCAGGAGATGCCCTCTCAATCTGACAGATTTGGAGCACTTCTGCAAGGAAGAGTGGGCAAAGATTCCCAAGGCAAGATGTGCCGTGCTGATAGACTCCTACCCCAAAAGACTGAATGCTGTCATTAAATCAAAAGGTGCTTCAACGAAGTATTAGTTTAAGGGTGTGCACACTTATGCAACCATGTTACTCTAGTTTTTTTATTTTTATTTTTTCACCCTAAAATATTTCAGTTTGTTTTTCAATTGAATTGTACAGCTTGTATGCTATATTAAAGGTGGAAAAAATTCTGAAGTGATTTATCTTGGTCTGAGTTTTTTACATCTCAAAAACCTGGCATTTTAACAGGGGTGTGTAGACTTTTTATATCCACTCTATCTATCTATCAAACTCCAAAACACAAGGAAAGCAATGTAGTGTATGCAATCCAGTGCAGTGAGGAGTGCTCTGAACTCTACATTGGAGAAACCAAACAACCTTTGTACAGGAGGATGGCCCAACACAGGAGAAGTAACACCACAGGACCAGAGTCAGCAGTTTATCTTCATCTGAAAGAAAAAGGACACTCATTTGAGGACATTAATGTTCACATTTTAGACAGAGAAGATAGGTGGTTTGAGAGAGGGGTCAAGGAATCCATTCATGCCAACTTGGAAAATCCTTCCTTGAATAGAGGTGGGGGCCTCAGGCATAACCTTTCCCCTATCTTCCTTCCTGCTTTGTCTTCTGTGCCTAGGAAGATTAAGACCATTTCACAAGCTCAACAGCAGCAGGGTAATCTTAACGATCCTCCTTTAGATGATAAAGGGACTTAGAAACAAACATCTCAAAATAACCATGACCTAGCCCCAGGTGCAAGGTCACACAGCCAGCCTAGAAACATATTTAAGGATTCCCTTACTAACTTTACTCAGACTGAAGAAGCTCCTTGGATAAGGAGTGAAACGTTTCCACTAAGAAAATAGAAATCCAGTTGACATGATTCAAGCTACAGACAATTCCACCTGGATGACTGAGAACCTTCATAGACATATTGCCATACATTTTGGGGATGAAACCCTGAAGTTGGTAAGGAAATTCGAGAAGACAGCAAGAAAGGTGGCAGACTATAGAAACCACCTACGTTTTAACCTCAGATGCAGACAACAGAGACTCATCCCGACAAGCCTACGCCTGCAATCTACAGTTAAGGGTCACAGAGCAGAACAGATCCTGCAGCAGGCACAAAGACATCTTCTAAATGAAAGAATAAGGCAAGTCCACTTCACCATTGATGCCCTGCAATACAATTTTGAAAACCTTCACCAGGACCTCACAGCCACCCTTCCTGACCCAATCCTGGATAGAGTTATTCAGCTTGGCAATAAAGTACAGCTGGCCCAGCATCACAAGACAAAGGAGAGGCAAACTAAGAAATTTGACATTCTTCTTTCTCGCAGCAAGCAGAAACAAGGAACTGGAGAAACCGCTGGGAGGAACAACAACAACAGGACCACAGAGGACAAAAAGAACATGTGGGTGAAAAATCTCTCAGACAGAGAACTTACCCAACCAGAGAGAGATGTCCTAGCCAAAGGTCTTAATTTTGCCATCACTCCCAAGCAAGTTCCGGTTGTGGAGCTCATTACAGCTACAGAATCTGCCATCCACAACAACCACCTACCTTTTGAAGAAGCAGAACAACTCCGGCTTAAAATATCTGCAGCTCTGTCCAGTGCTCAACCTCCTCCCCCCAACCTTACCGTCCAAGAGAGGAGAGCCCTGACAGCCCTCAGCAAAGATGAAACCATCACCATTTTACCTGCTGACAAAGGAAGATGTACAGTGGTTCTAAACACTGCAGACTACCACAATAAAATTACCTCACTTTTGGAGGATCACCATACATATGAAAAACTGAAAAGAGACCCCACCAACAATTACAAGAAAAAGGCAATAGACAGTTTGAAACAATTGGAACATGATGGCTCCATCGATAGGATTACCTACCACCGTCTGTATCCTGGAGAAGCCATCCCCTGCATCTACGGACTTCCTAAGATCCACAAGGAAGGAACACCCCTCCGACCCATAGTCAGCAGCATCAATTCGGTAACATACAACATTGCCAAACACCTCTCTACCATACTAGCACCTCTAGTTGGACACTCTGAACACCACATCCATAATTCGGAAGAATTTGTTTCCAAAGCAAAGATCCTGAAACTGGATACAGATGAAACTATGGTCTCCTTTGATGTGTCCTCCCTTTTCACCAGCATCCCCACCACTCATGCTCTATCCGCTGTCAGGAAGAGACTAGAAGAGGACAGCACCCTGGAAAGGAGAAGCCATCTCAACCCAAACCAGATCTGCCATCTTCTGGACCTGTGTCTTAACACCACTTATTTCACATACAGAGGTGACTTTTACAGACAAAAACACGGCTGTGCCATGGGTTCTCCTGTGTCACCCATTGTGGCCAATTTATACATGGAAGAAGTGGAGAAGAAAGCACTCAACACATTCCAGGGAACGGTGCCCACCCACTGGTTTAGGTATGTGGATGACACCTGGGTCAAAATCAAGGCCCAGGAAGTACAGGCCTTCACGGACCATATAAACACTATAGATGCCAACATTAGCTTCACCAGAGAAGACACCAAGGACAACAGACTGGCATTCCTAGACTGTGAAGTCTTCATTGGGACCGGTGGCAAGCTAGAAATAGGGATCTACAGGAAACCCACACACACAGATCAATACCTGATGTTTGACTCCCACCATCCACTGCAGCACAAACTAGGAGTCATCAGGACATTGTCACACAGAGCAGAAACCATCCCCACCTCCATGGATTCCAAAAAGAATGAAAAGCAGCATCTGAGAACAGCTCTGCAGGCCTGTGGATATCCAAATTGGGCCTTCACTAAATCTAAGTCTACCAGACCTAAAACAGCGACAGATAGGGCTGAAACTCAGAGTAAACGGAAGAACCTGGTCATTCCTTACATGGCTGGCGTGTCTGAAAAGATAAAACGGATATTTGGCAAACACCACATACCTGTATATTTCAAACCCACCAACACACTGAGACAGAGGCTTGTACACCCCAAAGATCAAACTCCAAAACACAAGGAAAGCAATGTAGTGTATGCAATCCAGTGCAGTGAGGAGTGCTCTGAACTCTACATTGGAGAAACCAAACAACCTTTGTACAGGAGGATGGCCCAACACAGGAGAAGTAACACCACAGGACCAGAGTCAGCAGTTTATCTTCATCTAAAGGAAAAAGGACACTCATTTGAGGACATTAATGTTCACATTTTAGACAGAGAAGATAGGTGGTTTGAGAGAGGGGTCAAGGAATCCATTCATGCCAACTTGGAAAATCCTTCCTTGAATAGAGGTGGGGGCCTCAGGCATAACCTTTCCCCTATCTTCCTTCCTGCTTTGTCTTCTGTGCCTAGGAAGATTAAGACCATTTCACAAGCTCAACAGCAGCAGGGTAATCTTAACGATCCTCCTTTAGATGATAAAGGGACTTAGAAACAAACATCTCAAAATAACCATGACCTAGCCCCAGGTGCAAGGTCACACAGCCAGCCTAGAAACATATTTAAGGATTCCCTTACTAACTTTACTCAGACTGAAGAAGCTCCTTGGATAAGGAGTGAAACGTTTCCACTAAGAAAATAGAAATCCAGTTGACATGATTCAAGCTACAGACAATTCCACCTGGATGACTGAGAACCTTCATAGACACTCTATCTATCTATCTATCTATCTATCTATCTATCTATCTATCTATCTATCTATCTATCTATCTATCTATCTATCTATCTTCTATCTTCTATCTTCTATCTTCTATCTTACAACTATCTTAACAACATTCTTTAATTGTCCATTTAAAATATCATGAATTTAGAGTTACCCCAAAAACATTAGGCAGTGCTAATGTATCTGGGCCATGTTGTGAAACCAAAAGCTGTTTGAGCATATTGCCAAATAAGCAAACACGTAGTGGCACAGCCCCTGTGAATTAATACAAATGTAAAAATGGACCTTCCGTGAGTTACAACTTCTGGATTACAGATTCAAGCCAGTGACAGGCCAGCTTGTTATCTCCTCTTCGAATAAGGAGGACTCCTTATTGATTCTTATCATTCAGAAAGCTAAGTGGCAGGAGGCTGGGCTGCCAGCTTTAGTAGACTCGCTGCCCCTCCCTTGCAACACATCAGGACAGAACAGTCTTCTCTTGAATCTCCATACAGGAGAATTAACTTGCCCTTCAAAATCCCAGTGTTCTTCACCTCTTAAAAGACACAATACGATGCCATATGCTTCGCTGTTCAAGAAAGGGTAAGCTGTACTGTTTGGGACAAATAACACTATGCAGCAGCACAGAAAGAGGAAGGGAGGGGGGGATGGGTCAAAGGAGGCATGTAGGAGCTTTGGGAAACTCCTTCGGTGAAGGTCCCAGTACTCTGTGCTCCTGAAAAAGAGTCTAAGAAACAGCATGGAAACAAAGACTGGCAAATCAGATCCCACTCATTCGTTAGGTGGCTCTCTTGCTACTTAGAATTCAAATCTGAGAATCCCTCCCTAAAACTACAGTAAAGCTTTCAGAGCATCAAGAACATGGGAGGAATTCCTAGCTCTGCTACATTCATATACTTTTGTTGAATGAGTTCATCCATTAGACTTCAAATAATAGGTCCTCATCGGAATCTCTCATAGAAGAAGAGATTCTTTTTCTAAAAAAATAGTTTTTATTAAAAGATTTTACATAGATAATAAGAAATACATTAAAAAAAGAAAAAAATATAGTAAAGTAAATGTGAAAAAGAAAAAAAGAAAAGAAAAAACAGAAAAAAAATAGAAGAGAAGAGAAGAGAAGAGAAGATGATAGACAGACAGACAGACAGACAGACAGACAGACAGACAGACAGATAGATAGATGTGGTTTCTGATCTTCAGTTATACATACAATTCTAATTGTATGTATAATGTATACATATAATTGTATGCATAATGCAGTTATACATACAATTCTAATCAAACCTCTCTCTCTAAGATTATATCATAATTCCCTTCTTTCTATAACCTATTCTTTCTAATCACCAAAACCATAAATCACAAAATCATTTTCTTTCTTATGCAAAAAATTCCATAAGGGGTTTCCAGTCATTGATGAATGTCAATAATGACTTTTCTCTAATCAAAGAAGTCAGACCACACCCTGGTGGCCCTGAGGCTCTCTTGTGCTGCCCCACTCTGCAGGGAGGCTGGACCCATTCGATTGGTCCGCCCACGGAGACTTATGGACCCATTGAAGTTTCAGAGGGAGCTGGGGGTTGTACCCGAAGATCTGCTGCACGGTCCAGTGGAGGTCCTGGCTGCAGCCTGGAATAAAGAAGCAGCCAGGGCCTTGGACAGGATTGCGCCTATGCGACCTCTCTTGCCCCATTCAACCCGTCACTCCCCGTGGTTCATGGAGGAGTTGAGGGTTTTGAAGAGGGTGAAGAGACGTCTGGAGAACCGCTGGAGAAAGACAAAGACTGAATCTGACCGGACACAATCTAGAGCCGCTATTAGGGCCTACCTTGTGGCGGTAAGAGCGGCGAAATGTGAATATTTCTCCGCTCTTATTGTGTCCGCAGAATGCCGCCTGATGGCCCTGTTTAAGATTGCTAGATCTCTTTTGGGTCGTGAAGACGGCCATTTACAGGGCCAGTCGGAAGTTTGCTGAGCATCTGCAGGACAAAATCGCTCAGATTCATTCCAAGTTTAACTCTAAGCGTGAAGCACAATCTGGGGAGATGCCAGAGGTACGTACTTACCCTGTTATTTGGGAACAGTTTGATCCTGTTGGGCCTGATGAAGTAGACAGGATCCTCCGGATTGTAAACACCACCACATGCCATCTAGACCCGTGTCCCTCCAGGCTGGTAAAGTCAGCCTGGGAGTTCACATGTGGTTGGGTCCAGGGGATGATTAATACATCCTTGGGAAAGGGGGTGTTCCCAGCGGTCTTTAAGGAGGCGCTGGTGCACCCCCTCCTCAAGAAACCTTCCCTGGACCCCACTGTTTTGAACAACTTTCGTCCTGTCTCCCACCTTCCCTTTTTGGGAAAGGTGGTTGAGAAGGTGGTGGCACTGCAACTCCAGAGGATTCTGGATGAAAAGGATTATCTAGACCCCTTTCAGTCAGGTTTCAGGCCGGGATATGGGACAGAGACTGCATTGGTCGTACTTATGGATGATCTCTGGCGGGAGTGAGATGGAGGGAGTGCATCCATTCTTGCTCCCTTAGACCTCTCAGTGGCTTTCAATACCGTTGACCACGGTATCCTTTTGGGGCGGCTCAGGGTGCTGGGGTTGGGTGGCGTAGTTTTACGCTGGTTCACCTCCTTCCTCCAGGGCCGCTCCCAATCGGTGGTAATAGGAGAAGAGAGATCTGACCCTCGACCCCTCTTGTGTGGGGTGCCGCAGGGTTCGGTTCTCTCTCCTCTCCTATTTAACATCTACATGAAGCCGCTGGGTGAGATCATCCGTCACCACGGGATGAGGTATCACCAATATGCTGATGATATCCAGTTGTATATCTCCATCCCGGGTGAAGTAAGTGATGCGGTCGACACCCTGTCTCAGTGCCTGGGGGCTGTAGGGGCCTGGATGGGGAACAACAGGCTTCAACTGAACCCTGGTAAGATGGAGTTGTTGTGGATTGATGGCCTCTCAGCCTCCAGGAAGTTGTCATCTTTAACTCTGGATGGGGTGGCACTGCCCCGTTCAGATTCAGTGCGCAACTTGGGGGTCCTTCTAGACTCACGACTCCTGCTCAAAGAGCAGGTGGCAGTCATGGCCAGGAGGGCCTTTGCACAGCTTCAGGTTGTGCGCCAGTTGCGCCCCTTCCTGGATCAAGAGGCCCTCTGAACAGTCACTCATGCCCTTGTCATATCCCATATAGATTATTGCAAAGCGCTCTACACAGGGCTACCCTTGAAGAGTATCCAGAAGCTTCAGCTGGTCCAGAATGCGGCCGCGCGGGCAGTCATGGGTGCTATAAGATCAGCACATGTAACACCACTGCTCCACGAGCTGCATTGGGTACCAGTTTGCTTCCGGGTCCAATTCAAGGTAACATCTCCATTTGTTAGCCGAAGAGCCAGCGTTGTCCGAAGACGCTTCCACGGTCATGTGGTCACATGACGCGCGTGGAACGCTGTTACCTACCCACCAAAGTGGTACCTATTCATCTACTTGCATTTGCATGCTTTCAAATTGCTAGGTTGGCAAGAGCTGGGGCGAGTGCGGGAGCTCACTCCGTCACACGGGGCTAGGGATTCGAACCTCCGAACTTGCGAAATTCTGATCGACAAGCCTGGCGTCTTACCCGCTGAGCCACCATGCCCTTTTAAAGAAGTCAGTAGGATCTGTAAAATGGAATATAAAGGTGGGTCAATGCCTTGCCCATGTGACACCAAATATCCATAGCTGGGGAGTGAATTAGGAATCTTCCACAAGCAAACTATGTGTTCTGTTGTGTAGCCATAGTTCTGCCCTCTCTGAGCAATATTGTGTCAGTTTTGGTCTTAGGAATTGCATTCCTAAGGGGGCGCGGTAGCTCAGCGGGTTAAACCACTGATGCTATAAGACTGCCAATCAGCAGGTCGGCAGTTCTAACCTCCGCGTGGCGTGGTGAGCTCTCGCCACTTGCCCCAGCTCCTGTCAACCCAGCAGTTCAAAAGCTAATTGCAAGTAGATAAATGGGTACCACCTTACGTGGGAGAATTTGCTGGCGTCCTGTCAGGGGTCGCCTCGGAGCGAAGAAGACCTCGCGAATGGCAGCGGAGACGGAGACGGAGATACGGAGACGACGGATCCCGAACAGCAATATCCAGGATGTCAGCAGCCGACTCTGAAGCAAGGTATTCTGGGACATGTAGTCCAATAATACAAGAGTCGGTTCCCTTACCCCTTCCCTGAGCGCGCGGTAATTAAACATTGTTAATATATGAATGTATAAATATATGAATTGCAAATGTTGTAAGCCGCCTAGAGTCCTCCGATAGGGAGGGGATAGGCGGGGTATAAATACGAATAATAAATAAATAAATAAATTTTCATGCTACTGATTTCACAGTTCCTGTGCTATCTTTCCGGAGAATAGAATGGAATTAATAGTGCTATAGTACATGTTGCAAGGATTTACCTGTTTTTGGATTGTCTAGTTTGGCAGCCAGCTCAAACTTAAACAGGAAGGACAGTTACATGCAAACCAGCTGGCAACTTTATTAGTAGGATATAACTTTGTTCCACTGATAAGGTATTCATTAGCATTAGAAGGCCTATGTCACCTGCCCTCAAGAGCCTACATTGCTGCAGGTGGAAAACAGCCAACTTTTTCTTGGCTGCATTTAAAATTAGCTTCAAGAATTGAAAGCCAAATTCTAATCCCAACATACACTTTTGTCTTGATATGTTTTATGTTTAAAAACAATACATTGCATCTTTTTTAAAAAAAATACTAATGTCTTACTATGCTGCAGTGATCTAGGATTAATGATCTGCTTGAAGTGTCACTAAAAGATTTCTTAATGACAGTGTTCACATAATAGGAGCATGGGGCACTGGGAAGTTGCTTTCAAGCTGTTTATTGTTTACCATGTACTATTATTTATTAGAAAGAGAAATTCATTAGATGCTATTTGAGTACTTCAAGCTGTCCTGAAATCTCTGTTCCATGCAGATTTAGTCATTACAGCTAACTGATATCATCCACATTGATGCTGCAGCCTCTCGCCACTTATTCCAAAGTATCTTTCCAGCCATCTTAGTTGTCTTGAACCCATGATTTTATATACGTTAGAGTCCACCAGCCCCCCCCGCCAAGATATGATTTCCCCAGAGAAAATTAATTAAATAGGTGCTTGTGCAACAATTGGAAAAGGCACATGCATTATCTTTTATAATCATGTGTAGTCAAAATTAAAACCTCCCTAAGCAATAGGATGCAAATGAGACACTTTAGGAGTAATGTAGAGGGAAATCACTGTAATTATTTATGTTATGTGGTTGGACTTGAGAGACCCCCAGCTGACTGCAGTAGGTATTACAGGCCCCTCTGAAAAGCAGTGGTGGACTTTTAAAGCATCTGTTAATGTGTGTACAGCTGGATCACACAACAATTGGCAATGTTACTTCGGAACATGGCTTGGGTTGCTTGAATTTGGTCCACTAGGATCCCAAAGTGAGATACCCTTACGTTGCAGTCTTAAGTGCTTCATCGGATTAAGGGAATAAAAGTGTTCAAGGACCGAAGTCTACAATTCACTTCACACTGTATGTAGCAATTGCATCTGCTGTGGTTACAGCACTATTACACAAAATCCCAAACACTCTGTATAAATACTGATGGACTAAGCTGTTGGTGACTGATCAGAAAAGAAATTTTAGGGCTGAGTTCATCATGACGCGCTGGTTGGATGTAATCAAAGCAGACACAGCCCAAAATTTAAAGCAACTGAAAGAAGCTGTAGAAGATCAGAAATCATGGAGAGAGCTGGCTTATGGAATCGCCAAGGGTCGGATACGACTGAATGGATAATTCGATTCGATTCACCATGAGGCTGCTGAGAAAAGGCTAACTTCATATTGGGGTTATTAAGAAGGAATTACAACTAACACTGCCAGTGTCATAACACCTTTATGCAAAGCTATAGCACTGCAACATTTGGAATATAGTCTGAAGTATTAATCGCTGGATCTCAAAAAAATATTGCTGCTCTTGATAAGGTGTGGAAAAGGGTAATCCAGATGATCAAGGGGCTGGAGAAAATCTTATGTTATAAAGTATAAGACATCTAAATGTCAACCTCAAGGTTTGTCCTCACAATCAAACGTACCCCAATATTGTTTTTTATACAATATGTCCTCATGACATTGCCTAGCCCATGTGGAGTCAACACTTAAGTGAATCTGGGTGACTGTCAATGAAATGTTGTGGGGCTCTTTTTTTTTAATAAGAATTTTATTAAGTTTAAAGCAAAGATAAAAACTACAAAAAAGAAAAAAGAAAAAAAAGTGAAAAAACAGAAAATGAAAAAAGATTTTTGGATAGATTACAAGATGACTTTTGACTTACAACAACAAGAATATTCAGCAATTTCCATAATTAATCCCTTACTCTAAATCTAACCAAGATCATATTATTTCTATAAATCATTCCATAGACACATTATAAAAATCACCAAAGATAATTGCTCCCTCCCCTTATATATAAAGAAAAATAAACAAATATATAAACCTCTAAATCAACTTCCCCCCCCCAAAGGAACCCATTCATTTAAGTATTTCCTTCCTACCACTATTCTATATATTTCTAGCCACTATAATAAAAATCAAAGTATAAAAACATTTAAATTATCTACTTTTATACTTAATAGTGCTATAGCAATCTTAACCCTATTAAACCTAAAACCAAACACTTATTCTTATATCTTATAAATCTTAAAAGATCAAACAAACTTTAAATAGTTAAAGAAAAATGGAATCATACAAGCATTGATATCAATCCAATACATATTCTTAATTTCTTATCCTACATCGAAATATACCAGGACATTTACTTGTCTCCATATTACGCATAAGGCATTTTTCATAAAAAAATTTATGAAACAGTCCAACTGCCCCCCTTAAAAAAGCAAGCTGCTCAGTATAAAACCCCACACACAACATAGCTTCCTTCTCAAAACATTCCTTCAGGAAAACAGTCTTGTCAGTATCTTGCAAGTCAAACTTTAACTCCTTCTTCACCAAAGTATGTTAGTCATCTGGCAGTTATTCAAAGAGACCATTCTCCCTGTCAGGAAAAAAATCCCCCTTTTGATAAACTTCTTCCTCCCCCCACAGAACGTCTTCAGCCAGTTGACACATTTTAGCACTGATATTTTTTGCAATATCCCGAATATCTTGCATTATGTCTTAGCGAGTGTCATAGAAAATCTCTTTGAAATCAGAACGAAGCCCAGAATGATTCTCTGTGAAGATTTCCTTAAGGTCGTCCATAATTCAGGCAATATATTACGGCTCCCCCTGGATACTTGACTAACTCAGATAGGAGCTAATGGGTTAATGAAAAGCTTGCAAAGTTATTAAGTGAAATTGACAAAGAGAAAACATGCTAACCAACAGCTACAGAGAGTGAACAGAAAAATGAAAAGTCAAAACAGCAAATTCAACGTGTAGGAAAAGGTTAAGTCCTTCAAATTAAATGCAAAAATAGTAACCGGGAGATGATTAATTATTCTCAGTCCACCTTAAAATTAGACGGGAAGTAAGAAGACTAAAAAAAAAAGGGTTTTGAAATTAATCCAGAAATAATGATAGGCACTAAGACAGTCTGTTTTTTCTTGTTGTAGAAAGCCTCTCTTAGGGTAAGAAAACTTTAAAGTACAAATTGAGTGATTTAGAAATGGGGGGGGGGGGCTTGACCTAATGTCCTTTTAAGGCTACAAACGCGGGTTGAAAACGATGGTTTCCCAGCCTCCGTCATCTCTTACCGGGTCTTCACTGTTTGTGATTCTCAGGCTGCAAGGTGATGCTTTAGAGCAGAGCTTTCCGAACTGTGTATTGTGACAAAACCTGGAAGTGGACATGCACGGTGGCCGCGCGGGGGCACACGCAGGGGTGGCAGCGTGCATGGCGGCGGCGGCACGCCATCAGCGCTTCCGGGTTTTAGCAGAAAACACGAGGCCACAGCCGCTGCCGCAGCCGCCACACGCACCCCCGCCGCTGCCGCCATTGGTGTGTCGCCAACGGCGGCAGTTTGGAAAGCACTGCTTTAGAGGATGAAATGGGATAATTCTGAGCTTTTTCTTAACTCATGAAAAAGCTCTGGGCTTCAGGTAAAAGCCTGAGCCCGGAAAAAAAATCGTGTTGTCAGTTCTGTCCACAAGGAGCTCGTGGATAAGGCTGTTCAGTTGGCCATATTCCCCACCGGAAGTCCAAATGTTGTGGGGCTCTTGGGGCTTCATTCCTAACAGGGAATGAACCCACTGAAACATGGTTGCAGGACAATTCACTGAAGCAATAAGACAGGAGAAATAATGGAATAGGCCTGAATTCGGCCAATTCACTTCTCAGCTTTCTCCACTGGCACTCTAGGCATACTTTCAGTCACTTCATCTCCCACAAGCTCTTAATAAACCAGGGAACAATCCAGGATTGGCCAACAGAGAGAGGCCACTTGGGGCTGATTTTTCAAAGGCCTGGGTCATCTCACAATGTCAACAGCAAACCAAGGCCCTCAACAGATTCACCCGCCAAATTGTCAGTAAACTCCCCCAAGTGCCATCTGGAAGCCATACAGATCCATGAATAAACTGTTCTAATACGTCCAGCCCTAGAGATACTGGGTGGCAGTCAATACCATCTGGATCAGGAATTGAGTCAACATGGAAAAGTATTTGTGGTAATGCTCCCCACATCCAGATCAACTGTTCTGAAGCAAAGGCAAGGTTTAAAGAGTGTCTGCCTACATATATTGGTCTGGGATCACCTGAGACAAGCCTATGGTTTCCATGAACTTTTGGGCCTGACTCAACCCAGCATCCGTGACCTGAAGGTTTAAGTCCCCCAACACCAAAAGTTGGAGTGGCTCTACCACCAGTCTAGCAATCAGGTCCAGAAGCCCACAGAGAAACCCTGCTGGGTAGCAGGGCAGCCACTACACCAACAGGCTCCCTAGCTTATATTTCCAGCACAACGTAACATATTTGTACTCTCACCCTGCCACTGCAGGAGCAAAAACCCTGATCACCAACAAAATCTGCCAATATCACTGCCATCACATTCTAGCATGGTTCACTGATTATAGCAGAGCTTTCCAAACTGTGTGTGGCGACACAAAAGTGTGTCGCCACACACAGCGTGGTGTGTCACCACACCACCCGGAAGCGGCGGCACGCACGTGCACGGCGGCAGCAGCAGCGGCGCGGGATCAGTACTTCCGCGTTTTAGCGGAGGCTGCCGCCACCGCCATGCATGCACATGCCGCCGCACGCCCCCCGCACCGCCGCCATGCGCGCGCTGCCGCACGCCCCCCACACCGCCGCTGTGCGTGCGTGCGCCGCCGCACACCCCCCCGCGCCACTGCCACACTGCCGCCGCTGCCACCGTAGGTGTGTCGCCAGCAGTGGCACTTTGGAAAGCTCTGGATTATAGAGTTAATGACATAGTCACAGGCTGAGATCCAGTTCCAATTAGCTACTTTGGGTTGCTGTGGGCATGCCCTGTTCCCTCCGGCCAGTGGTCACTACCTTCTATGGCTATTTTGACTTTGGTTGTAGGATGGGCTGTACATCTAGTTTTTGCCTATCTCACACCTCAATGGTGCTTCCTAAAGCACCTGTCCAGTCTTACAGGGGCTTCTTATATACACAGGTTTAGTGCTCTTTTGAAAGAGTACTAGACCTGTTTTTTAAACATGGGTTTAACACAGGTTTAGCATTTTCTCTCACTTCAATTGCTCCCTCCTCCATGACTGCACCCTGACGGCTGGGCTAGTGCTAGATGTGTTCAGAAATAGCCCAATTGACCAGTCGTAGACATAGAGCATCTCCATGCCTATGACCTGTTACTTCAGCAACTTGACAGGTGGGTAAACGTGCCATTCACCTAGTCCTGTTCCACCCTACATTAAGAAGACTGATTTCTGTTTGCTTTTCCTAAGAGCAGGTGATGCTTAATGGGAGGGGAAGGGAAGCCAGATAATTATTTTTCTGAATTTGTCCTGTATTAAAGTTGTAAAGCAGCATCACTTACTGGCCTTGTTATTGAGTCAGAATAGAGCTTAGCTATTGGGGAGCAAATTTTATGCTGGCACATTTTTCAGCCAGCTCAGGAACATGTGGATAGCACTTTAATGCAGCCATCTTGTTGTGCTCACACACAACTACAGAAGCCATGTGGTACAGAATATAACAAATTGTATTAGAACTCTTTACCTTGTAGCAAACCCATTTCACCAATTTCCAGTGAAACACAATGATTGGTATGGCCATACTTTTCTCTCCCAGCCCATATATGTCTCCTATATCTGATAACTATATACCATTACCAGTGTCATAGGAAGTATGCCTTTAAATACTTTGATTGTTGGTAAACCAAGATGGAAGGGGGCAGTTGTGTTTATGAGCTGCTTATGGGTTTCCCAGACACACCTACTTTACTATTATAGGAACAGAAAGCTGGGTACATCAGCCTTTGATCTCTTTCTCCCACTAAAAACATGTAAAAGATACTGTATGGAGGATGGCTGTTTTTACAACATATTGAGGAATCTATCTTTGACATTTACAGTTGATGTGATTAGAGCATCAAACACAATTTTACTATGGATCATGCCAGAGTTTGGGACCATTGTGGGTTGGCCAGGCTGTAATGGCAACCTGCGGAAGACCTTTGTATCTCGAGGAGTTAGGTGGCATGTTTTGATTTTTCTTCCCCCACACCTAGGAGAGTTTATTTCGAATTATACTGATGTTTAATTGGCTTGTTTTTGTTTCTGCTTGGCATGGGAAGTGGGAGGAGAGAAAAACCCCAGCTTGTTAAGTTTAAGCATAAGTGTTTGTAAACCGCCCAGAGTCCCCCTTTGGGGGAGTTGGCGCGGTGATAAAAGTTGAAATAAATAAATAAAATAAATTCACTCCTCCAGCCACCCCTCTAGCGGCTTGGAATGGGGGGGATGATAAGAAATTGTTTATGCTTAGGCACTGGCTTATCTGATGGCTTCCCAGGCTCTGGGAATGATGTCATGGACAGGTGCCAGGCCCCAGGAGGAATCCCAGTCAAGGTCAGTCTGGGCTTGGTCACAGGGTTTGGGAGCCAGGCTTTGATAAAAACCTTAGTATTGTCTTTGGAGTTTGGGAACTTTGATACAGGCTCAGGACACTGGGTGCTGTGGGACTCAACAGCCATTCCTTTTGGGGTTATTCTCTGCTATCTTAGCCAAGTTCCTGGTAGCAACAAGAGAATAAAGGTATCACCTTGTTTGGTATGTATGTATTTATTTCTGTATGCTATGCTTGTTATGCTTTGTGTAATCTGTTTAAACTGTGTTTCTGTTTGACTTTGTTTGCTTAAATTTATAATAAAGCTTTAAGTTTCTTTATCCACTGGTGTGTTTATTATCTCTGGATCTAAAAGAACCAATTGTTTGGGCCCCTGATCAAGGCTTGAACACTTGGCAACACACAGGCCAAACTACATTAGGCTCCTTCTATTTTTATAAAATGCTAATGATAACATTGCTCTAGTTCAAGACCTTTTTCTTTACTCATATTGCATGTTGCAAAGGAGGAGGAGGAGGAGGAGGAAATATTCCTATGTCAAAGAGCAAAAATGCAGCCTTATATAGTCTGATATGGATTTTATAAGCAGATTTGGAGAGTCCTTTTGGGCTGCTTGATTGGCCCTTCATTTTGCAATAGATGAACTAGATGACTTGCTGTTTTCCCCCAATTCTCTGGGGTTTTCCATGGATCAGGCATGCACCACCCAGAGTACACCAGCAACCTTTATGCATACCACATTAACTTTTGCATGTGCTGATGGAATGCCAATTGCACAACATCTGAATCCCCATCTAATGGAGCATGTAGAATCTCTTGCTTGCTGTAGGGAAACCCTAACAGGCTACTGTACAGCAGATGACCCAAGAGCTTTGATTTATTTAGTACCTGACCTTGATAAATAACCTGATTTAAACCCACTTATAACTATTGGGGTTATATTTTGATGTAGGTACCCTTTAAAATGTTTTAAGAAGCTAAAAATGAAGAGAGGAGCAGCTGTGTTCTCCAATTTTCAGTTTTCCCTCTGAAAGATTAAATATTGAAATGGTGGGAGTGGAGCAGTATTTGCCTTTAGACTCTAGTGTGTATGAACTGTGCCAGAAGTGGGCTACTTTTCAGTGATATGGCTACTTTTCTTCAAAATGAAAACAAAAAGGATGTGGGATAGTTATTCCAAGTCCACCTATGTCCAGTTGAAAAGATATGATATATTAAAAGGTGGGGTGTCACTACACATTCCTTCAAACAACCTATTTTTGAAATGCAAACCCATAAACACTAAGGGCTAAGCAATATTTAGAAATCGTCACATGTTTACAAGCAATATGGCTGCCGCTTCCTCAGCAGAACGCAGCTGTCGGCCTTGAACCGGATCTCTATTCTCCAGGGCTCCTATCTTGTGAAGAAAGCAACAACGCTATCCTTAGCAGAAATGTATGGAAGACACCATTCCTGTAACATGTAGTTTGGTCTTTTGGCATCCTGCAGGGCACAACTTGCTGTTTCACAAGCTGAAAACAGTCACATTCCTTTGGAACCATTAAGCCCTGCACATGATTGGCAATTATATTATTCTAATGTATTTAAATACTCTTCAAAGATAGAGCCTTCAGTTGGCTTCTCCCTATCTATTGGGGGGACCCGATAGATACTAGCACCTTCTTCTGCAACCATGGTCTAGTTGCCCAAAGAAGCCAAAAGGAAGAAGAAAGTTGGAATTACTTATATTTCTTCTCTTTGATTTCTTGAGATGTATGCAAAGGGGAATGATTTGCATCAGCCTCACAGGAAGAAAAAAGTTTTCCAGCCGCATACAATGGTCTACCTCTCCTTCTCAGTTCCTACACTCTTTCTTTACTTTTTGCCCTTCCCATCAAATTTGTGGCAAGACAACAATGGCAATTGGGGGCACCCTTTCCCAAAGTTATTTCAACCTTTGCAAAGATTCCAAATTGGGGGGGGGGTGATAACTCAGTCAGCACCTCCACTTTTCTTTCCCCTCTCTGGCTTGTCAGATCAGTAGATTACACAAGCCACCCTAGCAAAAATGAGTAAGACAAATGCTGACGCTTCTTACTTAGTTTTCTGTTACTAAACTGAAATGTTTCATCTTACGACAGTATGAAATACGTTGTGTGCTAGTCCTCTACCTGACAACATGCATTCAGAAAATGATGTACTAACCTTGGATTGCCAGACTCATGGAGGTCAGGTCACAGTGACCTAAGCTGCAGGCTAACCAGAAACAAGAGCTCTTCTTACCACAGCATGATTCCTAGCAGAGATGGCTGACTGAGGAGAATCCCAATGTGGTTAGATAGCAACTTGAGGCCAACCCACTTAACCCAGCTCGGTAACTGGTGAAGCTGGTGGATGAAAGACCCCCCCCCCCTCTGTTCTTAGTTGGCTTAGAGATTGGCTAAAATTGGATAATCGTAAATTACTTAATATAGAAGGGCATGATCTTAGATTTGGATGGCATGCGTACCTTTGGTACAATAAGATTAAAGCAAACACGGCATTTAATTATCACCCTATTAGAAAATCAATTTTAAAAATTTGGAATAAATATAAAAATTCGCTCTTACCCAATTTGCCTCTGTGGATTTTGCCACAGGAAGCACAAGCGTGGCATGGAAACTTGAATATAGGTAATTGGTTAACATATAAAGATCTATTAGTATTTGAGGGTACTAACTACAAACTAAAAACAAGAGAAGACTTACTAAAAGAAGGGTTTAATTGTAATTGGTTTACATATCTACAGATTAAAGAACAATTTAAAATGGATAATAAAAATTATAAGTTTAAAGAAAATTCAGTAAATTGGGACAATGTGTTATGGAAAGAAAATGACCATTTGATAGCTAAAATTTACAAAATTTTAATCCAAATTAATTCGACAAATCTACCTAAAAAGAACTGCATAATTAAATGGGAAGAAAATTTAGGCCATAGCATCCAAATGGATAATTGGGAAAAAATGTGGTTAAAAGATTTAAAATTTACTTTGAATTATAATATGAAAGAAAACTTTTTCAAAATGATGTACAGATGGTATATAACCCCTAACACATTGTCAAAAATGAATATTATGACATCCAATATATGTTGGAAATGTAAAAAAGAAGTGGGCACCTTTTTTCATCTTTGGTGGACTTGCCAGAAAACCAAAAGGTTTTGGAATACTATTCATCAAACTTTATGTGAAATACTGGAAGAAGACATTACTAAAGAGCCAGAACTGTACCTGTTGGGATTTACAAAACCAGACATACATAAGAAACATGGGAAATTATTATTTTACTTAATAACTGCGGCCAGAACCATCTTCGCAAAACATTGGAAAGAGGACTTCATACCTACAGTCGATGAATGGTTGATAAAAACGATGGATTTAGCACAGATGGCTAAATTAACAGATTTGTTAAATGATAAGAATATGGATGAATTTAATTTATGTTGGAGCCCTTTCTATAAATTTATAGAAAAAACTCAAAAAATACAATTAGGAAATTAATGTAAATAATAATTGTTTTTATAAATAATTAATTATGTTAGAGATTATTTCTAAATAGTTGTAGAAAATGATGGTGGGAAAGTAGGAAGTCCTGTTTGTTAGTCGTTTTTTGTTTGTTTCTTTGTTTGTTCCTTGGGGGGTAGGATGAAGAATAGGTGAAAATTAGGGGAGAGTAAAGGGGGATCAGGTGGATTAGGAAGTAGAGAAGGTAAGAGTAGGTAGAGGAGCGGGAGAAGAGAGTAGAGGGTATAAGAAGGTTAAAGGAGAGGAGATTTAGACAGGGTTTGTGTGTATAAGAGGAAGTATGTTTAAAGTAAGAGTTTGAGAAGGTTAAAGAGAGTAAGAAAATCTAAGTATGAGAGGTGAAACGAAAGGTGGTTGTGAAAGAGGGTTGAAGCTGCACTTAAGTTTATAATGTAATTTAAAGGTTGTCTTTTATGTAATGTATTGTTTTGTTATGTTAGTTATTGTTTTTTTTCTATGTATTATTATTTTGTAAAAGAATAAAGATAATTAAAAAAAAAGACCCCCCCCCTCCCCTTATGCTTACAGGCTATCTGTAAGAGAGCCATTCAACGTGCCACTGAGCCCTCCCTCTCACAGACGCAACCAAATGTATCATGCTGGCACAAACAGCCCTGTGGCTTCCTTCACATAGGCAAGATGCTGCTGTTAGAAAGTTAATTATTTGTACTACAGCCAGCAGCACTAACTGTTGTATTTTACCCAGTGTTTCACCCCCGTGGCTTTCTTAATTCAGCTGTTGGTGTTAAAACACAGAGGCAGAAGACCCTCAGGCTGGCCACGCTCAGCCAACAGCACAAGGTGAAGAGAGTCCAGGCTGCAAATCTTTGGTTAATGATGTCAAAGAGTTGGCATTCAAGAGCTGTTCCCTGCCTCAAGCAATGTTAGGGTAAGTAAGTGTCCAGAGAGAAAGAAGCACAACAATGGGACACTTCTGCCAAATGGCTAGGGCACCCTCAGCCTTGGGCAGATGGTTCTTGAGGAATAGTCACCAACTGGGGTGTTGGGCAGCTGCCTCTCAGAAACATTTAACATGTCCAAGTCTCATCTTTCGATAGGAAGAGGATATATTTAAAACAAGATGTAGCTGTGTTTCCAGTCATCTATAATGAACAGAAGAATTGATGCTTTCGAGCTGTGGTGCTGGAGAAGACTCTTGAGAGTCCCTTGGACTGCAAGGAGGTCAAATCAGTCAATCCTAAAGGAAATCAACCCTGACTGCTCATTGGAAGGACAGATACTGAAGCTGAAGCTCAAATACTTTGGCCACCTAATGCGAAGAGAGGACTCACTGGAAAAGACCCTGATGCTGGGAAAGACTGAAGGCAAAAGGAGAAGGGGACGGCAGAGGATGAGATGGTTAGACAGCATCACCGATGTAATGAACATGAATTTGAGTAAACTCCGGGAGACAGTGGAGGACAGGAAGGCCTGGCGTGCTACGGTCCATAAGGTCACGAAGAGTCGGACACGACTAAACGACTGAACAACAACAAAATAATGAACAGATGGGAAATCTAGGGTGGCTTCTCCTTTTTCTTTCTCTGTCTTGGACATTTTTTCACTGTGCAGTGACATAAGTGTGCACTTGTGAATAAGTACACAATATTATTTATAAACCTGTATTCCTTGCTGCAAGCTCAGAAGGAAGCATGGTTTCTCAATGGCTTCCCATTGGTAATTATATTCACAGACCATCTGATAATCTTTTTACCAGTCTTCTTATCATCTTTATCTCTTCCCTTTTAGCCAAGCTTTTTTGCCTCCCTTCTTTATTCCTCACTGAGCTCTGCTCCAATTTGTTCCAAAATTATATTTTAGGGGTAAAAATATATTTGGAGCTCTCCCACACTATGACCCAGCACATTAGGAGCAAACATGAGTTTTTCCAATGAATGCAAAGGATATGCCAGTGATTTATTACGCAATAGTCCATTCCAACTGGATTCCCCAGTATGCTGGCAGAACCTTGAACCTAGGGTAATGTTGTAGCATCTGTTTCACAATTAGTAATACTTGCTCAGAATTCTAGCCATGGGGTGATTAGCCAGAGCCCAGTGTCTTCTGCCATGCAGCACAGAAAGGGATTTGGGATTTCTCATGTCATCTGCAACCAGGCTGATGCATTAGTCCCTGAGGCCTACCTTGGTTTCAAGATACACACTCTACAGATTTGCTGCTCATTTGGTTTGCAGTCGGCTGGGTCTATGCCAGCCAATTGGAATCTAAATCAATTAGCTTCACAGGTATACTTACTGTACATGGTTCCTTTCTCCTGACTGGTCCATCCTGAGAGCTGGCAACCTCCTGTTTTTGCATAATGTTACAGAATGCACTGCCTGATGAGTCATGGCTGAACTGATTGCTTTGCACAGCAGCATTTTGGCACAGGTCAAGATTTTCTATAGCGCACAGGCTCGGTATAACCATTTGACATATGGAACCTGGGAAGAAGCCAGATTTTGGTTTTTTTAATCCAGGACACAGGATGCGTATTCAAGATTAATGATTAAGAATCTCACAGGGCTGAGATTGATCCTGCTGAGCTGGCAGGAGGGAGGGGGGTTCTCACGGGGAGAGGGAAGAAAAATGGCTGGTTTCCAGTGCTGATGATTCTTCTTGTACCAACGTTTAACCTCACCAGTATCACCAGGAGGTATTGATTATGCTACAACAGATCCAAGCTGGGACTCCCAGGTTATTTTTCACCCATGAAACAACATTAAAATAACTACAATAAAGGTGATAATGGAAACTAATAGCACACTTTTATGTCGTATAGAAGCCTGCGGTGGAAAGTTGTTAATTCTCTCTCTTCTGATGATAGCTGTAGCAGCAATAAAGAGTGGATTAACACTTGCACAACGCACCATCAAAAGTGGAAAATCCGAGTAATTGGGGGCTGATTTCAAACCTGTATAATATAATCTCTTGATTTTTGGGACTGGAAAAAAACTTCTGCCTGATGATTTGCAGCTGGCTATGGGAACAGGCTGTACTGAGGAGTTCTGACTGAGAGAAGATACGAGAATCCTATCAGTGCACACACATCTGTGTGGCCTATTCACACATCATTATTTAGATTGCAGTATTCAGAGCCTGTCTGCACATGTGTTAACTAACCCTGAATGTTTTTGATTTCTTTGTTGCTGATGTAACAATTTCCCTTTATTTGTCAGTTTCAATCACACACACACACACACACACACACAAACACACTCCCCACCCCAAACAGCTACTCAGTTCCCACTCTGGGCTCCACAGGACCCTGCTAGTTACACAACTATGGCTGGATCTGCCTTCCTCCTCACTGGTGGTGCTATGTGTATGTGTGTGTGTCTGTATGTACACACACACACACACTTATCCAGTGTGGGAGGAGGGGCAGTCAAATCAGCCCAAAGAAGTGAGGCCACTCCATTCTTCAGCAGTGCTCAGACTGGTGGATGTTTTCCCTGCTGCAAAGAGGCAGCAGTGCACTAGAACGGACAGGCGTCACACTGGAGGAGAAGCATATGCCCACAGTGTCTCTAGCCAGCTGGGCTTGGACAGATATTCTTCTCCTTTGCAACTCACTTTTAAGCTAATTCTTTCTACCCAGGCGTAGTCCACCACCAATAGCAACACCTGGACAGTGGGCACAGTAGATGGTCACCCTTCTGATAACATGAATACTTTTCTTTTCAAATTATAGTAACTACGTCCACATTTCCATCAGTACATCTAAACTGGCACCTTTAAAATTTGGTGTGAATCTCTCTCTTTCCTCCTTCCCCCTCCCCTCCCCCTTCCTGGCAATGCATAAATGGTCATCCTACATATCTTCCCATTCTTTGTACAGCATATCCATAAGAATGTTTGTATTCTAAAGGTTCTAAATACTGGGACCAACCTGCTTATCCCACGAATGTTGAAGACAGGACAAACCTCACTTTTGAGTGCCCAGTTCAGGGAGCAAGACTGACATGCAAAGAAGGCATTTAGGTCATTATAGTCTTGGCTGCCCTGACATAGTAAAGGGAAAGAATTTCTAATCACCAAGCTGATCAACTGCAGTGCTGTGTCATGTCATTGTATGTCTGGCAGTATATTCCGGCAAGAAGAATCGGCTGAGTATATAGCATATTCAGCACCCTTGCCTTTCAGCCTGTCTCCCTGGACCGTAGATCATGGCTCTACCATCCTATGTGACTGGCATGAACCTTTTTAAAAAGCCTTCAGTATTCTCCTCAAGAAGTAATGTCCTGCCTAGCTACCCACCTTTTTAAAAAAATTATTTGCATACCTGAGAGCAGTTAATTCCAGGAAATCCTCATGCAAGAAAGAAACCCATCTCAGCAGTGCAGATGATTTAGCTGGTGTCAATGACATGAGCACTCTCATCGAGAATTAATGAAAAGTCCTTACATTTTCTCATGATGATCAGGTTGGAAGTTTGGGTGATTAGATGTGATTGTGCACTTGGCCTTTCGCTTCAGCTCTGAGAGAGAATGACACTTTTTCTAAATTATTTGAAAATTTTTCAGCCACTACTGCATAAGCCAACCTGATTGCATTCTCTTTAATTGCCTTAGATGAGGCCGAGGCTTCATCTTATGAATTCTATGACTCCACTGCTTGCTATCGTGCATCAAAGCAAGCACGGAGCTTTCAGTCTGTGCTCTAATCTTGCTTATGACCCAAATTTACTTGATGGCTGTAGGCAACCCATCATTTTTCAATCCCCCGCTGGCAGCAATTGAGGCTGCACTCTTAGACCCAGGCCCATTTTGCAGATTAATACAAGGATTGCTAAGCTAATGTCCATGAGCTGAAATGCTAAAAACAAATATTATTAAATAAATTTAATTTTAATTATAAATTAAGATCAAGAGGAAAACAGACATGTATTGGAAGTTTTTTAAACAGGTATTCCATCTTTTTCTCCCCCCAAGCCTTCTGAAACACACTCAGGGTTTATCTGAGCTTTTTTGAACATGCTCAGGTCTCTCTGGACATCAGGATGTTGCATGCATACCATATTCACATGTTCATGCATTTTCCAAATTCACAGAGAATTGCCATCCAATCACTTCTTGCCCTTTCTGGCCAGTGGTGCTTGCTTGACCGCCAATCACAGCGGGCTTCATTCCACCCACTCAGATTCATAGATAAAAAATACCTTTCATTCTCCTTTTCCCCAAAATAAAAAGAATAAATGGCTAGCCTTTCCCTGCATTTCTACACTTTCCTTGATAGCAACGTTCTGTTCCCTTCAAAGCTCCTAATGCTAGTATGCCAGTAATTCTGCATTTTGGCTCTTTTTTGTAATTATGTCAGTATAGTGCTAGGCCAGGATCCAGGAACTGGAAGGCAGGGAAACCAAAACATATCTCTGAAAAGAGAGAAACCACCCCTTCAAGCAGAAGGTACTGATATGATGTTCTTTTATACCATTTCTCCAGCCAGGGGTATGCTCCTGGCCCTGGTTACAGCAACAGCAACATGTAATTGGCAAAGGTCTTATCCCATAAAAGTACCTGAACCGCATCTTCATCCAGAAGTCGGGGTGTAATGAGGTTAAAGATCCTGAGTATGAAAAAAACTGCAATAGACAGTTGCTCTTGAACTGCCTCAAAGGGACTGTAGGAATACAGCCTATATGCTGGTGGCATCAGAGACCTTCCGTCTGTGTATGTGTGTTTAGCATGTTTTTATGCATTTTCTCAATATTGATTTTAGATGTTATTTATTCCTTATTAGTTTTGTGCTACATTGATTCCTAGATTGCAGGAGACAAACGCTTGGGGCTTTGAGCACATTTGGAGCGTTGAGGCCCTGTCCTGGGAGCTTTTATGAAAGGCAGCCATGGGGCCAGACTGCCCTTCCACACAATGCTTGCCATAGTAAGGGTAGCCAGCCACAAAACACCCATTTGTAAGAAGGCTCTGGTGAGATTCCCCCCCCCCCCCCCGCTTCCTCCCAATCCAGCTTGCCTTGTATTGATTCTTTGTTTGCTTTGTGCCTGGAAGCACATTTCTAGACAAAGGCCCGAATTGCAAGCATGCGTGATTCTTATTTTCCAAGAATGCCCACAGGGTCTGGGTGGACCCAGAGAAATTCTTTTTGAAAGTGATGCTAGAAGCTGGAGCTTTGTACTGCAGCATGCCAGCTTTCCATTTATTTATTTTTTAAATTATAACAATGTTATTTTAAAAAAATGTCAACCAAAGGAGGGAGCTTGGCAGATGTTAAAGGAAGTATCTGGGCACAAGGATGCCCCTGTTGGGCTTACCCTCAGCAGCTAATTTTCCCAATCTAGTTCGACATTCCTGACCTAGCAAGGCTAATCTACGTACAGCAAGAAGAAGCTTTTATGCGCAGCCATCCTTCTAGATCGGGTCCACTCACAAGCATGCAAAAGGATTCCGCATCGCTGATTCTTGCTTTTGGGTCACAGCCGCTTCTACAACTGGAAACAGATGTCCAGCACTTCCAGCTCAGCTAGAGCCAATCAAAATGGACTTCTTCTCAGCGAGTGCTCAGAGTGATTCCTATCTTCCAAAATATTGTGCTAAATTAGAGAGGCTGCAAAGCATGCTGGGAAAACCAGCAAGCAAAATAAGGTATTGCTAACAAAACAGTGTTCTGATCCTCTGGCAGAGCCTGTTGACTGCCCAGGATTATATGCAGACGCAAATAAATTGCCATTAGACATTGGTAGAATGAGTTATCAATATCTTATATCTCGTGGAACAAATTTTTAATCTGATTAAATGGGTTTTTCCCCCCAGTTCTGCTCCTTTTCTCTGTTACCACCATTCCAACACAGAAGAAGGTTAGAGAAGTTCCTTCTTCGGGCACTTTTACACAAAGCACTTGCAACATTCTCAAACTGGCTCCACATTTCTCTGATCTCTCATCTTCATTTCTCTTTGGCACTAGGCTGATCTATTTCTAACTCAGATGCAATGCAAGGGCAACCACTCTGAAGCCAGTTTCCCCATGGAAACCTTGGAGCTCTGTGGAATGTGAGTGCAGCCATTGCTCTGTTAGAAAGAATTTTTCTCTCACCACTTCTCCTAGTTCCTGATTTTGAGACGCTTCAGCAAGTGCTGTAAGGAAAATGCTGGCTTGACCGCTTTCCTTCCTCCATTTCGGACAAAGCAAACAAAGTGAGGGTCACTGTGGTGTGGTGTACTGGTTAAAAGAAGCCCAGTTTCAAGTCCATTCTTAGGCACAGAAACTCATGGGGTGAGTTGTGGCCAGATATTCTGTTGTAGGTTCAGGAATGGAACAGATCTTGGTCACACAGAGACTGACTTTGGTGGAGAAGATGTGCTTTTATCTCAAAAAAGCACATTGCAAAAATATATTCCTATATTTTGAAACTCCTGTGGTGTAATCTATCACTTATAGCAAGCAATTTTTCTTATCCCACAACTTATCTTTGGGTGGTATTTTATCTAGTTCTTGTCCTAGATCCTGATTTGCTTTTCCTATTTCTATGCTTAAGTGTTTTGTTCTCAGCGCTCAGTTTTCTTATTTTGAAATGTATTTCTTTCGGTATTTACTTTATTACTTTATTTACAGATATGGGTAGAAGCATCCAAGGCATTCATTTCCCTTCCCATGCCTCGGTCCCAGGCGCTTCCCTTGGCACTGGCTTCTCTGTAGTGCCCCTGGTGCTCTCTCACCCTCTCACAAGGACCACCCTGTCCTTTGGTAGCATTTCCAAAGTGCGCTGGCATAAGCAGTGCTGTTGGGTTCCCCTGCTGCATTTCTTTCCATTGTAGGCAAAGGAACTGGTCACTCCAACTGGTCACTGTGGCAGGAATGCCCCTCCTCACTACTCACTGGTTGCTGCCCTCCACAGCCATCTAGTGCTGGGCTTCTAAGCCGCCTGCCCCCTTCTGAAGGGGCCTTGACCCCTGAACCTTTTTTTAAAATTATCCGACAGGTGTGCTCATGAAGAGGTAAGCCCTTCGACAGTTTTCCTTGCCTGCCCCTCCCTCTCATGTCTGCTGCATTCAACCACTTGCTTGCTATGCGTTTGGATCCCCAGCAATTAGTTATGAGTTGGGACTGAAAAGGAGCCAGTGGCTCTGAGGGAGCAAGCTGGGTTGTGGGTTTTTTAAAATTATTTTTCTTTCTTCCAAGTTTATCATGGAGAGTTGAAACAGTGGAGTTTTTTAAAAAATGAAAGTGACAAGAGTCCTGCCAGTTTCCCTTTCTAGTCCAAGAGACAGAAAGAAGGGTCCAAGGGTGGTGGTTTCTTTTCTTTCCTTTTTTAAAAACCAGTCTGTCAATGGACACATCAGATGGGAAGATACCAAGTAGTCACCGAAGCAAGCTCATACCAAAGATCTCTCAATGTAAATCACATGTCATCAGAGACCCCCCCTTGGAAAGGAAAGTGATTGTTTGTTTGTTTGTTTGTTTGTTTATTTATTTATTTATTTATTTATTTATTTATAGATTTAGAGCAGCAAGTACACAGCTCTAGGTAAGGCAGTTATTTACTCATGAGGAATTTAGGACAGAGCTTCTCTCTCTCTTTCTTACTTAAAATAGCCCAGACCCCAAAAGTGATTTATATACATTTCTTAGGTGGATGTAACTGAAGTCAAAAGAAGTGACTCATGATTACATTTCCAAAGCAAAAATAAAAGGAGCGAGTTATGAGTACATTTTGAAGCAGAAAACAAAGCAGTTTAACAGGCTGAGGGCAGTGGAGGTACTCATAGGTACATTCTTGGAGTTAGCTCCAGCAGGGAGAAAAAGCTTAAAGTAGTCAGGAAAGGAACTGTAATTCCAAAGAGTACTTTCCTTATGAAACATTGAGAAGGAAAATGGAGGGGGAAACAAGGCTTTTTAGAAAAACCGAAAAAAAGAAAATATTCATTTAAAAAATTCCTACACACTTGTTTTCTCAGCATAGGCCCGAAGTGTAAATAATCAGGGAACCCACCCATTGGGGGCCATGGAAAATGTCGTCAGATTAGAATACCAGGCCATCAGCATGGCCAAAGCAGAAGCAGGGGTTGACACCTGGAAAGGGATATCTTAAGGCATCTTTATTTCCAGCCACTGTACATACAGAAGTCATGCAGCTTACGGCTATGGGGCAGAAAACTACAAACTCTGCACAGCTGCCAGACTGCAAATGGAAAAAAAAACAGATTTGCTCCAGTTTCAATAAATCAGCTCAGCTCTCCAGAACAGCTGCCACCATAAGATCAAACAGAGGTCTCAGACTGTTTATGAACAGTTTTGAGGCCCTCCTACAGGTGCTCTAATGTCCAGTGTGTTGGAATCTGGCAAATCAAGCATGCCTCATTAGCATATGGGTGATTGCTCCAGGAGGCAAATTCTGTGCTACTAGAGGAAGCTGCTTGTTGCCCCTCCCACTTCCCCCCTCTCTCTCTCTGATTCTTCCACCAATGGGGTAGGACGCACGTGCCTTAGCTCCTCTATGGAGAGGCCATGCCTAGGCCTCAAGCCCCTTTCTCCACACAGCTTCTGGCAGCAAACAGGGCCAGAGGTATGCAGTTTAGGGAACAGAAAGAAGAACTGAAACCAATTTTCTACTAAATTGGCTGTACCTGGACAAAATAAACGTAAGAACTCTTTTGTACTTACTTTTTGTACCTGCAATGTCTAAGCATGTGTTTCTTTATGCTTGGGTGGGCTAAAAGTGTAAGAATAAGAACCTGAATCTCTCTAACGTGCTCACAGGCTGTGTTTTTAAACAATATTCTTTTTCTATGCATGAGTTTACACAACATTAAGCTCTGCTCCATTCACTGGTTCTAACAGGCCACTGAATGATCTTCACAGTGAACCTCCACTAGTGTTTTTTTAACTCCCCAAAGGGAAGGATCCTTTTTAATATGCTTCCTCTGCTCAAGGAAGATATGAAACTAGGGTCTCTTCTTCTGATTCCTCTGACCTCATCTGATGTTGCCAAACCCCAACAACAACAGCATTAAAAGAAAGCACTATTACAAAGTCAAGGCTAGTCATAAAATAGCAATAGGCAGCCCAGAATAGGCAGTGTATTGTACATTGATGCTCTAGCATACAATCATAGGGCAATCCATCCTTGTTACTGTACTGCAACATTTAAGGCCCTCTTATCTCTTTTTACCAGTGCTAAATCTGGATCCAAACTACAGTTGTGTTATAAGATGGTGTGGGGACTACAAATGGTTAGGGTTGCCAGGGAGACTGTTTCCAGTCTTCACACAAGTCAAACCAGGAAGACCTCCCTCCCTTTTGCTAAGAAGATAGCTGATCAAATGACCCCATGCATGCCTTCTCAATAGCAAGGAGATAGCTGGAAGGTCCTTGATTGCCCTGCATGAGTTGTCTTTCTCTCACCAGTACACCTAAGGCTAAGGATGATCTCATTTAGATTTGAGATATGTGTGTACGTGGAGTTTTGCTGTGAGGTCTAGTAAGGTGAAAGAATAAGAAGATGGACAGATGCCTTTCCCTGGGGATCTGGGGTAAGAAGTGTATAATCTTTTTGTAGGGCTATGGTGCAGTGCCCCTGAATATCATTGGGGCCACTCTACCCACAACTATAGAGTGTGAGGTAGTGTGTGGGGACCAGGAGTATCTTCATTTTCACTTTCAGCAGAGAGGAGCTTTGTAATTGACTAAGGCTGCAGTGGCAGCCATTTTGTGAATGAGCAAGCCTCCCCAGTGTGAGCACATGTTCTGCAACTTCCAAACTTTCCCATTAGCTCCCAGGGGTGGGTGATCTCTCTCATAGCATAGCTAGATGTAAAATTAAATAGGGCTCTTGCCATTTACATGGCTTTTTTGTTTACTTTTTAACATTCTGTCCTTCTATCCATTAACAATAGAGATCAGAGCAGCTAAATAAAAATATGGATAAAAACTAAAATGCATATCAATTAAAATACAATTAAAAACTCATTAGTTAAAGCACCCTAATTAAAATGCACGAGTAAGAAAGAAATAAGCAGCACACACCAGATTAAACTCTTTCAGAAATGAGTCAAATGGCCAAAGCAAACCTGATGGAATTCAAACATATTTGCCCATCAACAAAGGCCAATCAAGGTGACACAGGAGGGCGTGCGGCGGCGCGCGCGCACGGCGGCAGCGTGGGGGGGCGTGCGGCAGCGCGCCTGCACATGGCGGTGGCGGCAGCAGCTGCCGCTGCCACCATGCACGCGCGCGCCACCACTTCCGGGTGGTGTGGCGACACACTTTTGTGTCACGACACACAGTTTGGAAAGCTCTGACCTACTGTATTCACAGCTAATGTGCATTTGAAACTCAGAGCTTTCCACCTTCCTGCTCTACTTCTTTGAGAATAAGACTCAGAGATCAACTATGGAGTGTGGAGCTGGCCTGAAGCTCCTGAGCTTAGGCTGGAGAGCAATAAACACCTTGCAATGTTGCAATGTTGAAGGCATTGATGCCTATAATTCAGGGGGTAGTGAAGTAATCAGTACTAACAGCCATTGATTGACTGATACTCCATGCACCTGCCCAACCTTTTTTAAAACCATCCAAACCAGCCGACCCCTTCTGTCTTCCCTGCATCTCCCTGCATTTACTTTTAGTGGAAGACCTTAACCATTAACACTCTATCCCATGCATAATTTCAAATCCCCCCTCATTCATTCAAAGCGAAACAGCCCAAACTGTTGTCTGTAGCTTGAATCATGTCAACTGGATTTCTATTTTCTCAGTGGAAACGTTTCGCTCCTTATCCAAGAAGCTTCTTCAGTCTGAGCAAAGTTTGTAAGGGAATCCTTAAATATGTTTCTAGGGTGGCTGTGTGACCTTGCACCTGGGGCTAGGTCATGGTTATTTGAGATGTTTATTTCTAAGTCCCTTTAAAAATTAACATCTCCAAGAAATTGGGACCTAAATATGTAGGTCCTTTTTGTTTAGTCAAAGTTATAAATCCTGTAACTGTACAATTGGAATTACCCAAAACATGATGAAAATTCATCCCATTTTCCATTGCAGCCTGTTAAAGCCAAGCCAAGAATCCTCAGCCTGGCATCCAGAAGTCCCTCCTCCGGCACCCACGGTGATGATTGAAGGGGAGCAACATTTTGAAGTACAAGATTCAAGATGCTATAGAGGCCAGCTGCAGTACCTGATTCACTGGAAGCATTTACCCAAGAGCTTCAGTGAATGGGTTGATAGCAAGCATGTGCGAGCTCCTGACCTTACGGCTAAATTCCATGCTCAGTTCCCTGATAAACCTAAATAACCTGCTTGTAAATATTTGACATTAACTGACATGTTTGACTTTCCCTTTTCCTTACAGGTTTTATGAATGCAACTTTCACCTGGTAGTGAACTTGTTTAAACTCTGGGGACATTATAATTTGTTTTTGGGGGGTCGGTATGTCAGGGTTGCCACAGTGCAAGCCCCGCCATGCGTGTTGAATTGTATTTGACAATGGATTATTAACAATGCGTGTCAGTGCAAAGGATTTCAAGAGAAGGGAGGGGGAGAACACAGAGAGTAAAATTCCAACAAGACTGTGGAAGGATGTTTACAGCTGGTCAAGGCCACGCACCTGCATTGCTTGGTACTGAAGGGAAATATGCTGATGGGAGGGGGAGCGTGGCTGGATGGGAAAAGTACTGGACAATGCATCATCAAGGGAGGAGTGACACGTAGGTGGGGGGAAGAGTAGGTTTGACTGTTTGGCGGGAATTGAGTCATTCTGGTCTTTAGATATGTTCTGAATTGTAATACTTTCAATAAAGCTTTCTAAAAAAAAAGGTAAATGTTCCCCCCGCACATTTGCGCAGTCGTGTCCGACTCTAGGGGCCGGTGCTCATCTCCGTTTGTTAGCCGAAGAGCAAGCGTTGTCCGAAGACGCTTCTGCGGTCATGTGGCCGGCATGACGCACGCGGAACGCTGTTACCTACCCACCAAAGTGGTACCTGTTAATCTACTTGCATTTGCATGCTTTCGAATTGCTAGGTTGGCAAGAGCTGGAGCTAGTGCGGGAGCTCACTCCGTCATGCGGGACTAGGGATTCAAACCTCCGAACTTGTGATCTTCCAATCGACAAGCCTGGCGTCTTACCCGCTGAGCCACCACACCCCTTATTAAAGCTTTCTACTATACTCTAAATGGAGTGTACTGAGGAATGCTGAATTGGAGGATTAGATCCAGAGACATCACAGTATACTGAATTAGCTTTGTACGTGTAAACTGCTTATTTTCCCTTTAAAATGTTTAATAAAAATTTAAAAAATACAAATGATAGTCAACATATGGGACACAATATCTGGTGGCTGGCTCTCATTATGAACGGATTATTAATTGTCTGTTGTGATAATGAGATCATGGCCTGCAATAATGCCTGCTTATAAGAGTTTCAGCAGTTTGGGTTACGAGCAATTTAACTGCTAGTAAGGGAGGGGGACTGCAGGGGACAGGACATGTAAACATTCTTGACCCAGGGTTTCATTGACACCTCAAGTCACCACTTGTTCATTTCTTTTCTCCTCGTCACTTCCAGGCATTTGGCCAATACGCTTTTGGCTTTCTATTCATTCTCCACTTCCTGGTTCCTTCACAGGTGATGTTTAATACCAAGTTCCTCCCCTGCTCCCCAAGGACTACTATTTCACGTACTGTATATTGCTGGGCAACCTTTGAGGCCTTAAACAGCCTGAGTCCAGATTATGTCATCTGTTCCCAGATATTTCCTGCTAGTTAAGGTGAGCATGTGTCTTTGGCTGTGTTTGTACTACCCACTAAGCCAGGGGTGGGCAACGTCAGGCCCGCGGGGCTCCCACCCGCAAACTCCACCCCTTCCACGTGATTGGCTCCCGCCTGCAAACCCTGCCCCCCAGTGCTTGTGATTGGCTCCTGCCCGCAAACTCCGGCCCCCGGTCCGCGGAAATCCCAGAAACCCCACCCCCCGGTCCCCGGTTATTAATATCCAAATGGCCCTTGGCAGAAAAAAGGTTCCCCACCCCTGCACTAAGCCAAAATAAAATTTAGTTCCCAAACACATGCAAACTAACGTTTTTCCCCTCTTGCAGGCTGCATTTTTAAAGTATATTATTATTATTTTTGATACAATAAAAGTATACAAAACAAACAAACAAAAGGCAGAAAGTAAGAAAAAGAAAAAAAGAAAAGGAATGAAAAGAGAAGAAAACATAGTTTCGCCTTCCACCCTTATTTCTATCAAGTAATTATCGTCTTATTTTTTCCCCCATCCTCTTTGGCCCTTTTTAATCCCCAAATCCAGAAATCATCAATTCAGTCGTTTTTTTCTTTTCTTCTTTCAACAAAAAGTCCATATAAGGTTTCCGGTCCTTCAAAAAAGTCTTTGTTGTTTTTTCCCTGACCAGACTTCGCTGGTCATCTTCGCTATTTCTGCAAGTTCAGTTAATTTTACAATCCAATCTTCCACTGCAGATATTTCATTACTTTTCCATCTTTTTGCATACAATAATCTTGCCACAGTTACCATATACAATATTAATTTCCCATAGTTCTTTTCTAATTCCACGTCCATAAAACCCAATAGGAATAATTCTGGTTTCATCATAATATTAATCCGCAGTATCATTTGCATAATTGTATGACTTTACACCCAAAATTCCTTTGCTTTTTCAAAAGTCCACCATGCATGATAAAAAGTCCCCTTTTCCTTTTCACACTTCCAACACTGATTTGATTTATACATTTTAGACAGTTTAGCTGGTGTCATATACCATCGGTACATCACTTTATAGAGTCATCTCTTAAATTTAACACCAGTTTCCTACATTTTCTCCTATACAGTATATCCATATTTATATTATAACCAAAGTTTGCAGCCCATTTCGCCATACAGCCTTTAACCTGTCCATCCTCTGTTTCAAACCCTAATAACAATTTGTACATTTGCAGGCTTCATTTTAATCAAGTTTTGGAGTTTACTATGCCATCCAAATGTGAAATGGATACCATTTTGGATTTGCACAAACTGGCCTACCTACTGTATCTAGAAAAAGGCCTATTATGAAGTCTGGCCTGTGCAAATCCCTAATAGTAGCCATTTTAGTTTAGGATGGCAAGATAACATAGTGGGAAAATGGTGGCATGTATGAGCTCATTATCATCAAGGGGCGTGGTGGCTCAGCGGGTAAGATGCCAGGCTTGTCAATTGGAAGATCGCAAGTTCGGAGGTTCGAATTCCTAGCCCCGCATGACGGAGTGAGCTCCCGCACTTGCCCCAGCTCTTGCCAACCTAGCAATTCGAAAGCATGCAAATGCAAGTAGATGAATAGGTACCACTTCGGTGGGTAGGTAACAGCGTTCCGCGCGCGTCATGAGGCCACATGACCGTGGAAGCGTCTTCGGACAACGTTGGCTTTTCGGCTAACAAATGGAGATGAGCACCGGCCCCTAGAGTTGGACACGACTGCACAAATGTGCGGGGGGGGGAGGGGGAACCTTTACCTTTACTATGAGCTCATTAACTGAGCTTTTTGGCTTAACATGTTATGCAAACAGTCTTTGTATAAAGTTTTGCCCTTACCTGAAATCACATTGCTAGACACCCACAAGAGAGCTTCTTTTGGGTAGGTGGGTGGGGGGAGAGGGGGAGGGGTGCCAAGAATTCCTTTGTATTGACAGTCTTTGGCCTATTCTTTTTTATACTCTTGTATTAGCAAACCCTACATTCTTATCACATGTAGCCTTTTCACTTGGTGGTTATCTGTTGCTGCCATAAAGTGTTTATGTTTACATTTTAATGTTTTTTAACCTACAAAAAATGGAATAAAAACAAATAAATCCATTCAAATGGATTCCTGGCTTCAATTTTACATCTGCACGTATTACCTGGATGGAACTTTATCCCTACGGGAAGTCTTGATATTACTCACAATCAGTCCCAATGTGCATTGTATTTTTGCTGCTTGTGATTAGTTCCCACAGGGAACTAATGGCTTAAAGGAGCATATACATTATGGGATGCAAAGAGAATATGTACACATCTTAGAGCTTAGCATTATCTACCTCCAGAGTAGGTCCTATTGCTGAAAAGTGTCTATTTCTGTTCCTGGACGTGACTGGAGCCTTATGTGCTAGTTGCCTGGCAAATCCTTCTGGGCATGGGAGGGCAGCCTGGCAGACAATCAGGTGTGAAGGAAGAGCTCCTGAGTCAGTGCTGAGCGATCTGGGATGACCTGAATGAAGAGATTGGGCGTTATGATCCCAAACATTATTTGGCTGATTCACACGTCCTTTTTAGCATGACAGCATGTGCCACCTAGTGGGAAATGAAGTCCTCTTCAAGCACTTGCTCTATTGTGTCTGAGGAGTGCAGTGCTGATGTGATAGACTTACTATTAAAAATAAATAAATAAAAAACAGAAGAAGCTGAGACTGAAATGCTCCAAGCATAAATCAACATGAGCCCTGATTCAGCATTCTCTCCACTTAGAAATTTATAACCATAACCTTGAAAGTCAACAGTTAATCTGGCAGAAGCATGGATATTTAGGATGTGTTTTTTGTCCAACTACTGCAATTTCCAAGAATAACGTAGAGCTCAATCCTGCACACACCCATTTAGAACTGAAGGATGGCTGCCTTAATGGACCAAAATTGCTCTCAGCCCCAGCCAGTATCAGGAACGGAGCTGTAAACACTATCCTAATAATCACTGTCCAACCACACACATACTGAGACTCCATCACCCATCTTATGGAAAGGGATTCTGCACAGGCTTGTAATTTTAAAACAACTCACAATGGATAATAATAACTCATCTCAAGATATTATAATTCCTGGATGTAATTAAAACTTTGGAAAACATTTATCTGTAGAGATAAACCAGCCAATCCAAAGCTCATGGCATGGGTCCAGAGATGATTTTTTTGGTTGGCCAAACCATCTCGGGGCCATTTCCCCAGTTAGCTGCTGTCCAACGTCACATATCATTCCAGGGGCCCCATTGATTGCTAGGAGCAGCCAGTGGGAGGATTTACACTCACCTCTCCTTGGACCCCATTAAATAGGTGTAAAAAGACATTGATGACCCCAGATAGCTCATCCTGTCTCTCACCTTAGTACAGATGAGATACTGGCTCTTGGCATCAAGGGAGCAAAGCCAAATATTCCTTTCCCAGTATGAATTCCCTTCCCCTTCCCCTTCCCCTTCCCCTTCCCCTTCCCCTTCCCTCCTTCCCCCTTCCCTTCCCTTCTTTTTTATTTTTGATGCCTTCAAGCCAGTCTTGACTACTCCTGGCGACTGCCTGGACTAGTCCCTGAAGTTTTCTGGCAAGATTTCAGAGGTGATCAGCTGGCTTTGTGCCCAAGGCGGGACTAGAACTCACAGTCTCCCCATTTCTAGCCTGGTGCCTTAACCACTACACCAAACTGGCTCCTCCTCCTCCCTTTCCTTGCCAGCTTTAAAATGGCTTAGGGTAACAGCAGTAGCAACACTAATGCTGGACCAGCAATGTGGCTTCTTTACCATTCTGGTTATGAAAATGAAACTGGTTAGAATCATCCACAGTGCAACCTCAAGCCAAAAGCATTAAATTGTCAAACTGGCAAGGGATGGGAGGAGGGAATGTGCACCAGGGAAACAAGAAGGTGAGGAGCACTTGCACTGCTGGGCCTGATCCCCACTTGGTCAACCCTTTGCACACTGCTCCATCTCCTTGCTAACAGTTCAGTTTCCAGTCATTCAAATCTGCACAACAAACCAAGACGAGATGCTCGATGAAGGTTCTCAGTCATCCAGGTGGAATTGTCTGTGGCTTGAATCATGTCAACTGGATTTCTATTTTCTCAGTAGAAACGTTTCACTCCTTATCCAAGGAGCTTCTTCAGTCTGAGTAAAGTCCTTAAAGGATTCCCTTACTAACTTTACTCAGACTGAAGAAGCTCCTTGGATAAGGAGTGAAACGTTTCTACTGAGAAAATAGAAATCCAGTTGACATGATTCAAGCCACAAGATGAGATGCTGTTTGCTTCTTACTGGTGGGCTGTGTGCACAGAGGGATCAGCTCTGCAATTCTCCATGGCTTTTGGTCACACTCCTTGTGGGGAAGACATAACTCAAGTACAGGATGGGCCCCGGGGAGTACCTTGTTTAAACTTGTTAAAATATTTGCCTAGGCTTCTGAATCACAGAGGCAGTTGTAATGAATCTGTGCCTCTCTGTGGCGAGAGTTTTATCAGCATTATCTCTGCTTCATGGGGAATCATAATCAGTTCCAGAGTCAGGATACTGAATCTGTTCAATTTCAGCAACATTGAAACATTCATAACCTTGTCACAATCCAGAAGATGAGAACCCAAGGTAGAGATGTTCAGTTTTTAAGCCATTGAGCAATGTCCCGCTTATCCTACACTTATCCTCAAGATCTGAATCAGAGAATCACCCTCCTTCTGCAGAATCACTGTCAGAGCCGGGTCATGAGCAGTAAAAGGCAGGAGTTCTCATGAATGCAATCCCTAATGTAGGTCACCTTTCAAAAACAACAGTCCTGCATGGTGTGTTGCTTTTAAAAGCCACTCTTCAGCATATTTCTAAAATAGTGGATCTCCGAAATTATAGACGAAGTGCTTTTAATGCTCCAGAACCTGAAACCAGTCCTTCTCCCTCCCTGTTTCCACCCTGTTCTCTCTGTATGATGTTGGCACGCTTTAATGAATTTTGTAGATTAGATCAGTCATGTGAAGTTGGATGTTTAAAAAGCAGTCAGCAAGGCTAATTAATCTGGTCTGTCTACAGAGCACATTAGTGATTTTGAGTTCTTTCTGGATTAACTTCAGTACAATTCTTGGATGTCAGTCAAGATCAGAAATCGTTAGCATTCTCCAGTACTAGATAAGACTTACATTTTTGGCCAGAAAAGTAGGAACACAAATGACTCAGGGACTTTGGTTTCAAGTATTATTTGATATATAGTCCTCCCCGCCTCACCTCCCGGCCACCTCAGATGGACTTAGGCTTTAACTTGATAATCAGAACGGAAAATTAAAATTAAATCTGAGGGCCACCCCCATCTTTTTTTTTAAAGGTTCCCCCCCGCACATTTGTGCAGTCGTGTCCGACTCTAGGGGCCGGTGCTCATCTCCGTTTGTTAGCCGAAAAGCCAGAGCTGACTGAAGACGCTTCCACGGTCATGTGGCCGGCATGACGCACGCGGAACACTGTTACCTTTCCACTGAAGTGGTACCTATTCATCTACTTGCATTTGCATGCTTTCAAATTGCTAGGTTGGCAAGAGCTGGGGCGAGTGTGGGAGCTCACTCCGTCACGCAGGGCTAGGGATTCGAACCTCCAAACCTGCAATCTTCCGATTGACAAGCCTGGCGTCTTACCCGCTGAGCCACCATCTGAACTTACAATAAATCTCCCCTCCTGTTTGGTGGGAGAGGGTTGTTCTTCATTTGTCTGATTGTGTTCCTCAACACACTGAGCACAAGCTATTAATGAATTATTAAGGTCAGACTGATCGGAATTACATGAAGATGTTGGTTGTATTATTTGTTTTTTTTTTATTACTGAATGAAGGCTAAAAGGCAGGCATAGCCTTGTAGGCTACCTAGACAGGAAGCCACCTGGAGGTTCATTTGTATGGTAAACTCCTCTATTCTTTGGAGAAAGTTTAGGGTATTAACAGATGTAATAAATCAGTGCTCGAGGATGTGCCCTCAATGATCTATGAGTGAATATATTGTCCTATATGACCCAGCTACAGCTTGTGAAAGAAATAAAGGAAATTGACGTGTGTAAAGTCAGATTTGTCTTTCAACACAAAAATGCACAGGGTCACTACAATAATATTTTTCATTAGGATTAACTTTCAGCATTCAAACTTCAGAGATTCCTCAGGCTAGGTGATCAAGAAAAAGCTTTTCAAAAAAGAAACCGATATTGGTGGACACCTCCTTCTGTTGCTCATTTTTTTCAGCCTTGAGCTGAAAATGGAGTAACTTCTTGCAGTGACCTAGAGTAAATCTCATTCAATGCAGCGAGGCTTGCTTTGGATTAGATTGCCCTGTAAAGATGTCAGAGCCAGGCCATCTTTCAAATCATGCATGGCCATGCTGGGGGGAGGGGAGAATATTTTTTCCCCTTTCTCTCTCCAAGGACGGATACCGTCATCAAAACAGCCTGTCAGTTGAGTCAGGCTGAGAAGCAAGGACTGGCTCAGGGCTAACCAATTGGCTCCGTTGAAACTTCCGCTCCCTATCTTGGCTACTCTATTGCATTCTGGTCCAGGCCAAAATATAGGAGCTTTGGGGGAATGGCCAGTAAGAACATGTGGGATCCTAGAAAGCAAACAGAGATGTAGGTTGGTGGTTTTGCTCCTTCCTCCTTGAACCTCACTGGTAATAAAGGTCTTGAAAAGGCACAACAGTGTTTTTATTCCCTTACCATATAAGCAAGGAATGCTGAAATGTAGTAAAGTATAATATATTCACATTTTAACGAAAAACGTCTCCAGAGCATACTTAAGGCCATGTTTAATTCAGCCCTGGCAATGTTAGATTGACTCTCCTACCCTGGGGGTGAGCCCCATCCAGTAGTTAAGGGTCTCTTCTAGCCAGCAGATTCCTCCAAAAGGAGGCCCACCCTGTGGAGCTAACTGCTGAAATTATTCATTAGGCACTTTTTCCACCGGTTTCCTTCTACTGCAGTTTGTTGTTATTATTCCGGTTAGCCTTACAAAGCAGCCGAGTTGCCTGTTGCTAGTCAGCTGTGCTATGAATGCCTAACCATGTCCCTTTATCTTGGTAGCCTCTAAAAATGCCAGTGAGCTGGGAATTCCATCGTGCAACGTTCTTTAAGGGAAGAACACATAGCTAGGAAAGGGGGATTTCCATGCACACGGCCCACATGGGAACTAAAGAAAGGATTTAACATTTTGCCCATCAACATCTTGGAAATGCGTAGATATATTTGGCGTTTTTTCTGTAAGGGGTGACTTTTGCATAACGTAACACCTGAAAGACCATGTTAGGGATAGATCACCATGGAGTAAATCTATCTATGTGGTCGCTAGGAGTCAAAAACGACTTGGTGGCACATAATCAATTAAAAAAAAACACCACATCATTTGAAACACATTGTCATCATCATGGGGTGGGGGATTATTATGGATGTAGGAAGAAGAATAGAGAGGTCTCTAACAAGTGTATATTTGTTCCTACAGGTGATATGATCCTAGCAAAACAGTATCTTCAAGGGAGATACTCTTCTGCAAAATAGTAGCATTAGGAGGGATAAGCTGGAGTGTCAGACATTGGGGACCAGCCTGTCATAATCAGACTGTAAACTTCAGCTGTTAGAGACCTGACCAAGCATATGCATTATATAAAAATAGTCTAAGGAGGAATGTCTGTTTAAAGGATCAGGTAGCAAGTCTAGGTATATAAAATGGAGCAACGTGAAGAAATAGAGCCGTGAGAACTAATAGAGTTGAAGGTACCAGAAGGAAACAGGCTCAGGGCTGGTGTTGTGGCAGGAAGAGCCCAGTCTGGGGGCCAAACTTTGGCGGTGGATCTGTCTTGGCAGGCCACCGTAGCCATAGTTATAGGGACAAGCCTGCTGTGATCTAATTCTATGGATACAATTGTGCAGCGTTTATTAATTCTGTTTGCTCTTTCAAAAATATCCCAGGTTGCGCTGTCATGCAGAATCATACCATTTGCAATCCTCTGAGTAGGGTGAATAGAACTGGAGAACCTTTCTTCCCACTTCTTCTCCCTAGACTTTTAATCATTTTCCCCTTCTACAGTTTGTTTACGCTGCTCTATGCAAAAATTAGACAAGCTTCTGGAAAAGCAGAGGTGTTTGTATATTTGAAGTTTAAAAATTCAGGACTCCATTCTATATAGTGTTTCCTTTTCCAATAACCTTAATCCAAGGACTCTTTTATTGATTAAAATGTGTGTGTTGGAGGGAAGGTCCTTCTTTTTCAGAACATCTCAAACAGAAGATTGAAAGTCTTCTCCCTGCCCAGTTCATAAATCCAAGTGGAAAAGGGCCAAACCACAGTTAGTTTTAATCCACCTGAGCTGTGATTTTGAGTGGCTTATTGTTATGTTGTTGACTGATAATCATATTGGCCTACATGTTATTGGTACCATTAAAAAACATAATTTTCTAAAAACTGTGATTTTAATTCTGGGTTCAAATCCTCACTCACTGCATGATCAGATTTTTTTTCCAGAGGCGAAGTAGATGTACCTTGATGTAAGACATCCAAACAGAATCCTTCTCAAGCAAGGTGTGTGTACACAGTTTTATGACATTGGTACATTACACATATGTGTATAGATATGTTTTAGTGTAATCAAAGATGATTTTCATACTAACATGGTTTTTACTCCTCATTTTCTCCAAAGAAGTTTGAAAATTTGGCACTGTGGTACATATACTGTAGGTCCATCTATTTCAGCTAGAAGTGACTGGTCCAATATAAATATCCCAAGAAATATTGGTTCTAATCCCCTGTCATTAGGATATTAGCAGTTGAGTTCCTAAGGTGGTGGTCCCCCCCCCTTTCTGGAACAGCCTCTCCTGGAAATGAGACTTGCTCTGGAAGCAGGTTATAGCAGGGCTCTTTTAATTAGTTGGAGAATGCCATTGATATTGTATATACTGTATTGTATATTGATATTGTATATACTGATATTGTATATACTGTATATTGTATATACTGTATTGTTCTGCTTTACTTTAATGTAACTTGTATTGTTTTTAACATGATATGCATTTTATTGTGGATGTTTTACGTGTATACCGCCAAGAGTCACTTGGTGCAGTAACATAGCAGTCCAATTAATCAATCAATCTGCAATTCTGTTCACTGCTCTTAGCTTCTAAACGTAAGGAACATGCTGAAACCTCAGCATTGTAGAGTTGGAAAGGGCCATTTAGGCCACTGAGTTCAACCCCCTGCTCAGCGCAGGAACAAATCCAAATGAAAGCACCCCAGAGCTCCAGTGAAGAAGGCTTACCACCTCTCTGGTAATTGGGTCCACTGCTTCTTCCTCTTTAGAAATTTCTTCTAACATTCCATCAGAATCTGGGTTCCTGAAACTTAATCTTATTGTTCATGTCCTGCACCCTGCAGTGAAAGAGAACAGAGTTTGACTACCTTCTATGTGATATCCTTTCAGGTATTTGAAGACAGCTTGCCAGCATATCCCATTTAAGTTACCTTTCTCAAGACTTGATATACCCAGCTCCTTCAATCTCTCTTCATTGGACTTAGTTTATAGTGAACCTCATTGCCCTTATCTGAACCGGCTCTAGTTTGTCTAAACTTTGTGTTATAGTGCAGTGCCCTGAACTGGACACAGTACTCATGGTCGAGTCTTTTGAAAGCAGAATAAAGTAGAAAGTTTATTATTCCATGATTTGGAAATTATATTTCAATTCATACAGCCTAAAACAGCATTTGCTTTTCTTTCTTTCTTTTTTTGCAGCTACTTCACAATGCTGGCTTATACTATTCCAAGATCTTTTTCATTAATACTATTACTAAGCCAGGTATTCCCATCCTGTATATCTGATTGTTGTTTCCTAAGTGAAGAATTTTGTACTTGAGTCTGTTAAATTTCATTCTGTTACTTTCAGCCCATTTCTTTTAGGCTGAATTTGGATTGTACTTTTGTCTTCTAGGATATTAACTATCCAATCACTGGTGAGCATGTTTTTGAGCTGTTAATGTATCTACTTAATTTGTATACAATCCAACCCATGCTTAATTAGTTTGCTAATCAGCATATCATGGGAACTTTTTCAAATACTTTGCTGAAGTCAAGATATATTATGTCTACAACATTCCCCAAATCTATTAAGGATTTAAAAAAAGGAGATAACACTAATCTGGCAAAATTTATATTTGACAAATCCATGCTGAGTTCTGTAATTATCACATTGTTTCCAAGGTGCTTACAGGCATTTCTTTATGAACTGCCCTACAAACATTGCAGGTACTGATATCAAATTGAGTGGTCTATAGTTTAGTAGATCTTCCTTCTCTCTCACCCCTCCCCCCATTTTTGAAGATACAAATAACATTTGTTCTCCTCTGGCCACCTGGCACTTCACTAATTTTCCACAATTTCCCAAGAATAATATATAAGGTTTCAGCCAGTCCATTAGCTAGCTCACTACGAGACAATCCATGTACCTTCCAGCAGACTTGTAGGAGAACACATTGTATTTGGGTCATTAAATTTAGTGCCCTATCCCTTGAGTTGCCCTAGGTCTTGGACAAACCATTTTTCCCTACTCCATGCAGAAAAGAAAAAAAGAAATCACCTTCCCACACATTTGTTGCTGTCCGACAAGCTATGTGAAGGATAGTGGTTTGTAAGAACAACAAATGAACCATTCAAGCCTTCTTGCCCCTTCTTTATATTGCCTGGGAAAGCACCTGAAGATGGAAGGATATCATGTCAGCATTTTTGCAACCAGGTGCTTTCCCCAATACCGTATCTGTAACCAAGGCTGCATGTTGCTATAGCAGCTAGAGTGGAGGAGAGGGGAAGAAATGCCCTAACCAATGCAAAGAAGTTCCAGGAAGTTTAACTTTAAAATGCAGCTGGAGTTTGAGACAGAATGGCTTAGGTGAATCCAGGAACCAAGGAGAGGCAAGAGGAGTAGTCCTAAGAAACTAAGAAGGAAACAAAAAGATCAGAACACATCCCCTCCAGTAGCCAACACCCAGATATGCAGGAATTACACCAGACAATCAAGCAGAAATCAGTACTCGAATCAAGGAGCTACCAAGGAGAAAACCACACCCCAACCAACACTGGCAGGGCAAGCTACTGTATATAAACAGGGAGCAAACCCCACACTCACTTGCAGTGATGATGTTACCTAGTTGGGTAATGAAACATCTGCAAGCAAACCACCAAGCTCAGAGAGCACCAAGGACTCCACAGTTCAACCCTGAGCTACATATATTCTCTTCTATTAGAAAGTGAAATGTTTACCATCTGTCTCCCATCCACCACATTTTTGCTTAAAATGACCTTCCCATCTTTACAAGTGTTTAGCAATGACCCATCACTGAAGATCTCAATTTGTCATGGTCACATAGCGTCCTCTGTCCTGTGAGGCTCAGTTCACTCAACCCAGAACTCATTTGCTTCCTGTGCCAACCTTTGCAGACATTTTGTCCAAATATGCACACACAACCAATTCAGACATTTGACTCTATATTGTGGCTTTCTTTGCACATAGCTGTCTTTTTTCTAGTAATCAAATGTACTGCCAACATTTTCTCCAGCTATGTATACCAGCAAAGAGAACCAGATGCTCTTTGTTTTCCTTCAAAATATATCTCAGTGTTGGTTTTGTTTAGTGTTTCAGAGGATTGGCTAAAATACAGCTTTTAATAAACCTGGCCCACATTGCACTGGGTCTCTCAACATACTAACAGTTTTGGCTGCCGCTCCGGATCTTGATTTAAAATCTGTCCTCATCTTTCATACAAATGAGCCTCTTGAAAAATAAAAAACAGGCCAGTTTAATTCATCTCACGTGTTCAACTTCATCTTCATTCAGAGATTGTTCCATTTTTAAACAGGAAAGGGATGTGGAAAGTAACTGAGTTTCAGCTTATTTCTCACACACATCAGCCAATCAGTGAAAGAGAGGAGAATTCTTTTTACCTCCTCATGGAGTTATTGTTCACTTGTAACATCAGAAGGCACTACAAAATGATTTAAGGATCCTGTGCAGGGTACAAGATCACATATTCATCGTGGGGATTAGTAAAATTTATTTTACCATTTTATCTTCATCCAAAAAGTCATCTCTTGAACTGGTGGTGTATCTCTTTCATTTCCTTCATAAAAATGATGAACCGAGGCAGAGAGATCAATTGACAGCTGAAAGCAAGCTGAGTTTTGAACCCAAGTCCATGCCGTGTTGAGTCTCACTTGTGCTTTTGATTCCCAGGAATCCATAGTTGTAATGCATCCTGCAGTTACTTGAGATTTGACATGTCTTGAGCTCATTAGATGGTGGAGCCTCCGTGGCACCTTTCCTGGGTGACCAATGCCTCCTGCTTACTAATCTTCCTCTTGAGCATTTAGCAGCAGTCTGCCTTGCAGAAAGGTTTGAAAATCTGCAATCAGAAACAAAATACAGTAAGCTATTCCACGGGGGGCAATTCCTTCCCCCAAAAAATTCATGCTATTTAAAATTGAGTCTCTTCACTCTGTGATTAGCCTCTCTTTTGCAAAGTAACATGAGTCGTCTACGCTTCCCTAGAACCCCAGGCCCTGATCCCACACCTTCTGTTCTCCTCCGGCTGCCAACTGGGCATCCCAGTAAACAGCTTTCTCTTGCTTCCAAGAGGAAGGAGTCCCTTTCCTAAGAAGTACTTGATGGAGATGAGGAGGAGGGGGAGGATGCCAGGTCATGTTGAGTATAGTAGTCTTAACAAGGACTGCAGTACTGTGTATATTCCGCTGTTCGTTACTCTCATCTCCTTAGCTTTGTTATATCCCTACTTCTAAAGAAAGTTTTATTAGGAATTCATGACTTTTCCTCATTAGGACTACCAGTTTCCCAGGATATTATGCTATTCTGGGTAGTTTGCTAAATATTGTGGAATGTGATTCAAGCAACAAGATGCATACATACATGAAAAGAAAATGTATTTTAGTGGTGTTTGCTATGTCTGTACATTTCAGCCACATAAGGTAAAGGTAAAGGTTTTCCCCTGCACAGTCGTGTCTGACTCTAGGGGGCGGTGCTCATCTCCGTTTCTTAGCCGAAGAGCCAGCGTTGTCCGAAGACACTTCCGCGGTCATGTGGCCGGCATGACGCATGCAGAACGCTGTTACCATCCCACTGAAGTGGTACCTGTTTATCTACTTGCATTTGCATGCTTTTGAATTGCTAGGTTGGCAAGAGCTGGAGCTAGTGCGGGAGCTCACTCCGTCACGCGGCTCTCAGGTCTCGAACCGCCGACCTTCCGATCAACAAGCTTGGCGTCTTAACCACTGAGCCATCGCGCCCCCTTATACCACATACTGATTTCTATTTTATACTTTTCTTGTAGGGGGAAAAGGTATAGATGGTTGACCTGCTAATTTACTGATTATCTGGCTGAAGATTATGGTCTTGGTTAAGAAAGGGACAAGGCTATTGGGATTTTTTTTAAAAAAAATCAGAGGCTGTCAGTCTTTTTTCTGTAAAATACAGATAAACCTATACTTCTTCTTGCTATACATTCAAGATGTTATGATAAGGATCCCCTGCCTTTTAATTTACTGTATTTTAACTACTTTTTTGGCTATGAAAGTAAGATAGAAGTAGGACAGCAAGGGGCAAATCATGGCCACGAAATGTGCAAACTGCTCTTTTCAAAAACTAGCTTCTATTTAATTCTCAGAAAGCAGGAAATATTGTTGACTTGTTCATAATCAAGTACATAAGAACAGTTAAGTTCATGTCTGATTTCTCCTCTAAGACCTGCCATTTCTACCTAGCCTGCCCAGAGAGAGAATAAAGAAGGAGATTAGATAGATTACGCAGCTTCTTCTTTGCAAACTCTTTCATATTCTATGGGAAGTGTAGGCTATTTTCTCCCAAACATGTCTGTTCCTGTTGACCCTACACGGAGTTCTAAGCCCTATGCCTAGCTTGTCTAGGTGTTCCAAGATTGTCTAGGAGGACCATGAGTTGAGTTGTGGCCCAGTTGCACACATTGCTTTTACATCTAAGGAGTCTGTGGAACTATTCAAAGGATTCATTCAGCTCCTGTAGTATAAACCCAGTTTCAGGGAAATTGTTTAAAAGAGTGGCAATGTACTGAATAGCTGGAGCAGGGCCTGCCACTTCTCAGCCCCAATGTCCTCCTCAGCTGTCTTTCACCAGTTAATGGGGATGTTGTCCAAACCCACATTTACATGCTGACTCAGAATCTGAGTGGTTATGTTGCCCCACCCCCACCCCCCTCAATTTGTCTACAGGAGCAGAGCCATACTTTCTGCTTGGCCCTCACCAGTATGGGCCCTGTAATGGTATGTGGGAATGACCTTGGGAGACAGAAGGAAGATCTCAGAAGGGACTCTTCCTAGTTTTCTGGAAAGTAAAAGTAAAGGAGGGGAGAAGCACTTTCAGACCTGCAAGATTCTGTTACTGTAACCTTACAATAAAGGCAGTGTTAGTACTCATGGTTCATGCTTCTAGTCTGGACTATCTCAAAGGGCTGACAGGCACCCCGCCTCTTCTTGAGTGCAGGAATCCTCCAACCACTATCAGCACCTCCACTCTGCTCCACTTCAAAACAGCTGTTTTCTGTCCTTAGCCATCTTTAGTCTTTCTGAGCAGATAGTCTGCAGAGCTTCCTTCCAATCTTGTGACAACCACAGCTCTGATGGGCCACAGTGCCTAGCATGCCCTCTCCCCTCAGGTGGCTGATCGCTATCCTCAGCAGCCATTTCTTCCTGGGCTCTCAGGTGCTATGTTCTCAGATGGTCAGTAGCTGTGATTTTTAAAGTTATTTTGTGAGTGATCCAACTATGGGCCATTAAGTCAATGAACTTTCCTTGCCAATGGCTGTTGTGGGTCTTCCGGGCTGTGTGGCCGTGTTCTGGAAGTTGTGGTTCCTAACGTTTCACCAGCATCTGTGGCCAGCATCTTCAGAGGGCAGGAACACAGATAGAAGCAAAATAGAAGAGATTTTGCTTCTATCTGTGCTCCTGCCCTCTGAAGATGCTGGCCACAGATGCTGGCGAAACGTTAGGAACCACAACTTCCAGAACACGGCCACACAGCCCGGAAGACCCACAACAGCCATCGAATTCCAGCCGTGAAAGCCTTCGACAACTTTCCTTGCCCTGTATTTCCCCACCCCCTCAAGAAACTCACTAATCCATTCAACCCATACATCTCCCAGTGGGAACCCTTTCACTTTCTGCACAGGCTGAGTGAAGCATGCTCTCCTTGCTTTTCACATAGGTACACATCTGCAAAGCTTCCCTTCCCATAGTGTTTTCAAAGACTACAAGTTAGGCACATTACAATGAAGCTGAAGAGTTTCAGGTGAAGGTTACTTTGCTTCTGTGAAGATTCTTCTTTTTCCTTGCTACAAAGTTTCCATGGACTTACAGAGGAATGTAGGACTGAAGGAACAACTTGTTCCCTTTCCTTTAATCATTGCAGCACCAAAACAGGAAGGAAGGAAGGAAGGAAGGAAGGAAGGAAGGAAGGAAGGAAGGAAGGAAGGAAGGAAGGAAGGAAGGAAGGAAGGAGAGTTGAGTGTCAAAGGAGAGAAAGGGAAGGAGGAATGAAGGCATCCATGGGTGCAAGCATTTGGGAAAGCAAAGGAAAAGAATGGGGACTTGTGATGAGAGAACAACTCCTAAAATAAAAAAGACTGGCACAGGCAGACCCACTCACATAGGGGGCAGCCAATGAGGCTTTCCTTCCCTATCTGGATGGGAAAGGCACGAAGCAGAGGAACGGCCAATCAGGGCCTGCAATGTCTGTAGCCCAGACTGAACACCGACATGGTCCCAATGCCAACCCACCACAGTCTGGTGTGGGATTTTTAAAGTAGGCTTCAGAAACAGCTTCGATTGCTGTGTGGCATTGCCCTGGGATTGTCATATCAAAGGCATGAGTGAAGGGGGTGCATCACCTTTTTCTTGCCCCACAAACACTAGCAGGGCTACAGGTGAGTAAACATAATAGAAAGAGCTTAGCTATCTGGTCTTTTTTAAAACTAGCAGTAGAACTTTTTCCCCACTTCTTGAAGAGAATTTGATTGGACTTTATTTCAATTTGAGATTTATGTAAGTTGTCAAGCATTCCAGTTGTTCATTTCTGTTGATGACAGGCCTCCAGGTTAGATTCATTGCTGTTCTTAAGATGTCCTTAATATTTTAATGCGGAAAACAATAAATTTTGTTTTCCTTAAGCTTCTCTACCTCACTAGACTTTGGAGATACTCAGCGGGCTTGCTCATCTCTTGTGCTGTGATGGGTGGCTACTTTTCATAAACCATTTTGCGGTGGATTTGTTCCATGTCTTTTTGGACAAGAGCAGGAATGAATAGGCTCAAAAAAAAACCCATACACCCATACTCAATATTACAAATGAATTTAATTTTCTATAAGCTTAGACAGTTCTTCATAACTTGACAGGGAATGACATCCTTTTCCTTCAAAGCCAGAATCTGCTATGGCCTTGTTGTGCTTTCTATTAAAATGCTCTCTCAACTGTGCTTGAAAAAGCTGGCTTTGCAGATGCTAACTTCTTTTAATGAACTGTGATTTATGCTTATATTTTTCCCTCTGATGTGTCAGTTGAGAGACATGTACTGTATACGCACACCATACTACATGCGTATGTGTGTGCTATGTCTTGAATATTAGAGTCTTTGCTGAAATTGTCCTCATTTTTATCTGGGAGAAGACATCACTTTGCTTCTAGAAACTTTTCCTGTGGTAAGTTCAAAAAGCATCCCTATTGGAGAGGTCTAGAAAAGCCAAGGTGGCCAAGATTTTATCCCACAATGGTAGATTACTGCTGAGCTGTAAAGCTGTACTCAGACTACTTAAGCAAGTCTACTGTCTTTCTGAAATATGGCCTTGAAGACTGCTTTGCTATCCCTGCCCTTGAAGGAAACAAGAGAACATCATCTCCTCGGTTTCCTTATTCAGCATTGCTGAGAGAACAAGGCTGGGTTTCTTTCCAGGCCTATCTTTTCCAGAATCTCCAGTAACTTGAAATGTTGCACCACAAGAATGCAGTAGCGATCTAGGTTTTCCAGATATACATAAAATTCAGTCAGAATTACAGTTTCCCAGATGCAATCCTCTCCAATTGGCATGGCATGTGAATAGCCTGAGTTTTCTCATGGTGGAGAACCGGCCCTGCTTCATGAGCAGAATCCAGGTCTCCTACCTGCCTTGGCAGACCCAGTGGCATCAGGACAGTTTTATTTTTTGGAGTGTATCATATTTTACATTCCACTTAAACTGAGAGCAGCCTTTAAAAGTGGCCCCCATTATCCTGAAAAAGTGCCAGGATGAGAAAAAAAGGTGTTCCAATGGCTGCCCTTTATTTTTGAAATTTGCTTCCATGACCTCCCAAAGCCTCAGTGTCCCAATGGGAGCCAAAATTCTCCCATCTTGCCATGAAATGCAGACAGCGAGAGAGCAGAGAGGCAGAGAGGGGGAGAGATGGTGCTGAATGGAAACCACGTGAGAAAATGGCCGGCATTCTTTCTCAGGCCGTTGGAGAGGTGTTTGGGCGAAAGAGGGAAAGTCAAGGACCAACACCATCTCGAGAGAGCGGGGATGGTGCTGGCAGTGGGGGTGCACCCAGGAGACGAAAAGGAAAGTTACCAGCAATTGCTGTCTGTAGGAGAAAGGGGGGTTGTCCAGAAGCAAGGGGGGAAATGCTTTAAGCTGATGAATTAGGCGCGAAAGTTTAATCGTGTCTTCGCTTTGGAACTAGATGCTATCATTCATTAAAAGAACTTATTCATATTCTACATGACTTGTGTTTAAGTTGCTGTTCGTGAAGATTAGAACTAGGATCCTCACACTAAGCCTCTTTCACAATCAGAGGGAAGGATGGGTGCATGTGCACCCATACAAACCCAGACATACATACAGATGTGGCGGAACTGAAGTTAGGGAATATTAAAAGGAGTATTTTAGAAACTTGTATGTGAGTTATAGTGATATGCTGAAGAGCTGAACTGAAATTAATACTGCAAATGTTAGTGTCCAAAAAAAAAAGTGATGAAAAGGAAGTCATAAGTGGTGTGAGAATGTTGAAGAATGGTAATGTAATGTAATGTATAGATGGTATGAGGGGCATGGTGGCTCAGCAGTTAAGACGGCAGGCTTGTCGATTGGAAGATCGCAAGTTCGGAGGTTCGAGACCCTAGCCCCGCGTGACGGAGTGAGCTCCCAGCTCTTGCCAACCTAGCAGTTCGAAAGCATGCAAATGCAAGTAGATGAATAGGTACCACTTAGGTGGGATGGTAACAGCGTTCCGCGTGCGTCATGCTGCACAAATGTGCGGGGGGAACCTTTACCTTTATAGATGGTATGACTGAAGAAATGTGATTTGCTTATGGAACACCTGTACAACTTGTTTAATGTGTGTGTGTGTGTGTGTGTGAAGACTACATCAGACAGTGGTATAAATAAAGCCTGCATGAGAATAAATGGATTGCCTCATCAAAGGTTCAACACTGACTAGGGAGTAAGACACGGATATAAGATGCTGAACGTATTTATGGACAAGTGTATATGGACAAGAAATACCTGTGGTGATATGAGGGGTGTGCTGTTTTAGGACATGAATGTGTGTACACTTTCGTATGCAGATGATGCGGTGTTGTGGGCTGAATACCTGCATTATTTGCAGGGAACGCAAGACAGATTGGATAATACAATGAACAGTGTGGTTCTGGAAATTAATGTATAAAAGACCAAGTAATGGACTGAACAATTGCCAATAGAGGAATAGGTATATTTTGGTAGAATGGGAAAGTATGGGAAACGGGATTGAAAAAAGAGATGTGCTGGTAGAAAAATAGTTGGTGCTGAGTGTCTGTTGTGAGGAATGAATGTCTCTTAGAAGCAAAAATAGTGGTGTATGAGACCATGCTTCTGCCCAATTCTGCATGCTCCAGGTCCCTTCCCTGGAGTATTGACCTATGAACTGTGCTTACCTTATGGAATACATCCCCCCCCCCCGGCAATCCGCCAGGCCCTGCCCTCTTAGCCTTCCAGACGGCCATTAAAACCTGGCTCTTTACCCAGGCCCTGGGGTAGAGGGGTGGAGCCTGCGGATGGTTGTTGAGGCACCCTGGGAGGTTGATCAAGGCGCCGGGTTTTTAATTTTCTGTATGTTTTTCTGGTTTTATTGTTGTGAGCTGCCCAGAGTTGTTTTAAGATGGGTGACCATACAAATATTTTAAAATAATAATAATAATAATAATAATAATAATAATAATAATAATAATAATCAACATCTGCCTATCCCAGGTCCTTGGGAAGGACTCAGTAGGTGGACAAAAATGCCAAATCCAGTCTAAACATCTGGATGACTGTGCGATTAACCATTGCTTTTGCTGAAAGGGAACCGTGTGACTGTGTGTGTATGTTTGGGTTTGCATATCAGCACTTGTATGTAAAAAAAAGGCTGGGACTCTGTTGCAGAGGATCCTGAAGGAAGTGGATCATCTGGGTTCTTGCCAGCCTGGTCTCAGGCCTGGGCCTGGAACAGAAATGTGCTGATGGCTCTTGTGGATGATCCAGGATGGGAGCTGTGTAAAAACTGACACGGACACACATTATTTCATCAGCTGTCTAGCTAAAATGGATTCAGAATAATTCTGTATGGTTAAATCTACATATTTTGTAAGTTTGGGCTATACAAGAAACACTTGGGGGACTTTGGGCTAGAACCTCTCTCTGCTCCACAGAGTTGTTGTGGGGTTAAAATGTGGAAGATCTGCATTTCTGTCACCTTGATCTCTTTAAAGAAAGGTGGGATATACATCTAGCACAGGGCTTTCCAAAGTTTTCCCGCGGCGACACACCAACCGCTGTTGGTGTGTTGCCGCGGGAAAACCCGGAAGTGCCGCCGTTGCGGCAGTGCGCAAAAACCCGGAAGCGCTGCTGCCGCTTTCGGTTTTTGCGCACCACCGTTGGTGTGTCACCGCGGGAAAACCGAAAGCGCTGATGATGATCAGCGCTTCTGGGTTGTGTGGCGACACACCAGACTGTGTGTGGCGACACACTTTTGTGTCGCCACACACAGTTTGGAAAGCTCTGATCTAGCAGATAAATAAGAAAAAGCTATTTTTTACTGCAACGATTTACACTTCTGGAACTTACTGTGGAACTGGAACCGTTTGATAAGCCATTGGCATTTACTAGATTATATTTGGTTGTACTGATGATGATTTAATGAGAGTTTGGGGGTGAGAGTGGGGTTGAAAATGTTGAAATTCCAAATAGATAGATCCAGAGATGGTTTTGTCACTGAATCTACAATAGGAACTTGTAGGACCAACTCACTGCTTGCTAATGATAAATCTGCATACTCATAGCCGTCTAGTGCTTAATTAGTATTACAGATGTCAATAGCAGGATGCATAACAATGTTTTTAATTGAATCTCATTGTAGTTTATGCAGTATTTCATACAAGGCTGAAATGGAGACGAGAAAATAGGCATCTGCAAATATGAATTCTTAAATGCTTTTAGCTGGTAATGCACCATGTACACCATGTACATAGAAGGTGCTCCATTAATTAACATTGAAGCGGTATTAGGATGAGTTAAAATTTTAGAATCTAAGCAAATGAGAAAACGGTTTATACCCCTTGTTCTTCCACGGTCTGCTGCTTTCCTCCCTCTCCTTGCTGTTGATGCATGAAAACTTTAAAGCAAGAAAGAAACCGAAACCTTTAGAGAGCAAGGAAAACAAACGAAAACTTGGCAGATCAAGAGATGGCTGTACTAAAGCAGCCCCCCTTTTTGTTTTTTCCCCCAGCTGAAACATTAGTAGGAAGGGAGGGTGTCGGATCCCATGACAAGGGGGAGAAAAGGGAGCCACGGAGGGGAAAGCTCGCTTTCTTCTCCAGAGCCCGCGGTGCTTGACAACAGGCTCATTTGCCTCCATGGCCCTGTCAAAAAACAGCCAGATCGGAGAGGTAGGTCAAGCCACCCAACGTACAATCTCCACAGCCACCGCCGCTGTGGATGCTAAGGGGGGAGCCAGTCGTGTAATCATCTGAAAGGCCCATAGCCACAAGGAGCCGGGCAGCGGCTATGCCTGTCAAACGACGGGCTTTCTTTCACCAGCACTGCCCTTCCTCCTGGTGGCAGAATTAGGCGTGCCCCAAACCAATGAGGGGGCCTCTTTACATCAAGTCCGCCTGCCAACCCTTATAGCCATGGCTTGCTACCCACAAAATTATCATTCACATTAGTCACTTTTTACATTATATATTGTTGCTGCTAATGTGTAAGTACAGTGGTTGTTTATGAAACATCTTACACAGCAGCCGGGTCTTAATTTATTCTTGTTCCACCTTTCCTTGTTTCTGTACACTTACACTACCATTTATTTCTCTTCTCTGTTGAACTCAGTTTGATGCTATTTCTCCTGGGGCAACTTTTGTTTCCATTCCAGGCTTCAAGGATAGCTTAGGAATTTGCCACTATATCCCTAGGTATCATAGCCTTTCAGGTTTGGTGTCTCTTAGAAGCTAAGAAACTAGATTTCTCCAAAGACAATGGATTTGGCTTACTTTTGGTCTGTTTAAGCTGTGGCTTCCCTATTCTTAACCTGTACTTTTGTAAACAAACCCTACTGTTATGCAATTCCAGAGACTTCCATTGACTTCCTTCCAGGAGAAATTAAGTTTCTGTAAATATTGTATTGCGCCTCTGAACCTTCACCCTGCTCAAAAAGGGTGGGACAAAGTAGGAATAACATGACCCGGAAATAAATATTAGATTCCAATCAATAGCAATTGTGCAAATCATTTGTTAAAAAGTAAGTAACAATCATGAGGGCATCCAAGCCCTGTCCACATCTTCCTGGTCCAAATTGTATTTAAAATAAAGAGCAAAAACGTATAATTGCACTTCATGAGTAACATCATGTCATGTCAAATTTGGCTTGTAGGGAGAGGTCTTTTCTGGGCCTGTATCATAGGAATTTTTCTAAGTAAAGAGATTGGGGCAATCTTGTCCAACTCAGGGTGCTTCAAAAGGGTTGGGTTTCATCTCATATAATTCTCAATTGTATGCTTAGGAAATTAACTCAACTAGGGCTAGATTGACAGTAATAAAGAAGCTAGCTCGCATTACACTTGGATTCCCTCCACCTGATGCTGTCCAGATGTATTGGATATCAATTCCCATAATTCCTAACCACCCCAAAGTCCAATGTCTTAAAGCCATGGGAACTGAAATTTATTGCATCTCCACAGGATCAGGTTCGAGAAGGCTGTGGACTTCATGCATTATGTAAATCAGGGTGTTGTTGTTGTTTTTTAACCACTGGTGACTTTTGGGTAGTCTTTTGCTCTGCCAGACAGCTTCCCAAGCAGTGTACCAGATAGATGCAACTCGGTGCCTTAACAGGAAGATGCAAGATTCAGTCTGAATGGGCATTTTCTAGTATAAAATGCTACAAAGGTAAGTAGCTAAACCATATTCACAAGCAGGAGACTTTTAAGGCTTCTGGACCAGGCTTGGGGCCAGCATGCAAAGGAACCCTGATATGAAAAATTAGCCACCAGCATGTTTCTTTGTGAGAATGCAAAAAGGGTCCTCTGAAAGTTTGGACTTTTTGCCCCTGCTTAAGCCCAGTGGAAGGGGTGTGGTGGCTCAGCGGGTAAGACGCCAGGCTTGTCGATCGGAAGGTCGCAAGTTCGGAGGTTCAAATCCTTAGCCCCGCCTGACGGAGTGAGCTCCCGCACTAGCCCCAGCTCTTGCCAACCTAGCAATTTGAAAGCATGCAAATGCAAGTAGATGAATAGGTACCACTTCGGTGGGTAGGTAACAGCGTTCCGCGTGCGTCATGCCGGCCACATGACCGTGGAAGCATCTTTGGACAACGCTGGCTCTTCGGCTAACAAACGGAGATGAGCACCGGCCCCTAGAGTCGGACACGACTGCACAAATGTGTGGGGGGAACCTTTACCTTTACCTTAAGCCCAGTGGATCCAAAATGGAAAAGGGGTAGGGTTGAGATGGAAAACAGCACAATGCCTAAAGTCTGCCTAGTTGTTTCCTCTGATTGCTCAAGACTGGGTAATTTCTAGGAGCAAAAGGCAAGGATTGACATTATTTTAATCCTTTGAGTATCTGATCAGAGCCTTTGACAAGAAACTAATTAAAATGGGATTGTGTCAAGATCTTGGGAAAGAGGAAGACAATGAGCGGTAAAAAGTCCTAGCCTGGGCTACCTATGCACCAGCAAGCAATTCATTAGTGGTTCATTGGGATTTCACCCATCTTCTTGCTATGTGGTCTTCCAGCTGCTTTTTTGAAGTCGTTGCTGTAAGAGATAAAAATGTCTCTAATTTTTCATAGCTATGCTTCTGGGCCATTAAAATGGAATGATATGTTTGTTAGGTTATAATTAGTTCTTGAAGATGCTTTGGAAGTGATCTTGGTCTCCGAGACATCTGAATAAATGCAGAGCAATGGTGATCATTAAAACTTTACAGCTTTGATCACTGTTGTATTGCCTCAGATCCACTCCTATCGTTTGCCAGGTGACACTGGGAGACAAGGAAGAGCCATCTTTTTACCTTCCTTCACCCTCCCCATGTCAGTCATGGAAGAAGCCCCATCTAGGTGGTTTTCCTTTTCTTTGTTTTGCCCTTTCCTTGCAAGAAAATAAGAAGATAGCACAACGGAGCTAGGACAGTTCTACTTTCCAAGCAAAACGAAAGAGCTTTCAAGCTTCGTGGAATGCACACCCCTGAGCCACATCCCAGTTTTGAGGCTCTGGACGGAGCCAGTGAATGCGGCCATTTTGCCTCTTGTGTTTCTATTACCTGCATTGGAGCTGTCTGCCACAGCAGGGGAAGAATCTGGAGCCGAAGTGATTTACGGGCTGTTCTAGAAGGACAGGTCTGACACTGATGGAGTCACTTATCTCCCTGGTTGTGGCTGGCCTGATGACAGCCTTTCCCTCAGGTATCAATCAGCCCATCAGTTATTTCACATAGGTGAGGGAAAGAGCTGTCAGGAGGATCACATTGGGACTGTCATCTCCAACGGCACTGCCAGCTGCCCCTCACGGCTTCAAAAGCCTTCCTTTTCGCCTCACGTAGGCATGAAAGGCAGCAGCAAGGGAGACACAGCGCAGCTTCCAGCAGCAACCCCATTAGCTTGGGTGCGTCTGGTTCCACCCTTTCCATGATGTCCCTAAGTTAACATAAATTTTCCCCTCTGCCGCATCAACCTGTCACTGCAATCTTAAAAACCCATATTCCTAATTTGCAGAAAATGGATGTGATGGGTGATGTTATTACAGCTAAGAGGGGGGGGGGGAAGAGAGAGAGAGAGAGAGAGATGCAGGAGCTTTGAAGGGGGAGCTCTTGTGTACGTGGAACGTAAAGCAAGCACCCAAGATGCTTAAAATATTAACAAGCCAGCATTTATTCTGGCTGATAGTGAAGATGAGGGTGGAGGAGGGGAGAGAGGGGCCATAGGAAAGGGTGTGCAAGGCTGAAGCCCAGACTGGATGCCATTTGCTCCTTATGCCTTGGAAAAAATGATACCAAGGGGGAAGTAGGCCACATGGGTGGCTTTGGTGACAAACTGCATCTTTTAAGGGACTTTAGTACTGACAACACAATACAAATGACTTCAGAATTGAAGAGAGGTGATCTCAGATTAGGAGGAGGAAGGCGTCACAGTTAGGAAAGTGTGTGTACATAGCATTTTACTGTGGGATGTTCAATAAATAAATATTCGGTGTTTGACGTCAAGGAAGCTCTAGTTTGAATAACACAAAACAATTTAGCTGCAGCTGATGCTACAAACCAACTATCTGTTAGGCAATGGTATACTTCCACTTTCCCCATTTTTTAGAATAGTTACAGCTCAGTTAGGATAGGCATAAACTTGGGTAAGTCAAACTTTTAAAGGAATGGGGAAGAGGCAGAGGGAGGTATTAGCCGGCAAGATAGGAGAAGACTGCACAATCACAACTTTTTGAGTCCTTCCTGACATGCATTTAGCAGTGGTCTGCCTGTTGCAACAACCAATAGATGTCATCTCCAGATTCTGCACCAAGCAGCTCTACCACTACCCCCTACCCCTATTTCTTCCATCATTTATTTAGAACAGGTTCTGATTTCCACAGCTCTCAGCAGAGAGCTGCTCAGACAGATGCACTGGCCTCAGGCAGTTACAAGGGCTGGGTTCACACATTTTGCTAAGGCAAACAAACCTTATGAACGCAGCGCAGCCATCAGCCTCTGTGTGAACAAACACCTACTTTCACTTCCAGGAAGGGAGCAATTTCAGCTAGGATGGGGCATTTGTCAACACTGTGTTGTTTCCCTTTAATGGAAGTTGCCCTCAGGAAGTGAGAATTTTAAGAGATTCACTGGGCATATCTCTTTGGAACTGAGTCCTATGAAGTGCGTACAATGGGGCATACTCCCAAGTAGGAGCACAGGAATGCAGCATTTTATGCACATGTACACCAGGGCATGATTTCCAATGTGCTGATTCAAAATGCAAACGCAAATGGTGATGCTGAGGATTGTGAGAACAAAAACCAGCCAAGACATGGGAAGTATTAGCAAGTAGACACATCCATTTCTACTTTTATTACTTTTATTTATTCTGCGCATACAAAGCAATGGATGGGCTTTGATTCAAGGCACACCCTCAGATCTCCCTAACTTTGGCCTGAGGAAGCCTGGCTCTCCTTGTTCTTGAAGGTCAGTTCCACATGATGCAGCCTTCCTCTCATCCCCAGCTCATAGCTGAGGCCAGCAGGCTAACTTTGGGGTTTTTGGACCCAATGTGGAAATAATGTTTTCTCTGTAGCTTGAATCATGTCAACTGGATTTCTATTTTCTTAGTGGAAACGTTTCGCTCCTTATCCAAGGAGCTTCTTCAGTCTGAGCAAAGTTGGTAAGGGAATCCTAAATATGTTCCTAGGTAGCTGTGTGACCTTACACCTGGGGCTAGGTCATGGTTATATTGAGATGTAATTTTTAAGTCCTTTTATCATCTAATGGAGGGTCGTTAAAATCACCATGCTGCTGTTGAGCTTCTGAAATGGTCTTAATCTTCCTAGGCACAGAAGACAACACGGGGAGGAAGATGGGGGAGAGTTTGTGCCTGAGGCCCCCACCTCTATCCAAGGAAGGATTTTCCAAGTTGGCATAAATGGATTCCTTGACCCCTCTCTCAAACCACCTATCTTCTCTGTCTAAAATGTGAACATTAATGTCCTCAAATGAGTGTCCTTTTTCTTTTAGATGAAGATAAACTGCTGACTCTGGTCCTGTGGTGTTATTTCTCCTGTGTTGGGCCATCCTCCTGTACATAGGTTGTTTGGTTTCTCCAATGTAGAGTTCAGAGCACTCCTCACTGCACTGGATTGCATAAACTACATTGCTTTTCTTATGTTTTGGAGTTTGATCTTTGGGGTGTACAAGCCTCTGTCTCAGTGTGTTGGTGGGTTTGAAATATACAGGTATGTGGTGTTTGCCAAATATCCGTTTTATCTTTTCAGACACGCCAGCCATGTAGGGAATGACCAGGTTCTTTCGTTTACTCTGAGTCTCAGCCCTATCTGTCGCTGTTTTAGGTCTGGTAGATTTAGATTTGGTGAAGGCCCAATTTGGATATCCACAGGCCTTCAGGGCTGTTCTCAGGTGCTGATTTTCATTCTTTTTGGAATCCATGGAGGTGGGGATGGTTTCTGCTCTGTGTGACAATGTCCTGATGACTCCTAGTTTGTGCTGCAGTGGATGGTGGGAGTCAAACATCAGATATTGATCTGTGTGTGTGGGTTTCCTGTAGATCCCTATTTCTAGCTTGCCACCGGTCCCAATGAGGACTTCACAGTCTAGGAATGCCAGTCTGTTGTCCTTGGTGTCTTCTCTGGTGAAGCTAATGTTGGCATCTATAGTGTTTATATGGTCCGTGAAGGCCTGTACTTCCTGGGCCTTGATTTTGACCCAGGTGTCATCCACATACCTAAACCAGTGGGTGGGCACCGTTCCCTGGAATGTGTTGAGTGCTTTCTTCTCCACTTCTTCCATGTATAAATTGGCCACAATGGGTGACACAGGAGAACCCATGGCACAGCCGTGTTTTTGTCTGTAAAAGTCACCTCTGTATGTGAAATAAGTGGTGTTAAGACACAGGTCCAGAAGATGGCAGATCTGGTTTGGGTTGAGATGGCTTCTCCTTTCCAGGGTGCTGTCCTCTTCTAGTCTCTTCCTGACAGCGGATAGAGCATGAGTGGTGGGGATGCTGGTGAAAAGGGAGGACACATCAAAGGAGACCATAGTTTCATCTGTATCCAGTTTCAGGATCTTTGCTTTGGAAACAAATTCTTCCGAATTATGGATGTGGTGTTCAGAGTGTCCAACTAGAGGTGCTAGTATGGTAGAGAGGTGTTTGGCAATGTTGTATGTTACCGAATTGATGCTGCTGACTATGGGTCGGAGGGGTGTTCCTTCCTTGTGGATCTTAGGAAGTCCGTAGATGCAGGGGATGGCTTCTCCAGGATACAGACGGTGGTAGGTAATCCTATCGATGGAGCCATCATGTTCCAATTGTTTCAAACTGTCTATTGCCTTTTTCTTGTAATTGTTGGTGGGGTCTCTTTTCAGTTTTTCATATGTATGGTGATCCTCCAAAAGTGAGGTAATTTTATTGTGGTAGTCTGCAGTGTTTAGAACCACTGTACATCTTCCTTTGTCAGCAGGTAAAATGGTGATGGTTTCATCTTTGCTGAGGGCTGTCAGGGCTCTCCTCTCTTGGACGGTAAGGTTGGGGGGAGGAGGTTGAGCACTGGACAGAGCTGCAGATATTTTAAGCCGGAGTTGTTCTGCTTCTTCAAAAGGTAGGTGGTTGTTGTGGATGGCAGATTCTGTGGCTGTAATGAGCTCCACAACCGGAACTTGCTTGGGAGTGATGGCAAAATTAAGACCTTTGGCTAGGACATCTCTCTCTGGTTGGGTAAGTTCTCTGTCTGAGAGATTTTTCACCCACATGTTCTTTTTGTCCTCTGTGGTCCTGTTGTTGTTGTTCCTCCCAGTGGTTTCTCCAGTTCCTTGTTTCTGCTTGTTGCGAGAAAGAAGAATGTCAAATTTCTTAGTTTGCCTCTCCTTTGTCTTCTGATGCTGGGCCAGCTGTACTTTATTGCCAAGCTGAATAACTCTATCCAGGATTGGGTCAGGAAGGGTGGCTGTGAGTTCCTGGTGAAGGTTTTCAAAATTGTATTGCAGGGCATCAATGGTGAAGTGGACTTGCCTTATTCTTTCATTTAGAAGATGTCTTTGTGCCTGCAGATCAAATCCTGCAGCAGGCACAAAGACATCTTCTAAATGAAAGAATAAGGCAAGTCCACTTCACCATTGATGCCCTGCAATACAATTTTGAAAACCTTCACCAGGAACTCACAGCCACCCTTCCTGACCCAATCCTGGATAGAGTTATTCAGCTTGGCAATAAAGTACAGCTGGCCCAGCATCAGAAGACAAAGGAGAGGCAAACTAAGAAATTTGACATTCTTCTTTCTCGCAACAAGCAGAAACAAGGAACTGGAGAAACCACTGGGAGGAACAACAACAACAGGACCACAGAGGACAAAAAGAACATGTGGGTGAAAAATCTCTCAGACAGAGAACTTACCCAACCAGAGAGAGATGTCCTAGCCAAAGGTCTTAATTTTGCCATCACTCCCAAGCAAGTTCCGGTTGTGGAGCTCATTACAGCCACAGAATCTGCCATCCACAACAACCACCTACCTTTTGAAGAAGCAGAACAACTCCGGCTTAAAATATCTGCAGCTCTGTCCAGTGCTCAACCTCCTCCCCCCAACCTTACCGTCCAAGAGAGGAGAGCCCTGACAGCCCTCAGCAAAGATGAAACCATCACCATTTTACCTGCTGACAAAGGAAGATGTACAGTGGTTCTAAACACTGCAGACTACCACAATAAAATTACCTCACTTTTGGAGGATCACCATACATATGAAAAACTGAAAAGAGACCCCACCAACAATTACAAGAAAAAGGCAATAGACAGTTTGAAACAATTGGAACATGATGGCTCCATCGATAGGATTACCTACCACCGTCTGTATCCTGGAGAAGCCATCCCCTGCATCTACGGACTTCCTAAGATCCACAAGGAAGGAACACCCCTCCGACCCATAGTCAGCAGCATCAATTCGGTAACATACAACATTGCCAAACACCTCTCTACCATACTAGCACCTCTAGTTGGACACTCTGAACACCACATCCATAATTCGGAAGAATTTGTTTCCAAAGCAAAGATCCTGAAACTGGATACAGATGAAACTATGGTCTCCTTTGATGTGTCCTCCCTTTTCACCAGCATCCCCACCACTCATGCTCTATCCGCTGTCAGGAAGAGACTAGAAGAGGACAGCACCCTGGAAAGGAGAAGCCATCTCAACCCAAACCAGATCTGCCATCTTCTGGACCTGTGTCTTAACACCACTTATTTCACATACAGAGGTGACTTTTACAGACAAAAACACGGCTGTGCCATGGGTTCTCCTGTGTCACCCATTGTGGCCAATTTATACATGGAAGAAGTGGAGAAGAAAGCACTCAACACATTCCAGGGAACGGTGCCCACCCACTGGTTTAGGTATGTGGATGACACCTGGGTCAAAATCAAGGCCCAGGAAGTACAGGCCTTCACGGACCATATAAACACTATAGATGCCAACATTAGCTTCACCAGAGAAGACACCAAGGACAACAGACTGGCATTCCTAGACTGTGAAGTCCTCATTGGGACCGGTGGCAAGCTAGAAATAGGGATCTACAGGAAACCCACACACACAGATCAATATCTGATGTTTGACTCCCACCATCCACTGCAGCACAAACTAGGAGTCATCAGGACATTGTCACACAGAGCAGAAACCATCCCCACCTCCATGGATTCCAAAAAGAATGAAAATCAGCACCTGAGAACAGCCCTGAAGGCCTGTGGATATCCAAATTGGGCCTTCACCAAATCTAAATCTACCAGACCTAAAACAGCGACAGATAGGGCTGAGACTCAGAGTAAACGAAAGAACCTGGTCATTCCCTACATGGCTGGCGTGTCTGAAAAGATAAAACGGATATTTGGCAAACACCACATACCTGTATATTTCAAACCCACCAACACACTGAGACAGAGGCTTGTACACCCCAAAGATCAAACTCCAAAACATAAGAAAAGCAATGTAGTTTATGCAATCCAGTGCAGTGAGGAGTGCTCTGAACTCTACATTGGAGAAACCAAACAACCTATGTACAGGAGGATGGCCCAACACAGGAGAAATAACACCACAGGACCAGAGTCAGCAGTTTATCTTCATCTAAAAGAAAAAGGACACTCATTTGAGGACATTAATGTTCACATTTTAGACAGAGAAGATAGGTGGTTTGAGAGAGGGGTCAAGGAATCCATTTATGCCAACTTGGAAAATCCTTCCTTGAATAGAGGTGGGGGCCTCAGGCACAAACTCTCCCCCATCTTCCTCCCCGTGTTGTCTTCTGTGCCTAGGAAGATTAAGACCATTTCAGAAGCTCAACAGCAGCATGGTGATTTTAACGACCCTCCATTAGATGATAAAAGGACTTAAAAATTACATCTCAATATAACCATGACCTAGCCCCAGGTGTAAGGTCACACAGCTACCTAGGAACATATTTAGGATTCCCTTACCAACTTTGCTCAGACTGAAGAAGCTCCTTGGATAAGGAGCGAAACGTTTCCACTAAGAAAATAGAAATCCAGTTGACATGATTCAAGCTACAGACAATTCCACCTGGATGACTGAGAACCTTCATAGACAAATAATGTTTTCCATTTTCTGATACTTTCCATGGTGTGTGTTGCTTTGGTGGTGACAGAGGTGACGATGCAACAGAGAGTGTGGTCTGCCCTGCTCCTATTGGCTGTTTTGTGCTGCTATGAGCACACCTCCACACTTTTAATCACCTATGGTGGGTAGTGGCTGATACATTGAAGTCCTACTTAGGTTTCCCTCCCAGGTTCCCTATGTGGCATGTTGGCAATTCTGTTGGCAATGATGGCTTAAATGGGAGATTCTTGGGAGGCATGTCAGCAGGTCATATGTAGGAGAAAGTAGGATTGAAGTCATACCTTTACTTCCCAGGTCCTCTGTATGACCTGCTCACAGGTGTATGAGGTCACACACAGTAGGGACTTCCCAATAAAGTAGGAGGGGAGGGCCTCTCTTGCTTTAATGGGAGCCCTCCAATTTGATCCCCAGTGTTAGGGTGATGGAGTGTGCAGCCAAATCTGCCACTGGCTGGTTGTGCAGGATTTGGCCAAACAAGGGTCAGCTGCCTTGTGTTTGATTTCAGCACCAGAACCATTTGAGGCAGGGAAGGGGGAGAGGGAGCCCTTTGAAGGACTTTATGCTTCATCTCCCCATCTGTCTGCAGTTGGCCAGCTTTTCCTGAAGCTGCCATCCAGGGCTATCGATCCCTTGAGCAATCATCTGGGGAAATGCTAATGCATGGCTTGACTCAGCTTGCCTGCCATCCGGGGAATGAAGCACTTGGCATTAGAAGCTAAGCTGAAATCACAAGCTCTTCAGGCCTACCCAGGCTGAAGGGCTGTTTGGAGGACAGTCAGAACCACTACAGAAGAGAGGGGAATCACAAATGGTTATATGCATATGGACTGCAGTTCTAAAGGCACCTTGTGGAACAAAAAAGGAATTTCTGTATTAATTTCTGAACTTATGCAAAACCGAACAGGCACACTAGTGGAACAGCTGAAATTAGTTCCCTTAAAGCTACGCTGACCATATTTCCTTGAGACAAAAACGGGACATTGGGAAGGCAAAACAGGACAGGGTCTTATGTAATATTCCATATTCATGAAAAAGACAGGGGTCCCCGCGATTGGCTGCTGCCTGCAAACCCCGCCCCTGGTCTGCGCGATTGGCTCCCGCCTGCAAACCCTGCCCTCCTTTGCCACTCGCTGATAGGTGGGACGGATTCCATTTTCGGGCTGCCTCCAATCGGCAGCTCCGGCTCGGATCCACCTTCCACACCATTCCCGCCGGGTTTAAAAAATGGGACAAAATGGAGGTTTTTATCAAAATGACAGGACGGTTGAAAAATGCTAAAAAAATGGGACTGTCCCATTCAAAACGGGAAATATGGTCAGCCTACTTAAAGCAGACCAGTAAAATGCAGGAAAACATCTTGAAACAGAACAGAGGCAATCCACGTTTAACATAGGTAAAAATGCAAACTGTGAGCATCTTAAACCAAGCCAAATCCAAAAACGCTAGAGAATTCCTGGAAGCTTGGCACTCAGACAAAGCAGCCATCAACAGACACATAGAGATAAACAACGTTTACATACCATTCATAAGAGACAATAGAAAAGCCAGAAGACCAGAACACCTCCTTGCCAGCAATCATCACCCAGATATGCAAAGATTAACACCAGGATTAGCACCAGAGGAGCAGTCAAACAGCACAATATACCCTAATCAAGGAACTATTAATTCAGTCAATCAACCAAGCAGCAAACAACAGCCCAATCAAGGAACTCCTAAGGAGAAAACAACACCTCCACCAACACAAGCAGGACAAGCCATGGAATATAAACAGAGAGCAGGTACCACTCCCTTTTTGCACTGAAGATGTTGCCTAGTCTGGCAATGAAACGTCTGCAAGAAAACAACAAGGCTCAGAGAGCACCAAGGACTCCACAAAAATGCAAACAAAACAGCACACCTATGGGCCCCAGCACTGTCTTCCTTTTTTCTGATAAATCCAGGTCTTTCTGTTGCTCTTGGGTCATATTGTTTTCTATGCATCTTGGATCTTAAAGCAGGTTAACCTTCCCTGGCCTCCCTCCCCATGAACTGCAGATGTGACATTCCTCAGAAGACTTTTTCATCAGAGCTTCCTTAGTGAAAAACCACTTCCCTTGGACATATAAGGACAGAAATTTGTATTGTCTTATTTTCGTTTTTTCTTTTGGCTCCAAAAGACTTGCTTGACTTGACAACACACAGATTTTCCAACCATCAAGTCCCTTAGGTGGTTTGTGAGGAAAACATGCCCTCACTCACACCTTGGGATTCAGTCCTTGGCTCTGGGGATGACCTGAACGGTCCTTGCTTGTTCTCTGATCCCCAGTTAATGCTTCCTTCGCCCGGCGGCTTTTGCTGTCAGATGACCTCCTCATGGACATGTGCCAGCACCAATTACATTGCAAGCATTCCAGAAAGCATCAGATGGTAACAAGTGACAAACTTTCTAGAAGCAGAATAGAAGCAGATCCTATTTAAAATGTCGGGAATTATGAATGTATTGTTTCCTGTTGTGCAGAGGGAGAGAGGGAATGAGAGAGAGATTTCTAATTCTCTCATGCATTCCCATCACTAGTTCTTTTTTTTTTTTATAACCACAAAAAGAATCCATGGTGGGGAAAGAAGGGAGAATGTCCTTTTCCTAATTTTATCAGGCCTCCAGATGTTCCCCCCTAAGTGGAAGATGCTCAGGAGTGGGCAATACTTTCCTTTCACTTAGGGACTTTCTCCAGCGCTGAGCTGAACTTTTGAAGTCAGCAAGGTCTCTGGTGACAAGAACTTTGCTGTCCACGTTGTTGTCCCCTATCCTGCTTTTTTTAGCTCTGATCCCAATTATTGTCCCTCACCTACTTCCCTCTAAGGCAAGGGTCGGAAATGGCGGCTCTTGAGCCACATCTGGCTCTTTGGCCCCTCGGCTCTGGCTCTCTCTCTCTGTCTGCCGCCCGACATCCGGAAAGCCGGTGTCCGGAAGCAGCGCGAACCCTGGGGAAGAAACAGACACTGATTGGTGGAGGCTCAGAAGGAAGGACGCCTCCACCAATCAGCGCGCGCCAAAGGGGAGCAGAGAGGCGGGCTGAACAAGGCGAAGCCCGATTGGCCCTGCTTCCCAGAGGCGCGAAAAAAAGACCGGCGCGGGGCCTCGCTCAGCTGCGCGCGGAAGCACTCCAAAAAGACCGGCGCGGGGCCTCGCTCAGCTGCGCTGGGCTGTGAAGCTGGACGAGCCGCCGGACCTGGAGCGCTTCCGCGCGCAGCTGAGCGAGGCCCCACGCCGGTCTTTTTGGAGCGCTTCCGCGTGCAGCTGAGCGAGGCCCCGCGCTGGTCTTTTTGGAGCGCTTCCGCGCGGAGCTGAGCGAGACCCCGCGCCGGTCTTTTTGGAGCGCATTTCCACAGCCCAGCGCTCAGCTGCGCGCAGAAGCGCTCCAAAAAGACCGGCGCGGGGCCTCGCTCAGCTGCGCTGGGCTGTGAAGCTGGACGAGCCGCCGGACCTGGAGCGCTTCCGCGCGCAGATGAGCAAGGCCCCGTGCCGGTCTTTTTGGAGCGCTTCCGCGCGCAGCTGAGCAAGGCCCCGCGCCGGTCTTTTTGGAGTGCTTCCACGCGCAGCTGAGCGAGGCCCCATGCTGGTCTTTTTGGAGCGCTTCCACGCGCAGCTGAGCGAGGCCCCGCGCTGGTCTTTTTGGAGCGCTTCCGCGCGGAGCTGAGCGAGACCCCGCGCCGGTCTTTTTGGAGCGCTTCTGCGCGCAGCTGAGCGAGGCCCCGCGCCGGTCTTTTTGGAGCGCATTTCCACAGCCCAGCGCTCAGCTGCGCGCGGAAGCGCTCCAAAAAGACCGGCGCGGGGCCTCGCTCAGCTGCGCTGGGCTGTGAAGCTGGACGAGCCACCGGACCTGGAGCGCTTCCGCGCGCAGCTGAGCGAGGCCCCGTGCCGGTCTTTTTGGAGCGCTTCCGCGCGCAGCTGAGCGAGGCCCCGCGCCGGTCTTTTTGGAGCGCATTTCCACAGCCCAGCGCTCAGCTGCGTGCGGAAGCGCTCCAAAAAGACCGGTGCGGGGCCTCGCTCAGCTGCGCTGGGCTGTGAAGCTGGATGAGCCACCGGACCTGGAGCGCTTCCGCGCGCAGCTGAGCGAGGCCCCGTGCCGGTCTTTTTGGAGCGCTTCCGCGCGCAGCTGAGCAAGGCCCCGCGCCGGTCTTTTTGGAGCGCATTTCCACAGCCCAGCGCTCAGCTGCATGTGGAAGTGCTCCAAAAAGACTGGTGCGGGGCCTCGCTCAGCTGCGCGCGGAAGCACTCCAAAAAGACCGGCGCGGGGCCTCGCTCAGCTGCGCGTGGAACCGCTCCAGGTCCGGCGGCTCGTCCAGCTTCACAGCCCAGCGCCAGCGCGCCCGGACCGGCTCAGAGACGCACGCCGCCAGCAACGCCTCCGCCTTGGCCAGCCTGCGTGCCTTGGAGAGCTGGGGTGCAGCGGGACGGGAGTGTCGCCAGCGGCCCGCGAGGACCGGCCATGGAAGGTGAGCGAGGGCCAGGGCGGCCGGCCAAGCGCAGCGCAGGCCTGTATCTTACCATTCCACGCGATTGGATCCCGCCCCCAAACCCCACTCCCTTCCGCGCGATTGGCTCCCACCCGCAAACCCCGCCCCCTTCCACGCGATTGGCCCCCGCCCGCAAACCCCGCCCCCTGGCTCTCGAGCATTTCAAAATGTGCACGAGCATGTCAAAATGGCTCCCGGCATAAAAAGTTTGCCGAACCCCTGCTCTAAGGTAATGGGTGACAAATATTTTATATATCCAGGGGCTGCCTTTGGATGCTCTCAGACTCAAGAGGAAATACCACTTTAATACTAAAACAGCCAAAGACAGCTTAATCGCAACTAAGGCTGGGAACAAAATGAAAGCATGGGGACATGGCAGAAAAATAATGTTGCCGGGGCATGTTTGGGCTGTGTTTAAGTAGAGGTGGGGATAAGATCCTTGGAGGAGATTGAACCAGTCCATGCCTGCTTCCAAAAGCCTCCATCTTTGGTTGGGAGATGGTCCATGCACGGCCTTTGTCTCTGCATTAACTTGCTTGCTGAGGAGAACATTGAGGGTGTAGCTGTCAGCCTGTCTGATTCATAGTCTTTTTGGAGTCAGGGTGGGGGAGGGGGGAGACTTAAATCAAATCAAATAAAAATAAAATAAAATAATAAAATAATAAAATGAAAAAATAAAATAAAATAAAATAAAATAAAATAAAATAAAATAAAATAAAATAAAATAAAATAAAATAAAATAAAATAAAATAATAATATAAAATATAAAATATAACAAAACAAAACAAAACAAAACAAAAATCCCCATGAGTACTTTTTCCTGGAGTGTTGCCCTCGATTGAGGGTTTTGGGTTTTTTTTGGTGAATCAATAATGCTTAATCCAATGAAAAGACCCCACCCTGCTCAGGGTCTCCTTATGAGATATCGAGGCCTGGGCCAATTTTCGCATTGGAAGCCTTCTAGCCATAATCAAAATGGCGATTGATGACATATGAGAACAAAATAAGGCCATAAACTAACAGTGTTTTCAAGTAAAGGGCGAGTGTGAATCCGCCTTGGACCTTGAGGCCCAGGCCAAAAGCCTTCCTAGCTCTGGTTGGCCTTGCCCTTATCCCTGCTACACTTTGAGCTGGCATCTCTATCGCTCATCAGGCCCTATTTTTGAGCAGACCTCTTCTTTTGCATTTGGGAAAACATCGTTTCCACCTGTTGGAATGAATATAGAACTGCACTTTCTCAGGGATTTGGAAAAGTATTGGAAATCTGGCGGGGGAAGTGGACCAGATGCAAAAAATATTTAGAGTTCCCCTCATTTGAAGTTCTTATTTTCTTCCAGAAGGCTTTTTTGACTTTCCAGTCTAGCCTGCAGCCCTGATATTCCCTGGTGGGTCTCTGTCCAAGACCTAACCAGGCCAAGGCATCTGTTGGGGGGTGGGGGGAATGATGAAAGCAGCATTATGCTGCAAGCCCCACCCTTTATATATATACACTGCTCAAAAAAATAAAGGGAACACTGAAACAACACAATGTAAGTCCAAGTCAATCACACTTCTGTGAAATCAAACTGTCCACTTAGGTAGCAACACTGATTGACAATCAATTTCACATGCTGTTGTGCACATGGAATAGACAACAGGCGGAAAGCATAGGCAGTTAGCAAGACATCCCCAATAAAGGAGTGGATCTGCAGGTGGTAACCACAGACCACTTCTCAGTTCCTATGCTTTCTGGCTGATGGTTTGGTCACTTTTGAATGCTGGCGGTGCTTCCACTCTAGTGGTAGCATGAGACGGAGTCTACAACCCACACAAGTGGCTCAGGTAGTGCAGCTCATCCAGGATGGCACATCAATGCGAGCTGTGGCAAGAAGGTTTGCTGTGTCTGTCAGCGTAGTGTCCAGAGCATGGAGGCGCTACCAGGAGACAGGTCAGTACATCAGGAGACGTGGAGGAGGCCGTAGGAGGGCAACAACCCAGCAGCAGGACTGCTACCTCCGCCTTTGTGCAAGGAGGGACAGGAGGAGCACTGCCAGAGCCCTGCAAAATGACCTCCAGTGGGCCACAAATGTGCGTGTGGCTGCTCAAACGGTCAGAAACAGACTCCATGAGGGTGGTATGAGGGCCCGACGTCCACAGGTGGGGGTTGTGCTTACAGCCCAACACCGTGCAGGACGTTTGGCATTTGCCAGAGAACACAAGATTGGCAACTTCGCCACTGGCGCCCTGTGCTCTTCACAGATGAAAGCAGGTTCACACTGAGCACATGTGACAGACGTGACAGGGTCTGGAGACGCCGTGGAGAACGTTCTGCTGCCTGCAACATCCTCCAGCATGACCGGTTTGGCAGTGGGTCAGTAATGGTGTGGGGTGGCATTTCTTTAGGGGGCCGCACAGCCCTCCATGTGCTTGCCAGAGCTAGCCTGACTGCCATTAGGTACCGAGATGAGATCCTCAGACCCCTTGTGAGACCATATGCTGGTGGGGTTGGCCCTGGGTTCCTCCTAATGCAAGACAATGCTAGACCTCATGTGGCTGGAGTGTGCCAGCAGTTCCTGCAAGACGAAGGCATTGATGCTATGGACTGGCCCGCCCGTTCCCCAGACATGAATCCAATTGAGCACATCTGGGACATCATGTCTCGCTCCATCCACCAACGCCACGTTGCACCATAGACTGTCCAGGAGTTGGGGGATGCTTTAGTCCAGGTGTGGGAGGAGATCCCTCAGGAGACCATCCGCCACCTCATCAGGAGCATGCCCAGGTGTTGTAGGGAGGTCATACAGGCACGTGGAGGCCACACACACTACTGAGCCTCATTTTGACTTGTTTTAAGGACATTACATCAACGTTGGATCAGCCTGTAGTGTTCTTTTCCACTTTAATTTTTGAGTGTAACTCCACATCCAGACCTCCAGGGGTTGCTTACATTTGATTTCTATTGCTTTTTGTGTGATGTTGTTGTCAGCACATTCAACTATGTAATGAACAAATTAATTAATACGAATATTTCATTCATTCAGATCTAGGATGTCTTATTTCAGTGTTCCCTTTATTTTTTTGAGCAGCTTATATATATATATATGTGTGTGTGTGTGTGTGTGTGTGTGTGTGTCATGGCATCACTTCCATGTACCAAGGAGCAGCACTTACGGATCAACAGTACAATGATACCTTCATCATTTTGATAAAAGCCTTGGATTCTGCAGATGCTTCTGTCACCAGCTCCAAGTCTGATCAGCTTCCAAGCGCAGATGAGGTCAGCCACATGATGCCATCTGCTCAGACCTTTATGTGGTAGATCAGTTTTCTTATTCTTATTATCATCAGGGGTGCTGGCTGTGTTTCCCTGATTGGTAAAGTCTCTTTCTTGAACTATCTGTTGAATTCATAGCTAAACTTTCAACTAGCTCCCTCTTTATATGCTTAATTGCTGCATCACAAGAGCAAATTAAAGACTCAGGGCCACAACAATATGTGTATGTGGGGTGGAAAGTAGATGATGATGATGATGATGATGATGATGATGATGATGATGATGATGATGATTTAAAACCAATAGCCTTGACCTTCCCTCACTTTCATATCACAGTACTGGAATACACTCAAGAGCCATAAAAGAAACGTTTCCATTTTAATTATAGAACTGCATTTTCTACAGTTCTGAAGACAGTGCCTTTAAAGACCTAACAGTGGAGCAGTTTGCTTGCTGGCTTCTTTGTTAGATTTCAGTCCTCCGGGTGCTCAAGGCAGCGTACATAATGCTCCCTCCTCCAGTTTGTTCCCCATAACAACGCCTTAATAGGCTGAGACACAGTGACTGGCCTGAAGTCTTGCTGTAGGCTCTTGTAAGTTATTCCATAGCTACATTACTGGGTTTCAGTGACTGAAGAAGGCAGCTGATGGGCAGTGCCCTCTGGTAACATCTTTTCAGTGAAGTTGGGGTGGCTGGTGATGGACAAAGATGATTCATCCTTTTATTTCCCAGAAGTCAAGGAGATGGGGGTGAATGAGGTATGGATGTGTAGGAAAAGGTCAGCTTGTAGTAAAACAAGAAAAGGGAGATATTATTTTGGCTTTTGCAAACTACTCTGAATTTCCAGAAATCTGATCTGGATTAGTGATCTGCTAGAATTTTAATGTTCTGAACTCTTCCATTTATACATATTTTTTGGTCATAAAAACGTGGTGTCTTCATTTTTCTCTGTACATGCACGTAGCAACATACCATTTTGGAAACTAATGCAGTATAAACATTCCAGATTTTCCTGTAACCAATTAAGTATGCTAACTCACTGTTGTTCATACATGCACATATGCCACTGTCTGATTACTTTACAAGTTTGCATCGTGTGCTTAAGGCTGGTTCATATGATACCCATAATATCTAGAAATTATTTGCATGTGTGAATGGAAATCACATTAGCCCTGTTCAGATGCTGCTGCTGCTGTTTATAGATCTCAACACATGCAGAATGGGGAGCAGATCCAGTTCTTACAGGTCCAGCACAATTGTTTGTAAGGAGGCCTTTTGAAGTTTTGGAGAGGCCTAGAGTCAGAATAGTCATCTGAACTTTGCCCCCTTTCCTCTCCTTGTCCCATACATCAAGGTCACTTTTCTGCTATTTTTACTTCATTGAAATCAATGGTGCGGTAAATGGGAATGGCTGGGAAAACTGTATTGAAATAACCTTTGGGACTCCACTTCAATCTAGGAGCTTGGCAGCCTTTAATTAAACCTCGAAATCCATCTGATCCTTTCAACTTCCAAACCATACTTTGTACGTATTCCTTGCATGTACCCATTACATGAGCCCTGGCAATTCCAGCTGTTGCTTCATTTTGCAAGGCCTAGGAGGAAGCCTAACATCTGAAGTAAAGGTAAAGGTTCCCCCCGCACATTTGTGCAGTTGTGTCCGACTCTAGGGGCTGGTGCTCATCTCCGTTTGTTAGCCGAAGAGCCAGCATTGTCCAAAGATGCTTCCACGGTCATGTGGCCGGCATGACGCACGCGGAACGCTGTTACCTACCCACCGAAGTGGTACCTATTCATCTACTTGCATTTGCATGCTTTCGAATTGCTAGGTTGGCAAGAGCTGGGGCCAGTGCGGGAGCTCACTCCGTCATGCGGGGCTAGGGATTTGAACCTCCGAACTTGCGTTCTTCCGATCGACAAGCCTGGCATCTTACCCGCTGAGCCACCACGCCCCTATTATCTGAAACAGATGTGCTAATGAACATGCCTTAGGCGGAGGTGGAGTCTGAGCTAAGATGTCCTTATTATGTCAGATGTGCAAATCAGCCCCAAGTCAGCATAAATTGGAGAATCACAATTCATAGACATCATGATTTGATTTCAGCTTGAAACTTGAGGGAAAACTGATTCAGTTCTGGTCACTCTGATACTCCCTTTCAAACAGAATTCAGACTAGGTTGTAATTGGGAAATGCCAAAAGGCCTACAACTGCTTTGGCAAAATTGGATGAAAATAGCAATAGCAACCCCCCTGGAGGACATTAACCCTGCCAAGTTTCACCGGGACATTTTCAAGGGTGACACCTTAACAGAATTTGCAGGATTCGCCCTTTTCATATTTTAAGGCAGAGCTAGCAAAAAAGAGGAAAGAACAGCACAGCAGCCTCCAAACTGTCCCAGAGCCTACCTAGGGCCGAACCATTGTGCCATATATATTCACAGATAAGCCGAGAATTTTAGGTACCAAAATACACTCAAAAAATCAGGTTCAGCTTATTCATGGATGTGCTTATATGCAAGTATATATGGTAATACTTTTTAAAAGTACCTGTATTTCCCATATATTCTTGCATATAAGCCCATCCACTGTTAAGCCAACCCCCAAATTTTTAACCAAAATACCATGAAAAATGTGGGTCGGCTTATCTGTGAAATCTAGTGAAATCCAGGAAACTAGTATTCCATGCATATCTATGCCTCCATCACATTTGAATACCTGTGTTTATACCATGTGAGATAAAAATGTTAATTTTCTGTGAGAGTCTTGTTAGCAAGATGGCACATAGGCAAAGTCTCTTAATCTGACTTGTATTTGAGATGCCTTGTCTAATGAGGCGCTGATTTTATTCTAAGCATCTAGTTAATAGGGTGTTTGGGATTTGTTTTTACTGTTTTGTTTCCATTTTTAAAAACTTGATTCCTGATGGGCTCAGATAGAGTTTCACTCACAGAGTTTGTGCAGCTCGTTAAGGCTCTATCTCCAATCAAGAAACTGTTGATTGTTAATTCTGAATGCTCTTTAAATATGGGAACCAACTCTCAGTACTGGGAGTTCATGATCTGAGTTCAAAGTATTTTCATGTGACTGTGAAGTTGGAGCTTAATTAGCAAGTCTGAGAAATATTGACCCTTTGCTTAAGAAGAGCATTCAGATTGTACATCCAAGGCTTCTGCATGTTGGGCCGAAACCAGCTGTCAGGAAGTACAGTATATCCTGCCATGGTGACAGGAGGTGACATCCTGCCAATCGACCAAACCCCACTTTGTAGCGGGCATACCTGCAGGGTCGTTGGGAGTGCTTTGTAGTAGAAACTTGCCAGACTTGTAGAGTAGGTGAGAATGCTTGTAGTGGGGTCTTGGTGTATTCAAAGGACCGCAAAATATGCTGATTTGGGCATTGTGTCAAGCAGTCCAGTACCAAGGACAGATCAAACAACACTATTATCCTGTTGGTTGAGTCGAGACTGGGAAGATCTAGAAATTGTGAGACGAAGGGAGGGGCTGTCAAGCCGCGGATTCCCGATGGGGGGGGGGGAACCCTGAAGAATTTTAACTGTTGGTTTACGCGGCCTCCCTTTATTTAAGGTCTTTAAGGTGTAATGGATCACTAGCTTTAATAAAGAACTCTTCATATCCTTAAAGGCTTGTGTCGAGAATTTATGGTTTAACAGCTAAAGGATCATGACCACGACACCAGCAGAGCCAGGTATTCTTCTGATCATCCTTATCCTTGTTTATTCAGAAGTCACATCACTGAGTCACAGGTAACCCTAGGAAAGGACTACAATTACCAACCTCTCAAGAGTTATGGGCTTAAATAAGTCAAGCTCCTGAGCTCCTTGGGTTGCATCCAGACTTAAGTTATATTTAAGAGGGGGGGGGGTTGTGCCTTGTAGTCAGCCTTGACTCTGATGGAATTTTGAAGGTTAATAAAAGAACTCCAAGCAGCTAACAACAATCTTGCAGAGTAGAAGCGTGAACCAGCAGGGAACTTGCACTTTAAGCTTAATTATGTTCAGAAATAAATTCAGTCTTCACACATTAGTTAGATTAAGAAAAATAGAGATAGCTTACATTTATTCAGTAGATCTGGATACAAGTAGATTCATTATAGAGCTGTGTGCAAGCAAGATGTAATGGATGAGAGCTGCATTGTGCAGCCCTCCTGCTTGCAGGTGTGCCCAAGGAGGAATGGAGATTGTTAATCCCCCAAACTCAAGAAGAAGAAGGAAGTGGAAATCAGGTGACCCATGTGACATCCCACAAGCACAATAGAGATGCATTTACTAGAAAGTACCCCCCTTATGCTTATGAGACAATGCTGAGTTGACCCCTGATGATTCCAACAGACTCCTGGCCTGGACTAGTCCCTGCAGTTTTCTTGGCAAGATTTTAGGAATGGTTTTCCCTTTCCTGCTTCCCAGGGCTGAGAGAGAGGGACTGGCCCAAGGCCACCCAGCTGGCTTTGTGCCTAAGGTGGGACTAGAACTCATGGCCTCCCGGTTTCTAGCCTGTACCTTAACCACTACACCAAACTGGCTCTTAAAATATCTCCCTGGAAATCAGTGGTGTTTACAGATGATGAATTTAAGTCCCACTGAATTGAAGTGCCTATTTTGACTATAGGCACTTCCACGCAGCACAGTTTTCACTCTGCTTCAGTGGATGGATTGCCTGCTGGTGTTAAAAAGCTAAGAAGAGGCAGGGCACACCATGAACCAGTCAGTTCTCCCTCCAGCTGACCATTAAAGTTTGTTTTAAAAAGGGGATTCAAACCGGGTTCCTATCCCAAGTTGCCACAGCTCTGGAGTAAAAAAAAATCCTCTCAGGTCCTTAGTTGATCAAGGAGAAATGCAAAAAAAATGTGTATGGAAGGGTCTTCAGCCTGGATCCGCCAATTATATTGAATTTTGAAGATGAAATGTATTAGGGCAGCATGACAAAGAAGTCAATGAACATTTAAAATAAGTTCTCTTGCTTAGTATTAAGGGCTTGTGCTCCCCTTCCCCCTCTCTGAACTGTATAGAATTTTTTCTGCTTGGTAGCTATTAAGAGGGGGATTCCTAAGTGACTGTTCACTGAAATCCTGCTCAAAAGGACTTTTTGCTTCAGAACATGAATCCTGAGATTGCAAAGGGGTTCAGAAATGAAGCCTGGGTTTAGATTAAGACCTCTGATCTAAATCTTGGCAATGAAAACAAGGCCTTTAGCCCAGGTTCCAGTAGAGAGAGAGCCAAGTTAGGGTTTTGGCCAAATCTAGGGGCCGGTGCTCATCTCCATTTGTTAGCTGAACAGCCAGCATTGTCCGAAGACGCTTCTGCGGACGCAGAACGCTGTTACCTTCCCACGGAAGTGGTACCTATTCATCTACTTGCATTTGCATGCTTTTGAATTGCTAGGTTGGCAAGAGCTGGGGTGATTACGGGAGCTCACTCCGTCACGCGGGGCTAGGGATTCAAACCTCCAAACTTGCGATCTTCCAATTGACAAGCCTGGCGTCTTACCCACTGAGCCACCACGCCCCTCTCTCTTTCACTCTTACCAGGGACCAAAGAAGTTCTAGCCCAAACCATATTGTTTTGGTGGGGATGGAGAATCCTTTTGCAATCACAGACCTTAGAGTTCAGAAAGGACTACTGAACTCTCTTGAGATTTGGCCAGATTTTGGCACTCTCTGCAAGGGCATCCACACTGTTCATTGTATTATCCAATCTGTCTTGCGTTCCCTGCAAATAATGCAGGTATTCAGCCCACAACACCGCATCATCTGCATACGAAAGTGTACACACATTCATGTCCTAAAACAGCACACCCCTCATATCACCGCAGGTATTTCTTGTCCATATACACTTGTCCATAAATATGTTCAGCATCTTATATCCGTGTCTTACTCCCTAGTCAGTGTTGAACCTTTGATGAGGCAATCCATTTATTCTCATGCAGGCTTTATTTATACCACTGTCTGATGTAGTCTTCACACACACACACACACACACACAGATACACACACACACACTAAACAAGTTGTACAGGTGTTCCATAAGCAAATCACATTTCTCCAGTCATATCATCTATAAAGGTAAAGGCTCCCCCTGCACATTTGTGCAGGATGACGCACGCGGAACGCTGTTACCTACCCACGGAAGTGGTACCTATTCATCTATTGGCATTTGCATGCTTTCGAACTGCTAGGTTGGCAAGAGGTGGGGTGAGTGCACGAGCTCACTCCATCACGCAGGGCTAGGGATTCGAACCTCCGAACTTGCGATCTTCCAATTGACAAGCCTGGCGTCTTACCCGCTGAGCCACCACGCCCCTCTCTCTTTCACTCTTACCAGGGACCAAAGAAAGAGTTCAGAAAGGACTATTGAACTCTCTTGAGATTTGGCCAGATTTTGGCACTCTCTGCAAGGGCATCCAGGGGTGTGTGTAAAAACGCCTACATGGAAAAGATCAGGACTTTGATCACAGTTACTATCTTGTGATTTTTTAGTCTCCCCTGCAGAGACCCCTTCCATCTAGATATCACTATAGATACAGTATGTTCGATGTATATCACAGAATGATTAAGTATGACCCAAACTGTTGATGCCTTTAAACCATCTTTCAGGTGGCTCACTTCATCTAGAATTTACTCTCGATGTCATTTAGGAGTGTTGCATTTTTTCTGACATAACTGATTTTGTTCCCCTGGTATGCCTTGAATTGGCTTCTAGTGGAATGGCTTGAAATCCTAAAGTTGTCTGCTATTTTAGGATTGGAATGATTACAGTATATTCTCCAAAGGACCTGGAAGAGTAGATTGCAAACTGAATGTGAGTCAACAGAGTGATGCACCTGCAAAAAAGGTAAATATAACTTTAGGCTGCCAGCTATATATGCTTTTCAGATGATAAGAAGAAATGCTTTGGAACTCATTGTTCATTTCATGACCAAGTGCTGCACTTCCCTGGTATTCATGAATGCATCTATGACCTTTTTCTGGCTTCTGAATGAGCCTGATTAAAAGCATGGCTGCTTTAAGAGGCACGTTAAAGATGCAGCTGTTTTAATGAAATGGTGTTAAAGCAACTACCAATTTTTTTCAGGTTCCTGTGGAAGAAAAGAGGCAAGGGTGCTTTATTCAATAGTAGAGTAGTACTGCGTTCATTAGAGTTCCAAAGCACTTCTATTTTTGAAGCATGCACAGCCCAATAACCCAGTGCAGTGATGGTCTTCCCTTTACTGGATGTGTTCAAGTAAAGGCAAGGGAGCTGTCTCGCTGGGATCCTTTAATTTGGATTCCTGCACTAAACTAGGCTGGACTCAGTGGTCTAGATCCCAACTCTGTGATTCTATTCTATTATTGCCCTGCAATGATTGTAATGGTGGAAGCTGCCTCACATGACTATGCTTCTTATATTTGTATAGATCTTCTCCAGGCATAAACTGACACGTGTAAACTGCTTGTAAAATTCACCATGTTCCATCAGTGGGGTGTATAAGAAACAGTACAAATGCACAGCATGATACTGAAGTGTGACAAGATGATTCTCCAAAAGGTAGACTGAATTCAAGCACCACAGACAAACAAGGTGTATTCTATTGAAGGACCTTTCACCCCCAAAACACAACCATCCCACTAGATTTGATTCACTTCCAGCTGTAATAAATCTGCCGGAAAGATATGAGAATGGAAAGCCAAGCATCACTTTTAAACGGAACAAGGGGCTTTAGTGGCCCCAGGCTCCAGATGTTTCCTCTCAGCCATTGCTGCCTCTTGACAACTTTTGCCATGGCTAAATCTGGCACCATTTTCCACAGCGTTGTGTAAATATTTGCAGAGAGAAGAAAAGAAAATGCCCTCTGCAAATAAGAGATTTCTGGATGCCAGTAGGCACAATTAATCCATTAGAAATGCCCAATATTTGCTGCAAGGACACTGGGCCAAATAAAGAATAAAGAAATGTGAGCATTACAATTCATTTTTTGAATCTAATTTTAATGCTCACACTCATATACAGTATAGGGAGGGAAGTGAAAAGGGTTGAAATACCAAAGTCCAAATCTACAGTGTTTTGAGAATTTATTCTGAGAAATAAATTAATGTAATATCCAGAGATCATTGTTCTGGGAATTCTAGACATTAGTGTAGAAAAAATTCAAAAGTCTGTAAGTGTCAAATATAATGCACTATTTGGTTGAGCATTTTTATTAAAGTGATTGTTATGGGCTGGCAGGTGTGGTTATTTATAGCTCATTGGCCAAACTCTCATTCAAAGGGTTCTTTGGAAAAAGATTTCTGAGGCTGAACCACTGAGGATGATAATCTGGGGCTCCTGCTTGGATGTTACTACTTCTTGAGCTCTAGTATCATGGTTTTATAAAATGTAGAGTTCATTCTGCAACACTGATCTAACTCCACGGCAAACAGAAAGCTTTTGAGGCTTCTCAATGTCTAATAGTTTTTTAATAAACTAATATTTCTTTGGTGCCCATATAGTAGCATATTAGGAAGAATGTATTGCAAACAGCCAGACAATTGTACACAAATATGTGTGGATAAATGCATGGACTGTTTCTAAGATGAGAGAGGAGAATATGGACATAATTTTCCTTCTCTCTCTCTTTTAAAATAATAAGATTGCAAGATTTATGCCAGCCCTTTGAGATAGTCCAGACAAGAAGTACAAACCATGGGTACTAACAGTGCCTTTATTGTAAGGTTACAGTACCGAATCTTGCAAGTCTGAAAGCACTTCTCTCTACTTTTGCTTTCCAGAAAACTAGGGAGGGTCCCTTCTGAGATGCTTCCCATACCCCCTTTTTTTTCTGTGGGCTGAGATACCTTTTGCATGATGGTTGTCTAGGCTGCAGCTCTTCCTCCTGTCTCCCAAGGTCATTCCCACATAGCATTACAGATAGTCACTCATGCTTTGGTTGTCTGTCGATTGAATTACTGGACTGTGCTCTTCCTGGGGCTGCTCTTGAAGACCACTTGGAAGCTACAGCTGGTCTAGAATGCAGAGGCATAGGCAGTGCTTTGTGAGCTGCGCTGGTTGCCAGTTGGCTTCTGGGTACAATTCAAGGTGCTGGTTATCACCTATAGAGCTCTTCAAGGGCCTGGTTACTTGACAGACCACCTGTTTCCTCATGTTTCTGCCCACCTGCCCAGGTCAGCTAGTGTATGGGAAATTATTAGCAAACAGAAAAGCTGGCTATGTGGCACATGCTTGTTCCTCTGTGTATAAACGCACAAAAAACACAGAATGAACGTGGTGTTAGGCACAGAATGTCACTCCATGAAAATTTCCCTTTTCTCTAAAAACAGCTTCCCCCCCCCCAATAGCTCTACAGGCTAGAACAAATTTCATACTGCTTTCCCTTACATATCCTGCAACCTGTAGAGGCTGGCTGAATAAAGTGTTCATGGATTTCCAAAATCCCTGCCCATTATGAAATGCAGAAGAATGCAGTATGCAAAACAGGCAAGAACATTCACATTTCATACATGCATGAAGGTCAGGGAATTCAGCTTTTTGTGAACAACTTGGGCTTATTTTATCACAGAATTTTTACGTGTTTCCTGGGAATTACAGATGATATTATAAGCAAATCTAATAGCTAATGGTAGTGCTGCCCAAGATCAAAAACACTCTGTACATTTGTTGAGAGTAAGCCACATTGAACAATGTGGGAATAACTTCCAAGTAAACATACCTAGCGTTGGGCTATGAATTCTGCTGAAAGCCCTAGGCACTTCAGCCATTACCCATCGGTTGCCTTGATTTCAATGGGGCAGTCACAATAGCTTTCCTGGATTGTAGCCAAGACTTCACATAACAAATGTTTTGAAATTACACACTGCCATGGAAATTCAAGAGATTGCAATTATATGTAATCACCCCTTAATCCACCTCTCACGGTATGTAACTTGTTGTGTGGCACAATTAGTCTCCCTGGGTGGAAAAGCCCATTGCCATCTGCATGAAAGACTCAGTCCAGTCAATGCCATGGACAACGGCAAAGTCACGCTGGCTGCAGGCACGGGAGTCTGTTTTGGCAGGGAGACCTCCCTTGAAGCTGCAGAAATGTGGGGGGTGGACTTTAAAGCAACCCCTCTTTCCCAGCTTCAAAATAAATGGGCTCAGGAAACTTATCTACTATAAGGTTTATTAAATAGTGCTTTTAAAAGGCTTTTATACAAATCATAGAAACACAGTCTGAGTTTCCTTTAAACACTGAAGAATCACAGTAAAAGCTTTAAAGTCCACATGATCTGGCACAGCCAGTAAATGGTCAAACTACCTGGAGCTGGTAAGGTCTGCGAAATCCTGTTTCCTGCATTTTCCCCCCTTACTCCCCATGCTTTCTTGCTGACATCTCCCTAGAAAGCAAAGACCAACTCCGCCACGGTGTTCCTGTTGGCCATGGCGAAGCTGACCATGGGAGGCGGGGGGGGGGGGCAACCAGTATTTCAGCAAAGGCGTTGGTAACACTAGGCTGCATTTCTTTGTCCGTTTGGAAAAGAGGGAGGTTACTAAAGAACATGGATCATCAACTACAACATACATTTGCAGATGACAACATACTGACATGGAAATATGCACCATTTCTTTTTCTCTTTCGCCCTATGAAATATACAATCAAACACTGTTTTCTGCATTAGAACAGCAAAGCACCCAGCACAGAGGTAGGTGAGGTATCAGCTATGCAGCATTATGGCCTGATTCTGCACACTGAGTGCACATACAACAAAGCCCCTGTACCTGCCAACACGGGATACAAAGTATGTGGGACTCTTCCATTGCATGCCGTTTGCTCTGCCCTCCCAGCTGAACTCACGCCAAGGGCAGTAGCATCCTCCTGCCTCCATTAAAGATACAAGTAACCCCACATAGCCACTCACATATATAATACATACAGAGAACTCACAAGCACGCGCAAACACATACGTATACATTGCAATATATGTATACACGAGCTCTTGCTCTCTGTATGTCTACTACAGACAGCAACACTACCTTTTAATATATTTATATCATCTGTGAGGTCTTCCTTCATCCACCATACAAGTATAAGAGACATACGGTTGGGGCCCAACCCAGCCATGCTTTATTCTTCCACTGAAAACCGTGGAGTGCTCAAGTGGTAAGCTTTGGCTGGCCTGTGGCCCTTTCTTCAACAGTAGTAGCAGTAATCTGGTCTGCAGAAGGGGACCCTGTAAATTGGATGATCGCTGTCTGTGTTTAAGATCAGGGTGGGGTAAAGTGTATTTGTACATGGCATACCTGGATAGATACAGTCATTATTCTGTTCGAGCAAGGCTGCTTTTAAGGCAGTGTTTTTCGAATGTCGTGCTCTCAGGGTACTTCCTCTGTGCTGACTTCTGTTGAGGAAGCCCAGGAGCACGTACAGCTAAACCCTCATATAGAACTTGGGGGCATATTCCAACGCATTCTCTTGGACGTGAGCCATTGGCTAGCCAGCTGTTTGCTCTGTGTGAACTGTGGATATTCCAAAACTCCTGATGCTGCTATTCATTTTAGGAATGATGGATGGCATATGGCCCATGCTGTTTTTCAAGGACACGTATTTAGTACTATTTATCTCACTGAGGTGCTCCTGATGGTCTTCTGAGGAACTGAGAATAGAGTGCAAAAATCAGTGCTTTAACATTCTAGTCTATCACAGAATTAAATGCACCAAAATCAGCGGCACTAAGCACACCTAGATCTGTACAGAATTGTGGCTTCAGTGTGTTAAAGTGAAAGTAAGTGCCTTGTTCACATCCTTGCACACAGGTGGTTATCACCACATACACCAAAAGTTCTAGACATTCAGCTTGGTAAGCATGCATATAAAACTGCTAAGAGGAGCATTTCGTAGTCTGCATGGCAGCAGGTGTAAGTACGATAGCTGCTGCAAATCCTCATATATATGTACATGTGTACATATATAACACATGTGTATCCAAATATGCACATGTTACATTCACAAGTAGCAGTTTAGAAATGCATTTGTGCAAAGTGTAACATGTGAAGTGGCTTCAACAATTACTGTACTATTAGTTACATACCTAGAAGAGAGCTTTGCCAGCACAACATCACAAAGATGAAGTTGTGTTAGCATCACATTATTATGTTGACATCAAACTAACATACTAGGCTACTAGGTGTCACTCCTCAAATTATCACATTTTTTAAAAAAAGCTGCTTATCCAATCTGCTAATTTTAAAAAAACTTTCCACACCTCAGTCACTGTGATTTTTCCAAACCATGTGGCTTGAAGATTGCTGTCAAGAGCTGAACAAAAGGCATTGGAAATTGAAAGGTGGTACTGTAAACCCTTACTGGTCTGCAACACACTTCAAGCATGGCACAGCACACATTAGATCTATTTGACTATCCGAAAGGACAAAACTCTACCCAGTAGAGATCTGATGATAATGAAGAAGTGAAGGAGAAAGAGGAGGAAGAGAAAGGTCGAATGCCTCAGCTGTATTTTGATACATCACACATCTCTAAGTAAAGGGAAAAATATTTTTTCTAAGGCACTTTAATAAAAAAAAAATCACATACATATTCACACAAAGCCCTTCAAAAATAAACAAGTTGCTTTGAAAACCACAACAAGCAAGTTGCATTTTTCTGAAGGAAGAAGAAGGTGATAGAAGATTGCTCCAGATCCATTTATTCAACATCCATACTAGAATATCAGCTTAACCTTGATACCCTGCAATGTTGCCATAACCTAAGGACTATAATGGCTGGGTCCCCTCAAAGGACCTAAACTCTGTGAAGGACTTATGCCTTTGCCAGACAGCACCAGAATTATGCATCTGTTCAAAGGGTACATTAGTCTAGAATTCTTTGCAGAATTAAGTCCTTCTTGTTGACTAATGATGACATTAAATCATATCTGTCAGATAGAGGTATCATTACCACTCTGTGATGGGCTGGATAAGTGTATTTATTCCATGAGCCTTTTAACGCTCCTTTTTCCCCCATCAGAGCGGCCACAGCATTAACAAAAATATATATCTATCTATCTACCTAGCAGCCTGACTTCCTCTTGAAGTATATAAAAAGCCATCTCCTGAGTTCTTGGGCACCTTATAATTGTGTCTTTTGTTTGCTGCAATTTTCTTACACTAAAAGAACAAGATTAAAAAAAGAGGGACAGAAAGAAAAGGAGAAGAAAGAGCCCTTGTGATGAAGGCCTCCGCTGTTTCAATCCAAGATCTGGATTTAATAAATGGCTCTTATTCACAAATCACTTTAAGGCTCTTCAGCTTCTCTGGAGGAGGCGCTTCTGTCAACTTTCACACCTCAGGCTGCCTGTTTCTTTTGCTTTGTAATCTGGAAAGAAAGCGTTGCTACTCCCACTGACCCGTGAGCCAAATTCCACCCCCTCCCCAATCCCTGCCCCTCCTTTCCTGATCAGCAGAAGGGAGCCGCACAGTTTCATTGGAGGGGTGGGGGTGGGGTGGGGGGCTTAGAAGCGGCTGCAGCTTCCTGGGCTGTTTCACCAGCTACAGCACCAAGCCAGTCCCTTCCAATCAAGCACCATTTCTGACGGGGGATCTGCTGGCTGGGGCACCTCTGTGTGCGAGCAAGCGAGAGATTGTAATTTCTAAGAATAGAAAGGGAAAGGGGAGGGGGCTGCTTAGCAATCTCATCCGAAGAAGGAAGTGGCAAATAATTATCAACATTTTGTCCCTCGCTTCCTCAAAGCAAAGCGAACCTTCTGCCTTCTACAGATGGGATTGGCTCATAGCAGAAATAAAACGGAGAGCGTGGCGTCTCCTTTGTTTGAGCCTACCCAGTTCTTCTTGCAAGAGCAATTAGCCACATTTCTTACAGCTGGTAATCCTCTTCCAACTCTCTTCCTGCTGCTGCTTTCTACTGCTCCTTCTTCTAAACAACAGGACCCCTCCCCACTTCAGTGTTCTAGCATGGGCTCGTGTGAGATTATGGCATTCAGTTCCCATAGAAAAAGTAATCTTCCCCAGCCACTACCGCTGGAATGAAGTGTCAGATGTGATTCCAGTGCAATCAGTCATGCCTCAGAGCAACACTTTTGGTGGTTCATTTTGACCTTGTGTTTGATGCCATCATAAAGCTCAAAGTTATAATTCTCCAGAGTGGTGGAGCTCCGGGAGGAGAGGCCAGTGTAGTAACAGGTGCAGTACAGCAGCAGCCCAGCACAGATTGCCCCCAGAAGGACTCCGAGAGAACTCATGGCTATGATGGTAACCAGAATGGGGTCCAGCGTATACAGCCAGCTCTTCTCTGTGTCCACCAGTGGAGTCAACGGGGAGTTTGTAGAAAGCGTGGTGTGGTTTCTTTCCGGGCCCAAGGCATCTGGAATATAATGGAAAGGGAGAGGTTATCAGAACAGTGGGACTAGTGCAGGAAGAGCCCTTGAGGGAAAGGGGCACACATGCCCAACCGGGGGACCTTCTAGAACATCTGTCTCCATCTGAGTTTGGCTGGAAAGTTAAAATGCCTGAAGCTAAAGAGTCTAATAAGGAAGGCTGAGCGCTGAAGAATTGATGCTTTCGAGCTGTGGTGCTGGAGAAGACTCTTGAGAGTCCCTTGGACTGCAAGGAGGTCAAATCAGTCAATCCTAAAGGAAATCAACCCTGACTGCTCATTGGAAGGACAGATGCTGCAGCTGAAGCTCAAATACTTTGGCCACCTAGTGCGAAGAGAGGACTCACTGGAAAAGACCCTGATGCTGGGAAAGACGGAAGGCAAAAGGAGAAGGGGACGGCAGAGGATGAGATGGTTAGATAGCATCACCGATGTAACGAACATGAATTTGAGTAAACTCCGGGAGACAGTGGAGGACAGGAAGGCCTGGCGTGCTATGGTCCATGAGGTCACGAAGTGTCGGACATGACTAAACGACTGAACAACAACAACAAAAGAGTCTAATAGCACTTTTAATTATTAAACACCGTTGCTTTGATAGGTACTGTGTACTTTTTAAGCTTGCCCTCGCAACTATCTTTACCAGTGGGCTTCTTGCTGGCACTTCTACCTTCTCAAGAGACATGCAATGGGGGAACTTCTGTCAGTATACACAGTCTCAGCCTGACCTCCAATTTGCATCACTTTATATTATGTTCCTATCCCATATTTTCTGCCTGCTGTTTCATCAAAGAAGTTCTCTGTGGTTTTAGTTTAGTGAGAAAGTCTTAAAGAGCAAGATTTCCCATCCCTAATTAAACAAATTGTACCTTTTAGTTGCCAAATGTTCCTGCTTCCTAATCGGTCCCCAGTTCATGCTCCAGCTAAGGCTTTACATGTCTCTTCCTCTAGATCAGTGTTTCTCAACCTTGGGAACTTTAAGATGCATGGACTTCAACTCCCAGAATTCTCTAGCCAGCATAGCTGGCTGGAGAATTCTGGAAATTGAAGTCCACACATCTTAAAGTTCCCAAGGTTGAGAAACACTGCTCTAGACCCATCACATCTGAAGGATGCTAATTTTGCTATGGTGAGAGAAACACCAGAAGGCTGGCAGGGAAGGGTGAACATATATAATGTATTGTCGAAGGCTTTCACGGCCGGAGTTCGATGGCTGTTGTGGGTCTTCCGGGCTGTGTGGCCGTGTTCTGGAAGTTGTGGTTCCTAACGTTTCGCCAGCATCTGTGGCCAGCATCTTCAGAGGGCAGGAGCACAGAGATTTTGCTTCTATCTGTGCTCCTGCCCTCTGAAGATGCTGGCCACAGATGCTGGCGAAACGTTAGGAACCACAACTTCCAGAACACGGCCACACAGCCCGGAAGACCCACAACAGCCAGTGAACATATATGTTTAGTAACAATTATAGAGGAACTTCGGGCCTTGAGGAAGGAGTATTCTATGTATTAGTTTGCTGTGTTCCAACCTGCTCTAGTTAAACATATCTGAGAAAAGATATACAGTTATTTGCTAAAGTGCGGGGGGGATTCTTCCTCAATTTGCTCTTCTCCCTGATTGTCGGAGTTCTCTGACCATGCCCTTGACATATGCAACTGCACCAGCATCCACCCACCAATTAACAGACGGGGCTCCTCAATTAACAGCCCTTATTTTGTACAGTGCAGACGCTAATTAGTACTGTGCAACGTGCAGGCAAAACTTACCTTGGCTATGGGACCAATTGCTATTGAAATACTGTAGTATGTTCCTATGTCCTAAAAACGATTTGTGTAGCCAGAGGTAAGGACTCACATGCACATCGCTACCAATTCTAAAGCAAACTGATCTAATCCACATACATCAGATTCCTGAATGGCTTACTTGTGGCTGAGCAATAATTTGCTTTTCAGAGAATCATTAGAAAGTAGAATTCAGACTTGAATACTGAAGCAGGAAATATCTCCTACTCACCGTCTTCGGAGTCTTCTCCAAAGTCTTCCCCATGAATTGAAATCTCATCCTCTAATGCCGGGAAATCCACTGGAATGAAAAAGATGTTGTAAAAAGTCTAATTCAAAAAGCAGGAACAAGATACACTTCCCCTAAAATAAACATACACTTTCCAAAAAGCTATTTTTTCCAAGGCTGTTCATAGCCAGAGCTAGTTTCCATTCATATTTATTAGCGTACTATGGGAAACACATGCATCATTGTAACTTTTTTCTTACCATAGTAACTTTCATTTTCCTACCAGTTTTCAGGGGAAATGAGAGCTGGAGGACAGGGATAAAACCAGATAAGTCTGATTTCTACTGAAAGAAGCTTCTTTATAATGGCTATGCTTCATTAGTACCATGATCACATTTCCATAGCGCCCATCATTAGTCACCATTAATGAGGCATCCATTTAGCATACTCTATAGGTCATCATCTGACATGCATCTCAGTAGAAATAAAGACCAAATAATCCACTTTCAATTTGGGTATCAAATGCATTCAAACTGGTTTATGAAAAGCTGTGTATCATCATTACATATATGAATGTAAAAGCCAGAATAAGCTAGTAAGACAAGAATTCCACAAATGCTTTCAGATATTCATGCAAATCATCCATATAAGCCCAACCCTTTCTTATAGAAAAGCTTTCTTTAGATTTCTAGAAACAGGCTGAAAAGTAAGTCCAGAGATGTTATAGAGTGTGCTAAGACTCCATCACAGTATGTATTTTGTTATATATCTCCTTGGGAAGTAGTTTGTGAAAGGCATTGAATAAATGTTTCAAAGAAGTACATAGCTGCAGTATATTTTCCAGATACATTTCTGGGTGCGGGGTAGTGCCCAAGAAATGCTCTGCAGACCTCCCAAATTCTGTTTCTCCTCACTGCTACTGCCACCTCCCTCTTCCTTTTCAACATGTCCTCTGCCCTTTCTCACCAGCAGCCATCACCTTCATTGTCCTACACACCCAACTTCTTATCCCTTCTCATTACGGCACAGGATGAGATGGTTAGATAGCATCACCAATGTAATGAACATGAATTTGAATAAACTCCAGGAGACAGTGGAGGACAAGAAGGCCTGGTGTACTATGGTCCATGAGGTCACGAAGAGTCAGACACGACTAAATGACTGAACAACAACAAACAACAACAAAATGTTTGAGAGAGAAGTAAATGTATGTTTGTACATCCAGCTTCTTTTTTGGAAGGCAGAGTGTGCAAGATAAAATTTTCATATCTTTCATATCTTGACAGTCAGATATGTATGTTGGTGAATAGGAGAAACTTTAACTTAACAGATGGGGTACTATTAATTTTACAGATGGGATGAACTGTCTCAGGGGGTTTTATGGAAATTATATGGTTTTTCAAACTAATTTGACATACTTAAGTCTACTTCTTAAGTAATTATAGTGCCTTGGAAATTTATATAGTAAAAAGAGATCCGCCCCCTTTTTAAAAATAATCTTACATGTGAAATGTGGGAGGGGCATTATACATACTACTGTATTTTAAAACTTTGACTTTCACACCTGGACTGTTTGTGGGTAGGCATTAAATACAATGAGTTGGCATGGAGGGGAAATTGAATTATACTTCATTATAAATTGTCTACTCTTCTATCACTACAGGGATTCCATAAACATGATTTAAACATGTATACATCATCATTTGATTTTTTTTTTAAAAAAATCAATGGCCCATCCACTTTTTGGACCTGGCACCATCTGTTTTGGGAGTGGCCCCCAAGCATTCTTAACATAAAATGTTTGGGGCCTTTGGTCCAATGGAAGATGTAGGGATTAACAATAATTGAAGAGAATATTTGTAGCTCAGGGTTGAACTGTGGAGTCCATGGTGCTCTCTCAGCCTTGTTGTTTTCTTGCAGACGTTTCATTGCCAGGCTAAGCAACATCTTCAGTGCGACAACAATATGACAATTAACAATAATTCTGTAGTAGACATTTTGCTTTTTTACTCTAGGACAATATCTCACATTTTTAAGGATAACAAAGCCTAGGCATTAATACACATGTATAATCATTGGTTCACTCAATAGTTGGTGGCTCACAGCTGATGACAGCAATTTTATCTGTTTAATTACAGAAAGGCCACAATCACGAAGAAAGAAGGCAGGATGGTCCAATTTTGAAAAGCAGAAAGGGGTTCAAGAGCAAGGATGGCTGAATTCTTCCCTCCTTTGGGACTGGCCTAGATTGCAACAAATACTGATTATTTATTAGATACTGAATATTATTAAATACTGATTATTTAACTGAGAGCCAGTTTGGTCTAGTGGTTAAGGCAACGGGCTAGAAACCAGGAGACTGAGAGTTCTAGTCCCACCTTAGGCAGGAAAGCCGGCTGGGTGACCTTGGGCCAGTCACTCTTTCTCTCAGCCCTAGGAAGGAGCCAATAGCAAACCAGGAGACTGAGAGTTCTAGATGGAGGGTTCTTCATCCCTTGTAAGAGTTCCTTCTTTGCTAAAAAAAAACAGACACCCCCCTCTCCTTCCTATCAGGTTGGTATAACCAAAACACATGTCAATGCTACTGTCATGGCCAGTTGGGACTTACATGTGAGGACTGCTGCCACCACAGTGACAGTGTTGGAAATGAGGAAGTGAATGTTGTGGCATCTGATTTGTGGGCACTTTCCCCTAGATTAATCTTTGATTGATGTTCAATCATCAGACGCTGAAGTTGCATGTGTGAACACAGCTGAAGCTCAACCCCCTTCATGAATAAATCCAATCAACAGATGTGCTACATTTTTATTCTTTGGATTAAGTGTCAGAAATGAAATCACCCAACACTGTCCCTATCATTCTCGGGGAAAAAGGATTCTGCTGTTCAGCATCTTTCACACAAGTTGAAACACAAACAAAAAACAATCAGCTGACAATTTGTAAGGCCAATGAAGTGAAACATGAATATCTGCTTGACAAGCATGGCACAAACAAATGCCTCCCACGGAAGGTGGTGATACAACATTCAGGAATTACAAGCAATTATTAAAACTACAAATGTACTTGCCATGAGAAAAACTAAACTTGAATTGCTATGCAGAAATGTGTGAGGGGCTCTGTTACTGGAACGGGCCTTGCTAAGTAGGTCTGCAAAACAAAACGATCTCAGCAGGAGCAAAAAGCCAGTTCAGCAGCTAGGAGGATTGGGCTTTCAGATCACCCTCAAGGCCAGAGGGAGACATTTTGCCGCCTCAAGCAGAGCCCAGAGGGCACCCTGCTCCACTACAGCCAGCTCCGCTACAGCCAATGTTCAACCGTGCTGCATCATTTAGAGTGGAGCTAGGTTGAGAATTTATCTTGCTTTTTTCTTTCTTTCATTCAACAGGGTAAAAGAAAATTTGCGTTAGGAATTCTTTCGGAACAAATTCTCATGAACAGGATGAAATTCTCTTGCATTTATTTAGTGATGAGGTGGGCAAGAGGTGTGCATGGCTGCCCAGTCTTTCAGTGGACCATCATTTCTGCGAGGATCCACAGCCTCCTTGGTTTCAAATGCTTCCAGTAAGGGAGAAGCCACGAGGGAACTCCCTCCCCTTCCCTGGGGCTTTTTCTGAAGACTTCACAGAGTGTTCCTTTACTCTGAGAAATATCAGAGGACAACACAAGTAGCACCCCCCACACCACTAGCAATAAAGCTCAAAACAACCACCAAGTGCCATTTGAAAGAATGTCTCAAAGCCTAAAAATAAGACAGAATAAAAAGGATGCCTCTGCCCCAAGGGGAGAAAACTTCTAAGACATCACAATTTTGGTACAGCATTCATGTAGAACCCAATTCTTGTATTACATCTCTGGAGCTGTTTGCAGCAGAATCACTTTCTCCCACTGAACAATCAGCACAGTCTCCATTACAACTTGCTCTGTCAAAAGCTTGGCCCCAAGACTTTTGAAACCGCAATGCCGGTGCAATCCCTCAGTTGCTGAGCCTAGCTCTTGCAAGGAGGGGCCTGGTGAGAGTAGCTACACTTGGGGCGTTTATTGTTCAGGCCCAATAAAAGAGCCTTAGCACTGATTGGAAGATCTGTAGCTGAGTACATAGGAGCGAGATCCTAACAAAGGTATTATCCAGCTATGGCTGTTTTGTGTTCAGGTTGTGTGTTTTATTCCTCTTTCTGAATATTTATCATTGTTTTCTGTTACAGGAGTTAGCACTCCTTTTAATATTGTACGCTACTCATTGTTGTTCAGGAGTCAAGCGGCCTTCAGAATTGGATAACAAACAAGCAAACAATCAGTATTAGCAGCCATTGATCACCTGATCCTCCATGAACTTGTCCAATCCCATTTTTAAACCATCCAAATTGGCTCCCATTATCAAAATTGCTGGCAGCAAATTCTACCATTTACTTATGCACTGTTTGAAAAAGAATTTCCTTCTTGTATCTCATGAATCTTCCAGTATTTACTTTCAGTGGATGACCTCAGGTTCGAACATTGTGAAAGCAAAACTTCTCTTTCTTCACATTCTCTATGCCATGCATGATTTTAACTATCCCTATCCTCCCTTAGGTCTCTCCTTCATTCAAAGTGAACAGCCCCAATATTTAAATTTAATTTAATTTAAATTTTAAAAATGTAAGTTTGTTATCATTGGATGCACATATTCAGTATCATAATTTTGGTTTCATTCCACTTAATTTCAACCTCTACATATCTACCATAATCATCATTCATTATTAATTTTGGTTGTAATTCTGGGTTTATATACAAAACAACTCCATTTTTCTTGGCTGTCTTTGCCGATATAAATTCTTGTCCCAAATTTTGTAAATCAGATATTTTTTATCTTTTTTTACTTATATGTGTTTCCTGTAGGCTAATTACATCTTATTTTCATTTTTTCAAATGCCTTTTTTCTCTTTTAAGGGGCATTAGTGTTCCACCTTAGGCATTTAAGATCTTTATCTATGTTGTAAGCTTAGAAAAGTCTATGCCTGTGGCGCCTAACATTGTGGTCTCTTCCTCCTCTTCTTGTCATATTTGTTGCATAATTCCATCCGTTTGTTCCAGCTGTACTTTCTCCAACTCCTCTTTGACTCTTTCGTAGAACTGTCTTGCTTTTTGAATTGAATTCCATCGGTATCTCTGTTGGCTGAAAGTTACAATTATTCCTTCCAATTTATCCCAACAAAATGGTATCCTCTTCTGCTTGAGTTTATCTGTCAAAAATGTATATTCTTTTCTCTTCCGGAGTATTTTGATAGATATTTTTTTCAATAAAATTACTTCTGAGTTATTTATCCTTAATTTAGTATTAAAATGTTCTTGTAGTCTCTTGTCTTCTTTCTGACAAAGTGCACAGGTATATCTCTTGGTACTTTTCTTATTTTTGCATATCTTGTATTAATTCTATACACTTTGTCCACTTCTGAATCCTCTTCAACCCATTCCAAAAATTTTGTTAAGGAGAAAATTCCACAATTTTCTCTCTAATGTCTTTGCCAGGTTCCTCTGGAACTGCCCTCAGTTTTAAGCAATTTTTTTTCTCCCTTAATTTCAGTAGTGTCATGTTGTCCAGGTCCCTTCCCATCTCTCTATTTATTATTTCTGTCTTATTTTCCAGAATTTCTATTTTTTCTTTAATTTGTTTAACTTCTCCACTCATTTGTATTATAGATTCTTCCAATTTTTATTAATCTTTTCTTCCATAAATCCTTCTGGGGGGAGATGGGTGGTGGCAAAATTTGAAAAATAAATAAATAATTGTAAATCTTCCATCCATTCTCTCTTTCAGACTAGTCAGATCTCTGTTGACTGATGCAGTTACTGATGTAGTTACATTCTTCCGTAATTCCTCAAACATTCATTGTAGAGACTCTGGAGTAACCCCTTTTTATCTGTAGACCTTCTGTAAATTATCATCTCCTCCCTGTTTCTGAAGTGTTTGCTGCCTTTCTTGTAGTAGCCATTTTTTTTCTTTTTAATTTGCAATCCAAAAAAAGGAAAGATGAGAAAGAGAGACATTTTTTCTCTGTTCCACTAAGTAGCTCTTTAGTCTCTATCATCACTTCATATATTCATATAATCACATGGTCTTTTGCAGCTTCCTATTTCCTTTCTTTCTCAGCTTATCTCTCTGTTTAATGAAGTCAACCAATCATCCTCTTGTGCAAGTTTAAACAATTCTCTTTCCCACAGAGGTATGTTTTATTTAATTAATTAATTAATTCAAAAGTACTTTGTTAATTAAACAATACTCCAAATTTAACTGTCCCCTTACTACATTTTCAACTTTCATAATCCAAACTCCCAGCAAGCTTTTTGCTTTTAAATTCTTTTAGATCCTTACAATTATTTTCTTACTCTGTATTGTAATCCTTCCCACGGGTCGAAGGTACACTCGTCCGAGTGGCGTTGGGTGCTCTGCTGCATTGAAGGTCTCTTTTCACTTTAAATCCTTTTCATTTCATAAAAGTGCATTAGAAAGTGGATTGGGCGAACCCAATGTCCTTTAAGTAGGCTTTGCCTGAGGCTGTGAGCATGCTGTATCCTCCCACGGCTCCAGGCACTCCACTCGTGAATCACGGACAGGTTCCCTCCAGATCCTGCAGGCTTCCTCGCAAGGAGCTTGAGTGGATGATCTTGTGGCTTTCTCCTTGTCTGGAGAGGCTCTGTTAGCTCGGGCAAGGCACCCAGGCATCGGTCTTTGCCTCGGCGTCATCCCTGCGTTGCGGCAACATGCTAATCTGCCATGTTTCCACCTGGAAGTCGAAACCGGTGGCACAATAAACCACTTTAGGAAATGGGCCTTCTCAGCAGTGGCCCCTAACTTCTGAACCTCCCTCCTTGAAGATTTACAAATGGCCCCCTCAGTTACAATACTGACAACAGCTCTGAAAATCCAACTGTTTTAAAGAGCTTCATGTGTTTTATTGGTCATCTGTTATTTTATTGATTTTTTTAACTGAACTTGGTAAATTCCTTATACTGGCTGAAGTTCATTATATTGGATATTTTTTAATGTTTTATTTCAATACTATGCTCCTGCATGTTTATTGTTATGCTTCATTTTGTTTGCTGTTGTGGGAGAACAGATAATGTAATATTATGGCAGATCTTCCATTGTTTCACTGAAAGCACTAGATGGCACCAGCTCTTATTTCCTTCCAAACAAAAATAATACAATTTCAGAAAGTAGTCCCTAAACTACCAGAAATTTAATCATTAAACAGCATGAGAACTTCTTCCCTCCCAATGAATCAGTATCAGAAATCAAACATGACTGCCCCCATCATAAGAGGAACAATCAATGAAACTATAGACAGGTGAGCCAAGAATATGCTATCTCAATCATATTGTCATATACCCAGTGACATTTCAGTGACTTTCTTTATGACAAATACTAATTTTTGCAAGGCTTCTCCCAGAAAGAGAAATGCTCTGTTCGAGCTTTAGGGATCCCATTGGAGCTCATTATTAAATCATTGGCGATCACTCGTAGCCGAGTAAGATTGTCTTCCAAAGGTAAAATTTTAACAGTGGATCTGTAAGTGGCTATAAAGGCCAATTCTGGATCCGCACAACCTCCCGCAATGAGGGCATAGGTTTCCGGGTGGGAGACGGTCATGATGAGGGTTTGCCTGACGTGCCTTCCTTTTAGCTCTTTTCTCCCTTTCGCCCTGTACTCGTGCTTCTTCAAAGTCCATAGCACCATTAATAAAGGCTGACCTCCAATTGAAACGCTCATGTGTTAGGGCTTCCCAGTTCTCAATGCTGATATTACATTTTTTTAAATTAGCTTTGAGAGTATCTTTGAATCTCTTTTGCTGTCCACCAATATTCCCTTTTCCATTCTTAAGTTGGGAGTAAAGTAGCTGCTTTGGAAGACGATGGTCAGGCATTCGAACAACATGACCGGTCCAGCGAACTTGATGTTGGATGATCATTGTTTCAATGCTGGTGGTTTTCGCTTCTTCTAATACGCTAACATTAGTCCGCCTATCTTCCCAAGTAACTTGCAGAATTTTTCGGAGGCAGCGTTGATGGAATCTTTCAAGAAGTTGGAGGTGGCGTTTGTAGAGGGTCCATGTTTCACAGGCGTACAGAAGGGTTGGTAGTACAATGGCTTTGTAAACAAGCATTTTGGTCTCCCTGCGAATGTCCCGATCCTCAAACACTCTACGCTTCATTCGGGAGAAAGCTACACTCGCAGAGCTCAGGAGATGCTGAATTTCAGCGTCGATGTCGGCTTTTGTAGATAGATGGCTGCCGAGATAAGAAAAGTGGTCGACATTTTCTAGTGACACACCTTTAAGCTGGATTGATGGCGCTGCAGAGGGATTGGTTCGAACTTGCTGGTAAAGCACTTTGGTTTTTTTAATGTTAATCGAGAGGCCGAGCTTTTCATATGCTTCTGCAAAGATGTTTAGGATAGTTTGAAGATCTTCCTCTGTGTGCGCACAGACCACGTTATCATCAGCATATTGAAGTTCTATAACAGAAGTTGTAATTACCTTATTTTTTGCTTTCAGCCTACTAAGATTAAAAAGCTTTCCATCTGTTCGATATATAATTTCTACACCAGTAGGAAGTTTCTCTTCAACAAGGTGTATAATCATAGCGATGATGATAGCGAATAAGGTTGGAGCAATAACACATCCCTGTTTAACGCCGGATTCCACTTTAAATGGATCGCTTTGAGAGCCATTGTTATTCAGGATTGTTCCCATCATGTCGTCATGGAGTAACCGCAAGATGTTCACAAATTTATCAGGGCATCCGATTTTCAGAAGGATGGTCCAGAGAGCAGTACGATTTACAGTATCAAAAGCTTTAGTCAGATCAATAAACGCCATGTGCAGAGGGCGGTTTTGCTCCTTGCATTTTTCTTGAAGCTGTCGTGCAATGAAGATCATATCCACTGTTCCCCTGGAAGGGCGGAAGCCATTTTGCATTTCAGGGAGTATGTCTTCTGATACAGATAGGAGACTGTTTGCGATGATCTTTGCCAGGATTTTGCCTGCTGTGGCTAGAAGGGAGATGCCTCAATAGTTTCCACAGTCTGTTCTATCACCCTTTTTAAAGAGAGTGATAATTATGGCATCTCTAAAGTCTGCTGGAATCTCCTCCCTCATCCAGATTTTTTCGATGAGCTTATGAAGTTGTTGTGTAAGTTCAGGGCCGCCTTCTTTAAAGACTTCAGCAGGAATCCCATCAGGTCCACTAGCTTTGTTATTTTTCATTTGTTTAGTGGCTTTACTGACTTCCTCCAAACTAGGGGGTACTGCAAGCTCATCTCTTATTTGTTTTTGCGGGATTTGCAAGAAGACTTCATCAGCCACGGTAGAGTGACGATTAAGGAGATTGTAGTAATGCTCTTTCCAGAGCAGTGCAATAGACTCTTTGTCCTTTAGAAGTTTAGCACCTTCTACTGAGCGTAAGGGATTTGTACCATGGTTTGTTGGTCCATAGATGGCCTTTACGGCATTAAAAAAGCCCCGTGCATCATGAGCATCTGCAAAATGTTGGGTTTCTTGGGCTTTTTTTATCCACCATATGTTCTTAAGTTCTCTAGTTCTTCTTTGGACTTCTGCCTTTGCACTGGCGTAGATTTTTTTCTTAACGGCACAGTTAATATCTTTTTGCCATATCTGGAAGGCTTTCCTTTTCTTGTCAATAATATGTGCAATCTCACTATCGTTCTCATCAAACCAGTCCTGATGTCTCTTAGTCTGGTATCCGATAGTTTGTTCACAGGCTGAAATAATAGAAGTCTTCAATTTAATCCAGTGTTCCTCAACATTTTCAGGAAGTTCCATAGGCAGATGTTCCTTGAGAGTTGATTGAAAGCAAGCTCGTTTAATAGGATCTTGAAGGGCCAGTGTATTCATTTTACGCCTTGGTTTTCTTCCTTGGAGCCTACGATGAGGGACAATCTTTATGGCCATCATGGATCGAATTAATCGATGGTCTGTCCAGCAGTCATCGGCGCTCGTCATGGCTCTGGTGAGAAGTACATCACGGCGATCTCTAGCACGGACAATTACATAATCTAAAAGATGCCAGTGCTTCGACCGTGGGTGCTTCCATGATGTTTTAAATTTATTTTTCTGGCGAAAGAGTGTGTTAGTAATGATCCCATTATGATCCAGCTTTAGGGATCCCATTGGAGCTCATTATTAAATAACATGTAAGGTAAAGACGGAAAGTAGGAACATGCACTTCACAATGGAATCTGGAACAAATGCTTCTTATTACTTTGTAGTAAACTTTGGAAAGTTCTCTCCAAAAGTTATAGAATGCAAAGAGTACCTCATAGAAAGTAATTCTGCCCTCCTTAGTCACAGTTGGAGCCAGAACAGAGTGATTAAGGGAAACTGTTTTTATTTTCAACCAACAAAACAAAACCCAAGCTGTATAACATTTACAGGAAGCAATTATTTGAAAAGTGAGTTCAGATTTCTCAGCCTCCTACAGGACCAGCAGATCAGATTCACACATCTGGTATCAAGAGCTGAAAAGCTGCCAAGATGCCTCATGGAAACAGAATCAACCCATCCAGCTTTATTGATTAGGGAGAGAAATGGGAAAATGAACCCATGAAGTGCCTGATATGCTGGTTATCCATCAGGAAACCATGTCATTCACTCTTGCTAGCCAGAGCTCATGCTCACATCCCTCTTAGTGTGATATGAAGATATCTCACTGTTTTTAAGGGACACATCTTCACAATGCCTTCTTGGTGTCATCCCCAGCCTGTGGTGGAGAGAGTCTTCCACGCTTTTGCTATTAAAGTGGTGTTTTCCTTCTCCCCCCAACACAGATCTTCCCTTACCGTCAATTTACAACACTTCAGTCACCAGCATCTCTCAGTGACCAGCTCTTATTTGCCACTTGCATGTACTGCAGGTATGCCCCCTTCTTGTCTGGTCACTGGTCACTATCTCTATGGCCACTTTGGGTTGACCTTCATGAGAAACTGGACCCCTGGCTTGTACAGCCCTTTATTTTGACATGGGAATCTACCAGAGCTTCCCAAACAGATGCCACATCTGAAAATTGATAAACCAGTGTCAAAACCCAAACAAAACAAAACAAAAATCATCTGACAACCTGGGAAGGTAGCACTAGGAGGAATGGAAGATGCAGTGAGAAGAAGATTTGTTGATCTCCCTGCTAGTTGCATTCCAGTTCATAGGTTGTGTCCCTGAGCTCCTGGAAGATTGAGTTAAAAACAAAAGTCCATGGGTCTGTCAATCAGAAAGACTGACATTTAAAAAAATTGATTTGGTGGGGCACCCAAACTCCATCTCAACTCACAGTTGTTTTTAACATGGCCTGCCAATCTCCTGGAAGATCAACATTTATTTGTTTTACATAGGAATATCGGTCTCACATCCTCTCACTGGGCACCGCCCTCTGTATCCATTTTGGCTTGGCTGAAAAAGAGACTGGATACCTAGCTTGCACAGAATAGTTTTTTTTAAAAAAAACTCAAGGTTATCAATTTCCCAGGAGATCAAGTCAACCCAAAAACCAAAGCTAGAAACATTTTCTATTTGACTGGTTGATGTGGCACAGAGAAAGACAACAACTGGAACCCTCCACCCACCCCCATTACTGAAAGTGAATGGTGTTTCATTTTCCTGCTGGCCACACATTCTCTAGAGTTATTGGTGATTGTTTTTCCTATTGGCAGGGGTGACTATGTAGGAGGGGAAAGGAATTCAGGGAATCCACCAATCGCTGCCCAGAAACTGTCCCACATTAATCTGTAAGGGCAGCGCCACACTCTGGCCTTGTTGCTACAGCACCAAAAAGCTTGGTCATGGGGGCAATGCAAATTAGGTCTATACTCCTTCCTCCTCTATTTTCCCCACAACAACCACCCTGTGAGGTGAGTTGGGCTGAGAGAGAGTGACTGGCCCAAGGTCACCCAGCCAGCTTTCCTGCCTAAGGCAGGACTAGAACTCACAGCCACCTGGTTTCTAGCCCAGCACCTTAACCACTAGACCAAACTGGCTCTCTTTATACCAACTCAAAGACCAGAGGACTGCACATTAACGTGGCCAAGAGGAAGTGCCCTACGTGGAAGAAGTTAGCAGAAAGTATGTAGCTTATCTCTAAAACTAGCACTTTTGAGGTTTAATGGAAGAGGACATTGTGTGCTTAATACTCCTCCCTCACAGATTAATGGGGATTCAAAAATGCTTAACCTTGTCCTCTGCCACGTGACCTTTCTCAGGATCACTGGAGGAAAATGAAACCTGGCTTGTATGTATGTATTGTGCTTCTACATATGTATGGGAACAGCAGCTTTATCAGCCCATCTCTGCTAGGTCTATTCCAATCAAACAAGCACAAGATACTTGGTGGCCTGACATGCCAGCAGACCAAGGGTCAGCTATCTTTGTGGAAGGTAACAGTCATGTCACTGTTAGGCTGGGCAAATGCATTCTTTCCATTTCTTATGTCTCCTTCAGTTTAGTCTTAAATATAGCCCTGTTGCTGAAATAAGGCACAATATATATCTCAGATTTCTCTGTTGCCTAAAATGAATAACTTTTCCTTTAAAAAAAAGGTCCCAATAGTGCAGGGGATAATTGGCATGTGGAAACAGATTTTTGCCAAGAGACCTCTCATGGTCCCAAATAGAACTTCTGGCTTTGTTCACTGCAGAAAGGATGCTCTACAATGTTGGCTTGTTGATTCACGAGAGGAGAGGATCCCTTCTCCTGTCAGCCGAGACTTCTTCTATTCTTTTTGGCCTTTAGGAGCAGCCATGCAGAAATCTGTGAACCAGGGCAGCTGATTATGATACTGTAATTTTCTTTTGTCTCTGTGATTTGTTGGGGGATGCAGCAAAAACTATTTGAGTATTGAATAATCAATGTTCACTCTCAAAGCCTTCTAGGAAGAAATCTGCACTTGAATAAAGAGAACATTTATACAAAAATCTATTTACTCTTCCAGCAATGTTCATGCTTTACTGATACTGCTGGTGCTTTTGTTTGATCAAAATCTTTATTCTTCATATTCCCATTTCCTTTTCTGTATAGTCTATGACTCCATTTAATGAGAATTTTAGAGGGTTTGGGCAACACCAGGAGAGAGTTATGGTTTGGAGACCATGCCGATCCCGTTTCCAATAAGCGTATCTTGTGATTTTACATATTGCCACTTACCATGGTTAAGTGTGGCATCCCTTCTTCACTCTGACAGTAGTCTGCACCTCTTCATTTAAATGTGCAAAGGATGGCTATTTGACAAGGACTACAGTTGGTATTTCAAAGGTAGTTGTTGGGTTTCTCACTGCAGTAATCTTTCTGTATCACCCTTGTTGCCAAACCAAACCCACGAATCGAGCACAATGTGAAATTTGATCACTGGAGAACAGGGGCAGGGAGGGGTGGGTCCCTTTAGGTCAGGGTACAATTATCCGCTGATGCACGTATTTCCACTTCTGTCTTACAGCGTGGTTTCCTTTCTAAACAAAAGAGGACTTCCTTCTCTCAGCATGCTCCAGAAGCCAGAAGAGGCAGAATGCCTAACAGAAAGGCACTTTAATCCCATTGGCTTTAGAGGAACTGACAGGTCAATGTGTAGTACTGCCAAGAGGAGCTACATTGCTTCCACTGGCCTCAACACAGCTCAACTCCACATGTATACACAGTGATTCAGAAGTGAAGGCAGGCGTTATTATAGAGGTAGGCGTATTACCTAGAGAAATATTTGCTTATTGGCTTCTTTCAGAATCTGGAAACCAGAAAGAGTTATTATAGGTTGGGCAACAACTTCGGTAGGCAGAGACCCTCCTAAACACAGGCTGAATTCAAACTGTGACTGTCAAAGCTCGGGGAAGATTAATGACATAAAAACCATTGTAAGCAGTGTCTTATGAACTGGCTGATTGCCTGTTTCATCAGTTTTTCTCAGACCATTAGGAGGATAGCACAGATCCTGAAAAAAGCCACTGGATTTGAATCAGAGGACGTGATGACACATCTTCAGCACCAGCCAGCCAGCTGCTCAAGATGGGTTGAAAAAGTAGGGATATGGGACAGCGTCTTTACAATAGAACAGTGTCCCCCAACCTGGGGCCCTACAGAGGTTTGCACCTGCTGCTCCCACCCAAACTCTGTTCTGGCTGTCTGTAGCTTGAATCATGTCAACTGGATTTCTATTTTCTCAGTGGAAACGTTTCGCTCCTTACCCAAGGAGCTTCTTCAGTCTGAGCAATATAAGGATAAGGAGCGAAACGTTTCCACTGAGAAAATAGAAATCCAGTTGACATGATTCAAGCTACAGACTGTTCCACCTGGATGACTGAGAACCTTCATCGACATATTCTGTTCTGGCTGGGCATTCTAGCTGTTGCAGATTGGGAAAGGCTGGCTTAGAAGACTAATTGCCCCGGTCTTTAAAAATGTTAGTGTGAGGGACGGCTTGTGCACAGCCACTGTCCTGACTCTTTATGGCGCCTCCCCCTTAAATCAGAAATGAGACTGGTATCGATTGTCCAAGGCAAAGTGAGTATCTCTGGCTTTGGAGGATCGTTTCACTAAAAGGTTCTGATTTTCAATCCACAGAGTTGAGACAAAAAGTAATAAGTACAGTAATTCCATTCTTCTAATTCTTCTATTTTCTTCTAAAGCAGCTGCAGAGAACCTCTGCTTTTCTATACAGCAACAATTCTAGGAGAGGTGGTATTTACCACATACAGTAGTTTTCCCTATCTAAATCCCATTTCCGAAGCTCGGATTAGTTTTGAGGGTCATGGAGAGGCAGGTACATGCGGGCATCCCAGTTTCCCTCAGTGCAGAGGTGGACAACCTGCAGCTCCTTGCAGCCCCTAGCATCTCCTCTGGCTCTTATTGCTAAAAATTGGTGAAACTATTTTTAACATGTTGAGGCAGGAAACAATGTGAAAAGGGTAATAGGCTTAACAATCCTACAGTAGGCTTAACAATCTTTTAAGAAACTAAGAAATCCCCTGCTAACCAAGGAAAAGATAGCGCTACACCTTTTGCATCCCTGTCCCGCCAACGGTGCCCCTTGGAGTCTCAAAACAATGTCAACTGTGGCCATGGGCCACTAAAAGCTGACCATCCTACCCTACAGCCTGCGGCTGAAATACAGGCTGAGAAGTAATGGTAGGAGTTATATATACTGTACTGTGTGCTAGCATTGCTGGTTGGATCCAAATATGAGCTCCTTGCTGCTGCTTTAAGTAAGGAGGAGCAAGGATATCATTTCGGATTATGGTTCTGCTGCATTGCAACAGGTCCTTACACACTGTGCAGTTTCAACTGGGAACTGAAAAGCTTTCCTTCTAGGTCTGAAGCAACTGCTGGCCTCCCACTACCAATCTGGTTTCGGGTTAAAGTAAGTTTAAGGTAGGGCTGGATACCACCTATGGGCTGCCAGTAGGCCATCCCTCATTTGGAGAAATGTAACTTTGGTTTTATGTCCATTTATCAGGGCTGAGTTCTGAGCTACAGAATAACAAATGTCATAAAACGCACTATTTTATTTTGTAAACAGCAGCATATAAGTTCTAATGACAGTGCTGATGACTCCAAAGAAATATAATTCAGTTTCTCCCTGATCATCATTCTGAGTAATGGTGCCGATCCACTTTCCACTATGCCATGGAGACAGAGAATAGGATTTATAGCCAGTTCTCATCATAGCGGGACAGAAGACCCATGGTAAGTTTCCTTTATCCAGAGTGGTCCAGGATATTCGCCCTGACACAATATTTGTGCACCACCTTGGGACGGAAGCCCAAGGCCATCAGTGCAACTGAGGCTGTGCGTGAGTTGTGACTTGAACCCCTGTCCTGCTCTCTCGCCCAGTTTTGTGACTTGCTGTATTGCCAAACTGAGCAGTGATGTCTTAGGATGAACGTGCACTTTGTTGATCGCACTGGGCTGGCTTAAGGTGGTTGGGTCTTTTCTGTGTGGTTATTTGGTCAGTCTAAACTCCAGCACAGATGAGAAGTTCAAGCAAAAAGTAAGATTGAAGCAATAAGTTTCCTAGGTTTAGCGCTTCGGTTCTGCTTGCTGGACATCCTGGGTTGAACCACATGCCTTTACAATATGCCCCATTCATTGGAGACAAAGATTGTATTTAGCCAATGTAGAAAAGAGGTTGACTCTAAGTATTGTTTATGCTTATTAAATCTTATGGTATTTCTGATTAGTGATGTGTACTACTCAGTCTACTAAGATTGGAACACTATACATAAACTATAAATTTAAAAATTGTATATAAAATAAATAGCCAACAGGGTTTGTAAGAGCTGAAAAATTATTTTTAATGCAGAATGCTATATCTTCTAATATTTAAACTCATAAACTCAAAGCAAGCTAAGTGGTAAATATACCATTATTGGGGGGGGGGGGAACTATGTGAAAAGTGTTTAAATCTATATGATTACTTTAATAAAATATACTAGGGTGTTCTAGAGATAAATTGTCTGAATGATTTACAGCAAAGCCTTAAGCAAGACAATTTTGCATTAGCAGAGGAACAAACATTTGGCACCAGCCTTACACTAGGAAACCAAGGGACTCTTGTCATTTCCTAAGAGACCCCGATGGAAAAAAAACTGCAGGAAATTATCTTGCATTAGGAGGCAGAAGAAAAAAAAGCTGACACACTATCACTATCCTTCAGAACTGTTAATTACAGATGTTTACTTTCTAGATTGCATTAGAGTTCAGAGAGACAGAGATGCACACATTTTTAAAATACCAGGCCAACGCCAGAGTTTTAACAGCATCTGCGGATACCTTTGGCTCTCACCACCTATTGTCAGTTGATCCAGCTGCTGAACTTTAATGTTGGTAGATCAGGTAGACATTTGAAAAGCCAAAGCTTTTCCAGACATGCAGATACAGAGACAACAATAACATCAATGAGCAATAATTGCTGCAGCCCGTTTGTCTGTTATTAGGGTATTAAAACTCGAACTCCATCAGGACATATGAACAGACAGAAGATCTCAGGGGTTAGGAGTTCTACCAAATTTTCCAAGGGATTCCAGATTTACAGATACACCCACACATTATTCTAGAAATTCAGCACAGAGCAGAGAGTATCTCAGCTGGCATCATTAGCTAGATGGGAGACGGAAAGCCAACAACTCCAAGGCAACATTCTCAAAAATGGGAACATTTCACATACATATGGTCAGCTAGACAAACAAAGCTAAATAATCTCCATGCATGACTGAGACACTGGTCCCAGGGGAGGACTTAGATTTGTTAGGCTCTAAATAATCTTTTGGAGGAAAAATGGCCTGTAGAAAAAGGATTCGTTTCCCCTGAATCAACATAGAGCCAGACTACTGGCACTCAGTGTCCCAAACTTAATAAGATATCTTTTAAACTTAATCCTAGGAAAAGCCAACAGAATCTGGAGGGCTTCCAGAACAGGTTGAATCATTCTTGGGCAGAGAGGGTGAAAACAGTTTTGACTGCCAAAGGGCAAGAGAGTGGAAACAAGCCAAGGAAATACAGTAAACCATGACAAATCAGGCAAAAAGGCAAAAAATACAGGGGGGAAAGCATTCGTGGAAGACATTTGGAGGAGCACATTGATTAGATGGATGTTGGCTTAGGCGTTAGATGGCTTGGAACATCCTTCTAAGCCAAGATGGAGGAACAGGACAGAATGCAGAAAGCTGTGGAACGTTAGAAGCAATGGAATACGGTCACCTCTGAGTACATTCTCTGTGGCCTGATTTACACTTAATACAAAGTACTAGCCTAACCCACAAACCAAATGTCTAAGACATCTTTAATTAGTTAGACTAACTTTATAGACTTGGATTGGATAGAACTCTAAGACATAAAAGACAGGTTTATGCATCTTATGCCAACTCAAAGGCAACCAAACCACACTGTAGCTTAGCTGTTTGAAGCAGGCATATAGGAGGGATGGGGACTGAGGTGTTAGGGTGGTGCTGCTCAGATGGCAGAGAGAGAGCTCAGTTCGAGCAAACTAGAAATCTCAAGGGGAAAATTCCTTCACAGTATTACTGAGTGACCATACCAGGCCACTAAACAAGTTATGACTGTGGACAGGCTACTGTCCTATAACCAAATGCTCAGGGTAAGCTTGAGATGAAAAGAGAACTCAAGGTTGACAAATTAAAGTCTTTCAGGGATTCTTAAGGGTTACTTACCATCACAATATAAATTTTATCTATAGCAGAACTGTCTGTGAGGTAAGAAAAGGAGGTGGAGGATCTCAGAATGGTAGCCTGATGGCTAATTCTGGGTAACTTTAGGCAGGGCTAGGAAGATCTTATCGGAAACGCCCAGGAGCTGCTGCCAGCGGTTGCCCTGGTATAAAGCAACTGCCTGTGTTCTGGGTATTCAATGAACTTCATAGCTGTACTAGGGTTTAAGCCCAAGAGACGCATCTGGTCAATGACTGACTCCATGATTCTACTCCAGGTGCAACTACACATGAATTGCATAGCACTGCTGCTGTACTGGTTTAGCATTTCAGTATTTAAATGATCAGGTCAATGACAGAAGCTTCCCCCATCCCTATCATAATTTTGACATTTGTAAAGTACATGCTGCCAAATGGAAATACTTTGGACAGAGCTTCGCACAAAACAAAACTTCTGATGTCAGCTTGACAGCTCCTTGGTTGGATACACAAGGGTTCTGTTGCCTACTGAAACTGCCCACACCGGATGATCTTTTCTGATCATTAGCATTTTAGTTTTGGACCCCAGAGTGCCACCTACTGGCAAGGTAGTGTACATGTGCATTAAGCAGAAGGGCTGCAAATTGCAAGAACCACCAAATCCGGGGAAGTAGCTCTTTTATTGCCCAGTCTTCCCTATCTGTCCCCTTCAGATGGGGTAGGATGATTATTCCCTCAATAGAGCCACTGCTTGGGAAGGCTGATCTAGCACCAAATTTGTCTTTTTTTGACTAGTAGAGTTCTTGCTCTCAAGCAAAGAGAAGTCTTTGTCTCCAGTTCCTCTCTGCATTCCAATTAACTGAAAATATTTATTGATAATAGGCATTTATTGTGGCCAAAATGCTCATTTATATTACAAATGCAGTCCTTGATTTCTGTTTTACACAGAAAACAACATAACCTGCATTAAGATAAGCTATCTGGTGATTTAAGACTTATATGGAAATGTCCTCAGACTCCTGAGATAGAGAAGACCTGATTTATCTATTATTATTATTATTATTATTATTATTATTATTATTATTATTATTATTATTCCACGTTTAAAGATTATTCCACGTTTAAAGCCAGGAGGAAAAATTAGAGCTGCTTCATGTGTGACATTTTGAATGTATGCCTGTATTCTTACGTGCTGAAAAAGGGAACATTTGGTGTATTAAAACATGTGTTTGGCACCACAGGGAACTCCTGATCAGTTGTGACTCCCTGCAGCGTGTACCCAGTAATGTCTGCTGTTTTTGCAATAGCTTCTCCTGTCTCCCTCCTTCTTGGCTCTGGCCCATCTGCTGAAGCCAGAGTTCTTATTTTGCCTCCCAGCCAGCACAGAGGAAGGAGCGGGGGGAGGGGTGACTTGTGGGGCTGAAAAGCAGGACAGAAGTCCTGGGTGCATCCATTTTCTCATATTACAATAATGTGATACCAATCGAAGAGAATGTGAAGAAGGCAGGCGCCAATCTAGCACCCCTATATTTTAGCAAGCATATTCCCTTCCCCTAATGTATGAGGTAGCTGAAGCTAGCCAACCATAGATCATGTACTTCGGGGCAGTGAAGCCTAACCCACAAACCATCTATCCTTCTATCTTGCCTCAGATATGAACAGAAGCCATTGCCTCCTCAGGTTTTAGTGGCATATGCTATCAAATGGGAAACAAACTGCCTTCTCTCTTTGTATGTAGTTGAATGCTACAGGTGTTTTCAAACAGATGTTCTGGGAAGAAGGGAGGGAAGTGGGTACTTTGATGCCCTCAGTACCAGCTGTTGACATTTCTCTATTCCAGGGATTTTTCTACTTTTTTTTTAAAGTAATGCTTTTATCTGATAGTTGAGAGCCAGTTTGGTCTAGTGGTTAAGGCATAGCTTTCCAAACTGTGTGTCTCGACAAAACCTGGAAGTGCTGATGGCACGTCGCCACCGCCCGTGCGGTGGTGCACGCGGCAACGGCGCGCCACCAGCGCTTCCAGGTTTTAGCGTGAAACACGAGGCCACTGCCGTTGCTGCCGCCGCCGCCGTTGGTGTGTCGCCAATGGTGGGACTTTGGAAAGCACTGGGTTAAGGTGTTCGACTAGAAGTGGGGAAACCTTAAGCACAGAAGCCAACTGGGTGACTTTGGCCCAGTCCCTCTCCTCCAGGCCTAGGAAGAAAGCAACGGCAAACCGCTTCTGAAAAAGGTCGCCAAGTAAACTGCAGGGGCTTGTTCAGGGAGTCACCAGGAATCCAGTCTGACTTGAAGGCAAATGTATCTGATAGCTGAGTGCATCTAATTTCCCAATTTAATCCTACTTGCTATGAAAAACTTGTCTGATTTGTAGCCTTCTTCAGGGCCGCAACTAGGGGGGGCAAGCGGGGCATGTGCCCCGGGCGCTGCGCTGGGGGGAGCGCCAAAATGACACCCAGGGGGTGCCAAAATGACAAAATAACCCATGGGGGGGGGGCGCGGAATCCATGTTTTCCCCGGGTGACACAGACCCTAGTTCCATCCCTGGCCTTTGCTCAAATTTCCCTTTGCCCAAGTTTCCAGAGGACTGATCATGTTAGTCTCTTACAGGATCTTGAAGACAAGCCCATTTATCATTGCAGAAAGTTCCTTGGCTCACAGTGTGTTTAATCAGAAGCACAGAGGATAGTGCTGGGAAAGGAACGATTACTATGGGTTTACAGAATACTTCTTTCTCAAGGTCGTATTTTGGGCATCTGATTAAGTGATCTGTGCTGCATGAAAGTACAGTATATCCAAAAATAATCTTTAAGGTGCCACACAACTCTTTCAATGGAGTGATTTCTACTAGTTTGCCATTGTGTAAAAAGAAAGATTGCACCACTCACTATTTTCCAAGGGCTTACCATTTCAGTGTTTGATCTTCAGTCCCACCTCCCTTCAGTATCTTCAGTTGGAACCATGCCATCATTTTTATCCAAATGTCATCTGGGCACATGTTTGCAGCCATGAGCTTGGCTATTTAAAAATGAGAGCCATTTGAACTCTGGTCCCAGCATCAGAGAAGTTAACTTCTTAGAGTTCCTCTAACTACCTGCATTTGTTCCTCTGGGTTGTTTTTTTTATCTCCAGTGTAATCAGTCAAACTGTTTGGGGCAATTCTGGCTAAGGTGCCTAAAGACAAGAAAATCGTGAAAACAAATACCTACTGAAAAATGACCATTTGCGTTCTGCTTTACTACTTTATCCAGCTGCAGACAATACTAAAGATGAAAACTAATGGCTCTGATGAATTGATACAATTTGCAGAATGTAAAAGATTTTGAAAGAAGGCTTTTGAAGCATTGTTATGAATTGTGTAGATGCATCCAGTGGATTCAGACAACACATTCAAGATGATTTTTCAGTTAGTCATTTGCCAATGGAAATATACAGCACAGTCTATATGAACTATATAGCCTTCTTGAACTGCTACTTGTGCAATTTAGTCCTGAAGTGTGAAGTCTGGAACATAGTGCTTCTTAGAAATGAAATAAAGGTTCAGAATAGTTGGGCTTTAAATAAGAATCTTTTGTTAATGCTTGGTTTAAGCTGCAAATTCTTCCCAACCATAATAAATTTAACCCCTCTAGAGGTTACTGCTAGAATGTGTGATGGGCTAGTGTAGTAATACCCCTAAGCCTTTCTCTTGGGATGCATCCCTCTTGAAAAGTTTGTTGCCTTTGCTAATGCTACTTGAAGCATCATCTGATTTCATATAATTATGTTAGTATACTGTAAATAAATTACATTCTTAAAAAAACCCAAAAACTGTTAATGAACTCACATGAATGGCTAGCTACATGAATGGCTAGCTATGTGAGATATTGCCCTGAAATAATGGTACACAATCTGAGGGCCCAGAGCAGTGGGTGGGCCCCCAAATCTTGGATGCTGCTCCCCTCTAAATGTTACTGCCAAGTTTTTAAAGTAACAGGTGTTATTAAATACAAATGGAGTAATCATATTATCTGTATTTAATTCATGTAAGTTGAATTACATTTAGATTGAATTCAATTGAATTTAATTTTTGTTTTGCTGCCATTGGGTTGTTTGAATGTGGGCCCTTGGTACGATTACATGCCTGTTTTAAGATAAACAACCTGGGCTACTGATCCTGGAATCAAATGTTTGGATAGAATCCCTGAAGATTTTCTATTCTATCATCTACTGGTCTTTGACCGAAATAAAATTTGACTGACTGACTGACTGACTATTCTATCATACTTCTATAAAAAATTATCTGAAATGTGCTATTTCCTCTAAGAAATGCCACTACATTTACTGAAAGTATTCTGGCTTCTCCTGAAATTCCTTTGTTTTTTGTTTTTTTGGCTTTGATATGGAATCCTGGATTAACTTCATCTTTAATTTCAATAGCAAACATCCCACCAAAGTCACTTTTCTTTGAAGTGTGAGTTTTATCCCACTATTCTGAGGGACTGCAGAGTGCAATAAATAATTTCTTAAAATCGAGACAGCACCCCATGTCTCAGTATTAATCTATTTAGATCTGTGCACATTTTCAAGTGGCCAAATGCCCAATATTATAGTGAAGCTTTTATTTTATTTAAAAAAAACCTCTGATGGGCAAGCTGGCCTGATACCCAGCCTAATTAGCAAAGATTTTTCAAGTGTGCTTTTGGAGAGGCAGCTCCATGCTTTATTCTGCAACTGTAATCCCATGAGCCAATTTGAAATGATGTGTCTCATCTCCTGGGTATCTTCTCCAGGGAAATCTAGTATAATCATAATCAGCAACTAAACACTTTAGCAAATCCCAAATGAATCTTATGAATTGGCTTAGTTGATCAAGATGACTACATTCCTAACAAGCAATGACAGAACAAAAACACAGGAATCTTTCATTAAAGCCTCAATCCTCTACAGAAATGGAGTGTGATCTTACGTTAAGATTACGCAGCACAAGATCCTATAAATAATGACCAGGGCTCAATCTGGAATACCTCCTTGTTTTTCCTTTCCAGGTGCATGATGGTGAATATAATTACTCATCAGTAATAGACACTCTATCTATGATCACAGCCATGCTCCTTCAGAAATTAATGTCAGTTCAGTGATCCAATATTGAAAATCAGGATCCAATCTCAGTTTCAAATGAAGTCAGGCAGTTAAAAGAGTGAAGATCCAATCCCATGTCAATTTGGATTTCCTCATCCTAAGGATGTTACAGGAGTCACAACAATTCATGGCAGACATTCATTATTTCTACCTATTATCAGTTTTCACTGGGCTGCATCTTAGATTGCCTAAGAAAGGGACTTGAGAAATCAACTCCTATATTAGGGCATAGAGCTACAGCATATTTTATAAAAGGGTGCTATACAGTACTGAAGATCAACTTCTGTGAACAGGACATGCATATACTGATCTGCAGTCTATATTCTTTCTCTTTTTATATAAGATACACTACTCATATGAAGAGCTGTTAAAAGTGAGACCTAATGAAGAAGCCTGCCTTAAAATGATAGTGGTGGTGGGTAATGGAAGTTTATACAGCACCAATTTTACTGAGAGAACTCACCTGCTGAAGAATTGTAGGCTGAACCCAGAGGCATCATCTATGCCACAATATTAGACCTACTAGCTAGATCAAATCATTTAGCTTTTTGGTAGGAAGAAAATTAAACTTGAACAAATTTGGTTATGATCTCATGCATATACAATCAATCCAAACCACATCTCCTTCACTTCATATCACTGGTTTTAATCTATTTAATTTAAGTCTCAAGTCTCCAAAGTAGAGTGTTTGAAGTCTTCTTACAGAGATAAGAGCTTTGTACTGACCCAGCAGGTGGACAGAGACCCATAGCCAGTTTTTCCTGTACTATTGATAATCTTATCAGGCTTCCAGTCTTGCTTTTCTATAAGATCACATTCCATAATAACTTCAGACATGGTTGCGATAATGCAGGAAATTTAAGCAGCTACAATTTCTCCTGGTATGTCTCCAAATTTTGTGATATTATTTTACCTTCTGCCCCTCCCTCAGTTCTCCCTCTCTGAATTGTCTTGAGGGAGGGGGGACAATAGATACTTAGAAAAATATGTACATGCATAAAGCATTAGAAACATGGTTGGTTCAGGTACATTGTTCATAAGATTCAGAAGAGAGATAAAGAAGAAAACAGATCTATGTATAAAAATATTATCATTTTATTACATTCCACACAATACATTGTCAAGAATTTCAAAATTCCACAAGATATTTTCACACACAGGCAACTGAGTGATGCTGACAGTGTCACAGCTGTAGAGGGAGGAGTGAAAGGTGATGGTAAGAATTTGGGGTGGGCAGGTGAATCTTTGGTGAATTTTAAAAAATGGGGTATCTCAATCAGGTTAAATACATCCAGACTGAGCATATTTTACTCAAGGTGAAATAGAGAATACTCATGGATATATTGCACTTGATTGCTGAGGGTGGGGTGGGGGCAAAACCAAGAAAATCAATGGGAGGGAACAATTTAAATAGACCATTATTTTGCATTGGGGATTTCCTATGACAAGTACCACAGCTACAGAAAGTCAAGATACTTGCTAACATATTCTGGAAGATGTTTTCCTGGGCCCTACAAAAGCAAAGGACTAAAAAGCAAAAAAGAGCAAGCACATCTTAAGAGGTGATACTGAATATCTTCTGAAATATGAGCTTTCCTTGTTCCATGGCCCTCCTTGAAGAATGTCCAGCCCCTCCCCATTTTGAGATATCAGATGTGTGATCACCTTTTGCTCTCACACATCCCTCCTATCTAGATAAAGCCTATCAGCACACACCCTCATTTTTCTTTTTTCACTATGCGCTTTCAAGAACAATTTCTGCATTAAACAGCACTGTGTGGCATCACCCCAGCTTAAGCAAGCATCTTGGCAGAATCCGTTTGCTACATGCACCAGAGCATGCTACCTGAATAACACAGGGTGGGAGGATATGACAGAGATCTCTAGACAAAGCGTGCCTCTGACAGAGGATCCCCAGCTGCTTTTGTGACTTTTGCTAACCCCACGTAAATGTGGGAGTCCATTTGTTTGGAATTGTACAATTCAATTAATGGGAGTTGTTCAAGGGAGCACCAGTTTTATTGCACAAGTCTTGTTGATTTCTTGAGGGCTTGCACAGAGGTACCCCCAGGGGAATGCTCCCATGACCTTAAACCCCCAGTACAATAATATTACTGCTATATATTTCTGTTTCCATGAAGGCAAAAGGATGAATGGCAGTTTGAAGGAAGATGTAGCAACAATTAGTCATGACTGGATGTTTTTCAAAAAAGCAAAAACCATTGGAAAATAGCATTCCATGGAGTTGTATTTTCCTAGAAAATATATCTGATGGAACAATTCCAACCACCTTTGTGTATTGTGATGTGTTAGTCTATCTAAGGCATTTCCATCGCATTACTTCAGAGCAAATCAATAAAGAGAGGCTTACTGAGAATTCCTTTATGCCTCTTTCATTAAAAGATGCAAAGATATCTGGATTTTAGTAGGCCCTTATTTTGGAAGCTTTAGTTGACAGATATTACTACCAACATCTTAAGAAGCAACATGACAACAAATGCAAACTGTGTCAGTCAGCCATTAATGTGAACTTGGAGAGAGAAAACAGGGAAAACTGTTCTTTGTCTTTTGTAAATTATTAGTAAAATACAAGGGAAAAATATCCTTACTCTCACCAAAAAAAACAACAACAACCCCAAACGAAGTATCGCTAGGAGTGAGGTTCACTAATCAAACTAAGTAAACCTCCAATTTATGGAGCTACATTTTCCAAATCCTTAGATGTACTGATATCTATGCATTACTCTAAGGCTGGGTTTAACAGATAAACTGAACATTCATTATGAGCTTCTCTTTTATAAGGCAACTTCAAAAAGATTTGTTTTGTTGAGGGATTAATTCCACTACCAAAACAATGGCTATGTTTTCATGATGTCTGGGAATGCAACGCTGTACAATCTGAGTTTTGACCATCGCCAAACCGTTCTGGGTTCTTCCCATTCTCCACAGTGATTTTTCCTTTTCGTTTTTGGCTTGCCATGTTTAATTTGTCTTGGGCCAAGCCTTTCTTTTTTTCACCAGCCTGAACCAGCTGACATTCTTAAAGGATCTCAGTCATAAACCCAGCCAGAGCTAGATAAGGCAACAAAAAACATTGTTCACTTTGCCAAGGAAACAAGTCAGTGTCTTCAGCTTTAAAAAGGTATTCCAGGAAGAAAGCCAGAATGGTACACGCAAGTCCTAAATAATCTTTCCAGGGAGCCATCCAGCCAATGTCACACACATGCACACTTACATACATATAGATATAGATATACAAGCGCACACACCTATTCTCTTGCATACCCCTCGTGACTTGCTCTTGAGTTTCCTTGCAAGGTGTCTACTGGATAAAACCCAAAATCAAGTCTTTGAAAATAAAAATAAAGGAGCATTCAAAGGGAACCGAGTCTCTTCCAAGATGCAGCATTATAGTTTAAGAGTTTGTCAAAGAACCAGGGGTCGGGGGGAAGAGATACCTTGAGTTCACATAGATGCTGGGCAAGGAGAAAAGTGCAAAATTGAGGCAACATATCTGAAGTCTGGTTTTGTTTTTTTGTTTAAAATGATTGTGTTCCTGTTCCATTCTCAGCAATGCGAGCTGCGATCTTGCTCTAGTTTTATTGTTAAGGTCGGCTCCACAGCCAGAGGGGCCCCGTTGGCATAGTGGGAGGTTTTGTAGGTGATGGAGTGATCACTCTTCTTGGCCGCATAGCGGAACCGGTGGTAGTGGAGCACAAGGGCCAGCGCGACGGAGACCAGAACCAGAACAGCACCTCCGGCGGCCATAACGTAATACCAGTAGGCTGGGATGGGCTGCACTGACACCGTGTCCACTGTGGGCTCGCTCCCTGGCAGAAGGGTGCCCCCTGGGGGAGAGACAGAAGAATGTTGCTAGGTGGGAGGCATGCAGGTGGAGTAAAAACAACAAGCACACACATACACACACGCATACACATGCTCTGAGAGAAATCCTGTGCAATTAAAACAAGGTCTTGCATGACCGAGCTATGTGGGAACATGACTTGGATTTTGACAAGCAGGCAAATTAAAGCATTTCATTAATAGGGGGAGGGGGAAACGATGTAAATTTTGTTAATAGCCATTATACTTGATAGGAGCAGGGCCCCCCGCCCCCTCTCCAATCAGCCCCATCTAGCAGCAATATGGTATTTGTTTGTCAAGCAGTGACAAAACATATCACCATTTTAAACAAGTGACAAGAGTTTAATTGCAAAGTATGAAGAAGGTTGTGACAGGATTACAGAAAAGATACTAGAGAGGAAAAACATGCTTCATTCCTATGGGAAAAGAATGGGAAAGAAGCTGTGATTTCACAGGCCATCATGCTCCAAGTATTCCCCAAGCCAGCCCCAGCCTTCAGAATAGAGCAGAGCACAGAAAATCCATTTCACGATTCTAGTATGACTTTCTGATTCACAGCTAATCAGGAATGGACTTCTGGCACAATTTAATGTATACCCACTCAAAAATAAATTCCACTGTACTTTTCAACAGGGCTTATTCCATAATAAGTGCACCTAGGACTGCAAGCTAAGTATAACTTATATACTGTTAGCTTTACACCGATAACTGCTACAAACCCTATATTCAGGCTGTATTCTTGTCTCAGAATCTTTGACTTTCCCATGTCCCCCTTTTTTCTGGAATATCTGAATGACTGTCCTTGGTCTGAACCAAAGATATATTCTAAAGCTATCAAATTAACTAGTATGACCCAATATTAATTAATTTATTCCCTCATCTACCTCCCTCTTCCATATCACTGCCTAGATGGATTGCCATGCCTTGATAGTTCAAAGCATGGCGATCCACACTGTTATTGGGTAGCTCACACACCATCTCCATTGAAAATCATGTCCTATAGGTTAGGAGAGCTAGAAAGGGTGATATACGTTTTCCTCTTCTGCCTTCTTCAATGTCTATGCAACATTGATTTCAGCTATTTTAAGAAATCAGCCAGGCAAAGCTTTGCATTTTATCTATCTTGCCTTTTACAAGATCAAAAATTGAGCATTTCCTGTAATGTAGCTAAATTTTGGGCTATTATCTGTTCCACGTGACATAAATATGTGGTCAAAGGTGAATTACTGCTCAAGTAAAGGGGATGTACTAGCAGGTTTTAAAAAGATTTTATGTTAATTTATATCAGTATGTTCTGAGCTGCATCTACTGTATATAACTGGGAAATTACATTTATGAATATATATTAATCTCTGCTTCTATATTTTTATCATAATAAAATAACTAAGTTTCACTGAATGCAATGGAATTTCCTTCTTAAAAGATAGGTATAAATAATAATGAGTTTGTTAACTGTATATTATTAACCAAGTAATCAATTAAACTTAAATAAATGTCTATATAAATCAACTTTTTGACATACGTAAATGCTTTTTTGGGGGAGCTAAAGAATATGTTAGATAAAACTTATAATTTAATAAGTGAAAACTAGCATTTATTAGCAGAAAAATCTCTCTTCTTATTTCCTACAGACATAATGAAAATGATGATGATGAGATGGGGAAAAATAGGCTTCGACTGAACCCTAGTAGAACGGAGTGGCTGTGGATGAATGGCTCCTTGGCATCTGGGAAATTGTCATCTTTAATTCTGGATGGGGTTGCACTACCCCAGACAGATCCAGTGCGTAACTTGGGAGTCCTCTTGGACTCACGACTCCTGCTTGAAGAGCAGGTGGCAGTCGTATCCAGGAGGGCTTTTACGCAACTTCGTGTTGTATGCCAGTTATGCCCCTTCCTGGAACGAGAGGCCCTTCAAACAGTCACTCATGCCCTGGTTATCTCCCACATAGACTACTGTAATGCACTCTACATGGGGCTACCCTTGAAGAATATCCGGAAGCTACAACTGATCCAGAATGCAGCCACGTGGACAATTTTGGGTGTCCCAAGGAGGACACACATAACACCTTTGCTGCGCGAGCTGCACTGGGTTCCAGTCTGCTTCTGGGTCCAATTCAAGGTGTTGGTTATCACCTTTAAAGCCCTACATGGCATGGGACCAGGATACCTAAGGAACCATCTCATCCTCATTACTTAATCCCGTCCCACTGGGCATGCAGAGAGGGCATGCTGCGGACACCTTCGGTTAAAATGCTCCATCTAACCGGGTCACGTAAGCGTGCTTTCTCTGCTGTTGCCCCTGCCCTTTGGAACATTCTCCCCCCAGAGATTAGACAGTCCCCCTCGCTCCTGGACTTCCGGAAGAAACTTAAAACCTGGTTTTGTCAGTATGCTTGGGGCGGGAAGGAGAGCGGGCACACCTGGAGATGGCTAGCCCCTTAGATTATCCCTGGAGTGCCCTTTTTACTTAAGAAGAACTTAGACGATCCCGTCATTGGATTTTATTATATTTTTTACATTTTAAATTATTTAATTTGTATTTTATTCTATTTATAATTGTACATTGTTGATTATATTTTGTTGTAAACCGCCCAGAGTCCCCCTTGGGGGAGTTGGGCGGTGATAAATTCGATTAAATAAATAAATAAATAAATAAATAAATAAAGGTATGGACTTAAGTAGAAATCCTCTCCAATTAACATTTTCATCACTAATTAATTTTACTTCCAGTTGATCAACTCAATTTAAGTTGACTAAATATACAAATTAAACCAATCAGAGCTTACTTATGCCCCTATATCTAGACGTATTGTTCAAAAAGCTCACGTAATCAGGATTCTTTGGTATGAATCAAATATGCACATATAAAAACAAACAAACACTTTGCAAGAATCATTGCCCAAAATGCTGAACAGCACAAAGTGTAAATATCAGTCCCTAAGATGCTATTTCAGAAATGTCATCCAAGCACCTCTTATAGCCCCCTTGCTCCATCTCAAAGGGTGACGATCATTCTCCTCAGTCATAAATTGGCACTGGGAGACCAAGCATCATCATTGTTAACAGCCTGGGAGATAACCTAGGACTGGGATCTCCAGTGTGGTAACCTGTGGACATCTCTTCTTCTGGTGTTCAGCATCCCCCCAGCTCATTCCATCTTTTCATTAAATAATAATTAAAAAAAAAAGGAGGGGCATTTTGCCTTCCTCAAAATTTTTAGCAGCTACCCCCTTAGGCAGGCTCATAAAGGCTCTAGGTATTCAATCCTTGTTTTAATGCAAGGTACCTGTTGATAGATTGCTTTATGGTTAGGTTGTTTCAAATGTACAGCTACCAGGATGGGGTTTAAAACAACATTCAGAGCACAGACTTTTCCAGAAGCAGAAAATTTATTTATTTATTTAATTTCTATAGCCGCCCATCTCAACAAGTGACTCTGGGCGGCTTACAATCATAAAAATGATAAAACAGTTGAAATAATTAAAACAATTAAAAATACAAAATAAATATACATGGCTGCCAAGTAAGCAATGCATGGATGTTAATATAGGCAAGAAAGGGGGCCATTAACATGGTTGGGGCCCCAGGCCCAGGCACATAACCAGGTCTTCATGGCCTTATGAAAGGCCAACAGGGTCAGGGACATCCTGATCTCTGAAGGGAGAATATTATAGAGGACAGGCGCTACGGCAGAGAAGGCGCGCCTTCTAATCCCCGCCAACTGACATTCCTTGGCTGATGGGACCCGTAGCATACCCAACCTACCAGACCGAATTGGACGGGTAGAAACAACTGGGAGAAGATGGTCCCTTAGGTAACCCAGTGCCAAGCCATGAAGGGCTTTAAAGGTGACAACCAGCACCTTGAACTGCACCCAGAAGCACACTGGCAACCAATGCAGCTCACGTAGTACTGGTGTTACATTTGTTGAATATCTGACACCATTTACTACCCGTGCAGCCGCATTCTGTACCAGTTGAAGCTTCCGAATGCTCTTCAAGGGCAGCCCCATGTAGAGCACATTGCAGTAGTCCAGACGGGAGGTCATGAGAGCATGAGTGACTGTGAGCAAAGCCTCTCAGTCCAGGTATGGGCACAACTGGCGCACAACCCGAAGGTGCGCAAAGGCCCTCCTAGCCACGTCTGCCACCTGCTCTTCAAGCAGGAGCTGTGAGTCTATGAGGACCTCCAGATTGCGCACTGGGTCCGTCTGGGGTAGTGCAACCCCATCCAGGACCAACGATGGAAAAACCTTGTCACCGGAAAGTCCAAAGCCACTTGGTCTTGCTTGGGATGAGTTGAAGCCCATTGCACCCCATCCAGGCCCTTACAGCCTCCAGGCACTGGGACAGGACATCCACGGCATCACTCAGGTGGCCCGGGATGGAGATATAAAGCTGGGTATCATCAGCATATTGATGATACCTCACCCCAAACCGTCAGATCACCTCCCCCAGCAGCCTCATGTAAATGTTAAATAGGAGAGGGGAGAGAACCGAGCCCTGAGGCACCCCACAAAGTAGGGGACGCAGGCTGGACCTCTCCCCCATCAACACTGACTGGAACCAACCCTGGAGGAAAGAGGAGAACCAGCGCAACACTGTGCCGCCCACCCCCAACTCCCGAAGCCGGTCCAGAAGGATACCATGATCGATGGTATCGAAGGCTGCTGAGAGGTCAAGAAGAGCGAGGATGGTTGCACTGCCCCCATCCCGCTCCCGCCAGAGGTCATCTAAGAGTGCAATCAATGTCGTCTCAGTCCCATAACCCGGCCTGAACCCTGACTGAAAAGGGTCCAGATAATCCGCTTCATCCAGGGTCCTCTGCAGCTGCCACACGACCACTCTCTCCATAACCTTCCCTAAAAAGGGGAGGTTGGAGACTTGACGAAAACTATCCAGACTAGTTGGGTCGAGTGATGTCCCCTTGAGGAGAGGGCACACCACCGCCTCCTTAAGAGCCAACGGAACCACCCCCTCCCTCAAGGAATTATTAACCACCACCCAGACCCAATCACACGCCTCCTCCCGGGCAGCCTTGACCAGCCAGGAGGGACACGCGTCTAATACAGAGGTGGCCGAACTAGAAGCTGCAAGGGCCCTGTCCACTTCCTCAGGTGCAACAGGATCGAACTCCCCCCAGATAACCATGCAAGACGTAGCCCCTGCAGCTTCCACTGGTGGGGCCATAAAGCTGGAGTCCAACGTAGAGCAAATGCGAGTAACTTTATCTGCTAGATGCGCAGCATATTCCTTGCAGCAACCCTGTAGGTGAAACCCAGTATTACTCCCTCCAAGGAGGGACCGGGTCACCTGAAATAGGGCCGCCAGGCGACAATCTGCGGACACAATAAGAGCGGAGAAATAACCACGTTCCACCACCCTTACGAGGTAGGCTCTAATAGCGGCTCTAGCTCATGTTCGATCGTCTTCGCTCCCCGTCTTCCGCCAGTGGTGCTCTAGGCATCTCTTAGCCCTCTTAAGCTTCCTCAGCTCTTCTGTATACCACGGGGAGTTATGGGAGCCATGGGGACAGAGAGGCCACTCAGGCGCAATCCAGTCTAAAGCCGCAGCTGCCCTCTCGTTCCATATGGCCACCAAGGCTTCAGTCGGACCGTGCAGCAGACTTCCCGGAACAACCCCTAGCTCCCTCTGAAACCCAACATCAATCACCTGGGGCGGGCCGATCTAATAGGCCCAGCCTCCCTGTGGAGGGGGGTGGCACCAGAGAATTGGAGGCTCACCAGGAAGTGCTCTGACCATGACAGGGGAGAAACCAATACCTCCCCCAGTTTCAGAACACTCTGCCACTGCTCCGACAGAAAAACCAGGTCAGGCGAATGACCACTATTATGCGTCGGGCCCTGGATGACTTGAGACAGGCCCATGGCTGTCTTGGTGGCCATGAACTCCCGAGCTACCTCCGACCCCAACCCCAAGGAAGGCAGGTTGAAATCCCCCAAGACCATAAGCCTGGGGAACTCCACCGCCAACCCAGCTACGGAGTCAAGGAGCTCAGGCAGGGAGGTTGCTACACAGCAGGGAGGCTGGTACAATAGCAACAGTCCCAACTGATCCCTCTTAGAGCCCAACTTAACAAATAGGGTCTCGCACCCAGCAATCTGAGGAGCAGCACCCCTGGATGCCTCCCAAGTATCTCGGATGACCACCACCACCCCACCGCCCCTACCCTGGGGTCTCGGCTGGTGCCACACCTGGAAACCAGCTGGGCACATCTCAGAAAGGGGGACTCCCCTTCCTCAGAAAATGAGCAATCACCCAGACATTTGTAATAGAAATGTATAATCTCTCTACCTTACACACACACACACACACTAGAAGCCATCAGCATAACCATCAGCAAGTAACCTTCCATCTCTGCTGAGAAGCCATTTATTGGAAGGGGTAATGAAAGGAGACCTTTCTGCTCACCCTCCATCCCAACAACAGAATGGAATCAGTCAGTGGGAGAACATGCAACAAAGCTTCCACTGAGCCTGTTCCAGACATAGCTAGAGAGCCTTGAATGTCAAGACCCTCCAGAGAGGGTATCAGCTTGCAGGATCCTCTTCCCCACCCCACCAAAAAAAGAAGGTGGTTTAGGGGAGCAAGGAGACTGTTGCTGTCTGTCTTCTCTTCTCTTCTCTTCTCTTCTCTTCTCTTCTCTTCTCTTCTCTTCTCTTCTCTTCTCTTCTCTTCTCTTCATCAACTCACAGTATTAGGAAACGGAATGCTTGATGGTCTCCAATTATTTCTGTGAAGAGGTTTGAAGAGCTGTGTCTCAAGTAACATGACACTAAGGAATGGCTGGCTTTCCTTACCTTCAGCTGTCTCTCTGCCCCTTCCACCCTATTATTAAGATATACTTACATACATACATACATATTTTATTCCACCTTTCATGAGATATAAATTTGTGGGAGGAGGGACCTAAAACCTAGAGTTAGTAAGGAACGAGGGTTGTCTTACGTAAGTCTAGTGATCTTATTCTCAGGGCAAGGCCCTGATACCACAATTCCGGATGAAGTATACTATGAATGCCTGCTGTCTCCATTAACATTCCAAACATTCCATGTAAACTCTGACTATGCAGGCTAAAAAGATGGAATGTTTCTTTGATCTTTGAACTAGATTTAAAAAGATATTTTGGTAATGTGGATTCCCCCCCCACTCTCTATTTAACAGGAACTTTAATGATGGTTTGGTTGTGAACCGCCCAGAGTTCTCCTTGTGGAGAAGATGGGCGGTAATATAAATCCAATAAATAAATAAATAAACTTTGCTTTTTGTATCCCTCATGAACCTATCTGACTCTCACCACAGTAAACAACAAGCAGAAGACGACGACTCTGCAAAGAACTCCAGAAGATTCAGCCAAAGGGCATATGGAAACCTGTGGGTGGCCTGGGGGCAAGGGTTTAGATGCAAGCAAAGGGCAGTCACTTTGGGGTGACAATGTACTCTTGTAAGGTCCAGAGTCCTGCTGAGCCCTTATATCCTCCCTTTCCTTTCCCTCTGCCTGGGAAAATCCAAGCCGCTGCTGATCCCTACCCAACTTCTCTACTTCCTTTACTCTTCCGCAAACAATATATCCCCAAAGCTTGTTTACTTTTCTAGTGGAAATTGTGCCTTGCTTCAAATACCAAGATGAGGAGTTTAGAAAGAACCCCACAAAAACAAACTTGAGCAATAAAGCTGCCCATCTCCTTTGGAAGGATGAACAAGGAGAAACTATCCTGCAGCATGCTGAATAATGCAAACTTCTCCACTCAATCTCCTTGCTTTGCCACCCAGGTAGCACGAGAACAAAAACGCAAATGGCAGCTTCATCACTAGTCACGTGTAACCAGTTCATTGGTACTTTATTGCCTAGAAGTTTAGATTCAGCAAGTTTCCACCAACCCCAAAGTCCGGGATCCATACTGATTCAAGACAAAACCCGTCTTTCTCCCCAAAACCAATGCAATGCTCTACTCTACTGGAAATGGCTGTCCCTTGCTGTTTCATCTGCTCTCATCCTAGACATGCCAGAAAACAAAACAAAAAAAGAGAGAAATGTGGAATCCATATTCAGTGGATTGGGTGTGGGGCTGGGGATGTCATAGTCTTCCAAATCTGTTCAAAAGGAAGGACATTAAAAGGTTTTGTGAAAAGAACTTATTAAGACCCAAATACGGCAGGCCACCAACAGAAAATATAACTTTCTCTTCCTTTTCTGTTGCACATGCATAATTTGTTGGGTGGAATCTGAAAACTGGAAATAAAGCTGCATAGGGGATTTAAGAAAAAACATCTGTTCTAGATGACAGTGCTGCTTTGGGTGGCTTCAGTTGTATTTTTATCATGCTTACAGTTAAGCGTATTTTCTTAAAATTGGGGTAGTGCCACAATCTTCTCAGTATTGGATCAAGACCCCAGCCATCTTCTGTAATATACAGAAGGATAAATATAGTTTATGAGCATCTGAAGCCACTGCTCTTTTTCTTCTAATCAATTTCTGTTCTCTAATACAACTAATCTGGAGCAATCGGTTTGAGTCTACTATCCCACTGCTATTTTCAACTAAACACTGTAGTATGTTATGGAACAACATATTCTACTCTGCCCTGGGTAAAGAGAGAGGGAAGGTCTTCTCCATTGCTTTCCTTTAGTTCTGCCACTTACAACTATGATGTAGGAATAAACACAAAGGATTATGGTTGAAAATGGCAGACCCATATTGTAATGTGAAGGATGGGTGGAGAAGAGCTCACCACAAGGGTGTGCCAGTTTGGTCTAGTGGTTAAGGCAACGGGCTAGAAACCAGAAGACTGAGAGTTCTAGTCCCGCCTTAGGCAGGAAAGCCAGCTGGGTGACCTTGGGCCAGTCACTCTCTCTCAGCCCTAGGAAGGAGCCAATAGCAAACCAGGAGACTGAGAGTTCTAGTCCCGCCTTAGGCATGAAAGCCAGCTGGGTGACCTTGGGCCACTCACTCTCTCTCAGCCCAACTCACCTCACAGAAAATAAATAAATACAGAACAGGTGAAGGCTTGGGAATTACTGCTAGTTGCATTTGTCAGCACATAGTGTGATAGAGTGTTGTCTTCCATCAGTAGAAAACAGCCCCTTGTATATTGTCCTTTAACATGATGGGCATTTTCTCTCAGACTAAAAGAAAGTGGGAAAATAGCAACAACAGGCAGGAAGGAAAAGAAAAAAGAAAAAAAAAATCTGTAGTACTAAATAGAAAGCATCCACAGAAGTAGCTCAAACTTTTGGAAGGTTTCCTGTGGCATATAGTTCTTTACATACTGCATTTTCAAGATGGGCACTTTACATATTTCTATTTAAAGCATATACCTAAATATGCCAAAAACAGATATGACAAGCAGGTATTTGAAAACACACACCTCTTCCTGTGTACACTTAAGAGCAAACACAGATTTGTTGTTAAGCAATGTATAAACCGAAAATGCCTGGCTGCTACTTGGAGACTGCCCTCATATTCTCAGATTGTCAGTGGGGTGAGAAATTAGGAAACTGAAACTTTTTTCCATTGGTTCTCCCTGCGCTCAGCTTAGCAGCACACCTGGCAGGAAAGAATACAACATGAAAGGCAGGGAGAGGGGAACTGTTTGCTTGCTTGCCTGTGTGTGTGTATGAAACAAAATTGCTTTGCTTCCTCATGCACAGGCAAGTTTAAAGGCATTGGGGAAAATCTTGCTCACTCTCTCAAAAGATTTGCACAGTCCTTTCTAAAAGACAAACATCTGTGAAAGTCTTCCTATCTTCTTCCATGGGACCACATACACATTGCTCAAAGTGATGCTGAAGTGGAGAACATTCTGCTTTTTGGATTAAGGTGCTTCATGTAGGAAACAAGCAGAGTGAAAGTGTGTCCCGCTATTCTCCTAACATCTGCCCTTCAGGATGTGCCATTACAGTATATATGTTCAACAAAATTATTTTTAGGCCAGCACTATTTTCAGTAAGCACAGAGGTAGGTTCCCCCACCCCAACCCCCTTTCAGGAATAGCTAGGAATTTTAATTTGCCTGACTTTTTGCACAAAGAATAAGGAGAATCCAATAATTATTTGTAAGGCAGACTGACAAATGTTCAGCTTGCAAGTGGGGATTCACAAAACTATGCATTTATCCGTAAAAATAAAAGGAAGCAAAACAAAATAAGTTCCTGCACACAGAATATTAAGACTGTCAAGGAAAATACAGGGTTGGACATCTAAGCTTTTAAGCAACACAGAGGGAATGTTTCCATAGAAGAACATTTATCCATATGAATCCTCACCTGTAGTCTAAGGAAGTACAGTCCAGACTTCCCCCAGAAAGCGGGGGGGGGGGTGGGTAACATTTGAGTTAGACCTCAGGCCTTGTCTCAGTTTTTCTCCAACTGGGAAGAAAAGGTATCAAAAGCTCTGCACACCAATGTATCCCCTTCGAGAAATACAAAAGCTGTTTTTCCTGCCCAGTGACACTATTCTCCTATACTTCAAGTATTCAGAACAAAGGTTCATCACTCAAGTATTTGTAGTCAGATATGCTGCATTCTAAACCAGGATTGAAAAGTGGCTCTACTCCCAACAGATGTTTAAACCAGTCCTGTTTAAAACGTAACACAATACCCAAATCCTTTCTAATAAAATATGTATTCATTTGAGCCAAAAGGTTGCCAGTACCCCTGTCCATTCTATAAAATGGGGCTTCAGTAACAAATTTTAAAAGGCTAATAGATGTGGTAGGATGCAAGTAACCATATTACACATGTGTAGTCATTGTAGTTATCTGTCATCAATCAACAAACATGTAAAAGGAACACAATTCAATTCATTTGCCTTGCAGCGTCTATATAGCATCTTTGCAACATCAGCATATTGGTCACAATTGCTATGCACAAAACAACAAAATTTGGGATTAGACTATTAGGCTACTTTCCATTGGGAAAATAATAAATAAACCAACAAAATCCTGAACATTGAAACAATCATGCCAAGATTGCTAAACAACTTTCTACTTTAACTTCAGGCAAGCGTAAAATGTTTTGAAGGTCAATATACCTTTCATCCTTGGCTGTAGCAGACTTTCTACTAGACTAAATCTTAATGCAAAAGGACTTTGCAAACTATTCTTCAGAACCAAGCCAGCTTCTCCCAACTACTGAAAATACCTATCTTCTGGAAGCCACAGGCAGCAATGTCTGGCAGTATGTTGCCAATAGCCTGACATTGCTCAAGGAAAAACTATCTTATCCATTAATCAATGCAACAAAAATGATTTAATCTACACTGAAAGCTTTTGGAAATGAATCCCCCTTCCTTTTGGCCACACTAGAGTTTTGCATTTGACAGGTGAAAGGCAGAAAGCATTGCAAAACAAAACAGGATGAAAAATTTCCCGATTAAAAAAGAGGTGCTTTGCTTCCTTCCCCCACCCTTCCTGATATACACACAACGGTACATCTCCACTGATTCAGAATCAGGTTTAATGAGCAGGACAATCTCCCTGCATTCCTTTCCCCTTCTGCTTCCTTCTACAGGTTTTATCAATCTAAGCCGTTCCATTTCCTTTTCTTCAGGCCAGCATTAAGCTATTAAATGCACCATTTCACCCTTCTCCCCTCTGACTAAATGTCAGCCTTCAGACCCAGGGTGACAGTTGTCCCTCTGTTTCAGTTCCCTCCTCCCCTACCTGCCATGGCCCCTGCCTTGGCACTTGTTGGCTGAAAACATGATGTTAAATATTCATCACTGCCACCTCACTGCACTTCTAATTCACACTGATTTGGGGGTTAAGCCTCTCTGTGGTGGCCATTTATTCCTCCATCTTATATTTTAAAGCTTCACTGCTCCTTGCTTGGTGCTACAAAGGGAGAGGAGCTCATTTGCATCTTTATGATCTCTATGATTAGGTGGTCTGATTTCTAATACAGCTAGATGTAACTTCTGTACTAGCCCTGCAATGCAGCTTTAGCATTCTTGCAATTCCGGTCTGGGCAACTTTACAATGTCCACCTTTAATTTTATCCATGTTTCCTAGTGGCTAGTTTAGGCAGGGCCACAACTGGGGGGGGGGGGCAAGCGGGGCATGTGCCCCGGGCGCCGTGCTGGGGGGGTGCCAAAATGACAAAATAACCCATGGGGGGGGGCTTGGAATCCATGTTTGCCCCAGGTGATACAGACCCTTGTTACATCCCTGAGTGTAGGGCTACCATATATAGGCTGCAAAAGTCTGAATGGCCACTAGTTGGGAGCAAAGAGACACAAAAAACTCTAAACGCTTTGCTGCCTTTTAATGGTCATCTGGATTTCTGCAACCCGAACAGGATAGCCCTAAGCAAGGCTGCAGCACATGAAGAAGGCTTTTCGGGTTGCTTTTGTGACACTACCAGATTATTATTATTATTATTATTATTATTATTATTATTATTATTATTATTATTTTACTTTTTTTAGGTGTGAAAATCAATCCAAACGTTTACACCCCTTTGTTCACTTACTGGCAGGAAATTGAGGTCCTGCAATTTGGCAGTTTGCCACCAAATTTTGGTGGTAGAATCTCTGAGTGTTGGAAGGGGAAAGTTCGGAGCCACAGGCAGCCTTGGGTTACCTATCGCTATTAGATATCCTTTTCAAATCAGTATTTCTAGAAGATTTTCAATTGAGCTACACAACACAGTTAAACAGATTTTGGTTTTATCACTTCTGAACCATACAGAGAAGACACAAAATATGCCTCAACTCCCATTCATCTTAACAGAGATACCTACGTAACCACCTTCCAAATAATCAGTGTAGAATTTGCAATCTATACAGGCTGTCACTTTTTATGTATGTGAAAGACAGAAATTCAATGGAAGAAGCATTTGCCACCCTAGTGATGCACTAGTTGAACTTAGGCAGAATAGTTAAGAGAGAAATAGCTCTATTTTTTAAAAAGGTAAAGCAGTAAGCTGCAAAGGCATCTTGAGCTTTCCAGGATATTGTCCAAGTAAAAGCATATTTGCTCTTCCCCAGAGAAATCTTTCAGCTGGGTGAGGATGCACATTCAGGCATCAGGATTCCCATCCATTTTTATTTCATTAGGGTGTTAATATTACAAGCTAGTAGATCTGTGCAACTTTAAAAACATTCTGCAAGCGTTCTTATAACTGAAACTGGCCTAAGATGATGCTTAGACATTAATCCTGTATTTTATTGGGTAAAAAGTTATACTCTGTTTTTAACCCTCTCACCAACATCCTATCCACTTGCTTACTTAAAGGCCAATGGAAATGTCTTGCATAGCAATTTTGTGTTAGTGTTGTTTGCATCTCACTTTCTGCACACACATTCATTTTTAAGTATTTAAAAAAATCAGAAAATAAACCATGCAGTAAAAAAAAAAAGGTAAGAAGTGCATTTTTACCTGAAATTTCAAATGTGTGTTCACCAGGGAAAGCTGCAATGGGTTCTGTAAATAAAAAGAAGAGTTGAAAATTAGTGTTTCCATCAGCAAATTATAGTTCCTGAAGATAGTAACCCATGTGATCACAGGGAGTGTCCTGAAACCTCTAATCTTGAAGAACCTCTTTATCAATTTGTACAAGTGGCAGCCAATCGTATATCCTGGTGTTTTTTTTTTTTGGGGGGGAGTAAGATATCTGTATTCACTGAGGATAATTCTCTAAAAAATGTGTTTGGGACTACAGACATCCCCCCCACCACTAGGGCTGTCATAATAGGATGTGTTCCAGCAGTAGAAACACAATTGCGATTGTATTCTCTTTAAATTTTTGGCACAGAAGATAGAATGTTAGGTGAAAACTGGTAAAGTCAAGGTCTGAAACCGTGTTGGTTGCAAAGCACACAGAGTTATCTCAGTCTCTACATCTCTCATCCTCTTCTAGCTGGCAGGTTGCTTGAAGGAGAAAATGAATTAACCCTATGGATGCCACCATGAGGTCCCCAGGGGAAGACTCTCAGTTCTCATGCAGTGAAGATTAACACAACAAATGCTGTCTTTGATTCATACCTTGGTCCCATTTGATGTGGTGACACTTGTAATAACACCTATAACATGGTACTTGCTAAAAACAAGGTGTTGCTAAGGTGTTGTGCCCTTTTTGAGGAACGACACAGAACACAGGCAGAGAAGCAAAGATGACCCTTCTTCCTTTCTCCAGGCATCTCTTTTGTTTTGGAGACTGCAGGTGGGGGGTTGCTTCCAGTTTTAAAAAGGAGGGAATAAAATTACTGGGGTGGTAAGCAGGAGAAAAAGGGGCGTGGTGGCTCAGCGGGTAAGACGCCAGGCTTGTCGATCGGAAGATCGCAAGTTCGGAGGTTCGAATCCCTAGCCCCGCGTGACGGAGTGAGCTCCCGCACTCGCCCCAGCTCTTGCCAACCTAGCAATTCGAAAGCATGCAAATGCAAGTAGATAAATAGGTACCACTTCGGTGGGGTGGTAACAGCGTTCCACGCGCGTCATACCGGCCACATGACCGTGGAAACGTCTTCGGGCAACGCTGGCTCTTCAGCTAACAAACGGAGATGAGCACCGGCCCCTAGAGTCGGACACAACTGCACAACTGTGCGGGGGGAACCTTTACCTTTTTTTACATTAACTATCCTTTACTGAAATCCATCCATTTTCTAAAGTATGATCTGTTATGTACTGCAAAGTCTGTTTGTGAAGGTTTTGAACAGGATCCTGGTTAGTTTCTTAGAGATGGTTAGGGACATTGCTTTTTTTTCTCCCGAACATAGGAATAACATGATTTTTAATGTTATATCACAAACTCCATTTATGTGCAGTGATTCTGGGTAGCAGACAGCAAATAAAAACAATTTTTAAAAATCTGCAACAATAAATAACATTATGCTTGACCCAAAATCCAGAATATATGGATTGAATTTAGCTTACGACTATAGACAGTAGGTTTGACAAGTTTAAAAGGGGGGTGGGGGTGGGAATTGCAGTTTCCTCCATCTAACCTTTTCCCCAGCCTCATCCATTCTCTTTTCTACTTCTCCCCCATAGGTTTTCACCGCCCAAAGGAAATTTTGAATACTGAAGCAGATACTTAGCAGAAATAATTTGTTACTAGCAACTGGGGGTGGGGGGAGGGGGGGCAACAACCAATGTATTTTACTGATTATTTTCCTGAAGAAAAAGGAAAAGATTTTAAAATTATTTTTAGATGACTTCTGCATTACATTTGGAAATGGAATTCCTTGGTTTAACTGTGGTTTCAATGGAGTGCTATGAAATACTCAGCCAGCCTAAAAAAGAAAGTGACAGGTCTCTCAAAAATAAAAATAGTAATATTGTGAGCTATTAGATGCTTTTCTCAAGTTGAAAAGGAATTTGATTACTTCTCTGGATTACAATTTTAAAACAGAAGCTTGTCAGTTCCTTTCTATAGTTCTGTGGGGTATGTTTGTGTGTGTGTGTGTGTGTCATTATGCATGCACACGCATAGACATAGAGTGGCAATTCACAGATATTGTTTCACATACTGACTGATTCAGCAGAACCATCAGTCAAACATTTGAGCTCTGCTTTTTTAGTAGATACTGATTTTAAAATCGTACTATGAGAGAAAAATCCTGAGACAAATCGGGGTTTTAGAAGGGACACTTTACATTTAAAAATGATGCAAGGAAAAGGATTAAATACTCATTCTCTCAGTCCCAAGACCCCATCTCAAATGTCCCCAGCTGCTTTTATATCTTTAAAAATGTTCCTCTTCATGGAACTCCTCTCTTCAAGCAGCTCCCCACTTTACTCAATAAATGAGCAGCTATGGGAATATCAGTGCAATGCTTATCCTCTGGGTAGCAAACATCTGAGCATGTAAATGGTTCTACAGAACCAGGTTCCCAAATACTGGCAAAGACATGCTTGTTTTTTATTACTGTAAACATGGCAATTGCACCTAGCATGTAAATGTGTAGAAGATTCATGAGCATTAATGGTAACAAATATTACACTGCAATACTTAATTCCTAAGAAATAGAATTGAGAGCCAGTTTGGTGTAGTGGTTAAGGCACCAGGCTGGAGACCAGGAGTTCTAGTTCCACCATAGACTCAAAGCCAGCTGAGTGACCTTGGGCCAGTCACATTCTCAGCCCTAGGAAGCAGGCAAGGGAAAGCCACTTCCGAAGTCTTGCCAAGAAAACTGCAGGGACTAGTCCAGGCAGGAGTCAACACTGACTTGAAGGCATCTCTCTCTCTCTCTCTCTCTCTCTCTCTCTCTCTCTCTCTCTCTCTCTCTCTCTCTCATCTCTCTCATCTCTCTCTCTCTCTCTCTCTCTCATCTCTCTCTCTCTCATCTCTCTCTCTCTCTCTCTCTCATCTCTCTCTCTCTCTCTCTCTCTCTCATCTCTCATCTCTCTCTCTCTCTCTCTCATCTCTCTCTCTCATCTCTCTCTCTCTCTCTCATCTCTCTCATCTCTCTCTCCCTATCCCTATCCCTACCCCTACCCCTATCCCCCCATCCATCCCCCCATCCATCCCCCCATCCATCCCCCATCCATCCATCCATCCATCCATCCATCCATCTATCTATCATCTACTGTATCTATCCATCCATCCATCTATCTATCCATCTATCTATCCATCTATCTATCCATCCATCTATCCATCTATCCATGTATCTATCAAATAGAATTGCTGTGTCCCAATCTTTCCCAAAAATCACCTGACAGAGATATAGAAGCACAACCTTCCCCAATCTAGTGCCTTCCAGTTGTGTTGAATTTCAGCTCCCGTGACTCTCAGTTACAGTTTCCAAAGGCCAAAGTGGCTGTCAAGTATGGGAACTGATATCCAACACAACTACAGGGCACCAGGTTGAGGAAAACTGTGCTAAGGCATATGCTTTGCACATGCTTAACTGATACTTAACTTATATCCGAAGTGTGAATGCAGATATCAGTCTGAAGCTGATATGATCACAGAAGCTGTGTTATTACAGATGTACTGTAGAGAGTAAGGAAGATGACTATGATGGAGAAATGCAGGATCCACTGCCTAGGCAAAAGGGGCTGAGGCATTTTTTAAGTCCAGATCGAGATAACATTTGGAAGGGGCCCCAATTGTTGCCATCTAGTGGTTGGCTGGAGTTTTGCAGCTAAGATATGGTAGCCTTTCTTCAACTGATGATGCCAGAGATTGGACCTGCCACTCCTATAGGTGCTCTACTACTGCCTTATTTCAGTGGTTGATAGCACAAACCACAATGATACCAAAAATGACAACACACATGGAACGTCTTACCAGAAATGCTGTCATTAGTACTTGGGCACTGATTAGGCTGACCATACGTCCCATTTTGAACGGGACTATCCCGTTATTTCACCATTTCTGGAGCGTTCCGTCGTTATAGTCAAAATCTTGATTTTCTCCCGTTTTTCAAAAATCTGAGTCAGGAGTAAGCCTGACAGTAGTGGGTCAGCCCCCGCCGCCATGCCAAATTCGGACTCAGTCGGAGGAAGATGAGCCGACCTCCGGAAGAAGCTGGTATGGTCCGAACCAGAGCTGCCGATTGGAGGCAGCCTGGAACAAGAAGCCCCTCTACCAATCAGCGTGCTGCTTGGCCAATTGGGTCCCAGCCACAAACGGCGTGAGATTCCAACCTTAAAAGGCCGAGATCCTGCCTCAGAATCCTGCCCGCAAGACGCTCTAGGTCTCGCCTCGCAGATGTCAGCGCTGGGGAGGCAGGATGGCGGCCAAGCCAGGTGGTGGGGTGGCGTTCTGCAAGGGGCTCGGCAGCGCTGCATGAGAGGTGGGGCAGAGACACTGCGCCGGCCGCTGCGGGGTCCGCGGAGCTGGGCTGCGTGCGTCTGCTGGGCTGCAGCCTGAAGCGCGTCTGGAGGAGGAGAGTGAGTCAGGCGCTGTGGCGGAGGAGGGAGAGGAGGGCCCAGTGGAGCCATGCCACTGCCTTTCCTCGTGAGGGGCCCGAGGAGCTGCCTCCCCTGCCCAGCAGCGGCCCCTCTGCGAGCGTCTCCGCCTGGAACCGTCCCTCTCTCCGCCACCGCCACCGCTCTCCCGGGAGGCGTCACAACCTCATTGCGCTGTGCTGCCGCCCGCCTCCTGCTCATCGGCGGCGACTCTCCTCCCACCCTCGGCCAAGCCCGAGGGGGTCGGGGTGGCGGTGAGCCTCCGTCCTCTGCAGGAGCCGGCCGCGCTGGGGGGCTTCAGCTGCACCACGCCACCCCTTGCCACCCGCCGGGCTGCAGGAGCTCCTGGCTGGCGGCAAGGGGAGGAGTGGTGCGGCTGAAGCCCCCCAGCTCGGCCAGCTCCTGCTTCTCCTGTGCAGTGGCGGTGGCAGCGGCGGCAGCAGCAGCGACTCTCCTGCCTCCCTCGGCCAAGCCCAAGGGGGATGGGGCAGTGGTGGGCCTCCATCCCCTCCATCCCCGCCCCTTGTCCCCCGGCCGATGACGGTGCTTTGTGCACAGTGTGTGTGGTCCGGCCTTCCCCAAACACACCAGCTCTGCCGCACTATTTACCGCTAGAAGGAAAAAAAACCTTTAAAAATGGGAAAAAAATATTAAAATCCGAGCCAATCGCGCTGATGGGGGCGGGGTTTGCAGGCGGGAGCCAATCATGTGGGGCGGGGGCGGGGTTTGCAGGCGGGAGCCAATTGCGTGGACTTGGGGGCGGGGTTTGGAGGCCGGCATGGTGGCATAAGACCCTGTCCTGTTTTGCCATCCCCAAAGTCCTGTTTTCGTCTGAAGGAAATATGGTCAGCCTAGCACTGATGCCTGGTGCAAGTACATTTGCTGCAGCATTTGTGTGATGGCATCATCATGCACCTGTCATCATGGCCCCTTTTGCCTCCATCCAGATGCTCATGTCAGTAGAATAAACTGGCATATTTATAGGAGTTTAAAATATTAAACCTTACTTCCTGGCTTGTGAATGTGATTTCTCATATCACCACACTTTCCTGGTGATTATTTCTTATTAATAAGGAGTTCTATTGATCTGATCAGCCCCTTTTATGTATACAGTGCTGACAGATGACTAATTTTGGCTCTTGGGTATTTTTCTTTGGTAACAATCTAATTATTATTATGAGTAGTCCATGCCACTGCAGAGCCACACATTAATCTCTCAGCGTGCTGATAGGAAAACCATCAGTACCGGCTTTCCCCAGGCACTCTTCCTCCAGAAGGAGAGAGTAAGCTAAATGAATGGGTGAGACTTTCTCTAATGCAGCCAGGATTCTGTCTGCTTAACAACCCTAAGATAAGATTGCCTGCATGGATGATTGCTATGTGACCTCTTGGCCACGATGGTAGAAGAATCATTTGCACCTAAGAGCTATTGAGCCAAGATGCTATTTGCTGGAGGGCAATCCATTCCTATTAATTTGCCCCTCTGCTCCTTCCTGGCCTCTTTCTGGAAGTCAAGAATGTGCATATTGCACAGGGGGCAATGGGAAAAAAAGATACAGGGTATCCTACATGCGGCCATCACCCCACAACCACCTCTGTGCACAGCGATTGGCCTTCTGACTGTTTCTGGCCCTATTCAAACTGCTGGGGAGGATCATGGGACTCTTAAATTAAAGCAAAAAGACGAAAACCTTCTGCCATTCAGAAAATGTTCATAAAGGAAAGCCTTTAGGGAGGAGTTATTCAAGCCCAGCCTTAGCTCCAATATGCTTGATGTAGATGAGCAAGACTTTCTGTCCATATCATAGGATGCATTTAGTCAAGTTATTTTTTGCCTGCCTTGCTCAGTCCAGAGCTGTTTGTATGAACTAAGCCCGAGCAATTTCTCCATGGGAAAGCAAGTGGAGATGGCACTCTGCAGAGCCGCAGCCAATGCTCCTGTGTTCCAACTGAAAGCCAAGATCACCTGGCTTGCTTTGGGGTTAACTGGTGGGTTTTAGTATTGGGTGCTTGGCATAGGAACAATCCAAAGGCTGCTTCTCATGAAATAACCACCCTAGCAAGACCACTTAGAATTGGATCTGCGTTAAGGTAAAATATTCACTGCATATTTCTACACACACCCCAGCATTTGTTATAACAGTGAAAAGTGAATACCAGTGGCTAATTTGCATGCTCATGAGCAGCTTGCTGTGTGCAAGAGTCATCACAGAGATGCAACTGCAAGTAGCCTTCAAACACCATTTGTTTTGTGTGAAGTGGACTATAAGGCAGGGCAGGGCTTTCCAAAGTGCCGCCGCTGGCGACACACGTGACGGCGGCGGCGGCAGCGGCGACACGCGCGCGCACGGCGGCGGCGCGGGGGGGCGTGCGGCGGTGCGGGGGGTGTGCGGCGGCGCGCGCGCACGGCGGCGGCGTGGGAGGGGCGTGCGGCGGCGCGGGGGGCGTGCGGCGGCGCGCGCGTGCATGGCGGCCGCCGTGCACGCGCGCGCCGCCGCTTCCGGGTGTCGCGACACACAGTTTGGAAAGCTCTGAGGCAGGGGGATAAAACCTACAAAGGTATACCATCACAGCAGAAGTGCTATGGTCCAGATGGATGGCTTTATACATTTTATATGTCAGTACTTGTTATGTGGGACAAGGAGAGTTACATCAGAAGTAGGAGCTCCCCCCCCCCCACTTTCAACTTGTCAAACCTATTGTGTGCAGATGAATTTTTGCTTCTTATTACAGATGAGATGCATCCTTACATACCCATGCAATTCTCCAAAGAGGTATCAGTGCCTATCCGGACATCGTCGATGGCAATCTCTCCTGAATGTCCATTGCTTATAGTGCCCTCAAATACAATCTAGGAGTGAATACAGACAGGATAATAAATCCACAAACAGCTCTTGCATATTTCAAAGAAAGGGATTAAAATGTATCAGATTCTCTTAGTGTTTAGAAGTTTCCAACTGACAAAAAAGGTAGTGGTTCAAGAGAACCCTTGAAATGTGTTCATTATCACCAACTCCAAAAAAGTAAAATTGCTTGCTTTTTACTTTAATAGCTACAGTACCTGGAAGGGAAAATCAATGTTGGCTGCCCACCATTCCCAAGATACACTCCCAATTTGACAAAGCCAGGGGTTCAGCAACCTTCAGCTTCTCCTAATCCATTCCAGCTCTCCTTACCTTTCTCCAGCTTTTGACACCCTACAGAAACTTAGTGCATCATGCAATTAAATTTTACATTATTTCTCTGATAAGGCACAGCCCAATGCAAAAAAATCATATTCTTCTGGAGGCTGGTAAAAACCTATATATACAGTAGGTTCTATATTGGTTCTATACTTGTTACTGTAGTTTTAACAATTTCATATATTTATGAAATTCATTCATTCATTCATTCATTCATTCATTCATTCATTCATTCATTTTTTTTAGTATCTGCAAATTGCCTAAAGTCAAATGGCATCAAACAAACAAACAAACAAACAAACAAACTCCACTTGTTGATTTGGAATTACAGAGGTCAAACATAAACCTCAAATATATAGCAGGTGGGCGAAAACCAGAGAATATAAATTTGTTTTCACCATGGTTCATCATCTTGGTTCCAGTCTTAGCTCCAGCTAGGTTAATCTTCCAAGAAAGTAGCACGGAATTGGGAGTGTGATGAGATGAAATCTATGCATACTTTCCATTCCGTCTGTGCAGCAATAAAACTCCTGGTTAAAACATCAATCATGGCAGCTTGCTCCTCAGGTCTTGTTACCTAGCCTTGGCTATTCTTTTCCAGAGATGCAGAAAATTAGGCTGACGGCTAATATGGGGAACTTGGGAGGGCTAATGTGGTTCTCCACGTTCCCCATCACTAGAGGGACCCTAGCAAAGAAGTAGGAACTCCAAATAGACAAATAAGACCCCAAAGTGCTTGCCTGGACTCTGGACCATACCTAAGTACTGTATTCTCACTGACTGTGAGTGAGTGGTTTGAACCCCATGCTAAATTTTGGTACAAGGAAATGCAAAGAAAAGAAAAAAAAACCAAACAAACGAAGAACTTAATTCTGTGTTCCAGCTAAATTTTGCAGTGCAGGGAAATGTGCCTGTCAGGTTTAATTTCCATGCTATATTTTAAAACTGAGACTGGCATTTTCGCCGAAATGCTTCAGTGTGGTGAAGAGAAAGAGAATGTGGTTTAATGAAAAGCAGTAGAGTGGCCAGAAAACATTCCTGAACTGTTGGAAGCAGCAGCAAACACGCCTTGAAAAGAAGTTTCTGACCTTGTATTCATATCAGGTTTAAACTGCTTTAATCATTATTTCTCTTCCTAAGAAATCCTGAGCACTGCATATCTGTCAAGGTTAGGCTAGTAATCTCTGATAGAGAATTCAAAACATCCTACAAAGCCATATTCTAGGAATTTTCAGAGGAAGGCACCTTGGCAGTTAAGTAGTACAAAACAACTTCAGTTTATGATGCAAGCTTCCATCATGATAATTAGCATTCTTCCTCCAAACAAGCAGTAGGGGTCAGTTTCTATGCTGGATTTTAAAAATGATTAAGGCATCAGGCGAGAAACCAGAAGTTCTAGTTCTGCTTTAGGCATGAAGCCAGCTGGGTGGTCTTGGGCCAGTCACTCTCTTTCAGCCCAAGGAAGACAGCAATGGAAACCCCCCCCCCAAAAAAAAACTTGCCAAAAAACTGCAGGGACTTGTCCAGGCAGTTGCCAAGAGTCAGAAACTTACTCAAAGGCACCCCTCTACCTACCTACCTATTCCAGGGGCAACTGCAGGGTGCTGACAAAAAAGCCAGGATATTGGCCATGACTGCATGAGGCATGTCAAAAAGGAGCGGGACCTTGATCATGTTTTGGCTGCCATCTTGACTTTTTTGAGCCTTTCCTGTGGACACCCCTGGCCTATTCAGAATTTATACACAGCTGCCCTCTATTGCTTAAAGTGTCTGAAAACACTTGGTCCACTTTGGAGATCCTGTCATAATGTCATAATCCGCCCAGAGTCACTTGCAAGATGGGCGGTGAAGAAATGTGAGAAAGAAAGAAAGAAAGAAAGAAAGAAAGAAAGAAAGAAAGAAAGAAAGAAAGAAAGAAGAGGGAGGGAGGGAGGGAGGGAGGGAGGGAGGGAGGGAGGGAGGGAGGGAGGGAGGGAGGAAGGAAGGAAGGAAGGAAGGAAGGAAGGAAGGAAGGAAGGAAGGAAGGAAGGAAGGAAGGATCTCTTCCTTCTCCAACAAGTAGGTGTGTAATTGCTTTCCTTTTTTCTCCAGTGTAGACTCCAGGCTCTTAAATAATAAAAATAGCAACAACCATCAAGGCAATTTCTTAAGTTCTCTGCCTGCCTCCAAGATGTGCTCACACTTATTTCTTACATGTTCGCTTGACAAGCTACACAACCATCTTCCAAGAGAAAATAGGAGAGGAAAAAACATGTGCAAAGGATAGAACTACCAGATCTGGGTTGCAAACATCTCAACGACCACAAAAGGCAGCAAGGACATACAGAAAACGCTAATTCTTTGTTGCCTTCTGATGGTAATTTGGATTTTTGCAGCCCATATCTAGCAAAGGAGAGACTTTAAGAATATAAACGACAACAACATGAACACAGAGCTAAGCTACATATAAAATAAGCAAAATCCAAGTAGCAAATACATTGTTGTTCAGTTACTATAGCAACATGGAAAGCACAATGAAAGAGGAAAAGCCCTTTTGAACAATGTTTTTTAATGACAAACGAAACATGGTCTCTTGAAATCTTGGAGATGAGGGTAACCATACTCCATCTAAATCTCAATTCACACCTTAACAAGCTCACCTGATATTCTGTATCGTAACTAGGCAGAAGGATCCGGCCTTCTCTCCACTCATCCCCTTGGTCTTCCCTGATGATCCACAGTGGTTTGTTCTCGTGCATTGCCTCCCGCCGCACCTGCAGCATAGTCCCACTGCCTCCAGAGAGCTGGTACCAAAACATCAGGCACACAGCGCTCCTGGGCAAGAAGACAGTGGGACTGATCAGCCGAGCATGTTGTCCTTCTCTTCTTGCACTGCTCTGCAACCTCAAATAACTCTTGCCATCTGCTGAAGAAGATTAATGCTAATTAGAATTTGCAATAGATATGGCAATGTATGGTTATTAGCTCTAGCTAATGTGAAATTCAACCATGAATAGCAAGAAGGTGCATGGTTCATAATTTCAGCATGATGGAGGAAAAGAAGTCACTCGTGTCCTGTCCTGTCCTGTTCCACACCGCTATGACATTAGGAGCAAACGTAACAGTTAAATGTCAGATGAAGGAAGTATGCATTTTAAAGAAAGCATTGGGCACCCTCCAAAAATTTTCTGGGTTCAGACTATTAGAAGAGCAAACTGCTTCCACAGGAATCTGCTCACTCATTAAGATCTCCCAGAAGAACTTAGTTTTGTATCGTACTCCATCTGATTATTCTTTTCTTAATGATAGCACCCAGATTTGGGAATTTCTTCATTTGGGAGCTTTGTCTTGGCCCTTGGCAGATTTTTAAGACCATCTCATTTCAAAGACATTATTTCTATAAAAAAGAATCATATTAATTTTGAAAGACCTCCCCCCACTCCCAATATCTCAGTCCATATTAAACTGCCAGGTATCATTTGATCTTGGCAGTACAGAAATACTTGTAACCAGAAAAAAAGTTTACGTGTATCCCTGAAAGTTTTAGTTTTTCTTGTATATCACTTACTTTATTTTGCTTTTGTTTTTATCTAACCCTAACCCTAACATAATCTTGTATTTCAGTATTCTCTCAATGCCACATGGAAAGTTTTCTGCTAAAAAGTGGTCTACCAATTAAAGAAATTATTACACAAAAGAGGTAACAGACAATAACATGACCATTAAAAAAAGCAAGCACAATTCCTCCCAACCTACCAATGTATGGGCTGGACTGATACCATGCAAAGCAGCTTTACTGACTTCTTGTTTGAGAACAAGGCTGCTACAAAGCCTTCTAGTTTATTCATCCCAATCCTGTAAGGTTATTTACACTTTTGCTGAATGACAAGCATATTTTCATGGGATTTACATATTGGGAAAACCTTCATCTGGTAAATATCGGCTTCTCATATGTAAATCTTTTAAAAGATATGCTATCAATCTTCTACAGAGAGATGTTTGAACAAGTGTGCAGACCTATGGCAGTTGATATATTTATAGAATATTTATTATGGACGATATGTTAAAGACCGAATCCCATGCATATTCCTCTTAGGAAAATGCCCCAATCTGTAGAACAGGTTATACTGGTAAGGCAGAAAGGCAACCTGTAGCACTGCAGATGCTGCTGAACTCACTCCAAGTATCCCTAGGAAACACTGCCAATAGTAAGAAACGCTGGGAGTTGTAGTGCAACAACATCTGAAGGGCCACAGATTGCGTATCCCATGTAAATATGCGTGAGACTGGACTGCGGAAAAGCAACAGGGCTTGTTTTTAGAAAATATTAGACAGAAAACATCAGGTAGCTATTGAGAACATACCTATCAGAGAGAAAAGATATCTGAGAAAAGATAGCCCTGTACCTAAAGATTATGCCAAAGAAAATAATACAGGAGCTGTGCAGCCCTTCAGATCTGAAGCCAAAAAAGTACCTCAGAGCATGTGGGGGGCATGAATGCAACTCCTTCAGTCAAATGTGTTGCACATCCCTACTAAACTATATACAAACCATTGTTAGGAAGACTAGTCTCGAGAAGAGAAAAATCCACTGGATGGATAGAAAGATAGGACATTACCCTGACTGAGTCAAAGAAGTAAGGTGGCCATCTATTTCATCAACAGCCAGAGACACAAAAACCTCCTGATCAAGACACTTGAAAAGCTTGAGACAAAAGATTGACATAATTAGGACAAGTGAAAGTGCTGTAATTGGCAGGGAAAACTGACCCTGTAATCATAACAATATCAGTGTGTGTGTGTGTGTGTGTGTATACACGTTCATATTTATTCTGTCTTCTATTTGCTGCTCTGTTTTTAAGTCATAAGCTAGACATTCATGATCACCAGCTAGACACTCACTATGCTAACATTACAACTTGGGGAGAGAGGTGTTTTTTCCTGTTGCCCCCCCCCCCCCCCGTCCATTGTAATAAGCAGTAAATACTTTACAATCAGGACTAGCAGACAATTTAGCTGATGGTTGTGCTCTTGCTTCCTCCTCCTCCTTATATTTGCAAAGATTAATCCTCAACTACAAATAGTAAGATGAAGCTGCTGTCGGGGATCTAAGCAAAATGATTCCAACATGGTAACAGATGCCGAGAGCAAAGGTGACTAATTTGAGTTGAAATAAAAATTTGGTCTCTCAGGGCCTTTCCCCATTTTTACCTACCGAACCAGCGCAGAAACATGCCCTAGCAACACTCTTTTTTTTTCTTCCAAGCCCACATTACATTGCTTTCATCTTGCTCCCAGACTTTGAGTGTGACAAGCTTAAGATACCCTTAGTGATATCAGCATTAAAAAACAAAACAAAAAAGTATTTTTCCCCTTATTCTAACTGTTTCCAAGGTTAGCATCAAGACACACAAAATCTATTAGGCTTTGCTACCCATTATTTTGAGCGGAAGTCAGGAAATACAGTGACTTGAAACAGAGGTAATAGAGGCATGATAGGGATCAGCAATGAGGTCTGCAAATTTGACACTGGTATCATTTATGGTCAACTCAAGGATGGGTGGACCGCACTTCAACGCAGTAGTGGGGAAAGACCCTCAACTAGCATCCTGGATGTTAGGAATGTATTATGTGTAAGGCTACCATTGTTTTCTCCGAAAACTCTGCCACCTCCTCCATAGGCAGAAATTAGAGTAATGGAGAGTGATTAGCTTATTTATACATTTGGCTGAGGCAAATCCTCAACCTTCTTACCCCAATGCCATATTAACAAAAGTGGGCTGCTTTGGTATTTTAGTTTTAAAATAATGGTTAGAGTGGGGAGAGAAAAAGAAATCTATGTTGGTTTGCTGATGTTTTGGAGTTAGAGCAAGCTCTCACCTTATCAAATGCAAACAGCCTGGTAACAATGCAAACCCTAAAACAAAATTAATGGAAGAGAGTAGCTTCTAGCTGTTTGTACTGCACAGGCAGGAGAAAGAGAACATTGTTTTCACACACACACACAAAATGGAACTCACATTTGATACATAGCAGTCACTGGAATTCTTTCATAATGGCTTTGTAGCTTTTCTACAATAAACCTACTTATCTGAGCTTTTGTGTCCTTGGACATCTGGTCTTGAAGTTTCTACCTTGCTGTTGAGGGAAGCCTGACATTTATTGTGTATGAACGCTGTATCCTCCTGTGTCGTGCTAATGTTGATCTCAGGATGTATTTAAGAAACTGAAAAGCTATTTGTGTTGATTTTGTTGCTACTTATAGGAAGAGTGCTGACTTGCGTGTTTTATTTATTTATGTAATCAATGTATATATCCACCCACTCACCATACAATTCAGGGTAATGTACATAATTAATAAACTATAATAGATTTAATTAAAAACACATAATAAAATAAGGTATAAAAACATAAGCAAGCCAGAAATATTATGTATAACACATAATGTGCCAGGAAAAAACCCTCATCCAATGGTCTTTCCACTCCCAAGCCCAATGCTGAGGGAAAAAAACAGGTCTTTAATGTCTTTCAAAAAACAGACAGGGTCAGGTCCAGCTGGATCTCAAGGAGGATGCTGTTAGAAAGGCAGGAGCAGCAACAGAGAAGGCATGTCTCCTAACTCCTGCCAGATGACATTGCCCAAGTGATGGGACCTGGAGCACGCCAAACCTGTCAGAACTTGCAGGATGGGCAGAAATAATCAGAATAGATGGTCCTACAAGTAGCCTGGCCTTGTGCTGTTTTACTGATAAGCTGCTAGTACATTTATTTAAACGTTGGCATTATTAGCAGAGTAGTAGTAGCAGTAGATGGTAGATGTTTCTTTTGTTTTGCTGCTGTAATGTTAATGAATGCTAATCATGTGACACCAGCTCCCATTTTGCAGCTTACAAAATATAATTTTTGAAAACATTTAAAGAAATCCCCTATCATAGCAACAGATATGTTAGTGTACCTCGGAGGCATTAACTACCAGCTAATTGAAGAAGATTGATGAGAAGATTGTCCTATATGCTCAATGCAGCACTTCTGAGTAAGAACAGAGTTCTCTGTTCTATTGGCTATCCAAAGTATTTTTTCAATTTCTTTTAACCAACTCTCTTTCACCAGTCCTTCTGCAAGTTGGCTGGACAGTAGTAACCAGCATGGTCTACCAGTACTCTTACTATTGTGGCCTTGAGATGAAAGAAGAGTAGGCTGACCATATTTCCTTGAGACAAAAACGGGACCCTAACCTACCCACAGCTCGCCGGACAAAGTGGGCGTGCGTGCGTGCGCACACACGCACTCCATCTAACAAAGCCTCGCCAGCAGCATGGTCCCTGCGGTGCCCCGGCAAACAGGGCAGGTGGGCACTCTCTCATTGAGAACGGGACAAAATGGACATTTTTATTAAAATGACGGGACGGTCGGGAACTGTTTAAAAAATGGGACGTATGGTCAGCCTAACGAAGAGAGAAAGAGAGCATGCGCAAGCTATCTCACACTGAATTCTCATTATTTTCTATGGACAGAGCACTTGGAACATTTCAAGTTCTGTTACATGAGAGAATATTCACTGTGTTCTGTTTTTTGTTCCATCAAAACACCACCAAACTGAAGATTCTAACAGAACATTCTGTGTAGGCTGCTTTGTTCTGAACTCAAAACAAGCTAAGTTTTCACTGTGTGCAAAACTCCAATTGTAAGCCTACTTTCTTATTGCATTATGGAATCGAAAGACCTGGGCAACTCACAATATTTTTAATTTAATATTATGGCTCAAACATCGTGGAATTGCTTGTGGCTGATTTAATTAGGTCACCAGGAATTACAGAGCAGCTTTCTCACAGAAAACTAGAAAATTCAAGTTTCATACCTTCAAGTTTCAAGTTTATTTATTTTATTTAAATATTTATATTAGTATAGCTGGAAGGGCCACTTAGGCCACTGTATCTAAGCACCTGCTCAGTGCAGGAATCCAAATTAAAGCACCTCTGACCAACTTCAACAGAATTTCCAGGGCAGTTCACAAAACCCAAGTAAAATACACAAATACCTCAGATCTTGAGCAAAGGCAAATCCTTTGAACATAAACAATCATTATCAATTGTATATCCAGTCATTTTTAAGGTCTTGTGTCTGAGCGGCACCTTTACAGACTGTAGATGATAGGGGCTCATGTGACTGAATGCTCCTCTATACACACATTTTAATTAATTTATTTATTTACCATATTTATATAGCCACCCATCTCACATAAAAGTGACTCTGGGCGGCGTACAACACTGAATTAAAAAACAATAAATACATAAAAAACAGTCACAGTTAAAATATAACTACAAAAAGGCACACAAAACAAGAGGGGATGATATTAACCACAGTAAGGGAGCCATTGCAAAATCTCCCCGGTCCCTGGGACCCCCAGGCCTGATCACATAGCCAGGTCTTGAGGGATGTCCCGGAATGTTGAGAGGGATGGAGCGAATCTCACATACACCAAATCCCTCTGGGAAAAAGGAAACCAAACCAAAACACCCACAACAATCAAGATATCAGGGAGAGACGTTCTAGCATGTTTTGTCCTTTTCCAAGTTCATTTTTCATGTGTAAGGAACATTTAAATTTAAACTGCCACTGTGTCTTATACACTAATACAGAGCTTTCCAAACTGTGTGTCGCGACACAAAAGTGTGTCGCCACACACAGTTTGGTGTGTCGCCACACAACCCGGAAGCGCTGATCATCATCAGCGCTTCCGGGTTTTCCCGCGGCAACACACCAACTGCAGCGCGCAAAACCCGAAAGCAGCAGCAGCGCTTCCAGGGTTTTGTGCGCTGCCGCACTTCCGGGTTTTCCCGCGGCGACACACCAACGCCGGTTGGTGTGTCGCCGCGGGAAAAACTTTGGAAAGCCCTGCACTAATACAATACAATGATTTTGCAGCATATTTAAAAATACACCAGAAAGGAGTGAAAATTCCTCAACTTTCCTGGCTAACATTCCTCAACTTTCCTGTATTATCCAAACACTCAAAGATGCTTCCAAGGTTTACTGAACTTTACGTGAATTAGAGGCAATACAGTACAAATTTGGGTGTCCTGGAAGCCTGCTGAAAACAGTAAGATTAATTGCAGTGTACCCAACCAACTCTGTCCTGGATTGTAGTTATTTCTAGTAACAAACAGCAATCATGTACTGCCATGTTTCTGCATTCTTATTAAATTAGTACTAAACCTTGGAAAGTTAGTCTTCCATAAAATGCAACTGCTCTATAGAAAACATAAATATTTCCTTGCCTTTAAATGACCTGACACATGTTATAGAGCAGTGGTCAAATTCAAAATGGTGACAACTATTTTTATTTAATGCTATCTTTTTAAATATCTGAAAATCATTGTGTTAGCCTTTCTTTTTCTATTTTCTTCATAAGATAATATTTGCCTCCTTCAAACTATCCTTTACAGGCATATCCTGTGTTCCAAATGCTATGGTATCTCCAGTGACCTCAGTTATTCATTTATTTTGCTTGTCTATGGTGAATTTAGGACAAGCCTAGCAGCGAGGATTTTATATCTTCCTGCAATTATTGCCTATTGTGCAGAAATGTACAGTGAACATGCTGAAGGGTCTAGAATTTCTAAGTGGTCTATATCCATTCAGCAAATTATATTTTCAGCAAAACTCACCTGGATAACACCATGTGGAGACTACAAAAACTATGTGAAAAAATATTTATTCATCTAAATGTTCTTAATCCTTCTGAATTATCTATTAAACTTATAATACTTAAGCTGGACTCATTTCAAGATGAAAGTGATGCAACGCAACTATACCTACTTGAGTTAGCAGGATAGCTCATGCTGGCCTTTGAATCACCCTACTTTCCATAATTCCCTGCCTTCAAAAGTGAGTGACAGCCAAGCTGATGAGATCTCAGTTTCCAAGAAGTAGATTTTTCAAAAGCAAAATTGCTCCTAGGCACTTATCTTCTGTTGAAATTAATAGATGTCAAGCTCTCAAGTGTCATTCTGGCATCAAAAACTCCACATCCGCACAACCCATATCATAATGCAGACCTCTTCATTAAAAACATATAATCACAGTGTCTCTGAATTTACAGGAAGTATATCAAGAGCGCCAAGTGAAATTTGTCCAGGCACTCCACCACCCTTCTGACTTCCCTGCCAATATGGCCAATAGGAGAAAAACACTTTATAGTATAGAGGGCAACACCGACATTGCTCCCTTTTGAAAGCACCACTGGAGGTGGAAATCGGCAGCCAGGGCTGGGCCCATCTGACCTTGTGAACCCCTGGATATCTGACCAACCACGCTGACCTCTGTCATCCAGCCTGTTTTAATAAGGCAGGTGCCCTCTCTTCATACAAAGACACATCAGAAGTGAGCTCTGCTTCATTAAAAATCAAATACAGCTTTTAAACATACTGGGAAATTTAACATGCAACCAACCAACCATTAAACATACAGTTAAACTGAAATATTTAAGAATTATTTTCAAATGCCTGTGAAAATTAGAAAATTAGGTTTGAGGCTGGCATTGAAAAGAAAGTGTCTCATAGAAGTCATTCCAAAGGCAGGAGACTCAGGATCTCAGGAAACCAAGTGTTAATGGAGCGGGAAAACACTGGGGGAAAAGGTCACACAGCCACCCTAGAAACATATTTAAGGATTCCCTTACAAACTTTGCTCAGACTGAAGAAGCTTCTTGGATAAGGAGCGAAACGTTTCCACTGAGAAAATAGAAACCCAGTTGACATGATTCAAGCTACAGACAATTCCACCTGGATGACTGAGAACCTTCATCGACATACTGGGGAAAAATAGAAGCGGGGTGGCTGACTAGTGACCAGAGAAAAGGGAGAGTGTCTGCATCTTCCAACACCCCCCAAACACATTTCAGATCACACCCACAAGTTACCTGACTTCATTTCCAATGGCTAAGTATTGCAAATTTTACCCATCTTGAAGCTATGGTGAGATGGGGTCAGTTTAAGGGGGAAAATGCCACTTCAAAGCCATCACACCTCATGACAACTTAAGCCTGTCTCACTGATGGGCTGGAGATGAGATGAAGACAGGACAGCATGATCGAGAGGAGAGGCTGCAGTTGTCAGGGGCAAGGGCAAGTGGGGACAGGGCCTAAGTACACAGTAATGGGTGTGCCAGATGGCTTTGGGGATGATCACCATCTCTTCCCCAGAAAAGCAGCATTAGTGGGAGTTTAAGAGAGTCAGACTGCTATTCCGTGCTTTTCCGAATGGATAGATATAATGTTAGTGGCCCTTCATCGGACCCAGAAAAAGGAGATTGACAAGGAGGTACACTAACATTTTTAAAAATGTTATCTATTGAAAGATGCCTAAGTTACTTTTATCAAACATCCCTTTATCATATAGCAATGCAGACCCTCTGCATCTGAATTTCCACGTTCCTTCTCTGTAGCAGTTAGATGAGGCAAGAAGAGTTTGAAACTGGGAATATATCTATCATAGAGAGAAAAAGGACTCTGCAATAAGCAGCCTTAATCAGAAATAGGATGCTATGGATAGAAGACCTTATGTTCTCACTAGACCATCTTCCTGCTCTTCTTCTATTCACTTTTGGATTTGTGAGCAACTCCAGTGGCATTAACATATAGTATCCAAGCTTATTCTTTGGGCAGCCCATTAATAGCTATCTGCACACAGCCAAATCTTGTTCAATATGCTGACTACAGAATACTCTTGGGGAGATTATAGTGGAGGTAGTAGGCATTACCTGCTCCTATGTGATTTTAGGACTGACTCAGTGGATCACTCTAATGGCTGGAGGAATATAATGAAAACCTGGTGGCCAAATAAGCAAGTCCCACTGAAGAGCTGATTAACAAAACAGCTTACCTCAGCCAGGAATTCATATTTTTTGATGCTGTTAATGGAAAGGAAGCAATCAGTACCAAAGGAAAGGAGGCATCTGAAGCATATAGAGCAGGGGTAAGGTAAAGGTAAAGGTTCCCCCCGCACATTTGTGCAGTCGTGTCCGACTCTAGGGGCTGGTGCTCATCTCCGTTTGTTAGCCAAAGAGCCAGCGTTGTCTGAAGACGCTTCCACGGTCATGGGGCCGCATGACGCGCGCGGAACACTGTTACCTACCCACCGAAGTGGTACCTATTAATCTACTTGCATTTGCATGCTTTCAAATTGCTAATTTATAATTTAATAAAAAGAGCAGGGGTGGGGAACCTTTTTTCTGCCAAGGGCCATTTGGATATTTATAACTGGGGACCAGGGGGGCGGGGGGCGGGGTTTCTGGGATTTCCGTGGACCGTGGACCGGAGTTTGTGGGCGGGAGCCAATCACAAGCACTGGGGGGCGGGGTTTGTGGGCGGGAGCCAATTGCATGGAAGGGGCGGGGTTTGCGGGCGGGAGCCCCACGGGCCTTAGGCGGGAGCCCCGCGGGCCTGACGTTGCCCACCCGTGATATAGAGAAATAAAAATCTCTCAGGCCCTGAACCACTTGAAGAAAGAGTTTTAGCAGAAGGTTCTGATCAGAAGCACGTATTAACCTCCTCACTGGCTCTTTGATTTTAGGAAAAGGATCTGTTCTTAGTAAAGAGACGGAGATAAAGCTGGAGCTAAACTGCCATCAAATGTTCAAAAGGGTGACCCTGGGGGCGAAAGACAAATCAGTTCTGGCGTTTCTGCTTCCTGCTGCTGCCTTTGGAGTGCCTGCTTCACATGGAGATTTATGAGAGCATCTGGATTCAACAGAGCTAGAACAATAAGAACATGCAAATCAGTGTTGCTCAGCAAACAAGAACATAACTTAAGTTTCTTGATAAATTATGAGCTGATCTTCCTAAGCAGGCTTCTGGAAAGCCAAACAAATAATTTGGCCAACACAGATACCTGTTTTCTGCCAGTGAGGTGTCCTTGGCAACGTTTACCATAGCATCAGTAAGGAATTTCTGTCACTCAGACAATGAACTGGTGTAACAACTTATCTCTCAAGGTCATAATGGGTAGACCTGGCCTCTGTAAAACCCAGCAAGGAAGATGGATTCAGCAGCAGAGGTGGGACCATCTCCACCTAGGTACAGCAAATTGAGATGCTCAGTTTAGCATCTCAGTTTCAGATACTCATTTTTTAACAGTGGGCCAATATGGGTTTTATATTCCCATCAGGCAGAAAAAGTGCAAGGGAGATAATCAATATCACCTGAAAAAGGCCCTCTACATCTCAACCCTTCATTTTCCTCCTTCTTTACATCCAGGAAAGCTGAGCAAAGCTTCAAATGCACCGATGGATGAAACCATTGACTGAATGTAAAAAGCTTATTCACAGCTTGGCTAACCTGAGCCGATGGTTTTAACTTGCTTCCACTCTGCCTCTGTGAGATCTCCTTACTTTGCAGTAGTCTTGTTTGGGTAATGCTGACTCAGTCTTTCATAATTGTAATATTTAAAGCCAGATGGGCATCTTGTCTCATAGGGAACCTTCTCAATCAGATTACCTGTTAATTTACTTGCCAAGTCACCACCATTTTATTTTCTAAATAAAAATCCATATATCACCCAAATCAATGAAGACTTACAGCACTGTAGTCTGCATAAAGTCAATCTTTTAATCTAATTTGGGGAAGCCAATAAGATGACCAGGCCCAACATCTCTTTTAATTATGCCTGATTTTCATGAAAGGCACTGCAACTACAGCTCCTTCCAAGTTGGACTGGAGATAATCTGCTGAATACCTTGAACAATCTCCTTCATTGTCTATGCCTTGAAAGGCACAAGCTGCTGTATAAGACATGAGTCTGAATTATGCACATGCTAGTATTGCTGACAGGATGAATATTTTTAACAAATATAGCACTCTATTTCTCCCTGTCTGTCTCCAAACTTTGAAGGCATGCTTGGTTTGATGAAGATTCACACAAAACGCTCCTTAGAAACAAGCCCTCCCCTCCCCCAGTAGTGAGACAAAGCAGGAAATGGCCATGTTGCTCCACTTTGTGTTGGTCTAAGGCAGAGCTTTCCAAACTTTTCATGTTGGTGACACACTTTTTAGACATGTATCATTTTGCGACACACTCTTACAGCAGGGCACAAGGCAGGCACTAGGACCTGCACGGAATCCTGGCAGGGCAGGTTTGGAGGCAGCAAGGCACAAGGCAGGCACTGGAAGCCAGGAAGCAGCAGCAGCTGTGACACACCCAGACACTGCAGCCGACACACTAACGTGTCCCGACACACAGTTTGGAAAGCTCTGGTCTAAGGACTTGTCTGGCACCTTCAGTAGCTGGATGAGGCTTTTGCACATGCACTGCCCTGCACAGAAGTTTGTTCCAACTTCTTCAGTTCCTGGAACTGAATTATGATTACATGCCATCAAGTCGTTGTTGACTCCCAGTTACCACATGGATCTTCTCCATGATGATCTGTCCCTCACCTGGTCTTCCAGCTCTTCCAATAGTGCACTCATTGCCACTGTGGCTGAGTCCATCCACCTTGCTGCAGGTCATCCTCTTCTTCTCTTTCCTTCCACCTTTCCCAGCATCAGAGCCTTCTTCAGAGAGCTAGGTCTTCACATAATGTGTCCTAATCCTGGAACTACTGCCAGATTTATTTTGCATTCCTTCCATGCTGCAAAGTACCTCATGAAGATGAAGTGTGGCCACCATGCACACCCCAAGAAAGAAAAGCTGAATGTTTTCTGTTCAAACCTGAAGAGATTCTGCTGTACTCTCCGTTCTTCCTCAAAGCACTGAAAGCCTGCCTGCTCCCCACGAGTGAGAGGAAGTGAGATGAGATGCAAACTGGCTGGGAGAAACTAAGACTGACTTGTGCAATCATGATCTGGAAGAGGCTACATAGCCAAATTGAGAAGGGAGACCCAACTGGACAGAATCCACATAGCAAGGGAAAACCTGGCCTATCAGTTCTGCAATGTTCCTAGATCAGTATTTAGGAATGTCAGCCAGAAAAGTTTGGTTCCAATCCAGCTGGTTACACTAGGTGGTATTAAGCAAGCCACTCTGTTCTTGATCCTATCTGCTCACATCCCACTTTGTGCATTGCAACACACACACACAGCATCTACCTTCTCAGGTCAGTATAAAGATTTGTGGAATAACGTACCCCAAACACCTTGAAGTAGGGATCTGCAGGAATTTAAATCCAAAGTGGGAGAGGTACTTCAGATCCAGTGTGGCATGCTTCCTGTACCTCTCAGTGGCATCTTAAAGGAGCTGCATCTTTTCCTGGCCTTGCATGGTGGCCATGTAGCGCCAGGAGAATACATATCTGAATTCAGATATGTATTTTATTTCTAGAAACCACACAGCTACCATGCAAGACCAGGAAAAGGTACGGCTTCTTTAAGGCGCCAGTGAGAAGAACAGAGAACATGCCCACGCGGATCTGAAGCATCTTTCCTGCTTTGGATCCAAATACCTGCACACCTCTATTTTGAAGCCTTTCAAGTGCTTTATAAAATGCTAGTAATAACAATACACATTGTGGTTGCTGTTACTGTTCTTGTTGTTATGATTACCATTCTCATAAAATTATAAGAGGCTGCCTTATACTAAATACATCTAGCACAATATAGCACTGAATGGGGCTTTGTGGAACTTTAGAAAGGTTATTTCTCAAACTCTACTCTGCGACCAGGAACTTTTCTACCAACTGAGCAGGTACTTTACCACTGACATATGGCCCTTTCCAAAACCACCAGGACCACATATTTATATTGAAATACACTTTTTCTCATCACCTTCCAATAAATACCTAACACATAATAAATACCTGTTATAATCCCATAATGTTTCCCCCATGATTCGCTGATCCCATAGAGAACTCTACTGCTCCACTTCATTGGGAGAAGATCTGGATTCTGAGAAACTGACAGCACAATCCACCTCAACTTAACTCAGACATAAACTCCATTTAGACTCACTACCAGATAGTCTGTGTAAAATTGCAGGCTAAGCCCTATTTCCTTGATGTAGCAGGAAGATCTTTCACTGCAGGGAGCACAGAAATCTGTTTGCCTGTGGAAAGCATGTGAAAATCCATGGGGAAAAATGCCTGCAATCCCTCCTGGCATGAAATCTGGAGGGTGTATATTCCATTACTCTGGAGAACAGCTCAAGTCCTAATGGGTGTGGGTGTGTAATAAGAGAGGGAAATTGCTCTGGGTTCACTTTCACCAAGATTGCTCCTTGCATTTGTAATGGAAGCTTTAGGAGGGGTGGTTGAGAGATAATCTGTGAGGTACAAGAAACATGGGGCTAAAAAAAGAAAACACGAAGCTGACCAAAAGGCTATCTTGGAAAAAAAATGGAGTGAACACAGTATATAACTTAAGGAATCATCCTATGTAATAAAAGAGAAAAAAAGAGCTATGAAGGAAAGGAAAGCAGAGGACACAGGTACAATGAATGCTTCCTTGCATGGATTCTAGCAATCTCCTACTGGCACACAAATATTTATCTTGCCTCATTTTGCTAGGGCCTGCTCTTCCTTTTTATGACTCTAATTCAGTGTCTGTGTTCCATTCTAGTAAAGGAGCCAAAGTACTTTGCACCTGCCTTCTTAGAGGAACAACCTACCACCTTTATGGAAGCATTTTACTGAGCATCCACAGACTTCTCACATTTACCCTGGAGGGGCCTGAAGTACTGCAAAGAAACATCTGCCCTGACCATCAGCTGAAAACAGCTGGGTTTTTTTGTTTCCTTTTTTTGTTTCTCAATATCTTAGGGAGGGAGAAAGAAGGGGGAACTGTTGGATTGCAAGTTCCTGCCAACAGAAATAACTTTTTTTTACTCTTTCTGGCTTGGGGTATATTACTTTGTTTTAAAAGGTATGGGATGGGTGAGCAGAAAACTCTTAGGAAAAAATGGAACAGAGACAGATAAATCACTATTCTTCTCCGTATTCCAAGAGGATTTTTTTTAATGTGAAAAAAAGAATGATAAAACATATTAGGGCTATACCATTCTAATAACAAGCATGAGAGAGATTACATCCCCCTGCAAAACACACCATGCCAAAATCATTGCGGTTTAAACCATAGAGCAGGCATCAACAGAGCAATCCTACCCATAACAGCTCAGAAACAAGCCCTGCTGATTTATACCCACGTGTCTACCACAGAGAAGCCAAGGGTGCAAATATATCTCCACTTATCCAAAAACGGTCCCTTTGAAATCAATGCAGTTTACTTTTGAGTAGTAAGATTATGCTGCATCTCTCTTGCCAGTGAGCATTTCACCACATTGTGCCTATGCTGTTTCTCTTTGATTTGACTGGCTATGCCCCTCTTTTCTTCAAACTGTCAGTTCTCCAGTCTGTCTTGAGAAGCAAGTAGCCTAAATTACTAGGAAATACAATCCCCGGGGCCATAGGGGTCATCAAGTCCTACCTCTTGCTCAGTACAGGAATGCAAATTAAAATACTCTGAAAAGTTCTCTCTAGCCTCTCCTGTGTCATTGGTTCCACTCTTTTCAACAGAAGGCCTGAGCCTTGAAATACAGGAAGATTACCTCTGGGCATATGCATTGTAAGTGTATACTCGGGACCTCCTCGTACAATTAAGGGTGCAGGCTCATTTAACTCATTTTTCATGCATACCTAAGCCCCAGCACCTCTGTTTAGAATCTGTGCTATCTCTCCTTCTTTTGTCACTCTAATATCCAATAGATAGTGTCAATAGGTCACTTATACTTTTACTCTTGGTTTTTTTAGTCGACCTAATGAATGGGTATTTCTCCCCACTCAATGCCTGCTCAAGGCATGGTTTTCATTCTGTGCAGGGTTTTATGGCACCAAGAACTAGCTCCAGAACCTGATGTTAGTACCAAACTGAACACAGGGAGATCTTTAGTTTTCTGTCCTTAACTACTACACCACCACTTCTGCTCATTTGTTGTTGTTGTTTTGTCTCTTCTTCCCAGCCATCTGTTTCCCTCCCTCTTTGGTAGATGCACAAACCCTGATTAACCTTCTCCACCAGAAGCACATTACAATATGAGATATGATAATAGCCATTCGAATCTCATTTCTTTCAATGAAAAATGTAAGTGATGCTTTTGGGAATAATTCACTAGAAGGAAAGTTCGCCTGCCACTGAAATAGGCTGAAGTAACACAACCTATAAAGATTTTTTTTATGCTGAAATGCAAATGAAGCACTATTTCAATATGGGGAACAGTCATCTGTACATGAGTATCATACTTAAATTATTTCTTTACCAAACATACTCTGAAGGGAAAAAGAGAGAGAGAGAACAATTATAAGAGGTGTCAAGGGAGAAAAAATGGAATGAAATATTGAGTCTGAGTTATAAAAATAAGTAAGTTTGCTACTTGCAGAAGGCTTATTACATTAATTAAACATTATTACAGGGAATAAATTGGAGAGGGTATTCAGTCTAAGCTTTTCATGTTGCCTGAGGCCACAGTTATTCTGTGATATTAATCTTTTAAAACATTTTAAATGTTGAAGAGGTAAACACTGGAAATAGGAAAAAAGTTTCTCCAACTGCAGCCCTACAGAGACCCTAAGTTTGGGCCAACCTAAAATATTCAATAAGGGATGCGGTGGCTCAGCGGGTTAAACCGCTGAGCTGTAGACTGCCAATCAGAAGGTCGGCAGTTCGAATCCCCGCGCAACGAGGTGAGCTCTCGTTGCTAGTCCCAGCTCCTGTCAACCCAACAGTTCGAAAGCTTAGCAAGTAGATAAATGGGTACCACCTTAAGTGGGAAAATTTGCTGGTGTCCTGTCGGGGGTCGCCCACCAAAAAAACAACAACAACGAGGATCATCTCGTGAATGGAGGCGGAGACGACGGATCCTGAAAACAGCAACATCCAGGACGTCAGCAGCTGGCTCCGACGCAAGGTATTGTGGGACATGTAGTCCAGTACCCACGGAAGAGTCGGTTCCTTTACCCCTTCCCTTAGCGCGTGGTTTAAATGTTGTATTACATGAAATGTATACAATGAAATACGATGTATGTAAGCTGCCTAGAGTCCTCCGTTAGGGAGGGGATAGGCGGGGTATAAATACGATAAATAAATAAATAAATTCACTAGATGTCCAGACAGCCTCTGCTTCTTTCTATACCTGACAGGTTGGCAAAATATGTGGTCATGGAAATTGTAAATGGAATTTAGAGCCAAAGCCAACATTTATCAGTTTAGCAAAATCGGGGCTACACTTATCGCTAAATGGAGGGCCTGTGATGGGATCAAAACCCACCCACTTTTGCTGCTTTAATTACTTTCCCCAAGTCTGGCTTCCATTCTGAAAATAGAGGAAAGAAGAATCCCACTTCAAAGCCAAACCTGAGTTCATGTGGCTCAGTTCTTTAGGAAGGATGTAATCTCCTACGTGAAATGTTTGCTGATAACTCTTTTTATTATGCATAAAATAGAGAGCCAGTTGGAGTTGGAGTTAAGACTAAGCATCAGGCTAGAAACCAGGGACCCTGAGTTCTAGTCTCGCCTTGGGCACAAAGGCAGCTGGGTGACCTTGGGCCAGTCCCTCTCTCTCAGCCCTAGGAAGGAGGCAAGGGAAAATCAGAAGAGTGCAGGGACTTGTGCAGGTAGTCATCGGGAGTCAAGGCTGACTCAAAGACACACACACACACACACACACACACACACACACACACAAAGGCAGCATAATGCCACCTCCTTGGGCACCAAAAATCTTGGGCAAGAATAAGATTGTGTCAAATGACTGGAGAATTGGCTGGGTGAAATGAAATGAAATGAAATGAAATGAAATGAAATGAAATGCAGCAGTACAAGCCTATGGTCTACATGGATTGAATGCATGGCCTTAACATGCTCTAGAATCTGCTGCAAGGCACTGGGACCCTATAGCAGGCACTGAGGTAATTCACAGAATACAAGATACAGACAGTGTTTGAAAGCTAGTACTGCAAACAAAGGCTTAACCACCTAAAAGGCAAATTAATCAGCAACACTCAATTTGTATTGGACCACTTTTTCGTCTTTTCTGTTCTGCCCAGCAGGGAACACTATCTTTCAATTCTAGAGCCTTATAAATCAGTCAGTCTAATTATCGCCATCAACATAGAGCTACCAGAGAGAATGAATAGTGTGTTACAAAACACTTCCCTATTAGGGAAGACCCACTAATGGGGGGATGGGAATCAATTGGATTTATTGAATATCCATGCTCCTTGGGTACAGATGTTGCAGTGATCAGTACTAGTGCCTTAGCAATAAAATTAAATTGTGTGAAAGATTTCCCTCAAACAGCAGGACCACTTCTAGTAAATCCTCAGATTTGTGGTGTGAAATTTTAATGCCTGTTCATGGAAATTAGGCAAACATTTCTTTGAAGCCAGCAAATGTCGCCTCTTCTTTCTGTGTCCAATGGGGAGAAGGAGGAAAAGCATGAATCCTGGAGTTTGTTGAAAGAGATGAAGAATGAGCAAACAGACCTTCAGCTACCAGGCAAACTTAGATCCTCCACACTGCACAAGGGCTCATATTGTGAAGGCCTTATTGTGTTCACACAGCCTTTAAAAGACAGTCCTTTGTCGGAGAACACAAGCCTCTGTACTGGCAGAAGTATCAAAGCATCCAATGCTGACAGAGAGAGGCCCATGCAAGTTCTAGCCTCAGGGGAAAATTGACAACGCACAGCAGAACAGCAAAAGGTCTGCCCAGTTCCACACTGAAGGAGTATTCACGTGCAAGAGAATGTATAAATAGCAGAAGCCAAAACAAGCACCCATGCTAGATAATTCAGAGTGAGACTTTGTTATTGCTGTTCAAAACCTACCTCAATACCAATTCACCCAGACAAAAACAAGCACACTATTCCATTTTCTCACCACCTAAGAAGCCTGCAGATGATCTGAATGCACAGTACACATGGAAAGTTAGCATATGATCTTAATTTTCTCTTCAATGTGCAAGCATCCCTCTTGTAACAAATGCTTTATTTGAATCAACATTCACAAATGAAAGATGGTATGGTACAGTTACAGTTACAGTTACAAGGGCTAAGGACTAAGAACAGGAAGACACAAATTCAGATTCCTAGTCTGCTTTGAAGCTCCCTGCATAACTTTGGGCCAGTTGTTACCCCATAGCCTACCCACTTACAGGGTAGTGGTGAAGACATAATAGTGGGTGGGGGAGAATCATGTACGCTGACTTAAGTTTTTGAAAGAAAGGCAGGGTATAAATGTAACAAAAACTTATATTAAGAGAGCTATACCACATACTGATTCACAACATATACATCTGAATTCATATCTGTTTAAAAGCACCGTGACTTTTTTTCACATGTATCTTAGATTCATTTGATTGAAGCAACATAAAAATTCTTGCAATCGATAAATAATTTTACAGCAATATGCTTAAAAAGGCAATGTTCACAGACTTTGTAATGTACGTTCTTCAGAGATAATTTAAATACTTACTTATTTAGTCCAGAGTTTATGTAGCATACATAATATTTTTCTTCCTTAAGAATGATGTGAATTGACTTACCTGGGTAGACCCCGATGCCTGGCCCTAAATGGCTAGTCCAGGTATTTCCAGAATGAAAAGTCCACATAAATCCTGTAGACATATCATGTGTCCAGCCACAAAAATCTTCAGGAAGATCAAAGTTGCAGTTGAATCCTACTGGGACCTGGAAATCTTGTAAGAAAACAGCACAACATAAAAACAAGATCAAAGGAAGGCCAGTTACTATTTAATAACTAACATAGTTGGCAAATCATAAATGGTTATGGAAATATAAAGTATCTGGAATGTGTGCAAGCATGTTCTTTCTTTCCCTACTGCACGTTACTCTTAACATTTCTCATGTTTCAACTCCTGGAGATCAGCCTGACATTCCAAATCATCATCATCATCATCATCATCATCAAGTATAGACCTGCGTCTCTCAGCTAAGGAAACAGAAATAAAAGCACCAAATTGCTTTCATTCTCGTTACCCAGCACTTTCTCCTCTAGAAGAATATACTTGTTCAGTGTCAAAGTCTGTTAACCATTTCTCCAGATGTACTGCCCTACCCCATGGTAGTTTCTAACTGAGCAAGCCCATAAGGATAATATCATTGAGGTCTGTGGCAGTAGAAGTGACAATAATAATAACACTAACCACAACAGCAACAACTTCATGATTCCTGTGATATTAAGATCTAATCTAATTATTCCACTGATTGTTTATTTTGGAGCCCCACAAATCAGATAGTTTAGAGAAATGTCTGTTATTGTTTTAATTCCAAGAAGGAAAATCATAGCGGACTTCCGGGGAAGACATGGTGGACTGAAGACAGCTCCGTGAAAAGTGGAACCAATGACCACGGCAGAATGAAGAGCCGGCAAGTAGACTGGTTCTTCAATAATTTCCTCTCCGGACAAGGAAATGACCTGAGTTTGCCCAGAAATGCTCCAGACAGCTGCTGCTCATGTGGAGATAGCGGTCTCTGGTGGGTTTAGAGCTGTGGGAGACAAGGGAATAGCCATCTTGCTCAAACTGCGGTCAGAGCCTTTGAAAGGACACTGGGTTCGCATACTTTCTTTTCTAATCACTTTCAGAAATTGCTTGTTAACTGCTTTTCAGCTATTAGGAGCCTTTGGATCAACAAGTTTTACAGCATCGGGTGAGTTTCCTTCAATCCTTAGTGAAATAAGTTTTAACTACAAGTTTAAGAACTTTTTTAAAAATTGAAATAAACAGCAAAAGAGTGATTAAAACTTTGATTTTAGAAAGTTACAAACAAACTAAGGGTCCAAATAAATTTGAAATAAGATTCTAGAATTAATTATAAAGAATCCTTCCCATGGGAAAATGCTTTTGTTTTGAATTTTTTTAAAAAATAAAACATAAGGTAAGACTTTAAAAATTGGACACTAGGGGGAACTAGAGGGAACTAAAGATTACAATTAAAGGAGAAGAACATTCAAACTCGACTTACAATTACAGAATGGAGCAAAATACACTGCTCAAAAAAATAAAGGGAACACTGAAATAAGACATCCTAGATCTGAATGAATGAAATATTCGTATTAATTACTTTGTTCATTACATAGTTGAATGTGCTGACAACAACATCACACAAAAAGCAATGGAAATCAAATGTAAGCAACCCCTGGAGGTCTGGATGTGGAGTTACACTCAAAAATTAAAGTGGAAAAGAACACTACAGGCTGATCCAACGTTGATGTAATGTCCTTAAAACAAGTCAAAATGAGGCTCAGTAGTGTGTGTGGCCTCCACGTGCCTGTATGACCTCCCTACAACGCCTGGGCATGCTCCTGATGAGGTGGCGGATGGTCTCCTGAGGGATCTCCTCCCACACCTGGACTAAAGCATCCCCCAACTCCTGGACAGTCTGTGGTGCAATGTGGCGTTGGTGGATGGAGCGAGACATGATGTCCCAGATGTGCTCAATTGGATTCAAGTCTGGGGAACGGGCGGGCCAGTCCATAGCATCAATGCCTTCGTCTTGCAGGAACTGCTGGCACACTCCAGTCACATGAGGTCTAGCATTGTCTTGCATTAGGAGGAACCCAGGGCCAACCGCACCAGCATATGGTCTCACAAGGAGTCTGAGGATCTCATCTCGGTACCTAATGGCAGTCAGGCTACCTCTGGCGAGCACATGGAGGGCTGTGCGGCCCCCTAAAGAAATGCCACCCCACACCATTACTGACCCACTGCCAAACCGGTCATGCTGGAGGATGTTGCAGGCAGCAGAACGTTCTCCACGGCGTCTCCAGACCCTGTCACGTCTGTCACATGTGCTCAGTGGGAACCTGCTTTCATCTGTGAAGAGCACAGGGCGCCAGTGGCGAAGTTGCCAATCTTGGTGTTCTCTGGCAAATGCCAAACGTCCTGCACGGTGTTGGGCTGTAAGCACAACCCCCACCTGTGGATGTCGGGCCCTCATACCACCCTCATGGAGTCTGTTTCTGACCGTTTGAGCAGCCACACGCACATTTGTGGCCCACTGGAGGTCATTTTGCAGGGCTCTGGCAGTGCTCCTCCTGTCCCTCCTTGCACAAAGGCGGAGGTAGCGGTCCTGCTGCTGGGTTGTTGCCCTCCTACGGCCTCCTCCACGTCTCCTGATGTACTGACCTGTCTCCTGGTAGCGCCTCCATGCTCTGGACACTACGCTGACAGACACAGCAAACCTTCTTGCCACAGCTCGCATTGATGTGCCATCCTGGATGAGCTGCACTACCTGAGCCACTTGTGTGGGTTGTAGACTCCGTCTCATGCTACCACTAGAGTGGAAGCACCGCCAGCATTCAAAAGTGACCAAACCATCAGCCAGAAAGCATAGGAACTGAGAAGTGGTCTGTGGTCACCACCTGCAGATCCACTCCTTTATTGGGGCTGTCTTGCTAACTGCCTATGCTTTCCACCTGTTGTCTATTCCATGTGCACAACAGCATGTGAAATTGATTGTCAATCAGTGTTGCTACCTAAGTGGACAGTTTGATTTCACAGATGTGTGATTGACTTGGACTTACATTGTGTTGTTTCAGTGTTCCCTTTATTTTTTTGAGCAGCTTATTTTAACATTGGACATTGGATATTTTTGAACAATGGACCCAGAAGTTAATTTTAATAGTGCCAGCCTCTATAGATAGACTGTGTCTAAAAGATGTTATGGAAGAGGAACAAATTCTACCTGACAAGATCGAGACGGAGTTGAAAGTGGATTTAAAAATGACAGGCTACAAGAATGACATGGTTAAAAATGTTATACTGGACATACAAAAGAAACTGGCTGATGTCTTAATAATTAAAAGGGATATACAAACAACGAACCAAGAGAGTGACCTGGATAATTTTCCTATATTAGATTTACAAAAGAAAAAGAGGCTTGTTAAAGTTTTGAAAAGTTTTGTGAGAAGGGGCAAAGAAAAAATGAAAAGAAATCAAGTTCTCTGACATCATTTGAAGCAGAGCTTTCCAAACTGTGTGTCGGGACACATTAGTGTGTCGGCTGCAGTGTCTGGGTGTGTCGCGGCTGCAGCTGCTTCCTGGCTTCCACGCAGGTCCTAGTGCCTGCCTTGTGCCTTGCTGCCTCCAAACCTGCCCTGCCAGGATTCCGCGCAGGTCCTAGTGCCTGCCTTGTGCCTTGCTGCCTCCAAACCTGCCCTGCCAGGATTCCGTCTTGTGCCTTGCTGCCTCCAAACCTGCTGTGATTCCGCGCAGGTCCTAGTGCCTGCCTTGTGCCCTGCTGTAAGAGTGTGTCGCAAAATGATGCATGTCTAAAAAGTGTGTCATCAACATGAAAAGTTTGGAAAGCTCTGATTTGAAGGGACTAAAAATCAAGATTGTTAGAATTAAAAGGAAGGAATATAAAGTTGGTTTATTTGATCACGGTTAAAATAGATATATTGTTATCTCTGGTAACCCTTAATGGACTTTTGCTGACATCAGGACTGAAATGATGAGGCTTTATGGATTTGTTTATAGATAAGAGATGGGATATGGGAAGAAGAGATCATTTGTTGTATTTTAGAAGAAGGTGATAAGTTACTAAAATGTTTATACTTGTGAAAAAGGTGGGAAGTAACTTCTTTATATATTTCTTTTTTTTTCTTTACTATATTCTTATTTTTTTCCTATTTCTCTATTTCCCCCCTTTTTTTTCTTTTTTGCACCTTCTACTTTTTCTTTCTATTCTTTTATTTTTTTCAGTTTGTATTAGTTTTTACTGTTGTAATTATAATCTTTAATAAAATTACTATAAAAAACACAAGAATGAAAATCACAGCTAAATCAAAAGAAAAAACACAGAGGTTGTAATTAGTGTAATCCATGATCAAGTAGAAATTAATCAATGCACTGTATAAGGTAATGTTTAGTTAGGTTACTTGAAATTCCAGGTGAAATTTCAAAAGGCTAACTGCATATCTGAGCAAGAACTTTTGCACATAGAAAATCAGCATGTCCGAAAGAAGGTTAAGTTGAAACAAGCAGATGCTTCCACACTATTTGAAAAAAAATGATGAAGAGAGGGAGGGACCATTTTATCTGAAGCTACTCAAGGCTATTTCTGGATACTTCAGAATGGATATAGCTTAAATATCTATATATCAGGGCAGTTCCCCTGAAACCACTCTTAACATTACAATAAATCAATGTAATGTTTTGTGAAGTCACTCACTCCTTGCTATTAAATAAGATCAGACTTCTGATCAAGCCTCTCTAGAGCTTGGCCTGTCACTAGTAATATCATTCTGCAGTTCTGAGATTTCTTGGCTAAGAATGAGGGAGAAGCAAGAACAATGACTTAGTTGCAAACTCATTACTGACAACAATGTTCTCATGCATTATGAGCACCTCTTTCTATGGATTAGCTCAGTCCTAATATAAAACACTAGCCACAGGGACAGAGCAAAAAAAAAAAGTATCTATCACCCCTTGCCATGGAATGTGGGTGCTGCCATTTCTTGTCATTTGAGATTTTTAGCCTTCCTCAAGAAAAGAAAATGAGTGGGAGGTGAAGCCATACAGTATGACTATTTAGCACTTCACATGTGATCCCTCACATATAAAATACCAAGCAATGTCAGGCAAATAGTGGGGTGAGTGAACTTAAGGAAAGCCATTTGGGGTGGGGTCAACGTGGCAAATGTGACATGTGCTCTGGTCCTTGGATGGAGTATGCTCATGCAGTAGACAGTGCTGTGGATGGCTGTTGTCAACAACCTGAACTGGTGGGGACAAATGGTGTGAATTGCAATATAAGAGAACAGTTTGGCTGGGAACTGAAAGAGGAGTTGCAGGAAGCAGGCCAATGATCTGTAAAAGGCAGCCAAGGCCTGAATACACTCCATAGGTAATGACATAAAGAATATTGGGGAGATAGGATCCAGAAGAGCAGTAACTCTCTCTTGAATTCAGCATGGTCAGACCATTTGTGGAGATAACAAGAATGAGGAAATGGTTCATTTAACGCAACTCTCCAGTTGTGGCTCTCCAGCTGTAGCTTTCAACTCCCAACAGTCCCTACCAGCCTTCCTAATTATAAAAACATCAGGAAGGCTCTAGATTTTCCACACCTGACATAAAAGTTCTGAAGTGAAGCTAGGAAAAAGGCCATCTACCTCCTTCTACTGAGGTTTCTTTGCTTCATAGAGTCTGAAAACTTCAAAAGGGGCAATTAAGGTACTTGATCACACAAATATTTATGTATGCAGCTCTATGACTCACAAACTTTGCACATCTTGTGAAATACTGTATATTTTGTGTGGCTCGGGAAATACCTCCATTCTCCATGCAACCATCACCACAATCTGTTGCCTCTTCATCAGTGGAAAACTGAGTGGTCATCTCCTCACTCTTCAATGTGGGCTTCAATGTCTCCGCAGTTGACTTGACATCTGCAATTTAAAAAAAAGAAAAAAGAAAGGACAAAAAAATGAATCATCTCATCAGATTCCAGACGAAAGTCAGATATCAATCATATGTGATGGGTAGGAGAACTTTAGTTCCATTCACTTCCTATTGGGCTTCAGCAAGCCTGGGTAAATAATACTAGGCCTGTTTGCTATTGCACCATCACCTACCACTCTTTGAGTGATAATCTGGCAGATCCAAATAGACTTCAACAGCAAGGTCCAATCCTTAGGAAGCCAAGTGACTATTATACATACTTACATGCCTCCAACCCCCATTCAGAATACAACCCGAAACCCACTGTGTATGGCCAAGCCCCGTGATACACCCACATCTATGGAATCTATCAACAGAGGCACACAGTTAAGGGATTTAAAGCAGGCTTCCTCAAACAACAACACTTACCCAATGAATACTTTAAAAAAGATGAACAGGGCTATACTGGTTCCCAGAAATAATTTACAAGACAGATCCAAGAAAGAAACAGCTATGAACATACCATGCTACAATGACATAGGGACAAGAATCAATGCCTAGGGTAGTCCCAGGAACTAACTCTACCCTCACATCTTCTCTAAAAAACTAGTTTTGGACTTAATAATGTCACTCCCCCAAATCAAGAGAAGCTTGTTCGTCCTCCACTGTGATACAAGCCATTACCTATCAGCAGTATACACCATTTTCTGTCCCCTTTTCATAGGACAATGTCTTACACCTCAAGAACCCTCAAAGACAGAATAAACTGCAAAACGATTGAGGATAAATTCATTCATAAATTCAACACCATTTTCATGGATTATGAATAGACCAAAGCTTTTGACCGAACGACATGTTAACTACCAGTTAGTGCAAAAATGTGATGTCACATCTGCTGCTTTATGCAATTTTGCTCTTCTTTCCTTTTCCATTTCACCCTATTCCCCTTTTCTCTGTCTTTCACCAAAGCATAAACCTACTATTTATGGGCTTAAACTATTATTTTTCAAAATAATAAGCTCCTACGATAACAGATTAGTGGTCTTTGTGATGCCATAGGCCCCTTGGTTGCTTTTATTACAACAGACTGATGCGGCTGGAAACGAGACTGTTTATTTTTTGTTTATAGCCATTATGTAAACCTGAGGTCCCCAACATGAGTCCCAGTGTTCCTGCAGGCTCCTCCATCAGCGCCCTCCTGGTTTTCTTCCCCACCTGTCTTTATACAGTACATATATAAATATAAAATACATAAAGCAAAGTGTCAACCTCCAGCTCACTCTTTCTTTCTGATGGGCCCTAAGCTCTCTTCAAAAATAAAAATGATGAGTATCTACATCTCAATGTTTTATCTGAAATGTACCCACTGCAGGAGGTGAACCAGAAGGGCTGGCAGGCAGGATTACGAGGAATCAGTGGTTTTTAACCGATTATGTCCCTCAAGGATGACATTTTATGAATGAGCAAGCTTCTTCCCACCAGCTGTTTTGCAACAGCCCCCAGCACAACCTCAAAATCTCAGGGATGCCAACTAACACAAAAAGGACTGCCCAGTATAAATAATTCTGTCTTGCATATTTAAAATCTTCCTTTCTGAGATTTCATTTTCCTTTTCTCCTCTCCCAAACACTCTGTGTATATAAATGTTCCTATTTCAAGACTATACATTGATGAGGTGGATTGTTTTCTATGGTAATAAAATCAGTTAATCTGTAGATGCTATAAAACTTTACTGGTTTAATGCTTCAAGGAATGTATCCAAACCCCCATAAAAGTCCCCTTTGTAGTGAATATTCTTATTTTGTAAAGTTCTTATTCCAGAGACTTTCAGTGAATGGTTCTGCTAAACTATTTCTTACAAACATCTAGCATATCGAACACAGGGATCAAGAGAAGGCAGATTATGTGGCCAAAGGATGGAGTAAGAGAATTCCTGGTGTACACTAAGGGGCTATATTCATGGATCAACACAACCAGCTTGCAGCTGCTCCTAATTTGCCATCCAAGTCTGAAGGTTGAGATTAGTCTAGTTTGGTTCTCTTGTATTCATATGCCTGATGCTCTTGAGGACTGCCTGTGCTCCCTTCCAGGCCTTTGTGTTTCAGCACAGCACTTTGCATGTGACGCAACATAAGGTAACAGGGTAACAAAGACCATTAGAACCACAGCTGGGAATGGGAAAAGAGGGAAGCAATTATTCATAGATGAGTTGGGGGACCTTATGTTGTCTCTATGAATACACCATGCAGAGATGATTGCAAATATGAAGCACTGGTCCCAAGCACAGGAAGTCTGTATTGGAAGTCAAGTAGAACTAAAAGGAGGAGAAAGAAACTACCAGATGAATTTTAACCAAGTAGTGAATTCAGACTCCCAGCAACCAAGTCATAAAAATTAACAGAAAGGTTTCCTTATGTGCAGGATAATAAGGTAACAGACAAAAGGCAATTAAGTTTCCCACATGCCACAGATATCAACATGGCTCAAGTCCCTTACAGAGACTGATTTATGGATCTAGAGGAAATAAAGAATTCTTTCATCTTTGGACTTGGTGGTCAACAATCTTTTTTACGCTTGTAGTCTTACTGGTTTTCATTTGAACTGGCAAAGAGATTTACTGCAGCGCTAAGAAAACTGAGGTCAGGGATAATGCCTTTTCCTTTCTTAAAAGGAGTAAGACACAGATAAAGTACACACATACATTCAAATGAGCCAGTGCATAAGAACAAGTCACGCAACACCACAAATGACACATCTATGAAGCGGGGCAAGAAGATCTTTTAAAGTTCTGTGGCTTTTTGTAGACAACCATATGATTATGTTTGGCTGTACAGTTCTATCACCACTCCATGAAACTCCCTAAGAGCAGGTGTCAAGGTCAATTTAAGTCACAAATTAATAACATCTCCAGTAACTTACATTATAGGCACTTTCCCCTTCAAATTAAAGAAAGAAAACTATGAGGTTGCAGTATAAAGAACCATTTTAATTTCAATCTTGAGAAAAGTTCTGTGCAATATCATATGCAAGACTGTATGAGAGCAGTGCTAACGTGAAGTTCACAGATATGATATACAAACAGAAATTTTAAATGAAGAATGTCAAATTCTGTTCAAGTAATAAACTATGAAAAATCAGTTTCATTGGCAGGAGCATTACTATTTGGCAGAAATTTGCTCAATTTGTTGAGACCAATCTAGTAAGGTTAGGGTGTTATGTGGGCATGTTGGGGATAGGTACATAGATCTGTTGGGGGGGGGTAGGGGACAGAGAATCCCCTATTGTAGTCCTCCCTTAAGAATAGAAACTGGCTGGGTGATTTGGGGCCAGTCACTCTCTCAGCCCTAGACTGGGAAATCTAAAAACATCTATCTACCCACTGGACCAGCATGATAGATTACAGTCCATAACCTTTAGTGAAGAGACCTTCATCATGCAGTGGATTTATTTAGGCTGACTACACACACACACACACACACACACACACACACACAGAGAGAGAGAGAGAGAGAGAGAGAGAGAGAGAGAGAGAGAGAGAGAGAGAGAGAGAGAGACTTTTCACATTCTGACACCTTGGTCAAACTAAGAGTTCGGGAGTGATGCTAGTTGGCAAAACCTCATCTGATTACTTCATGCCATGTCTAAATAGCTGTTCAGCATGTGACTCAGTACAAAATAATTCTCAGGCTTTCAACAAAATACCTTGTAACCTCAAAGTTGTATGATTTATAAGTTCAGATTTGTTATACTGCCATAAATCTTCAAGGGTATTAAAAGCAACTTATATGAAAAGGAATTAAACAAAATGGTTATTAAAAATATCTGGGGGAGCAAGAAATCCAAAGCTGAACATCAGATGCATTAAACTCTTTTCCTTTGTACTCAGAGATTTACAGCAGGAACATAACTCTGAGAGAGATCTTTGAACATGAAAGCCCCATAGTGTGTCTGCATCCTCTGCTGGAGTAATTTAGAAGCTTTGCAGTGTCTTATATGGTCAATAGAGCTGTACATATTTCATAGCAGAATAAAGTCAAATTACCACAACAGTAGGATAGGCAACATGTGTTAAGAATGGAACGTATGCAAAAGATAGTCTCCCTCCTGCCGGGCAGTGTATGTACTGCAAGAGGCATTTGTGGATCCTGTTACAAAGCTGTCAAGCAATGGAAACCAGATGTTTGCAAGTTCAAAGGAGAGAGGACCAGTCACGAGCTAATATTTGTCAATCTTCAGAAGGGAAAAAATGTTGGCAGGCCCTTGAAACAAGCCAGCTGTTGACCTAATGTTTCAATTTTTCTTCCTACCAACCAGCTAGAATGGCAAATGCTCCTGGCACAGGTTTCTACCAGAGGTACTTCAGGTCTTATTTCTGAAGGGCTTCAGAAACAGGTCATTTACAGTAAAGTACAAACATGCAAGTCACACCAGAAGTGATCATTTACTGCATATTTAAATCATTTAAAAGATCTAACTACCACGTCAAAGAGAAGCAAGTACCACCACAACTCACAGTCCTTGAGGATTAGAAAAATTCTAGAACCAAGTTGCAAATAAGCATGTTCTTCAAAGAGGCATTCAAAAGCATTCAGTTAATGGTTTTATGAAGGGAGGTGTAGTATGGGCAACTGGCAGACAAATGTGAGGACCTTACTGGTTCTATTCTGGATGTAGCTTTGGTCCGTCCTTCTTTCAAATGAAAAAAAAATCCTAGTTTGAATGGTGATGATCAACCTGAGGTTTTATTTGTTGTTTGTTTAATTTATATGAATTCATATGATTTATATGACTTAATTTATGTATTGCTTCTGAAAGTAGACTGAAGGGCATTCCACTGAGTGCCCCCCAACAAACGCATTTCTTATAAATAGTGTTAACAGGAGTATGATTAGACTATAGTCCTTCTTCTGGACACCTAGCATTTACATGAAAGACCATTTAATCATGTGAGCCCCCAACTTGCAGCCTGAAATGATAGTAGGCAAGATATATATTGACCATCTTAGTGAGTAGTGGTCCTTGCTGTCTGTATTTCTAAGGCAGTGTGGGAAAAAGATTGACATTTTTGTCAATTGTAAGTTTTTTACTTCATCAGAATTCTTCCATCCCAAAAATGTACGTGTGTATTTATTTAAATTTTTTTTTAATCGCTCCTTTATTTTTTTTTTGGCTTTCTCAAGGTAGCATAGATACTTAATGTTGCCGGCTCCCATTTTCCCCACAATGACAACAACCCTGTAAGAGTAAGGAGAGCCAGTTTGGTCTAGTGGTTAAGGTGCTGGGCTAGAAACCAGGAGTCTGTGAGTTCTAGTCCCGCCTGAGGCATGAAAGCCGGCTGGGTGACCTTGGGCCAGTCACTCTCTCTCAGCCCTAGGAAGGAGCCAATAGCAAAGCAGGAGACGGAGAGTTCTAGTCCCGCCTTAGGCATGAAAGCCGGCTGGGTGACCTTGGGCCAGTCACTCTCTCTCAGCCCAACTCACCTCACAGGGTTGTTGTTGTGGGGAAAATAGGAGGAGGAAGGAGTATTAGGTATGTATATTTTTATACATATAAATATATTTATCTGTACATAGAGTCCCGTGTATATTTGTTTATATACTAAAAGTATCTGCAGTTGTATATAAACGGGCTAGAAACCAGGACACTGAGAGTTCTAGTCCCGCCTTAGGCAGGAAAGCCGGCTGGGTGACCTTGGGCCAGTCACTCTCTCTCAGCCCAACCCACCTCACAGGGTTGCTGTTGTGGGGAAAATAGGAGGAGGAAGGAATATTAGGTATGTTCGCTGCCTTGAGTTATTTATAAAAATAATAAAGGCGGGATAAAAATTAGATGGATGGATGGATGGATGGATGGATGGATGGATGGATGGATGGATGGATGGGCTAGGTTGAGAGATTTTTATCTCCCTGTTCCTAGACAAAGACAAATGTAATAACGGCAGGCAGGATGTCTAAGTTAGATATCAATATTGTATGCAAACTTTCAAAAACTCTCCAAGGATAGCTTCACTTTGCCTGAGCAATTTATACTCATGTAAGGATACCCAAGTAGCATCATGCCTCTGACAGGACCGCATGGAAGGTCCCCACAAGATCTTCCACGTGCAAAGGGGGAGGTTATGATTTTTAGATTTGTGGTTCAAACATTCCCTGTCAAATAAATAAAAACACTCAACTGTACTTCAACACTGACAGTAGCAAAGAGGGGCAGTTTATCAATTTGTACTTAGAAATGTAGGTGTCTCATTATTTTCATATATATATATATATATATATATATATATATATATATGTGTGTGTGTGTGTGTGTGTGTGTGTGTGTGTGTGTGTGTGTTGATGCATGCTGAAGTATCATACAATTTATTTATTGAAAGGTAGTAACAATCCAGTGAAAGAACTGCTTCTTTGGAAATTTGTACAGCACAAGCCAATCTATACAAACATGCTTTTTACAGATGTGGTTTCCAAACAGAAATCAAACCTTTTTTACCAGTGACATCTGGAAAGCAGACTGAATGCTAGATGCATCTTAACAAAATAAAGGAGAAAGTATAATTTTCTAGCTCTAACAGTCAGCAGTAAAAGGATTTTGTTGGTAGTGGTAGCTCATACTTCACTTTTTGTCATTTCAGCTAAGCCTGGAAGCTAGAGAGCTAAATCCAGCTGACGGTTTTCATACTTTATGATTGTACATCAAAAGGAAGAATAAGCAGTTCCTTTATAAAATCACGTGGGTAACATTTTGATTCCTTAGACTGACAGATAATTGGACTCTCTCTCAAGAACCCTTAAATATAAGGGTTTTACCTTGTGGTACAGAGATCTCAACCTGAGTCTTCCTTGTTTCTTGAAATGTTCCTGTTAATTATATGGAACTCCTCCCTAATGCATGTTGGGCATATGAATTAACATATAAAGGTAAAGGTCCCCCCCGCACATTTGTGCAGTCATGCCCGACTCTAGGGGCCGGTGCTCATCTCCGTTTCTTAGCCAAAGAGCCAGCGTTGTCCGAAGACGCTTCCGCGGTCAAGTGGCCGCATGACACGCGCGGAATGCTGTTACCTACCCACCGAAGTGGTACCTATTCATCTACTTGCATTTGCATGCTTTCGAATTGCTAGGTTGGCAAGAGCTGGGGCTAGTGCGGGAGCTCACTCCGTCACGCGGGGCTAGGGATTCAAACCTCCGAACTTTCGATCGACAAGCCTGGTAGCCTGGTGTCTTACCCGCTGAGGGTATCACAAAACATAGCATCAAATCAGAGCAAGCCAATAATTAAAACATACATACAGAGTCACCCGTTTTGAGGATTACACAAGTGCAACTCAATTTCCCAGGATGGGTGCAGGCATTAGAACGTTACCACCACCACCACCACTACATACCATTCTTCTTTTCATATACATTCCTTCCCCCTCCCCATCTTAAGCCCTGATAATACATATCCTCACTCACACACATTATTCTACATATGCACACATGCACTCTCTTGCTCCTCTTATTTCATTTGTAGAGATGGGAAAGCTTAGAATTTTCTGTGTGTGCTGAGACTCAGAATGACTGCCCTGTCCCACTCAGATGATTAGGTACTACAAATAAGAAAGTCCTGGCATCAATCAGTTGGAAGGAGGATATAAATCAGGAGGAAAATCTAAGAAAACTCATCTTCCCCTTTTAATCTGCACTTTGAACACCATTTTGGAAAGAATATTTTTTTGCTTGGGGAGGGTGCTACAGGGAGTAAAGCCTTCCTGTGCGTCATTATACACACTGAAGTTGCGTCCCAACAGCCTAATAAGCTGTGAGGTTAGCCATAACTTTCATAAGGGTCCCTCCTTGTGAGGGAGATGGGCGGGATAGAAATATGATAAATAAATAAAAAAAATAAGTTTAACAAGGGAAAAGGTACTGGGCATCCATAGCCAGCCATACACAAAATTTGCAGATTGTCCACAAAGAAGAGTAGGCAAAGAACATACAACAACGTACTGATCAACCTTAGCCTAATTAGCAGAGAATACAACAAAAATAATAAATGTTATCAAATGCATTTTCTTTTTCCTATGAAGGATCTTCACAGTCAGTACTGCCATCATGAAAACATAAAGTTGAAAGAGAGGTTCACTATGATCAGAGAAATACGCACAACAAACATTTCTACTCATTCTAAGCAGAGCAGGGATCATTCACCAAGAAGACTGGGGAAAGGAAGTTATTTGTGGCGCAATGTCATCAGTGGTCCCTGCACATTAAGTGACTGAACACAGGGATGGATACTCTGTGCTTCCTGTCCAAGAGCTAATGTTTTGGATCCTCACATAGACACTTTTATGCAAACATTCTCATGACCAAACTGGCTGAAGGAGTCATGGCATGAAATAGATTCACAGAAATCTTACCAGTCCAATCACACCCGAGGACTTCTAATCGCATCCCGATCCCTGCTGGAGACCATCTTTCTGGGTAAACCCTGATGAACTGTGCAGGAACAGGATCAAACCTTCTAACTTCAGGGGTGTCGTAGTGCATATTCCCTTCAAATATCTTAGAGAGAGAAAAACAGAGGTTAAATAGGAGTCTCCTTGGCTTATAGCCATAAAAAATAAACAGAGGGTAAAAGAAAGATTCTGAAAGGGGCAGCAACTCTCTGGGAGACTGGTTACTCTTTCAGGCTTATTTGAACTTTCTGTCCTACTGAGCAACAACCAGGCCCATTGGGATAACCTAAACAATGCAACTGGTTACAAAACAACCACTGGAAAGAGAGAACATAAGAATGCTGGAAAGAAAAAAATTAACGGTTTAAACTCCATCTATTTGGAAAAGGAACTGTTTGTTAGCTTTCAAATAGGGATGTGCTGTTCTCTGCATCCAAATCCAAAAAGATGTTTCAGAGGAGGTAGGGTTTAGGGGTCAGCACCTCCTGAAAGCAGCTGCATCTTTCCCTGAGCTCACAAACCAGCTGTGCAATCCCAGGAATATATGTGTTTGAACTAAGAAAGCACCATCAGGAAGCAACAAGGTGCTTCAGAGTAGGGCATGGCCACACTATCAGTATCTCCTTATCCCAAATGCAGACTTTCCTGGAATAGCGTGGCTACTGTGTGAGCCCAGGAGGCACCAACAGGAGTATATACAGTAACACTCCAGAGCACCTTTTCAGTTTGAATTCAAAGTGTAGCACATTCCTATTTTCAAATTATATAATAGCTTCTCATCAATTACTGACATATTAGACCAAACCTCAGAAGCTTGTAATATTTAAGAATGCAAGCTGTCAGTGTCGGCTTGTCAGCAGATTGCTTTTTATTGAGGTGCAGAGATATCAAAGCTGCTTTTTCAAAAATAAATGACAATACATTTATTGAACATTGCCCCTACCAGAGAAGGTAAAAAGAAAAAAAAATCCAACCAGGAGATACAAGTTATACCAAAGTTAGCTAGGATTATCAGAAAACATTTTCTATCTTAAATGTACAAGTGGTTGAACTGTCTAGGGAAGTTGTATATTCTAATTCCCTGGAGTTCCAAAAGATGAATTTTGCTATCACAGGAGACAAAGTGAACAATAAACATTTATGTAAACACTATCATCTGCAAAACTACTGCTGAGCCTATGTTCCTTCAATTACAATTCAGTTACATTAGCCTGGAGCAGAAATTTCCTTTATCTTGGATTTTAGGAAATGCAGCACAATGTGGTTTTCCTTAGGTAGCCCAACTTATGAGTGGAGGCCCTTGGGGAATGCATAGTCCAATACCTCCACCTTCAGCCTGCCTCTAAGAGCCAGGGTGTCACAGCGGTTGAGAGGTTGGACTAGGCCTGGGGAGACAGACATCCACCTGCACTCTCAGCCTTGGAGGCTTTCTGGATGACTTTGGGCCAGTCGCCCTTTCTCAGCCCAACCTACTTCACAAGGTTGCTGTCGGAGGAAATTGGAGGGTGGAGTTCTACTACACTGCCTTGAGCTTTGGAGGAAAGGCAGGATATAAATTAAATAAGCAAACAAGTTGACAGGCAAGGACTGGTCAAATCTTGGTTATACTACAGCAACATGCTCTGCATGGGACGACGTGTGAAAAGTGTCTGGAAGTTGCAAGTGGAGCAAAAAGTGACAATTAGACTGCTAACTGACACAAGATAAAGGGATCATACGACCTCTGTACTGAAAGATCGGCACTGGTTGCCAATTGCTTATGAGCAATTCCAGGTGTTTCAAGGCTTGAATGGCGTTGGGCCTGATTGGCTCATGCATGGCCTCTCCTCTTACACATCTGTTATGATCTACAGGATAAGCCTTTTGGAAGATGCCTCCGCTGTCAGAGGCCCTATTTTCTGCCCCATGGGAAAGAATTTCCCGTAGGAGTTGTGTTCTGTACTCATTCTCTCAGCATGTCTATGAAGGTTCTCAGTCATCCAGGTGGAATTGTCTGTAGCTTGAATCATGTCAACTGGATTTCTATTTTCTCAGTGGAAACGTTTCGCTCCTTATCCAAGGAGCTTCTTCAGTCTGAGCAAAGTTGGTAAGGGAATCCTAAATATGTTTCTAGGTAGCTGTTGATATGATTCAAGCTACAGTCATTCTCTCAGCATTCAGAAAATCTGCAGAGATGTGTCTCTTTTACCAGACTTTTAATTGTTTAATGACTTTACTGTTAATTCTAATCTAATTTTCCATATGTTGTTGTTGTTTCTTTAGTTTTGTTAACCACTATGAGTAGAAAGATGATGTAAGTCAAATAATAAATAGAAACAAATAAATGTGTTAGGAGTGGGGTGTAGCCTAATCTCTACCCTGTTTCAAACCCTTATGTGTGTAAACACTTCTAATGTAGCTTCAGGCTACATGCATTCACATCTTATTTATATGGTTTATTAAAGTTAGGTAAGAGTGAATAAACAACCTGAACTGGCGGAAACTACAGAGAGAAGTGCCAAAATAGTTTCCTGACCACACTCAGGGCATTGAACTGATACCGGTTTTGAGGCCAGAGAATGAAGTTCAAGAGCTACAAATTGCATTCCATGACAGGGATATATAGTAGCAAATCAGGCCTAACATCAGACCAAAATTGCCAACCAGAAGATAAGTAATTTGTTTACTCTGTCCTCCCTATGTTTTGTTTTGAGGCATTAAGTTAAATTGTAAATGTTTCCAGAAAGCAAAAACCAATGCAAACCCCACTGAACTCATTAGAACTTATTTTTGTGCTAACAACAGTACAGTTTCAAGCAGTTGCTTAAATAATAATAATTGAAAAATCAATTCACTTAAAATCCTCAAATTCCTTCTTTTTATTACTTGTTAATAAAAAAGCTTGTGCACTGAAACAACAATGTAAGGATTACAATGCTGAGTTGCATGTTTTTCCGACACACATTGCTTGGACACTAGACTCTCATGCAAAAACTCTTCTATTCATTTCTGATATTTTAATATTTCTAGGTCCCTCTGTAGTCCTTCTAAGTGAATATGAGATTTTTTGCAGGTAGAGAGATGAGAGTTCTAGCATTCTAGGACACCACATCTGGACAGCACAATTTGGATGGCATACTTTTAAGCCACCTGCTTTGGGTATCAGAGTGCAGAGATGGAAACACATTGCACATTCTGGGAGAACCTCATGAATGTATAGATCAGTGTTTCTCAACCTTGGCCACTTTAAGATGTGTGGACTTCAATTCCCAGAATTGAATGCTCCAAAGGCCATTTATAAACACCTTGGTGTTCTTGACTTAAATTCAGTTCAAGGTGCAACAAAATCCATGAAAAGCCCCAACAAATCTCAATCACCCTGTGTTAACTCTGGTAGCATGCTATATTTAAACACAACAGCTAAAGCAGAGTTTCCTGGTATCTGTGGTGGGTGACTAAAGAAATAAAAACCAGCAAGGAAGAAAAATGATAAGGCGTTTTCACCTTCGGTACAAGCTAAGACGGTTATCTTAAAATAAATTTGATCTGAAAAGTAATTGAGGGACAGGCTATGGTGCTTCAGTCTCAAAATTAGGCAGTGCTGCCTCCTGACTCTCCCTCCCCTCTGGCTCGATCTCATTCCTTCCACCGCTAACCAGAGTTTGTGGCCAACTGAAAGTTTCATGCCTTAGAGAAGGATGCTGCTGCCAAGTGGAATGGAGTCCATCTGACAAACCACACAGCATGCTTTGGCACAAGACATGCATCCTCTTAGCTTGATCTTGATCCCATATATACTGAGTCAAATCTGGTATAACTCTACTGACTTCTTGTGTAAACACTGCTGACTTCTGACTCGGCTGTTAATAGGTCTTCTCCTTACCCGCCCCACACATTTTTCCATCAAGTTCTAAAGGACACCTCTCTTTGATGCCGTATGTACTAATTCAAGGAATTGGCCAGCAGGAACTTAGACTTTGTGTTTGTCTATGATTTAGAACCTTGGGCCTCCTGAGTTAAGGCTTTTACAGTGGTGCAAAAGTTCAGCTCTGTTAAATCCTTAACAGGTAAGAATGTCACTGGAAAACTTGGAAAAATGAAGCAGAACCTTCAATATGAACAACCCAAATATGGGCCCTAAAGCAGTCTATTTTTATCATGAATGATTTGTATCCTCACCTTCCTCTGCATCATGTGGAGAACAATACCCTACTTCTCACAGAGGAGACAAAACTGAGACAAGGCAGGATACAGTGAAGCATGACTGCGCCAAACATTCTTTGCAGAAATGAGGGGGAAGAAGTCATCAAGACTAAGCCACCCTTTTGCTAAAACTGTACTGGTGCCATCACTGCCAACTGGATACTGCTTTGCTGTCTGTCTTGTTCTGCCTGTCCAAGTCACTAAGACACCCTAATTTCAATAGCATGGGAAAAAAGGGAGACACCCCTGCCCCCCCCCCAAGATTGCCCAAGATATAGTGCTGTCTGAGTTGAAAGACAAGGTTTTTCACCCAACACCTTTCTGTTTCACAGACCTCCCCAAAACAAACCCTGGACCAGCAATAAAACCCTGTTTTGAGACTGGTCATCAAGCAGCCTCATCCACTTTTTGGAAAAGCAACAGAATAGTCCAGGGAAGCAAAGGAGGCTGTATGGTACAGACATTGTGTCTTCTAATTTCTCAACAGAGCATTCCTCAACATCTGCTGCTCTGTTCACTGATATTTATTTCTAACATCTGTTTTTCTATGCACAGTAAGTGGTCAATGGTTGCTGCTGGGGGTTTAAAGAGACATTCAGCCATGCAATCTTCACATGCAATCTGAAGTGAAAAAGCCCATGTGTAAATTTTCCATGTGAGGGAAAACTAGGCCTGGGCCAGAGAGGAGTGAAAAACTGATGACACTTTCCAGCTTCTAAATGTTCCAGCCTTTCCACTACAGGAAGATGATCCTATTGCTGAACAGGAAAAAAGGAAGGAAGGGAAGAAGGAAGGAAGGGCATTCACGGATGAGAACTCTCCCCTTTCCCACATCCTTTTGAAACATTCATTCATTTTAAATGCTTTTATGCTGCTTCAATCATTTCAACTATAAGCAGCTCGCAAGAACTGTTGCATAACCACTCTTTGCCCAAATAGAATAGAAGCATTTTTACACTGAGGATTAAAGACAAGTGTGAAGTATATGATTTTTCAGGTAGGACTGTGGACAGTCCCCTTCATGTCTCCTGAAGCAAAGGTCCCCACCAGTGTATCCAGCCAGAATAAATTTCACCGCAAAGGAAGAAGAAATAAAAGAAGAAATGCCAGTGCCCAGTAGCTCCCTGTTGCCAACTACATTCCTGCTAAGAGGTCTTACCTTCGGCTGCATGGTCCGGGGGTCTTGTATTGAATGCCAGTCTTTCCCATCCATGCTGTAGGCCACTTTAAACTTCTTCACAAAAGCTCGGGCCTCTGCCACACTGATGCTGTCTCCACCTCGGGCCCCTTGGATGATCACTCCTTTCACATTCTTAGGGACACCCAGATCTACCTGCAGCCACTCCTCACCGGGCTGGGCTTGAGGAATGCGTGGGAACCATCCTGAGCGGCTGCTGACTAGGCGGGCTACGCTAGGAACCCAGTGATACTCTCTGGTAGAAGAAGCTGAGATCTGGGAGTCTGGGATAAGTCCCGACAGCATCCCCAACATACTGGAGCAGGGCGAATCTGTATGAAAAGGAACAGCAGTGAGCACAGAAGTGAGTATTATGCAAAAGCAGGTGGGGGTTAAGGTTCTGCAATGACATAGAAGGAATAATGGCCTTCAGGAAGAGTGTCAAGACCTGGCTCTGCCAACTAGCTTGGGGATCCAAGAGTGATAGGCAGCCCTGGGGGTGGCTGGTGGCTTAAAATACACTCTCTCCACCTTTTAGTTTTCCTCTTTTATCTTCTTCTATTTTTTGTATTTTTATAATGGTTTTTGTCACACTTGCCCCAGCTCTTGCCAACCTAGCAATTTGAAAGCATGCACATGCAAGTAGATAAATAGGTACCACTTCGGTGGGTAGGTAACAGCGTTCCGCACGCGTCATGCCGGCCACATGACCGTGGAAGCGTCTTCGGACAACGCTGGCTCTTCGGCTAACAAACGGAGATGAGCACCGGCCCCTAGAGTCGGACACGACTGTGCAGGGGAAAACCTTTACCTTTACCTTTTATAATGGTTTTTATAACTTCTATTTGTAAGCCACCCAGAGTCACTTTTATAGTGAGATGGGCAGTGTATAAATTTAATAAATAAATAAAGTCTCACTGCCACCAATTGCTAGGTACTGAAGTGTCAGAACACTTAAGCCAGCTATGCTTTGCTTTATAATGGCTATCCTAGGGTGCAGAGACTTCTTGATGGTTGCTTAGAACACATCCCGCCCCAAAATCTTAACCCAAACTGCTCTCTGCTTCCAGTTAAATTTTCATCCAGTAATAGCATCCTGGTTGCTGTTCCAGCTCTTTTAAAAAAATAAGTATCAATTAAGTCCAATCAAATGAGAGATAAACCACAACTAGAGGCCATTGTACTAAACCAAGGGTCGGAAATGGCGGCTCGTGAGCCAGATGCGGCTCTTTGGTCCCTTGAGTGTGGCTCTTCCACAAAATACTGCATCACTGTCCCGAACGGTCTAAAATAGAACACCGCTCTACGAATACCGTCACGCGCCCAGCTAAGCCTTCGGACGGGTGCGCGTGTATCTACGGCAGGGCTTTTCAAACTGTGTGTCGCACAATACTGTGTCACCTGGGGGGCCCAAGTGTGTCGCACAAGAACCCGGAAGCGCTGATGGCGCACGGGTGCAACTCCACTTCCCCGCCGCACAGCTTATCCCCGCCGCACAGCTGATCCCCACCACACAGCTGATTGGCGCACCGCACGGGTGCAAGTCCACTTCCCCGCCGCACAACTGATCCCCGCCGCACAGCTGATCCCCGCCACACAGCTGATTGGCGTGGAGATTTTCCACCCGGGCCCTCCCCCCCCCCCAGAATACATCTCCAAGCTTTAGCAGAACAAACCGTGAAGGAGGAGGAGGAAGAGGGTGGTGGTGATGATGGGGGGAGGTTTGAAAAAGCAGATCCAAGCACAAAAGTTAGTGAGTCATTTCGGTGGTAGCTGGAACAGCTTTCTTGACTCCAGCCTCCCTCCCTCTCTCCCTCTCTTTCCCTGGCAATGGATCAGTACGGGGGGGGGGGGAGAGAAGGGAGGAGAAGGCAAGGGAAGGAGCGTTCAAGAGAAGTGGATTTAAAAGAGCGGGGGGGGGCTTTGTATACAGATGCCCGCGTGTTAATTCTTCCGGCGGTGATGCGATTCACGCCCCTAATTTATTTATTGTTAAAGCTACCCCCCGCTCTTTTAAATCCGCTCCTCTTGAACCCTCCCTCCCTCCCTTGCCGTTTCCTCCCTTCCCTCCCGACCCCCCCCCCCCCGCACTGATCCATCGCCAGGGAAAGAGAGTGAGAGGGAGGGAGGCCGGAGTCAAGAAAACTGTTCCAGCCGCCGCTGAAATGACTCAGTAACTTTTGCGCTTGGATCTGCTTTTTCAAACTTCCCATCACCCTCCTCCTCCTCCTCCTTCATGGTTTGTTCCGCTAAAGCTTGGAAATGTATTCTTCACCCCTCTGCCTTGCCCAGGTAATTAAAGCTTTCTCACCCCTCCCCCCAATATTCTCCTTCACACACACACCCCGCGCTGCCACGCTTCGCATTACTATTCGCTTTCTACTCCGCTTCCCTGTTTTCTCCCTGCAGTTTTTTACTTTCTACTCCGCTTCCCCACCGCACAGCTGATTGGCGTGGATATTTTCCACCCCGGGGTGCCCCCCCGTCACTTTTTGCAGTGATCCGAGGCTTTTTTGCCTCGCGACCGCAGCTTTTTTTGGCAGAGGCAGGGCAGGGCAGGGCAGGGCAGCTGCTGGGCGGGGCAGGGCAACCCTGCCCTGCCCTGCCCAAGGTGGAAGCCAATCGTGTGGGGCGAAGGACAGGCAGAGGAGAAGATCAGGGAAGCGGACTTGTCTCCCAGCAATTAACTCGGAGATTATACAATGCTGGTGGCAGGTGGGGAGCTGCAGCTACATTTTGCCACCCAAAATTGTTTTCAAGGCTCCTGCCCACAAACCCTGCCCCCAGTACGTGCAATTGGCTCCCGCCCGCAAACCCCGCCCCCTTCCACACGATTGGCCCCCGCCCGCAAACCCCGCCCCCTGGCTCTCGAGCATGTCAAAATGTCCTCGAGCATGTCAAAATGGCTCCTGGCATAAAAAAGTTTGCCGACCCCTTTACTAAACAATTCAGATGATGGCTAGGCTCAATGTTCTTTTTTACATGTAAATTTACTTCTGGCTTGTGAAGCCACAACTAATTGGGGGGGGGGGGGGGTAGAAGGAAAAGCAGCTAGACAAGCATTCCAGTGAGCCTGCAACATTATTTATCTGGTGGCCCAGAATTTCCAGATTTCAAAATGTCAGTTGAGCTAAGAAGACTTTTGAAATCTCTTTGCTGTATAAAAAAGAATCAAGATGCAGTGGCTCTACATCCCCAAATCAGGTAAAAATGATAGGGTGAAGGATAATTAAATCCCTGATCATTTGATGACTGCAGCCTCAAGTAATTATTTGCATAGGCCAATTTCTTCTTCTCCTTCTCCTCCTTCTTGCACTGGACAACCATGTTGTGCAAAACCCAACATCAACTGTGGGCCCAGTAATGCAATGAAGCCTTGTCAGTATTTTCCTGGTACAAAGGTTTAAGGGATACAAAACAGGATTGGAGAAAGTGGATACAAATTTTGTATTCCCTAAAATGGTAGCTCTTGATCCAGTTAGGATTGGATTGTGGGCTGCCAGAACCTTTGGTAAGGAGATAGAACTTAGTGGCTGATGGGGCTAAGGTTATTGTTCCAACAGAACCTTTGTATCATGGGTCATTTAAGGAGACCATAAACTCAGTATGTAAATCCTTGAACCGTATCGATGGGCTGACTCAGGGACAAAACAGTGCATGGTTCTAAGGCATCTTCATATTTAAAAGATATATGTAGCAGCCACTGGGATGGGAATTTTCCCACAGAAAATAAAGCTTTCATGCAGCAATTTTCACCAGGACTACAGCAGATAAAGAAAGCATTAAGCTCTTTCTCCCTGCTTACCATATGAAATATCATAATTTCCCTTCCCAGCAGCTGCATTTGCGTTTTTAAAAGCGTGCAGGTTAAGAAAGATGCATTTCAGAATAATTTAAGGAGGATGAGACAAACCCTTGCATGCACAGCACCTGGAAACTGAAAATGCAGGACATTCTTGAGGGAAAAAAGACTTGTAAGTTGGGTTGGTACTATGATCCTTGTGTAAGTCTTTCACGCTACACTAGTCAAGGTACTTTTTGTAGGGAGAACTTTCCTCCAGAGGCAAGGTCTTAGTAAATGGAATGCAGTAAATAGATTAAGTTGGTTTGGTTGTAGGGGTTTTGGGCTAAATGATGTCTAGCTCCCTCCCAAACCTATAATTCTACAATGTCATGAAATAAGCTGGATGTACCCATCTCAGAATATTCTCCAACTCTCTGCACAAGAAGCTGCCTCAGTTGTGACACTAATGGCAACTAGGCTACTGTTCGTAGGGATGAGCAGGGGCAGAAAACAGCAAGTCTTTCTTAGCATCAGAAAGGATGTTGTTTATTCATTCAGTCGCTTCCAACTCTTCGTGACTTCATGGACCAGCCCATGCCAGAGCTTCCTGTCAGCCATCGCCACCCCCAGCTCCCCCAAGGTTGAGTCCATCACCTCCGGAATATCATCCATCCATCTTGCCCTTGGTCGGTCCCTCTTCCTTTTGCCTTCCACTTTCCCTAGCAATCAGAAAGGATGCACACCTGTAATTCGGCAGCCATACAGCTCCAGTCGAAGGGCGATTCCACTGTGCCAAACCTGGGGACGGATCCGCACAAACCGAGTCAGCACTGGAGCATGGATTTTGTTCAGAACCACTTCAGAAGCATCGGTGTTTGCCTGAAATACCTGAAAAAGAAACATGGTTAACATTATACTTCCTTAATCACATAAAACTGAGCAGGAACAGATAGGAAATACAAGCAATTGATTATGTAATAATACAAAATAGTGGAGTAAATACTTTTCCATTTGACTTCTTTGCCTTGGCCAGTAATAACTTTCAACACTGCACCATGTTCAGAGAAAGTTTTTTCCCCCCTGTGCAGTTGGCAGCACTAAGTTGGATTGATGGAACTCCATTCAGTCCTACTATATTACAAGAGCAACTTAAAATACAATCCCAGACAAATCAATTAAATAAGAACAACCTCTGGTTTTGGACAAAGAAAACTGAAACATCTTGGCTTAATTCCCAGAAGTGCAAGATGTTCAAAACACTCCTAAAAATCTAGATCCCATTTGCCTAAAATAGAGCATGGAAACAAAAATAACTCAAACTACAGATTTTGCCCATTCATATTTGAGTTTCAATATTTACGAAGTGGGCGTAAGTAGTAATGATTGTCTCCAGTAAATTTTGGCAATGCAGATTCAAATCAACAAATTAATAAGCAAAGACTGCTGTTAGTGCAATGCTTTGGTTTCTTCCATGGAATTATAATCCCTCCAAGAAAAGATGCCAGTCACTTCCCTTCTATGTCCACGTGCAGACTGAATAAAAACATTTTAACAAGACTTTCATTTGATGCAACGTATGTTACAGAATTATTTGAACAAACTCCTGTCTTACCAGATGGCCATAATCCTTAATTACCATATGGGCCATTTTCCCCATTTTCCTTCCTTCTACTTTTTAATAGCTTGGGAAAGTAGCAGCAATTTTTGCTTTATTCTTTGTCTAATGCAAAAGACAAAAAACATTCTAGAAGAAATTGTCCCCATATTTTCTTTTATTACTTCAATTTATATGCTGCCTCATTTCCAAACACTCCAGCAATTTACAATTAAAAACATAAAAATAAATACAGAAAATTGATGGGATAACCATAGCAGCAAGAAGGCCCCGATGTGTCTTCCTTTGGAGAGCAACATTACTAAACACCTGTCTATAGAGCCATGTTCAGGAAGGGGATGGGCCAAATCTCTGGAAACAGGCTGTTCCAGAGGTGAGGGCAACATCATTGAGAAGGCTCAAGCACGGGGGCCCATCTAGATCAGATCTGGAACCTCTAAATAGGTGAGTTCTAATACATCTCACCAGACAGCAAGAGGGTTTTTATTGTTATTGCTGCTGCTGGTGGTTTTTCTAACACAATCTCTGTGTGCCAAACAATCACCTTTTCATATACGTAATGTTCTCTTGTACTTTTTTTGGTACAGGAGTCGCTAAATTTGCATGTGCCTTCACGTGTATCCCTTTGATATGGCTTAAGGAGCGTTGAACCTAATGAACACTGACTGTAAAGTAAAAGTTAAACAATTTAAATATTAAGAGCCCTGGGATTTAAGGCAAGGCATTGTTTGAAGATCCTATGACATTTCCCTCAGATTCCAGGGGAACTGGAATTAAAGAGATAAGACAGATGTTTCCTCCGTTTGAAACAATTTAGTCATCTTGGGGCCAAAATTGTTTGCCAGAGCCTATGTATCACAACCGCTGTGGCCGCTGTATGAACCGGCGCTCTTCACAAATGCAGGGGATAGCCATTCTCCTAACACAGAGTGTGGGAAGAGAGGCACTGATGCAAAACTTTAGGCAAAAGGCTAACCCCACGTAAAGCTAATGCCTCTAACAATATACAGGTGCCTCCTTTTGGCACTCATGAGCACATGCCCAGGCACGCACCTCAGCAGAGAGGAGTGACAAAAGTGATAGTGCTGACATTCTCTCCAGAGAGTTTGTGACAGCTGGGGGGAGAGGAACTCGGTGCTATTGAGACCACTCAGTGCTAACTGAGCAAGCAGGCATAGTAGTTAGCATAGTTCACACTTTCTTGCCTTCAGGGTAGCCAAGTCTAGTCACACTGTAGTAAAGAATAAAAAGGTAAAGGTAAAGGTCCCCCCCACACAGTTGTGCAGTCGTGTCCTACTCTAGGGGCCGGTGCTCATCTCCGTTTGTTAGCCGAAGAGCCAGCATTGTCCAAAGACGCTTCCGCGGTCATGTGGCCGCACGACGCATGCGGAACGCTGTTACCTTCCCACTGAAGTGGTACCTATTCATCTACTTGCATTTGCATGCTTTCAAATTGCTAGGTTGGCAAGAGCTGGGGCAAGTGCGGGAGCTCACTCCATCACACGGGGCTAGGGATTCAAACCTCCGAACTTGCAACCTTCTGATCAACAAGCCTGGCATCTTACCCGCTGAGCCACCATGCCCGTAAAGAATATGTGCCTGTAAATCTGTGCTGATAATTGAGGTTTAGTGTAGAACAGAAATGCTAAACCAAAAGATATAGATCACTGCTGGTACCGTTTAGAAACAGCACAGTTGATGTGTTTTTAATATGCTATTTTATCCCCACAGAAAGCCCTTTCCCCTATCCTTTCCCTTACTCAGCAGTCACTAAATATCTTTCTTCCACAGGAAGTCTGGAAGTATCAGTATCTGCTGTGAGTGGCTTTCCCCTGTGCCAATATCCAAGTCTATTTGCATGCAGATGTATTTTGATACTGCTGTAAAGCCCTCCACATTGGGTCAACCCAGAAAAGGTGATACGTAGCATGTTGTCTAAGAACCCAAGACAAGGGAGACCCATTTGGCCTCATTCCTGTCCTTGTTTTGTTTTCTTCTCATCCTTCTTCAACATTTTTACAACTTCAGACTCAGCCCCTTCTTTCTGCAAAGTCCAATCTCTGAAATGGATTTAATTCCTCACCCTTCAGCCACCTTTTCTGCTGACTTGTTCTGTATGGTGACTTCTCCTTTCTCTGTCTTGTTTTCTTGGTTTTCACACTAATTTTGAATCAAGCCTCTTTTGTAGTGTGAAAGTTATAGGGGGTTATTCTTATTTGAAGTGGTGTCGTATGCCAATCATTTTAGCAACTTTCATTTTCTCATTTACACTGGTGGAACAGGAGCAGGAACAATTTTATGATGGCATCATCATTATCAATCCTTTCTGTACAGCTGATAAATAATCCAAACGACGTTACTTTTTTCAAAGGAAAGTGTTAACAACCATCCTACTCATCACAACTTCAGGCTAAATTCATTCATTAGACACACTATGATTCAGCCAGGTGCCTAATTCCAAACAGATGTACAAAGCCTGAAGATTCCTCCAGAAACAGCAGGATTTAGGTATGTGTAACTGGCAACAAAAATAAAACCAAGTGTTCCTAGACAGATTATGCTATTTCAAAGGCCACGGAGCATCCATTGTTACCTAGGGCTTCAGCCTTTTCTGAAAAAGAGTATTTTCCTTGCTACTGCACTGAGTGTAACATCCAAACTGAATTACTTGCTGTATTTCTTCCAAGAGAAAGTATTACCTCTTAAATCCTAAACAGCGTCAGTATCTTTGTTGTTCCTCCTAATGGTGCCTTTGCCATGAATTATTGCTGCTAAAGGTCCCCAAGACATTGTCTTGATCACATTCTTTACTTTTTCCCCTTAAGCTGAAGACACAAATTGCTTCACATATCACTGTGCTTGATGTAGTCTGCTCAACTAAGGACACTTTTAGGCAGAAGGTTTCCCTTAAGTATTGGAAATTATAGATTCAACCTGCTCGACACCTGCTCTCAATGCCACAAAAGACCTGTGTCAAGTCTTACGCTGATGGTTACTAATCCAATCTGCTCACAAGAGACTCAGGTATCAGAGTTGACAGCAAAGTCCAAAACTATGATCAAACCACAAACTCCCTTTCCAGTTAAGAATGAACCTGATACATGCAGTTTCATGTTACCTGTATTAGTGGAGCAAAAAAAAAAACATTAACAACTGTTTTTTTTTACTGTTTAATCAGCCAAACAACCCCCCCCCCCAGGTTCCTTACTGTATTTAATACAGGTTACTGTAATTGTTGGCAGTTCTTCTGCCCCCACGTGAATCTTCTGTCCAGTTTGTTTGTTTGTTTATTTCCCTGCAAATGGTGCTGAGGGTAAAGATCTGAGGCTATTCCATAGCCCAATATACTCTTCCATGGGTCTTCAGCTAAAACATGGACCAGAACACACACCTCTGTTTTGCAATGTATTCTTTAAAAAAGTATCTATCTTCTTTGTGGTGGGGGGGGGGGATTGAGAATTATAGTCACTCCAAGAGACCAGAAAGTGGCTCCTTTCAAACTCAGATGCAAATGCCTTTAAGAGTAATGTGGTATTTCTTTCTAGAACATTGTACATAAAATGAAATGTTTAAATTGGCTTTTTAAAAAAAGACCACCTTTGGATGACCTTGTTATCTGGTGAATTAAATACAAATACTATTGCAGATCTTTTTTTAAAAAATCACAGATTAATTAGGAGATAGGTAGAATGGAATGAACACAAATGAAAGCCCCACCAATAAACAGATTGATCCTTCCTACCCAGATGCAGCCACAGGCAGGTAAAAATAACCTAGAAATGATATGTGTCAATGGTGCTGGGGTGTTTCCTGTCAATTCCTCTCCACCCCACCTTCTCAAAATCAGATAAATTTGATTGATCAGATGCCACACTGATCAGCATAAATTAGTGTGCAGATCAATGTGAGAACTGAAGGCTCCCTTCTAGCACCTTAAACTCTTTGTTATCCAACAACCACAGGTTGCCAGTCAAATAGCAATTCAGAAACAAATTCATGGTCATCTTCCCCTAGTCCTGACAGCCATCTTTTCTCCAAGAATGTGATTTATAGGAGAAGCACAGAAGAAATGAGACATCCTAGACCATAGTGGTCTCCTTTTACAACACACTGGGGAATCTGAAAATGAGACATGAATGCCCAGATTATAATGTGGCAATATTGCCACCTCCAGCCCTTTTCATCTTCAGTCTGGTATGAAATATGAATGACTCTATCATCCAACTGTGCTTGGTTGGAATGAGCCTTTCTGAAAGAGAATGTATGAATAACAATAAAGATACCATCACCTAGACTGGGCTACTCCTGAAAATCTGACCATCACAGGCATTGTGTTCAAAGAGTAAGGATATTAGGATTGGTTTCAACTTTCTACGCACTGGTTGCAAAAATGAAAATAAACTGAAGAAATCAAGCTGTGGTTCCTCCTTCTGAAATCCTTGCACTTGATCTATTGCTGAGAATATTCTGCACAGGCTTTCATTTTTATTGGAACTAAACACAAACAGCAACTTTCCAAAGTCATAAATAGCACAAAGCTAGATATGCTTTTAAAGGAAAAGAAGCAACATTAAAAGCTTTTAAGAAGTGGCTTTCTTATTTTGTCATCACGCACAAGCACAAAACACTTGAACCTCATATTCTTGACAGATATGAAATCTTTCATGTCAACAATTCTTTATTCATTTAGCTAATGCAAAGTTATTTTAAATGGCCTCCCACTATATGTCAATATAAATGGAGGCCAGTAATTTTAACTCCCATACTCTAGTCTACCAGATTTTCTGTAGAGGATCAATCTTGTATACCCCAAGGCAGAGAGGGTAAATATAAGTGAAATAAATTGATAAAACATAACTATTCAGCTTTGACTATTAAGCTAGGCCTAACCTACTAGCTATGTACAGTGACCTGGCAGATCTTTTTCTAACTCTACTTACTGTAACCCAAGCAGTTTGCAAAAATTGGTTCCCTGAGCCTTTAATGAGCTTTTTTTTTTTTTAACTCAATGGAGCACAAGATACTCTTGTGAAGTAAGAGATTGGTGAGTTTCCATGTCTTCTCTCTCAGGCACATTACAATCAAGAAAAGGAAAAGAAGGAAAGGGGGCCACACAGCAGAATGTCCTCAGGATTGCAGGTTAGGTTTAGGATAATTGAAAGGAACCCAGCCCAGATCTTCCTTTTCTTCGAAAGGAACTTTTAATTGCAACAGCACCACATCCTGCTCACCTTATCCCACACGTAATCTTTTCTGCTGTTTCAGGTTACCTGACATGTCCAGATGCAGAAAGATATCAATAAAAAATAAATGCTGACCTGTATAGTTAATTTGCTTGGAGACACCAAAAGAGTGTGGAAAACAACATAGCAGGATGATGTTTTTCTTTCCCTTTTACATCTGCTGAGCCCCCACCTGCTTCCAATTGTCCTCAGCTGTAAATCAAATTAACGCTTTTTTGGTGTTAAAGTGTTCCCTTGTCACTTCATTTTTAAAAGCTGCATTAGTTCCAGTGAGTGTAGAAACCCTGCCAGTTATAGTATCAGAAATAAAGGCAGGGGGAAGGGGGAAAGAGGCTGGTTATGATCCCAAGAAACCTTTACCTTATTTATTTTTCGTGCTGGTTTTGTTGTCAAGAATTTGTAAGGACCTGAAAGAGAGAAAGTGATTGTGTTTTTTGGAAGGGATGATGGTTTGGAAGACACTTCTCTGCATATGTGTGTGTCTGTATCTGCCTTCTTGGACTCTTAGATTTAGGGCAGGATTATATTACCTTATGGAGTCAGAAAACATTAAGAGGATTAGGAGTTCAGGACTTTTTGAAGGCAAAAAAGGAAGAAAAGCTGTGAGATTATCTTTTGACAGAGACACAGAGAGAGAGACCTTCAAATAAAAGCAGAGAAATTTCAGGCACACACCATCATTCAGAAGGAAAGACAAAGAAACACTAATCTCAACTTCAGGATTAATTACTATATTACATTAGCCTTCCCAACCTATTATCTCCAAGAGGTAATGGATTACATCTCCCAGAGTTTTGAACCAACATTGTCAATGAGAATGCCAGAAGACCTATCTCCAATACACTGTTGGGGAAGTCTGGATGCTGATTATTTGCATAAACTCAGCAATTCATGCAAATAGACCAGTTTCGTCTAGTGGTTAAGGCGCCAGGCTGGAAGCCAGGAGACTGAGACTTCTAGTCCCGCATTAGGCATGAAAGCTGGCTGGGTGACTTTGGGCCAGTCACTCTATCTCGGCCCAACTCACCTCACAGGGTTGTTGTTGTGGGGAAAATAGGAGGAGGAAGGAGTATTAGGTATGTTCGCCACCTTGGGTTATTTATAAAAATAATAAAGGCAGAATAAAAAAAATCTTTAAAAAATTGACTTACTGTACATGAGAAGTGAACTTACACAGTAACATAGTTCAGTTTACATGCTTATGGCAGCCTTCCCAATCTAGTTACCTCCACAAACATTGGACTGCAATTCCTATCCTAGTAGTGTGTTCACTGACCATGTTGTAATCCGTAGCTTTCCAAACTGTGTGTCGCAACACATTAGTGCAGAGCTTTCCAAACTGTGTGTCGGGACACATTAGTGTGTCGGCTGCAGTGTCTGGGTGTGTCGCAGCTGCTGCTGCCTCTGAGCCCTGCCAGGATTCCACGTGGGTCCTAGTGCCTGCCTCGTGCCTTGCTGCCTCCAAAGCTGCTGTGATTCCACGCAGGTCCTAGTGCCTGCCTTGTGCCCTGCTGTAAGAGTGTGTCGCTAAATGATGCATGTCTAAAAAGTGTGTCACCAACATGAAAAGTTTGGAAAGCTCTGCATTAGTGTATCGCTACAAAACCCGGAAGTGCTGATGGCGTGTCGCACACAGCAACGGCGAGCGTGGCAGCGACAGCAGCGGCGGCGCACCATCAGCGCTTCCGGGTTTTAGCGCGAAACATGAGGTTGCCGCCGCCGTGCACACCACCACCGTGCACGCCACTGCTGCCATTGGTGTGTCGCCAACGGCGGGACTTTGGAAGCACTGTTGTAATCTAACGTATCTGGGGAGGAGATTGACTAATTTTGATCTACCAGTTGATTAGAGCTATCAGCGAATTGATACTCATGTCATATAATTTAGCAGATACTAAATGGAGAATAACATACAAATCAATCATTAGAACAAATCCCAAACTTGGGTCTTCTGTTGTCAACCTAGAACTCAAATGTTCCATCATGACCAGTGCTCAGGAATGATGACCTAAAGCAGAGCTTTCCAAACTGTGTGTGGCGACACAAAAGTGTGTCGCCACACACAGTCTGGTGTGTCGCCACACAACCCGGAAGCGCTGATCATCATCAGCGCTTCTGGGTTTTCCCACGGCGACACACCAACTGCAGCACGCAAAACCGGAAAGCAGCAGCAGCACTTCCGGGTTTTTGAGTGCTGCCGCACTTCCGGGTTTTCCCGTGGCGACACACCAACGCCGGTTGGTGTGTCGCCACGGGAAAAACTTTGGAAAGCCCTGACCTAAAGTCATACTAAGATATACACATGTGAAGAACTTGCCTCTCATGATCTGCACCCAATTTCTATCGCCTGCCTTTATTTCCACTTCTATTCTCACTGGGCAAAAGGAGAGGTGATGGGAAGAAGAATGCAGCTCTCATTATTTAGTGTCCACCTCATTTACATATATATAAAAAAAGAAAATTAAGTTCTGATTTTAACATGAAAAGGCAAAATTGATCTGAATTGTCTTTTCCCATCCCTACATTACTTTGCTCCAAATACTTTTCTCTGATTTTTACTTTGCAGGCCCAGTTTAAGGAATTTGGGGGTACAGTCCCACAGCAGGTTTGAAGCACCCCTACACACAGCCTTAAAGTAACACAGCAGAGGGATTCCTGCAAAATGGAATATCTTTATAACCCAAGCGAAAAAAGATTAAAGATCTGTCTAGAAGAAAGACATGGGATACAAAAGTCACAATGTGGTAAAATCCTGCTTAGGAGAATGACCCCACTGGCCTGATCTACACGTTTTAGCCCCAAGCCCTCATCGGCCAGAGATTACATGGGTTAAGTGATGAAGGCCAATCTGCTTTTGCACCCTTGGTTTCCTATAGCCTGCTTCATCCTGCTACTCTACTTCCCAGTTTTTCTGGGGTCCAATGCAGATGTAGATGATGAGACCTTTAAACTAAGAAAACAGAAAGCGGCTTATAGAATAAAATAATCAGAGTAATGATATGTGGTTGAGCAGGGCTTGAATTCAGTGGCCTAAATGGCTCATTCCCATCCATAGCATAGCAAATGATAAAAAATATTACAGTTTATAAATGTTTTAGTTTCATAACAATAATGATAAAATACCACATTTAACTCAACCCAGTCCCAGTGCTGCTGTAGCCCATTTCCTCCATCCCCCTCCCCCTCACAGGTCCATGTAGCAGACCCCTTTTTATGTAGTCTGACCTTTGTGGAAAGTCAACCAAATTAATTTGGAATTAACCCAGCTCTTTTATATAGAGGAACTTGCATCCACTCTCTTTGTTATCCCTCTGTGTCTATCTGCCATTCTGTACATATTTCCAACTATTTTCTATAATGGTATTTTTCTCTCTGATCCAGCATGAAAGGCTGTTGGACCAGAGCTGGACAACTGGGGAACCCCCCCCCCAAACTAAATGCAGCCCTCCTGCCATATAGTGTGAGCCAACCAGGCACTGAGCTCCCCAAGGTAAAGGTAAAGGTTTCCCCCGCACATTTGTGCAGTCGTGTCCGACTCTAGGGGCCGGTGCTCATCTCCGTTTGTTAGCCGAAGAGCCAGCGTTGTCCGAAGACGCTTCCACGGTCATGTGGCCGGCATGACGCAAGCAGAACGCTGTTACCATCCCACCGAAGTGGTACCTATTCATCTACTTGCATTTGCATGCTTTTGAATTGCTAGGTTGGCAAGAGCTGGGGCTAGTGCGGGAGCTCACTCCGTCACGCGGGGCTAGGGATTCGAACCTCCAAACTTGCGAACTTCAATCAACAAACCTGGTGTCTTACCCGCTGAGCCACCACGCCCCTTGAGCTCCCCAAAGGAAGTAGTAAAAACAACTGAGGAGCTGTTAATGCTGCAGGCAACCTTTTCTTGTTCCTTGTTGTTGTTGTTTATTCGTTCAGTCGTTTCCGACTCTTCGTGACTTCATGGACCAGTCCACGCCAGAGCCCTCTGTCGGCCGTCATCATCCCCAGCTCCCCAATGGTTGAGTCTGTCGCCTCCAGAATACCATCCATCCATCTTGCCCTTGGTCGGCCCCTCTTCCTTTTGCCTTCCACTTTCCCTAGCATCAGCTTCTTCTCCAGGGTATCCTGTCTTCTCATGATGTGGCCAAAGTACTTCAGTTTTGCCTTTAATATCATTCCCTCAAGTGAGCAGTCTGGCTTGATTTCCTGGAGTATGGACTGGTTTGATCTTCTTGCAGTCCAAGGCACCCTCAGAATTTTCCTCCAACACCACAGTTCAAAAGCATCTATCTTCCTTCGCTCAGCCTTCCTTATGGTCCAGCTCTCGCAGCCATAGGTTACTACAGGGAATACCATTGCTTTAACTATGCGGACCTTTGTTGTCAGTGTGATGTCTCTGCTCTTAACTATTTTATCAAGATTTGCCATTGCTCTCCTCCCAAGAAGTAGACGTCTTCTGATTTCCTGGCTGCAGTCAGCGTCTGCAGTAATCTTTGCGCCTAGAAATACAAAGTCTGTCACTGCCTCCACTTTTTCTCCCTCTATTTGCCAGTCATCAATCAAGCTCGTTGCCATAATCTTGGTTTTTTTGAGGTTTAACTGCAACCCAGCTTTTGCACTTTCTTCTTTCACCTTCGTCATAAGGCTCCTCAACTCCTCCTCGCTTTCAGCCATCAAAGTGGTATCATCTGCATCATTCTTGTTCCTACCTACTAGCAAATCAAGAAGCAGTGCAAGGCGCACAGCTAATTCCAAAGGAGGAAGGGGTTGGGGCTGGGGAATCTTAGTTCAAAGCCCCACCAGCTATCAATCCCCCTATCTTCCAGCCGATCACAGTGCTTCTGCGACGATAAGGAGGATATGCAGTATACAAAAGGAACCAAGAATCTATTCACAACCGTTTTAAGTGTTAAAAAACATTTATCATTCAATTGCCTGTCAACATTGCTATTATGCACAGTTCTGTCTGTTATTTTCTCCAATACGTTTCAAAGCCCACAAGAGGCAGGGCTTGCTTCACCTTTTGGACCATGGAATTGACACTGAGACTCAGAGCGAACTAATTTAACCTAAGCTTCTGGAAATATGGAAGGAGCTTCTGGCCTTGAAAATGTCATTCCGCCCTCTGTACATCACACAGCTCTCACATCACATAGCACTCGCTAAATGCCAGAATGTTAATATGCACGTAAAGTTTTGAGTCTGTGAAAAAAATTGTGTATGTGTGTATGTGCATGGGTTGATCTACATTTTCCCTCCCTGCAGATTAAACCCTGACAGGTGCTTTGCGTGTCCAAAGGCAGTGCAAGCGGGCACAGGAAACGGACGGCATGTGAGGATTCTGGGTTGCCCTTCTCTGCCTTGTACTCTAAGTCCAAGTAGTGGCCATACCTGATACGGGCCCTGGAATTCTGTCAGGAAGTTGACACTGCCAAATGTTCTTCCTCTGCTGGTCCCCCCCCCTCTTACCCATCTTTAGGCACCATAAAGCCTGTCTCCGTTTCTGATTTATTGCCCCAGTGCTGGCTGGGGGATGCTATCAGTCGCTTTGTGCCTGGGAGACTCATCCACTACCCTGCAGCTTCTTTGTCAAGTTCCTGCAAGAAAGTCAAGAACCATGAGGGGGATGGGGTGTCTATGGAGATGTTTAGGAGAACTCCATCACTTCTGGGCAGGTACTGGATATGGTACTCCCTTTTAACTTCTTCCCTTCTGCCCCCAAATGCAGCACTGCTTTCTGGGGGGGGGGGGGAAAGGGACACAGCTGTCCCCTACTTCTGTACACTCTCATTAATCTTGTTCCCTCTCCTCTTCCTACAACTTATTCCCATCCCCTTGCTTTGGGTGCGGTTTCAACATTGACAGCAGCCAGAGGATTAAAAATCTGCTAGCCTTCACAATCTTCCCTGCCTTTTCCTATCTCTTTTCCTTCGCTTGGTAAAAGCTGCAAGTAAGGATGGTGGACTGCTCTATTTCCTGGAGAAAATGTTATCTTTCTTCTCAAATTCTCTTACAAGCTTACTTGGCCTGGCACACCCTCACACACACTCAATCTTCTTTCTTAGTTTCATGGACATGTGGCTGACCTGTTGATAGCACCATTAACTTCAGCTCCCAGACCACCTTACCAAAGGATTTGACAGTCTTCCTCCATCTTCTCATCTTCCTCTTTTCTGTACTCTATAGCATCAAATCAAGCTGCAGCAAAATTGACAATTTATTTGGCACAGCATAGTTATTTCAGCCTGAGCCATGGAGTTTTCTGCAGGAAAGCCATCTTGGAATGCTAAGAACATACCATCAGTTTTTACTAGGAATCTATACATACTATACATGACACTTGCACAAGGGAAAATTTCTTGCACCATATTTGGAATGTAAAACCTGCATTGGCATAAAATGAATTTTTGAGGCAACTTTCACACTTTAGTCTTCATTATTCATGGAGAATCCAACTTTCTGAGTTTATTTGCCGATTTATTTATTAATTAGACAGATTTATACTGAGTCTTTCCAATGCACTCAGAAAACTGAGGGTAATTTAAATAATTTAAAATTAGTAACTTCTAGCAAAAACTTAAATGTTGGAAACATCTAAAGCAACAGAACCAGAGATGATAAAATACATAAAAATAATTTTAAAAACAAGTGTAATGTCAATTGCCTATTACAATTTTGTCAAATCTTAAGGCAAAACAGATTGAGAAAATATATGGAGTGAGAGTACAGTGGCAGTTTTGTCACAGCAACCCTCTTCCCACAAGCGCCACTTTAACCCCTTCGCACAGAGCAAGGGATGATCCAAAGGGGACATGCTCACATGTTTGGCTGAACATACTTAGAAATCCTCTCTGCCATTCATAATCCCTATCACACAGGCTTCCCAAACATGAATGCAGGGGGGTGGCTTATGGGGAGAATAGGGAGCAATTCTAGTTATATTCAGCCAAATACAGAAAAGATCCTACTTTTCCTGCGCAAGACAATCAAGTGTGGAATCAGCAGGGATACACATGGGGACAGGATCAGCACTGGTATCCCTACCCTTCCATGCCACACTTCATGAGAACCTATGGGAGGCTTAAATTTCTGGGTTCATGTTAAGGGATGTACTGCTCGCCCTAACAGCTTTAAAAATCCTTGATATACCTGCTGCTCTGAGCAAATCAGTCTGTTTAATTTACTATGCTAAATAAATAGAAGGGAATTAAGTCTTTTCAAAAGTAACCTCACATCTCAGTTTGTGGTGGGTGTCACATTAGGGAATTTGCCAAACACAAATTCAGGAAATTTATTGCTTTTTCTTCCTGAGCGTGATTTTTAACTGTCCTCCATATGCGTGAGCACTGTAGATATATGAAATATCTCCCTCTGAATCCTGCTGGAAGATGGAAGCTGGCTCAGTTTCAGCAAAAAGTGTTTGGTCGTTGTTAAGTATAAGGAAGGCAAAGCAAGGCAGAGGGACTTAGATTCCAGGGGTGGAAATTAATGGAACCCTGTTCAACCCCTCCCCTCCCCCGAGCCTCCTGGGCTCTTAAAAGTCCCCCAACTGAAGGATCAAAATAAATCAAAGCAACACAAGGAAAATGGAACATCAATGGACCATACGGAGAGAAGGGCAGCCTTGAGGAACATGAGCTGAACCGAGGCAGTCCCAACATCCTCAATTGCTACCTGGACTCTTTTTTAGGAGGGCTAACACCTCAACTGGAAGACGACAGTCTTCCTTTGTTGTACTGACCGCAAGACCAGTTCTGGGCAGGCCCAGCCCTTTTCAGAAATGGGAAAGTCTAGCCTGTCTTTCTTGGGGAAGTAGGAGAAACAGTGGCACCATTCCCTTCAGACAACTGACAAAAGCCCCCCCTCCCATCCGAAAGCAACAGCTTAAATGGGATTCTTTGTCATTTCCCTGGCGATAACAGCGAAGAGGCGCGCACAGGCGGGACAGATAAGTACCCATCTCTCCTAGGGGGCAGCCATTGCCTTAGTGGGGGTTTCATGAAAAAAAAAAGCGATTCTTCCCTCTCGACCTAAGGTAGCTCACTATTTTGCTCTGTTCTGCAGCAGAGCACTGAGGGTCAATTCAGAAGTGTCTCCAGAGAAAAAGCAAAGATCAGTGGTGGCTCCCCCCCCCCCCCCGCCAGCAGTTACAGCTTTATTGGACACAGCTGTGCTCCACACTGATGGCCCTCTGGCACACCTGCCCAGAGTGCAAAAGAAGAGACACCCCCCCTCCGGATCCCCACTGAGCACAAACTAAGCATTCAAGGTGGAGGGATCAGTGAGGGTCAACGCAGCTGTATTTACAGGCAGGCCAGGTACCAACTCAGAGCGCCCCATGCATCATTGCCAGCCAGCGCTGCAGCTACAGTTCCCTTATCCCTGACAAACCAGATTGCTCCTCATTATTTATGGTTGGGCTTTATTCTCTAGGACATCATGATCCTCTCTCAGGATTTGTGCCCTTTCATTTTCCAGGCTTCAATAACTCCTGAAGTGCAGCTTCATGTGGTTTTGTGATTGTTAACCCAGCATGTGGATGAGGCTCAGGCCATAAATGCTCAATGAATCTTATGTAGCAAAACATAGTCTGCAAAACCATTTTCTCCTTCATTGGCAGTCAGAAAGCACGCTGCAGACTCTCCTTCCACTGAGCAAGGTATAAGATCACCAGGTTTTTCCAAAACACACTCCATACCACACCAAATGTGCAGCTCTTCAAGATCAGTTTTGGACCTGACTGATCTCACAGCCTGTTTTATTTCTGGGTCTTCTCTGGTCTATTTGAAACCACTACAAAACCAGAATTTTCCTTGGAATTGCTGTGGCTCCCACAGACCTTGTGGATGGGCTCAATGGGCCCTTACTTGCCTTCATTCCAGTGGATATTCGAGCACAGGGTTCCTGGCCCTGATCTCCTCAGCACTTCTTTCCCCTCCCTCAATCCAGCTACCATGGCAACCAGCAACTATAGTCACACTTATTGGGAAGAACAGTTGCAAAACAGCATTATTTCCCCTTCCCAACTCACAAAAGCTTTCAGAGGCAACAGAAGAAGAGCAACCAGATTACTGGAACATTTCAAGACTTGCCCACTATTTCAACATTTCTCAAGAGAGAGAAAAAATTACTTGGGAAGGGGACTTTGTCTTTTGCATCTTGGTGTAAGCTGAATGAAACACCAAAGATGCCTCCAGAGATATAGATCTTCCATTCCACTATCAAGATAATTTTTTGCAATTTGGAATTATTTTGGGAAAAGAGGAGAAGCACTTACTTTGTGATTTTTGCCATGCCGGTACATCATCCAGTCTTCTCCATTTGTGCTGACCTCCAGTTTGTATGACCGAACATAGTATCCGTTCTGTGTTTCTCTGGAGATGGCACCCTGAGTAGCAATGGCTGTCAGCACTGTTAGAAAGCGAAGATCCACCTAATGTTGGGGTGGGGGGTTGATGACAGAGTAAGATTAGGAACAAAAGGCTTACTCCCATTACCTGAAACATTTAAGGTACTTTCAGATGTAATATTCTTGAGGTACTTCAGCAGCCATAAAAGGGAATGAGAGTGCAGACCAAGATGGGAGAAAATTAGTAAGTTACTGTCACAAACATGGCCATGAGCCCATCATTCTAATGTGGGGTGCCTTCCAGTTGAACTCCAGAGTTTCTCAGAGAGATATCAACAATACACACAAGGAGCCTATGGTGCTAAGAGGGCTCTCCAGGACAAACCATGCCGGGCTGCAGTTGCTTCAGGAGAATGTGTCTGAAATTCAGGATTGGTGCTCAGCTAGTATAAATTATAAATTAGTATAAATTAGTATAAAGGGGCGTGGTGGCTCAGCGGGTAAGACACCAGGCTTGTCAATCGGAAGATCGCAAGTTTGGAGGTTTGAATCCCTAGCCCTGCGTGTGGAGTGAGCTCCCGCACTTGCCCCAGCTCTTGCCAACCTAGCAATTCGAAAGCATGCAAATGCAAGTAGATGAATAGGTACCACTTTGGTGGGAAGGTAACAGCGTTCTGCATGCATCATGCCGGCCACATGACCATGGAAGCGTCTTCGGACAACGCTGGCTCTTCAGCTAAGAAACGGAGATGAGCACCGGCCCCTAGAGTCGGACACGACTGCACAAATGTGCGGGGGGAACCTTTACCTTTACCTTAGTATAAATTAGCATGACAATACTTCATTTTTAATAGTTCCCTCTGATGCAGCTTCAGCATTTGCCACTGGCCATGTCTGGAGTTCCTATTCTATCTAAACGCTGTCCCAGTATAAGAACTTAATAGGATCAATTTTCAGCTGAGTTAACATTCCTAGATGCAGCAACATGTGAGCCATAGAAGGAAATGTTTTCAGTCTGTGGTTTTGTTACAGCTTCCAAAACTGAACAAGAATAGCACATTTTGGAATTGCCTCCCCTGCTTCTCTATCTCATTGGATTGGACTGTAAACATTTCTAGGATAAAATCTCACCAGGATTTTCACAGAATGCTCAGCATAGCTGTGTTGCAGCCTTGATTGCAAGCAACAACAATAGTAATAATGTACTACAGCATTTGAATGCAAATAATTTGAGCTAAGCAGGCTGAATGCTCCCTTACCAGTGTGTCATTAGTCTTACAGAGTAGAACCTCCCAACCTTTTGCTATGTCAGTTGCAGATTTCAGCAGTGAGAAAGGAGTGTTTCTGGTTCAGGATATGTTGAGCTTAGTAAAGGATTTTGAAACTTTGGTTCTGCTGTTACTGAAGTCAAATAAACCCAAGCTTAAGCCAGAGAATTCTTATCAACTGCATCATTTGTAGAGGCCAATTTATATTGGGGAGGGATGCTTTTCACTGTTAAGATGAAGTTGTGATGTTCAGTTCATGCTTTTCAGAGATGTTTAACTGGTCTGGTTCATACAGGATCACATATGCCAGCCCAGCAACTTAGAATTGGGCATCTGTAGCAAGTGAGGACCTCTTCTTTTTCTACTGACAAGTGCCATCTAGTACTTCCCACTGAAGTCGCCAAACTTTGCTACCATCAATTGGTTTGGTGTAGGCCCTGCTAAAACATTTTTTTCCACACATTCCTGCTGGAGTTTCCAGTTGGTGCACATTGCAATTCCCCAGAAGAATAATATTATTCTAGCTATACTGGCTCAACACACATGAGAAAGTCCCCTTCTTTTAGATCGCGGCAGAGTCAACAAGGCTGTAAGTGGTAGCATGCGTTCTCTCACTCTCTCTCTGGCCTCTGGAAAGCCCATTAAAGTTCAGGGGGCACCGGGTCAAGCCAAGAACCTCTGCAGGAATGTTAACAGCCCCAACAGTTCATGAAGACAGAGAGTCACGCGCCCTTTTCCAAACAGCAGTTCAAGCCTCTTTCCCAGCTCTCAGCTTGCAGCAAGAGCAACAGAAGATCCTACAAGGCTCATGCTCTAAGGTTGATTTAGCAGCATGATAATCCATTTGGTTCAAGGGTAAAATATGCACATGAGGTGTGGGGAGGGGAAAGAACAGGTAGGTCTAGAGGATAGTGCTAGTTCCTGCCATGACATACTATGGGTCTAAGCAAATAAGTATGTTCCTGATATATCACTTTGCCAAAGCTGATTCCATGGACAAATAAAAGCCAAGTTTTTCAGGAAAAGAATGCCAGTTGGGGACTCTAGCAGGCCCCCGTTTTGACAAATTTGACTTAAGAGTCTGGTAACACAAGTGGTGGGAAGCCTGATACTATAGTTTCCCTCCCAATCTTTCTAAACGGTATGGGCGTCCGACCTTTATTACTGTAGGCTATTATACAAGAAACGGAAAATACCTGCAGGAATTCTTTGTTGTTATCCACATTAGGAGTCCATCCGTTATCATCACTATTGAGTCGGCTCTGTTGCGGAGTCCACCTGCCATCAGAGTATGTAGAGGAAGCCGTGATTTGCTCATTGGAGATCCGGCCAGATTCCATTCCCAGTGGACTGTTGCACTGGAAGTCTAGAATAGGCAGATTATGAAACTGAAGAGAAATCCTCCTACAGAACTGTATCATGAATCATTGCCACCAACTGTCTCCCAATATCCTATCAAATAAAATTGTTTGCGGTTGCTGAAGCGCAGAATTGCCTCTACAGATCTGCAAATAAAATGTCAGCGTTCAGAAAAAGGAATACAAGGGCCCTATGAAATCCATTTTCAATTGTAGTGCAACTACTGCAAAGAGAAAGGTATAGAATTTTGCATGAAAAGCTGGGAATTTCACACTTTGCAAGCGGAATAAATATCGTGGAAGTGTTCACAGCTGATTACCAAATCATCTCTGATGAAGAGTTTTTGTGCAGCAAGCATACTTGTCTATTATAGGTTTTTGGAGTTTGTTTAATGTTGTTTTCATTCTTATGGTAAAGAAAGAAAAGTAGAATCAAAACATCTGTAGGCAGACTGAGTTTGTGTTGATCACAAGAGCTTACTTTTGATCATAAGTCCCAAACAAGAAGAAATGGAGGAGGAACAAACAGACAATCTGGAACTCTCCTCTCCTTGAGGATATTACCAGGTAGGCTGGGGCCATCTTTGGATGGTATTTCATTCTTTTTTTCTTTTCCAAAATTAAGGGTGGGAATGGGACCAAGAGGCTCTGAAATCAAAGTGTTTGGGGCCCATTTCAGCTATTTTTTTCTCCATTGCAAACTGATTTTCTTGTGTCTGTATGGAGGGAGGGTACTAAGCGTGGAGACGAAAGCTGTATGCTGTCCAGAGACCTCCACCTTCTATACCCATCCTTAACTCCTCCAATAGGTTGGATTTCCCATCCTTTCTGGTCACCAGATGATTTGCCCAAGAAGAGCGGGAGTGAGTTTTCTCCTGTTCTGCTTGGACAAGCTTTGCTTGTCCAAACAGAGTAAGAATGCAATTTGACAGGGTTCTGGGTGTAAACACATACGTATACAGCTGGAACCTATCAGTCAGCTTATTCTGGAATCCTGCCAGACTCTGCTCCTGCTGTGCCTGAACAAAGCAGGTGCCGGCTTGCCCAGGCAGAGCAGGAGTGAGATCTGGGAACAATCCTCCTTTGGGTGTGCAAGTCCCTCCCAATTTGTGATCTCCCATCATATTTATTTATGATGTCTGGGGGTTGCAACCACAGTTTGGGAGCTCCTACAGTATTACACTATCTATTACCAGATAGAGTGGTCACCTTGCTGTCTAATCCCAAGCAAATGCTGATTGAGGCCTTGGCTTCCCTAAAAGCAGGTCTGGCCTAGCTTTAGCTGGTGGCAGTTTCCACATGTATCACAGTAAATGCAGAAGCCTTACTCTTGGATAACTAGAAGCTCTGTGTTGCATTTTCCATTGTCTAAATATCCTTCCTTCCTTCCTTCCTTCCTTCCTTCCTTCCTTCCTTCCTTCCTTCATTCATTCATTCATTCATTCATTCATTCGACTTATATTACCGCCTATCTCCCCCAATCGGGGGACCCTGGGCGGTTCACAATAAAACAAGGTTAAAAATACAAATACAAAATGATCATAGAATCATAGAGTATGTCATAGAAGTAATAGAATATCACACTTAAAAGAAAAAAAACTAAGATCTTACAAAAGACAAAGAAAGAACTGATAACATTGTAAGCATTCAAATTCCTAAATTCCAAATGTAGCTTCAAGTGCCTCCCTATACAAAACAAAGTTCAAAGTAATTCTAACTCTAAATACCTTGATTTTGAAAGGAAAATGTTGAGATTTTAATGTTGTGTTTAGAATTTCTACAGCACTTTCATATACTGGTACTGAAGCTTGGATCTTAGCTTCAATATCTCACATGGGGGGAAGGGGAGAAAACAAAATATTATAGATAGATTACTAAATTTAATGGGTGTAATGAAATTCAAATTCCAAATCTCAGTTATCAATGCTAAAATTGTTTAAATGTTACTTCTCCCCTCCAAATGTAAGGATCAGAAAATATATCAAATATAGATACATTCTTACTATGCTGTAGTCTAGAACCATGCTTGAAAATACTCAGACTGAACCAACTGCCAACTTACTTTCTGGCGCCTCCTGCTGTACCAAATAATAGCGAGCAGAGAAGCCATCTTTAGCCACAGCCAAATCTGTGTGGAATGTGAGGGATAAGATGCCAGTAGTTGAGCGGATCTCTGAAAGAGTTTTAGTGCCACAGTACCTGCCAATCAAGGGCCCAACTGCAAAAGAGATGAAAGAAAAACACTGTTTACTGACTCATAGGCATGTCCCCTCTTTGGTTGGAAAAGATGAAGAGGTAGACAGTTGAGGGAATAAATATGTCAACCAGATAAAATAAAACACTATAAAGATTTTTTTTTAAATAACACCATTAATATTAACACCCTTAGATGGAGCCAGTCTGGTCTAGTGGTTAAGGCTCCAGGCTAGAAACCAGGTGGCTGAGAGTTCTAGTCCCGCCTGAGGCAGGAAAGCCGGCTGGGTGACCTTGGGCCAGTCACTCTCTCTCAGCCCAACCCACCTCACAGGGTTGCTGTTGTGGGGAAAATAGGAGGAGGAAGGAGTATTAGGTATGTTCGCCGCCTTCGGTTATTTATAAAAATAATGAAGGTGGGATATAAAATAAATAATAAATTATAATAATAAATAAATAATATGTATTTCCCCTTCATGGATCACTGCCTTGTCGTGGCGAAGGGGCTTGCATAACTCAATGAAGTCAGGTCAAGAAGAACAGGTCATGATGGAGAGTTCTGACAAAACGTGGTCCACTGGAGGAGGAAATGGCAAACCACTCCAGTATCCTTGCCAAGAAAACCCATGGACAGTATCAAAAGGCTAAAAGATATGACGCCGGAAGATGAGCCCCTCAGGTCGGAAGGTGTCCAAAATGCTACTGGGGAAGAGCGGAGGGCAATTCCGAGTAGCTCCAGAAAGTGTGAAACGGCTGGGCCAAAGCCGAAAGGACGCTCAGTTGTGGATGTGTCTGGAAGTGGAAGGAAAGTCCGATGCTGTAAAGAACAATATTGCATAGGAACCTGGAATGTAAGAACTATGAATCAAGGTAAGCTGGATGTGGTCAAACATGAGATGACAAGATTGAACATCGACATATTGGGAATCAGCGAACTAAAATGGACAGGAATGGGCGAATTTAATTCAGGAGACCATTATATATACTACTGTGGGCAAGAATCCCTTAGAAGAAATGGAGTAGCTCTCATAGTCAATAAAAGAGTGGGAAAGGCAGTACTGGGGTACAACCTCAAAAACGACAGAATGCTTTCAGTTCGAATCCAAGGCAAACCATTCAACATCACAGTGATCCAAGTCTATGCCCCAACCACTGATGCCAAAGAAGCTGAAGTTGACCGGTTCTATGAAGACCTACAACACCTTCTAGAACTAACACCAAAAAAAGATGTCCTTTTCATCATAGGGGACTGGAATGCTAAGGTAGGAAGTCAAAAAATAACCGGAATAACAGGCAAGTTCGGCCTCGGAGTACAAAATGAAGCAGGGCAAAGGCTAATAGAGTTTTGTCAAGAGAACACGCTGGTCATAGCAAACACTCTTTTCCAACAACACAAGAGACGACTCTACACATGGACATCACCAGATGGTCAATACCGAAATCAGATTGATTATATACTTTGCAGCCAAAGATGGAGAAGCTCTATACAATCAGCAAAAACAAGACCTGGAGCTGACTGTGGCTCAGATCATGAGCTTCTTATTGCAAAATTTAGGCTTAAATTGAAGAATGTAGAGAAAACCACTAGACCAATCAGGTATGACCTAAATCATATCCCTTATGAATATACAGTGGAAGTGAGGAATAGATTTAAAGGATTAGATCTGGTAGACAGAGTGCCTGAAGAACTATGGATGGAGGTTCGTAACATTGTACAGGAGGCAGCAACTAAAACCATCCCAAAGAAAAAGAAATGCAAGAAAGCAAAGTGGCTGACTGATGAGGCTTTACAAATAGCTGAGGAAAGAAGGGAAGCAAAAGGCAAGGGAGAAAGGGAAAGATATAAACAACTGAATGCAGAATTCCAGAGAATAGCAAGGAGAGATAAGAAGGCCTTCTTAAATGAACAATGCAAAGAAATCGAGGAAAACAATAGAATGGGGAAGACTAGAGATCTCTTCAAGAAAATCGGAGATATCAAGGGAACGTTTTGTGCAAAGATGGGCATGATAAAGGACAAAAAAGGCAGGGACCTAACAGAAGCAGAAGAGATTAAGAAGAGGTGGCAAGAATACACAGAAGAACTATACAAGAAAGATCTTAATATCCCTGATAAATACGATGGTGTGGTCACTGACCTTGAGCCGGACATCCTAGAGAGTGAAGTCAAGTGGGCCTTAGGAAGCATTACTAACAACAAAGCTAGCGGAGAAGACAGTATCCCAGCTGAGCTATTTAAAATCCTAAAAGATGATGCTGTTAAAGTGCTGCACTCAATATGCCAACAAATTTGGAAAACTCAACAGTGGCCACAGGATTGGAAAAGGTCAGTTTACGTTCCAATTCCAAAGAAAGGCAATGCCAAAGAATGTTCAAACTACCGTACAATTGCGCTCATTTCACATGCCAGCAAGGTTATGCTCAAAATCCTACAAGCTAGGCTTCAGCAGCATGTGAACCGAGAACTACCAGAAGTGCAAGCTGGGTTTCGAAGAGGCAGAGGAACTAGAGATCAGATTGCCAACATTCGCTGGATCATGGAAAAAGCAAGAGAGTTCCAGAAAAACATCTACTTCTGCTTCATTGACTACGCTAAAGCCTTTGATTGTGTGGATCACAACAAACTGTGGCAAATTCTTAAAGAGATGGGAGTACCAGACCACCTTACCTGTCTCCTGAGAAACCTGTATGTGGGTCAAGAAGCAACAGTTAGAACCGGACATGGAACAACCGACTGGTTCAAAATTGGGAAAGGAGTACGACAAGGCTGTATATTATCACCCTGCTTATTTAACTTATATGCAGAGTACATCATGAGAAATGCCGGGCTGGATGAATCACAAGCCGGAGTTAAGATTGCCGGGATAAATATCAACAACCTCAGATATGCAGACGATACCACCCTAATGGCAGAAAGTGAAGAGGAACTAAAGAGCCTCTTGATGAGGGTGAAAGAGGAGAGTGCAAAAGCTGGCTTGAAACTCAACATTAAAAAAACCCAGATCATGGCATCTGGTCCCATCACTTCCTGGCAAATAGAAGGGGAAGAAATGGAAGCAGTGACAGATTTTATTTTCTTGGGCTCCAAGATCACCGCAGACGGTGACTGCAGCCATGAAATTAAAAGACGCTTGCTCCTTGGAAGGAAAGCTATGGCAAACCTAGACAGCATATTAAAAAGCAGAGACATCACCTTGCCGACAAAGGTCCGTATAGTTAAAGCTATGGTTTTTCCAGTAGCAATGTATGGCTGTGAGAGTTGGACCATAAGGAAGGCTGAGCGCCGAAGAATTGATGCTTTCGAGCTGTGGTGCTGGAGAAGACTCTTGAGAGTCCCTTGGACTGCAAGGAGGTCAAACCAGTCAATCCTAAAGGAAATCAACCCTGACTGCTCATTGGAAGGACAGATGCTGAAGCTGAAGCTCAAATACTTTGGCCACCTAATGAGAAGAGAGGACTCACTGGAAAAGACCCTGATGCTGGGAAAGACTGAGGGCAAAAGGAGAAGGGGACGGCAGAGGATGAGATGGTTAGATAGCATCACCGATGTAATGAACATGAATTTGAGTAAACTCCGAGAGACAGTGGAGGACAGGAAGGCCTGGCGTGCTATGGTCCATGAGGTCACGAAGAGTCGGACACGACTGAACGACTGAACAACAACAACAATATGTATTATGCTACAAATTTTCAGGAGCTTTTCCTTGCAGACAAGTATTGAGACAAATAAATCTTTGTATTTCATATGAGTTGCATAAAATGCCTACCTTAGACACTTTTTAACATTCCAGACCTCATCCTAATTGATGAGTGATTTTAGATAAATAACTATATAACTTACCTGGAAATAAATCCCACTGAAGAGAATTTGGCATCTGAGAAGAAAAGGCATATGACATATCTACTGTACATCTGTATAGTCCCCCCTCCCCAACACACACACACTAATAGATATTCTTACTCACAGGAAACAAACAGGAATTTATGTACTCATGAAAAGACTAATCCAGAGCTATTTACATTTTTAACACATGCATTGTTTCCCTGACATGTAAAATTACAGTTGATGTGTTCACGGATAATATTTTTCAGCCCCTTTTCCACAAAAATGTTTATGATAATTATATGCAGAACTTTCCTATATGCAACTTAGTGTAGGGACTGTTTTTTTTTTAAATTATTGTCCTGTTTTCTAACTAGAAGTTCAGGATAATTCAGTGGCTCAAAGATTTCACTTTCTCATCTAATTATATAAATCAGGTTACTGACTTGTCTAAAGTGGTTTCACTGTCACCTAAAATCACACCAAGGCAGCAGGAAGGCACCACTGCTAGTGCATGAAACAAAGAAGAAATTTCATTTCCCTTCAGGGTTAATTTTTGTTCCTTTCTAAGAACAAAGCAACAATATATGAGATTGCAGGAAGCAATGACAACATTGGTAATTTATGGTTGTTACAGAATTCTTCCGTCTCAAAATGAATAGTTTGCTTGACAATGGCCATCCAGAGCAGGAAACCCTGGCAGTGCATCCTTTAGCCCTTACCTTGAGGAATACCATCCCAGATGTCCAGCCAATCATATTTACAATCTCCCTCCCCAACTTGCAGAGGGTCATGCTCTAGGTCAAACGTTAAAAACTGAAGGACGATCTCCATTTTCGGCTTGGCCATAATTGTGAAAGCGCAGTCCAAATTGTGTGGATACTTATCCGGAAAGCCTGGGGATTCAATGGTGCCGTTTGAATTGGTGAAGTTTCTAGAACAGTCTTCGGAGCCTACGGAAAGAGACAAGAAGGCCGAGGCTGAGCGTTAGCCTCATCAGCCACTTCCCTTACGGCAGGCAGGCTGAGCTATGTTAGTCATAAGCGTCCTTTTTAAGCACTTAAATCCCTCATGCAGAAAATTGCTCCTGCCTTGCAAAAGTATTAATTATTAATATCATTGTCCCCATTTCATTTTCCATCCAAGTGGCAATTCTCAGGGAAACAACACCTGCAGACTAGCAGCTGAAGCCTTGAAGAATAGCACATCTTTAACAATGACTAAGCTAAGGCTGTTTGGGATAGGCAGGGGCATGTGAGAAGGGTTCTGGTGGAAACCGAAACAGAGCTGCCTTTCTCCCTCATCCACGGTAATCATCAAAACTGAAATGCCAGTTATTTCTATCCTTAAGGAATGCCTTTCTAACTGCCAGCCGTGGGGACAATATTACCATTTATTTAGGGATGACCCCAACACTGGCCCTCATTGTGCTACAGCAGCTAAGTGCCTTCTATTTTTTGCAGACCCAAGGTGCCTAAGGGAGAAGGAGACCACATTCTCTCCAGGCTATGACTGCATTAAGGCTCTTGCTCTGCAGAGAGCAGACAATTAACAATCGAATTCTCTAGGCTGTGGGTCACTAAGAGGAGGGAAGTGGGCAGAGAATGTTACAAGCCCCTCTGGTTCCACAACTGTAGCCGAAGATTACCTTTCACAGCTCTTGGGACGTTTGCTTTTCCATGGAAAAGTTAATACAATTCCTATGACCACCCCAACAAACTGCATGGACCTTTGCTTCTCCTGAAGAAGCAGGGCTGGACTTAAACACATGGGACCAAACAAGCCTGTGGAAATCTATTTAAATCAAATGTCATGCAAAACAAGTGAGATTTAACTGGATTGCTGGACAATTTAAATTTTAATTTACCAGCCCTGATACAGACGTCTGAAAACAAATAATCAAATCTGTTAACAGTACAGACCCCGCATAACTGGGTTTCATGAAAAGACAGTTTCAAACTATGTTTGAGAGTGTATATTTCAAACATTATACTTATGCATTATGTTTTTGGGGGGAGAGAGTTAATTTTAAAGGGTTGTAGTCCACAATATAATACACATATAGAACTTTTAGGAATGTTAACATTTTTCCAGGGACTGACCAATATCCTAATCACTGAATGACGCTTGGATTCTAATAAATTACTCGATGGTCATGTATGTTTGAATACAAACCTGTAGAAACCACTAAAACCCTGAGATGCATTAAGTGCAGCTACACCCAAAACACATTCTCTTTAAATGAAAAAAAAAAAACTCTGAGCCCAGAGTCCCAGAGCTGAGATAACAAAAAACAAAGCAACAACCAAAAATGAACCCCCAAAATTGTTCCTGTAGTTCCCTCCAATGTTATTTATTTGAATAACAAAACTGAGAGGGAAAGATTTTTCCCCCCCAGTTGCTGAAGAGTGGGGAATTAGAATTCCTTGCTAATCTTCTTTTAATTTTACTTTATTTTAATGTATATTTAAAAGTGCAGTCAAGAGAAAAAAGAGAACAAATAAATAAAGATACAAAAAACAAAGAAAAACCTTAATTCAAACCATCATGAAATCTGCCTCTGCATTCTGGCTACCACCACTTACCGGTGTAGCAATACCCACAATATTCATACTGGGGGTGAGGATCTGATGGTTAAGCATCCAATAGCTCTCCACTGCTCTGCCCCAAGTAACATATTTGATAATCCCAGGAAGGAAGATAGTGGCAAAACAAATTTTAGAGAAGGAATTCAGCAGAGATGTCCTTTACATTTATAGACTGCCGAATCTCTAAGGACCCTTGGTGGTTTATAGATAAGATACACAAGAAACAATATGCAATGAAGAAAAAGTACACAAAGAAGGAAAAACATAGAAGAAATTTAAATTAACCAAACCAAAGTATAATCAGACCCAAATGGGATCAAGGCCTAAATATCTTCTGGAAGAGCTGTTTGGAGCAGCTTCTGGAAGGTGCAGTGGGAGCCAACCAGCATGCCTAACTGGGAGGTTATTCCAAAGAACAGGTACGGCCATTAAAAAGCAGTGCGATCAAATGTGGCTCCCCTCACCTCCTTAAAGCGGGCACCACTAATAGTTTTTCCTGGGTAGATCTAACTGGCTGGGCCAATTCCAGTGGGAGGATGCAGTCTTACAAATAACTAGGTGAGAAGCCATGGTTAGTATTAGCATTTTAGATTGCACCCAGAAGCCTGTTGGCCACCAGTGCACGACCCCCAGCACTGGTGTAAGGAGGGGCAGATATCCAGCCCAGAAGTGGCAGAAGATACCTTAATACTCTCCTTAGTTCTACTGCCGAAGCCAAGCAGATCTGCCCCTGCAAAGAAGGATGCTGTGGGAGAACTGTATCAGCTGCTCTTAGGAAAAACATTAAATAAATAATGTATAGTCGAAGGCTTTCACGGCCGGAATCCGATGGTTGTTGTGGGTTTTCCGGGCTGTGTGGCCGTGTTCTGGCAGTTTTGGTTCCTAATGTCTCGCCAGTCGCTGTGGCTGGCATCTTCAGAGGACAGGAGCACAGAGAGAATCTTCTAGCTGTGCTCCTGTCCTCTGAAGATGCCAGCCACAGCGACTGGCGAAACGTTAGGAACCAAAACTGCCAGAACACGGCCACACAGCCCGGAAAACCCACAACAACCATTAAATAAATAGCTTGAAAGGTTGGTTCACACTTGGCTTCCTGAACTGACAGTTATAATATCTACCTAGAAACTGCTTGGAGAAATATTCATTAGGACTGGCAGTCAATTAGATTAATTAATTGATTAGTTGATTAATCAGCATCAACATAAAAATAAGACAATAGCTCTGAAATGTTATATACCACCCAGAGTTCCCTGGTTGGAAGGAGATGGGCGGTAATAAAAATTTAAATAATAAATAAATAAATAAATAAATGATTTGTTTCGATAGCAAGCGTGTATTTTCCAACAGCACTATCTTTACGGGGCATTCCCTTCTGTGGCACAGAAAAAGCCTCTGACAAAGTGCTGCAGTTTTTGTGAATGGCAACTATCAATATAACATCGCATACGTATGAACCAGATTTACAGAAGAAATGTCCTTGACTTCTGACAGTCAGGTTCTCCAAGTCACAAAATATATTGTTTTGTGACTTGGACGCTCCAAGAGTAACCAGAAATCAAGATGTGAAATGTTACATTAAATGTTAAAACCATTTATGAGCCGGGTGGTATACTGACAAATAAACCAAATAAACAGAATCTAGCAGAAACAGAAAGAAGAAGCAACAATAGGGAGAAATAAAACTAAAACCAGCTAAGCCAAAAACTCAAGAGTAAAAGTGCATTTCGCCTTCTCTTTCACATCTAATGAGGAGTTTGCAGATGGAAATTCAAACCCCAGCCATGGGCAACTGATGCAAAGGCCTTGCTTTTTCCATAATAGTCCTCCTTTTACATAGAAAGGGAATTCAGAGTGAAGAAGGAAATTACAAGGAGTACATAGGCACTTGATGTAGGATCTAAGCCTTCTAGAGCTTCACAAGTAAGCACCACACTTCTACTGAACCCATACATTAAACTGAGTCTGATAAATCAACCCCCTGAATTGAACTGTAATAATATTTGCTGAACAACCTTATACTGGCTAGTAACTACAAAACTGAAGATTTTGAATTATCTTTGGAGATAAATAGACCACCTTCCATTTATGATGGTTATGAACAGCATGGCCAGATCATCTCTGCCCCAAAAGAGGTTGACCTGCACAGACAACAGCACCAAAGAAGATACTTAGGGCAACCTGCTAACTAAACAACAAGGCTGAAACAACAACTTCTACCAAACTAGAGACGCACTAAAATTATTTTCCAATTCCAGGATCACTTCTGTGTTAATATCTATTCCTAATGCCCACAGACACATCAAAACAACTTACTTTTGCCAGAGTTTGAGATTTTTTGACTTTGCCATTATGGATCGTATTCATTCTCTGTATCCTAGAAATCTAGCAGCCTGTGCCTTCCACCAGGGCAAAATCATTAAAATTCAGATCTAGAAGAGTCATATTAACCTCTTTCCCAACCTGATATAGGAGGTTTAAGAAAAAATTAAGCGAATTGTGTGAAAAATGAATTAACGAGCATAATCTAGCAGAGGTAAAGTCCCCCCAATCTGTATAATCGCTATATGCTTCCACCCTTCATTAAGATTTCTGGGCAAGCTAAGGAATGCTGTTTGCCTCGTGTCCCTTTCAGTTCCTCAAAGCAGGTTTTCCCTTTTCTACCGGTGATACAATTCTGTGCTTTTCCATTCTAAAGATGAGCAATAGACCCTGGTCCTATGGCCACAAACTTTTTCTTGTTCAAGGCCCAGCAAGCCTGGCCTCTCCCTGAGCACACAACAGCATTGTCTTGCTCATGCCTGCAATGATGAAGCAAGACTATTTTTATACACCAGAATCTTCATCTCCAAACCATCTAATCTGGCAAATATTTAGAACGTAAATGGGCACCGATTCACTTTCTCCGAGAGTAGGGTTTTTTAATATTATTATTAAAAGAGCATTCTGAATAGTTTCCCTTTCTGTGGAGCTCAAGAGGTTGCCCTGATGGCACTGCCAACAGCAGCCCACTTAAGCCAGCATTACACCGATTACAAAATCCTTGGCTTCTTGAAAAAAGAAAACACAGGGCTATTGATCAGTGCTGGAATTGCATATTCATGAGGAGGCAGGATGGGAAGAGAGGACCGTTCTTGCTTAGCCTTGACTTTAACAAGCTTTTTTCTACATGACACTTTAAAAAGATACGCTGTTTGTAATTCTAGAATAAATTAGATCACTTAATGAAGAAGCTGCTTTCCCTTAGAAATCAAAATACCTTGTCAATATGCCATAAAATACTTCACTTTTTGAAAATGTTGATGAAACAGATTTGGTAAGGGGAGCAGAACTGGGGAAAGATGAATGCGAAGTTTAATAAGGAGACTCTCATATGAGAAGACTGTCAACCCTGAGAACTGTCTCCCCAAGCCTGCCAAGGAGAGAAGCCATCAACACCTTCTTGAAGCAACTCAAGTGGCAGAGCCATCACCTCTTCCCAGAAACAGTGAAACCTGGAAACAGTTTAATAATCAGCTAGACAGGACCTCTGAATTTCCAAGAAGGGATGAACAAAGCAGTCCAACATCCTGCCAGCAATAAGGCCATTAACAACTTTTCCCTTGCTTTACTGGTGAGTAGAAGTGTAAATTTGCTGTCTCATGGACAAGAGCAGCTCATCTCATCGAAAGCATCTTACAACTTTGAGTTAAGGTGAATTTCTCATTTCAGGCTAGTGGTCCACTGTTCATACAGCACAAATAATAATTTAGCTTTTTCCAGCTCTTGGAAATGATATGGTTATAGATTACATTAATATCTCCCTTTTTCTCCATCAGGAACTCAAGGTGATAGAGAGAGGGATACAACCCAGTCCTGGCCAGGCTCAGAACTTCTGCAAAGGGCCTGCCTCTCATGCTTTCAGTTCAGACCACAATGGGGGAATTGTTGCAAAGATCAGATGGACACTGACCGGTCTTGTAGATCTCATAACGCAGGGAGAAGCCAGCACCTTGACGCGCATAGTCTGAGGTGAATTTGATATACAGAGAAGGGCCGGATGAAGTGATAGTAGGTGGAGCGATGTTTCCACAATGTTTTCCCAGAAGATCAGCATTTTCACTATCCCCGTCCCGTATTTCAATAAAATCATACCTGTCAATGGGATAAGGGAAAAAAGAACAACATTAAGACAAAGACTTCCAGGAAAAAAATTAAAAACCTTTACATTTTCACAGGCATTTTATATTTAACACATAGCAACTGATCTTGCGTGACAAAGCCAGTTTCCTATGGCCCTGATCCTTGATGCAACAAACAAATGCACTACATTTTAATCACCTAACACAGAGCTTTCCAAACTTTTCATGTTGGTGACACAGTTTTTGGACATGCATCATTTCGCGACACACTCTTACAGCAGCGCACAAGGCAGGCACTAGGACCTGTGCAGAATCACAGCAGGTTTGCAGGCAGCAAGGCACAAGGCAGGCATTAGGACCTGCGCGGAATCCTGGCAGGGCTCGGAGGCAGCAGCAGCCGCGACACACCCAGACACTGCAGCCGAAACGTGTCCCGACACACAGTTTGGAAAGCTCTGACCTAACACTTTCTTGTAGCATTCCGTCATCAATATTGTGCTGTCAAATTATTCTGCTGAACAGAAGTCACTGCATACCCTCCAGATAGTTTGACAGCAACAACATTCAGACAAGTTGCATTTCTGTTCATTTATTGAAAATAGTTCAGTATCTAAATATTTTTGATGTCCTGGGACTCATTGTGATAAACGTATCACATCCCTGGCACACAAAACAGAGAGCTCGAGAGATTTCCTCGCTTCTGACCTTTCCATTTACTTATGTATTTTTAAAAAATGTTTTTACTTATGCTTTGCTATATTCTGAGCTTCATATCTTTGCTGATGTTTATTGTGTGAAAAAAATATTAATAACTTGAAGCATAGCAAACACATCTTCAGGTAGTGAATACTTGATAGTGAAGGAATATTTGCAAATTTAACTTGTTTCTTGCATTTGTTAACATACAAACATGGCTATACCTCTTATAATTAATCAGGCAGGAAGTGATCTTCATTTCAGATTATGAGAATCCTATCTGGAATATTGAGCCAGGATTCCTCATTCCTTATTTAATTAATTAAATTTGGACACTGCCCAACTCCCAGTGACTTTGGTCCCTTGCTGGCACCTTAAATCGCCCTGAACAATATATGTGTTCATACGGAATGAATATAAGGCAAAATGACTTTTGAAATGTTAGTCCATTCTTAGTGTTATGTTTGGATGACTAAACCTAGGGCAGTCTGGCAATAGCTTATTCTGTTTTTCTACCTTTCCCAAAATGGTTAGAGATCAAACAAGAGCCTGCCCACCCCACAACTTCATCTTTTGCTTTCATCAGATGACTTGTCAACCTAGAAAACAAAGAAAAAGGAAGAGCAATGTGGGTGGAAAATGGGGAGATGGTTCATCACACTCCGTGCATTCATCAATGAACCTGCCCCATAAATCTAGCTACCAACACGGAATTAAGTTGGGCTCTCAGCTGGGATTTGGGACTAGCCTTGCTCTGGTTGTCTTGGGGAATGACCTGTGCTTGGAAATGGTCCTGAGAATAAGCCACTGCTATTCCTTTTGGACTTCTTATGGCTACATACCACTGACCACAGCATCCTTTTGGAATGGCTGGGCTTCGGTGATTCTGCTTAACTGCAGTTCTGTCCAGAAGGTGGTGTTGGAGAACCAAAGAACTCCACCCTCTCCCGATGCCATTAAGTATCTAAACAAAACCACTGGGAGAGTCATGGGAGCTTGCAAAGAGATGTCATGAGGACATTAATGACACCTAGTTCTTTGAATGGTGCCCAAGTTTAGTAATGGGGCGGATGGGAGTGAACAAATCAAAAGAAGTTTTCAGATCGTTCCAAAATATCCATACTATATTAATCTTGAACACTGACTGTTGTTAAATAAAAGGGAGAGAATGATGGGTCTGGGGCACTTGTGGCTTGCTCTAAGAGCACAGTGAGTTCATTGCTGAGGTTGGTCTGAAGAGGAACTTAGCAAGTCATAGCTTATTCATTCCATAAGACCTTTTCCCACTCATTTTCTTCCTCTTCCTGTAGATGTTTCTCATAGTTCTTTCCCTGTCTTGCCCTTGAAAGCATCCCTCTCCCTATGGATGTCTGTTCCCTAGGCCACGTCCAAGCTCTAATCACCTCCAATCTACTCTTCTCAAGAAAATTCACGGCTGAGGATGATGGGGTTGTCACTCTGAAAACAAAATCTGATGGAGAAAGTCTGAAATGTTTTTCTTGCTTCTCAGCATTACAATTGAGGTATACTATATTTTGGTTGCTTTGTTTGAACAGACTTGTGATTACTCCTGACACGAACTCTCCCCCTTAATTTGTACTGCCCTGTACTGTAGCTGCAGATTCAGAACACATTTGCAGGAAACCGCCCCTTCCCTTCCTTTTATTTATTTGTTTTGGGTTAACCTGTTAAAAAAACAGCATGTTACCACTCTCCCTCTCTGAGGAGGAGGAAAATAGCGTGTTGGACATGAAATGACTCTCATGGGACTCATTCCTTTCCCGCGAGGCACACATTGCCAAACAACCACCCTAAACAAACTTATAGGAACTCAATATGCCACCAGCTAGACTAACCGGGTAGTCTTTCATATCACTCCTTTCTAGGAATCAGTCAGGCTTCACTCCAAAGACAAATGCCTGAGGCAATGACACCTTCTATCTATAGGCTTAGCCTATAGGCTCTGCTAAGAAGATCCTGCTGGGTCAGCAGCCAGATCCAGCCATCGGCCTGTCAAAAGAGAAGGGCAAGGGGTGTCCTTCAAGGAGCAAAGAGAAAGGCAGGAGGGAACACCAGCCTTAAATAGCCAAGCTCTGCCTACCTAGGAAGGGAGCCAAAGAGAGAGGGGTTTGAAGGACGAAGAACAAGGCCGCAAGGAAAGCCTCTTGATACCGAATGCTGCTTTTCGAAAGGCAGGAAGAAGAGGGGCACTGGAAAAGGGCAGGGGCTGTGGGACTGGTGCAAATCTGCCTCTCCAACCACCATGGGAGAAAGAGAGGGATTTGTTTTCAAAGACAGACCAACCTTTCACATCTGAGAACCACTGCTGAACAGCAATACTATAACACAAGTCTTAAAATGGGCACATTCAATTAAAGAAGCAATAAGCTTCCCAAAACTCCTTCCCAAACTTGGACCCCTCCATTTTGAGGCACTCACCCACCCGTCCCAGTTAAGTCTGGCAGCTGGCCCCCAAAAGGTTGCCTTCCCTACCACAGCTGTAGGATAGCTATAACGCAATCACAGGTATCACCCTTGCACACTACTTAACTCTAAATTATTTGGATTATAGCCAGTGCTAATACACACACACTCCACTCAAATCAGTCTACTGCAGGATAAAGGCCTGATAATATAATACAATCTACTGTAGTAATATATAGTAGTATATAGTATTACTATAGTAATGTATAATATAATCTACTCTGCTGGTCTAGTGTATGTCAGTAGACAGATGTCTTTCTACTTCCCAGTCGAGGGCTTAAAATCATCCAGCCAGCTTCCATGCCTACAGGAGAACTACAACCTGGCTCTCCCCATTCCTAGGCTGGCACCTTTACCACTACACCATTCTGGTTCTCATATGTCTCAGTCTCTCCCTACAGATAGTTTCACTGACTGAACGCTGAATACAGCAATGCGGATCAGTCATGCTTTTTCTTCTTTATATTTCTGAAACATTTTTTTTAAAATTATGTTTTAGGACAGAGCTGGGATTGGAGTTTGAAACTACGGTTGAATATGTAAAAGGAGGCGGTGGGATCTTCAGGTTCAAAGCTATAGATGAGCAAAAGTTTTTTTTAGAAAGAGTCCAATGTTACACCTCCGCATGAAGAACTTCTTTGTAAAACCAGTAGGGTGTCCTTTGAGACACCAAGTTCCATGCTTAGCTACAAATAGAACTATGCTGTATGCACCACCCAGTGTTTCATCTGCCAGCATATAAAATTCATTTGAAAATAGCTGTGATAAACTACTACATAAAATCACATTTTCCCTGTAGTGAATACTGTAATTTGTTCTCAAGTAGATATGATATGAGGTTTCCTGGAAAAGTAAGACAAAATACATAACTGGTTTTTTAGAAATTATTTAAGAAAGCAGTAAATTCCTTACAATGTAATGTGGAACATATATACCTGGTATAATTCCTTCCAATTATATAGGGAATACAATTGTCACTGCAGACAATGGGTCTTGTATAGAATTTGCTAGTTACTTATCATAATTGTTAGGAGTATTAAGAAGTACTGCATTACAGGTAGTCCTCGTTTAGCGACTACCTCATTTAGCAACCATTTGTAGTTGCGACAATGATGAAAACGTAACTTTGCGACCAATCCTCACTTTTACAATTTTTGCAGGTTTGTAAAGCAAAGGAAAGCTGAAGTAAGATCATAAGTAGGGTCACAGTTTCACTTAGCGATCACTTCACTTAACAACCGAGTTGCCAGTACCAATTGTGGTCGCTAAACGAGGACTACCTGTATACAAGAATAGGTGATGCAGGAATCCCTTAAAAGGGATGATCCATCTACTAGAATGCCCAAAGTGTCCCTTACTTGATCTCTCTACACCAGAGCTTTCCAAACTGTTCATGTTGGTGACACACTTTTTAGACATGCATCATTTCGTGACACACTCTTACAGCAGGGCACAAGGCAGGCACTAGGACCTGCGCGGAATCACAGCAGGTTTGGAGGCAGCAAGGCACAAGGCAGGCACTAGGACCTACGTGGAATCCTGGCAGGGCTCAGAGGCAGCAGCAGCAGCCGCGACACACCCAGACACTGCAGCTGACACACTAATGTGTCGCGACACACAGTTTGGAAAGCTCTGCTTTACACCATGGAGAAGCAGCATAGCAATAGCAGAATTTGTTAATATATTGAGTACTATTGTATTTAAGAGAAAAGCTAACTATTGTATAAAATAAACATACACTCATAAAATAGGAGTATTGCTTTTCAATATTATATTTGTTCTTCTGGGACTAAACTCTACTGACCTCCCCAAGTCCTGTTAATTTGCCTCATTGTGGAGTGGTGGAGATGTTCCTGGGAGGATGAACAAAGGGTGGATCAAATTATCCTATATCAGACACATTATGTGAAGACCTAGGTCTCTGGAAAAGGTTTTAATACTGAGAAAGGTAGAAGGAAAGAGAAGAAGAGGATGACCAGCAGCAAGGTGGATGGACTCAGTTACATTGGTGATGGGTGCACCGTTAGAAGAGCTGAAAGACCAGATCAGGGACAGATCCTCATGGAGAAAATCTATTTATGTGGTCGCTAACAGTCGACACTGACTTGGTGGCACATAATCAATCAATCAATCAAACTGTGCTGAATTCAAAAAGACTTAATTCTAATTTGGCAAGTAGAAAATGTTTGGAGCTAATAGTTTGTTGTGTGTTTTCATTAGATATGAAAATTGGTTTTAGGACACTGGGAGCTCTTTAAGAATTTTCCGTAGTTTTTATTGTCACTGCTATTAACACTAATAAAAATGAATCACCATCTGCTTGATCTTCTGACTAAGTGAATTAACTGGATATGTTTGTGCTTCCCCAAAATGTGGAAGCTGAATCTTATTTGTTTATAAATCCACATGCAGGGTATTCCCCCCCCCCAATTAATTGAAATGTTAACAATTTTAAAAGCCTGGTGATGGTGAACTTACCTGTTGAACAAAAGCCAACATTTATAATTGGCTTGTTACACAGACAGATTATGCATCAGCTCTCTCCACTCTCCTTTTGGCATTTTCTCTTACTACAAACTACTCTTGATAGCAAAAGTTCTATGAAGGATGAATTTGAGGCAGGGTTCCAGGGCCTATTTTTAATGCCATAGTTCAGTTTGGTAACTCATGAAATAAGTTGTAACAAAGGAAGGTATTTTGGCAAGAATATTCTTCCTCTCTAGAGAATAAAGTCGATGTATCCAAAGCAACTACAGATCAGCTGCATTAAGACCTACTCACATCAAAAAGTTTTAAACCAATGAAAGTTAGTTTTCCCATTCATTTACACGAAACTGAGACACAATTAACTTCTACAGGGGTTCCACACAAATTTGGGCCAAGGGATTTTTAGGGCAGGCTATGGGTTCCGGTATTTCTTTTCTCTTTTCTTTTGCAAAATATTTCACATGAAAATGGTAGAGAGAGAAACACAAACAGCAGCAAAAATGCCGAACAAGGCATACATGTTAACACAGGATGATTTACATGGTTTTGCTTTTTCAACAGCTCCTGCGGTTTTCACCCATGCAAAATTCTTCATTTATGTTTTTTCTACTGCACGGCTAAAGTTATCTGCACAGTGAGAGATAACCTAGATCACATTACTGGTGCTAGTGAATACTGTTTGGGCATTTGGCTAGAGACTATGTACTTTCCCTTAAGGAAAAAAGAGGGGCGGGAGGAGAAAACCATTTTATTCCAAAGATCTGGGCATTTAGACAATAATCCCAAGAGCTACATCTTCTACATTTCAACTTAGATACAATCATGTATAATCCTACTAGTGTTGTCGCTTCTCAAATAATATTAAAAGAGAATTCTGTTTGTGCGCAGGTTTTGTTTTGTTTTGTTTTGTTTGGATTGCAAAAGAAAAAAAATTCAGCTATTTTGTAATTTGCTTTCAGAAAAGTATGATTCAGTTCCACAGGGTGGGACCATTCCGTGGTGTGATGGCATACAAAATGACTCAGCCAATCATCAGACAGCTGTTCCGTTTTTCTTTTTAAAAAAGGCAAAGACAGACTGGGTGACCCATTGGCTAAAACGTTTTGAAATAAGTGCAGTGATTAGAGCTGCTGCCCTTTAGTACCTTTAGTAATTCTACACATGCTAGCTGTGCTTTTGAAGTAGCGAGAGCAAACTTTCTTAAACATGGGATCTCTCCTCTGTATAACTCAGTGTTTCTCGACCTTGGCAGCTTGAAGATGTGTGGACTTCGACTCCTAGAATTCTGGGAGTTGAAGTCCACACATCCTCAAGCTGCCAGAATCAGAAGGTTGAGAAACGCTGGTATAACTACGCTAACCCTAACCCTAAACTATACATGCCACAATCACATTTAATATACAATAGCGAGTCTTGGGTTTAACGTTAACTTCAAAAACACATCCTACCCTGTGTCTGTAGCTTGAATCATGTCAACTGGATTTCTATTTTCTTAGTGGAAACGTTTCGCTCCTTATCCAAGGAGCTTCTTCAGTCTGAGCAAAGTTGGTAAGGGAATCCTAAATATGTTCCTAATAATACTAATAATGGATAATAATAATAATGGATAATAATGGATAAGGAGCGAAACGTTTCCACTGAGAAAATAGAAATCCAGTTGACATGATTCAAGCTACAGACAATTCCACCTGGATGACTGAGAACCTTCATAGACACATCCTACCCTGTGATTTCTGTGCTCCAGCTCCAGCACTAATATCTGCAGCTGTTGCTCACGTATTTTTTTTTTAATCAAAGAGCAGAACAGATGTTTCTTTGATGCCCTGCATGGCAGCTTCCTAGAGATACCTTACCAGACGCAGTTGAAAAGAGACTTTTTTTCCTCTCTAGTACCTCACACATTATATATTTTATTCTTTTTTCCCATACCACTCTTATTCTGGAAGTGCCTGGTGCAGTTTACCCGATAATTCTCCCCCCTGCAAAAAATGAAATAAACCCATCACAATAAAACCAACAATCCTTAAAGCAAGTAAATATGTGTGAAAAAATAAGGTTCATTAAAAAGACAAAGAGATAGTAACGTAATAGATGGTTTAAAAAGCAGCCTGAGAGCCAGTTTGGAGTGTTGGTTAAAGCACCAGGCTAGAAACCGGGAGACCGCGAGTTCTAGTCCCGCCTTAGACATGAAGCCAGCTGGGTGACCTTGGGCCAGTTCCTCTCTCTCAGCCCTGGGAAGGGGGCAATGGCAAACCACTTCTGAAAAACCTTGCCAAGAAAACTGCAGGGATTAGTCCAGGCAGTCACCAGGAGTCAACACTGACTCAAAGACAGACAGACACACAAACACACACACAGCAGCCTAAGCTGGACTAGCATCATTGTGCAAATACCTTGGTGAATAGGGGCTGGAAAGCCAATGCAGGTGCTAGCTGAACTTTCTCCAGGAGAGAGTTCATTCCTGGGGCATTCCTGCTGGCCCCTTCATTGGGAGCCAAGCTAACTGGTGGGACTCTTAACAGCATGGGCTGGATGGTAAGGGGTGGGGGGCAATGTTTCCAGTCCTTGTGTCCTAAACTATTTTCCCAATTATCCAGAGAAATGGTGGGGTCTCCTTCACTGGAGGTGTTCAGACAGAGGCCGGACAGCCATCTGTCAGGGAAGCTTTAATTGGATTCCCCCACTGAGCAAGGGGCTGGACTTGAAGGCTTAAATGGCTTCTTCCAGCTCTTTGATTCTAACATATGAATAGTTGCCTTTTATGAAAAACAGATTCAACGTATGAAGAGCACTTCGCTGGGAAATCATGTATAATAGTCCTTTTTCTCAAACAGGTATTTTTTTTAGAGAAAGTTCTTCCTATGTTCTTTTTGCTGTTATTCAGAATAATTCACTCTTAATGTCTCTTCAACCTCTTGTGGCCAGCACTTATCCCTTTCCCAGAAATTCATTCCTCTGTTTTCTCCATTAACCACAAAAGCATTTTAAACAAAAATAAAGAAACCTACAGACAACAAAGGGCTCTGTTTGGTGCTTCAGTTTATAACACTCAGGAGAAATCCTGTCATTTCATTCAGGTCCCACAGCTTGGTTCTCACACACTGCCCGAGGAAAAAAATAATAAAAAAAACTCTCTTGCAAATGAATGAACTGAATTTGGTCCCACACATTAAAAACTCATTGGCAAGATCACTTAGCCAAATACAATACTGAGATAAAAGCCCATGGCTAATAAAGATTTCTTTCTCATCTCAATTCCAGTTGAGGGTAAATAACGCAGAGAAGGTCCCAAGAAGCTTGACAAAGGTTGGGTTTCCACAAGACTTTGCAGGGGGTCAACATCCTTCTTTCAATATTGCAAGAACACTCTTTAGGGAGACAGACCACATATGACTATTCTTCAGAAGTGCTTTATCTAACTATGATTAATGAGATGTCGCAAGTAATCATGCACAGTCTCGGTGTTTTCCTGCAGCCTAAATCTTGAATATTTTTTTTAAAAAATGGGTCTTTGATTGCTGATGGTCATCTCTCTTCTCTTCTTCCCCCTCCTATTCTAAAACAGCTCCCCCAATTCTCTTCTTGTGTAACCCAACATGAGATCATTTTGTTCATCCAAACAATGGCCCTGAAAGCCATTCCAGGACCTCAGACCATGCAAAGGGACCCAAAATGAAGCCTCACTGATCAGCCTCAAACAAAACTCAGTAACACAAAAATCATCCTTGGGACCATTTGTTGGATTGCCATTATCAGCATATTGCTTTTCAACCATACTTCTTCCCAGAAAAGGTTTATAAGAATAAAATCTGTGGGCAAGCAGGTTTTGATAATGATAAGCTGGAATGTTAGACGGTAAGGATGATATCAGATGATGGAATCATGTGGATCCTTTTTTCTATTCCTTTCAAAGGTAGACGTCTGCCTTGATGCAGGAAGATTGCAGAGAACTCAAAAGCCTTGTTCTCTGCCTAACAGGCGCTCTTCCTGCCAATGTTGTTGAAGAATGAATGAGTGTGAACACACACACATACACACACACACACACATACAGTGTGTGTGTGTGTGTGTGTATTCTCCAGCCATCTTAATAAGCCTTTAGAAGGAGATTCGTCATTCCTTGGTTCCCCCCCCCCCCCAAATGAAATCTGGATGGTTAGGATTTGTTTAAATCAAATTCCCTTAAGTCTAGCCCAACTTCCTTACTGTCATCCTTTCTTCACAGCAAAGACTGAACACATCAACATTTTCAAAAGATTATCCATGAAATAAGCCTTTTCACAGTAGTCTGCTCTGATGCAGAAGGGAAAATGAGATAAGATGTGCCCTATTATTTTAGTTAGCCTGTCTTCAAAAGTACATTGCCATGTTATCTCCAAGAAGAGAGCAAGCCAAACACAAATCCAGTTCTAAACTTTTCTAGACATTTATTATTATTATTATTACTTTTATCAGCAAGCACTTATTCTGTGACATTTGTCACTGCCTTAACTGAGGCCTTGGCAAACATGTACAACTTTATCCTCACAAGACCCTGTCAAGGGAAGAAAGAAGAAGGGGTCAATATTTTGCCCAAGGTCACAAAGGAAGTTTGCAAGAGTGACTAAAATAGAACAGAGACATGCTTTGACATATAGTGTAGGAAACTAAGCTCATATCAGATAAGCAACACAAAACAGAAAGATTAGGTACAGTTAAAACCTTAATCTTGCAAGCTTCTGATAACTGTTTAGATTGTTGAATCCTGCATTCAGGTTAAAGGGCATGGTATATCAAATCACAGGTTAGTGCAAAACATTGTGCTGTGATATCCCCCCATTGCTTTATGCTTTATTTTTGTACAATGCAAATGCAATTAAGTACCGAGCAACATATGAAAATTGGCTTATTGTAGTTTTCCTTTCTTGTCCCCACAGCTTTTTGGGCTAGCCTGGGGATCAATACAGACTAGCTGAGATTTCAGATTTAGTTTGTTTAGGTTTTGTTGGTTTACATAGTTTTGGGACTACACCCAAACTGATTAGAAGAAACAGAGCAAATTACAGAGATTAAGCCAATACAGGCCAATAAATACAATTCACCCAGATGTTGGAACCTGACTCTCTTGTAAACCTCCAGCCCAATTCTTACCCATCAGTGCACAACAGCTGTGCAAAGAAGTGGCCCCGGGCCTTTAGGTCAGGATGAGAAGAGTACCCAATTTGAGGAGTTACAGTATATTCAGCTTTAGTTGCCGTTTTATTTTTTTAGTAGGTTTTAATGGTATGTTTTGCGTTTGCTTTGTATTTGTCAGTATGGTTTTTTTTCCCTTTTTTGTACACCACCCAGAGTCACATTGCCTGGGTTGGGCAGCCATAAAAATGCAATGAATGAATGAATGAATGAATGAGTCACTTCTGTTTTGCCATCTGCCCCTTTGTGCATTCCTTTCTGCCAACATTTTTGAAGGTGGATGCAAGATTCTTTTTTAATATATTTACTGCTCCCATATCCTCATCTACCCCATCCCTTGACAACTAAGGAATACAGCTCCTTGGGGATACAGGAAATGAACACACTTGTATACCAAGACGGAAAACAGGCTCACAACAGCCTTCCAAATGCAAAGACCATTCATTTTACCACATAGAAGATAAAGTTGGGAATAATCTGCTAATACCACACCACAATTGAGCAGCACGTTTATGCTGCTCTGCAAGTGCACATAAGAGGTTGATGTTCATCCTCTGATCTCTGAATAGAGGAAGAGAGGGGGTTCGCAGTGTCTATATACAGACTATATACTAATAGTAACGTGGAAACTACAGTCCCAATCTGGCTAAGACCCTGTTTTCCCATGTATTTCCATGTTTCCATACATGATTACAACATGTTGTCTGGATGACACATTCACCTAACGTAATTCACAAAACTTTTCAGCCCACCTCCTGTTCTCCCTGTGGGAGGGGGCCCAGGGCTCTGTTTCATTCCCTTAACTTTTTAAAAGTGGCTCCCACCATCCAGTGGCCTCAGAGGAGCCCCTACCCATCCTGTAGAGAAGCTCTGGGTGGGTGCAGGAGGCTGTAAGAAGAGAGGCAGAGAGAAAAGTTACTTTCTGTAAATTTCTTTAGCTTACCTTAGGCTCCAATTCTACGTGTACATTCTGTAGCATAAAGCTCTATTATCACTCAGGGGATTTGTGACATCTAGGTCCCTAAATTGGATTCACCTTTTGCCCCCCAAATCCAGTTTAAGGTCTTGAAAGTTGGAAAGTACAGGCATACCCCATATATACAAAAACAAACGAACAAAAGACAAATCAGTCTTTCATCTAGCTGCAGTTACAGCAAGCCAGGGAACAAAGATTTCTGCTTGAACTCTGCTTTGAGCTTACTCTAAATTTTTAACTTCACAATCAGGTTGAAATAACAGTGACTTCAGCAGGGAGGGGCATGGGGAGCCAGACTATAGCTCTAGCAAATTTTAGCATTTAACATAAAAGAAGCTAGGGCCTTACTACTCCTTGGTCCAACCCAGCTGCTGGATAAAATTATAGCACAGTCAACGATGCAGGGCAGAGGGGGACATAAGGTGCTTCCATTGCCTCTATATACTGCCCTGGAGATACAGTTATTGCAGTATCCAAAATCTCCCAAGGCCTCTTAACATGTCCCTCTGGGGGTTTTGCAATGGGCTCCAAGCACTTTTGCCTCTAAGCAATACTCCCGGCACCTCCTACAACAGCCAGGCACAAGAAATAGATATGGATGGCTATACAGAAGATTTAAAAAGGCAATTCACTAAATTAGACTGCAAAACATCCATTCAGTGCTGATGGGGGTCAGTTGACTTTTGATCCTTAGAGGAATTGGAGAGAGAGGGAGAGAAGAAATCCCATTATTTCAGGGTGGGCAGAAAGGCAGCCATGCCAGGGCCCTCTTCCCTTTTGTAGTTCAAGAGAGGATTTTCCTACAAAATCCTCACTGAACCAGGCTCTGATTCCAAGGCTAAGCACACTTGGTGGTGTTGACCAAGCAATGGCACCACTCAGGTTTCTTCCCTGTACTCCCATGTTCCCTGGTTACCTATGGGTCAGAGATGATCTTATTAAGCCAAATAACGTTAATCAAATAAAGTACTCTACAAAAGTGCTGTATAACTACAACAGAGCAATGACTAATTCAACCTTATCTATATTCCTCTAGGAATTCCTCTGGGATAAGCATAAAATATCTTCAGATTCTGAAACAGCAGCTGGTAAATACAGACAGCTATTGACTTTGGCATCCCTGAGTGGCCCCTGGATTATATATCAGGCCTCAGCATTATTTCAGAGAATGCAGAGGGAGGGGATCCACCTCCCTTTTGCACCCAGGATTCTGAGGAAACATCAGAGGGATGGCATTCCTCCCAGCAGAGCGAACCCGCCTACCGAATGATTGCACTTGGTAGTGCCACCCGTGAGGGCCCATGAACTGATGCACGTATTGAAAAGGAGGCTGTGCAATTTTCGGGTTAAAAAAATCAAAAGAAAGGCTTCTTTAAATATGGTATAAATTATATTTTATGACATTTCATTTTCATTTCACCACTGCAGGCCATTCACTGCTTTCTGAGGGTGGGAATGGATGACATTGTTCTTCTTTTGCTCCCTGACCATAGCAAATGCACCCCACTCCCATGTTTCCCAGCTTTGATTCAAAACTGCTGTTTTCTGACCGGAGCCATCTTCAGCCCTTCAGAGCAGGTGGTCTCTTCTTTCTAGTAGCATCCCAGCTCCGATTGGCTGCAGTGCCTGGCAGGCCCCTTCCCTCCAGGGAGTAGCCATTGCCCTGAGCAGATCTTTTTCCAGGGCTGCCAGGCTGCTCTGTTTTCTGTTGGTCAGCAGTTGCTGTTTTTTATCACCTTGCAGTTGATCTAACTACGGGCAATTAAGTCAATGAACTATCATCAGCCCTAGAAGCACATGCTCCATCCAACCTTTACATCTCTCAGTGGGAACCCTTTCAATCCAAGGCCTATATTAGCGTCAAAGGAGGTATGTGGGAAGGGGAGGCATAAAGGCATCCACAGGTGCAGACTTCTGGGAAAGCAAAGGTAAGGAAAGGTAGAGGGACTAGTGAGGATTTTTACAAAAACTTGACAAAATGCTACAATTTCCTCCATTCTATTATGTTATGCTATAATAAACACTGAAGAGAAGCAACAGCCCCCCTCTTCCAGTCATGTAGGAAAATGCAATTCTCAAGGATGCCTGTGCTCTTGAGAAACTATATTTACACTTTCCCAATGCTACATAAATCCACTTTTGGAGAAAATTGGATTTTGTTCTCCATTTCATTGCATTTTGAATGCTTGATGACATCTAATCCCTAAAATAAAGAAAATGCAAAATATTAAAAATGTTCTGAACTACACCAAATGCTGGATCAATAGCAGGTCCATCTAAAATAATGTTCTGATTGTATACAGGTCCAATTTCCTGTCAAAGGACCTTCAGAAAAACAGAAAATTGGAGTCAGAAAAGAATTTTATAGCAGGAAGGAGCTTTACCAATTGACTCACTTTCAAAGTTTCTTCTCCACTTTAATAATGGCTTATTTATACAAGGTACTTTCTGTACAATGGTGGTGGTAGTATTTTATGATATTTAATTTAATGATAGATTTAATGCTTGAAGCCATGCAATAGCCTAATTGCCCTCTCAAATATTCTAATCACCACATCTTCATGAGATTTTGGCAGTTTCACAATAAAATCTCATACATGAATGGTGAAGTTTCACAAGAGATTGAATCACTGACACAAGATTGCTGAAATCTTATGATTTCTGGGCTATTTATTTATCTAGAGAATTTATAAGGCTGTGTATCTTAAACACATACCATGGGTGGCTAACAACAATACGCATATATACACACACAACTACACCTATATTGGTATATATATATTTTTTAAAAAAATAACAATCTTTATTTTGAATGAAGGTAGGAGAGACATACAAACAAATTTAGAGGGTCCAATGGTACCTCTGGCCACCGTACTGACAACCCTTACTGTACAGTACTAACTGTTCTTGGACATATGAAAGACCAAGATACAATTAGCAACAATTCCTGTGAGACACCAGCATTTTACCTCATTGCCATGATCACAGAAATGCTGCTAGCTGTATTAAAATCACATCTTCTTGCATAACTGTTATCCATGTCCCTCTGTATCCAAGGTAGACTAAAGCTACTTCCATTATAGAAGAAAAGACCTTGCATGAATTGGACCCAAAGCCACTGCACAAAGAATGGAGTGGTAGCAATAGACTAAGCAGATATTGTTGACTAGAGAGCACAAGGAATGTAATACATATTTATAAATACTTCCTTCTGTTAAAAAACAAAACAAAAACAAGTACATGTAATAAATTACCATATGAGAAAGAAACAGTGAGCAAGAGATTCTATTTCTGATGTAGCTAGCTGATGCAAATGGAATAACAGTGCAAAAATTTAAAAAAGGATTGGATCTAAACTTAGATAACACCTAACGGTCAAAAATTAGTCACAGCTAATTTAAATCTCTTCAATTTCCCTGAGTCCACTTACAATGTTTATTTATTTTATTATTTATTATTTAAATTATTTAAATTTGTATTACCGCCCATCTCCCCCAAACCGTATATGAGTACCTTTGGATCCAGTCCAATCTGTTTAAACTAAAAGTTAATTATTCATTACAGAAATGGTCCCACCAATTTTGATACAAAATTTGGATTTTAGGCTTTTGTCTTATACACTAATAATATTATGAAACAGATGGAATCAGGAGAAAAAAAATAAATCACACACAAGATTGAAGCAGCCATGCACAAACTAAACTTGTTGACTTTCATGTTACTTCCCTGCCTGTCTTGAAATATATCAAGCTGTTCTAATATATAGCTTCTTATCCCACAAACTAAAACTCCACCTCTATTTATTGATTACTTTTACCTAGTAGAAAAAAAAAATTGAGATGTTTTTCTAAAAACAAGGCAGTAGGAATTATTGTTGTTTAGGGAGTGAGATCTTACTCATTTTGGGCCTCATCCCTTCTCAGGGATGCTGTAAGGATAACATTAAAGGCAGAGAAGACATATATGCCATCTTATCATCTTTACCAAGAGTGTGTCACATAGGTATAATAAATATAGAAAAGAACATTGTGTTATAGCAAAAGAATGGTAAACTGTAGCAATTAGTGGAGTGAAAAAAGTCTATTTTAATAATGGCCTGTTATGCATTATCTATAAAAATTAAAATGCTATATGTAGTATATTCTTGCAAGTGTTGCGTGCAATGCTACAATCTCAAATTCTATTACCTAGGTCACCAACCACATTTTGCATAATGTATGGAACCTCTCTTAGTTTTCATAGAATTTAAGTTACCCCGTTAAACATGGTTATGAGAAATAGGATTCTCTAGGTGGGAACCTGGAGCTAATAATTGCACTCTAATTCTTAGACCACTTTATTTCTCCCCCCTTTTAATTAAGGGCAGGGTAATAGGGATGGCACTGTCACAAGAGATCTTCTACTGTCTGGCTTGCTGAAACCGCTTGCTTTGTTCAGTGATCTCTCAACTCTCTTCCAGTTCACAATCTGGCACCTCCCCTGTCAGATGAATTCTGAAGACATTGTTCTGGCTGGGTTTAAAAGGCAGCTCTGACAAAATGAGGCTAGATTGAAGACTGAGTTTTTCTTGCCATGCCCCAGGAAGCGTTAGGATCTGGTTGTATTTTATGTACTACATGATGACAAGATCTAAACAAGAGAAGACTCTATTTGTTGCATTCCTCCCTTTAAAAATAAAAGTAAAATAGTTTTTTGGGGGAATAAGGCCAATCAAAGAACGCTGGATAGCAACACTAGAACAAACATTGCTAATCTGCCTGCTGAAAGCATTTGTCCATGCAGTTATTGCCTTCATTTTTCCTAAATAGGCACAGTCTAAACATCACATGTAGCACACCACCTAGAAGCACAGGCCACTAGCCAGAGAACAGGAAAAAGTAAAATAATTCCATAAGGTTGAATAAGGTCCAACCAAGATACAGAAGGAGTCTAAATTTTCCTGATTGCTGGGTATATTTTCTGCCCAAATTGGTACTGACAGAGTCTGGAAAAAGCAGCATAAAAATGTCAATCATCTGTGACAAAAGCTCAATATCTATTGCAAGACAGAGAAATTCTTATCAGGTTCAGTTTCAGCTGCCAGGCAGAACTTCTTTCAATCACCACAACTATTTTGTAAGTCAGGGGATGATAATAATAATAATAATAATAATAATAATAATAATTCTGAATATCATCATTATAATCAATATTGCTGAATAATATTCTAAAAATATCTTCATCAACAGCTTTTCAAACCCATTCATGTAACATTATCTCAGTATTCCAGATAACAGTCTTGTCCAATGGCACAGTTTCCATTTTTTATTAATTTAAAATGTTTATGTCTTAGCTAGTCTTCACACAGTTCTAAGCAGCTTAAAATAGTTAAAAATTGACAGCAAAAGGCATTTCTCTAAAATCTTAAGGCAGCTTTGCTTTTCCATATTGTGCAGCACCCCTTGAACAAAGATGTTGAAGATCTGACCAAATATCATTCAAGCATTGTTTTAATATTGTAGCAGGCGGACCCTAGTTGGATCCATAACATTTATAAAAAGTAAAGGTTCCCCCCACACATTTGTGCAGTCGTGTCCAACTCTAGGGGCCGGTGCTCATCTCCGTTTGTTAGCCGAAGAGCCAGCGTTGTCCGAAGACGCTTCCGCGGTCATGTAGCCGGCATGACGCACGCGGAACGCTGTTACCTTCCCACCGAAGTGGTGCCTATTCATCTACTTGCATTTGCATGCTTTCGAATTGCTAGGTTGGCAAGAGCTGGGGTGAGTGCGGGAGCTCACTCCGTCACGCGGGACTAGGGATTCGAACATGCAACCTTCCGATCAACATGTCTGGCATCTTACCCGCTGAGCTACCACACCCCCTTATAAATAATAATACTAGACTAGATGATGGTCTGACTCAGTGCAAGCTAGCCTACTATTTTTTCCATATGTAAATGGGGCGTGGTGGCTCAGCAGATAAGACACCAGGCTTGTCGATCGGAAGATCGCAAGTTCAGAGGTTTGAGACCCTAGCCCTGCATGCGGAGTGAGCTCCCGCACTAGCCCCAGCTCTTGCCAACCTAGCAATTCGAAAGCATGCAAATGCAAGTAGATGAATAGGTACGACTTTGGTGGGTAGGTAACAGCGTTCCGCGCGTGTCATGCAGCCACATGACCGTGGAAGCGTCTTCGGACAACGCTGGCTCTTCGGCTAACAAACGGAGATGAGCACCGGCCCCTAGAGTCGGACACGACTGCACAAATGTGCGGGGGGAATCTTTACTTTTTAATATTTTGTTTAAAATGAAGGCTATAATGGACATGTGGCATCCTACATGACAACTCCTACAGTATGGAACATTAATCCTCCTTCAGCTCCATTTTCTGTCATCTCAGAGTTACAGAACCAAACAGGATAGAATCATTGCTGGCTTTAGGCTAAGGGCACTGGCCTATGGCACCAAAGTTTAGGGGGTGCCAATGCTGCCCCTCGTTCTGAATCATTCAAAAAATGCAAATCTTTGCATGGGCAGGAGGAGGCTTCATCAGTCAGTGTGGTCTAGTGGCAACATATACCCTTCAGCAGTCACTGAAAAGAAGGTTAAAATGGTGGGAAAATGTAAAATGATACAGAATGTTTTAAAAGGATCACTAAGGACACGCTACGTCACCTCTCCTGGCAAACTTGCCTGCAAGGATCTTGGACTTTTTGCCTTGAAAATAAGTGTGAAACTAGATTGGAATGGGTAACTGGCTTCATCTAAAAGAACCTCCAAATTTCTACTGTGCACAAAGGGCCTAAAGGTCCACAACAAAGCTAGGATTTGCTCTCTTTCTCCACGGGGCCATCACTAGTTTACTTTAGCTGGTTACTGTATGTAAGACAGGAAATTAAAGCACACGTGACAGACCAAATAGTTCCCAGGACCTTTAGGCTGAAAACAACTAAAACCCAACCAAAACAACTAGATAAGAGGAGAGCAAGCACATTTCTTGAGCAAGAATTGTATTTAAAGTGGTGCTTATAAATGAACGGATGTGAGCAATTTTATCAGTGAAGTGCTTTGCTAATATGTCAAGCAAACATTCTATCTTTTCTTCTTGAGCTAAGAACAAGGCACAATATTATTCATTAAAGGTCCTTTGCATGGCATTGTATAGTCCTGGGAGAAAAGTAAGAACATATGAATACTGCTATCATTGCCACAAAGCGGGATTTTGCCCTATGTTTAAGCAACTTCTTGGCTTAGAGATCACCTCCAGATTTAAGGATTTGCAGCTTGGAATGTCATCCACGCTCCATATAGCTTTCTACTCCACAATTCAAACTCTTTATGTTTTACACTTACACTATCCAGCTCAGTTAAAAGGATCCCCAATAGTGATTGATTTGGGGAATCATCCCATTTTTTGCTTAGTTTCCAGGCTTCCTTTTGTCTGATCCTTGTACTAAATTTGGTTCATCTTCACTGTTATTAAAGGCAAATAATTCTCATAATAATTTTTTCATTCTCGCTACGCTGTGATGGGTGGCATGTAAATGTATAAGAGAGGAGAAGGGATCAATTATTTCCCCTCACTATCTGTGTCTAGTCAACACACTGTTGCTAATCATGCTCTAAGGTTTGAAATAAAAATGAAGGTAAAGAAGTCAACCTTGGTAGAAGCACTTATTGTTGAGCTGCTGGTTATCAAATGACACCTAATAATTTCCAGCTTGAAAGTTCCAACCTCAGTCTCTAGGGACCTGTCCAACTGCGGCCACTATTTGTTAACGCCTAAACACACATTCATGAATCCAAACTGGATTACTGTGATCTTTTGTATCTCTATAGAATGTCTAAAACTCAGTTTATTTCTGGAGAAAAGAGTGCTTATCTCCATCTGATTAAAAGTTACAGCTTGATTTGTTTTCAATTATATTCTTTATATTGCATTTCTTTCTTTCTTTCTTTCTTTCTTTCTTTCTTTCTTTCATTCATTCATTCATTCATTCATTCATTCATTCGGTTTGTTACTACTCATTCTTAACATGAATATATCATATATTACCATGTTTTCATATTTCTTTAGTCCATGATCTTTCTTTAACCCAATGCCTTCTAGAGGTACGCAAGAGTGGGAAAAGCTGCTCTGATCTCATGCAAAGCTACTTGCCAATAGCAGGAAAATGTAATTGGCAACTACTTGTACTGTATTTCTAAAACAGAGGGCTAAACTATTATGACACACAATATTATACCATGTCCTCAGTCACTGGATTTCATACATGCAGGTGTGCACATGCACATACTACACAAATCCTGCCAAAGCAACCTCTGCCCTAATTTTATAGACTCTGTGGGTTGCAAATTGCAAAAGGATCAGACATCAGAAGGATAATCTCGGTGTCAATATTTAGAAGGCTCCTTGAGTTAAAGCTCCTTAATCCTCAAGGAGCTAGAATGTGCAATGATTAGAGGAAGAATTCTATACAAAAAGTGTTAAAAAGTCCCTTTATAGGTATTTGATAATAGGTACTAACAACTACCTATGAGATCACCAACAGATTTCTCCAGTGAGATTAAGTGAGCCCAGTCATTGGCCATGTATAAATGTGACCGAGTTGCAATATCTAAAACCGGATCTGTTTTACAATAAAATATCTGGATTGTTTACTCACCATGGAATCCCTTCTTGAACATTTGCCCTTTTAAAAAGTATGTTTGCTGTATGATAAATCACAAAACATTTATTTACTTATTCAATTTATATGGCCACCCATTCACCATGTGACAATGGGTGGCTAACCTCCAGTTAAAAAGCAACCACAAAATAATCAAAAACAATTTAAAACAACATGTTATGCTCAGGGTGATTGATAATCTGCACAGTCGCTTTCCTGAAGACTGGCTCATCCAGCATCCTGGCCCTGTGCCCGAGGGAAAATCAGATTGTCAACACCTTACAAGGGGCTAGCAAGGTCAGGGACATCCAAATCTCAGGGAGTATGCTGTCTGATAGGGTAGGCAGGACCAGAAAGGCATGCTTCTTGGGGTCCATCAAATGACACTATTTGATAGAAGGGACCTGGAGCATGCCCAACCTGTCAGATTTAGTGGAATGGCTAGAAATAATTGGAGACAGGTAGTCCTGCAGATAACCTGGCTCTCTACCATGAAAAGCTTGATAAGTGGGACATAATGTAGCTCATGAAGTAGAGGGGTTACATGAGTGTACTGTGTCTAAAAACCCACAGCCACTTGATCTTGCTAGAGTTGAGCCTATGCAGAACTGCACAACCTTTAAATAATGAGAAAAAACTTTGATGGCATCACTTAGTCAATCTGGAGTAGGGATGTATACATAGGCTGACCATATTACCTGGGGGGGGGGGAAAACGGGACCCTAACCTACCCACGGCTCACCGGACAAAGTGGGCACACATGCGGGCGCATGTGCATGCAGGCGGGCAGGTGCGGGCACGCTTCGCCACGGGAACTTTAAAAAACGGGACAAAATGGATATTTTTCTTAAAATGACAGGACAGTCGGGAATTGTTTAAAAAACGGGACTGTCCTGTTCAAAACGGGACGTATGGTCAGCCTATGTATACAAATTGCACTGCCCTATTATACCCATAGATGCATCTTAAGCCAGAACTACACATTGTACATTATTTCCCACACAAAAATGTAAGCTATACAGTAATTAGTTACTTACTCCACTCAGTCACACATACATCTACTTGGACATAAGTCTAATTATATTCAATGAATCTTACACCCAAGTAAATATGCATAAAGTTTTGGCCTTAAAATAAATATATAATATGAAATATTGAACTTTTTTTTAAAAAAAGGGGGGGGAAAGAATGTGACTTGCAGAATAAAGAAACTTTTTCTGAACTAAAACTTGATGTTGAACTTGAATCAGAATAGAATGAGATGGAGGTGGGGGAATCCATCAGAACTCACACTGAGAATAAAAATTCAACCAAACAAGAAAACATCTAATGTGATATACTCACTAGATGACAGCCTTCTTAGTTGGACTGGAAATACAACATATGACTTCAAATGTTTTTCATTAATTGCAGTAGAGTAACAGCAATATAAAATAAACCAAGAATAAGCTTGAAATAGGAATTTATCTCAGAATCCAAAATTGGGGCAGGAAAACAAGAATAAATGGATGGCAGAAAAATAAGAGAAGCAGAGAAAAACGAAAACAGCCTATTTAGACAGACTGTGAGCACAAATCTTGATGGGAAGGGCAGCGACAAAGCTCAGGAATAATTCCACCAATTATTCCATTTATATTTCACTCTACATATTGCTGATCTAACTGCAGCAGTTTTAAATCTAATAATCCCATGACTGCTGTAAATTACATGCTTTATATTTCATGTAATATTCTCACATGAAATAAAAGAAAACCAATTGATCATTGAGCCTCTGACTTGAACCAAAGCCAACATAAACCATAAATACTAGTTCAGTATGAACCAAACAATTTAATGGTTTGACTCCTTGGTTGTAATTTCATATTATCTATAATGAAGGACTTTATATTATTGAACACAGGTCAAGAATAGCAAATAGACACTTGGAATTAGAGCTGTCCTATCCTTAGTTCAAACTTAAAGGCAGCAGCCATATAAATATTTGAGTAAAAGAATGTATTGCAGTGCTAGGTCCATTAATATATAACCAAGATATTATATAGCACTTCAGCTCTATAATGTCATTTTTAAATTAGTGCCATAATATGTACAAGTTTGGAAAGATTGTGCCTCCTCTATCTCAAGATTTTGGAAGGAAGGTTACCCCAAAACTTGATTTCCCTTTCCCTTTCCCTTTCCCTTTCCCTTTCCCTTTCCCTTTCCCTTTCCCTTTCCCTTTCCCTTTCCCTTCCCTTCCTTTCCTTTCCTTTCCTTTCCTTTCCTTTCCTTTCCTTTCCTTTCCTACACACACACACACACACACACACACACACACAAACAATTTTGTGCCAGGATTTCAATATCTAGTCTGTTCAAGACTGAAATTTCTACGTTTCTAACAAATTCAAATTTGAGGAAATATACAATATGATTAAAAGATAACCTTGATTAATGCCACTTTGCAAGTAAATGATTTAGGTTTCAGAAGATCTAATTTCAGAAAAGTTTATCTATTCCAAAACTCTGCAGTGTATTAAAATGACACTAGCACTCCACAGTACTGAAAACTCTTTTCTGCCTGAATAAACATCAACACAAGATTTTTCTTTGTCTTGTTATACTTGTTAATCATGGATAAGACCCTTCTAATGTTGCCTCACTATTGCCAGGTTGGTTGTAATGATTATTATCATCAATTTATGTTAATCAACATTTTGCCCTAAAGCATCATACATTAAAATCCTAACTTAAAAATGAAATGAGTTTATACATGTCCTGTAAAAAATGAAATGAGTTTATACATGTCCTGTAGAAAAGTCTTTATCTATTGTATATAAACACATCTTTCTTGTATAATTTCTAGAGTCCAGTATATGTCATATCTCTAAACATTCATTGCAAAGATGTGTTAGCAGTTGAATCAAAGTATTAGAAATAGTTATAGCATTCTGCTGCCAAGCCAACAGAACCAAGAATTACATTTTGTTTGAACTTGGAGATTTTGAAGGATTTATGCATCCATTATTGTTGGACAGAATAAATATTTGATATAATTTAATCTAGATTTATTCAAGCTTTCCTTCTATCAAGCCTGTATATAAACATAAGATTGATTAAGGCTTTATAAAAACATAAGAATTCTGGGGTTTTTTTTCTCATTACCCTATATTCCTCCACAGAGACTATCCTGCCTTTTTATTTTGTCACATTCTTTGGTATTATAATGCATAATAATTTGCCCTGTTTTCCTTTCTTTTTCTAGTAATAGCTGCAACTGCGTATCTGTCAATGAAGTTTAAGTGCTTCCTACATGTATTTAATCCATTGAAAGGCTTGGGTTCAACTGCCTCCTTATGCATAAATTATTTTCACTTTATACATTAAGTTCTAAACGTTCTTTATTCAACAGGCTATTAATAAAAATCTTTTCAATCTAGGTTTCATTTGCATCATAAATTACATTCCAGCAGAACTATGGTGTAATTTTTAACAAATAGTTTCATATTGTTACTTGATTCCTGAAGAAAATTCCACATTTTCCAGTTTCTTACTATACTCAAAGTTACCCCTTTACTACTGAATTCTGTAAGAGTGGGGAGGGAGGGAGGCGAGGGAGGGGAAGCAAGCCAATTGCTACCTCTGTTGTAAAACAAGACGTTGGATCTCATACAGGGTTCTTGGTTCTGTTCTTGGTTTAAGAGGGGAGAAAGTTGCATCATTTATATTTCTAGCAGTTGTCCAATTTCTAGAGATGCATTTGTTTTATTTTTTAAATATTTATGCCTGTACCATTCATTCATCAATCTTCACAATACTATTAATTATCCCACAGTAATGGCTGCCTCGGTTGCTCTTTGACCATGGCTGATGGAAAGCAGCCTAGTTGCAAGACGGTGTTCCTGTGTGAAAGGGTACAGCCAAGGCTCACTGGATCTAAAATTATAATTATCAGCTGTTGTTTTAGTGGGCATATAGTCAAGTCAGAACTGTACTTCAATGATTCACAATTTTCACTTCTGCTTCCCTCCACTGAAGCAATATAAAAACAGGCAGGAAAAAACAGATCAACATTTATGTTCTTCTTTCCCTGTAGATTGTTATAAAATTGGCAGGCAGCAATGTAATGTTTGTTTGCATAATATCACCGTTCGTTTTCACCAAAAGTCCTGCAAATATATTACTATCCCAATTTCATAAAGGTTGGCTCAGAGATTCTAGCTTATATGAGATACCTTAGTGATTCAATTCCTAAGAAAAGATATAAAATGGGGATCAGAAACGTCATAGCTCCAAGTCTACTCACCAACAATCCTATGAAGTTTGGCCATATTTCTTTCCCCCATAAACCCATACTCCAGAACAATTTTTGAAAACAAGGAGGGTAAATTATTGACTCAGAATTAGAATCTGCATGCTTACTTCTGGATACCCCACCATACTATCCTAATTCAGAAACCAAAATGTAAGGTGGTCATACTCAGTCCTCCCCTTAGAGCAGCTTATTCATCTTGCACCCCAAAGATGGTATCTCTTCCTGCAGTGACAAAGTGAAATAACTTGTTTCCTATTTACATACTGTGTGCCTCCTACTACAAGGAGCACAGCTCTGTTCTCACAAGTAGCTTACTTTAAATTTCTAAGAATTGTGTTCCATGTTCCCTGTTGTACGCCCAACATGCTTCTTTGCTCGGAGTTTGGCTTCCTCTGTGGAAGCCTAAATGAGAATTTGCCATCTGAAATTCTGGCTACCACTAGTCTTTTGGGGGTGGTTCTCTGGCTCAGTCCATCGTTGATGGTACATCAAACTAAGAGTTGCTCATGTGTTGTTTTATATCATCTGGAACTCTGAGCTAAGAACCCCCATCCTGACTAAATGCCTGGGCTGGCCTGTGGGAGAGGCTAATTTCTATTAGCAGATCGGTCCTCTGAGTTCTCAATGAAAGTAGCTGAATGCTGTTAAATTGTGATCACAATCAGGAAACATTGTGTTTGATCTTGGCCTCATGGTCTTTTTATGAGTCCCGTTTTATTGCTATTTTTTATACTGTATTATTCGGCTATAAAGTTATGGCACTCCCAAATATTTCCCCATTCTGTGAGGAAACATCAGCCAGTGAATTAAATTCAAGCAGCCTAATTTTCATTAAGGAAAATAGATCCCGGGGATAGCTGAGAAACTCTTGGCGTAGTCTATTTTGTCATAAGCCTCATCACAATCTCGAAGATGTACACTTTAACATTAAACAAATCTACTTAGAACTAACTCTCACTAATTTCAAAGAACATTATTTCTAAGCAAAAAATGCTGAGAACACAGGTTGCTTCATTTTGATTCAATCCTCCCCTGAAACAGAATCCAGGACATATACACAGATATAAAAATGGCACTTCTGTTTCTTAGGTGAATAAGAAATCTAGTAGTCAGGATCCTAGTTTGGGAAAATACGCCCCCCCCCCCCATGACTTCAATTCCTGATCTATCATTAATTCAGTTCTGCTGGTATTTCATTTGATTGTCTTTAGGCTGCAGAATGCCTTTTGTAAAATTTTGCACTTCCCCTATAATGCTAGAAGCTTTAAATGCAATGGAATAATTAAGGAGTAATGTTAGCACAATGAAAGAACAAGAGTTTGGGTTTTAAATCAATGCTGTTAATATACTCTGGAGGCATTTGATCTATTTTTCAGGATCAAGAGAGCAGTTTTAAGGTACAATGCATAATACATCTAGTGTTGATTACATTTAAAGCCAGTTTTCTGAAGCCTCACTGTACTGGCCTTTTAAGGTGTGTTCACTATATTCTGCAATGATTTGTGTGATTTCCCTGTGTGAATTCTTCACGCAGCATTCTATTTTTGTCAACCAAGAGCAGGAGAGGAAGTTCACTTCAAGGTGAACACACTTAAGAATTTCAAAAACCCGAGACAACTCCACAGTGTCTCTATCAATCTCAGTCACTCTCTCCTCCAGGAGCCAAAGTCTCAGAAGGCTGCATGCCCTCTCTGACATGTCACCGCCAGAGGGGGCTGTAAGCTATCACTGATGAAGCCACAGAGCTACCCACACCAGTGTGAGCACACCAAAGACAGGATGTCCATTGGGTTACTCACAATTGAACTGAATTGAATAATGACGGAGAAAATGCACTGGGCTGATTTTTACCAATGTTCCCTTGAAATGACTTCTTTGCAGCGGGAGAAAGACTGTCCCACATCCATGAGACAGACTTGAAACAAAAAGCCATCTGAATGCCCTGTAAGATCCTTCCGCATGATGAGTAGCCCGGTGTGGAACAGTGAGACACATATTTCAGCAGCATTAATTCAGAAATTGGAAGGGTGGGGGACTGGGAAAGAGAATACATGCATATGAATTCCAAACTGAAACCTGAACTTGAAAGATGCTGTTGGGAGGGAGCGGGTGAATGAAAAAGGAAGGCCTTCAGTGCAGTGATTCACATACTGATGAGGTTTCAGAGTCAAATTTTCCAACCTAGGCAGTGTCAAAGAAATGAGAAGCAGCCATTAGAGATAATCTAGGCAGGCCAGCTACGTGACCAAGGGGATCTCTGGGGTGGGGGTGAGGGGAAATAAGTCCTCCTCGTTCAGCCTCAGGAAGTTCAAGTCTCCCTTCCAGATCAAAAATAAACCTTGGCACAGGCAAGACCGTGGGGTTTTGCTCAATCTGATGTGACAGAAGAGCACAACCGCCTGTTCTTTTTGAACGAGATGCAGCTTCCCAGTTCAAGTAGCAGATACCAAACCCTCCAGCATGGATACTTGAAGAAGAGCAAGAGGGGGAAACAGCAGCTGCACTCACCGCGTGGAGAGTAAGAAATGGCAAGCTGACTTGGGCTATTACCATTATTTCCAAATAGTTTGGCACGGCTCTAATCAGCGCTTCTGTTTCCCTTTCCCCTTTTGCGTTCAGTTGGCTGCTGTGTCAATGCTTCTAAAGGGCAGCAGAGCAGACAATGGCTCAGCCTCCAATCTTCATTTCAGAAAAGCGCCCATCCTGCAAGTATTAAACATCCTGGCGGCGCCTATCATAGCACACTCAGGGCGTGCGATAACGGAAGGAGGCCAATTTTCTTGGGGTTGGAAGTGCTTTCCCAAATTGAAGCGCTTTTTCCTCGAGCAGAAACGAAGCTGTGGGGGCAAAGAAGTTTTAATAGTGCCAAATTATTCCTTTCATGGCAAGGAAGGCAAAAGTGGAGCCTTTTCCTAGTTTTCCTAATTCTCCTCTTCTTCCAAATGGACTGTTGGGGTGAAGGAATGGGTCTCCATATAAATAAGCAAAAGAGGGTGCAAACGGGAATCAGAATAGTACATTTGGTTTAGTTCTGTGTGTTTTTAACAAATTTCTTAAGCCCATGATTGCAATCTATAAAACTGAAGATAATGCAAGAAGGGAGGGATCCTGGTTTTGATTTTTCACTAGTCATTTGGATTGGGAAGAAATATCTTCTGCAAAACACTTTTGAGCATATTCCCTTTTTAAACTATTTTTCCCAGTATCATCTGGCTGTTGCTGCTGCTGCTATTAATTCATAGTTCCTGAAGCAGTCACATGGATGACCCCAGCCAGCCATGGATCACGGGAAAGGACTAACATCATAAGGTTACCAAGCCAATAAAATCTGGGCATGTTCCGATGTTTCCCTAGCATCAATCTACCAGGGGACTGAAAACCGCAGGGAGACATTACATCAACTCCCTACAAAGAACATCATGGCAGGACCGAGAGAAACCAAACCCTTTATAGCAGCCACAGAAGAACCTACAGGAAGCTCTGCTGAGAAGGATATTTGGCAGCAGCTGGAAAGCCCAAAGAAATTACACCATGGCCTCATCCATTACCACAGAGACAAAGAATTCTGGGTTGTCACAGACTCCTAAAGCCCAACTGCCTACTCAGTGCGGGCCCCGCTAGGACATCTCTGACAGATGACTGTCCAGTTTCTGTTTGAAGACCTCTAGGGAAGGAGAATTCACCCTTTAATATGGCAGCCAGTTCCACTTGTAGAGACGTCAAGCTCCTCTTGACGTCCAGCTTAAATCTGCTTCTTTTATAATTCCACTCCTTTTTCTCCATGACAGCCCTTCAGACCACTATTATATCTTGTGGCTTTATTCATCTTTTCTATAGGTTAAATGTACCCAGATCCGTCAACAGACCCTTATAAGGCTTGGTTTCCAGACCTTTTATCATCTTGGTAACCCTCCCTTTCCCAGAACCCGTAATCAAGAGCCAATACTCTAGTGCAGTGTTTCTCAACCTTGGCGGCTTTAAGATGCGTGGACTTCAACACCCAGAATTCCCCAGCCAGCATGCTGGCTGGGGAATTCTGGGTGTTGAAGTCCACACATCTTAAAGCCGCCAAGGTTGAGAAACACTGCTCTAGTGGTAGAAGGCTAGCTGCATTTTAGTGAACTTTTTTGTTTTTGCCAAACTTTTGTCAAGTTCTCATGGAACCCTAAGGTTCTCTGGATGACAGTTTGAAAAACTCTAGAGTAAAGGATTGCTTTGATTAAAAGACAGGATATATAAGATAAATCAGGGGCCCTGGAAGTTTGGAGCTCTCCCAAATTTTTCTCAAATTCTACTGATGTGATCAAAGGAAGAAAGTATTCAATATGTCAGAGAGGGACATATTAACCATTCTAATTAACTTAATTAGAAATGCATTTAAATTGAATAATTTTAGTTTTGTCCTGAGCACTTGTTTTTTCTATTTTTTAGTTCTTACACTTTGAGAAGTGCAGGTCCTAGAAGGCCATTCCAAGTATCACTGGGGCATAAGGACGTTTCAATGCATGAGGCCAAAGGGAAAGAAATAGCAGGCATTTTCATGAAAAGTGCCTAGAAAATATGTTTTAAAAATTATTGAAATCATGGAGGGCTTTTTAAAGCCCAACCACATTAAATTTATGATTATCTATTTGTGAAGGATTAAGCTGACTATGTTGGGACATTATGCAAATTATATAGAATTGTATTACAGCCCTAATGCAGAAAGTCCCATTACTTATGTATAAGCAACATTTAAACCAATTACATAGTAGAATAGCAGCTGCTGTTAGGCAGTAGAATTGTTCTTTAAACTATTATGCATACTGTATGTGAATGTTGTACTTTCAAGATCAGAATCTAATGCTGCAAGCCTGCTTAGAAATAGAGAGGCTCTATAAAGTTCAGTGTGGATTTAATCTCCCAGTAAGTGGATTAAAGAGCCTTAGTGAAAATCTGGCCACTGATAAATTATACACCTGTTTTTGTTGTTTATTCGTTCAGTCACTTCCGACTCTTCGTGAATTCATGGACCAGCCCACGCCAGAGCTTCCTGTCGGCCGTTGCCACCCCCAGCTCCCCCATGGTCGAGTCCGTCACCTCCAGAATGTCATCCATCCATCTTGCCCTTGGTCGGCCCCGCTTCCTTTTGCCTTCCACTTTCCCCAGCATCACACAGTATACACGTGTACTGTGCATTTTTTTTATCACAATCACTTTAATTCTCTTAAGAAGTCTTTGCAAATAAACATTATAAGAAATTCTCAAACATCAGCAAAAATACCATATCTTCCAAAATACTGCTCTACCATTTCATGAAATCTCAGCTTTTTCCCCCTTTTCTTTGCATGCTGATTTACATTTAGGGTGTGTGCTTCCTTTCTCCAATGCTGGAACACGCCTCTCTCATGATTAATTATTTTAAAATGGCTAATGGGTTATTGCCTTGGCAGCAATGTCTCTCCCTGTCTGTCTCTCTCACATACATAGATACACACAGACATTATGAGAAGAAGTGACATTGCAAGAATAATAAATTAGAGGATTGTCTCCCAGGATAAAATGGTATTGATATAAAATAGACACTTGATTCTCCCCATGAATATACTGCTGCAGATTCTTTCACTCTAAGCATTTAGGCCAACTATCCTGTAGGACAGGGGTGGGCAACGTCAGGCCCGCGGGCTGTGTAAGGCCCGCGGGGCTCCCGCCTAAGGCCCACAGGGCTCCCGCCTGCAAACCCCGCCCCTTCCACGTGATTGGCTCCCGCCCACAAACCCTGCCCCCCAGTGCTTGTGATTGGCTCCCGCCCGCAAACTCTGGGCCCTGGTCCGCGGAAATCCCAGATTTAACGTGATGGCAGAAGCCCTTGCAAGCTGCTCTGAGTCCTAGAGAAAACATGGGCTATAAAACTAACAAACAATATGAAAAAAAACTAAAAGATACTGAGAGGTCCAGCAAAACCAATCTTGTCTTGTTTTCGGATATCCACAAAGATGACAAAAGCAATTTCATTCCAAAATGAACTGAACGGTTTAAACTTGTACCAACAAGGATCTAAGCAAGCGATTTCAAACTATGTCAGTTATATGAATTTACACTATTTTTTCTTAGGGATAAATTTAATTTCTCTCTGTTCCTTATTTTTCCAGTTTCTTATTTTAAGTGTAAAACTTTACACAGAGTAGGCACATTTCCCCTGATGTATGTATTTCACAAGAAATGTCCCTAATGAGAAAGCATTTTGTACACAATGGTGTGAATTTTTATTAAAGATATACGAATGTCAAAGAATAATTGCATTTTAACACAATTAAAATAGTACAGAAGTACCAATTAAATAGGTTTACATTAAAATGTGAACCCAGCATTTCACCCCACCTACAGGGGAGATTATCATCATTTTGGAAAAATTGAGTTGCTGTATCAACTGCCACAATTTATTCACCACTCAGAAATAAACAGGACCTAAAACCACATGAAAAGTCTGCAGGATCAGATCTAGACATTCAAGAAAAGTAAAATATTTTAGACAGCCTCCAGGCCACAGACATTCAAACAGAGCTATAAAACCCAAGGGGCTACCTCATTAATTCATGCTTTTAATGGTGCTCACTGAAGCGGTTAATTATTTCTTACTAGCTGCTAATTGTTTTTCTTGGACATGGAGCTCCCTGGCTTTGCAATTCACCAAGTGCAGTAGAATCGGTCTGATTTTTGAAGGCAGGGAGCAAACACTTCTCTTCTTATGACAAATGTGCAGCACACCAATAGACCAGACCTAGGTGACAGGCTGCCGAAGAGGCTGTAGTTCTTTTTGCTAACCAGATGGGAGAGGAAATGTCAGAAAAGCTGCTTTTCTCTCCACTGCAGGAGAAGTGGCACTTGCCATAAATATTTTTTTAAAGCCTTGTACCTGGCCAACTACTGGAAATCTAATTGTTGCCTTTTTGAGTAAAACAAAAAAAACCTGCAATCGTCATGCTATGAAGGTTAATCTCTTTTTGTGGAGTCCTTGGTACTCTCTAAGCTTGGTTGTTGGTTTGCAAATGTTTCATTACCCGACTAGGTAACATCATCACTCTACAGTTCAACCCTAAGCTATAGATATTCTCTTCTATTGTAATCTTTTTTTTTTCTTTAGTCTTTTTTTATTATGCAAAGTCACCTAAGTATCCACCAATGGGAACTGGCTATGCCAGAATCACAGAAGCAATTAACATACATGCTGTCAAACATGCAGATGCAGGGCTTGCTGACTACAATACAACTACAACTACAATATCCAAGCTTCAACTTTGGTGCTTTACCATCATGGGAATTAGGATGCCAGCACACCTTGTGATTTCCAAAACTAAATTGCGGGTAGAAAGACTAGAAGCAAGAAAGGCGTGCAAAAACAACTTCTTTATGGGACTCTGTGAAACCACCTCCAGTAATAGGAACAGGATAATCTCCATTATTCAAGTCAGCCAAGTTACCCATCAAACCAAGGGCCCTCAGTTCCAAATGGCAGCCCATCTCCAAGGTCTCAGTCATTCCCATCACCTGCTACCTCAGCCTTCTCTTAACTGGAGACATTTAGATTTGGACTGGGACCTTCTGCATGTGAAGCAAGTGCTCAATCACCCAATGATGGTCGCCCCTTTATACTACTAGGCTAAACTTGTACAAGACAGGTTCCTCAAATCTGCATCCTTAACTATTATGCTATTTTTTTTATCCATTCAATCATGTCCGATTCTCGGAGACTGCCTGGACAAATCCCTGCAGTTTTCTTGGCAAGGTTTTTCAGAAGTGGTTTGCCATTGCCTGCTTCCTAGGGCTGAGAGAGCATGACTGGCTCAAGGTCACCCAGCTGGCTTCGTGCCTCAGGCGGGACTAAAACTCCCGGTCTCCCAGTTTCTAGCCCAGTGCCTTAACTACTACACCAAACTGGCTCTCATTATGCTAATAATATGATTCTAAATATGTTACCATAAATTCCAATCAATTTGCTCCTACATACATTTGCAGCACAAAGGCCTCCAAACCAAACTAGGACCCTGATTCTGAAGGGACTCTACTTATTCCTGCAGCTTAAAAGAGAGTAGCTTTTCCCTTCCTACCTCTGATGGATAGTAATGACCAAATGTGAGGAAAGTGAAAATACTGGCAATGTATGTATGTATGTATGTATGTATGTATGTATGTATGTATATATATATATATATATATATATATATATATATTATTTATTTTATTTATTTATCATATTTATATCCCGCCCATCTCCCCCACAAGGAGGGACCCTGGGCGGTTCACAACAAAAGTTTAAAATCGATAAAAAACTATAAATAACAATAATAAAGAATAAAATATATATTTAGGCAGTTGCTAAGTCCTTAGTAAGATAGAAAAGGACCTAGACTTAGCGAGCCACAGCCAAGTCAGGCATCAGAATATGATTCCACATGTTCCCCATCTCCCTTATTCTGTGCTTTATTGCAAAGTAAAAAAGCAATGGAAATAAGAGCTCTAATGTGTGCTCATGCATGCTGTATTAGATATACTAATGGCTTATCAGAAATTCTTGCCTAATAGCTACATTCCAAATGTGATATATTACATGCAACTTTGCAGAATGGCATCATCAATTTCGGCTTCAGAGTTTCAACTTCCCATTCATCCACACTATCTAAATTCCTCCAATCACAGTGTCAGTTTTTATAAAGATATTACACTCATCATATTGTGGGAGTAAAGAAAGGCCAAGAATTAGAGGAACAGAGAGGATTTTTTTCCCCTAAGTCAAGGACAGGGGCAGTGGGAAACAAAAAACCTCTTACTTGCAGTCATGTTTCTCAATTTCAAAGTGAGGGTTGAAGTTGAGGATGATCTTCTGGTTGGGTTCTGGGGCGTAAATGATCCACTCACAGTTCTGATGGGAGGGGTAGTCTTGTGGATAGCCAGGCGACGTGATGTAGCCAGCATCTTTGGAATTCAAGCGGCCCCCGCATGGCTGAGCTACAAACAAACAGATAAAAAAAAATCCAGAAACTAAAATAAAAACAGCAAGTGACATTGGTGATAATCTTAAACACATCAATGTATTCTTCTGGCAAATGATGCCTGAATTATGTTGTTGTTGTTGTTGTTATTGTTGTTACGTGTTTTCCATTTTTTTTCCTCCTAATGGCCAACTAAATCTGGATATTTAGAATTGCTGTGCACAATCATCCACCCCAAACACCAACACATTCACATTTTAGACAATCCAGAAAAACAGAACAGCTATAAATGGGCCCACCTACACAATTTCATTTTTTTTTCATGAACACTTCAAACAGAAATCAGATTATTTGGAAGTAAATGGAAGTGCTTCCGTTTCTTCGATTTCTTCCATAGTTAGTCAGGCATTATTAGATCTCAACTTAACAATCCTGCCTTTGATAAAAAAAGGAAAATACATCAATCTCTTCAAAACTGAAATGACCAACAATATAGCCCAAGAGACCATCATACATTCAATATACCAGGGCTTTCCAAAGTGCCGCCGCTGGCAACACACCCGGCGGCGGCGACGCGCGCGCGCACGGCGGCGGCGCAGGGGGCGTGTGGTGGCGCGCGCGCGCACGGCGGCGGCGCGGGGGCGTGCGGCGGCGCGCGCGTGCATGGCAGCCACCGTGCACGCGCGTGCCGCCGCTTCCGGGTGGTGTGGCGACACACCACGCTGTGTGTGGCGACACACTTTTGTGTCGCCACACAGAGTTTGGAAAGCTCTGCAATATACAATGCAAAAATTAGCCGTGGTCTTCCCTTCCTGTCAGTGGGTAAGACGCCAGGCTTGTCGATTGGAAGATCGCAAGTTCGGAGGTTCGAATCCCTAGCTCTGCGTGTGGAGTGAGCTCCTGCACTAGCTCCAGCTCTTGCCAACCTAGCAATTCGAAAGCATGCAAATGCAAGTAGATTAATAGGTACCACTTCAGTGGGTAGGTAACAGCGTTCCACGCGCATCATGCTGGCCACATGACCGTGGAAGCGTCTTAGGACAACGCTGGCTCTTTGGCTAACAAACGGAGATGAGCACCGGCCCCTAGAGTGGGACACGACTGCACAAATGTACGGGGGGAACCTTTACCTTTTACTTCCCTTCCTGTCTTGTCCCTGGTAATGCCTTTCCTCAGCAACAGTTCCTCTATTTCTGAGTTACACAATTCCGTACAATTGGATAAATCTCACATAATAGTGATCACCATGCTTCAATGCTTGGCTGTCATTTATCTTGAGAAAGGCTTCATGCTATGGTTCTTAGCAGAGAACAGCCAAATGTTCTCCCTCCCTTCATAATTACCATGTCAGATAGGAGTGAGGAAAGGAGCTTCAGTGGATACTTGGCAAGATTCAACAAGTCCAGACACCATGGCTTTTGAATGTGCTCAGAGTTTAAAACCTGTCCTGAAATTCACCAGTAGAAAATAGCCATTCTTTTCATTTTTTTTAAGCAGTGGTACTTATTTTTATTTATTACATGTTTGTCCCACCTTTCCTCCTCAGGACAATATGTCATGGTCTCTATTATATCCTTACAACAGTTCTTAACTTTAACTGACACCAAAAGGTGGTAGAATCTGGCCCAAGGTCAAACAACATGGGAATTTGGTCAAGCAGGAATTCTAACCCAGTCTTCTGCAGTCCTAATCCAACACTCTAACCACTACATTATGCCTATCAAATATATAATCTGATTTTAAGGGTTTTTTTTTAATCTACTAGCAGCAGAAGCACCAATGCTCTTCCTCAGGAATAATCACCTGTGGTCTAAAGTAGATGGCTTGCCTAAACGTTGACTCTCCAACCTAACATGAGGGAGAAGCAATCAAACAATTACTAAGCCACATCATGGCCTTTTACAAGGTACTGTAGCACTCTAGAAAAATATCCACCCTGTCCAACATCAGTGTCTGGCATCCAAAAAGGCCTACGTGTGCCACGTAGGCCCACACATAAAGTTTCTGGAATGGCTTCCAGATTACATCTCAGCATTTCTTCTTTCTGTTCCAACCACAAAACTGCACTTCCATACCCCTCTTCATCTCCTTTCCGCATGTCTCTCCTTGGCTTCACCTTCATCTCCTCCCTGTCTTCTTCAACATTTCATGGCAAGCTAAGCAGTTGGAATTAAAGACTGCAATAATCAGCAGTGGTGGTTTTTGTGGTCCTGCCCCACAAATAGCCTGGTAACAATTATATCTTGAGTGAGGAAAGCACTTTCAACCCTTAGTTATATAACAATGGACCCAGGAGGGCGATTTAATCTTCAAGAAAACATTTCATCTTACAAATGCCACAAAACTGATTTATTATTTCATTACTGGCTTAGGGGGGAAATCTGCATCATACACACAATTGATTACATACTAAAGCATCTCAACAATGCCAGTCCAATTCAGCACACTGCGTTTATTTTTACTGTGCCCATCAAAAGGCACAAAGCTGCACAGGAGTTCATTGCCACCACCAGATGACTTTCCCTCAGAGCAGCCTAATGGGATTGTCCCTACCTGCATGCCTCAAGCAGCTGTGGACACAGGAACTGGGAAAGAAGGAAAAGTGCAGTCACCCAAGAGTTAAATGAAGAACCTCTCTCTTTGAATCAGAGCTTTGGCTCAGACATCACCACAGCTGGAAATAGGTAATAAAACAAATACTTTGGACCAGCATGATTGTATGTGTTCTGTATCTAGCAGCTGCCATCCTACACATACTTGGAAATACCCAATGACACTGGAACATTTTTATGTGAGAAAATGTATTTGGCAGCATTGCCATGTTCCAGTCCTGAGAACTGCTCTATATCCTTTCCCTGCAATCCCAGGCAACAGGCTTAGCCAAGCCAAGCAAGGCAGCTTTAGTTTCTCCTGCTCATGCTGTATCCTCTTCCTATTTTCTAACCTGCTTTACGGAACAGAACTTTAGCTCTCAGGATCCAAAGCGATGTGGGTGTTCTGCACTCAAGTCAAGAGCAACCAACATTTGGCAAGAAGTCTTCTACTGGTGCACTGCTAACAGCTGCTAGCTCAGCTGTGAAAGCCAAGACCCATGCACAAGCTGCCAGTTTTGTCTTGCTGGTCCATGCTGGGAGTGGGAATCCAGGGGTATCCAGCTTAAACAGTCCTTTTTATCTCTGGTGGGAATACAAATAGCATTAAAGGAGGCCTTTGGTACTGGTGAACACCTTGAGGCAAATAGGAGGCCTTGGATAATAAACAGGGGTCCTGAACACAGGCTCTCCCCCCTCCTCCCCCTTCTTCTAGCCTCTCGGGATGCTTTTATTCTACAGATGAGTAAGTACAAGATAGGTGGTTTGAGAGAGGGGTCAAGGAATCCATTTATGCCAACTTGGAAAATCCTTCCTTGAATAGAGGTGGGGGCCTCAGGCACAATCTTTCCCCCATCTTCCTCCCTGCTTTGTCTTCTGTGCCTAGGAAGATTAAGACCATTTCACAAGCTCAACACCAGCATGGTGATCTTAACGATCCTCCTTTAGATGATAAAGGGACTTAGAAATAACATCTCAATATAACCATGACCTAGCCCCAGGTGTAAGGTCACACAGCTACCTAGAAACATATTTAGGATTCCCTTACCAACTTTGCTCAGACTGAAGAAGCTCCTTGGATAAGGAGTGAAACGTTTCCACTGAGAAAATAGAAATCCAGTTGACATGATTCAAGCTACAGACCTTTTAAACAAGGACCACCAAAAAAAGCCACTAACGTATTCCCCACAGTCCACCCTGTGAACGTCACCCTGTGAAAATAATACTGTCAGGATGTCATCCATGCCATCCTGCCATGGCGCCAGGAAGGAACATCCCACCAGTCTGTTAAACTCAGAGGATCGTTTAGGGGTGCTTTACAGTAAAACTACCAGATGTGTAAAGTAGGGGAGAATGCTGGCGATGGTAATCGCCACGTTAGTTGATTCGGACCCTGAAAAACCTGAAAACTGAGAGACGAAGGGAAGGGCGATCAAGCCGTGAATCCCGATGGGGGGAGGGGGGAAACTTGGAGATTCTTAAACTGTTGGTTGCAGGAGTTTTATTCACTCGAGTCTTTAACGTGTAATGGATCACTGGCTTTAATAAAGATTCCTTCATATCCCTGAGGGGCTTCTGTTAGGAGTTCTGATTTAATAGTCAACGGATCGAGGGCATCACAAATACTTATTCAAACTTCTGATTACTGAAATGCATTGGATGACCTCATGGTCCTTCAGATAAACTGAGGAAGAAAAAGAAAGGGGAAATGTTGCCTCAGCTGCATAGATATATAAGCAAAGGCTGAAATTAGAAACTACTACAAACACTGTATAAAATTATACAGTGCCTGTAGTTTTCCATTTGGGGAAATTTTTAATGTTTAGAATTTCAGGAGACCACAGGGAAGAGAAAGAGTGAAGGAAGTAAATGGGCTTCAGAGATTTTGCTTCTCTACTGTCAGTCATGCTTGAATATCACCATCTGCATGAAACAGCACGGCCTTGTGAATTATATATTACTTCTCAGCAGCTACCTCTCAGTAGAAGGATAGGGGCATTCTTCCCAATAGGTATGCATTTCCCTCCATCTCCCAGCCTGGCTGAATGACTGCCACTGAAGGTGCAAACACAGGAGGCCAAGCAAAGAACTTCCTCACCACAAACTGTTCTGTGTGCTTGCAGCTGGACCTTTTCAATTTACCGAGTCTCCATATCTGTCCGAGTTTGGACACGGTAGCCGAAGCTGCACTAAATCACCTATGAAAATCAGGCCGTTGCCTGTAATGGGTGTCCACAATCCTACATTTAGTGCCAACACACAGGAGGGAGTCTAGTGCTCTCCAGGTATTAACAATTACACCATTTCAGGCAGAGATAGCAGAGATAATGAGCTTCTCACAGATAATCCCATTTCTGCCCAAGAGTTACCCCACCTTCCCAGGCTTCCAAGTAAGCAAATTGTGTTTTCTGTCATCACTCCATGTTATCCAATGGATACAAGAGGGAGGTCACCTTTTTGCAGAAGGCGGGAAGCAGCCTGGGTTTATATTGCGAGAAGGCAAAGGTGGAGGCCAAATCCCTCCACTTACCCAGCCTAGTCCAAGTTCCTTGTTGATCTCATTCAGAAAAGATCTGTCCTCCCATGGGTTGTTCTGCCAGCCTTGGAGGCCACCTTCCACATGCCACAGGGAGCCCAATGAGATTAGCTCAGCTAGGACCCAACGCCCTCCTGAAGACAAGCAGGTTAAATCCTGATGAGCCACTTTTATTTTGGGAAGCATGTAACTCCTCACCCTGCCCTGAAAAGCTGTTCTCTGCAATAATAGTCTTTCCCCTTCCCAAGAGGAGGACTATCTGCTTTGCCCAAAACCAGCAAAGAGGAATAGTGACAACAGGAAACCTCTTCTCAAAAGGTGCTCTCTGTCTCCTTGCCACCTCCTGTTCCACAAAGGACTGTTTTCATCTTTCACCAAATCCACCTTTCCTCTCATGTCAGAGTATGCTGGAGGAGACTCACACAAGGCCCTTGTTAAACTTTGGGTATTATCTGAGCCCCCTGCTAAAAGAAAAGTTTGATAATGCTTAACAAATCATTTTAATCATGGGCGATGACCCAAAGCCAAAATTCTCAAAATGTTTGATCTTGGCCTTCTTCTGCACTCTTACTGTAGATAGCAAGCCTTCCGCCAAGAGGATAGTCCTGCCTACTCATCCCTGACAGACTCTCAAAATGCCCTGTAGAACCACAGCATCCATTTTATCAGAAGAAATGCCATGCTCAGCTAGCAGTTAACTGTGTAGCAGTGCAGGTTTTAAGTTTTAATTTACTAGGAAAGCCTGCTTGGTAGTTCGGGCTCTTTTGCCTTTTCATAGCTTACATCCAGACCCTAGCTGTGACCAGAATCTTCTAGTGTAGGCACTACTTTTGTAGTTTTTATATCTCACTTTCCTGAAAATCTTCCTTTCCTAGTATTTTTTTAACCTCATCTTTGCCATCAGAGAATACAGCCTTCTCAACAAAAACACACTCTTCATATATTTCAAAATGTCATTGTTCCCTATTTTCTAATTTTATATATTTCTATTTTGTGAGGTTACCTTTGGAGTGAATGTTCAATGTATCAATTTGTATTTTATTGAGATACTTTGTACAGACCCCTACAATATTGTGCAAGTAAAGCCCTTGTTAACGAATTGGCAGAACATTCTTGGCTTGTGTGTATGCAGGCACATGCACACATACACACACATATGTGAACTGCTTTGTTCTGAAACATGCTGATTGTTTCAATACGTTTTCTTCTACAGACCTCATCCAAATAATTCTATGTGACTTTCCGCTTTTGGAAAAAAAAACGGTATCCAGAAAAAATCATGAGAAAGCATTTAAGAGGTAAGAATATATAAAAACATCTGGTTTTGTTCCATGGAGAGAATTTTGTCAACACAAAAACATTTATACAAACCCACAGCTCTTTCTAAAATCTCTTCCCTTTACTTGGAATTCAAGCACATGTATGTGTATGCCATATAGATTTTTTGCATGCAAACTACACACTTATTTTTCTCGTTAACTTGATAGATGCAGATATCTACAGAATTTATCCTGCCGTTCTCTACACACTTTTACACCCTTCTCATAAAAACAATCATGCATCATTTGCACAAGCTCAAACTCTTCCAACAAAAACATTCAAGGGACACATTTTATTTTGCCTGGAACACAGACAAAGTCTTCAAGCAAAGAAAACATTTACAACTTCCACATCTCATCAACCTTTCAGATTCAAGCATTCAGGATTCCCACATGCCGTTAAACTATTTTTAAAAAATGGAAAAGTAACAGAAACTCACGTTCAGTTTTATAGTTCCCTACTTGTCCTTTGCATGTTATCCTTAAATGTCAAGCCACTTTATTTGACAGAATATGAAAACAATAAAAAAAAATCCAACAGTAGACATTTTTCAAACTATGCATAACATGACAAAAAGTAAACCCAGGTTGCCAAAAATTAGGAGGAAACTACATTAAACCTGGATCTTAGAAAACTGTGTCTGTATGATAGTCATATTTGCAAACACAATGCGCTCTTAGAAGCATTTTGTTTCAAGAAGCCTTTATCTGGGTTAATCACGTACATTAAAAGCAAACATGGGGGAGAGAAAGAAAAATATATATAAAGTATTGCATTTAGCAAGTCTAAAGAAGGGACGAAAGATGAAATGGCAGAATGGGGGGGGGCATTCTCAATCGCTGGCATAATTACCACCTCTTCTGCCTATTCACCATGCCTCATAAACACGTCATCTGTTCATGAAGATGAAATTCTGCACACTTTCCATACAACTTATACATGCAGGACAGGAGAATACAGGTATCTGATGTTGGGGCGTACATGTAAAACAGATTTGTATAATCTCTGGTCAATATGCATAAACGCCAACGAACCTTTAGACCAGTGCTTTCCAAAGTGCCGCCATTGGCGACACACCAACGGCGGCCGTGGGGGCGCGCGGGGGCACGGCGGCGGCGTGGGGGGCGCGGCGGCGGTATGCGCGGCGGCCTCGCTAAAACGCAGAAGCGCTGATGGCGCGCCGCTACCACCGCCACCATGCACACTGCCGCCGCACGCGTCCCCGCGCCACTTCACAACACACTAAACTGTGTGTTGCGACACACTAAAGTGTCGCGACACACAGTTTGGAAAGCTATGCTTTAGACAAATGAAACCATTTCAGACATCGTAATACATCAATATAGTTTTAAAAACTGTATAGTTGTTACCATTCTGAAAGAAATACCTAAAAAATTTCCTCCAGGCATAGCAATCTCCAAAGTTATAACACTATTGTTACAACACTAAGACTTTAGAATTATATAAACACACTCCAATTCATATTAACATCACCGGAGATCTTGCACATCCTCAGTATATTTCTTAATTAAACATATGGGCTGGGAGGGGGGGGAGAACAGACCACACTGGTGAAAATAATGCTACTAGCATACATAAGCAAAATATTTCTGCACAGAATCTATTATTAAATATTCAAACAGAATTTTCTCCTGAGCCTTGCAGCTTTACTTAAAATAGTAACTGGAGATGTAAAGTGACTCGATTAAAGTTGCATTGTTATTATTGCAAAAAAAGACAGATTGTACAAAATCCCAAGTGGGATTTAAGGTTCAGTGCGTCTAACCCTGTTGCCATTGAAGACTGCCTGTGGGCAAGGCTGGAGCTGAAAAGCACAGGTGCTTCCTTGTTCAGTCCTGTAAAATTGCACAGATTACCCAACTCTAAAGGATCAGAGTTACTAGCATGTGTGCCTCTCGCAAAGTTTCCCTCTATTTCTAGAAATTATCTGAGGAGCTCATGATGCTTCAACAATAAACTCAACGTTGGGTTACAAAAAAGGAGAAACCCAGACAGCTGTCTTCCTGAGCTGCCAGAGCAACAATCCTTTAAGCTGAATTCTTTATTTACGCTTTTCTAAATGCCATGCACATTCTGGTTCACACTCAGCTCCTGCTGCCTTTGAAGCAAAAAGTTTTCTGCTCATCACAATTCAGTCAAGAGGGAAGATTTCCCGAAGGCAGCTTTCCACCTCAGTGCACGTGTCCATTTATAGTATACTAACGACTCCGTTCAGTGAAGGTGGAGCACCTTTTGCAAAAGCGCTGAGCAATCTCAATCCTCAGTGAAGCCGAAAAATAATCAGCACCATCCCATTAAGGTGTTCTTCTACTCCCTTTCCACGAATCATAAATGTCCTTAGCAAAGCCCTGAAACCAGGCATGCGTAAAGCATGCTCTAAGATTCCACTGATCCATCTCAACCCTGCAAGGTTCTAAGCGCTCTTCTGCAGAGCATTGAAGTGTCCGTTTGCCCTTCACATGTTCTAGCAAACATATGTCAGACCACAATCTTTGGCATGACATCTGGGTAGTATTTATAGGTAGAAATCGATTGTAACAGTCAATGAAGGTGCACTGAAGCCATTATTAGTCAAATATTCTGGGCATATATTTACTCCATTATTTTCAGACTAATAATAACAACCCTAGAGTGTTACACAAAACCTAACATTGAAGCAAACTATAGTCTACAAAAGCACACAACGCAATGACTATGTTTAACATGCCACAAAACTGTTGCTTTTGTTCCAACGTATTAGGTCAACATGATGAAGCTTCCTTGCTGAAGCTACACTGTTCTGCTGTTTTTGAGGTCCATGGTGGAAGAAAAGCAAAATGTGGACTAAAAATGTATCAAATAAAACAAGTAAAGGTTAATTTTTAAAGATGCTGATTTCAAGAAATTTATCCAGCATTTGTTCATACTGTAGAAACCTCAGGGTGATTGAATCTCATCCCCTGATTCTAACTACAGTATAACCAAACATTGCACTATGGCTAGGATGACCATATTTCCTTGAGACAAAAACAGGACAAGAGGAACCAAAAGCTGGAAGTAGCTGGAGCAGCGCGAAAGAGCCAGAGCAGCTGATTGGAGGGAACCCGGAAGAGGAATCGCCTCCACCTATCAGCGCACGGCAAAGGAGGTGGGAGTTGGAGGGAACCCGGAAGAGGAATCACCTCCACCTATCACACTGCTCGGCCCGCCTCTCCCACCTCCTTTGCCGCGCACTGATAGGCGGAGGCGATTCCTCTTCGGGTTCCCTCCAATCAGCTGCTATGGCTCTTTCACGCTGCTCCAACTACTTCCGGCTCTCGGTTCCGGCTGGCGGCAGGGACAGGCTAGTTCCTGACAGGTTTTTTAAAAAACGGGACAAAATTGACTTTTATATTAAAACGACGGTCCGGTCCGGAAATGTTAAAAAAAACAGGACTGTCCCATTCAAAACGGGACGTATGGTCAGCCTAACTATGGCATGATTAAGGAACTGCTGGTCTATGTTTGTTTGTTTATTTATTTATTTCTCATATTTCTACACTGCCCATCTCGCAAGAGACTCTACATTGTCCCTTAGAAGTATCAGAGCTAGAAATATTCTAAAGATCAGAAGACAAGATCCCAGTAGAGAATTGCAGCCTAGAGGCATGAACAGGGATTGAATAATGTAAATTTGACACCCTCTGATTTAACAACAGTGCTTATGAAAGTAATCTATCAAAGAATGACATCTAAGACAAGATCCACTAATCAGGTAGAAAAAAAATACCTTTCAGCTTGATGGCAAAGGTTATTTTTAAGAGATGCATCTTGCTGGTTTAATTTATATGCAGGGTAGATTATAAGAGATTATAAGTGGAGTTCCCCAGACTCATGGTTTTGGGGGATTTCAATCTGCCATCCCTGGGACGGGCCTCAGAGGTGGCTCAGGAGTTCATGACTACCATGGCAGCCATGGGCCTGTCGCAGATTATTCGGGACCCGACTCGAGACAGTGGTCTCACGCCAGACTTAGTTTTCTTGTCAGAGCAGTGGCAATGTGATCTGAGGGGAGAGTTAGATCTGTCCCCATTGTCATGGTCAGACCACGCCCTGGTGACCCTGAGGCTCTCTTGTGCTGCCCCACTCCGCAGGGAGCCTGGACCTATTAGATTGGTCCACCCCCGGCAACTTATGGACCCAATGAGGTTTCAGAGGGAGCTGGGGGTTATACCTGAAGATCTGCGGCACGGTCCAGCGGAGGTCTTGGCCGCAGCTTGGAATAAAGAGGCGGCCGGGGCCTTGGACAGGATCGCGCCTATGCGACCTCTCTTGCCTCGTTCAACCCGTCACTCCCCGTGGTTCACGGAGGAGTTGAGGGTTTTGAAGAGGGTTAAGAGACGTCTGGAGCGCCGCTGGAGGAAGACGAAGACTGAATCTGACCGGACACAATCTAGAGCCACTATTAGGGCCTACCTTGTGGCGGTAAGAGCGGCGAAACGTGATTATTTCTCCACTCTTATTGCGTCCGCAGAATGCTGCCCGATGGCCCTGTTTAAGATTACTAGATCCCTTTTGGGTCGGATGGACTTGGTGAGCCATTTACAGGGCCGGTCGGAAGAGTTTGTTGAGCATCTGCAGGACAAAATCGCTCAGATTAATTCCAAGTTAAGCTCTAAGCGTGAGGCACAATCTGGGGAGATGCCAGAGGTACGTACTTACCCTGTTATCTGGGAACAGTTTGATCCTGTTTGGCCTGATGAAGTAGACAGAATCCTCCGGATTGTAAATGCCACCACTTGTCATCTAGACCCATGTTCCTCCTGGCTGGTAAAGTCAGCCCGGGAGGTCACATGTGGTTGGGTCCAGGCGATGATTAATACATCTTTGGGGGAGGGGGTGTTTCCGGCGGTCTTTAAGAAGGCGTTGGTGCACCCCCTCCTCAAGAAGCCTTCCCTGGACCCTACTGTTTTAAACAACTTTTGTCCTGTCTCCCACCTTCCCTTTTTGGGAAAAGTGGTTGAGAAGGTGGTGGCGCTGCAACTCCAGAGGATTCTGGATGAAACGGATTATCTAGACCCCTTTCAGTCAGGTTTCAGGCCAGGATATGGGACAGTGACTGCATTGGTCGCGCTTATGGATGATCTTTGGCGGGAGCGATATGGAGGGAGTGCATCCATTCTCGCTCTCTTGGATCTCTCAGCGGCTTTTGATACCGTCGACCATGGTATCCTTTTGGGGTGGCTCAGGGAGTTAGAAATGGGCGGCGTTGTTTTACGCTGGTTCACCTCCTTCCTCTGGGACCGTTCCCAATTGGTGGTAATAGGAGAGGAGAGATCTGACCCTCAACCCCGCTTGTGTGGGGTGCCGCAGGGTTTGGTTCTCTCTCCTCTCCTATTTAACATCTACATGCAGCCGCTGGGCAAGATCATCCGTCACCACGGGATGAGGTATCACCAGTACGCTGATGATACCCAGTTGTACATCTCTGTCCCGGGTGAAGTAAGTGTTGCAGTCGACACCCTTTCTCAGTGTCTGGAGCAGGGCTTTCCAAAGTGCCGCCGCTGGTGACACACCAGCGGCGGCGGCAGTGCGGCGGCGGCGCGCACACGCACGGAGCTGGTGAGGGGGCGTGCGGCGGCACGCGCGTACACGGCGGCGGCAGCCTCCACTAAAACGCGGAAGCACTGATACCGTGTCGCTGCCACCGCCGCCGTGCACGTGCGCGCCGCCGCTTCCGGGTGGTGTGGCAACACACCACGCTGTGTGTGGCAACACACTTTTGTGTCACGACACACAGTTTGGAAAGCTCTGGTCTGGAGGCTGTAGGGGCCTGGATGGGGAACAACAGGCTTCAGCTGAACCCTGGTAAGACGGAGTGGCTGTGGATTGATGGCCACTCGATTTCCAGGAAGTTGACATCTTTAACTCTGGATGGGGTGGCACTGCCCCGTTCAGACTCAGTGCAAAACTTGGGGGTCCTCCTGGACTCACAACTCCTGCTCGAGGAGCAGGTGGCAGTCGTGGCCAGGAGGGCCTTTGCACAGCTTCGGGTTGTGCGCCAGTTGCGCCCCTTCCTGGATCAGGAGGCCCTCCGAACAGTCACACATGCCCTTGTCATCTCCCATATAGATTACTGCAACGCGCTCTACATGGGGCTACCCTTGAAGAGTATCCGGAATCTTCAGCTGGTCCAGAATGCGGCTGCATGGGTAGTTCTGGGTGCTATAAGATCAGCACATGTAACACCGCTACTCAGTGAGCTGCACTGGGTACCAGTTTGCTTCCAGGTCCAATTCAAGGTGTTGGTAATCACCTTTAAAGCCCTACATGGCATGGGACCAGGGTATCTGAGGGACCGTCTTATCCCGATCACATCCACCCGCCCCACCCGGTCATGCAGGGAGGGCATGCTTTGGATCCCATCACTAAAAGAATTCCATCTAACTGGGTCCAGGAGGTGTGCCTTCTCTGCGATAGCACCCGCCCTGTGGAATATCTTGCCCCCTGAGGTGAGACGGCACCCTCACTCCTGGCCTTCAGGAAATCTTTAAAGACCTGGTTCTGCCGCCTTGCCTGGAACGAAGGAAATAATAGTTCCTCCTGGGGGTGGTTAGCTTAGCAATATCCTCTTTTTAAGAACATACCATCTCTTGGATTTTTATTTTTTATTTTTATAGTATATTTTAGATGTATAGGTTTTTAACTTTTTATAACGTGATTGTAAACCGCCCAGAGTCTGCCATGGTAGAGATGGGTGGTGATAAATCCAATTAATTAATTAATTAATTAATAAGAGATTCCAAATCAAATCAACACCACCACCACAAATATTTCTAAATGTTTTACATCTGCAGGCCATGAGTCTTTTGCAAGCAAATCACAATGCAAGTAAGTACATACAAGAATTCAACTTTTCATTACAAACTGGAAATCCTACTCACATTGCTAATAAAGCCTTCAGTATTCCCCCAGACAGATGTTTAACTAAATTTCATGCTAGGGATGCAGCTATGCGGATGGTAAGAGGTTTTCTTTCTCTGCAGTCTGAACTAGGATTCTGTTTTTATTCAAAACGACTTCCCCTTGTCATGAGACCACCTCATAAATGCCACATCTGGGCTTAAGCAAAGGAGAAGAACAATCCATCAGCCCAAGAATGTGGTCATTTGACCACTTCCTAAGGCCAAGAGGGAAGGGCTATAATATATCCACTTTATACTGCAAGACAGCCGTGAGTAATGAACTCCTGAAACCTCAGCATATGGCTCTATTTTTCCTGTGAACATTCATGAGAAAGAAACAAGATTCAATATTTCTTTCTTAAACAAAGATAAAAAGGAGAACCATTTTAAAACATACTCATTCTTATGTATTTCAGGTCTCAATCTTGGAAAGATTTGATGGATGTTTTCCTCCACTGTGTTTGGAAGGATTAATTCATTACAGGGGTGTTCTAACCTACCTCCCAGAATCTCAGAGTGATATAAGTGCTATCTCCTCTCTGCCTTATCATCATCACCTTTTATTTTGTCACCACAACTCAGTAAAACGGGCTAGGTGAAAAGAGTGGCCATCATCACCCTGTGACCTTCACAATTTGAACAATTGTACAATTTGAATTTGTATGCTACAGCTGTTACATGACACCAAGACATTCCAGCACTTCCTGCCCTGTTACACGTGTTATCTTGAGAGAAATCAAATGGGCAGATATGGTTCTAAGCACACAATTGCCAGTATGTCTTTCTTTCAGTTCTAGCATCTTTAAGAAGTAAAATGATAGAACTCTTCAATCAATTGGGCTTGCACATGAGCACACAACTGCTTCTCCCACAAACTTGCAACTTGCAACATCATTAGAAGACCTTGCACTAAGGTCTTCCAGCAGGGATAACCCTGAAAGTATTTTATAGCTTATTTGGGACTGTCTACAGCAGGGCTTTCCAACGTTTTCCCGCAGCGACACACCAACCGCCATTGGTGTGTCGCCGCGGGAAAACCTGGAAGTGCCGCCGTTGCGGCAGCGCGCAAAAACCCGGAAGTGCTGCTGCCGCTTTCAGTTTTTGCGCACCGCCGTTGGTGTGTCGCCGCGGGAAAACCCGGAAGCGCTGATGATGATCAGCGCTTCCGGGTTGTGTGGCGACACAGAGTTTGGAAAGCTCTGGTCTACAGGGACACTTTCAGACAAAGGTCCATCATGTGCATAATACCATAAACCATAAAAATGCTCAGGCAATTATTTCCTATAGCAAAGATTATTCATTTTATCTTCAGGGTTATATCTATATACAGTAGTTATGCATAAAAGCCATCCTGTGTCGACACATTAGTACACTTAGAAGTTATTATTATTCAAACAAGCATGAATGAATGAACATATGGTTTGGGGGGGTGCCTTCGAGTCAGTTTTTGACTCCTAGCAACTGCCTGGACTAGTCACTGCAGTTTTTTTGGCAAGGTTTTTTGGAAGTGGTTTGCCATTGCCAGCTTCTTAGGGCTGAGAGTGTGTGACTGGCCCAAGGTCACCCAGCTGGCTCTGTGCCTAAGGAGGGACTAGAACTTTCTTAGCACTTTCAAATTTTAATTTTGGCTACAGACTCTTCAAGTAGAATATCTAGAAAAAGAGGGAATACAGATACCTCTTCTGAGCAAGATCAACTTTGAGGGAATGTAGATGTTAAGCTCGAAATTCTATGCAAATTTACTTAATGAAGAGGTCTCAGTGACTGTTTGTAGTATATAATTAATGAGTAAGTTGGGAAGATGGCATTTAAAGTGGTGAAGGGATGCCTTAGCCAAACATTCCTGCTCTACATATAACTCCTGCCTTAAAGTTTTTCCCTTCCAAAGCCATATACTGTATTATAAACCATATGTGTGCCTAATGCAGAATTTGCCCTTTCACTGCAAATGAGTAAGTCAATGGAGAGAAGCTATTCACAGAGGGCCTAGGGGAAGCCCACAATTTATCTTTTAATATTCACATGTTCCTTTTTAACAAACAGAACTGATGAGATTTTACATCCTGCTTAGCCATAATGCCACCTACACTAACGTCATTATCTGTCATTTTAGATCATAAACAAATGTAATTCCAATAGAGCAGATGATTTAACTTTGTTAATTGATATTTATGTCCATTATTGTCCAAGTATTCCTGCAAACGCAGTTCCGGGGCCCTTGATGATAGTTCTGGAATTACAATTCCTACATCATCATCAATCATTGAGTCTCCCTAATACGCCGCCACTCTGGTGCCTTCCTTAATGCCATCTCTTAGAACAATCTTGCATTCTTGACCTATGTGGGGCTGCTCCCCCCAAACTTTGTTCTATTCAGCTTATGTGGAAATGTGGCTTCATATTAAAAGTGTGCAATAAAAATGGATGGCTTTAAGGTGGAAAATATTTTTTGTATTGTTTCCTAAAAGATTTTACTAAAACAGTACAAGATTAGTTCATTATTATTTCTTCCTTCTATGTGGAGATAAGTTTCTCAGTGATCAGTATTATGGCTATTGGTTATCAGTAATATCCCTAAACTTGAGGTTGTGACAATAAACCCTATTAAACAATATTTAATATTTACTTAGACTAATTTCTGAGTAAATATGCATATGATAGCAATGTAAATGCAAATTAAATTTGCATTCTGAACACAGCTTTGTTTGCATTCCAAATGCTGCATTTTTTACTCAAGTTGCTCTGAAAAACTTATCTCAGCCAGCACATGTGGAAGAACTCATTGCTATAAAGAGAAGATGGCGAGAACGATTCCTATACAACTGCTACATGCTTCTAAGATGCAGGTGTGCATACCAGTGTTAAGCAGAATGCTACTGGAAAGAATAGAGTGGACACTTCAACTGGATGATAAGGGGCACTCCCCACCCTTTATGATGAGTGACTCATGGCAAGGACCTGTGTTTCTGGAATTTCTCATTGAAAAGAACAGTCACATCAGCATTTGCTTGCTTTTCCTGGCCACAATCATAACATCTGGACAAGTAATGTCAACAATATGGTCCATAATGTATCTTTAATGCAAGAAAAGTGTGAATTCTACTAAACTGTCCATTTTGTTCAGCCTGTAACATAGGAATTTGAGCCATATGTTTTAGTTTTGTACCTAATCAGGGTTTGCAAGCATAGGACAAAGGCTGTGTTGTGGATCAGCTCCAGTTCAGGATAAAGTGAAATGTATTGTACTCATGTCTGATCCCACAATAGATATTCACATTTTCTATCAAAGAATCTGGAATTCTATGCTTGCAACAAATTTCACAAATCAGTGCAATGTATGCAAATATAGCTTCCTTTCATTCATTTTCTCTCATCTGTGGAAATAGGTCACTGGCCTTTTGCTCATTGCTGCTGACATATATCGAGGAAGCCCTATCAGTTAGACTGGAATTACGCTCTGCATACTTGATTGATGCCTAAAGCAGTGGCTGTTTCTTTCCCCATCTATTCTCTGTAACATTTAATAATGTAAAATATGAGACAGGATGTCATCCTTTTAGAATTTCCCTCAGCTTCATTTCTCAAGGACCTCCAGGGGGTTTATGTGTGGTTATCACTTTTTATGTTCAAAGCAACTCACCAAACTTCATGCATGGGCATCCGTTAGAATCAGGACCCAGGTCTGCTCAAAGCTCAGGAGTGTTCACACTTGCAGTACACAGACTTCCCATAATACAAGTGAATAATAATAATAATAATAATAATAATAATAATAATAATAATACCAGCCTGCCAGAATATGAATTCCCATAAGTAGCAGACAACCAAAGCTATTTACTTTTCACTGAGTCCATGGCAAACTGCTGTCCAGCCAACATTTCAGCCCTGGGCTAATATGTCCTTGCAGGAATCCAGAGAAATTCCCTGCAGTTATCCTCAACCATCCTCTTCCTCCCCATTGCCCCCCTCTGTTGGGCTTTGTTGTTGTTTATTCGTTCAGTCGCTTCCGACTCTTCGACTCTTCGTGACTTCATGGACCAGCCCACGCCAGAGCTTCCTGTCGGCTGTCGCCACCCCCAGCTCCCCCACGGTCGAGTCCGTCACCTCCAGAATATCATCCGTCCATCTTGCCCTTGGTCGGCCCCTCTTCCTTTTGCCTTCCACTTTCCCTAGCATCAGCATCTTCTCCAGGGTATCCTGTCTTCTCATTATGTGGCCAAAGTACTTCAGTTTTGCCTTTAATATCATTCCCTCAAGTGAGCAGTCTGGCTTTATTTCCTGGAGTATGGACTGGTTTGATCTTCTTGCAGTCCAAGGCACTCTCAGAATTTTCCTCCAATACCACAGTTCAAAAGCATCTATCTTCCTTCACTCAGCCTTCCTTCCTTCTGTTGGGCTACACTGGAGGTTTTCTATGGAGACCAGGGAAGAAGGGGATTCAGACTCTCACTGCGAGAGAGCTGTTTGCTCTTTAGGGCAACTCTCTCCAATTCATTCATTCTTGCTTCGAGGCACACAAGCTCTTGCAGATTCTATAAAGCACCTTAAACATGTTGCATCTCACAGACCAAATTCAGGAAGAAAATAAGGAAGAAGCAGGAAAGGGGACAGCATGCCCTGGCAGCCACCCCTTATTTTTCTGGAGTGAGCCTTCTGCCCACAATCCTATATATGTCTTATCAGGGCTGCCCTTGTTTGCCTAAGGGCAGCGTGGCAGAGAAATGCTTTCCTTATCATTAAAGGTAAAGGTTCCCCCCGCACATTCGTGCAGTCGTGTCCGACTCTAGGGGCCGGTGCTCATCTCTGTTTGTTAGCCGAAGTGCCAGCATTGTCAGAAGACGCTTCCATGGTCATGTGGCCGGCATGACATGTGCGGATCGCTGTTACCTACCCACTGAAGTGGTACCTATTCATCTACTTGCATTTGCATGCTTTCGAATTGCTAGGTTGGCAGGAGCTTACTCCGTCATGCGGGGCTAGGGATTCGAACCTCCAAACTTGCGATCTTCCGATCGACAAGCCTGGTGTCTTACCCGCTGAGCCACCATGCCCCTAGATTCCTTATCATTACAACACCGTAAATATACATATAAAAATATTATTGCTCTTCTCCCTACTCAGCAAACGTGATGACCCTTCAGAAGCAGAAAAAGCCTCTATCAGGGATAGTCAACTTGTGACACTCCAGCATCCCTCACTATTGGCCATGCACCTAGAGTGCCACAGGTTGCAAAACTCAGCCTACAAGGAGCCTAAATCTTAATGTGGGTCCAGGAGTGGGGGTGGGGAGGAAAGCAGCTTAAAAATCTCTCCCTTGTCCTCCATTCTTCCATCTGCATGATGCATTATTCCCAGACCAGTGCATATGCAGTGCTATCTGAACAGAGTTCAGATCTCACTTTCCTTTCCTTTCCTTTCTAAATTAAGACACCAGTTTATATTTGGGGGTGAGGGGTGGGATGTATTTGCTAGATTTATATTAATACTCCCTCCTTCCCTTTCTTCCCACAACAACCCTGTGAGATAGATTGGCTTGAGAGAGACTGAGTCAACCAGTGGGAGTAGACTTGAACCTCAATTTCCCACTACTGGTGCAATACCTTTACCACTCTCCTCCATATTTAGTGGGTATGTAAAAATAGATACCCCACTCCCCAATATCTAGTGGAAAGAATCTCAGGCAGGCAGTATCCAAGCCTGTTTCTCTGACGGAGGGCAAATGTCACTCCCTTGATGCTGTTTTCTACATGCAACTCGCTCCCCTAAGTTGTTAGTAGTTCACATAGGGGAGAAACTACTATATATTTTTCAATTGCATATTTAAAATGTACTATATAAATTTGGAAAAGGTCCCCAACCTTTCTAATCTTCTCCCATTACTTGATTGTACTCTTCTTGATTGTGATATCAATTTATTCAATACATGGAATAGGAAGACAGAGGATTTTACAGGACCAGACTTAGCTACTGTATTGATGGAAATCATGATACTGCTGTATACAGTTTGCAAAAAGAATAATTACAAGTACCATCTTGGTTTCAAATGACTTAACTTCAATAAGTTTTTCATAAAATATGTAAGTCTCATCAATTAATACCATTAACATTTGAAGAATATCTTCTTTATAGCAGGGGAATCTCATTAATGTTATATAAAACTTTTGTATTAAGCATGGTGGGTTTTCTTGAATGTCTTTTAAAAAGTCCAGGGGAATGATTGAAGATCTAAACTTGATGAATCTCATTGGAACTCTCTATGGCCCACAGTTTCTTGAAAATTAATTTTAGCAAGACATCAGGAACTGATAACCCATAGGCAGCTCTACACTCTGCTATAAATTGCACTATATAAATTGTACATTTTCAGACTGCGCTGGCAGAATTCAAGGCTGGATTTAGGCCAACTGATGCCCTAAGCACAGCCTAACAATGGTGCCCCCCAACAGAAGCAAAACTCTCATGCCATGAGACGAAAACAAATGTGATATCTGACCCTCAAACCAAAGTTTTAAACTTTAGTCACTCAGCATGCCCAAGAAAACTTTTTTAACAATGCAAATTAAAGTTTAATGTGACCGATAAGGACGATTAGAAAAATTTGACTAAAGTTAAGTATCCCAGTGAAACAGTTGAGGGCATGATAGCTGGGGGGAAAAACTCTGTGGTGCCCCCCTTCCCTTGATACCCTAAGCATGGGTTTATTTTGCTTAATGGTTAATCCAGGGCTGGCAGAATTATAAGCAAATCAGTACATATCACTGTCTTTGATTGCAGTGTCCAATTGTCCGTGAGTTCTTCTGATTTAAAATTTTGAAGAAATTGCGAAAAAGCCATCTCAGCAAGTGCTGCCAATTTCACCAACCATTCCTCCATGGTGGGTAATGCCGAATCTTTCCATCCTTGTGCATATAATAACCCTGCCGCAGTAATCATATATTGAAATTATATATTAAAAGATTTTACATTTAGAATAAGAAATACATTCAATATTTATTGAATGTATTTCTTATTCTAAATGTAAAATCCTTTAATAAAAATTATTTTTAAAAAATTGGGAAAAAGCATCCTATATATTTTCATAGGAATTCCTGCTACAGGTTCATTGACCAGATTTCCTAGGCATGTAAAATGATGCAATATTAGCTCCTAGTTTGTTATTGTAAAACACTGGAAAATTAATGTACATCTTTAATTGGATCAGTGCTATTTGTTGGAAATTGGTTTGGCTGAAACATTAACAGAACAATAGTTGGAGAGAGCTCTGAAAGCCCTGCAATGAATGATAAACAGTGACCAGATTTGAGAAAATTCTTAACCATATTATTTTTAAAAAACTTTTGTCTGTATAAATATTGTTCTGGATAAAATAGTCAATGTGGATGATGAAAATATACTGTATATACTTCTCCTTAGTTTCACATATCCATATTTTATTTTTAAGGTGCTTTCTTGTCCTTACTTTTCCTTTTACCTTTTTAATTGTCTTTTGTTTGCTCTGTGGTAAAAAAAAAGGGGGGGGGAGAATAAAAACCAAATTCAGAAACTCCAAAGGTGTTTTTTTTTTAACACAAAAGTAACCAAGAGGGAGGGAGGAAGGAGGGCTTTCCAAGGCGAACAGCCAGAAGGGTTGCCCGTTTATCATCTTACAAGACACCATACAGCAGACTTTCCAACGTCAGCTTTGGCTGGGGATTATGAGAGCTGAAGTCCAACATATCAAAGCAGCCTCCGGTTTGGGGATAGTGTTCTGGCTTAGTCTCAGTGCTGCTTGACCCCCATCACTTCTTCTCACTCTGGGACAAGCATCACTGCTCTTAGACCTGCCTCAAGATTCATATCCTTTACCAAACATTAAAAAAGCATGGCAGTTTAGGGTCAGACAGTCACCAGGAGTGGAGATGGTACATGGAAAGACCATGAATTCTGGCACTGAAAACAAATTCCTATGTAGAATGCTTTTTATTTTAAGGGTGTATTCTTTGTACTGAATTCCAACTGATGGATCTTTTGATTTTCACATCTATCTATCTATCTATCTATCTATCTATCTATCTATCTATCTGGAATGCTTTCATGCCACCTCAGTAATTTTACTCAAACAGCTCACAAGCAAAACTGCAACAACATATAAAACATTATACAATTATAAAGCATCAAATCATGTCATAACAAGTAAGAGCAATTCCTACTGCCAATGCCCCCATTCAACTCAGATACATCCACTCCTCATTCCTTAGTCCCCAAATGCTCTTTCAAAAAGCCAGGTCTTCCAGATTCCTAAGCCTCATGAATGAGACACAGATCCTACTATTTCTGGTGGTAGCCTGTTCCACAGGAGGGGCGCTCCTGTAGAGAATGTGTTCTTCTGAGTCCCCTCCCACTGCTCCTCACGCCAGGAGGAGGGATAAGGACTCTCAGCATGTACTCTCTGCAGATTCGATTTGGAGTAAGTGACCTTGTAAATAACGAACAGGCCTGATAACTTCACTCTTCTAATGTTACAAACACCTAAGGCAGGACTACCTATGGGCTAATTACAGAACATCTCTTTGCAGTCTGGAATGAGGAACGGGAATTCCACTATTTCAAAAGATGAGGCAACTGCTTCTTAATTGACCTTTCAAGTGTCGAATTTATAAATCAGAAAAGCATTTAATAACATGATCACGAGAATTCATAATTCAAAGGAAAATGTCATCCTCAGTGCAATATTCTGAGAGAACAAATAGAAGAGGACTGGAACTAAATATTGGAAAGTACACACTGCTCCAGCAAACGTCAGCAAATTCCAGAAGGCTTTATTAAGGCAAACTCCCACCTTAGGCAGTAGAGGGATTTTTCTTTTCCTGTAATTACAAGGAAAGAAATACAAGGACATCACAGACCGTCCTTTGAGGTTTGATTTGACGTTGACTTCAAAGATGCTTACCCTGTTCATTTACAACACGATGACTAGAAACTCTGCTTCTGTTAAGTGCCACCATTAAACTGTGTCAAGCACAGCCATGGTTTACAATACAGACTTCAAGTCTAGTAGGAATTTGGGCAGCTGGATAGAGATATTTTTTTTTTGTGCAAAGAAACTAATTCTCCTTTTTGTTGCATATGTATTAATTAGAAGTGTCAAGAGGCTGTTGTTAACTGGAATCGTTGACACCTCCCTCATCCCCTTGGGTATGTCACTGCTGTCACCTGTCCCAAGTTCTGGATTAGACAACTGTAATCTAGGACCTCATGGGAAACACAATTCTTGCGTCTACAACCATCCCATGCTAAGTGGAGGGTGGAATCAAAAGAGCTCCAGATTTTTGTTTTTGCAGCACAAAACTGTACTCCTCCCTCCTCCATCATAAATAAATTCTGTACTTTAATTTGTGGTAGGATTCCCTCCCCTTTGTTCTTAGATACCTACAATTTGTTTTTCTAGCACAGCTGGTCTGCCAAAAGGTCGTAGGATTTGGCAGCCATCCCAGTGGTTAAAAATTAATTTTTCCTTATTAATACAACTGAGGGTCCCACAGGAGAGGATCCCAGCCTTATCTGAACCTGACAGCTTCCTAACGTTCTCCTCTAAGGCTATTGATGGTACAAGGCCACTGTATCCTGGAATGCAACCATGCTGGAAGCCATTTAAACAACCATGTTCCTCTTCATTTTAATTTATTTTTGTTTGCTTTCCTTGTCCATTGGTCGTGGAGTTGCTCTGTAACAGAGAAATAGGGCTTTAAAACCAGGAATCTGCTAAATTGAGACCCACGGCCTTATCCATCTATTCAAGGACATCATGGTAGAACATCTGGATTTGTCTTTAACTAGTATCCTGTCTTTGAAGTTCAGGATAGAAGAGATTGGTGTTTTCACACCTTGAGAGGCACAAATTATCTTTAGGTAAGGAAAACCCAAGGCAAGAGCTCTCAAAACAGACTCAGTAATATATTGAGAGAAAAATGAGGAGAGGACTAGATTTGAGTGACTAGGAAGGAAGAGAGAGAAGTGTGACAGGTACAAAATGTGTAGAGAAAAATATTCTGGCTTTCGAAGTAGCTCATTTCTGGGCCCCCATGTGGAACTATTTAAAATGGCTCCAGGTTCAGAAATTATTCACCCTTATAAAGTCGGTAAAGAAATCCAAGTTCTTTATATAGCTAATATTTGGGCACCAGCACGGCTAATACCACCCTAACAAAAGAAAAGTCCAGAATGAAGAGAACAGTTTGTTCTTCAAAAGTCAGTACAACCTTTTTAAACTTCTGGCAATGTATAGTCCAAGTTCATTTTCCACAGTGTAAGCCTGGGTGGGTTGCAGCTGGGACAGAGTTGCTTATGACACTTTCACAATATAATTCATACTGAATACTATTGCCAAGTTGAGTTGGTATGGTAATATTTTTTTAATCCAAAGGCTTTTGGAGATTTATCTGTAGCTTGAATCATGTCAACTGGATTTCTATTTTCTCAGTGGAAACGTTTCGCTCCTTATCCAAGGAGCTTCTTCAGTCTGAGCAAAGTTGGTAAGGGAATCCTAAATATGTTTCTAGGTAGCTGTGTGACCTTACACCTGGGGTCATGGTTATATTGAGATGTTATTTTAAGTCCTTTTATCATCTAAAGGAGGATCGTTAAGATCACCATGCTGCTGTTGAGCTTGTGAAATGGTCTTAATCTTCCTAGGCACAGAAGACAAAGCCGGGAGAAAGATGGGAGAAAGATTGTGCCTGAGGCCCCCATCTCTATTCAAGGAAGGATTTTCCAAGTTGGCATAAATGGATTCCTTGACCCCTCTCTCAAACCACCTATCTTCTCTGTCTAAAATGTGAACATTAATGTCCTCAAATGAGTGTCCTTTTTCCTTTAAATGAAGATAAACTGCTGACTCTGGTCCTGTGGTGTTACTTCTCCTGTGTTGGGCCATCCTCCTGTACAAAAGTTGTTTGGTTTCTCCAATGTAGAGTTCAGAGCACTCCTCACTGCACTGGATTGCATAAACTACATTGCTTTTCTTGTGTTTTGGAGTTTGATCTTTGGGGTGTACAAGCCTCTGTCTCAGTGTGTTGGTGGGTTTGAAATATACAGGTATGTGGTGTTTGCCAAATATCCGTTTTATCTTTTCAGACACACCAGCCATGTAGGGAATGACCAGGTTCTTTCGTTTACTCTGAGTCTCAGCCCTATCTGTCGCTGTTTTAGGTCTGGTAGATTTAGATTTGGTGAAGGCCCAATTTGGATATCCACAGGCCTTCAGAGCTGTTCTCAGGTGCTGATTTTCATTCTTTTTGGAATCCATGGAGGTGGGGATGGATTCTGCTCTGTGTGACAATGTCCTGATGACTCCTAGTTTGTGCTGCAGTGGATGGTGGGAGTCAAACATCAGATATTGATCTGTGTGTGTGGGTTTCCTGTAGATCCCTATTTCTAGCTTGCCACCGGTCCCAATGAGGACTTCACAGTCTAGGAATGCCAGTCTGTTGTCCTTGGTGTCTTCTCTGGTGAAGCTAATGTTGGCATCTATAGTGTTTATATGGTCCGTGAAGGCACTGGACAGAGCTGCAGATATTTTAAGCCGGAGTTGTTCTGCTTCCTCAAAAGGTAGGTGGTTGTTGTGGATGGCAGATTCTGTGGCTGTAATGAGCTCCACAACCGGAACTTGCTTGGGAGTGATGGCAAAATTAAGACCTTTGGCTAGGACATCTCTCTCTGGTTGGGTGAGCTCTCTGTCTGAGAGATTTTTCACCCACATGTTTTTTTTGTCCTCTGTGGTCCTGTTGTTGTTGTTCCTCCCAGCGGTTTCTCCAGTTCCTTGTTTCTGCTTGCTGCGAGAAAGAACAACTCTGGCTTAAAATATCTGCAGCTCTGTCCAGTGCTCAACCTCCTCCCCCCAACCTTACCATCCAAGAGAGGAGAGCCCTGACAGCCCTCAGCAAAGATGAAACCATCACCATTTTACCTGCTGACAAAGGAAGATGTACAGTGGTTCTAAACACTGCAGACTACCACAATAAAATTACCTCACTTTTGGAGGATCACCATACATATGAAAAACTGAAAAGAGACCCCACCAACAATTACAAGAAAAAGGCAATAGACAGTTTGAAACAATTGGAACATGATGGCTCCATCGATAGGATTACCTACCACCGTCTGTATCCTGGAGAAGCCATCCCCTGCATCTACGGACTTCCTAAGATCCACAAGGAAGGAACACCCCTCCGACCCATAGTCAGCAGCATTAATTCGGTAACATACAACATTGCCAAACACCTCTCTACCATACTAGCACCTCTAGTAGGACACTCTGAACACCACATCCATAATTCAGAAGAATTTGTTTCCAAAGCAAAGATCCTGAAACTGGATACAGATGAAACTATGGTCTCCTTTGATGTGTCCTCCCTTTTCACCAGCATCCCCACCACTCATGCTCTATCCGCTGTCAGGAAGAGACTAGAAGAGGACAGCACCCTTGAAAGGAGAAGCCATCTCAACCCAAACCAGATCTGCCATCTTCTGGACCTGTGTCTTAACACCACTTATTTCACATACAGAGGTGACTTTTACAGACAAAAACACGGCTGTGCCATGGGTTCTCCTGTGTTACCCATTGTGGCCAATTTATACATGGAAGAAGTGGAGGAGAAAGCACTCAACACATTCCAGGGAACGGTGCCCACCCACTGGTTTAGGTATGTGGATGACACCTGGGTCAAAATCAAGACCCAGGAAGTACAGGCCTTCATGGACCATATAAACACTATAGATGCCAACATTAGCTTCACCAGAGAAGACACCAAGGACAACAGACTGGCATTCCTAGACTGTGAAGTCCTCATTGGGACTGGTGGCAAGCTAGAAATAGGGATCTACAGGAAACCCACACACACAGATCAATATCTGATGTTTGACTCCCACCATCCACTGCAGCACAAACTAGGAGTCATCAGGACATTGTCACACAGAGCAGAAACCATCCCCACCTCCATGGATTCCAAAAAGAATGAAAATCAGCACCTGAGAACAGCTCTGAAGGCCTGTGGATATCCAAATTGGGCCTTCACCAAATCTAAATCTACCAGACCTAAAACAGCGACAGATAGGGCTGAGACTCAGAGTAAACGAAAGAACCTGGTCATTCCCTACATGGCTGGTGTGTCTGAAAAGATAAAACGGATATTTGGCAAACACCACATACCTGTATATTTCAAACCCACCAACACACTGAGACAGAGGCGTGTACACCCCAAAGATCAAACTCCAAAACACAAGAAAAGCAATGTAGTTTATGCAATCCAGTGCAGTGAGGAGTGCTCTGAACTCTACATTGGAGAAACCAAACAACTTTTGTACAGGAGGATGGCCCAACACAGGAGAAGTAACACCACAGGACCAGAGTCAGCAGTTTATCTTCATTTAAAGGAAAAAGGACACTCATTTGAGGACATTAATGTTCACATTTTAGACAGAGAAGATAGGTGGTTTGAGAGAGGGGTCAAGGAATCCATTTATGCCAACTTGGAAAATCCTTCCTTGAATAGAGGTGGGGGCCTCAGGCACAATCTTTCTCCCATCTTTCTCCCGGCTTTGTCTTCTGTGCCTAGGAAGATTAAGACCATTTCACAAGCTCAACAGCAGCATGGTGATCTTAACGATCCTCCTTTAGATGATAAAAGGACTTAAAATAACATCTCAATATAACCATGACCCCAGGTGTAAGGTCACACAGCTACCTAGAAACATATTTAGGATTCCCTTACCAACTTTGCTCAGACTGAAGAAGCTCCTTGGATAAGGAGCGAAACGTTTCCACTGACAAAATAGAAATCCAGTTGACATGATTCAAGCTACAGACAATTCCACCTGGATGACTGAGAACCTTCATAGACATTTTGGAGATTTAGTGTTGCCCATGGATCTTTGGCAAGTTCCACTTCTCATCAATTAAATGAGGACAAGATACATTCCTCCAACTGAGACCCTTATTGTTCCACAGCCAAAAGTACAGGAAGCAACATTGAGCAGAAAATGGAGCTTGGTTGGTACGTGTTTCTGTCACTCAAGTAAACTCTACCTCCCTTATGGGATTCTGTCACTTGAGAAAAAAAAACCTATTGGTGCATTACTAAGGAGCATATAGATAGTTGTGGAGGTTTTGCAAGCAAGTGAAGAGGCATTAGAATTATTGGGTAATTCATAGGTATGTCATCAGGTGGGCAGGTCTCCCTTCCAAAACAACAAGAAAATTCCTCCAACTGAAGAAACTAACATGTATTCAAGAGTTATAGAATGCTCAAGCAACATTCCAAACACAGATTCTACTCACCTGTCAATCAGCAAGGAACAATACCTAATAGTATCAAAACTTTAAAGAGAAGAAGGATAATGAAACACAATCTGTAGAAGTGAGGGAGTGAGGAAAATGCTTGAGAATTGATGACAGGGAATATTTAGTGGAGAAGAGGGAATACATGCTTCTAATAGTGTTTTTAAAAGGTACCAACAGTGTGCCACAGTCTGTTTTGGAAAAAATGACTAAAGGAAACTAAGACATACTCAGATTCCCTGAAAACCAGATCAGTTGATTTAAAAAATGATTGATTGATTGATTGATTACGTGCCATCAAGTCGTTGCCAATTCTTACCGACCAAATTGATTTTCTCCATGATGATCTGTCCCTAACCAGGTCCTTCAGCTCTTCCAACAGTGCATTCATCACTACTGTAACTAAGTCTATCTATTTTGCTGCTGATCATCTTCTTCTTTCTTTCCTTCCATCTTTCCCAGCATTAGAGCCTTTGCAAAATGTGTCCGAAATAGGATAATTTGAGCCTGGTCATTTGTACCTTGAGTGAGAACTCTGGGTTGATTTGTTCAATGATCCTTCGGTTTGTTTTCTTGGCTGTCCATGGTATTCTCAGGAGTCTTCTCCAACACCAAAGTTTGAAAGCTTAATACTCTTTCTATCTTGCCTCTTCAAAGTCCAACTTTCGCTTCCATAGAGTGTCACAGGGAATACCATGGCTTGCATGATTCTGATCTTTGTAGGTATAGACACATCACAGCATCTGAATATCTTTTCCAAGGCCGATTTAAAAATTAGTCATTAATAAATAAAAACATCCCACATGTTCTGAAATTGTATATTCCTTTTTTAAATACTCCACTATAGTCAGTCTATATGAGCATGTCCTTATTGTTCGTCAAAATTATCAGTTACCCCTTTCATTTCTTCCATTTCAGCTCAGTCCCCCTCTACCACACCAAAAGACCTAACCATCAATTTGCAGACCAGAGTTTGCAAAGATGAGTTATATTTGCAAACAAAGAGGCCACTGGGAAGCTTGATATGAAGCTTTGTATTTCTGCATGCAAATTTATAGCCAGTATTTACAATTAGAAAAAGACAAATGAAATGTGAGATAGGTGATTTATATTGTCTGCCACACAACTACTGATGTATTTTGGAACTGGTTTTTTTCCTTACATATGCACTTCTACATATACTTATCTAAAAAATAGAGATTCCCCACTGAGTTTGCCATTGAGAGTTATCCTAAATTCACATATATTGTTTTAGAACAATATTTCTAAATACTTCCCATATTTTAAAACTTTATAAAATATTCAAGGAACCAATGATCTACTTAGTAAAGGAAGCTGCCTTATATCCAATCTCTTTTACAAGTCACCCATTTGTCAAATATGAAAAGGTTCAGACAATATGACAACTTCCTTAGAAACATATAGATGCTATCCTTCCTCCACAACTTTCACTTATGTAAACCCAGCCTTTTTAAATTCACTGGTTTCAGTTGGAGCAGTTTAAGCATGCAGTGAACTCTCTTGCTGAAATCAATGAGTTTTACAAGTGTTTAACTGGCTGAATTACACCTTACTGTAGACATGAATATTTTAAAGGCAGCATTGCAAGTACTAGTTAAATGGAGCTACTCCAATTCAGCCAATCCTTTAGAAGCTGTTCAAGTCAGGCTTTCTGGAGTAAGATGAGGACAACAACCGCAAACACAATCCACAACTAAACCTTTCCAAAACATGGCCTAGATCATTTCTCTCAGGGAGGGATATATACTTGCTATGGCCAATCTCAGGGCTCTGGGCTTTAAAAGTTACCAGAGCGAATATCACTGACCAAATAAGGCAGAATGGCATTCTTAATTAAAGGCAAGCATGCATGTTTCAAAGATCCTTTTGACAGCCATCCGCTTCTTTTCAAAAAACCCTCATTTCCAAGAAAAACTTCAACTCAGCCAAATAAACCAGTTAGCAGCTACCAAATATTTGCTGCAGGCTTGCCTTTCCCCACTGCAATATTTTTTTGCTAAATTTACTAAAGTCATTTCTACAAATGTTAGCTTTTAGCAAAACATTTCAAGGTCTTTATGAGCACATATTGCTCCAAGTTGCATAAACAATATTTGAATTGCTATGTGGCATGGCCATCCAGAACTGGGTTTATTTGTTTTGGCTTCCTTTTATAGCTAGTCAAGGGAGATTAAAATAGCTGGTAGTCCAAGTATCTGATTTATCCTTGGTCTCCCATTCACTGCCCTAAACGGTTGTCTTAACACTGCATGGCTACATACAGTACATGCTGGCAACTGTTCTGTTTACCCCCTCCAGTTTTAGGAAAAGTATATGAACCACAGAAGGCTTTTTTCACTCTACGTAGATTACCAGACTATTTTTTATTTAAAAGTCTTCCCTCTTCACATCTGACATCCCTTTGGAGAACTGAAACAGGCTTTCATTATGGATGAACACACCAGATCCTGGCATAAATGTATCTACCTCTAACATGTGTTTTTACCCTGCTTTGTTAATTACCAAAGCCATCTGTGGGGAAGACAGGGCTTCCTCCTTGTCACAATTTATCTTTATCTCTTGCTAGATTAGATACTGAAGTCACATTACTGGATCTCAGGTATCACACTCATTTCTCTGAAGACAGAGCCTGACCAATACAAATAAAATTATAGGTGAATTAACCAAATCCACCATTAAGTCTGTATCTTTGTCAAACAAGAGGTGATTGGCATAGGCTTAAAATGGCATATTTGGGAAGAAAGACAAAGAGGCCATTTGCACGTACCAGAGATCATAGATTATTCAACAGTGGATGTCTCACAGCTAAAGATTTAAATTGCTTATCTGATAAATATTTGTGAGAAGAGAATAACAAGCCAACTGGAGCTCTTCCCCCACCCCTTTTTTGACTTCAGATTGCTCCATTATTGTCTTCCATCACCCTGCAACCTTCTCCTTTTATAAGAAACAGGTTAGCCAGTGAAAATATTTGAACCGTGTAAACTCTGCTTGTTCACACAACCAGCTATGCAACCATGCCTCTATAGATGTTCAAAGCAACATTTTATATAAACTGAACAGTGCCACATTTTGCAAGGCAGCTGTCTTCATTCTCTACCTCTCTCTCTTATAGAACTGAATCTTCAAATAGGGAAAGGTCAACTAAATTCCTATATATCCAGAACCAAGCAGATAGCACTGGTTCAGATATGTCATCCAAACAGCACAGGGACAAAGTTCTTCAGAAAGCATGACACAACAGCAACAAAAGACTGAAGGCATTATTGCCTAGAATTTCTACACAACCCAAAAACATTCAAGACTGGACATAAAAGTGCTACTGGAAGAGTAGGATACTCCTTTGTTCTTGAACACCAAACATAAACAGTCAGGAAGATGCGTGCCTTATGTTCACAGCCATAACCTGGGTTGACTTCACCTTTAGAGGAACCCTGGGAGGGAAACACCCTGAGTTTCTAGCAGACACAGTAGCTGAATTAAGATTGTTCTAACCCAAGCCTACTTCTTGGGACCAAATCAATTGGATTAAAGAGGCAGCAATGAGATACTTTACTACAAACATCTAAAGCTCTCACCAGAATCTTTATACCACGGCAGCACATTAATTTGTTTCACATCATACCATCTGGGCCTCAGTTATATTTGAGGTGGAGAAACGTTTACTAGAGTAAGCTCTATTGAACTTACTGAAATCTCTTTCTCAGTAACTATTCTTAGTGTATTGTCGAAGGCTTTCACGGCCGGAGTTCAATAGCTGTTGTGGGTCTTCCGGGCTGTGTGGCCGTGTTCTGGAAGTTGTGGTTCCTAACGTTTCGCCAGCATCTGTGGCCAGCATCTTCAGAGGGCAGGAGCACAGATAGAAGCAAAATCTCACTGGCGAAACGTTAGGAACCACAACTTCCAGAACACGGCCACACAGCCCGGAAGACCCACAACAGCCAACTATTCTTAGGTTCATGCTGTGAAACTGCCATGGTATCTTCATCAAAATACTTCTTTAGAAGGAGATCACAAATTACCAGGATCGGACTTCCAGTGGGGACATGGCGGGCTGAACAGCTGTGCCTGTGGGCTCAGCAGGCAGAACTGACAACGCAACAGTTTTTTCGGGCTCAGGCAGGTTTTTCCTGAAGCCCAGGAGTCTTTTTCCAGAAAAAGGAAAACACCTGGAATCACCCCATCTATCCTCCGGACAGCTGCTTGCACCCAGAAGATCGCAAACAGCGTTCGCGTTCGACTGGTAAGAGCTAGCTGGGAGGCTGAAATTAAGAACACTGTCTGCCCTCCATGTTGTCTTCCCCCAGAACACGTAAAGGAAGCCCAATTGTTAAATGGTTACAAAATAGAATGAGTTTGATAATGTCAGAGATTAAGATGTAAAAGGAAGCCCAACAGTTTACACAAAGGATTCCCTTCCGATTCAATCAGAAACCTTGGAACACAAAAGGTGCTCATTCACAGAACTTAGCAGAGCCCATTCAGGTGACAGCCAAACAGATCTGCATAATCCAATCACAAAAGATTCCTTCCAAGGTGGACATTCCAAGCTAGTAGACAAAGCCACAGCACCGCAGGGAACCCAGACGTCAAGGCAGGAAACGCCAACAGCAGGGGGGCTGACCACAGAGGGCCTCCTCTCTGAAATCCGGTAAACTACACTCTTCTCAAGTTCCTAGGGGGCGGGAACACCTTTGCATAGCAACAGCCAAGCTCTCCTATATAAATGGCTGGTGGGGAAACACAAGTGTGGCCACCCTCGACAACACGCTTATTCTGTATTTTGTGTTCTCGGAGAATAAACCTTTAACCTCTGTTCCAGCAATTGCCTGTGTTTCTTCATTCCCGGCTCGGGACGAACCCTTGGTAAGATTTCCTTAACAGTATCTTCATCAAAATACTTCTTTAGAAGGAGATCACAAATTACCAGGATCGGACTTCCAGTGGGGACATGGCGGACTGAACAGCTGTGCCTGTGGGCTCAGCAGGTAGAACTGACAACGCAACAGTTTTTTCAGGCTCAGGCAGCTTTTTCCTGAAGCCCAGGAGTCTTTTTCCCGAAAAAGGAAAACACCTGGAATCACCCCATCTGTCCTCCGGATGGCTGCTTGCACCCAGAAGATCGCAAACAGCGTTCGCGTTCGACTGTTAAGAGCTAGCCAGGAGGCTAGGATGTCACCATTTCCAAGCCACGCTGTAGCCTTAAAGGGACACTAAGACCGGCCACCCCATTTCTAAATCACCCAATTTATATTTCTTTTAAGTACACATACCCTAAGAGAGGCTTTCTACAGCAAGGAGAAGCGGGTTCTCTTGGTGCTTATCGTTATTTTTGGGATTAATTTTTTTAAAAAATTCTTTTTAAGTTTTGGACTTTGTTTTCCATCCAAATACTGTATTAAGGAGGATTGAGAGTAAATAATTGTCTCCGTTATTTTTGTACTAAATTTGAAGATATTAGCATTTTCCTACACGTTGAATCAGCTGTTTTGAACTCTCAGTTTTCTGCTTCTACTTTCCCTGGGCATATCTCACTTTCGCTTATGTAAACACATTTTGGAATTTTTACGTATCTTTGACTTTTGCTGGTTAAGCTCCTAGGGGGCGCCATAATCTACTGCTTGAGACATGGAGGATTTTAAACAGACTTTCTTTGACTTCCAACAAGATTTTAAACAGATTCTTTCTGATTCCTGCCAAGTTTTTATGCAAGGCATACAGGATATTGTGGAAAATATGAGGTCTAAAATGTGTCATCTGGTTGGGGATGTCATGGATGAAAGGGAGGAATTTAACAGCAACAGAAATGTCTCTTCTAAGAGTGAGATCGGGACTTCTGTTGAAATGCTGGATGAAGATCAGATAGTCGAGCTGAAGAAATTAAAGGGAGAGATCGAGTTGCAAGCCATAAGTGAAATTGCTCTTCTGATGGAACACCATGGAAAAGAAGGGGTTATTATGTATGGGAGGTCTCCTGAAGAGAAGTTGGAGTTTTTGAGGGGGGCAGTTGGGCTGTTTGAGCTCTGTGTGTATTGTGGAGATATGTAAATGCTCTGGTTTATTTTGAAGTGGGATAAGGGTTTAAGAATATTTATCTGGATGGCTTTTAGGATTTGGCTGATTTCATTTATCTTTAACTATTTGGATTAAGATTATTAAGGTATAATAAAAATAATAAATATCTGGTTTTGGTTTAATATGATGAAGATTATTAAAATTGTTCTATTCTCAAGTACAATGGCAATTTATATGGTTTTTAGTTTGATCTTTATTATAGTAGACAGGAATGTATAGAATAGTAGTAGGAAGGAAATAATTAAATAAATGTTATCTTTGGGGGGGGAAGTTGATTAGTAGATAGATGAGATAGAGATAGAGATAGAGATAGAGATAGAGATAGAGATAGAGATAGAGATAGAGATAGAGATAGAGATAGAGATATTTATTTATTTTATTTATTATTTCAATTTATTCCCCGCCCATCTCCCCTGCAAGGGACTCTGGGCGGGTTACAACAATTCTTTTAATATAAGGGGAGGGAGCAACTGTATTTAGTGATTTTTATAATGTGCCAATGGAATGATTTATAGAAATAATGTGATTTTGGTTTAATATAGAGTAAGGGATTGATTATGGGAAATTGTTGTATATCCTTGCTGTTAAAAGTCGGAAGTCACCTCTTCTTGTAATTTTGAAAAATTTTCTCTTGTGTTTCTACACTTTTTTAGTTTTATCTCTTTTTTTCTTTGTATTTTTTTGTTTTTCTGTAGCTTTTATCTTTGCTTGAAACTTAATAAAATTCTTATTTAAAAAAAATTGCCAGGGTCACACACAGTAAGTCATAATGTGGTTTCTTCTGTTTTAGTTTAGAAAAAGTTCTTTGAACCCAAGCAGCGTGGTTTCTGGCTTAGTGTTATTTGGGAATCCAGCCTCTCTAGCTTTTTCAACTCAAGAGTAATATAGTGGTCAGATACTGGCCTGGAACTGGGGAGTCTCTTTTCCACAAGGCATATTGGCTGACTTTGGGTCAATCATAGTTTCTCATCCTAGCCAATTTCACAGGGATGTTGCAAGGATAAAATCTGGGGAGACCACCATGGGCATTGAGGCAAGCTCTCAGAGATATAAGGCAGGATATAAATAATAATAAAACCAACCCACCATGGCTTTGCACAATACTGAAACCCAGCCTTTTGTTTCAACAGTACTTTCTAATAAATACATCGCTCTTCCAATTTCCTGTTACAAGCAGTGTGTTGACAGTAAAGGAAACAAGGACACTTTCCTTTTGATTTCCTATTTATTTAAATGTCCCTATTGTGTTACTGCCATAATGAGGGAGTGGCACTTGGCAAAGAAAGCAACTTAAAGTAGATTTGTTGGGAATGCTTACATTTGCTCTTGTAAAATATACTGACCCTTTCATGCAATAATGTGTTATGCTTGTAAGTGTTGCTTAACTACAGGGCATCAGTCTGGGAGAGAGAAGAGACTCCAGCTGAGTAAGCCAGTAGAAGGTTTACTTCTGTGTACATATTATTTGGTCTTCCAGGATTGTTTATTAACAGCTTCTCAACTTTTGCCCCTTCTTTTGTCAACATCTTCTGAATTTCTTCCACCGTTCTCTGGAAGCCCCATTTGTCATCTGTGAAAAAAAGCTATCCTGATCTGATTACTTCTGCATTATTGGGGACCGGGGCTATAAACCTTGCTGAAACTTCTACCTTAAACTCAGGAAGTAAAAGGTAAAGCCTCTTTCCAGTCAAACTCAACTCCCGATGACTACTAGAGCTGTGGAAGGGCTCTGGATTCAAAGCCAAAACAGTGCCTTGATGCATGCACGGGCACCCATGTTGCTCCTGTCGGCAACTCCTTAAACCAAATGTGTGTTTTGCACTTGTGCGATCCCAGGAAAAGACACAGCTGCTTTAAGGAGCTGCAGTCAGGGGCTATATGTACCAAAAGCTCAGTCAGTTAGGTAGTGCCATCTGCTATGACAAAAGAAACCGACAGCCCGGTTATAAACATTATAGGGAAGCTTTGGCAGTGTGATCTTTGCAAAATATTATCATCACAATCTATTTTTAAGCTTTGGATCTCTGAAGAGATAAAGCAACACGTTTAGCTAAGAAATGCAGATATGTATTTCAAAGAGAAATATGTATGTACAAAGAGAGTGCGCTTTGCATAAAATGAATTATTTCTGCAAGCTTGCTGGTAGCAGCTTTTGCAGATTCTCCCAAAAATGTGGGCCTGGACATTATACAGATTTTATTTTAAGGAGGCAATGGATTAACAAAAATGATAGAATCCTACTTTATATTCCATTAGATGTACATTTATAGCCCTCATGGAGATGGATACGTTTATAGATCTGAAGTCAACACAGTTGTTCAAGTACTTTTTCTTTAATCCAAGGGCCTCATTTGGTTTTGAAAATAACAGGAGAAAAAGTGGGCAGCATCAAAAGGGTGGAGGGGAACGAAAGGGCCAGAATAAATATGTAATAAATTAAATAATGACAATGGCCCTTCAGATCTCTCCAAGGGTTCTGGAAAAAAGGAGCAGAGAGCACCCATGTCTACATATTTGTGTCACGGTGCCCAGTATTCCAAACCAGCTGTACATATTGACAAAAGAAAACAAACACTCAGCCATTCCATGATCCAGGAGGACAAACAAAAGTTGAGCATAGTGCAATTTAAAAGGCAAATAGATCAATTCCATTAGATTTTTGAAGTTCAAGGTTACATGAAGTTCATCCATAGTTAGTTAGTCTTAACTAACACAAGATGGTAGATACTTTTTAGCTGACAACTTTTTTTATATAGCCCAAACCTTTTCAGTTAAGTAGCTCCAAATAGGAGGGAGGGAGATTCCAAGGACAGTGAAAAACAGCTGGCAAATGAAGAGGGGGATGTGGGGCAACAACAATCTTACAATCCATCAGGTACTCATTCCTATGCTGGAAAGATCTACTCAATAGCTAGGAGAAATATTAACACAAATTGCCCATGTCTCACTCTATCCTAAGCGTAACTTCTCTTTCTTAGCTTTAGTTTACAGCCAGCCAAATTCATTCTTGATTCCTGCTGTCCACAGTGATTCACAGGAATCCTGGATACTCATTACTGATTTCCTTCCTCCCTTTCTTCCCACAGGACCAAGACCAGCTCAAGACTCCTGAGGAAAAGACTGTGTCAGAACAGTCATCTCTCAGTCAACATATAGAATAATCAAACCACCAGATTCCCATAGCTACACTCACATTTGCTGGAACTTTGGGGGAAAATCCCTGTGCTTCTAGATCTTGAATGTAGAAGACCCACTAAAACAAATCATTAAGAAAGCACTTACTATTGCAGCATCATTGAAACTACATGCCTGTGGACCTGGGCTGTGCCTGGTTGAAAAATTACTGTGAAGCACGCTCTCTGAACTTCCTTTAACAACAACAACAAAAGGAGAAGCTGCCTTTCATTTCATAACTCTTCCTGGCTCCAAGGAATTTCATGCAGGTGAGAGAGGATGCTGGCAGAGGATGCATGTTATCACTCCATTCCTCTTCCACCAATTTACTTTGTTTCCATGGGGCTGCAGAGGAAGAGAAGTCTGCAGTTCAGACACACCCCTCCCCTACCAGCACACTTGGTCATAGGCTTCTTCAAAAAGAATGCTGCATGCCCAGAGACCAGGTGTCCTGACAACGAGTGCAGGAATAACACGCTGAGGCTTGGGATCAAATCTCTTGTGTTTATTATCCTACAGCCTAAACAGAATCCATCTTAACTAACATGAAGTGGCGATGCCCAAAGAATAAGTCCAGGAACCTAGGGTGGGGCTTTCTTCAACCTCTTGGGAGGGAAACATAGAGATTCAGTACTACGCATGCGTTTCCCTTCCTGGAGGGAGCCCCCTCCTTCTCCGCCCGTTATCTCCCTGACACCAGGATCCTGAATTTCTTGCTGACTGGAAGAGAGGAGAGTCTATTCCTTTTCAGCCAGAATGGAAATGTACATTGAAGATGAATAATTAATGTGTTCCACCAAAAAACCACTATAGAATTGTTTTGAGAATTCTAAGGATACCAAGACTTTTGGTCATTCTGAATGTCAATAGAGGGAGGGAGGGAAGGAAGGAATTTTTCTGGGCAGCATCTAGTGACCGCAGGGCCTTTTCAAGTGAGGTTTTCTATTTGCCTTCACACGCATAGAGCCTGGCTCCTTGGTCTGAATCACTAAGCCATTTTGCTTTCCTGGGCAGCTTTCTGCAGGCATAATTTCTTAATTCATTTTGAGATATCTTTATTAGGTCAGTGGAAGACTGACAGAAAGTTGCAAGCTTTCAAGTTTCCAAGAAGCCTTCACCAGGGAAGATGATGGCGTAAATCTTCAATTGTTCTAGTGAAGAGGGTCTCAGTATGGATTTTATTTATTTATTTTATTTATTATTTCTAACTTATATCACCGCCCATCTCCCCCCACAAGGGGACTCTGGGCGGTTATTTATTCTCCCTTGTGAGTCAACGTGACTGCTTCTGTGCTTCTTTCTATGTGACTAAGAAAATACTGAATGTAATCAATCAACAGCAAGAGCCTACATAGGAGAAAGGGGGGGGTTGTATCTTTGATGCTGAGACTGCATTCTCAGAAATGGCATCATCTCCCACTGTTAGGTAATCCTACCAAACTTGGCCTTGACTGACTTTTCTTACTTACTAAAACAGCTCAAGCTTTTATTTATATATATATGCACACGCACGCACAATCTAGTGGATCACTCTTTTACTGTTTTCCAACCAAAGGATGTGTAGGTCTAAAAGGATCAATACTGGTTTCACTTTAATGGCTAAACACTTTATATTTCCACAATGACAAAGACTAATTATCTTCTTGTTTCTCCTTCTAGCAAACTTTGGGAGAGTCCCTGGTATAATGTGTCCTCCCCTGCCCGCCATAATTTATTTTATTTATTTTTATTTATTTGTTCAATTTATTCCCCGCCCATCTCCCATGCATAATCATATGCATGTCTGGGGAGTCTTCATCCGTGCACTTAAAACTCTAAGCTACAGCTGCTACAGATATGAGTCAAACATCATCCACAACATTTCCCTTGTAAGGGAAGGGAGTGGGTGAGGGAGTCTTGTCACAAGGGCTGGATTGTTAACCACCTTGGCTTAGAAACTTGCAAGCCTAGGAACTCCTTAAGGGAAGATAAAGACCTTCTCAGGTGAAGCTCAACTCAGTGATTACATAGACACTTCCAGGGAGTTTTCTTGGCAACAATATGAAAGTGGTTTGTCAATGCCTTCTTTTGGAGGACTTCGTAATATATAGGTAAAGGTACCCCCCGCACATTTGTGCAGTCGTGTCCGACTCTAGGGGCCGGTGCTCATCTCCGTTTGTTAGCCGAAGAGCCAGCGTTGTCCGAAGACGCTTCCACGGTCATGTGGCCGCATGACGCGCGCGGAATGCTGTTACCTTCCCACCGAAGTGGTACCTATTAATCTACTTGCATTTGCATGCTTCCGAATTGCTAGGTTGGCAAGAGCTGGAGCTAGTGCGGGAGCTCACTCCGCACGCAGGGCTAGGGATTCGAACCTCCGAACTTGCGATCTTCCGATCAACAAGCCTGGCGTCTTACCCGCTGAGCCACCACGCTTCCTCGTAATATATACAGTATATATATATATATATCAAAAACAGCCCAGTAGAGCCCTGAAATTTCCTAGTAGTGTCCATCCAACTACTAACCAGGCCCAGTCCTGTTTAACCTTTTTCAAGGTCAGCCACCAGGTTGCCTTACTATGGATTTACTATGGATTTTTGGCCTATAGGAGAGTTATTCAGAAAGGGAAATATCCAAAGTTAAATAAAGGAATATCTTGGACAAAGGAAGCTGTGTTAGAATTGAACAAGACAGAACCTGAATCTTGCATCAAGCAGTCCATGCTTCCTCCTGCTTCTATGGTTTATTTGTTTGGGTTTCCATCATCATTTTTTATCATATTTAGTACTTGTGTTGAATATAGATTTTGGACTAGGCATTTTTTAAAATTGTATTTGATTGAAACTGGTTCATTTTTAACTTTGTTTAAAATCGATTTAATGGACTTGTTTTACTGATACCAAAGTACATGATTCCTACCATAAGCTGCCTTGAAAGGCATTTTAAAAATTCATTACCTAAGTAAATAAAAGCAGAAAGGCCTTTATGGTTCTCCAGAAACTTGGTAGTCCTGTCTCAAGCTTAGAAGCTAAAGGATAAACCCCACCCCCGCCCCATAAATGCTGCCGGCAAAGTACCCTATTGAGGGCAGCATATGAGTTTCTCATAGCCTGTACCTGATGCCCTAAACCAGCAGATGTCCTCCCTATTACAAGAACTAGCTGGAAGAATGAGCCCAAAGGGCAAGAATTAAGTGGCTCTGGTGACAGATTCCCCCATCCCCTCCTCTCTCTTAGAAGGGGTCTGGGTCAGGATTAGGGCAAAAGAAAGCCATGGACGACTTCTGTAAGAGGCAGAATACAAAACTCAAATCTTGCTCCCACGTTCTTCTTGTTCCCCTGGGTAAGTAAGACACAATATTTTAAGTACACATCTTTACTTAGGCAGGATAGACTAACTATGTCCTCGCTATGCCTTCCTCTTTCTGTATAGTTAGCTAACCTTCAATAGTTCCCACTGTCACACCCACTTCTGTATTCACAACTAGCATTCCCTATTGCTAGGAAATCAACCTTTGAATCCTCACTTCAGTCACATTCATCGAAGTACAGAAGAGTGATTACAGAGTATTAAAGGATGGTTCTCACCCACGTTGAATTATTTTGACTATGCCCCCTTAGAGAATGGCTTCCTAACCCATCTAAGTTGGTGTGGATGTACTGAAGTGTGTAGTATTAAAACCAGCTTGGCCCGCAAGCTGCCCTCTCTTCCTCCTCTTCACCATTAACAGCTTTGTTCCTCCAAAAGAAGCTTCAGATTTATTTGATTATATTTGTAAAGAAAAGAGATTCAATCAAACTAAGTCAAGCAATTGGGGCTATATAGCTTAATCACAGCTCTGCTCTCCTCTATTAACTTTATGTCGGTATTAAGGAGAAATCAATCAGCTGAAATGAAGCATTAGCCACAATTTCCTCCTCATTGGGAAAAGCAACAACAGGCAGAGGTTCATTTGCAAGTGAAATTGCTCCTGAGGGTGGCAAGAGCTGAGAACGGTTCAACTCCCCAAATGAGAGACCTCCTTCTGCAGTAAACCCCCCCCCCACATGCACACACCAAAGTTTCTGTGTATCTCTTACATTTATCCTTGAATCAGTGGGCTTAGAACCTACTTAGCAGCATAGAAGCCCAAAATGGAAAGAAATGCTTCATAAATGCTACAGCTACCTTGCATTCCTTGGTTACCCATAATTAATGCCACTTGTGTATCATTTTCATGAACACAGCAAATGCTAAACTGCAGCTGGACATGCTAAACACGTTTTACAGTATTCTTACTCTTACAGCAGCAGCAAAGCTAATGCAAGTCCTTGAAAAATCCCGATACGTTCTGGTATTTACAAAGTAGAGAGCCAATAAATATAATGAGGAGGACATCTTTCTTTCTACCTACTTCTTTCTCAGCTTTTGCTAATTTTTTAAATCTCTGAATCACTGAAAACTAGATACTGGCTGAGTTCACATTTCATATTAAGCTGTAATTTGTTTTAACCATAGTCTGCTGTGACTAGCTTCAAAGACAAGGTTAATCATAAACCATTGTTTACAAACCACAATGGCTAGATTCCTAAGCCAACCGTACTGCTTGATGGTTAGTACAACATGAGACACAGTCCTTTACTTGGGTCATATCAGGAAAAGTTATCCAACATTCTAAAAATGTCCAAAAGCCATGCAAGCAAACCAAAAAGCCTCTTGTCCCCCACAATGACTCTTACTTAAAATGTTAAACCCTACTAAAAGAATCCATTTGTGAGAAAATCGCATCTCTTAAACATTCCCCAGGTACCCATTTCTGCATTTTGATGTGTCAGCCTTTCTCCAGCCATTTAAACAGTTCTCCAGAACCACAGTAAGACTCACATTCAGATGGGAAAGGCATTAAAAGGACAGGACAGGACAGGGCTGATCCGTCTTCCCTATACATCAGGGGTGGGCAACGTCAGGCCCACAGGCCATATAAGGCCCGCGGGGCTCCCACCCACAAACCCCGCCCCTTCCACACGATTGGCTCCCACCTGCAAACCCCACCCCCCAGTGCTTGTGATTGGCTCCTGCCCGCAAACTCCGGCCCCCAGTCCGCGGAAATCCCAGAAACCCCACCCCCCACCCCCCAGTCCCCTGTTATAAATATCCAAATGGCCTTTGGCAGAAAAAAGGTTCCCCACCCCTGCTATACATACAGAGTTGCAGTGTTAGGATAGATAATCTCTGCTTAAATAGAATTTTTGTGGATTGTCCAGTTTGGTTTCTGCTTCAGTGGCCCAAGCAAATCAATGCCAAGGTACAAAAGAGATGGTTCTCACTACAAGCAGGGCAGCCTTTTGCCCGCCTCCCAGTTGGAAAACGGGTGCCCACAGGGAGTGGGCAAAGGCAGATCTCCAATGCATGTACCTCCTGAGCTGCCATGTTTTAAACCCACAAGCAGCAAGGAAAAGCAACATCAGTGACTGTTTCACCAGTCCCACTGGCAAAACTCCAAGCCATCCAGCTTCTACTTCTTCTAAATCTGTTAACAATGCCATTTGGTTTCCATCAAGCTCTGATTGAGATTTAACAATATAGACAACTTCTCATGGTCCCCAGAAAATTTACATTATTGTACTGCAGGGGGGACAGAATTCCTACATCTGCAGTTCTTCCAGCAAATCCTGAAAACGCACAAGCAGGGTCTTTCAGAAGACAACAGCTGCAGAAGAAAATGGAAGTGCTCCTTATTCACGGAGCCCTAACAGCTGGGAGGGACCCAAAAGCTACTTTCGCCAATCCCCACCTGCTAAATCTCCACTCCTTCCCCATCCACAGCACCCCCTATACAGATGCATTGGAGGGAGAAATAAAGGGCTGCTGGAACAAATTCCTTCCGGTAAGACAAGCAAGCACCCTTACTACCCACCCTTCTTAGTTCCCCAAAGAGTAACTTCTACTGGGCAGGGCAGACTTTTTGTTTTAATTCAACAATATGGATTCAAATTAAAAATCCACCCTTCCCTGTCACCTCCACAATGTATAAACAAGCACAATCTTCATTTGTTCTTAAATTAATTGGGGCATGTTTTTCAAATGCAGATACGGTAGGTAGGTAGGTAGATGATAGATAGATAGATAGATAGATAGATAGATAGATAGATAGATAGATAGATAGATAGATAATAGATAGATAGATTCTCTCTCTCTCTTTCTCTCTCTCCCTCTCTCCCATGAAATTTCAGTTCTTCCTGCCCAGTCTGGAGAACCAGAAAGAGCCCAAGTGGCTGCCGGAATGGCCAAGCCTCTGGAAGTGAAAAGGCTCTTGGTTGCTCGGCCTGGATGGGTGCCCAGGGCTTACAGGGGGCAGAGATGAGAGGGATATTCCCGCAAATCTGCCCCAGTGGGGCACATCTGTCAGTGCCCAGCTCCTACAGCCTCACCCTCGGGAGAGATGAGATTCTAGAAACCCAGTCTGCTGCCAACCCAGGGCTACTGCAGCCTTCAAGGCAGCCTCCCTCTGCAGCAAGGCACCGGTGCCAAGAATTCGGAAACGAGCCAGTATTTACGACACATTCCTCACCCTCTCTCTCCCCCATCCCCTCCATTACTTCAATCGCATTTCTGATTTCCCTGCTGATTTCCCTGAAATCACCAGGCTGGGCTGGGCTGGGCAGGCGGAGGGGGAAGAACTTCCTCTGGGGACATTCCTCAACCCCGGGCTGCTTAAGTTAGCCATAATCGACTGGGGGCTGCAAGGAAAAGGGCCCCGCCAGGCTTCTCTAGCAGGCAAGCAGCTCTCGGGCAGCTTCACCCAGATCCCGCGGCTTCTAACCCCTGACACCTAAGGGCTCACCTGAATGAGTCGGGAGTGCTTCACTTTCGAATTTTTCTAATGCAAGGCACAACTTAGCAGAGCCCCTTGAAACCCGGGGACTATTTTCTTGTTCCTTCATTTGAGGATTTTATCATGGGCTTAGAAACAAGTTAGCAGCACCCTTCAAGAACTGAAAGGGCTTGACTTCTCACCGAGCACTTCGGATTTTCCCGGGGGGGGGCTATTTCCCTCAGCTCTGGCTTCCAGGGTGGGTAGCTTTTCGGCCCTCGTACGTCCCCTTTTGGAAGCAAATGGAGTCAAGACACCGCGACCTGGCCTGGGCCAGCACTAGGGCGCTTCAGCAGCCCTTGCCCCGCACCCCGCTTTGCCTAACAGTTGTGGGTCTTGTGATCCGCCCAGCCCCCACTCGGAGGCTTCTTTCCCCTAAGGAGCTCTGCGGCGTTAGGGGCGGCGCGCAATGGCCAGGTGCACCAGGGCGGGAGAGGCTCGGCGGAGAAAACATGGCAGACCAGGCCGGGCGACCGGACGGCTCTCGCAAGCCCTCTGGCTCAGACTTCAGTGGGAAGCTCAGGCGCAACCCGCACAAGCGAAGGCGCCGCCAGGCAGCCAACTGACCGCGAGGAGCTCAGCCTGAGAAGATTGCTGGAGAACGGACTCACGGCTGCCGCGCCGACTCCCAAGGGGATTTATAGCTGGCTGTTTAAATGGGGAGCGGGGAGTGCCGAAGGTCCGCAAAAGTGGGCTGGGGGGGGAGAGATTGGCGGAGGCGCGGCAGGGCAAGCCCACTTCGTCGGTGGGACTGGAGGCATTTATCTCCTTGCAGGAGAGGTGGGCGCTGCCGCAAGGCTCGCCGTCGCCAAAAGCCAGAGCGGTGGCGGCGTGCAGCACGCCCTGGCCTCTGCGGGAAGCGCCGCCCCGGCAAGACCCCGGGAATGTAGCTAACGCCGCCTTTTGCAATGGGGCTCGCGAAGGGTCGCAGCCTCTGCCTCCTCCCGGTGAATAAGCACAAGAATTTCTGTTGTTATTTGGACTGAGGAGGGGGGTCGGGAGGGAGGGAGGGAGGGAAGGAAGGAAGGAAGGAATCCGAATTAAAACAGAAGGCAACACTCCCGTCCATCACTCTTACGTTCCTTACAACACCGCCCTTCCAGGTTAGCGGTGCCTTCTCCCGCTAGTCTGGGGAATATCCACGGCGCACCAGTTTGTTAGGATCAGCACTTTGAGCTCTCGCCTGCCACCCTGACTTGCACCCTGCCCGGAGTTAGTCTTCACCCACCTGCTGGATCCCTCCAACATTTCACTGCTGGAGGGGAAAGAGTCGGGTTTCAAACCCCCTTAGAAGTCCCAGCCTTCGATGCAGGAACTTTGTGCTTTAGACCCTGTGGCGTGGCGTGGCTGTCTCTCTGGGCTGTGGCAAAGGCGCTCTGCTTACGCTCAAGCCACCCTTGGGGGAAGCTCTCTTGCCAAGGAAACCCTGGCGCTCGGTTGGGGCCTAGCGAGTGGCGGATTTCCTTCATCAATAAAATGGAGTCATCTTCGTGGAAAACCCATCAACTATCCTGATCCTAGCAGGATTGTTGGGAGCCATCCTGCACCCCGGGCGACAATCCGTGGAACTCCTGGAGACTTTTGAGCGCAGGAACCGTGCGCAGGAATGCGGCGCGCCGCTGCGTTCAAGCAGACCCCGAATTGAGTCAGACTCCCCTTGGAATCGACACGGAACCGCGCCGCGAGCAATGATTTTTATTCGCTTCGAATAACGCAGAACGCAGGACGACCCCCCCCCCCCATGTTATTTCGAAACTACCTCAAGATGCTCCACTTCGCTGGTTAAAGCTGGTGTTTCCTGGCTCTTCTTCCCCTCTCCCAGCCCGGTTGTTCTGGGTCTGATCTCCCTTACCAGAGTTCTCACTGCCCGCTCAGTGGCTAATTCAGAGGAAATGAGTGTCAGATCTCAAAAGGAGTAATTAAGCCGGATGGGTTTAGCGCGCCCTCTTCGCCAGTAAACGGAGATTAGCTCCAGTCTCCCTTTTTCTTTCAGTAACAAGGTTGGAGGAGTTTTAAAGAAGCAGTGGGTGGTTTTAGTAACTCACTGCGCGTTGAAATAGAATGGGGGACCTGGATAATCCCTTATCTCTGCATAGTTTGCCTTGATTCTTCCTTGCACCCCTTTTTTGGCCAGTAAGTTTCATCCAGAAAAGTTTCTAGCCATATTGTAAAGGGGTTTCAGCTAATATTGTTGTATAATCTATAAAGTTCTTTCTCCCCGTGGAAGAAAGTACACGCGTGTGCGCGTGCGTGCAGGAACATACGCAAAGGACATCTTCGGTTACTGTGTTTCTTAGATATTAAGCAGAAAAGATGCGCTCGCCTGTTCTCTCCCGAGCCCAAGCCACTCACCTACTTTGGAAAACTTTTCTATTTCTGGAAGGGAATCTCCCTTCCACCACCACCCTCTTTCCTGTTTTAGAAATGCAAATCTGAAATGTATCTCAAATTTAGAAGTGATTTATGCCTTTTTGTTAAAGATAGGGCAGACTTGGAGAAGTTATATTTTCTCTCCGCCCGCACAAAAATTATACAGCAAGGAGGACTTTGTGGTATGTTTAGACCTTTGATTTATTCCATATGACATACACAGCTAAAAAAAAACCAGCAACCCAGACTTTTCAGTTTGTTACAAAGCCACCATCCATTTTGCAGCCAACTCAAGTGGGGGTGAAGTTGTGTTTCAGTAGAGGAGCAGAGTTATGGCCGTAGATGAAAGCAGAATCTGGCTGCGTGACCCGGACTGGTCGCTTCCCCCTCTCCCTTGACAGAAGCGGGCAGGTTGGAGGAGTCTTTTGAAATAGGGGTGGTGGTCATTGGGTCTTACCTGCTGCTTGCCCCACGACGCCCGACCCGGCCAAACGCAGAAGGAGAAATCCCCAGAGCAGAGGAACGGTATCCATTTCGGGGAGGATGGAGAAACCCCTGGTGGCAAAAGAGCGGTTCCTCCCAAGCCGCGCTGGATCGGGGAGAACGGAATTTTCTTTCGCAACTCTCCGAGGCGACACCGATTCCGTCCCAGAATTTCCTCTGCCGAGGTTTCAAATCCGCTCCGGGGCTTCCTCCCCTCGGCTCCGCAGTAAACCCACTTCCCCAAAAGATCGGCGAGCTGGAGGGAACCCCCTGCGTTCTGGAGAAAAGGAGGCGCCGGCAGCCCTTCCCAAGGCGCGCTCAGCCAGCGACAGACGGAGCAGGAGAGCTGAACACACACCCAGAGCGCGCGAGAGATCCCCGTTCTTCAGAGCGGCTTTGCCTTTAGCACAGCATCACTGCCAGGGTTCTTCGTGCCGCCGCCGCCGCCGAAAGAACGGGCCGCCTTGGCATCGCAACCAGCCGGCCGCCGCGCACCCTCACGCCCTCGCCCGAGCCTGGCGGCTGAGAGCGAGAGCGCCACGAAGGGCTCTCCCGGCGAAGGGTAATTTCCCACCCCGCGGCGCCCGGCTGCCTCCCCCGCGCGCTGCCAGTTCGCGCTCCCAGGCGGCTGCCGGTCAGCTTCGCGCCAGAGGCGTTTTCCGGATGCAGCGCCGCAAACGACTACTCGAGTGCTGCTCTATCGCCGCCGCCGCCGCCGCCTTCCTCCGACGCGTGGGGTCTTGACTGAAGCTGTGCGGACGCTGGTGCGGGGTCTGCTGCTCTTCCCTTTCTTTGCCTCCGCCTCGGCTTCCTCGCAGCCTTTTCAGGCAGAGCAGCATGTGGATGTCAGACAGAAAGGCAGAGCTATCCGATTACACGCTCGCCCAGGGCCCGCCCCTTCTATGTTTCTCATTTAAACAAAACACACCGAGAGAAGAGGGGAGGCGGGGGGAGCCCGCGAACCGCCGCGCAGTCCACGTTCGGAACTCGGCCGGGATCCAGCGGGGGAGTGAAGGCGCGGCGAGCAGCAGGGGCGGTAAAGCCCTTCTCCGTCCCTTCCCGCTGCTCCAGGTCGAAAGTCTCCCCGGACCAGCTCCGACTTTCCCGGCTGCAGCAGCAGCAGCAGCAGCAGCAGCAGCAGCAGCAGCAGCAGCAGCAGCAGCAGCAGCAGCAGCAGCAGCAGCAGCAGCAGCAGCCCACGCCTGGAGCTTGGCAGAAGCAACAAGTCCAGCGCGGAGGCCTCCTCCTCGCTGGGCGCCTTGGCTGGGGCTGCCGGTGTCGCGTGAACGTGCTACATATTGCATCCCTCCATAAAATGATAGGTATTTAAAATTATACACGCAGGCTGTCGGAGGAAGGTGATAGCTTCAATGCTTAACAGCTTTCTCCAACTATAAACCGGAGTTCTGAGCTCCAAACACCACCCACACAAAGAGAGAGACACAAATAACACTTAAAAGGCTGGCAGGAGATACCTTATGTGCTACAACATAGTAGAAGGGTTTCTTGCATAAATCGTGCCAGCAGCATAGTAAATTAATTTACCCCTGGGAAGATGATAAAGATTCAGTCCCACAAAGAGATTGGTTTAGATAACTTGTGGTGACTGGAGAAGAATGGACCCATTTTTGCCTGGCTAAGAGAAAGCAGGCTTGCCAGTTGTACAGAACTCTACCTTTGGCAGGATGAAATCCGATGTAAGCCATGGCATAACGTGGGCATTGTGCATTTTTCATCCAAAGGCTGGATCAAAATTATTTCCCTTACTCCGTCGTCATGCACCACCCCTCGCTATGGTGTTGTGCAAGTGGCATCATCCGGCTGACCCCACTGGGCCTGGAAGGAAAGCAGGATCACTTGGATGGGAGACCTCCTGGGAAGGTGAAAGAAGGAAGGAATGGCAGACCACTTCCATACTGTTGGATGGAAGTTCCTGGAGCTGCTCGTGAAATCACCCAGCAGGGAGTGCCGAATGTTTTGGTCTTGGGGCAGACGCGGGTGCAGCCTCTCCCCCCTTCCACCTGGCCCCTGCGAAGGAGAAGGGCGGGCAAGCAGGCAGGATGGCCTGCGCATGTGCAACAAAACCACAGCAGCTGATTCTTATGACAAGGTCTGGCATGGTACCCTGTGGGTATGCCAAGATGCTGGTGCTAGTTATGGGAGTTGTCACGTGAAGCCTATTAGCACATTGGCTTTTCTCATATGAGCTGCTTTGGAAGCACTCCCAAGGCATCTGCTGAGAGCCCTCGTGCAGTCCATATATGGACTTCCCTGGGCCCAATTAGCTACAGTTGTAGTAAGGGTGGTAAGGAGGCCATGCCTACAAACCTGAGCCGCTCAGTTTCCACCAGAATTCAGTATATTGTTACAGTGAAATGATCACAAGGCTAGGCAGTGGAGTATAGGCTATGCTTTTACATGTCACTGAAACATCTCCTAAAGTAGGTTGAACAAATGAAATGCCAATCGTCTGCGGTTGTGCCAGGTACAAGACTAATCATTATGAACTGGCGCGTACGTACAAGTCAATCAGGATAGTAAATCAGGTTGCAATGCTGGACCTTACATACATGGTTGGAAGTAAATTCCATTGAACTGAGACATATTTCTGAGGACACCTGGAGGTAGCTGGTATTCAAGTGTTCTTGAATGCCAAGAACAAAATGAATGTTGTGATATTTCAGAACAAGTGAGCTTGGGATTGCTTGCCCTGACACAGATCAATTCTTTTCCTCTCCAAAAAAAAAAGGGGGCAACCAGGCACTTCAATGCTGCACATAAGCAGTCCTCAGACAGTGGCTTTGTGCTGGAGGAGTGGGGACGAGAAGTGTCCTAGGAAAGCCAAGGTTTTGATTGGATCTCTAAAGAGCTATATGAAATGGTGTCAAAACTAAAAAGAAAGGAATACAGTTCTCTGGAAGAGAAATGGACAGAGATAAGGGGAGGGGAAATTAGCAAATGAGGGGGAAAAATCTTAAGTGTTCATGATGCTATGGCAAGAAGAGTCATGCATGGAAAAGCTCAAGTGGTTGTACCTTATCCATAAAACCTCACCAAAAAATCTCAGGGCTGTGGGCTGGACTGGGAAGTCTAAAAGCGTCCCCAGAAGAGGGCAGTGGCCGATGGTTTCCCTTTGGTGCTAAGAAAAGAACTCGGATATGGCCAGATAGTCGCCAGGCGCTGAGCCCAACTTGAGGAAGAGTTTGCCTTTACTTTTATGGCAACAAGTATTCTAAAAAGGGTTGGAAGATAGATGGCTTAAATGAGTCTTCCCCAAGCTGATGCTTTCCAGACAAAAATATTTGGCCAGAGTGACTGAAATTGATGGGAATTGCAATCTAGCACTTCTGGGGAAGACTGCCTTACATTTCTTGTATTGTTTAAACACGTGTGACTATCCTAAGGGTACATGAATTAATATCTATTTTTTTTCTTGTCTGCATTTCAAACACATTTTTGTACATGTGCTTTTTAGTACTTCTAACTAAAATCTGTATTGCTACATTCAGAGAGATGGGGAAACCAAAGGAGAACTACATCCAGTATGCATATTACTTAGCCCCACGAGTTTAAGTTTGGTTAAAAATGCAGAACAGATACTCTGTAGCTTTCCCTGGTTGTGAACATTTATGCAGAAGGAGCACAGGGTCCCCTGCGCTGCAGCTTATCAGTCAAGCCTTAATTTCTTCTCCCACATTTCTCTCTCTTTCTAATGTATATCAGAATGCTATCAGAATCCCTAAGAGTGACATGTGCGAAGTGTCCAGGTCCCTTAAGAAAAGCACTATATGTAAACATTGAAACCTTTGCAGAGGGTAGAAGAATGCACCCTGCACTTTTGCAGAAGCACCGGCCTTGGAAAAGATTATTCAAAATCCACAAAGACTGACGCCTGACGCTTTCAGATTCCCATATGCTAATTTCATTGGACTTTTGCTTCATTGTACATAGCACCCAGAAAGATTTGCCATTAAAAGACTACAAAGTTTTGGGCCAAAGTAAGGACTGCCTCTTCTCAGATTAATTTTCTGAAGAGCTGCAGCAGTTTCTCCTAACACTGGAGCCAGACTTTTAATCAGTTGCACCTCCCCCTTGTGCAATTTCTTGTTGCCTGAAGTTTGAACAGTTCTGACACCCGTTTTCACACCAGTGAAAATCTGGCTTTTCTCCAGTCCTACTGGCTTTGTAATGGAGAATATTCCCCCCTTTGTTTTACATTTCTTGAACATTTACTATATTTACATTTATCTCACATTCATTAGCCAGTTTGGATGCCTTGTAATAAAAAAAGCCAGGCAAAAACAATTTAAATTAAATAAATTAAGCAGGAGGAACATTTTAGCAGGAAATCCATCACTAAGCTAAACTGGTCATATAAAAACACTTCGTGATTGTGGGGGGGGGGAAAGATTAATCGAAGAGAATATTTGTAGCTCAGGGTTGAACTGTGGAGTCCTTGGTGCTCTCTGAGTCTTGTTGTTTTCTTGCAGACATTTCATTGCCAGGCTAGGCAACATCTTCAGTGCGAAAGATGTTGCCTAGCCTGGCAATGAAATGTCTGCAAGAAAACAACAAGGCTCAGAGAGCACCAAGGACTTCACAAAAACAAGATTATTGGAAGATTATACCATACCTTCTGCTTTCTCTCTCCAACCTTTACCAATCCTGACAGTGTCCCACCTCCTTCCCTTCCATTACCTTTCATCCTTCTCTTGTCAAATACTACACAGCCGCTTTTCATTGTTTTATTTAAAAATGGTCTACAATTAAACCTCTTTCCTCAAATGTTGTAGAATTCCTAGCTACATCAGAGGGTTGCAAGTTGTACCACTTGCTTTAGGCCAGAGCTTTCCAGACTTTTCATGTTGGTGACACACTTTTTAGACATGCATCATTTTGCAACACACTCTTACAGCAGGGCACAAGGCAGGCACTAGGACCTGCGCGGAATCACAGCTGGTTTGGAGGCAGCCAGGCACAAGGCAGGCACTAGGACCTGCGCGGAATCACAGCTGGTTTGGAGGCAGCCAGGCACAAGGCAGGCACTAGGACCTGCGCGGAATCCTGGCAGGGCTCGGAGGCAGCAGCAGCCATGACACCCAGACACTGCAGCCGACACACTAATGTGTTGCGACACACAGTTTGGAAAGCTATGCTTTAGGCAGTTCCTCTTCTTTAGAGGATGGGGGGTGGGGATACTGGCTGACCTGTAAGGATTACCAGGATAATCCAACATTTTAAACCTAGAGAATAGATGGTGATTATTCCCAGGATGACTCACTGTTTTTCTTTGGGAGCTTAGTTTTGCACTACATAGAACTTCTCAACTGATCAGGCCCATTTTTAGTACAGCTTATAAAAAAAGTTATTCTGTTAAAACCATCTGATAATGATTATTTTTGTCTTTATGACAAATTGCACCTGCTCACTTGAGACATTGCAAACTCTGTCACAGATGTCTAAGGGGAGTTTTTGATATCATCTACTGTTCAGTTTTGTTCTGAACCAAGAATAATTTAACAGGGTGGATGTGTGTGTAATTTAGACATTAACTAATTAACAATCATGTTGTTTTTAGAGAGTTCACACATTATTATTGGGGACAAAAGGCAAGGAGTCTAAGATCAGGACACCTGGAAGAGCTGGTAATGGAAAGATTAACTCTTTTGGTTCCTTAGAAGTTGTACACAACCATGTTTGGCACAACTGGTCAGGAGAGATTTAATAATCCATTTTTCCCTGCATAATAGAATGTTTTAAAAGACACAAATGAAACCAATGCATTTTGAAGTCAGTGGTATTTGTTTGGATTGATGAACAAAAACTGCAAATTGTGTTAGTTGATTCATACTAATAAAATCTGTATATTGCTGTGATCCATCATATAAGAGAGCCAGTTTGGTCTAGTGGTCAAGGCAACAGGCTAGAAACCAGGAGACTGAGAGTTCTAGTCCGACCTTAGGCATGAAAGCCGGCTGGGTGACCTTGGGCCAGTCACTCTCTCTCAGCCCAACTCACCTCACAGGGTGGTTGTTGTGGGGAAAATAGGAGGAGGAAGGAGTATTAAGTATGTTCGCCACCTTGAGTTATTTATAAAAATAATAAAGGCAGGAAAATAAAAAGAAAGAAAGAAAGAAAGAAAGAAAGAAAGAAAGAAAGAAAGAAAGAAAGAAAGAAAGAAAGAAAGCCAGAAAGAAAGCCAGAAAGAAAGAAAGAAAGAAAGAAAGAAAGAAAGAAAGAAAGAAAGAAAGAAAGAAAGAAAGAAAGAAAGAAAGAAAGCCAGAAAAGTTTACTGTCACTCATGTACATGCTTCCTTCTAACTGAAGTCAAGGGATTCCTTAAGCCCATTTTTGTTAAATAATTGTAAGTTTTACCTTGGTTATTGTTTCTACTCTTAAACATATAGACATTTCAGTTTTCTTTTATCTCACCTGCCATTAATAGCAGTTTGTTAATGAAAATGGGAGCATAATTCACTGAATTTTCAACATGAAAGTGTGACATTTTAATGGCTAGCTTATGGCTAGATTCCTTTCAAGCTAGTCAGGCATGTTTTTATTTATTTATTTATACATACATACATACATACACACACACACACACACTTATAAATAGTTCTAGGAAACTATAACATAGTTCTTGTGTGTTACATATGAATTCCTCCATATTCCTATTTTGCTATTACAAAAACATATTTTCCAAGAGTGGGGAAACACAATCATCAAGGAGGAGAGTGGGGGAACGCCATAATTAAAACTGGCATAATCCTAAACATATTCAGTAGGACGACAAAATAAATATCTGTCAAATGCAATGGGAGATTTACTAGTGTAAAGTTTGTGATTAGGGTGTTATAAAATGAATAACGTCCTCATCACAAAGAGGAAGTGGGCAACACACAGTGCCAAGTGAGTCCTTCAGCTCTCATTCTGCCATTCCCAGAATCTCCCAAGACTGTGCCACAAAAAGCTATTTTTCCATGCATACACAAATATGCACATGAAATTTCCTGTAGGCTTAAGATGCTACTTTGAGTGGGAAACCTCCAAAATGCTCCCTAACTGGGCCCCCAGAATTGCCCCCGTCTTCTCCTACGAAGAGGAAGAAGAGTGAGAGGAAGAGGAGGACAGCAGCGGTTGTTGCTGTAGGACATTATGGGAGCCCAGGAAGCTGTGTGAAACCAAATTAGCCTATCCTATCCAGGGCAGTATTTTGCACACACTCACTGCCAGCAGCTTTCTAGGGTTTCGGACTGGACCTTTCCCAGTTTAACCATAGTTGTTCTGCATGCAGAACCTTTGCTCTACCATAGAGCTATGGCCTTTCCCAGTCTTGCCTAGATTTGGAAGGCTTGTGTACTTTAGGTTTGTTGGCTATTTAGAACTACATTCTTTACCTGTTTTCTGCTTTGTGAGAATCTACATGCCGAGAGCTGTACTGGATGCAGTGCAGCTGTAGAGAGGATTGCTGGGGGCTCCCAAGTTTGACCTGGATCTGGATTCTGCCTTCACACTGACTTCAGCAGAATCCTCACCTAAAATGGGCAGGGAAGACTAGTCCATGTAATTTTCACTGGAATTAAAGCCTAATTCTCAACACACCACCGGCACTAATAGTCTCCCTCCCCCACCCTCCCCATCTCAGTATATGAAAAACATCCATAAAACCTCACAGAAAATAGGACAATCTGTAATTTAATTGCTCTTTAATAGTTTGTTTACTTCAGCATCTGCAATAAATTTTAGCTGGAAGAATTTCATAGATGAAATGCTGGCTGCAATTTTTATGGGATAGAATTTCCTCTCACGGGAGAGGGAGCCCAAGGCATATTCAAATAGGGAACCTGTTTTGCCCCATTCTGAGTTCCTGTCTGGATGAAATGGATTTCTTTTTCCCCATCTCACCTTTGTTCTTCCTAGAATATTAAGAAGATATTAACAACTCACACAATAGATGTGCGAATCCCACACACGACAGCACCACACCTCCTAATCACCACAAAGAACCCTCTCCTAATCTCTTGTAAATGACCCACAGAAGACACACACCCTCTCAGCAGCTATAAACACCAGCAGGAACACACACCCTCCACTTGGGCACAGAGAGAATCTTCTAGCTGTGCTCCTGTCCTCTGAAGATGCCAGCCACAGCTACTGGCGAAACGTTAGGAACCAAAACTGCCAGAACACGGCCACACAGCCCAGAAAACCCACAACATCCATTAAGAAGATTGTCACCATCCTTCCACTGAGTGGAACAAGCCATGACGTTTGATGATACTCATATCCTGATTCTCAGCCTTGTCATATATATGCAAAAGTCTAACACATCTCACTCACCTTTTCAAATGGCCAAGCAATAACTCTGTTATAATGAGTCATTGTGAACTGGGGAAGAGGAGGGAAGAGGTTGAGTCTTGTAGGAATTCTGGGATGGTAATACCAGAACTCCACGCAGCTTATTAGTATATAGCAGAGTAGAAGTGTTCCCATAAACTTGCACAAGGCTTAATCAGTTCAAAACACAAAATAAACACACTTCATACGTTAATGTAAAGTAACATAAAAAAGAGTTTACAATTTTATTGTAACTCACAGTTCCTTAGTAGAAACGGTCCATGTGTGCGAACAATAGGTTCTGACGTGACCCACATGCTTCTTTAATGTGGCCCACCTGAATGGAAGTATGAGCAACGTGGGCAGCCATAGCTGACCATCCTCCTTGGTAGGAGATTCGAGCAGAAAGGGAAGAAGAGAAGGGAACAGGAACAGGACATTGGGATTCAGCCCCTCCCACACAAAGCACTTAATATTAGGTTACAGCAGAGGCTGCCTCTTCCTTCAAGCTTGTGTGAGATGTGCTTGGTTGAAACCCGTATCTCTAATACGTCTATGGTTGTAGTTGTGCAGATTGCGATATTGCCAGATCAGATAGGCTTCTGTCACAAGGCAAACTTCATGTCTCTCTCCTCCACTCTCCTCTTCATGTAGCAATGGGGCTGTACTAAGCAGAAGGGCTGAAACAACCTGGTGCCCTCCAGACTGTAGGGCTACCATTCCCCAAATAATTGGGGATAATGAGATTTTGCAGTCCAACATACTGTATCTGGAAGTTTGGTCTAGTGGTTAAGGCAATGGGCTAGAAACCAGGAGACTGAGAGTTCTAGTCCCACCTTAGGCATGAAAGCCAGCTGGGTGACCTTGGTCCAGTCACTCTCTCTCAGCCCTTGGAAGAAGGCAAGGGCAAACCACTTCTGAAAATCTTGCCAAGAAAACTGCAGGGACTAGCCCAGGCAGTCACCAGGAGTCAACACTGACTCAAAGGCACACATGTACATACATACATTTCATGATGGAGTTCAGTGTGGCATCTTAGATAGCCTGTAAAGTATGTCAAGTAAACTGAGTGAAATTCTTCCAAATCTGGAAGAATACCTCATGTTTTAAGGCCAGCTAAGCCATTATGATATTTTCCTTGCTCCTGTATCACAAAAGGCATTGCTTCTACTGTATCACATGCCTTTGACAGAATTCCTTGTTTCAACTTTCAGTCTTTCTCAAATTATGTAACACAATCATCTTCACTTCTGCCCACCTTGAAACAATGAAAATAATGCTATGGGGAGAGGGGGAGAAGAGAGCCAGGATGAGGCAAGAGTTCTTGCCAATGGGATAAATGGACCACCTACAAGCTCTGCAGAGCTGAAATATCTCAAGGAAAAAGATCAGCTTGACTGCAATTTCAAATACATTGTAGACAGCCAATAATAAATCAACTCAGCCACTTGGAATCAACTGATGATATGAGAGTGGACAGGTCTGGAGCTGATTGTGGACTGGCACAAAAACCCTGTGTGGAAGTGCCTTAGCTTTCTCTCACTCTTGAAAAACTGACTTTCCATTGTAGAAAAAGGTACTATTCAAATATGTTTCTGGCAGTGGTGATGGGATCTCATTTTTTGTTCTTTCTCACTCAGTGATCATGCCAAGGATTGCTGAAGGAGGAAGTGATGCATGTAAGAGAAAGAGAGAGGGTATACAGACATGGGATCAATTAATTTACAGCTGGGGTGCTTTATTTGACTGGTAGTTTGGTTTGCTGGCTAAAGGCTATAATAAATAAAATTGAACTGAAATTGAATACTGGTAGTTTGGGAAAAACATTTATTTTGAAGGAAAATAAAAGGTAAAAGGTTCCCCCACACAGCTGTGTCCGACTCTAGGGGCCGGTGCTCATCTCTGTTTGTTAGCCGAAGAGCCAGCGTTGTCTGAAGACGCTTCTGTGGTCATGTGGCTGGCATGACGCGCACGGAACGCTGTTACCTTCCCACCGAAGTGGTACCTATTCATCTACTTGCATTTGCATGCTTTCGAATTGCTAGGTTGGCAAGAGCTGGGGCCAGTGCGGGAGCTCACTCCGTCATGCGGGGCTAGGGATTCGAACCTCCAAACTTGTGATCTTCCGATCGACAAGCCTGGCGTCTTAACCACTGAGCCACCGCGCCCCCTTGAAGGAAAATATTTAATATTAATCCACAATTTTGTGCGTGTGTGTGTTTGTGTGTGTGTGTGTCTGTCCTCATCCTGGTCCTTTTGGGAGTGTAATCTCCAGGAAGTCAGACAAAGGCCAATGTGTAATTTCCTAATGTGTTAATGTATCAGAATAGCTTGATCTGGCAACTTACTTATCTAGTAAAACAAAACTTTATTCATGATGGCAGATGGTAAATTGCGAGTATGTGAAATTTCTGATGACTCTTATGACTAAAACCCTTTAATGAGTAGCTCAAAGTATAGGGGTGTATGTCTCAATTTTTGTTGACCTTAGTCCCTTGTTGTTCCCTTGTTGACACTTGGTTAGAAGCATACCTTCACCTTGCTGTCCTTCTGATGGAATCTTTTTTAATTAATACCTGGGACATTAAAAAAATGGATATCCAGGTGGCACAATCTTTTAATTAAGCAAGCTCAATTGAGTATTTATAAATAGCACTTGGGAAACGGTGCTATTGCTTATCCATTAATAGACATAGCTTAGAGTACTATTGTGGTTAGAATGCTGGACTAGAATTAGTGTGAAAGTTAGTTCTGACATGGTCAAAACTAAACAACCTGATCTAGTTATCAGGCTGTTACCAAAACTAAGGGACAGATGGAAACTGTATCTCCTGCCCAAAAGAGAGTCATTTGTAGCTCTTTACAGAGAACGGGCACAAGAAAGTGACACAAGAAGTGTGAACATTGTTATAAATAGAGCTCACATTTGATGCAATGCAGTAGTTGAAATGTTTTCATAATTACTTCATAGTTTTGCTACTTCTCTGAACATGTGTATCCTGGGAAATATATTCTTGCAGTGTTTTTCCTTGATAGCTAAGAGAGGCCTGACAGAGAGTCCTAAAATGATGACTGTCACATGGTTATATTAGGCTAGGAGCTCGGTCTCAGCCCACCTTACCTTACAGGGTAGTTGTAAAGGACAAATTCTGGGGGAAGAGACCATTGCCGGGAGTTCTGTCATGGCCCTGGCCTATGATTCACCCTTGGGTGAAGAACAGGAAGAGCTTCTAGACAGGACTGATTACAGAGGGTTCAGGCTCAGGCCCCAATACTACTGAAATGGTTACTTCACTTAATACACACAAGCACTTACCTCCATAGACTCTGACCTTCAGTTAGATGCCAGACTCCCTTTGGGTAGGCACTAGAAGATGGAAAGACAAAGGGATGCATTTTTAGTGAAGATAAGTTCAAAGAATGAGTGGGACTGGTTGTGAGCACCATGTACTGTACTCTTGATGCACCAGGTCCTGGACTCATAAGCCACCAGCTACGCTGGGACAGAGGCTTACATTGCATCTATTTAAGGCTTCATGCAAGTGCTGTTAGGTATCGAACAACTTTCTGTTACAACCTATTCTCGTGTACTTCAAATCATGTTGCATTTAACTCACTGGCCTCTGTTTTGCCTTGACTGTCCCTGCTTTGCTCTTCAATCCTTGGTTGTGGTGTTGTGTTTGACTTCTGGAATTCTCTGCTTCATTCTGACCACATTCTTCCTTTCCCTTTGAATCCAGTTTGCTTGTAGGAACCCCAGGTCTTGATCTGGACTGCATTAGTTTAACACAGAGCTTACAAACTGTGTGTCGGGACACGTTAGTGTGTCGGCTGCAGTTTCTGGGTGTGTCCTGGCTGCTGCTGCCTCTGAGACCTGCCAGGATTCTGCACAGGTCCTAGTGCCTGCCTTGTGCCCAGCTGCCTCCAAACCTGCTGTGATTCTGTGCAGGTCCTAGTGCTTGCCTTTTGCCCTGCTATAAGAGTGTGTCGCGAAATGATGCCCTGCTGTAAGAGTGTGTCACGAAATGATGCATGTCTAAAAAGTGTGTCACCAACATGAAAAGTTTGAAAGCTCTGGTTTAACAGCTTTGCCCTACAAATTAACTGAGTGTGCCTCTTTTCAATTTTGGTTGGAAAGCCAATGAGCCAGGACAAATTCCTTGGAAGAAAGGCAGGATATAAATCTAGGAAATAAAATAAATAACAAATGTAGATCAATGTGGCAAAGCATGGCAACGTATCTTAGCTTATTGTGCAACGACGTGGTACGGACAGATCCATTTTTACATTGGAAGAACTGGATTTTACATTTGAAAATGGTTCAGAAAGATGGGTCCTCTTGATTTGGAAAGTTCTGTTAACTTAGTTAGTTCACTGCTTAATCACAGTGCCGGAGTGACATCAGCAACCTTGACTCTGGAAAGAGAGAAGAAAAGGGGCGAGAGAAGACCATAAGGGAGGTGACCTTTTGGCAATGAAGAGGCCACAGGGAACTCAAACTAACAGTTACTTTTCATTTTCTGCCTCCCTGGTCTTCACTCCTATGCAGTCTGCAGAGAAATCAGTCAAACATCATGCTAAGAGATGGGGCTGCTCCAGAAACAGATCTGTTTTGTTTGCTTGCATGTTAATGGATTTAGACAGTTAAAAAAAATCTATTGCCTTTACTGTTTTTTTCAGATACAGGTAGGAGCTGATCATAGAAATTTGTTTTATAGTACATATATCACGGATCCTAAAATTGGTATCTGATACTTAACCAGCTTCGTTGTGACATAATTAATCATTATGGCTAGCATCCATGGCACTTAAACTGTTCCGAGCACTTCACATGTATTATTTAGTGGCAAACTTTAGGCTGGCCATTGTGTTTTTTCCTCATGTATGAAAGAAAGCCCCAGGGAATGGCTTGGCTTAGTGAAGCATCCATCAGCCCAGGCATCTCTTTAGCCACACAGCTACCTCAGATCAAAGCATGTCCCATTCCCTTGTAAGGTCCATTTTCCTCCTAGACTCCTTCCAAGGAGCCCAGAGAAGCATTTGTAGCCGCGCAGTTTGCAGGAGAGTCTGGCAGATAGACTGCAATTTGCCAAAAGACATCCAAAAAGCTTCAAAAGTAGAAGGAACACTTGCGCTCTCATTCTTGGGTGGCCTAAATGTCTTCTCCTGGATGGGCTTTCTCCTCCTTTCCTTCCTTAGAGTATGGTTTGTAATGAAAGAAAATTATGTTTTGTTTTTTAAGATTGTATCTGGATTGCAGTGCTTCTCCGCCTCCATTCAAATTAATTAGCGCTATTATAATTCCTTCCTGGGCAAAGCTTTCAGTGCTCCCTCACCTCCCATTGCTTTGAAGCTGTAATACATCTGGAAGCCATCAGGGGGCAGCTATGACCAGAAAAGAGTGAAACCAGAAGGAAACTGTAGGAAAAGACAGGCAGAGCAGATAAAGGAGGAGTAAGATGAGGAGCTATCAAAGAAGAGAGAAGCAGTGCAAGAAGAGGAACAAAGGTAAACATGTTATGGGGCAACCTCTAGAAATAGTGTGGGGAGGGGGGGAGGGAGAAGCGAACACAATATTAGCAGCTAGAGGAACATAAAAAATGTTGAAGTATGTATTCATATTAGAAGAAGAGAATTAAGCATTAGTGAAGAGAGAGAGAGAGAGAGAGAGAGAGAGAGAGAGAGAGAGAGAGAGAGAGAGAGAGAGAGCGCTAGCTTTGAAACCCGAGCATGTGAATTTAATGAGGCCAAATCTAAGGGTGTCAATATTATTTCTCTCAATACCTCAATAGGATAAAGAGAGGCAACGGATCTTCTTTCGTTCCCCATTTTCTTTATTTTTTTAAAGCCGCTTCTGATTCAGCCAAGTCTTTCAAAGTGCACTTCTTCCCAGCCACCCTCTTGGTTCCGGCAGGTTAACTTCATTAAAGGGTTCCTTCGGCTGCTTTCATGTCTGCTCGGAGCCCTACTGGGTGGCTACATTAGGCGGAAAAAAAGCCCTCTTGGTGGGATGATGGTAAACGGATGTTTTACACCACACCGGAGAATGGAATGCCTGGGCGGGCCTCGGAGAGGAGCCGGTCTTTGGCAGCTATTAATTACACTCCAAGCACAAGGCCCTCAGTGAGAAATAGCTGAACGAGAACCTCAGCAAATTGAATTCTAAGGGAGAAGAAACCCCGTGCTGTCTGCTGCTGACCTCTCTGCGATAAGAGATCTAAATGGATGGTGTTTCCCTCGTACTCCCGTACTTATTATGCAGCAGCAGCTACTGCTGGCTGTCTCCAAGCTTTGTCACCAGGCCTTTATTTTGTATTTCTTTTTTTTTTCTGTCTCCTTTTTGCAGAGTTCGGTGAATGAGTAAGGCTTTCTTCATGTGTCCACATTCGCTACATTCCTTGGAGGAGTCTCTGAAATCAAAGAACGGGCAGAGAACCACCATTAGGAAATTAGACCAGCTCACCTATAAACAAACATCCATACGCTCCTTTTATTCTATTCTAGCAAGAATGCTTTATAACAGGATTTTCCCGTTACTTAATTCACCATTTTTTGAGATCCAGCTTTCTCCCCGTTTTTGGCTTGAGAGACCTAGGGGATACCCCTTATCTTCTGAACATGTGCATGTAAGCCTGTGTGCATGAATGTGGAAGTATTATTACACCCACACTGCCAATTCATTACAGTGCAGCTTCTAGGATACATTCGTGAATCGCAATACCCAGGTGTATTTTACTAATACATCTTTAAGCATGGCAGCAAACACTTTTACTTCGGTGCAGGGCAGATTAAGGGAAAGTCTGCTTTGAGTTGAGCTTGACTCTTGGCAACTTCATGAATACATCTATGAGGTCTTCTTAGCAACAACAGAGTAGTGCCTGGCCACTGCTGCTTTGTGGGATATTTTTTTTCCAACTAATTTTCTGCCCTGGGGTTTTCTGGTGGTCTCTGTCCAGGTCTGACATTATTTGAATAGACTTTTAAAAAATGCAATGCAAAAGAAAGGGGAATACAGCAATTGCGAAGGCTTAATGAATTAGTAACATAGATAAACAACTTTCTTCCCAAGTTCAGGTCATAGTTCAACCCTTTTTAGAATGTAACAAGCTCTGCATCTCTGGTCTAGTCCAAGGACTGACTCAGTGCAAGAAATAATTCCACTTCAGCATTCCTGACAGATGATAATCTAACCTCTGCTTCAATAGTTCCATCAGGGGTGGGTTTGCCACCTCTGAGCAAGCCATGCCACGTTCACACTGCTTGAACTATTAAGACATATCTTAATGTCTACTAAAGTTTGCTTTCTTTTCATTTCCAGCTGCTGTTATTTGCCCTTTCTTCTGGAGCAGTCAAGAATAAGCATGTTCCATGGTCTACAGGAAATAATCCAAATATTTGGAGACATTTATCATGTTTCCCCTTAATCATACATTCTTCAGGCAAAGAAACCCTACCTTTTAGGTATAGTGTTGCAGTCAGATAAAGCAATCTTGTCCCCTTGGATGGAGGATCCCAGAAGGCATCAAGGATAAAGTGGCTTGTGCTACTTGCCCTGCCCTGTGCCCAGTAAACAGCCTCTTGTCCTCACATGTCTTCAGTCCAGTGGACTTTTCCATATGAAATTATGATATGAGGAGTCATATCTAGTTCTTTGCCTCAAGAAGGGAAATGTCTCAAGCTGACCCTGCCAGGACTTCATGGAAAACATCACCAGTGACAGGCGGTAGAAAGTGTTAAGAGAAACTATTGTCAAGCTTATAAAAGAACAACTTGCTAAAGAATAGCCAACATGGCTTCTGTAAGGGTAGATCTTTCACTAATCTCCTAGAATTTTTTTAGCGTGTCAACAAACCTGTAGGTATGATTGACTTCATCAATATAGCATGGTTCTACCCAATGCTTTTCTTTATATGGACCACTATATCATATGTAAAAGCTTTTGAGGACTATCGCATACACCAAGAATCACTAACATGGCATCTGTGGGCACCATGACACAGACATCCCTCCTAATATTGTTTCTACAGAATCCAAAATTAAATTAAAAACTCTTTTATATTTATTTATTATTTTAATGGCTGAAATTTTGCAGTATCACCAACACTCTTGAGATTCTTGGGTTCCTACCAGATATCTTATGAGGCCTCAAGTAAATCCACCAATATCTTAGGAGATTAACTAACTTTATATGATTTTGGACAGACTAACCCTAACCCTAACCCTAATACATAAATATATAAATACAATAAAACATAAACAGGGGTACTCAACCTTTTTGGCACAAGGGACCGGTTTCGTGGAAGACAATTTTTCCACGGACCGAGGGGGCGGGGTTTGCAGGTGGGAGCCAATTGCGCGGACCGGGGGCGGGGTTTGCAGGTGGGAACCAATTGCGCAGACCGGGGGCAGGGTTTGCAGGCGGGAGCCAATCGCACGGACCAGGGGGCGGGGTTCAGAGACCGGCATGGCGGCCTGGTTCCTAACAGGCCACGGACCGGTACTGGTCCGCGGCCCAGGGGTTGGGGACCCCTGCCCTAACAGACCATTAGTGGACTTCAGACCACAGACTGGAAACTACTGACACATTGTACTTAGACTTAAAAAAGCTTGTGGCAAAGACCTTCAACAAAGGTTCTTGGAAAGCCTAGCAGCTATGAGATAAGAAAATGGGCCCTCTCATATAATGGCAATGAACAGGGAGAACAGGAAGGAAAGAAGAGGAAGAAGTGAATCATTACTCTGGAGAGATATACAAAGTGTGGGTTCCTAAGGATCTATGTTGGGACCAGTGCTTTATACATGGTTTATATATTACCTGGAGTCAGTAGATAAACTTAACAGTGAACAGTGAACAATTTGCCAGTAACGCCAAATTCTTCAGGAAGGTAAAATCAAGAAGGGTAAAAAGATAAAATCAAAAACATTGAGATTGAAAGAACTATCACTATAGTAATGTTATTATATAAAGTGACCACACTTGAAATATTGTGTAGAGTTCTAGTCACTGCATGTCAAAAAGATCATCATAGAGATGGAAATGGTGCAGTAAAAGACAACCATTGGGGCTCTTCTATCCTTAAAAAATGTAGCATTAGATTAGAAAGAAGGTTCTTCTTCTTCTTGGCGATCACTCATAGCTGGGTAAGATTGTCTTCCAGGGGTAAAATCTTAACAGTGGATCCGTAAAGAAGGTAGGTAATGGTGGTGGTGGTGAACGAATTGTATAAAATCACACATTGCGTAGAAATACTTGAAATCATTTTTCTCAGTCTCATAATACTATAATTCAGTGTTACTCATTGAAACTCGGTTCCGGGAAATTCAGGACCGCTACGAAAAAGTACTTCACATTTAACAATGCAATTTTTTTGCCTTCAAGTATGATGATGGCCACCATTATACACAGCTTTAAAAAGTAACTGGAGAAATTCACAGAGGACAAGACTGCTGGCCTTCATGGCTACATGCTCCCTCTAGCAGCACACCTTCAAGATTTTTGCTAGGGAGCAAAAAGTGGAAGAAGGCTGTCATCCTTATATCCTGTTTGTAATGCACTGGCTGTGGGACACAGAACGCTGGGCTTCTTTAAAAATTGATCCAGCAGAAACGTTCAGACCTTCCTAAAATGTGATGCCAAGAACTGGAGACAGTATTTCACCTTGCACTCTAACACAGAATGAAGCAAAACAATTACTTCCGACGATCTGAACACTATGCTTCTGTTTGTACAGCCGAACATATCACTGGATTTGGTTTCTGGTTTGTTTGTGTTTTAGATGCACTGCCCACTGACTGCACTTCAGCTTATGAGCCATTAAGACACCTTGATGGACTGCATCCAAGACAGGTTACCCTCACCTTAGATCTGAGTATTTTTTACTTTTGGGAGGGCAACCATTGGTAAAATATTTTTCTTTCTGTTCAATTTCATCTTTTTATTTCAGTTCAGTGTTCCCGTCCTAAGAGATCCTTTGGCATCTGCCTCTCATAATGTTAGCTATCCCTTCCGACTTTGCATTGTCCGCATATTTGATAAACCGCCTCTCTACATCCTCCTTCAAGTTATTTCTACTGGGCCTGGAAGATGACCTTGTGACCTTCTATTCAAGACTTCCCTCCAGGCTGGTGCTGAGCATATAATAAGTACTCATTAGGTGCAGATTATTAACAACCATGTATGATAGATTGCCCCAGCAGGTGGCAGCACCTGGTTAATCCTGTCTGTGCTCAGAAGCTAAAGCAGGATTGGGCCTGGATAGCACTTGAATGGGAGACTGGGAAATTGAAAAACATCCTGGGAGAAAAGTAATAGCAAATCACTTCCATGCCATTGCCAAGAAAACCACCTAGACATGTCCATAGAGTCACCAGGAGCCAAACTGAAGGAGACTTCACATTTATGGCAGATTAGTATGCAATATAAGGACCGGCCCAATGTCATCCCATGAGCTTCATGGCTAAGTTAGCATTTGAAACCAAGGCTCTACTTGACATTCAAATGTTCTACCATACTAGCTAGACAATTGTTATTTTTATATGAGAACAAGGATACTAAAAACCAGTGCCTATCTTAACCATTAAAGTACTGAAGGATAAGCTATTTATTTTTAATGTTCAGAGCAAGAAAATATACATGACTAATTATTGAAATAGCTCCTGACATTTCCACCTTCTCCACTCACACCCATTCAACAGTGGTCAACTCCAGCTCTCCAGCTACTTATATTCTTGCCAAAACCAGTAACAATCTTTAGCATTTATTAGGTAGTACCCAGACATGAAGTCTGTATTTCTGCCCAACTTCTTCTACAAGTTATCTTTCCCTCAAACCAGAACAACTGCCCATCTTGCCAGATTCCAGTTAACAGGGACTTTTCAGACTGGGGCTGGTACCATTCAAAGGGGCAAGTATGACTCAAAGAAAGGAATAGGGTGCATTGCTCAGAATATGGTAACCGCCCAGAGTCTACCACGGTAGAGATGGGCGGGGATAAAGCCAAATAATAAATAAAAAATAAATAAATAAACCAAATATGGATCTGCCAAGCACTGAGCATCTACTCAATAACGTAATTCTATCTTACACAGAACCAGTGTGGTGTAGTGAAGGCATCAGGCTAGAAACCAGGAGACGGGAAGTTCTAGTCCCACCTCAGGCACAAAGCCAGCTGGGTGACCTTGGGCCAGTCACTCTCTCTCCGCCCTAGGAAGCAGGCAGTGGCAAACCACTTCCAAAATCTTGCCAAGAATACTGCAGGGACCTGTCCTGGCAGTTGACCCTGAGTCAAAGGCGCATGCACACACATGCACGCGCACATACACACAATTCTACCTTACACTAAAAATGTTAAAATCTTTATAATCATACCCCATTCTGATGGATTTTTTCAGTAAGCTCATGTGGAAGTGAAATGGGTGGGAAATAGGACTCCCCCACTTTATCCTCCCAACAACTTCACATCCTCAAAAGTTTGGAGCCCGTTCACCATGTCCATAACATTAAGGAACTTTTCCCAGTTAAAGCTGTATATACTTTAAGGAAGAGTCTAAAAGGATGAGAAGAGAAACTGGAAGAGAAAAGAAGAAGAAAGAAGGCTAGCTTCTCAGTGATGGTGCAAGGGGCAGAAAGTTAAAGAGACTTCTCATGTTTATGCAGCACATCTCTCTAAAACGATTGTGGGAGCTGCGAGGCGGCCCAGGCAAGCAAGCACGTTGGAGAGCGAGCAAGCCCACAAACAAAAGAAATGCTCGTAAATATGTTCTGAGAAAAATATTCACTATTTATGCTGGTTTTGTTGCAGTAATTCTTAGAAGAACACGTTCCTTTTTATATTTATTTAGTTGTGTTCCTCACAATGTTTCACATTGCATGGTTTTCCCCCCTAACATTTTAGGAGGCAGCTCTCCTCATTTCGGAGTCCAGGGACAGAGAACTAAGGCCAGAAGGTCTGTGCAGTATTTTATTTTATATTTATTTTTCTGCCAGCAGTTCTGTTATAAACACTGCCATAAAAATAGATTCCTAAACCAAATTATTACAGAGATTTTTCATTTCCTTCCAGCCTGAAACTCAACAAATAAATTTTTTCTCACCCCTTCCTTCCTTCCTTCCTTCCTTCCTTCCTTCCTTCCTTCCTTCCTTCCTTCCTTCCTTCCTCTTTCTCATCTGCAGTACTTGACTCTGATAAGCCAGAAAATATACGAAACTGTCAACTGCTATCTCATTCTCTACATTTAGCAGTGCTTTAGCTTGCAGCCTCTCACCTTTACAAGTATACACATTGTGGAATATATTTACATCCTACTAGAATCACTTATTGCATGGGTCTAACTGGGCGTTAATTTCATAAACACAATTAGAAAAGTCTGCAAAACACAGCAGGAGGCCCAATGCCTTCTACAGTGAAATTCACTGCAATTTGACTGAGGGCAAACAATACTTTTTAAGAGACTTCAAAGTGCTTTTGGAGAGCTTTAACTTCTTTGTGTTCATAGGAACTTAAGACGATCCCTGCTGGATCCGACTAAGGATCTATCATATCCAGCATGCGAGCAGATTCAGGGAGGATGAGATAGCACTCTTCAAATGCCTGAAAGGATATCACGAGTGCTGCACACTGAGTAATACATTTCAGTCCCAGGAAGGCAGATTCAGACTGAACATTGGGGAGGAAAAAAAGCTCTAACAATAACAGCTGTTTGATAATGGAACCAGTTACCCAAATAGGTGGGGGACTCCACTGAATGTGTTCATGTGGAGGCTAAACAGCCATTTGCCTGGGATGGCTAGATGGACCTTCCAACAATATGGGGCCATGATTCCATCATGTTTCAAACAGTGGTTACCTAGATATTGGGGGGGCAGGGCCGCAACTAGGGGGGGCAAGCAGGGCATGTGCCCCGGGTGCCGCGCTGGGGGTGCGCCAAAATGATGCCCGGGGGTGCACCAAAATGACAAAATAACCCATGGGGGGGCGCGGAATCCATGTTTGCCCCAGGTGACACAGACCCTAGTTCCATCCCTGTGGGGGGGGGCACAAACCTGTTGATTATTATCTTCTTTAACCATGGTTAAGGACAGGTCACAATCTAAGCTTTGAAACCCATCATTAAAGGTAAAGGTTCCCCCCGCACATTTGTGCAGTCGTGTCCGACTCTAGGGGCCGGTGCTCATCTCCGTTTGTTAGCCGAAGAGCCAGCGTTGTCTGAAGACGCTTCTGCGGTCATGTGGTTGGCATGACGCGCACGGAATGCTGTTACCTTCCCACCGAAGTGGTACCTATTCATCTACTTGCATTTGCATGCTTTCGAATTGCTAGGTTGGCAAGAGCTGGGGCGAGTGCGGGAGCTCACTCCGTCACGCGGGACTAGGGATTCGAACCTCCGAACTTGCGATCTTCTGATCGACAAGCCTGGCATCTTACCCGCTGAGCCACCATGCCCCTATATTTATAACACACACACACACACACACACACACGCACACGCACACACATATATATATATATATATATATATATATATATATATTATGATGATAAATTTATCATCACCAACAGATATAAGGAATATGAATAAAGAAATGTTCCTGCTTCTCGGCCTCTTTGCTTCCTAGGTGGCAAGCTAAACAATTAGTTTATTCTATAATTACTCTTAATCAAAATCAAAGCTAAAAAAAAAGCACACTCGGGAACAAAAACAATACTCTTGTTCAGATTAGTTTAAAATCTATTCTTTGGGTAAGAGGAGTTGTAGAATCTATTATCTGTCTTTGGCCTTTGTTTTGTCTTTTGTTTTTAAAATCCACTCTGATTAAAGTCCTACAGTTGCACAGTTATCACCATAAGTTATTAATCATGGAGTGTGTATATACCCCTGCTCAGAATTTTGCCTATGTTGTAAATAGTTCCTCCTGGGGGTGGCTGGCCCCATAATGCCCTCCTTTTATATACGATTTTACCATTCTTGGATTTTTATCTATTATTTATTATATTGTTTTAGCTGTAACTTATGTTCATATGTTCATTATGTTATGTTCATTATGGTTTTAACTGATGATATTTTGTAAACCACCCAGAGTCCCCCGTTGGGGGAGATGGGCGGTGATAAATTTGAATTATAAACAAACAAACAAACATGTGATAACAGCAGAGCAACCAAGCCTAAAAGAAATCCGTAGATCCCGGCAGGAAAGACAAGGGTGCCATTGAAGGAGAGCAGTAGTTGTTCCAACAAGGATTAAGCCTTTGGGGAAATGTCAGAGATCAATTTTCAGCCATTCACTGTGGGAAACTAGGAGTGGCATCACTGCAATAGCCCCGAGCAACCGTTTGAGGATCAAATGGGAGAAACAACTGGGGAAGGATACAAAAGCCTATGGAGGATGAAGTCTTTTTGTCCCTTCCATATCTTAATCCCTGGTGTACTTCCTGACAAAACAGGTATTCTTTAACCAAATGGATGCAGTGGGCTGGATGGAGATATGGGAGATCTGCAGAGTCCTTTGCTTTCTTACAAGAACCTGGTGATGGGCTACCAGATCTGGGATGCAAAAATCCAGATGACTACTAGATGGCAGCAGAGATAAAGTTAACTGGGTTTTGCAGCTCAGATTAAGTGGGCCTAGTGTGGTTTCTTGCCTACATGTGCGCTGAAGGAGGTGTGTGTAGAGATGCCTTCGGTTACCATATGCAGCATCTACATGAGGCAGGATTATGCCCACTCCGTTTATCATTAAAGCACAAATATCAACAATCTTAGGAAACTGCTCTAAATAAAAAGATAAAGAGAACCCTGAATCTGGATGAAAACCCATTCAGTCAAACATCCTGTATCCCACAATGACCTACCAAGCACCCCTGGGAAGTCCAGAAGCAATGCATGCGCACAAGGGAACGTCACATTAATGTTCCCCAGTAACTGGCATGGGCTTCTTCCATAGCCCCCTTTAAGACAAATATTTCCTATGGAAACAATGCCATTCCTTTTACCAAAATCTTCCCATTCCTACAGAAGATCTGAGATATCATCCAAGAGGATCAGAGGTTTCCTGCTGCTAGCATATGCTAATGGAAGCCTTCCAGATATGAAGGCGTGTGGAGGCCCCTTATAGCAATTAGAAAAATGATTGCTTAGTGCTTATCCAAAGACTAAGGGCTTATCCTTACCAATTGCCTGGTGGTAAGTCACATCTCATCAGAATACCATAGAATATTACCTCAATTAGCTTAAGAGGGGACGCAAGGTGAAACCCTTTCATCCTATTAGCCTAAGGGCAATTGGAAATTTGGCTTTCAAACCACATTTTACAGGAAAGATAGAAATATGCACCCCTTTGAGTTAGAGTTGCTTTGGTGTGCCTCAAACATTGTTGTTTATTCGTTCAGTCGTTTCCGACTCTTCGTGACTTCATGGACCAGTCCACGCCAGAGCTTTCTGTCGGCCGTCACCATCCCCAGCTCCCCAATGGTTGAGTCCGTCACCTCCAGAATACCATCCATCCATCTTGCCCTTGGTCGGCCCCTCTTCCTTTTGCCTTCCACTTTTCCTAGCATCAGCTTCTTCTCCAGGGTATCCTGTCTTCTCATTATGTGGCCAAAGTACTTCAGTTTTGCCTTTAATATCATTCCCTCAAGTGAGCAGTCTGGCTTGATTTCCTGGAGTATGGACTGGTTTGATCTTCTTGCAGTCCAAGGCACTCTCAGAATTTTCCTCCAACACCACAGTTCAAAAGCATCTATCTTCCTTTGCTCAGCCTTCCTTATGGTCCAGCTCTCGCAGCCATAGGTTACTACAGGGAATACCATTGCTTTAACTATGCGGACCTTTGTTGTCAGTGTGATGTCTCTGCTCTTAACTATTTTATCAAGATTTGCCATTGCTCTCCTCCCAAGAAGTAGACGTCTTCTGATTTCCTGGCTGCAGTCAGCGTCTGCAGTAATCTTTGCGCCTAGAAATACAAAGTCTGTCACTGCCTCCACTTTTTCTCCCTCTATTTGCCAGTCATCAATCAAGCTCGTTGCCATAATCTTGGTTTTTTTGAGGTTTAACTGCAGCCCAGCTTTTGCACTTTCTTCTTTCACCTTCGTCATAAGGCTCCTCAACTCCTCCTCGCTTTCAGCCATCAAAGTGGTATCATCTGCATATCTGAGATTGTTAATGTTTCTTCCAGCGATTTTAACTCCAGCCTTGGATTCCTCAAGCCCAGCATGTCGCATGATGTGTTCTGCGTACAGGTTGAATAGGTAGGGTGAGAGTATACAACCCTGCCGTACTCCTTTCCCAATCTTAAACCAGTCCGTTGTTCCGTGCTCTATTCTTACTGTTGCTACTTGGTCGTTATACAGATTCCTCAGGAGGCAGACAAGATGACGTGGTATCCCCATACCACCAAGAACTTGCCACAATTTGTTATGATCCACACAGTCAAAGGCTTTAGAATAGTCAATAAAACAGAAATAGATGTTTTTCTGAAATTCCCTGGCTTTCTCCATTATCCAGCGAATATTGGCAATTTGGTCTCTAGTTCCTCTGCCTTTTCTAAACCCAGCTTGTACATCTGGCAATTCTCGCTCCATGAATTGCTGGAGTCTACCTTGCAAGATCTTGAGCATTACCTTACTGGCATGTGAAATAAGTGCCACTGTTCGATAGTTAGAACATTCTTTAGTGCTTCCCTTTTTTGGTATGGGGATATAAGTTGATTTTTTCCAATCTGATGGCCATTCTTGTGTTTTCCAAATTTGCTGGCATATGGCATGCATCACCTTGACAGCATCATCTTGCAAGATTTTAAACAGTTCAGCTGGGATACCGTCGTCTCCTGCTGCCTTGTTATTAGCAATGCTTCTTAAGGCCCATTCAACCTCACTCTTCAGGATGTCTGGCTCTAACTCACTGACCACACCGTCAAAGCTATCTCCAATATTATTATCCTTCCTATACAGATCTTCCGTATATTCTTGCCACCTTTTCTTGATCTCTTCTGCTTCTGTTAGGTCCTTACCATCTTTGTTTTTGATCATACCCATTTTTGCCTGGAATTTACCTCCGATGTTTCTAATTTTCTGGAAGAGGTCTCTTGTCCTTCCTATTCTATTGTCTTCTTCCACTTCCGCACATTGCTTGTTTAAAAATAATTCCTTATCTCTTCTGGCTAACCTCTGGAATTTTGCATTTAATTGGGCATATCTCCCCCTATCACTATTGCCTTTTGCTTTCCTTCTTTCTTGGGCTACTTCCAGTGTTTCAGCAAACAGCCATCTTGCCTTCTTGGTTTTCTTTTTCTTTGGGACGTTTTTTGTTGCCGCCTCCTGAACAATGTTGCGAACTTCTGTCCATAGTTCTTCTGGGACCCTATCTACTAAATCTAGTCCCTTAAATCTATTCTTCACCTCCACTGCATATTCCTTAGGAATATTAGTGAGCTCATATCTAACTGATCTGTGGGTCTTCCCTATTCTCTTTAGTCTGATTCTAAATTTTGCAATAAGAAGTTCGTGATCTGAACTACAGTCAGCTCCAGGTCTTGTTTTTACCGACTGTATAGATGTCCGCCACCTTTGGCTGCAAAGGATGTAGTCAAGCTGATTTCGGTGTCGACCATCTGGTGAAGTCCATGTATAAAGTCGTCTTTTAGGTTGTTGGAAGAGAGTGTTTGTTATGCACAGTGAGTTGTCTTGGCAAAATTCTATCAGCCTATGTCCTGCTTCATTTTGTTCTCCCAGACCATGCTTGCCTGTAATTCCAGGTGTCGTCTGACTACCCACCTTAGCATTCCAGTCTCCTGTAATGAAAATAACATCTCTTTTTGGTGTATTATCTAGTAGGTGCTGCAGATCCTCATAGAACTGATCTACTTCTGCTTCTTCGGCATCTGTGGTTGGGGCGTATATTTGGATCACTGTGATGTTAAATGGCTTACCCTGAATTCGAATTGAGATCATTCTATCGTTTTTTGGATTGTATCCAAGCACTGCTTTAGCCACTTTATTATTAATTATGAAGGCTACTCCATTTCTTCTGTGGTCCTCTTGTCCACAGTAGTAGATCTGGTGGTCATCTGATGTGAAGTGACCCATCCCAGTCCATTTCAGTTCACTGACACCTAAAATGTCTATATTTAATCTTGACATCTCACCAATAACCACATCCAATTTGCCCTGGCTCATAGATCTTACATTCCAGGTTCCTATGGTGTGTTGATCTTTAGAACATCGGATTCGTCGTTCACCACCAGCACCGTCGGCCGCTAGCCGTCCTTTCGGCTTTGAGCTAGCTGCGTCATCAGGTCTGGGGCTAGTTGAACGTATCCTCTGTTCCTCCCCAGTAGCATTTTGACCATCTTCCGACCTGGGAGTCCCATCTTCCGATGGTATACCGACATATCTTTGGTTGTACTGATCCATTTAGTTTTCATGGCAAGAATACTGGGGTGGGTTGCCATTACCTTCCCCAGGGATCGTATTTAGTCTGACCTCTCTGCCACGACCTTCCCGTCTTGGGTGTCCCTTCACGGTTTAGCTCATGGTTTCATTGAGGTGCTCAAGCTCCAGCACCACGACAAGGTAACAATCTCCTTTGCTGGAGCCTCAAACATACTAGGAGGGAAACATCATTAGTGTTAGAACAAGATGCTGCACACAGAAGGCAAAACGTCTTGGCATTTCCAGTTCAAAGGATGCCAGATAGCCAAGTAAGGAAGAACCTCCCTTAGGCAGAGACCTTGGCGAACCACTGCCAGTAGAATCCTGGCTACAGAGAGCCACGGTCTGGCTCAGGATAAGGCAGGAACGCCAGCTGTTCAAGAATAGCATATTAATGTTCCTAAAATCCTTCACAGCTCTAACTTGTCCTCTGAGAGGCTTCTCCTGGGCATTGGATTGCCTAGCCATTTTTTCCCCCTGCCTCCTTCCAACAACAATCCATCATCTTCACAAGAGAAGCAAGCAGAGGTTCATTTTCAGGTTGCAGCAAACAACACTGCAGGCGTCTGTGCCTTTATCAGCTGTACATCAGTGAGAATTCACAAGGTGATGTCTGCTAAAGCCTTGTCCTTCTCTATTCCTGCCTTTTATGAAGCTGTTAAAGTCACAGCAACCTTGCCAGAAATAAAGGCTGCAATTCCAGATGGCAAGGGAAGATTTTGTAAAAGAACTAGGGAAAACAAAGAATCAGTTGAGAAGGCAAGTTCATCACATCATGCCCAGTCAGGGAGAAGAAACTGACCCACCCAAGCAGGGAGGACTGGGTTAGACTTAGAGGAAGATTCAACTGGAATGTTACTGCGGACAAAGCAGGGTTATGGGATGCTTTTATTTAGTAAAGTATTTAGTAAAATGCTTTTACTTAGTGAAGACTGTTGCTGGGGCACAGGGTGGTAGAAAAGCTGTGGGCATTTCACATAGGAACTGTATAGCACTCTGGAGTCAGCTCTGGACAGCCTGTTCCGATGCCAGAACAGTGGGAGCAGTGTCGGTTTATGTAATAACGGCAGCAAATCTAGTTCCTCTGCAGAGGTTCTGAGAAATTCAGCAAGAACTCCTTTCTCCTGCCATAACTTATTCTTCTCCTCTCAGGGGGCGCGGTGGCTCAGCCGGTAAGATGCCAGGCTTGTCGATCAGAAGATCGCAAGTTCGGAGGTTCGAATCTCTAGCCCTGCGTGACGGAGTGAGCTCCCACGCTCGCCCCAGCTCTTGCCAACCTAGCAATTCTTTTGAATTGCAAAGAGTCCCCTTTGTGGGGGGAGATGGGCGGTGATATAAGTTGGAAAAATAAATAAATAAATAAATAAATAAATAAATAAATTTGAAAGCATGCAAATGCAAGTAGATGAATGGGTACCACTTCGGTAGGTAGGTAACAGCGTTCCGCGCGCGTCATATGGCCACATGACCGTGGAAGCATCTTCGGTCAACGCTGGCTCTTCAGCTAACAAACGGAGATGAGCACCGGCCCCTAGAGTCGGACACGACTGCACAAATGTGCGGGGGGAACCTTTACCTTATTCTTCTCCTCATTTTGAGGCTGGCAGCTGTGAAAATCATCACGGGTCAGCTGCATGATGCTTTTCAAGGAACTCAGCGAGGAACAGAAATCATGGCTGTGTGGAAGTGCCCTGGAAGAGATTAAACCGTTCCTCCTTGGGTGGATTCCTGGCTGCGGATCCACGATATTTCATTGTATGAGATGATGGACAAGATGGCATCCTCTCCCTATCGACATTCCAAAGTCAACTAGACTTATAGTTGAATCTTATGTCAGAACGGTAATCGATATCCTCCACCAGAACTGCTGCTTTTAATTCTACATTTCTCAGAGAAACCAACTTTATTACTGATTTGTACTTGCTTCCCCTGGGTACAAAGATCTGCACTTTTCAGGGTCTTCCCTAAGGAAAAGAAGAGATCAAGATATAGGAATTGATCTATGCATTGGAAAAGCATTCTAGGTACTTGATGGCTTTGCTTGTCTTATCATTAGTTTCCAATTCCCTAGATGTTTCCTGGGGAGTTAGTAGTTGATGTCATTATTTGATGTCTTCTGAAGAGCTGAACAGTCCTATGCTATCCTGGGAAGAGGTTCACTGCTGTTTGCTATGTATAGAAAGTTGTTCCTGCATCCTTGTGTTCCATTTCTTAAATACATATAGCCCCAAAACTCCAGCTTTCCTGCCAGTCTCTAAAAGCATAGGATCCCACCATCAGTAATTCATCAGGAGAATTTTGGTTTAAAATTCTAAGGGTTTTGTGCATGCAAGTATCTAGGTCTGATTGTAAGCGGAAGGATCATTACCGTTAAAGAAACTCTGGAATGGCAGTTTTGGGGAAAACAAATGAAAAGCTGTATTTAGTGTCTTTTGCCCATTGTGAGGGGAATGAATAAAACATTTTATAATATATTTTACAGCTGCCATTTCTTAGAGCGTTCTGCCTCACAATAGTCAAAGCAGCTTTAGTGGGTTCAGTTGCTGTAAAAACATTTTCTGTTTTGTTTTAAACCGTTCTATTGAAAGAATGTATATGAATCAGCTCATCATTCCTGAAATTTACTGGGGAAAGGGAATATGGAAAGCAGCAACTGGAAAGGGGCTGTGAAGACAGGTTCAAGGTAATCTTGGCAGCTAAACTCAGGAGCCAGGATCTCCACACAAAAGGGGGTCACTAGCCCCCCCCCCCGAACAATTGCTTGAGAATGCCTTTCCACTGTTGTGTGTATATACGGGTGTATGCCTGTATGTGGACAAGGCTTGGAAAGAATATGATTTAGGGAGCTGTGCAGTAGGACAAAGGAAAAGAGGCCAAGAGCAGATCTGGAAGAGCAGTCAGTTGTTCTTCCCCTTCCCTAAGGCTACCATATAAGAGCCTCGTGTGGCGCAGAGTGGTAGGCGGCATTACTGCAACCGAAACTCTCCCCACGACCTGAGTTCAATCCCAGCGGAAGCTGGTTTCTCAGGTAGCCAGCTCGGGTCGACTCAGCCTTCCATCCTTCCGAGGTTGGTAAAATGAGTACCCAGCTAAGCTGGGGGAAAGGTAATCACGACTGGGGAAGGGAATGGCAAACCACCCCGCTATAAGTCTGCCTGGAAAACGTCGGTGAAAGTGGCGTCCCTCCAAAGGGTCAGTAATGACTCCGTGCTTGCACAGAGGACCTTTCACTTTCACAAGGCTACCATACCCAAGTTGCACAAATGCAACTGACCACCAGGTGGCAGCAAAGGGTTTTTGTTTTCTGCATCTCTCTGCTGCTGTCCAATGGTGTCCGGATTTTTGCCACCCAGCTCTTGTTACCCTACTCTTTCCTATTTCAGACTCCATGGAATGATTTCATCTCTTGTCACTCCAGGAACAATCTTCTATACCCAAGGGAAGTCCAGATGGGTTTCAGAATGCATCGGCGCTATTGTTATGGCATTCTCAGTTACACCGAGCCAACCTTACTACGAATCCTAATCAACCAGTATTGGGGAATGTGATCAGTTTGTATAGCAAAATATAGCTCCCACTCAAGGTCTGTTATCCTTGATTTAAAGCACAATGGAGCCAAAGTTTCCAAATCCTCTTTGATTTCTGTAGAAGAGATTCCCTCACTCAAGCTCAGTTGGACTTCTAAAGTCTTCACTTTGTTGGTATTCCATATTTGATATTAAGCAAGCGCATCCATTGCCCTCCATACTAAGGTATAGTTTGTACAGTCTTTTGCTGCAACCACTTGCGTGATTAATTTTAAACCTAGGAAATCCCCTAGAGTTCTTTGATTGTGGTAGGATTGCATAGGATGATCTTAGAAGGGATGGGCACTGGGCCACCCCATTTTTAATGCAACCTAAAGAACTTTCTCAGCATTAAAAGCACTCTACCATCAGTTCCTGGCACAAATGCTGTTGCCAGGTCATTGATGGCTGAATACTACTCTTTAGCTTATTAGTATTTTCATTTAAAAATATCACTTGGCATAAACTCAACTTCTTCTGAGGGCAAAAGAAACATGTGATCTGTCTCTGCAATTACAGTTGCTAAGGAATTGGAATGGAAGCTGTTGTCATATTACTGTAACTCATTACAGCTACTAATTGGACACTCATCTGACAAGTACCTTATTGTTTCAGCAAGGGATAAAAAAGAAAATTAGAAACAAAACAAAATTAAAAATCTCTGTATGGCTATAGGTACAATCAGGTTATTGTTTTTTGCATAGTTACATATTTCAACATAAAGAAGCAACAGCTAATCAGCTCTTGTTCAGCCTTTTTGACTTGAATACATAAAACCTGCCGTGGCAAAGAACTAAAGATAAAGCTACAATGACTTTCAAAGGTACTGACTGCATCAAAGGATAATCAATTCCATCAGGAATTACTAGTTCCGAACACATTTGAAAATCAAGCTGAACATCTTTGAAATGTATGCCATCTTTTTTCTTGGTCCTTGCTAGAAAACTAAAATAAAATAAAAAAAAGCTTTGCCTGAAATTAATCATGAACTACCCCATATCGATGATACCACTGATCAATTTTATGGAATCAATTTTATTTCAGAGGCATCTGCCCCTGGCTGTGTGAAACAATTCCAATGGATATTTTAATTCTGATTGTTTCTCATTCTAGCCTGTGGTACACCAGCATCAGAGTAAAGTTTCAAGACATCTGCTTGGAAGAGACACGGTAGCAATAGAGGGTAAACTGCACCTGGAATTCCACTGTATTTATTTTAAATGGCACTGCTAGTTGCTTTTTGGCACTCTGCTTTGTAACGCACCTCAGCTCGTTCCATCTGTATCACAGCCTGAAAATGAAATTCAAGAATGTTTTCTGTACCACATGTAAAGGGAAACCAAGGTTTTAGCGCCATGTGGATTTGATTAAAAAGAAAAAATGGGGGGGGGGGGGGGAGAGAAGGGAAGGGGAATAAAGCCAGCTGTGTGGAAATCAACAGCATCCAACCTAAAAAATAATAATAAATAAAGTAAATGGTTATGTATCTCAATAAAGTAGGAATAACTGCTTTTAGAAATAGCTGTTTCCTTTATTCCACAGAAATAGTTTTTTTTCAAGAAATGGCTTTAGGATTTGCAGGTACTGCGGTCTAGTTGCACATCTACCAACCACAGGGATAGGTACAGACAGGAAGATAATGGGGATAGTTGATGAGATCTTGCTAAGCTGACGAGGGCACTTCTGCTGGAGATCTGGATTTGGCAACTAAAGATATGCTCTGGTGTGTTAGACAGTGCCTGCAAGAAGATCCAGCAAAGGGACATTAAAATCTCAGTGGCACAGAAATTAGAGTGTGAAGAGATACTAGACCAGTTGTTCAAGACGCAAGTTGTCCTGCTACATTTCTAACATCAATCCTAACTAGAAGCGAGACAGGTTGAGCCCCATCTTGCCTTCACAAAAGAGTGTTTCTCGGGCAAAATGAGAAAGGAATGCCAGTAGTCAGTTTAGGCTGGGAATGTGGAAAGGCTGATCTTCTATCCCCTCCCCTGGCTCTGCATCATTACTAGGCACCGCTGGGGCTTGCTCATTGGCAGGGCCGAATAAAGGCTGGAGTCCTTTTGCACCGCCCCAAAGGGAACCAAGGGCATGCTATTACAGGCCATAGCGCAAGAACCTCACATCAAGGTTTCTCAATGGCAAAACAACAATCCACCTGTTGGGGTTTGATATACCCAGGAATTTACAGCTAGATATAAATTGTATTGACAGCCTTGATATTTAGGTGAAAGGGGAAATATTCTGCACAGTCACCCAATTAGCAGCCATTGTTGTAGGGATGATGTGTCAGTGTGTGACTCATACAACAGGTGCTTAGAGTTAAGTTGGGTGTGGTGGATAATGAGAGTGACCTATAAGGTGATTGGTCAGTTTATATATAAATACAGAGATGTCCTGTATTCTTTCTTCTCATTTATTCTCATTCTACCTCTGTATGCTGTATCGTTGGTGTATCATTTGTTACCTGTGTGGAAGTGATCTGTAAATACGTATGTATATAAGTAAATAGGATATTTGATATAACTTCTGTTTGGAGTCTATTTACTGCATGGTACTTGGATCGCTGGTGCCTAGGAGAGAAGCAGGCCGCTCCATCCGCTCGCCCCGACACCACCCCTCTGGTTCCACCTGGCCTATGTACAAGGGAGGGAAGTGGCCCATGGGTCAGAACTTGGTTCCTATCCCAGCCTCCTTCTCTTCCTCTGGAAGAAGCTAGAAGGCCTGCCCAGGACACCTGGGATATAATTTCCATCATTATATACCACTCCAGACGCCAGTAAAGATGTCAGCAGCAGCCAAGCATTTTCAGATCAAGAAAGCACTATCTACTGTGGAAAGCTCCATCTAATTTTAAACCCTTCCCAGATTTAGTGTCTGTATTTCCAAATAGTATTTTGTGGCATATATCCATAATAGTATGTGGGCAAAGAGCTTCTCCACCTTGTGCATTGAACGACTTGCAGAATTCCCAGCCAGCCTGACCTTTGGCAGTCTCACTTCTCTAATTAGCCCTCTGTTGACCCAGGATGTACAGTTATAAGCACTGTTTAGATTCTCTCTCTTCTATACTACACCACAGTCTCTGCTTGAAGCTTTGCCAGTTAGGTAGTTAAGGACAGATTCTTGGGGGTTTATAATTCACAAATAAACGGCTTGTGTAGGTGTGTAATCTAGTTCAGCTCCTCCAACCTCATGCCCTGTTAGGAGTACAGTTCCCAATATTCCCAGCAGTATTTTTTTATTAGTATTATTAGTATTATATTTATACACCACCCATCTCACTATAAAAGTGACTCTGGGCAGCTTACAAATAAAAATTATAAAACCACTATAAAATAAAATAAAATAAAAATAGAAAGCACAAAAAACAGAAGATAAAAGAGGAAAACTAAAAGGCAGAGAGAGCGTCTTAAGCCACCAACCACCCCCAGGGCTGCCTGTTGTTGTTTATTCGTTCAGTCGTTTCCGACTCTTCGTGACTTCATGGACCAGCCCACGCCAGAGCTTCCTGTCGGCCGTCACCATCCCCAGCTCCCCCATGGTTGAGTCCGTCACCTCCAGAATACCATCCATCCATCTTGCCCTTGATCGGCCCCTCTTCCTTTTGCCTTCCACTTTCCCTAGCATCAGCTTCTTCTCCAGGGTATCCTGTCTTCTCATTATGTGGCCAAAGTACTTCAGTTTTGCCTTTAATATCATTCCCTCAAGTGAGCAGTCTGGCTTGATTTCCTGGAGTATGGACTGGTTTGATCTTCTTGCAGTCCAAGGCACTCTCAGAATTTTCCTCCAACACCACAGTTCAAAAGCATCTATCTTCCTTCGCTCAGCCTTCCTTATGGTCCAGCTCTCGCAGCCATAGGTTACTACAGGGAATACCATTGCTTTAACTATGCGGATCTTTGTTGTCAGTGTGATGTCTCTGCTCTTAACTATTTTATCAAGATTTGCCATTGCTCTCCTCCCAAGAAGTAGACGTCTTCTGATTTCCTGGCTGCAGTCAGCGTCTGCAGTAATCTTTGCGCCTAGAAATACAAAGTCTGTCACTGCCTCCACTTTTTCTCCCTCTATTTGCCAGTTATCAATCAAGCTGGTTGCCATAATCTTGGTTTTTTTTGAGGTTTAACTGCAACCCAGCTTTTGCACTTTCTTCTTTCACCTTCGTCATAAGGCTCCTCAACTCCTCCTCGCTTTCAGCCATCAAAGTGGTATCATCTGCATATCTGAGATTGTTAATGTTTCTTCCAGCGATTTTAACTCCAGCCTTGGATTCCTCAAGCCCAGCATGTCGCATGATGTGTTCTGCGTACAGGTTGAATAGGTAGGGTGAGAGTATACAACCCTGCCGTACTCCTTTCCCAATTTTAAACCAGTCTGTTGTTCCGTGCTCTGTTCTTACCGTTGCTACTTGGTCGTTATACAGATTCCTCAGGAGGCAGACAAGATGACTTGGTATCCCCATACCACCAAGAACTTGCCACAATTTGTTATGATCCACACAGTCAAAGGCTTTAGAATAGTCAATAAAACAGAAATAGATGTTTTTCTGAAATTCCCTGGCTTTCTCCATTATCCAGCGGATATTGGCAATTTGGTCTCTAGTTCCTCTGCCTTTTCTAAACCCAGCTTGTACATCTGGCAATTCTCGCTCCATGAATTGCTGGAGTCTACCTTGCAAGATCTTGAGCATTACCTTACTGGCATGTGAAATAAGTGCCACTGTTCGATAATTTGAACATTCTTTAGTGCTTCCCTTTTTTGGTATGGGGATATAAGTTGATTTTTTCCAATCTGATGGCCATTCTTGTGTTTTCCAAATTTGCTGGCATATGGCATGCATCACCTTGACAGCATCATCTTGCAAGATTTTAAACAGTTCAGCTGGGATACCGTCGTCTCCTGCTGCCTTGTTATTAGCAATGCTTCTTAAGGCCCATTCAACCTCACTCTTCAGGATGTCTGGCTCTAACTCACTGACCACACCGTCAAAGCTATCTCCAATATTATTATCCTTTCTATACAGATCTTCCGTATATTCTTGCCACCTTTTCTTGATCTCTTCTGCTTCTGTTAGGTCCTTACCATCTTTGTTTTTGATCATACCCATTTTTGCCTGGAATTTACCTCCGATGTTTCTAATTTTCTGGAAGAGGTCTCTTGTCCTTCCTATTCTATTGTCTTCTTCCACTTCCGCACATTGCTTGTTTAAAAATAATTCCTTATCTCTTCTGGCTAACCTCTGGAATTTTGCATTTAATTGGGCATATCTCCCCCTATCACTGTTGCCTTTTGCTTTCCTTCTTTCTTGGGCTACTTCCAGTGTTTCAGCAGACAGCCATCTTGCCTTTTTGGTTTTCTTTTTCTTTGGGACGTTTTTTGTTGCCGCCTCCTGAACAATGTTGCGAACTTCTGTCCATAGTTCTTCCGGGACCCTATCTACTAAATCTAGTCCCTTAAATCTATTCTTCACCTCCACTGCATATTCCTTAGGAATATTAGTGAGCTCATATCTAACTGATCTGTGGGTCTTCCCTATTCTCTTTAGTCTGATTCTAAATTGTGCAATAAGAAGTTCGTGATCTGAACTACAGTCAGCTCCAGGTCTTGTTTTTACCGACTGTATAGATGTCCGCCACCTTTGGCTGCAAAGGATGTAGTCAATCTGATTTCGGTGTCGACCATCTGGTGAAGTCCATGTATAAAGTCGTCTTTTAGGTTGTTGGAAGAGAGTGTTTGTTATGCACAGTGAGTTGTCTTGGCAAAATTCTATCAGCCTATGTCCTGCTTCATTTTGTTCTCCCAGACCATGCTTGCCTGTAATTCCAGGTGTCGTCTGACTACCCACCTTAGCATTCCAGTCTCCTGTAATGAAAATAACATCTCTTTTTGGTGTATTATCTAGTAGGTGCTGCAGATCCTCATAGAACTGATCTACTTCTGCTTCTTCAGCATCTGTGGTTGGGGCGTATATTTGGATCACTGTGATGTTAAATGGCTTACCCTGAATTCGAATTGAGATCATTCTATCGTTTTTTGGATTGTATCCAAGCACTGCTTTAGCCACTTTATTATTAATTATGAAGGCTACTCCATTTCTTCTGTGGTCCTCTTGTCCACAGTAGTAGATCTGGTGGTCATCTGATGTGAAGTGGCCCATTCCAGTCCATTTCAGTTCACTGACACCTAAAATGTCTATATTTAATCTTGACATCTCACCAATAACCACATCCAATTTGCCCTGGCTCATAGATCTTACATTCCAGGTTCCTATGGTGTGTTGATCTTTAGAACATCGGATTCGTCGTTCACCACCAGCACCGTCGGCCGCTAGCCGTCCTTTCGGCTTTGAGCTAGCTGCGTCATCACATCTGGGGCTAGTTGAACGTATCCTCTGTTCCTCCCCAGTAGCATTTTGACCATCTTCCGACCTGGGAGTCCCATCTTCCGATGGTATACCGACATATCTTTGGTTGTACTGATCCATTTAGTTTTCATGGCAAGAATACTGGGGTGGGTTGCCATTACCTTCCCCAGGGATCGTATTTAGTCTGACCTCTCTGCCACGACCTTCCCGTCTTGGGTGTACCTTCACGGTTTAGCTCATGGTTTCATTGAGGTGCTCAAGCTCCAGCACCACGACAAGGTAACGATCTCCTTTGCTGGAGCAGGGCTGCCTATCACTCTTGGATCCCCAAGCTAGTTGGCAGAGCCAGGTCTTGACGCTCTATGTATGGTCAACAGTTGGGAATTCTGCAAGTAGTAATTCCAATACATTTGGAAACCATCCCATTTGAAAATACACAGTGGGGAGCTGTTTGGATAAGGCACAGCTTTAGGAATAAGAAATCAATCTTTTGTGACAAATCCTTGCAAGTGGTACTTTGCAAACTAGGATTTACCAGATTTTGGCTGCAAAAATCTGGGCGACCAGTATATGACAGCGAAGAGATATTCTTTGCTACCAACTACTGGTCACCCAGATTTTTGCAACCCAGATCTGTCAGCATACTGCAAGTCACTTTGTTCTTCCCAACCAAATTACTGGTTTTTTTCAGAGTCCTAACTTCCTTTTCTCCAGCAAAGGAGATCGTTACCTTGTCGTGGTGCTGGAGCTTGAGCACCTCAATGAAACCATGAGCTAAACCGTGAAGGGACACCCAAGACGGGAAGGTCGTGGCAGAGAGGTCAGACTAAATACGATCCCTGGGGAAGGTAATGGCAACCCACCCCAGTATTCTTGCCGTGAAAACTAAATGGATCAGTACAACCAGGGATATGTCGGTATACCATCGGAAGATGGGACTCCCAGGTCAGAAGATGGTCAAAATGCTACTGGGGAGGAACAGAGGATACGTTCAACTAGCCCCAGACGTGATGACGCAGCTAGCTCAAAGCCAAAAGGACGGCTAGCAGCCGACGGTGCTGGTGGTGAACGACGAATCCGATGTTCTAAAGATCAACACACCATGGGAACCTGGAATGTAAGATCTATGAGCCAGGGCAAATTGGATGTGGTTATTGGTGAGATGTCAAGATTAAATATAGACATTTTAGGTGTCAGTGAACTGAAATGGACTGGAATGGGCCACTTCACAGCAGATGACCACCAGATCTACTACTGTGGACAAGAGGACCACAGAAGAAATGGAGTAGCCTTCATAATTAATAATAAAGTGGCTAAAGCAGTGCTTGGATACAATCCAAAAAACGATAGAATGATCTCAATTCGAATTCAGGGGAAGCCATTTAACATCACAGTGATCCAAATATACGCCCCAACCACAGATGCTGAAGAAGCAGAAGTAGATCAGTTCTATGAGGATCTGCAGCACCTACTGGATAATACACCAAAAAGAGATGTTATTTTCATTACAGGAGACTGGAATGCTAAGGTGGGTAGTCAGACGACACCTGGAATTACAGGCAAGCATGGTCTGGGAGAACAAAATGAAGCAGGACATAGGCTGATAGAATTTTGCCAAGACAACTCACTGTGCATAACAAACACTCTCTTCCAACAACCTAAAAGACGACTTTATACATGGACTTCACCAGATGGTTGACACCGAAATCAGATTGACTACATCCTTTGCAGCCAAAGGTGGCGGACATCTATACAGTCGGTAAAAACAAGACCTGGAGATGACTGTAGTTCAGATCACGAACTTCTTATTGCAAAATTTAGAATCAGACTAAAGAGAATAGGGAAGACCCACAGATCAGTTAGATATGAGCTCACTAATATTCCTAAGGAATATGCAGTGGAGGTGAAGAATAGATTTAAGGGACTAGATTTAGTAGATAGGGTCCCGGAAGAACTATGGACAGAAGTTCGCAACATTGTTCAGGAGGCGGCAACAAAAAACGTCCCAAAGAAAAAGAAAACCAAGAAGGCAAGATGGCTGTCTGCTGAGACACTGGAAGTAGCCCAAGAAAGAAGGAAAGCAAAAGGCAACAGTGATAGGGGGAGATATGCCCAATTAAATGCAAAATTCCAGAGGTTAGCCAGAAGAGATAAGGAATTATTTTTAAACAAGCAATGTGCGGAAGTGGAAGAAGACAATAGAATAGGAAGGACAAGAGACCTCTTCCAGAAAATTAGAAACATCGGAGGTAAATTCCAGGCAAAAATGGGTATGATCAAAAACAAAGATGGTAAGGACCTAAGAGATCAAGAAAAGGTGGCAAGAATATACGGAAGATCTGTATAGGAAGGATAATAATATTGGAGATAGCTTTGACGGTGTGGTCAGTGAGCTAGAGCCAGACATCCTGAAGAGTAAGGTTGAATGGGCCTTAAGAAGCATTGCTAATAACAAGGCAGCAGGAGACGACGGTATCCCAGCTGAACTGTTTAAAATCTTGCAAGATGATGCTGTCAAGGTGATGCATGCCATATGCCAGCAAATTTGGAAAACACAAGAATGGCCATCAGATTGGAAAAAATCAACTTATATCCCCATACCAAAAAAGGGAAGCACTAAAGAATGTTCAAACTATCGAACAGTGGCACTTATTTCCCATGCCAGTAAGGTAATGCTCAAGATCTTGCAAGGTAGACTCCAGCAATTCATGGAGCGAGAATTGCCAGATGTACAAGCTGGGTTTAGAAAAGGCAGAGGAACTAGAGACCAAATTGCCGGGATAATGGAGAAAGCCGGGGAGTTTCAGAAAAACATCTATTTTTGTTTTATTGACTATTCTAAAGCCTTTGACTGTGTGGATCATAACAAATTGTGGCAAGTTCTTGGTGGTATGGGGATACCAAGTCATCTTGTCTGCCTCCTGAGGAATCTGTATAACGACCAAGTAGCAATGGTAAGAACAGAGCACGGAACAACGGACTGGTTTAAGATTGGGAAAGGAGTACGGCAGGGCTGTATACTCTCACCCTACCTATTCAACCTGTACGCAGAACACATCATGCGACGTGCTGGGCTTGAGGAATCCAAGGCTGGAGTTAAAATCGCTGGAAGAAACATTAACAATCTCAGATATGTAGATGATACCACTTTGATGGCTGAAAGCGAGGAGGAGTTGAGGAGCCTTATGACGAAGGTGAAAGAAGAAAGTGCAAAAGCTGGGTTGCAGTTAAACCTCAAAAAAACCAAGATTATGGCAACCAGCTTGATTGATAACTGGCAAATAGAGGGAGAAAAAGTGGAGGCAGTGACAAACTTTGTATTTCTAGGCGCAAAGATTACTGGAGATGCTGACTGCAGCCAGGAAATCAGAAGACGTCTACTTCTTGGGAGGAGAGCAATGGCAAATCTTGATAAAATAGTTAAGAGCAGAGACATCACACTGACAACAAAGGTCCGCATAGTTAAAGCAATGGTATTCCCTGTAGTAGCCTATGGCTGTGAGAGCTGGACCATAAGGAAGGCTGAGCGAAGGAAGATAGATGCTTTTGAACTGTGGTGTTGGAGGAAAATTCTGAGAGTGCCTTGGACTGCAAGAAGTTCAAACCAGTACATACTCCAGGAAGTAAAGCCAGACTGCTCACTTGAGGGAATGATATCAAAGGCAAAACTGAAGTACTTTGGCCACATAATGAGAAGACAGGATACCCTGGAGAAGAAGCTGATGCTAGGGAAAGTGGAAGGCAAAAGGAAGAGGGGCCGACCAAGGGCAAGATGGATGGATAATATTCTGGAGGTGACAGACTCAACCATGGGGGAGCTGGGGATGGTGACGGCGGACAGGAAGCTCTGGCGTGGGCTGGTCCATGAAGTCACGAAGAGTCGGAAACGACTGAACGAATAAACAACAAAAAACTTCCTTTTCCTCTGTGTGCACACACACACACACACACACACAAATTACAAACAGAAAATGAATCTCAGATTTTTCAAAGCAATTTTTAAAAATCAAAAGTGTTAACAGAAATATGCAAACAGGGTAGAACACATGGATAAACACAAGGTTGCTTTAGTCCTGAATTTTTCTTATGTGATAACATGGAGTACTGTACATTTGGAGAGGAGAACTGAAGACAAAAGAGAACATTTGCCTCCTAATCACTGGTTATGGGCCACAAATGATTCCCCAGTGTATTTTACTTCTTAAATAGTACAACCAGCACTAAATAGGGTGTGGCTTGGAGGCCGGGTACCTGGTAGGCAAATTCTTGTCAAACATCGATGAATTTCTGCCATCCCAGGTAAGAAGTAATTTCAACTGTCTTCCTGTTATTTCATGAATTCCAGCGATGAGCAACAAAATGTTTGTGACGCGTTAAGCATTTGGCTCAGGTTTGTAATAAGTACTTGCTACTGTACAAGCTACTGTACTCACTTCTGTTTCCCTCACCTCTGTTGTTTGTGGCTGGGATTAACCGCGAGAGAACAGGGTCCCCTGCGGACCAACCGATCGATCGGTGGAGGGACGTCCCGAAATGGCAGGAGGGCCACGGCGGCGGGAGGGGCCTGCCGGGGCTCTTCGTTTGCGGCCAGGGAAATGTTTGCAGACTCGGCACGCGGGAGGAAAATCCCCACCGGAGCCTTCGAAGACGGCGTTCCTTGCGGAGGCGAAGCGGCCGTGCTTTGGTGGCTGTAGTGGGGCCGGGCAGTTGGGCGTCTCCAGGAGGTTATGACCAAAAACGGGGGGGGGGGGGGGGAGCTGAGAGAGGGCTCTCTCCCGGAGTTTGGGTTCAGGGATCTAGAGATGAATAAGCGTAAGAAACAGGAAGAGCAATTTGCTACGGCTTCCTCGCTAGGGCAGAGATTAGAGGGCGGCCGCCGGGTGCTACTTGGCCGCCAGCCAGGGATTAGCGGGAAAGCCACTTGCGGCTGTGAAGAATTCCCGGGGAAGCTCTGTCGCCCCTTTCGTTGCGTACTCCTGTGGTCAGCGGACAGAAATACTGACCCGCCTTGCACGACCACAGTTCTTGTAGGACGTTGCTTCTGCCCTTCCTACTTCACCCAGCTGCCCCCGCTCGGTTCAGTGGGAACGCGCGTCCATTCGCCCGCGCCTCACTATTAGGTCTGCTTCAAAAAAGCCGCTTTCGCTGGTCATTAAATAGACAAATGCGTGTATTGTGGTGGAAATGTCGGCCTCTTTAGAAGCCCCCGGCTTTTTCTTGTGTTGTCCCGCGGAATGGCACCCCCTGCCCCTCCGCCCGCATTACATGAAAGGATCTTCAAGGAGAGGAAAGATAAGAGGCGAAGAGGTTTATGTATGGTCGTGCTAAGGTCACTAGACTGTTTTTCTTTCCCTTCCCTTCCCAACCTGTTTTTGATCAGCCCAAAGAGGTTGCTTTGCTTTATTCAGCGTTGACTTAGGCAGCCTGCAAGTGGCTGGAGAAGTCGGGTAAAAAGGCAGAGAAAGCGCCGCTGGGTTGTTGGGCGGTTGGTTTGCACAACAGAGGACCTAAGCTGGTCAGTCACATTTTAGCCTAGCGGGCTTCGTATTATGGCCTAGTATGTTGTGTGAACCAAGGCAGCTGGGCCAGTTCAGTAAGCCGTGGTTCAGTTCACCTCAGATAAGCATGTTGTGTGCACCCAGCCTGGGTATTTATTGAGAGGGAGCTCCTTTCTTTGCTGAGATGTACACTGTGTATATTTAAAAACTCAGCCTTCATCTCTCTGGACTTCTGGCTACACATTCCAATGGAAACAAAAGTGAAAGTGACTTCAGATGCCTTGGGACCTGCTGATAGGAGGATGCAGAGCAGGGCAGGTCCATCAGCTGGCAAAGACGGGGTGGTTTGGTGTGGTGGGTCAGGCAGCCTACTGGCCAGTTAGTCTTTATCTGAAGGCGGAACAGGGAAGGCACGGTCCAGCCAGAGGGATTATAAGACCAGAGGAAAGAAACCTCTTTGGTCCTTCATGTCACCTGATTCCTCTGAGTGCAATGGCAGCAGTTCCCTTTTCCAGCCACCTGCTCTGGTGGAATCTAACCAGTCACACCAGAATGCAGCCAGTAGCTTCTCCTCTGCTGTGAGATGTGAAGAGTAACATTTGAGTCCTGGAAGCAGCCTTCCCCAGTTTGGCTTCCTCCAGATGTCTTGCGACTTGGAGACCCCATCCTCTTTGTAGCTTCTTATCAAAGGTCTCTGTTTTGGAATCATTCATGGGGTTATTTGAGAAACATTCCATTTCCATTAATGAAAAATTGCAAGCAGCTTTGGTTCCTTAGGGAGTAATGACACTCCTAATATTAGCAGCAAATTGAAAACCACCTCTACTGAGCGAGGCATATATTTCTGAAGAGAAAATAAAAATTATGTATTCAGCACTTTCTTATATTTTTTATGTGTTGCTGTAAATGAACAGTACAAAATGATTGCTCATGAGAGAGGAGGAGTGCCCAGCCATTAAATAAATACATTTTACAAAGATAATACAGAAAATTTACAAAGTACTACATTGAGGAAATAGCATTCATGGTCTTTAGCATTGTTTTTGTTTGATTGAGTGGGCTTGATGGCTATGTTCAAGGGAAAAAAAGACCAAATAAAATTATGCATAAATGCATTTTGCAAAATGGTGCTGGAATTAATGTTCAAAAATACTGGCCCTGGTCTGCAGGTAATTATGATAAAGGTACATTCTGCAAAGCTACCATCATCTTAATGGGAGAAAGTGGCAGAATCATGATTTCCGTTGGCAAAACCATATTTCCTTTGAATTTTTTACTTGTAGAGAGCCAAAGACATATTCAAGCCAAGTGCATTCTCTTCCCACATTTCTTTTTGTCAATAGTTTGAAAATATCTTTTCCCCAGTTAAATATATGTCTTGTTAAGCAACAAAAAGTCCACATGACCCACTAACACAGCATACTTTGAATGTGCAAGTCAAATATTTCTCCTCTAAACTCAGATTTGTTTTGCTTCCAGTTAATGTTATCTGCTGCTATGTGGCCTTGTACCCTGAATTTCATGTTCCTAGTGACATTTTAAATTCTTCTAATATGCACAAGCCTAAAAATTTGTAACACTATATCCTGTTAGAAAAAGAAGTATCCTGGCAAAAACAGCACAAGCCTGGATTCATTTTCATCTTGAACTTTTCCTGTGTTTATAGGCCTACAATGTAATGTTTATATTCTGGATGAGCTGGACAGCATGAAATTGCTCCATTTGAAAAAGCTGGCTGCAGGAATTTTCACTGTAGAAATGCACTGCCCAAGTTAGCATCAAAGCTTTTCCAAGCAAGCACAAAAATATATTTAAAACAAGAAAAGTTGTTGGATAATAGTCTCCAATAGTTTCCAATGCAATAAATAATGAATTATGACTTGCACATTTCTGGGTTAACATGCTCAGATGCGAGGGTTAAATAAAAAAATGGTGCCTCCACCTCCATTAACTTTAGCATAAATAGGGATATTTTAATAAATGAAACAGGAAAATAGTCCTTGGAATGAGCACTTTTGTTACATGAATTTACTTCTCCACATATGCTACACATTTCTAACAAAGATGGACAGGTTTCTTAAAGCCATTACAAAAGAACTCCATACTTTGTCTCTTCAATCATGTCCTGAAAGTCCTTTCCATCTTTGTGATGATATCCATGTACCGATGCTTAGTTTCTGGGTCATAATGATGAGCCTATGTTTCACCCACTGTCACGATTCTGCGAAGGAATTCCTCACTTTCATTCTTGTAGCATGACAACAATTGCTGGGAAATTTCAATTCTTGGAACTTTTCTCCCTCCCATCATCATATGCAGAATCCATCTTGCACAAAACATCTGACATTGAAGAACATCAATAATGTGCCCCGTACATTGTTGTGATTTGCCAAGGTTGACAGCAATTTCCTTTGAGTGATTTATCAATTGCTCTTTATCAGTTCATCAGCCTTTCTTATCTGGAAGGTGCTTTAGTCACTGTCGCAGGTCATCCAGTTTGTTTTTGTTCATACTCAGCTCTTTCTGGTTCACTTTCTTTACATTTTTTGGCCTAGCAGTGCACAGTACTAATGTCAACACAGTCATCACCATAAACAATCTGTATTCAGGGTGAGTTTCAATTGGACGGACTCCTTCAGCAGTCAAACCTTCGATCATGACACTATGCTTAAAGTGCACAGATGAGCACTCACTGCAGGCTCCTATTTAATGAACATCAGCACAACCAGCACCACAGCAACATCCTGTCAACTGAAATGAAAGAACAGATGCTAAAGAACACATCAGAGCTGCTAGCGCATCAGTCCTGCCCTCAATTGGTGGCTGATAATGTTGGAGGCATTACTTTTCTTTCAGCTCTCATACATATATGTGGACACAGACAGACAGACAGACAGACACACACACACACACACACACACACACACTGCAAATTCATTCCCTAGCCTTTGAAGAGATTTGGGGGGACACACAGTACTAGCATGGATGTTAGAACTCCCTATATTTTAAGCATGAAGTATGAAAAAAATGAGAGAAGGAAAAAGTGAGATTTTGAGAGGGGAACCATTAGAAAAACACTTAGAAAGATGAAAATGAAGAGTACCTCCTTCTGTATTGAAAATATGTACAGTATAACAATAAGTGAAGAAAACCTATTGTCTTTAATGATGCACCCATTAAATTTGCTGCCTGAATAGACAGCACTATCTTGATTAATGACAGAATGAGCATTCAGATGAACCCACTTTATGGAGAAAGAGAAACAGAGAACTGGGTCTTGGCAACAGGATTTCTACATCTACCTGAATTAATATAAATATCTACAGGGAACCTCCTATGAAAATCTACTTGTCTGCTTCATATTGTTTAATTAAAATGTAATTATTACCAGTATAGGACAATGTTGTTTTATAACCTTTGATAGGTTTTTCTTCAGCTTCCCCCAACTTGACACCCTCCAGATGTGTTGGATTACACTAACTATCCTCTCCATCCAGTCTGAAGTATATTGTAGAGATTCATAGATCTCCTGGATGTGTCAAGGACATCATGAGGAAGTCTCGAGAGCTTGGTATGCTGGTGACGGTATAGTGACGTAGAAGTCCATAACTTTAGTAACGTATCAGGAACAAGCTTCCAGTCAAATCCTCAAGGTCTGTGATCTTGCCATCTTAACTGAGGATGGCATAGGCCAGGAAACAGATTTAAATCCATACATTTGCTCCTCATATATGCTTGGGCTTGAATCATGGTAAATACTATATCTAAGAATAGATCTTACTACAGCATAATCTCATACATTGTTCTGTTTAGTAGATGTACAATTATGACTGTGTTTAGGAACTCTTGAATAATTATTTTGAACTAGACAGATGAGAAAATTATCTTCCCATAATTGTCACTGTTCCATTCACATACATACAGATGCTATTTACATGTTTAAACAACTTCACTTTAAACGCAGCATGTATGTACATATTCGAGAGCCAGTTAGGTGTAGTGGTTAAGGCAGGCTAGAAACCAGGAGACTGAGAGTTCTAGTCCTGCCTTAGGCATGATGCCGGCTGGGTGACCTTGGGCCAGTCACTTTCTCTCAAGCCTAGGAAGGAAGCAAGGGCAAACCACTTCCAAAAATCCTTGCCAAGAAAACTGCAAGGACTAGTCCAGGCAATCGCCAAGAATTGGACACGATTGAATGGATTAAAGAAAATGTCTGTATTCATCCAGCCATTTATTCTACTTACATAGCACCGAATAGGTATAGACTCATGGCAGTTTAAAAAAGTGTCAACAACTTGCCAGTGCCATCATGGCATAAATAACACTTTTCAATATACTATGGGAAAATGAGGGTCGTGTGTGTGTGTGTGTGTGTGTGTGTGTGTGTGTAAGAAACGTGTGTGTAAGAGAACGTGCATGCATTATCCTGTACAAAACAAGTTCATTCTCCTCCCCATTGTTTGGAACTCAAACAGCCAAACTCTCTCATCCAACACATTCTTAATTGCAATCTGTGATGCAGTTAAGAGTTCCTCTCCTTGCTGTTGCAGACTTAAGTAGGAAAAACTAAATCTCAAAAAGTTGAAAATGAGGAGAGGTATGTGGGTATGCCAAAAGGTCAGAAGAAGGAACACAGCTGGAGTCATATAACCTTTCTCCTTACAATAACATTTTGGGTAGTTAGGAGGCTCACCATAGGTTCTGCTGAGCCTACAACTGGACTCAGTTTGTTGTTGTTGTTCAGTCGTTCAGTTGTGTCCGACTCTTCGTGACCTCATGGACCATAGCACGCCAGGCCTTCCTGTCCTCCACTGTCTCTCGGAGTTTACTCAAATTCATGTTCATTACATCGGTGATGCTATCTAACCATCTCATCCTCTGCTGTCCCCTTCTCCTTTTGCCCTCAGTCTTTCCCAGCATCAGGGTCTTTTCCAGTGAGTCCTCTCTTCTCATTAGGTGGCCAAAGTATTTGAGCTTCAGCTTCAGCATCTGTCCTTCCAATGAGCAGTCAGGGTTGATTTCCTTTAGGATTGACTGGTTTGACCTCCTTGCAGTCCAAGGGACTCTCAAGAGTCTTCTCCAGCACCACAGCTCGAAAGCATCAATTCTTCGGCGCTCAGCCTTCCTTATGGTCCAACTCTCACAGCCATACATTGCTACTGGAAAAACCATAGCTTTAACTATACGGACCTTTGTCGGCAAGGTGATGTCTCTGCTTTTTAATATGCTGTCTAGGTTTGCCATAGCTTTCCTTCCAAGGAGCAAGCGTCTTTTAATTTCATGGCTGCAGTCACCGTCTGCGGTGATCTTGGAGCCCAAGAAAATAAAATCTGTCACTGCTTCCATTTCTTCCCCTTCTATTTGCCAGGAAGTGATGGGACCAGATGCCATGATCTGGGTTTTTTTAATGTTGAGTTTCAAGCCAGCTTTTGCACTCTCCTCTTTCACCCTCATCAAGAGGCTCTTTAGTTCCTCTTCACTTTCTGCCATTAGGGTGGTATCGTCTGCATATCTGAGGTTGTTGATATTTTTCCCGGCAATCTTAACTCCAGCTTGTGATTCATCCAGCCTGGCATTTCTCATGATGTACTCTGCATATAAGTTAAATAAGCAGGGTGATAATATACAGCCTTGTCGTACTCCTTTCCCAATTTTGAACCAGTCGGTTGTTCCATGTCCGGTTCTAACTGTTGCTTCTTGACCCACATACAGGTTTCTCAGGAGACAGGTAAGGTGGTCTGGTACTCCCATCTCTTTAAGAATTTGCCACAGTTTGTTGTGATCCACACAATCAAAGGCTTTAGCGTAGTCAATGAAGCAGAAGTAGATGTTTTTCTGGAACTCTCTTGCTTTTTCCATGATCCAGCGAATGTTGGCAATCTGATCTCTAGTTCCTCTGCCTCTTCGAAACCCAGCTTGCACTTCTGGTAGTTCTCGGTTCACATGCTGCTGAAGCCTAGCTTGTAGGATTTTGAGCATAACCTTGCTGGCATGTGAAATGAGCACAATTGTACGGTAGTTTGAACATTCTTTGGCATTGCCTTTCTTTGGAATTGGAACGTAAACTGACCTTTTCCAATCCTGTGGCCACTGTTGAGTTTTCCAAATTTGTTGGCATATCGAGTGCAGCACTTTAACAGCATCATCTTTTAGGATTTTAAATAGCTCAGCTGGAATACTGTCTTCTCCGCTAGCTTTGTTGTTAGTAATGCTTCCTAAGGCCCACTTGACTTCACTCTCTAGGATGTCCGGCTCAAGGTCAGTGACCACACCATCGTATTGATCAGGGATATTAAGATCTTTCTTGTATAGTTCTTCTGTGTATTCTTGCCACCTCTTCTTAATCTCTTCTGCTTCTGTTAGGTCCCTGCCTTTTTTGTCCTTTATCATGCCCATCTTTGCACAAAACGTTCCCTTGATATCTCCGATTTTCTTGAAGAGATCTCTAGTCTTCCCCATTCTATTGTTTTCCTCGATTTCTTTGCATTGTTCATTTAAGAAGGCCTTCTTATCTCTCCTTGCTATTCTCTGGAATTCTGCATTCAGTTGTTTATATCTTTCCCTTTCTCCCTTGCCTTTTGCTTCCCTTCTTTCCTCAGCTATTTGTAAAGCCTCATCAGTCAGCCACTTTGCTTTCTTGCATTTCTTTTTCTTTGGGATGGTTTTAGTTGCTGCCTCCTGTACAATGTTACGAACCTCCATCCATAGTTCTTCAGGCACTCTGTCTACCAGATCTAATCCTTTAAATCTATTCCTCACTTCCACTGTATATTCATAAGGGATATGATTTAGGTCATACCTGATTGGTCTAGTGGTTTTCTCTACATTCTTCAATTTAAGCCTAAATTTTGCAATAAGAAGCTCATGATCTGAGCCACAGTCAGCTCCAGGTCTTGTTTTTGCTGATTGTATAGAGCTTCTCCATCTTTGGCTGCAAAGTGTATAATCAATCTGATTTCGGTATTGACCATCTGGTGATGTCCATGTGTATAGTCGTCTCTTGTGTTGTTGGAAAAGAGTGTTTGCTATGACCAGCGTGTTCTCTTGACAAAACTCTATTAGCCTTTGCCCTGCTTCATTTTGTACTCCGAGGCCGAACTTGCCTGTTATTCCAGTTATTTTTTGACTTCCTACCTTAGCATTCCAGTCCCCTATGATGAAAAGGACATCTTTTTTTGGTGTTAGTTCTAGAAGGTGTTGTAGGTCTTCATAGAACTGGTCAACTTCAGCTTCTTCGGCATCAGTGGTTGGGGCATAGACTTGGATCACTGTGATGTTGAATGGTTTGCCTTGGATTCGAACTGAAAGCATTCTGTCGTTTTTGAGGTTGTACCCCAGTACTGCCTTTCCCACTCTTTTATTGACTATGAGAGCTACTCCATTTCTTCTAAGGGATTCTTGCCCACAGTAGTATATATAATGGTCTCCTGAATTAAATTCGCCCATTCCTGTCCATTTTAGTTCGCTGATTCCCAATATGTCGATGTTCAATCTTGTCATCTCATGTTTGACCACATCCAGCTTACCTTGATTCATAGTTCTTACATTCCAGGTTCCTATGCAATATTGTTCTTTACAGCATCGGACTTTCCTTCCACTTCCAGACACATCCACAACTGAGCGTCCTTTCGGCTTTGGCCCAGCCGTTTCACACTTTCTGGAGCTACTCGGAATTGCCCTCCGCTCTTCCCCAGTAGCATTTTGGACACCTTCCGACCTGAGGGGCTCATCTTCCGGCGTCATATCTTTTAGCCTTTTGATACTGTCCATGGGTTTTCTTGGCAAGGATACTGGAGTGGCTTGCCATTTCCTCCTCCAGTGGACCACGTTTTGTCAGAACTCTCCATCATGACCTGTTCTTCTTGACCTGACTTCATTGAGTTACGCAAGCCCCTTCGCCACGACAAGGCAGTGATCCATGAAGGGGGAACTCAGTTTACTTACTAGCAAATAGTGTCAAGATTGTTGTCAAGTTTTAGACACGTTTGCAGCTCAGAGCTACCTTTGACTTGTCCTAGGCTACTGGCAGGATTTGTTACCTCCTAGCCACATATGGGTGGTTTAATGCTTGCTGCAGCCATTTTCATGACCTCTGAAATATACTGGGGCTTATCACAATGAAGGTAAGGCAGCGGATGGGGGGTTATCTCAAATCACACCCACCCCCATCCCTGCCTTTGATCTATTGGGGTCTTTTACAGATAGCAGTTGCTTCCCAGGAAGTTTCCCCACTCTGCTAGGCTTTGCACCTAAATGCCCCCACTTTGTGTATTTCCCCATTGATTTAATCAGTCTTTATCTGGGCCCTGATAATCTTTCACTGCTTAAGTCCATTAAAAGTAGTATACAAGATATATAACTCTGAGATCCATACTAGGAATGAATTTATAATCTGCCAATGAGAACATGTCCTTCCCTCACCCCAAGACTTTGAGCTAGAATAAAATCCAGAGATAAAGGGAAACTTGCTGGTGGAAATGATTTCATTGCCCTGCAAGGTTTTACATCTCTATGGCCACTTTGTGTTGGGCCTGGAAATGAAGCCATAACACTTTATGATATCAGTTTCAATTTTATTGCAGTGGATGGTGGGGGAATTGTCAGAGAAAGGTTAACCATATGCCGTTTTTTAATTAGAAATCAGTAACTGAGGGCCATGCGTAGATTCCATCTGGGTTTTGCCGACATATCGTTTTCAGGTACGTTGAACTACACCTCCCCTAATCCCTTGTCAGTATTGCCTGAATTATGGGAGTAGTTAGCTAAATGGCATCTGAAGGGCAGCAGGTAGGAGAGGCTGGACTGCAGCCCTTCAGGCTCCTATCTGTCCCAGCCAGACCAAAACAGCTCTAAGTCCGAGCTGTAAATCCAGGTGTAACAAACTGCAATATTATGAACAACCCCACTGCTCTATAATAAGTTCAAAGCACTCCGAAGGTCAGAAGCACTTGCATTACTATTGCCACCATAAGTAAGAAGAGCCATTTTTATTTTTAGGCTCCAGTGTTTTTCTATCTGGATGAGTTCAGTTTATTTCACAAATCCATGTTGTTGAACTTTAGAAATTAAGCTGGTTCCTATTATGAAAATCCCATGGAGATCTCTGCCACTGAATTATTCAAATTTATTATCAATGCTAGGCTGCCTATATCCAGTGGAATCCGCTACCAAATGCAGAATCTATGTTTCTAGATCTTGTGGGGGTGCAGTGATTGTTACTTCTCAGTGCTTGGATGTGAGTTCACACTAGTATGTTTTTTCTCTCCCCTTCAACTAGATTTCATCAGCTTTTTCAGTTGTGCTTTTTATATCCAGATCATAACTAAAATGGCATATAATGACATATAACTGGAGTTGCTGGGAGCCAGGCAGCATATAAATTTAATAAATGATTGTTGTTGCTGTTATTTTATTAAGCCAGCTACATCCCAATGCAATGCAAGGTAACTTCTCCTCTTCCATTTCTATCAGAAATCCCAGCAGGCAGCATTTTTGCAGAGCAACCTAGGTAGATCATTGTTTCTCTTAGGTGATGTGATAGTGGTGATGGTGATGGTGATGGTGAGGAACTTCCCTCAACAAGTGGGTGATGGCGCTTTGGGTGGATTGCAAAGATAGCAACACTACCAAAATAGATCTTACAGCAGACCATAATCTAGGCAAATTACACCACTTTCTCACTTACCTAAGAAGAACTTGTACTTCCTTGCTAAATAGGACACACTGGTAGCTGTGGTTCTCGCTTGCTTCTCGCCCTACTCCAGCTTGAGTAAACCAACAATTTGGACTCAAAGTGACAAATATGCAGTGAGAACCTTAAAAAACAAAGCCACATTTTCAAGTTTCTGTTTATAGCAAATGCTACATTTTCTCAAGTGCTGCTCTATAGCAGAGGAAGCTCTAATGTCATAGAATTTCTGGTTGAAGTATTACCTGACGTAGGTGAAATTTAGCAAGAATACCAAGTCGTCCCTCTCACAAACAAGTACAAGAAGTCTGCCAAGAAGAAAAAAGCCTGGAGAGATCTCACTGCAACTTTACTTTTTTCCACACCTTCTAATGAATTTTCATGGCAGTGTTCCTCAATGCTGTATTTCATAAGAGAAAATTAAAACCTGCCTTGAAACCTGGATGACAATGCCGCTAACATCTTGCAGTGGCTGGCATTATCCTTTGAGAGCCTTTCAGCTTCATTTCTATGGCCCATTGTTTTCCCTCACAAAAACATATTTTAAATATGAAATATTGAATGTTCATTGCTTCTTGATAGCGTGTTTTAGTCATTGTACGTTGGAGGCAAAGGGCATGGTTTTATATATAGAATCCACACCAGATGTCTGATTTTGCAATTTTATTTGACTGCACAGATGCCTTGAGAAATGTACTTTCAGATACAAAATTTATTGGGGGAGTGTGTGTGGCAACTTTCCTTCAAGACTGCCAGGTCCCTAGAAACTCTGAAAGAAGGGGCAAAGCTTCGGGCCTTAACTTGGTGGGAGCAGTTGCTCTTCACTGTACTACTGCCATCTCCCTAGAGGTTTAATGTGGTGTACCACCAACTAGCAATGAGGCTGGCTCTCCAATGAGGTCAAATGAAGTAGTGGCCTCAGGCAGAAATGCTGGGAGGCAAAAGGAAAGTGTTGCAGAAGGACAGGGTGCCATGCGACCCACCTGTATCCCTTAGCTACCCTATTCTTAGTAGGTAACACTATTTTATAATCTATAGTGATGAACCGTTCAGTTTGCCAATCCAACTAGTCTTTGTACCCAGAATGGGAGCTTCATCCTGTTGTTTGCCTTAAACATCAAAATCTCCTGGATGCAGTAGGCAGCCTGGGGTACTCCTGATGTTTTGGATTACAGCTTCTGTCAGCATTGCTTGGTAGTCAGGAAGTATGGCAGTTGTAAGCCCTCCAATTTAGAAGGCTTGCTCGAAAACTACACATCGTATCAGCCCAATATCTGTTCCAACTTTGAGGGGATGGATGAAGAGCACCTGCATTCAAAGTGTCCCTGCGGTTCTATGTCTGTCTCAGGGCTTCCCAGACACTGGGTTGCAATTCTTTGGGGGGCTGTCAGCAAAGTGGAGGGGAGCCACAACTTTCCCCTTTGTTTGAACAAGCTGGCAGCTGCTGGCAGAATGGGAGGGACAACGTGAAGTCCGGTGTGGCAGGCCTTCCAGAATGGGAGGAACCTGGTCCTGCACAGCCTGAATAAGCCTGTCTCCCTTATTCCACCTTCCACCTATGGAAGCCACAGCGCCTCTTTAGTTGCCCAGGCAGAAGTGTCACCTACTCATATGGCTCCCCTCTCCTGCTATAGCTGTGCTGGTCTGGGAAGAGGGAAGGAGGCCACAGGGAGTGCTGCAAGGGACATGGGCTGCTGTGTCCAGCTCATCCAGCAGTCCAGGCCCAGCACTAGGTTCCCTGAAGAAGGAGAGCCTACTGCAGGGAACTTACTTCTCCCTCTCCTCCTCTGCCCAGCACACCCATCTAATAAAATAAGCCACACTCTTCTTAATTCTTTGCTTCCTAAGGCACAATTGCTGTTTCCAAGGAAACACAATGGGGGCCACCGTGGCAGAGGTAGAGGAAGAGGTGAGGCTTCTTGGCCACCAAGTCCTGCAGCCAATAGCAACTTTCTCAGCAGCTACTCCCTGTTCCACCCTGTGAGTCTCAGTTGGGGACAATGTGGCCCCTCCGCTGAGCCAAGCAGCTGGGAAAGCTTCTCCGTCAGGAAGGGAGGCTGGCAGGCCATGTGCCTTCAAGTCTCCCAAAGCCACCCATGTGCCTGCAAGGCAAAAGGGAAGTCCAGGCCAGAAGGGGTGGCTGCTCTTCTCTCCAGAAGAAGCGGCCTCGGTGCTGGAGCCAGGAAAAGGAGCCTGTGGAAAGCTGCCCTGCGCAGCTCAAAATGGTGGCCTTTCTTGTCCATATGTTCTCTGAACTGGCCCACATATAGTATGTCTTCCGTTTGCAGGCAGGGAGGAGAAAACTCCATCACTACCTGAATTTAACTCTGTGTTGTGTGTCCTCTTTGGGAGACCAGACTTTTTAACAAAGTGTTGCATACACAGAGACTTCTACTGGTCCAGATGATGGTGACCAGTTTTGCCTTGTTTTGTTTTTTAACCGTGCCTCCTGTTAGAAGAGACAGGATATGCACTGGCTTCCATTATGATTAGGAGCCCAATTTGAAGTGCTTTATTGATGACGACCATACATTCCTGAAGGGTTGTCTTTGCCTGTTAGGCTTTATAACCTTGTGGGAGGCCCTACTGGAGGTCCCCGGAAATAGACTGGATTGGACCAAGGAGGGAGCCATTTCCATGGGAAACTCCCCTTCAACTCCCTTTTAGGGGCATTTCAGAAATTAGTCTTAAAACCTTCCTTTTTCAGCCAACATTGTTTTGTTGGATTGTTGATGGATTGCTACTGCTTTGATATTGGAATGCAATTCCATTTATTGCTTACACATGTTTTTATATTTTTCATTCGCCTCCTTTAGCTCTGTGGGAGTTACCAGTGTATAAATGTTTTGCTGTAACTACAGTAAATATAATGTATGTGCTTAAAAATAGATCATATTATCCTGCTCCTATATGTGGCCATTTAAGAGTTAGTATGGAGAGTGCCTGTTGTAAAGAATGCCAGTGTATAAATGTCATAAATACTGCTTTTTTGGATTGCCTTTCTCTCTCCCTCTTGCTATTTTCTATGTGTGTGTATGTGTATGTGTCTTCTTTCAAAAGAGGTGACATTCTTGAATCTCCTGGATTTCAATCAGTGGAGGCATGAACCAGGGCCGCAACTAGGGGGGGCAAGCGGGGCATGTGCCCCGGGATGCTGCGCTGCGGGGGGTGCCAAAATGACGCCCGGGGGGGCGCCAAAATGACAAAATAACCTCTGGGGGGGGGGCACGGAATCCATGTTTGCCCCGGGTGACACAGACCCTAGTTCCATCCCTGGCATGAACCATGGTGTGAAATGTTTGGATCAGCTCAGTCAATGGCATATCATAAAAGTAAATGTACATTTATTTCTGTTTCCTACAAACTCTACACAGTCTTACTATTGCTCAACTTTTATGCTTTGAATTTTATAAGGCTTCTCTCTTGATTCTGCCCTTTTCTGCTTAAGACCATCTTCTTCCCTAGAATTTGAGCTGCAAAATGATGCACTATGTATTTTTAAAAAAAATCTAAGGCAGGCTTGTATTCTCAATAAAGGCAGCACAAGAATGAGAGAAGGAAAAAGGGAATCAATAAAGAAAAGTCAGAATGACATCCAGTACAAGGAGACTGCAGGGAGGAAGGAATGTTGACAGAGAACAGGGAAAAAGTAGTAATCTCAGATGGAACTCAAAGATTGATACCTCAGTCAGTTACCATGAGTGGTCTGGAAGAGGTATATGGAGCAAGAGAAGAGAAATACCTAAGAGTGCAGTCCTACAAAAGTGTGTCCAAGAAGCTTGAAGGTGAAGATAAGAACAAACAGAAAGCCAGGTGAAAATCATAGTGTTGGGTAGGACCCCAAACGGTGAGATGTTTAAAGAGAACTATTCCTTCCAGGATTTGGTTTCCTTTGGGTGAAAGATTATTGGAGCCAGCATCATTTGGAGTTGGTGAGCCTAGAAATGTGGTGAATGAATGAATAAACAACCAAACAAATATGGTGTCTTTGTCAACTTTGCAAGTATACAAACAGAGAAATGGAAGAGGCATTGGATGTTCCTGAATCGATCTGAGGAGTCATGTCTTTTTGCATATGTGCACAAATGCTTCCCTCCCCAACTGACTTTCTGAATCTATCAACTTAAGTGGATGATCTAATTCAGAGCTTTGTGTCAAGTAAAAGACCATGGAGATATTCCTTTCATCTTTCTGCCTCAGCCTAAAATTAGCTGGTTCTTCATTCAACGTTCTCTTTAGATGGTATGCATATCTTAATATCCATGCTGAGACAGCCTCAAAACTTAGTTCCGGTAGGGTGAAACATATATGAAGTCTTGCTTCTTGGAAATTATAAAAAAAATTGGAAGGTTACTTCCATAATACATTGCACACAATCATGACTATACATAGTATAACATCTTATTATACTTTATAACGTTTTGTATGTCATAGTAGTAAGGGGCGTGGTGGCTCAGCGGGTAAGACGCCAGGCTTGTCGATCGGAAGATCGCAAGTTCGGAGGTTCGAATCCCTAGCCCCGCGTGACGGAGTGAGCTCCCGCACTCGCCCCAGCTCTTGCCAACCTAGCAATTCGAAAGCATGCAAATGCAAGTAGATGAATAGGTACCACTTCGGTGGGAAGGTAACAGCGTTCTGCGCGCGTCATGCCGGCCACATGACCGCGGAAGTGTCTTCGGACAACGCTGGCTCTTCGGCTAACAAACGGAGATGAGCACCAGCCCCTAGAGTCGGACACGACTGCACAAATGTGCAGGGGGAACCTTTACCTTTTATGTCATAGTAGAGTAAATCAGAAGTTCTTGCTTCTATCTTAGATATTTCTTTTCTCAATAGAAAAACTAAACAAAACTCTTTCTCTCTCTAGTTCTCTCTCTCTTCCCTCCCCCCCACCACCCCAGATTTTCCATTTTCTCCCCCTAAGCGAGTTGATACAATTTTAATTTATCCATTGGCTGATTATTTTACTTCATACAAACTAGAGCATGCATTCAACATATATCTATATCTGAAATCTCAGGCAATGTGTATTACATATTTTCAGTTAACTTTTAATGAGAAATCTGACTAACCAAAATGTATGTATGTATGTATGTATGTACATATGTATGTGAATTATGGCCTTTATTCAGTTAAATTTTGCATAATGATTGTATTGTATACATTGTGGATACTTTATGAACCCAATGTGATATTGCTGTGTGGGCTGGAGAAATGTAATCCTGCACTCTGGGATAAAAACCAAATATTTATAAGAATAAAATGTGGGTTTTATTCTTTCATTCAGGAAGTCTGGATAGGCAGACTATGTCATGTGGTCTCACCACTTTCCAGCATGAATATCTAAGTGAAGGCAACAAGCTAGAAACCAGGAGACCGAGAGTTCTAGTCCTGCCTTCAGCATGAAATTCGGCTGGGTGACTTTGGGCCAGTCACACACACTCAGCCCAACTCACCTCACAGGGTGGTGGTTGTGGGGAAAATAGGAGGAGGAAGGAGTATTTGGTATGTTCACCGCCTTGAGTTATTTATAAAAATAATAAAGGCAGTAGAGTAGAGTAAAGTAAAGTAAAGTAGTCTTCCTGTCCTTATATGCACCTTCCAAACAGCTGTCCCCAACCTTTTTGGCACCAGGGACCGGTTTCGTGGAAGACAATTTTTCCACGGACCCAGGGGGGGGGGATGGTTTCGGGATGGCGCGGACAGGATGGCGTGGATCGAAGTGTGTGGCCCAGTTCCTAACCTTTTTGGCACCAGGGACCGGTTTCGTGGAAGACAATTTTTCCATGGACCGGGTGGGGGATGGTTTCAGGATGGTGCGGACGGAAGTGGTAAGTGGACAGGATGGCGCAGATGGAAGTGTGCGGCCTGGTTCCTAACAACCTTTTTGGCACCAGGGACCGGTTTCGTGGAAGACAATTTTTCCACAGACCGGGGTGGGGGGGGTGGGGATGGTTTCGGGATGGCGCAGACGGGATGGCACGGACGGAAGTGTATGGCCCGGTTCCTAACAGGCTACGGACTGGTACCAGTCCGCGGCCTGGGGGTTGGGGACCCCTGTTCCAAGACACCTGTAACCCTTTTACTACATATAGGTAGTAGAAAGTTGAAGTCCAGTGTTTTTGCCTTTCTCTCAATTTAATTCCTTCATGAAATTCCCTTCTTTATTTAAAATATTTTCTGCTTTCTTTTGTGTTAAATGGAAACACTGATTTAAAAGTTTCTAATACTGATAAAAATGTAAAGTTAAAGCTGTGTATTATTGATACTGATACTGATAAAAATGTAAAGTTTAGGCTGTGTTAAATGATAAGACATTCTTTGTGAAAGAAAATATTGTTACATTTCACCAAAATCCATACACTTGTCTGTTTCCCTACCCCTTCTTGGTGTCTGAAGTTCCGTGGAATAAACATTAAGGCTCTGGTTACACGTGAGGAGTCAACTTTGATGGCGTAGGTATGCCTATAATTAGGCAAGTTTAGGCTTCAAGGGTCATCAAAGTCTGTTTAGTGGTATTGCTTCAACAAACATGCAATACTCATCTTCTGGTTTATTAGTCCAGTCTAATATCTATTGTATTTGCACAACCTACTGGTATAGCTTTAAGCTGGGCATATGTACTCCCTGATCTCCTAATAGTTTCTACTAGAACCAGATGTACTGTATGCAGCTGTGCCATCTTAGATGGTGCCCTTTCAAGAATTACATCATTCGGAATAAAAAAACAGGTGGCAGAAGACCATTCTCTAGATTGTACAACTCTATTCCACCAACCAATGGCTTTTGGAGACAAGGCATCTGATTCTGAATGATTTATTCTATATCCTGATACATACATCTACTTGTTCATTGTCTATGGAATCTTGGGGTGGGTTGTGGTGGGGTGGGTGGGGAGAAAGGCTGCATATCATATTTTAATAAAAGAGTTGAATTCCACTCTACCCTCTTCCAGGCCTCAAAAGACAAATAAGGGCCAAGAGTTCAACACAGTTTTATCTCTAAAATACTGTATATTCTGTTCACTTCCTACCAATTGCACCCTATCCTCATTTCATTTCATTTCATTTCATTATTTTATTTCATTTCATTTCATTTCAAACCATGGATTTGTATATACAGTACGTGTGACAGAAAAAAACTTTCCTTCTGCAAGCCATCTAAACTTACTCCTCAACCCCCTTCCAGGATGGTAGAGTGATTAAGGTTTTGGACTACAACCATTAGCAGGAAGAAGGAAAGTAAAATATTCTACTTACAGAGATTGTTAGAAAAGTAACATTCTCTACAGAACTCCTAATCAAAATTCCCATTTACACAGATTATGTGTAAATTGTTTATTATGTGCTAAAATTAACTGAATCTGTCCTGTCAAATATCAAACTTTGAAAATTGCTTTGAGATTTCTTTTTATGGGAAGTGGTATACAAATATTTTAAATAAATAAATAGATCTGTCTGCCTTGGATTTTTTAAATCCAGAAATATGTCTTAATGAATACAGTCACACTCTTGAGAGGCTGGGAAATATTCTCATGATCCAATTCTGAGATTTTGCCATCAGTTCATTCCATATAGTAAAGAAATAATTGCTTTAGTCACAGTGCATCAAGTTCTTTACTAGCTGCTACACAGGAATCTATTTTCTTTTACTTTCTTTTTTAAAAAACTGCATTTGTTTATAGTAAAAAAATGGGCCTGTGCCTGATAAAAGGGATCAGTGGAGCAGATGGGAAACCTCAGTTTCTTCAGGTGATTTTACTACTAAATGGGAACAGTTTGACCCTGTTGGTCCTGAAGAAGTGGACAGAGTCCTCCGGTCTGTAAATGCCACCACCTGCCAATTAGATCCTTGTCCCTCCTGGCTGGTGAAAGCAGCTCGGGGGGTGACTTGTGGTTAAGTCCAAGTGATGGTAAATACATCCTTGAGAGAGGGGGTGTTTCCGGCAGCTTTCAAGGAAGCGCTGGTGCTCCCCCTCCTCAAGAAGCCATCGCTGGACCCTACTATACTGGATAATTTTCGTCCAGTCTCCCACCTCCCCTTTTTGGGGAAGGTGGTTGAGAAGGTGGTGGCGTTGCAGCTCCAGAGGATTCTGGATGAAACGGATTATCTGGACCCCTTTCAGTCAGGTTTCAGGCCGGGTCATGGGACGGAAACTGCATTGGTCGCGCTTATGGATGATCTTTGGCGGGAGCGAGATGGAGGCAGTGCATCCATTCTCGCTCTTCTTGACCTCTCAGCGGCATTCGATACCGTTGACCATGGTATCCTTCTGGGACGGCTCAGGGAGTTGGGGGTGGGCGGCATGGTTTTGCGCTGGTTCACCTCCTTCCTCCAGGGCCGGTCCCAGTCAGTGTTGATAGGGAGCGAGAGAGCCAGTCCACGGGCCCTTCTTTGTGGGGTCCCACAGGGCTCGGTACTCTCGGCGCTCCTTTTTAACATCTACATGAAACCGCTGGGCGAGATCATCCGTCACCACGGGCTGAGGTATCATCAATATGCCGATGATACCCAATTATACATCTCCATCCCGGGTGAAGTAAGTGATGCAGTGATCACCCTGTCCAAGTGCCTGGGGGCTGTAGGGGTCTGGATGAGGAAAAACAGGCTTCAGCTGAACCCTGGTAAAATGGAGTGGCTGTGGATTAATGGCCTCTCGGTTTCTGGGAATTTGTCATCTTTAGTTCTGGATGGGGTTGCACTTCCCCAGACAGACCCGGTGCGTATCTTGGGGGTCCTCTTGGACTCACGACTCCTGTTCGAAGAGCAGGTGGCAGTCATGGCCAGGAGGGCCTTTGCTCAACTTCGTGTAGTGTGCCAGTTACGCCCTTTCCTTGACCGAGAGGCCCTTCGAACGGTCACTCATACCCTGGTTGTCTCCCATATAGACTACTGTAACGCACTCTACATGGGGCTACCCTTGAAGAATATCCGGAGGCTACAGCTGGTACAGAATGCGGCTGCGCGGGCAGTTTTAGGTGCATCAAGATAGTTACATATAACACCTCTGCTCCGTGAGCTGCACTGGGTACCAGTTTGCTTCCGGGTCCAATTCAAGGTGTTGGTTATCACCTTTAAAGCCCTACATGGCACGGGACCAGGTTATCTGAGGGACCGCCTCATCCCCATTACATCATCCCGTCCCACCCGTTCTTGCAGAGAGGGCATGCTGCGGACCCCTTCTATGAAAGAATTCCACCTAGCAGGGTCCCGGAGGTGAGCCTTCTCTGCAGCAGCACCTGCCCTATGGAACATCCTCCCACCAGGGATAAGACAGGCCCCCTCATTCCTGGATTTCAGAAAAAAATTAAAAACCTGGCTCTGTGATCTCGCCTGGGGCAAAAAGGAAAGCGTTCAAGCTTGGGGATGGCTGATTCCCTAGAACCACCTTAAATATCTAAAATATTTTAAATATATTCAACGTCACTTTAAGAACCACCTGCTACTTGGATTTTATTGTATTTTTATTGTAATTTTATTGTATTTGTATTTGTATTACTGTTTTTATTGTATTACTGTTTTTATTGTATTTTGTTGATGATATGCTGTGAACCGCCCAGAGTCCCTCCTTGAGGGGGAGAAGGGCGGTTATAGAAACAAACAAACAAACAAACAAACGCACTTAGCATTTGTTGCCATTTGCTACAGGTCTTTTTAAACATTAAGTGTCAGAAAAGGAGTTCTAAGAATCAGGCTTAGAGGACTGGATGTAGCTTGCAAACCTACATAAGAAGTCCACCATTCCCACAGCTCCCTGCATCTTCTGCCAAGTCTCTCTTTAACAGACTTCTATTGAGGTCTGACGACTGAAGAAAAAAATCACAAAAGGCATTTGTTCTCAAAGCTTTTATTTTAATGCAAAATAAAACTGTCCAAAATCTATATGGCATCCAATATCTATATGAATGTATATAATATATAAAAAACAAAGCAAAACAGCTCAAACTTAATTTTGTTACACTCAAATTAATGATCTCTCAAATTTCTTCCCTCCCCCCATAATTTCCCCAAACTTTTAACAATTCAGCGCACACAAATATAGATTTGTTCTTAAAAAAAAACGTAAGTATAAAAGAAAGGTCGCCCAATGTGCAAACCAGAGCAATTCCCATTATAGTTCAACCGCTGATGCCTGTGGAATTGCACCAGAAATAACCTGAAATGGATGGCTTGTATGCTGAGCGTCAAAACAAGCAGCATACAAGTGCACGGATAATCTTCCAGGGTTTTCTGATCTGGGAAGGCAAGGGCTCCCGTAAGAAAGGTGGAGTTACAGAACACTTCTCACTAGAAGAAATACACGAAAGAGGGAGGAATCGTTTTCACTTATGCATAACTGGGCAGGATATGAAGCTGTTTCTGGCTGTGGACTTTAGCTGGGATAAACATTTTGGGAAGGGGACTTTCCCAAAGCTTTTACATTGCTCAGAGAGCCACCTTTTTCATTCGGGTGATCAGAGCTAGTTCCCTCTTTTGGGAATCTACTGGTGGTCACATTAAATATTTAGTAACATGTCCACTTCAGGCTTTTTAAAAATGTCAGCAATAATTTGATTGACAGTACAGTGATATTTCCAATGACTTTAGAGGGTTCTGACCCATCTTCTGTGCCTGATAAGCTGAGCTTGCCCAACATTCGGGCCTGGTTGCCCAACCGTTAGCAGCCCTTCATCTGTACCATATGATTGTCAATTGAATGGTTCCCTCTTGGGTGTACCAAGTGTTCAGACCACATTCGTTTGTAGAATCATACTTCAGCCAGCCTTTAAAGAAAGTACATCATTGGTGCTTAGCAACTGCAGCACATTCCTTAGCCTTTTTTTGGGTTAAGCTGGAAATGGCTCAAAGCAGATATAGTGTGAGTAGTAGATGCAGATTAAAACTACCACAATACGTGCCTGAGGACTAGTAATTTTTCTGGGCAGATGGTATAGAAAATGAGTGAAGGCATCTGTTTAGAATCAGGGACTTGCTTCCCTGCTTTATTAAAGTATTTCTCCTGAATCCCCCTCCTCCTTTTCCAGAAAAGGGAGATTGAAGCAAGGGTGTAGCAGAAGGTATCAAATTGGTCTTGTGCCTAGGAAGACATCCACACTCCCATTGTGAATGTCTTCACAATTTCTCTGGAAAAGCGACAGGCATTCAGAGGAGCACCTCCAAAATATACAGAAGCCATCACATCCTGCTGGACTGGTACATTTTTACAGCAAATGAATGCAAAGCATATCAGAATATAAATGGATCTTTCCAGGTCCATAATATGCCCAAACATATGGCCGCACAGGGAAAAAGAGCATCTATTTTCTTAACGGCTGGTGTCGATTTTTATTTTGTTTTTGCAAGTGGTATATTGTCATCCATCAGCTATAGCACCTTGTGATGTATGTGTGTGCTACACATTTGTCTGCAATATGGTGCTGCGATAGTTTGCATTATGTTCTTTCAGAGAAGCAACTTTTACATACATACCTCTTAAAATCAATTAACACATCCGCCTGCTTTTCCCCCAGTCAGAATCCTGGCCTTCTGGACTCAGGAGGATGGCATGTAATTCTTTTGCACTTTTCCTCACACTCAGCCCAAGAATTTTCATTTTCCTTACACCTACATGAAACACCTTTATAGTGTTGTGCTGCATCTCTTATTTTGTAGCAGGGAATCAATTCCCTTACTGATCTAAAAGAGAGGTACTGTTTAATAAGCCACTGGTTAAGATTAACAGCCTGGAAAATCTACTTTTGACCTGCCTGCCATGCTCTACCAAACTGGGCCACTGCAGTCAATGGGAGTTTTCAGATGGGAGTTTCAGGTTGCATGGGAACAATTGAGCAGCAGCCTCAAAAGCCATAAATTACCTAGGCAGGCTCTTTCAATCCACTTTGGATTTATCCTTCCTTCGCTCCTGAAATGCTGTCAGTTATCTTTGTAAAGGAGAATGTAATGGCCCAGGAAAGGTTTAGTGGCATTGATTTATAAGGTGGGAGTTTATCTTTCAAGGCTATTCTTAATTGTGATTAGGCTCGAGAAAGCCACCATCATCAACATTTGTTTTTACTACCAAAGGAGCCCTATGCATTATAAGTTATAGTCATTAAAAAAAGCAAAGTGCATTAAAATGTTTTTGTTTCACTTCTACTTGCTTCTCTGCACCTACTGCATCCTTGCCAAATCTTCGTTCATCTAAGAATATGGGTTATTTTACAGAAACTGAGGGCTATAGACTTGAATCAGAAGCACAGGCCCAATCCTTGAAGAAGGAAGGGAATCTGTTTCAACTTTGGAATGCCCACTCTAAAATTTAGATTTCTGGAATGCTCCTACTCAAATAGATGTCCACATCTATTCTGTCCAAAACCATTAAGGAAAGCATAAATTGAATTCAGTGCAGGGAACTTTCCTACAGATTAAATCAGACAACCAACATCAGTTCTGGATTAATAAGAAGGCAGGTTTTGTTGAGGCCTCTTTAAAACGAAGGAGATTATGAAATTGAAGCATTGGCAGTTCAAAGCAGAGAAGAGCTGAGTTTCGATGTGTTCCATTTTTGCACATAAGCTATAAATATCCTAAATGCCTGACATGATTCACAAAGGTGAAAAGTGGAAAACATATTTTTTATGTATATAATATGCTACATACATCGAGGAAACCCATCTATTATGGGATGACAAATCAGTCAGAAAAATAAAGAAAAGTCTGATATAAAAAGAACTTGTCTGACTGAATGACATGTATGTGCAAAGTCACTATAGACTGGTGTTCACAATATGCCATTTTTTCCTTCCTCCCTGTAGTAGTTCAACTCACTGTGGATATTCAACAAAATGTGAAAATGTTGGCTTAACAAAAAGTAAGCAAGTCATCAATTTCAGATGTGATTACATGGAGGTGGTAGGGAGAATTTGCTGTTTGCTTAAAATGGCATGAGCAAGATTTGTTCATTTATATAAATAGATTTTTCCAGGGAAGGATCAATGTAGTCTGGCAATTCCTTGCAATTAATTCTTGATTAATCATCCAGGGCCAGTTGAAATTAAATTCATCCACTGGAAATAGATATTGGCCTTTGCATGGCCATAAAAGTCTGCATATTAGGGGGAAAATCCCACACGCAGGTGTGTGCACACACACATACAAACATGCCAAGTGGGGAAAAAAATCACTTCTTGGTGACATTCCCCTATTAAAATGAACATCCTTGATATTTCTCATCACTGGAGGCTTCCCACTTAGCCCCATGTACTGGTATATACAGTTCTGGAGAAAGGCTGTGACCCCCAACCTTGATTCAAAATGCATCACAGTGCCCCATCTTTTCTGAATATGAATGCATAAGAAATCAGGGCTGCATTCACACCAAGCAGCTGACTCTTTCAGGGGCACTAGAGGAACTGACTCTCTAAAATACAGCAACACAAATCTGTGTACATAATGAATTCTCTACATGCCAAGTCTCTTGAGGGTACCTGGTAGAATGAAGCCATTTCAGAAAGGCTAAATGATAAATGGCTCTGCCTGCTTGATGACCCCTCTGAGCAATATATAATAATTATAAGATGACCTCTATAATGAATCTTGTTAATTTGCCGCATAGCAAAAGAAAACCCAAGGATTTTTCAATTCTTTTCAGTGGCCAGGCCCAAGGTCTTTCACTTGGAAGGAAAAGGGTTGTAACATAGACTTAAAATGATTCCCCAGTCAGAGTTTGGAATTTTAAAAAAACACGCTGAAGCTATTAGAGACTTTTTAGAGAAGCTATTAGAGACTGAAGCAAGTCTCAGAAGTTTCATTAGTCTTGAGTGGCAAAGCACAAAAATCATGAGAACTTAAACTACATTCGCATTTCATAGAAATGTGCAAAGTGTGTCATTTCCCTTCTGCAGTCATCTTTTCTTCTAGACACATTCATCACAGCTACACTATGATTCAGGGCATCCATGGGGCAAAGGGTCAGAAACATCAAGGTGGCAGCTTTGATTGTGTGGTTGTGGTTGCCATCTTGATTTTTTGACTCCTGCCCCCTTTCTCCCATCCTGGATACTCCTGCCATGATTCCATCTCAGTGGAACCCACACTACAGTCAATCTCTCACTTGATATCTATACTATTATCCCTTCCTTCCTTCCTTCCTTCCTTCCTTCCTTCCTTCCTTCCTTCCTTCCTTCCTTCCTTCCTTCCTTCCTTCTTCCTTCCTTCCCCTAGAATCCTCCACTGCCCCCATAGCCCCAAGCACTGTAATGCTTGGCATTTAACCACCTTTCCTTTCTAAGCTTAGCAGAAGGGCTGCTTTTCATGGGTGACTTAAACAAAGAAACTAACAAACAGCAGCCTAATACACAGCTTTCCAAACTGTGTGTTGCGACACTTTAGTGTGTCGCAACATACAGTCTGGTGTGTCGCCACACAACCCGGAAGCGGCAGCGGGGGCGTGCATGGTGATGGCGGCGGCGGCGGCGGTGCACCATCAGCGCTTCTGCGTTTTAGCGGAGGCCACCGCCCCCACCGTGCATGCCCCCGCCCCACCGCCGCCGTGCACGCTTGCGCCACCGCCGCCCATGCTGTTGGTGTGTCGCCAACGGCGGCACTTTGGGAAACACTGGCCTAATAGATACCCAAGTGCTCAAAAACATTGTCGTCAACTTGTTTTCTAATAGGGCCAAGGAAAGGATGGTGGTCTAGCAAAAATGAGTTCCTAAAAGCATGATTTTCCACAGCCATCTTGCAACCTTTTTGATTTGGAGTTGTAACTGGGGAAACCAGTACTAGTAAAATATCAACAGAGCACAAATTGATAATTCCATCCTAGGACACAATCCTAGGGCACAATTATTAACTACATAGCAGGCAGTTCTGGTATTACCAATGGAGAATCAGCCCTCTCCAGACACGTAGACACCCACACACATTTATATACTGGCATACAAATGAACTAAATCTTCTAATCATCATGAAACCAGAGGTAGAAAACTACACACGGAGCCCTTTTGTATTTCCTTCCAGAAACACTTACAATGCAACACTGTATGGTGTTCTAAGAACTCCTTAGGCATCTTTTATATTTGTCCATCTGCTCTTGTTATTAGAAAACAGAGAGAAGAAGAGGAGAAAATCGGCATCAGAACTGAAGCATCCTTACAAGCAGCTGAAAAGAGTATTCACGAAGGATTCAAAGATGAGAGAGAATGCACTATTACCAAGATGAGGACAATAACAAGTGACAGGTTACACTTTGAAAGGAACACATCTCAATGACACTGCAGAATACTCCCAGTTCTTCAGTTCAGAGAAAGTCTGGTAAAGTAGGACCTACTATACTGATTGCAGCCTCAATGGCATGAATTATATACCTTTTCTGAAATCATTTCCTCCCCCACCCCCTGACGACGACCATTTGAGTGTTTTTTTTGTGCCTGTGTAATTGCAAATAGCCCTGAGTGGCACTTTGTGGTGTGCGTAGAAATACTGCTGAGTCTTTATCTACCGTCATCTATGTTTAAGTATTTTAAAAAAAAACCCTCTCTTACTCGTCAATACTTAAATGTCATGTACCACTTGTATGAGTTTGCAATATAGCTGGGTACATATCCTGGCCATAGATTGGCCAGTGTTAAAGAGCACTTCCCCTGGAGTGACTTAGAGCATCTTCATAGCATCACCCAGCCATTGCTGAAGAAATATAAAGCCTGTCCTTATTACTGGTAGGTTGGCCAAAGAATGGGTGGATGACTCTAGAAGATGCTACAGGCTGAGAGTGCAGAAATGACTTCAGTGGGACTAACTGTAAGATGATGTCAACCACAAAATATCAACAAGAGTTCAGCAGCTTTCAATTACACAGCTGCAGTCACAGGGTCCTTCTGCCTTGGATCTTGGTACCTGCATTGGTACTGATCAGGAGTGCTTTGACGGTGTCCTATTCTGCCCATTTCATTATAAGGTGGAGCTCTGTGGCCTTGTGGTGGGGATGGTGGTACATCTTGGCGGAGAGGTCCTTTGTGCTGGATGACTGACTGTGGCGGGAAGTACTGAGAATACCATAACTCTGTTGCTCTTGGGCCATCTGGTGGATGAAGGTAGCTCCCTTTGGAGGGGTGGACTGCAGGTTGGCTTGCAGGACAATAAGGAAGATCTCTTTCTTTGTGTGCTATCCGTAGTCCTGTTAAATATTCCATTGGTTCTACGGATCCATGCCTGGGAAGAGAAATAGGAGGGGAGGAAAGCTGTCAGTAAAAAGCCTTGCATCGCCTTAATCTAAAATGTACCATTTTTTGTGGGCAAGGAATGCCACTTTCACAAGCAACTACTCCACAAAGGTCCGACATAATAAAGACTGCAAGCTCTGGACTGGTAAAACACAGAGGATGCCAGTGGAAAAGTCCAGCCCCCACATATTGCAGCTCCTTCATCAGAAGGTGCAAGCTATTCATAATCCATTTGCAATACTGAAAGCAAGACCATTTTAATAATGTGTGTTTGACTGTGTTTGGTCTAGCCTGAAGATAAACAGATGAGTTTGGTCTGTATCCCAGCAACCCATGAGGCTCACATACAATTCATACCTCAAAGCTGATTTGCCTGTGTTCTTGCCTCAAACATGCCAGTCCATAAAACTCTTGAAGGCCCACAATTAGAAAGCCTGGCATTCCCATAAAAAATATTAATGATTCGAGGATACAGAATCTGTGTTTAGTGACCTAGCGGCCAATAACATTTGATTCTGTGTGTGTGTGTGTGTAGCAACCATGTAAGCTGTGCCCATGTATATGAGCATGTATATGCTCCTCAACTTGCTTGCGTTAATTTATGTTTGACAAGATTTGGATCATATGAAAACTCACACCATGGAATGTCAGCGGAGGGCTGATGATGGGGTCGTTCTATAGGTTTTACTATCCCAAATCTAGGATTTACATTAAAGATGGATTCTCCCTAAAGCTAGGACAAGTGTTACATGGAATAAAGAAGTGTTGTATGTAGATGTCAACACCGACACCATAAAAGCTTGACCTATTAGGAACTGTTCTCTGCAAACTGAAATATTTTTTCAGTTACAGAAAGAACTCTGGCTCTCTTTGAACTGACTTGCTGACTGCATCACTGAAAAACTGAAAATTCGTGTCTTGGTGCTAGGTTTGTCAGATTCTACATGTCACATTTTCCACTCTTTCGTGGACCTCAGACTGTGTGCGTGTGTTTCAAATGTTCTATTCTTCTGCTAAATTTGTGCAATTCATGTAATTTGTGCAATTACGTTCCATACATTTGATCCAGCTTGCCAAAGAAAAAAGTGAAGCACTGGAGGATAGCCAGGGAGAGTTTTTCTTAGGAGCAGAGATGCTTAGAAAGCATAACACAAATTCACCCTAAGCAAAAGTGGGAATGTTATACTTAATAATTTTTTTAGAGGGGCAAGGTGGCCACTGTGGGTGGGGCAAAGATGCAAAGTGAGCATGAGATATAAGTCCAACCTGAGTATACTCCTGGCCCTCTCAGTTCAGTACTGTCATGTATAGTAACTTTCTTTCTATACAGTCTTAAAGGGATGCAGTTTGGTGGTACCATAACGAGCTGCCCTTACCTCACAGATAGGAATCACTAGATTTATTTATTTATCTATCATATTTCTTCACCGCCAATCTCGTATTGCAATGACTCTGGGCGGTTTACAAACAATTAAAGATAAAAGACTAAAACATTGTTAAAATCATACAATCTAAATATAAATACACATAAATACAAAATATAGAATATAAAATCCAAGATGGTGAATACTGGTCTCATCATTGGCCCCATCAAGGTGCCAACCACCCCCATGATTGGCTATCCCTCCTCCCACCCCAAGCGAGCTGGCACAACCAGGTCTTAACCCCCTTCCGGAAGGCCGGGAGAGTGGGGGCAAGATAGCGCAAGAGGACCCTTGTGGTCTTTTACTTGATGCTTGATGCAAGTGTATTGTCAGAGTTCCATCTGGAGAAAAAAAACCACTGGCTCAAGTCATCTAGAGCAGGGGTCCCCAACCTTAGCAACTTGAAGATGTGTGGACTTCAACTTCCAGAATTCCCTAGCCAGCGTTGCAACGCTGGCTAGGGAATTCTGGAAGTTGAAGTCCACACATCTTCAAGTTGCTAAGGTTGAGGAACACTGATCTAGAGCACAGCTTTCCAAACTGTGTGTTGCGACACAATACTGTGTCGCCTGCGGGGCCCAGATGTGTCGCGTCAAAACCCGGAAGCGCTGATGGTGCGCCATCAGCGCTTCCGGGTTTTCGCACGGCACACAAGGACACCGCTGCTGCCACCGCTGCGGCGCGTGAAAATCCGAAAGCACTGCAGTGGTGGCGGCGTGCAAAAACCCGAAAGCCCCGTGGCGGCGGCGGTGATTCCAGGGTTTTTCGCGCTGCCACTGTTGGTGTGTCGCCACGGGAAAAGTTTGGAAAGCCCTGATCTAGAGCTTTGGGCTACAGAGTCACTGGAATGAGAGCTCATTTCTAGAGAAGTGGCAGAAATATTGAGCTCTGTTGGGAGTTCAGGATTAGCTTAGAATGGTTCCTTGATCTGGCTTTCTTGCTAGATGTGCAGTTGGAATGCGTACTTCCTGTTTGTTTTTTTGCTTTGTCAGCCACAACCATCTTGATAAAGATGGACCTTGTCAGTCATGTCTTAGCTAACTCCAGCTTAGATTACTGTCACGTGGAATGCGCTCCCCAGGGGAGCATGCTTGTCATCCATGTCTTTTCAATACTAGGCTGACATTCTTCTCTCAGACGTTTTTATAGTGTTGTCATCCCTAGGATTTTGGCTGCCTGCATTATATTGGAGCAGAATCTTCTTTCTTATGATTTTAAGGTGCTATTTATTAATTATATATATTTCTTCTTTTTAAACTGGCCCAGTAACTTTGTGATGTACTCAGAAAACTCAACAGATGTACAACCTTAACTGAGATACAATCCACCAGTCAATCAATGCAGTCAGAAATTACCCAGAAACTGTCGTTAGTTCAAAAGTTGCAGTTTAGTTGCTGGTGGGAGCTAGGCATTTTGGCAAACTACATTGACCTAGCACATCCAAATTTAGGGCAGAGAGACCTAATCTTGACAAACAAACAAGTAAATAAATAAATAAACAAGCAAGCTATTAGATAACCCACAACTTAATTCAAGGTGATCAATAAAGGAATATTATTATAGAAGGATGCAAGGTGTGCAATAAAGAAAGAACATATGCACACAATAGTTCCTTCTTGGTCTAATGTTACTTTCAACCGTAAAAAAAAAAGCATCTCAGATTGTGTGATAAAAAGAGAACAGAATCTCCTGAAATGTGGTTTTGTAGTACAAGTGGCAGCAGTAGCTACCTTAGCACAGGTTGGTTCGGAGTCCTTTCAGCATCTCTGAGGGTGGCTCCAGTCCCTCAGCACTTGGTCTGGAGTCTCTCATACCAAACAGGGAGGGCCTGTCTTTTATAATGTTCTGTTTTTCAAGGGAAAAATCTCTGGGGAGTACCGGAGTCCTGAAAGTCCAAGGCCTGGAATTTTTCCTCTTTCTCTTTCCACTTTAAACAGGAAACATTTGCACTGAGCCATTCCAGTGGGAGGACGTAGGTTCATTTCAAGGCAGATAATGTTTGTGTGTTGCTTATGTTTGGTGATTTATCCTACGGGCTTAAATGAGTCCAGCAGGAACTAGAAACACACATTATGCTTCACGTCATGTAAAACAATGCTTGGTGAGTCTGGAGCATAGCATAGGCACGAATCACTAGACAAATACGATGAGGGTCAGAAATGTGCAATTTTCAGATAAAAGTAGAATAATCAGCCATTTGCTTCTTCTTTTTTAAAGTTATTATTTTGGCAGGCCAGAACATCTCACTTAAACGTGCTTGGCAACAAAAGTAGGTTATCATGGTTTTAACTTAGACTGGTAAGTTCACAAAGCTGGAGGAACTTCAACTACCCCCGGAGCCTTAGCAGGTGGGGAAGATTATGAGGTCTTGTAACAATATGAATGAAGCATTAAATGTTGACTCACTTTTTGATGGAATGACCTAAGCAACAAAATATATTGAAACTAGATGGAATATACCCAGGATAGACTTTGTAATCCTCTTTTTGAAGGGCTTGATCCATATTGTATTGAGAGTCTGGATATCTAGAATCAGAATGATCATGTTTAAAATGATAAACATGGCAGTGTAGCTATTTCAGCTAATTTGAGGAAAATAGGGTTCTCTTAACTTTGCTGGACTGACAATATTCTTAGCATTTTTTTGTAGAAGAAGATGACTTTATAGGAATTTTGGCTGGTCTGAAAAAGTACACATAGTTCCTGGAATCCTTGATAAGACAGAAATGCCTTTCTAGAATGCCCTTATTGAAGTCTCATGACTAATCCAGAGAAGAAGTAGCAAAATGTCACTAACACAAATCTACAGTTTGTTGTGTTAAGAATGTGATTTACAGAAGTTACTTTGATGAACTGCCTTGAGTGCAGACTGTAAAAAAAGGGGAAATGGATTTTAATTAGGATGTTTTTGAAATAAAATTGTATAATCTTATTTCTCTTACTCATGAAGAAAGATGAAGCACTATTCAGGACGTTAAACCTCTTTCATCCCCCTGGAAATGCTACTCTAACTTTTATATATATCTGTACTAATTAGAGGATAGAATTTTTAAAAAGATTGTTAAAAAGCAAAAATGAAAATTGTTGCCAGAGTCCTAAAGATTCTGAAATCTTTCTAAGGCCGCCCCCAACAGCCACAACAGGGCTAAATTATATGAGCAAAAATCCAGAGAGAACTTATTCCCTTCTCTAATGTTTATATTGAAATATAATTCCTTTTTGTGCAAAGATGTGAATATATAGGCTGACCATATTTCCTTGAGACAAAAACGGGACATTGGGATGGCAAAACGGGATGGGGTCTTATGTAATATTCCGTATTCATGAAAAAGACAGGGGTCCCCGCCCCCCGGTCCGCGCAATTGGCTCCCGCCTGCAAACCCCGCCCCCCGGTCTGCGCAATTGGCTCCCACCTGAAAACCCCACCCTCCTTTGCTGCGCACTGATAGGCGGGAGGGCTTCCTCTTCCGGGCTGCCTCCAATTGGCAGCTCCGGCTTGGATCCTCCTTCCGCACCATTCCCGACGGGTTTAAAAAACGGGACAAAATTGAGATTTTTATCAAAACGACGGGACGGTTGAAAAATGCTAAAAAAATGGGACTGTCCCATTCAAAACGGGACGTATGGTCAGCCTATGAATATAGAAACTAAGCTGCTGTTTCCAAGAATGTCACAAAATGATGTAGAAGCTGGAATGGACTTCTATTCATATATGCAATCTGTAATTGTCATTTGTTTTCAAGTTGTGCATTTTCTTTCTCTTACTGATGGTGGCCAGTGATGTGGAAGGGTTGAGGTAGTGCACAGGATAATATCAAGACATGGCAAAAGTGGTCCAAACTTAATCTGGGCATGTCACCATACCATGCAGTCATAAAGTGAGTGTAACATACAGTTCTGCCCCCTGCTATCACACTTAAAACACTCGTATCTTGAATTACAGTACATGGAAACCAGCTGGGAGATATTTATACACATTTTATTTTTCTGAGAAAGACTGATAAAGGAGTATAGCTACAGAAGTATAAACATACTTTAATTCTGAGCCGGCTCACCTTCACTTGACCTTACACAATGCCTTACTTGTTGCTACTTTTCCTAAAAACAACAACTCAACAACACATGTACAGACTGAGAATTCACTTGTGTGTGTCTTAGTTTTCCCTTTCCAAACATAAGGGAAACCGTACTGCTTTTTCACTTTGCAAAACTGGTTACCTCCAAGGAGGTCCTAATGAATTTTATTCTTGGCTTTTATTGCTTTTGTTGACTCCTGCAGGCCCCCGAGTTCAGAAGCCTGGTTCATGCCTCCACAGTGACCCGTGCTTTGGAGGGCACACATGTCTCTCAGGTCAACAGGGAAGGCAGAAAGTCAGGGACCCATGGGATTCATCCAAAATGTCTGCTGCACGTCCAGCCACTCAGAAAACATGTGGGGAACATTCCCCATAAGGGGAAAAATGAGAAAAAGTCTATCCTTAGGAATTCCTACAGGTCAGAGAAGATTTAACAATATGGGAAATTGAATAATCCCCAAGAGCAAATGGAAAACTGAGGAAAATTAGATCATCTGCCATTGGTACTGGCAATCCAGAAGCAACATAACAATCATGTCAGCCTGGCAGGCAAAGTCCGTCCGATGGAGTTGTTGAAACTGAGCAACTAGTTATTGCAAGAGTGCAAAGACAGAGATACTTGGATCTGTTAGCTTCAGGTTCCTGGCATTTCACTTGCTCCTAGTGATAAACAAATATGACCCCTTGTACATGCAACAAGGATATGCAACCAGAAATTCCACAGACGCAGGTCCTCCTGAAGCACTAGAACAAACAGGGAAAAGAAATGGATGCGAGCAGAGCCTCATGCTTCTAAAGGGTAGCAACTGAGTGTAAGCTAAAAGAGGAGTTCCTTTATGAATGTTTGAAGAGGTGGTAAGAAGTTCTATCCACTCAGCCTTAATTACCATTTGGGAATGTTACTAGGGTGTGGGTATCATCAGGGTGGACAAGCAATCCCTACTCACTGTTATAGGCCCTTCATATCAGTGAACACCTAAGGGGGACTTTGCATTTATTCACCCATCCAAAGGAGTCACTTCCACAAATGCACTTGTTCCCTTGGGGACCATGGTTTTTCCATTTAGTACGGGATCACCAAAAAAAGAAAAACGTACCTTGCTATTTTATACTGGACAATATTCTTTTCTACAAAAAGGTCTAGTGCAATTGACTACACACAACTAGTGAATGAAGAATAAGACAAGACTGTCCCTTCAGGATCATGGAGCTTTAATGCTGTCATTTGTGGATTGTATGCAGCCCAATTGCCCATTTGCAGCCCCTCTAGTACCATAATGCACCACTGAAATTTGTTGGCAAATTCCTGCTTTTCAGTAGCATGAAAATGTTGAGGTTCATTAAAACAAGTGTGGGAATAGGAACAGAATGCCTTTGGCAAATAAACATCCCCATGTTCAACCTAAAAAAAAAAATCTTCCCACCCCAAAGTTTGGTGCTGTGATTCAAGCCATTTGGGAGGCTTCCCAGCTCTCACTAAATCTACTTCTAGAGAAAAGTAGAGCTGCAAAGAAAAATTAAACTAATATGTATTCTATTATTTTATACCTGATAATAAAAATGAGAGCCAGTTTGGCGTAGTGGTTAAAGGCGCCTGACTAGAAACCGGGAGACCGTGAGTTCTAGTCTTGCCTTAGGAACAGAAGCCAACTGGGCGACTTTGAGCCAGTCTCTCTCTTTCTCTTTCCACCTTAGGAAGAAGGAGGCAAGGGCAAGCCATTTCCAAAAATGTTGCCAAGAAAGCTGTGTGAACATTTCCAGACAGTCATCAGGAGTCAAAACTGACTTGGATGAGGATGATGATGATGATATCAAATTAATATTAATTGAATTAATTACTATTAAATTTGTCTGTAAAATAAGGCACCCCATTTATAAAACTGATTGCCTCCCCATCTACATACAGACACACAAAGTATTGTTCCACATGCAAACTATTGTCTCTCATATACCCATATAGAGAAAAAGACTGCAGAAATCTGGAATCAGGAAGCATAAAGCACAGCATGCTTACTTGGTATGAAGACCCAAAGAATTCAGTGGCCCTTACGCTCAGTATGTATTATTGTGTTACTCATCTCCTCCATCAGCACCCAAAATGCAGATGGAAATTAGTCCAGCAGATGGGAAAAAAAGGCAATCCAAATCTGATTAAAATTCCAATGTCCAGTTAGACAGCAAGGATAAGACAAGATAAAATGAGAAAAAGAATAAAAAATACAAGTTATAAATTATGTTGGGGACTATCCATATCACCATCTTAACACCTTCCCCTGCTCAGGGAAGTAAGCATCGGCTGCTGTGCATGTTTACTCAGTAGTAAGTCCCACTGCGTGGTGGCTCAGCGGGTAAGACGCCAGGCTTGTCGATCGGAAGATCGCAAGTTCGGAGGTTCGAGACGGATTGAGCTCCCACACTCGCCCCAGCTCTTGCCAACCTAGCAATTCGAAAGCATGCAAATGCAAGTAGATGAATAGGTACCACTTCAGTGGGTAGGTAACAGCGTTCCACACACGTCATGCGGCCACATGACCGTGGAAGCATCTTCGGACAACGCTGGCTCTTAGGCTAACAAACGGAGATGAGCACCGGCCCCTAGAGTCAGACACGACTGCACAACTGTGCGGGGGGAACCTTTTTGTTGTTGTTGTTCAGTCGTTTAGTCATGTCCGACTCTTCGTGACCTCATGGACCATAGCACGCCAGGCCTTCCTGTCCTCCACTGTCTCTTGGAGTTTACTCAAATTCATGTTCATTACATCGGTGATGCTATCTAACCATCTCATCCTCTGCCGTCCCCTTCTCCTTTTGCCTTCAGTCTTTCCCAGCATCAGGGTCTTTTCCAGTGAGTCCTCTCTTCGCATTAGGTGGCCAAAGTATTTGAGCTTCAGCTTCAGCATCTGTCCTTCCAATGAGCAGTCAGGGTTGATTTCCTTTAGGATTGACTGGTTTGACCTCCTTACAGTCCAAGGGACTCTCAAGAGTCTTCTCCAGCACCACAGTTCGAAAGCATCAATTCTTCGGCGCTCAGCCTTCCTTATGGTCCAATTCTCACAGCCATACATTACTACTGGAAAAACCATAGCTTTAACTATACGGACCTTTGTCGGCAAGGTGATGTCTCTGCTTTTTAATATGCTGTCTAGGTTTGCTATAGCTTTCCTCCCAAGGAGCAAGCGTCTTTTAATTTCATGGCTGCAGTCACCGTCTGCGGTGATCTTGGAGCCCAAGAAAATAAAATCTGTCACTGCTTCCATTTCTTCCCCTTCTATTTGCCAGGAAGTGATGGGACCAGATGCCATGATCTGGGGTTTTTTAATGTTGAGTTTCAAGCCAGCTTTTGCACTCTCTCCTTTCACCCTCATCAAGAGGCTCTTTAGTTACTCTTCACTTTCTGCCATTAGGGTGGTATCGTCTGCATATCTGAGGTTGTTGATATTTCTCCCGGCAATCTTAACTCCGGCTTGTGATTCATCCAGCCCGGCATTTCTCATGATGTACTCTGCATATAAGTTAAATAAGCAGGGTGATAATATACAGCCTTGTTGTACTCCTTTCCCAATTTTGAACCATTCGGTTGTTCCATGTCCGGTTCTAACTGTTGCTTCTTGACCCGCATACAAGTTTCTCAGGAGACAGGTAAGGTGGTCTAGTACTCCCATCTCTTTAACAATTTGCCACAGTTTGTTGTGATCCACACAATCAAAGGCTTTAGCGTAGTCAATGAAGCAGAAGTAGATGTTTTTCTGGAACTCTCTTGCTTTTTCCATGATCCAGTTGAATGTTGGCAATCTGATCTCTAGTTCCTCTGCCTCTTCGAAATGCAGCTTGCACTTCTGGTAGTTCTCGGTTCACATACTGCTGAAGCCTAGCTTGTAGGATTTTGAGCATAACCTTGCTAGCATGTGAAATGAGCACAATTGTACGGTAGTTTGAACATTCTTTGGCATTGCCTTTCTTTGGAATTGGAACGTAAACTGACCTTTTCCAATCCTGTGGCCACTGTTGAGTTTTCCAAATTTGTTGGCATATTGAGTGCAGCACTTTAACAGCATCATCTTTTAGGATTTTAAATAGCTCAGCTGGGATACTGTCTTCTCCGCTAGCTTTGTTGTTAGTAATGCTTCCTAAGGCCCACTTGACTTCACTCTCTAGGATGTCCGGCTCAAGGTCAGTGACCACACCATCGTATTTATCAGGGATATTAAGATCTTTCTTGTATAGTTCTTCTGTGTATTCTTGCCACCTCTTCTTAATCTCTTCTGCTTCTGTTAGTTCCGTGCCTTTTTTGTCCTTTATCATGCCCATCTTTGCACAAAACGTTCCCTTGATATCTCCGATTTTCTTGAAGAGATCTCTAGTCTTCCCCATTCTATTGTTTTCCTCGATTTCTTTGCATTGTTCATTTAAGAAGGCCTTCTTATCTCTCCTTGCTATTCTCTGGAATTCTGCATTCAGTTGTTTATATCTTTCCCTTTCTCCCTTGCCTTTTGCTTCCCTTCTTTCCTCAGCTATTTGTAAAGCCTCATCAGTCAGCCACTTTGCTTTCTTGCATTTCTTTTTCTTTGGGATGGTTTTAGTTGCTGCCTCCTGTACAATGTTATGAACCTCCATCCATAGTTCTTCAGGCACTCTGTCTACCAGATCTAATCCTTTAAAACTATTCCTCACCTCCACTGTATATTCATAAGGGATATGATTTAGGTCATACCTGATTGGTCTAGTGGTTTTCCCTACGTTCTTCAATTTAAGCCTAAATTTTGCAATAAGAAGCTCATGATCTGAGCCACAGTCAGCTCCAGGTCTTGTTTTTGCTGATTGTATAGAGCTTCTCCATCTTTGGCTGCAAAGTATGTAATCAATCTGATTTCGGTATTGACCATCTGGTGATGTCCATGTGTAGAGTCGTCTCTTGTGTTGTTGGAAAAGAGTGTTTGCTATGACCAGCATGTTCTCTTGACAAAACTCTATTAGCCTTTGCCCTGCTTCATTTTGTACTCCGAGGCCGAACTTGCCTGTTATTCCGGTTATTTTTTGACTTCCTACTTTAGCATTCCAGTCCCCTATGATGAAAAGGACATCTTTTTTTGGTGTTAGTTCTAGAAGGTGTTGTAGGTCTTCATAGAACCGGTCAACTTCAGCTTCTTCGGCATCAGTGGTTGGGGAACCTTTACCTTTACTTTAAGTCCCACTGAGTTTGTGGTCCTTTCTCCTAGGTAAGTATGCTTAGGACCTTCCATTCCCCTCCATGAATAGAGGGGGAGTGTCTTCAGGGAAGAGACCCTCTATCCAGGGAAACTGGAAAACTGGGCTGAGGCTCCTGGTTTTCTGAAGTCCTCATTTGTATGGAGAAGCTCAGTTGATATACTGTAGGAAGTTTTCCACTGATAACAACTCCGTCTCTACAGTTGGAGGGACCCAAGAGGAGGCCAGGCTAATCAGCTCATCCTGCCTTTCTTGAAATGACAGCTATGGTTTCCCCACCTTTCTTGTCTCCTGTCAGCCTTTTGATTTTATTATTTGCACACACACATACCCCTTTTGCTCACTTCCAGCAACATCTTCTTTTATTACACATACTCAACCCCAAGAGGAGTGCAGGGGTAGAGTGTCCCTCCTCATCTCCTTGAAGCATCATAGCAGCTGCTGCTTCTCCTCTTCTGCCTCTTTTCAGCCACTCGCTTTCATTAGCTGCACCTCCTGCCTATTTGCTCAATTTTAACAGCATCCTCCTCCACTAATGTATTCTTGGCAAAGGTAAATGCCTCCATTAACAGGGAAACAGTAAAAAGAAATGCCTTTTTCTTCTTTCAGGTTAATATGTAATGTGTAACAAACTAAAAAGGCACGCCCATTCAAATGTGCAGAAACTTAGTCTTGTTCAAGTTCTTGAAAATGAAGAGGAAAACAAAACAATACAAAAAAGGGGTCTTGCGTGGCACTGGACGTTGGCAATAAGAACACCAAGCCAGTCTTCCAGAAGGTGCATCTCAACCGAACCTTCTCAAACTACATTTCAAATGCTTAAAAGTTATTTAAAAACAATCAAGTTCAAATGGTAAGGTATGATTTCAACTCACGCTACCAAATTCAAAAATAATGTTTTGCTTGTTCTGCTTTTCATATATTCATTACTGTACTAACACCAATCATTTGAACTGGGTCGCTTCCCAAGAATTTCGAGGTCATAACTAGCAAGAGCCTATAAAACTGAATCATTAGAAAAGTGGCAAGGACACCTAGAACTATTTGTCCTTGAACATTCACGTTAAGGAGTTAAAAATAACGTGAGCTACAGTATGCCCGGCTTGCTGCTGGTACGGTCTAGCAGAAAAAGCTTGGATCTTGGGTGGGCTTAGTTCAAAGCCATATCGTGGGGTCATGCGGTGGTTTGCATCACTCTCTTATGCTCAGGCCTCCATTTCTAGAAGGGGAAATCTGAGGTTTGCGAGGGCAAACTCACCAAAGATTATGAAGCACTTTGTAAACTACAGATGTTCTAGAAATAATGGAGTTCATAGTTCAGTTAAGCCCTATTTCACCATTTCTCTTTAGTAAAGTAAAAAGAAAGTAGACCCTTGACCAGACGCAAGATTGCAAATGTCTTAATCTGGCTGAGATGCTTGCCTTTATCTTTATCACTGGACTGAGACGTGATCTGTAATTTCTAATAAAATATTGAAACCTTGAATTCCACGGTCACATTGTCCAGAAAACAATAAATGGTTTTTTTATTCATGTGAAATACTTGCTCTTGTAGTAAATATGTGCTGTCTCATACCTTCTAGTCCAACGTCAGAACTATTTTATATCTTAGAATAAGGCCTATTTATTTCTTTTACCTGAGATAATAGTTGTCAGTGGTGCAGAACTTGACTCTCGATGTGTAGAAAGACTGAATCACGCAAGTCCCTGCCTGTAGCCCAGAAACAGATTTACACCCTTAATGAGAACCAGACCGCAGAGAACTCCAGTGCAAAACCCAGCAGTCTGCCAGGGCTGATTCCAATACTGGAATCAACACTGAATCTTCATTATACACTGTGCAAAAGTGCTACGTAAGAGGCATATGCTAAGGACATTAGGGAACAATTCCAACCTTACTCTTTGGTGGCCTTAGGAAGCAGAGAAATGTTGGGGGCAGGAGGCAATGCTTACACTGCTAGAGAACTGATGGTATTAACCTTCCATAAACAACATGCAGGTGTCTGGATGTAAGTGAGTGTTTTCAAAGAAAACCCTGCCATTGCCATTTTGATGGTGAGGAATGTGTTCAATGAGTTTGTCCTGTTGTTCCAACAAGTTCAGCTCTTCTCTATTACAAGTGGCCATACAGCAGCAGAATATAAAGTCAAGTGGGGGTACTGCAAGCTCATCTCTTATTTGTTTTTGCGGGATTTGCAAGAAGACTTCATCAGCCACAGTAGAGTGATGATTAAGGAGATTGTAGTAATGCTCTTTCCAGCGCAGTGCAATAGACTCTTTGTCCTTTAGAAGTTTGGCACCATCTATTGAGCGTAAGGGATTTGTACCATAGTTTGTTGGTCCATAGATGGCCTTTATGGCATTAAAAAAGCCCCTGTGCATCATGAGCATCTGCAAAATGTTGGATTTCTTGGGCTTTTTTTTATCCACCATATGTTCTTAAGTTCTCTAGTTCTTCTTTGGACTTCTGCCTTTGCACTGGCGTAGATTTTTTTCTTAATGGCACAGTTAATATCTTTTTGCCATATCCGGAAGGCTTTCCTTTTCTTGTCAATAATATGTTCAATCTCACTATTGTTCTCGTCAAACCAGTCCTGATGTCTCTTAGTTTGGTATCCGATAGTTTGTTCACAGGCTGAAATAATTGCAGTACCCCCTAGTTTGGAGGAAGTCAGTAAAGCCACTAATCAAATGAAAAATAACAAAGCTAGTGGACCTGATGGGATTCCTGCTGAAGTCTTTAAAGAAGGCGGGCCTGAACTTACACAACAACTTCATAAACTCATTGAAAAAATCTGGATGAGGGAGGAGATTCCAGCAGACTTTAGGGATGCCATAATTATCACTCTCTTTAAAAAGGGTGATAGAACAGACTGTGGAAACTATCGAGGCATCTCCCTTCTAGCTACAGCAGGCAAAATCCTGGCAAAGATCATCGCAAACCGTCTCCTATCTATATCAGAAGACATCCTCCCTGAAACGCAAAATGGCTTCCGCCCTTCCAGGGGAACAGTGGATATGATCTTCACTGCATGACAGCTTCAAGAAAAATGCAAGGAGCAAAACCGCCCTCTGTACATGGCATTTATTGATCTGATTAAAGCTTTTGATACTGTAAATCGTACTGCTCTCTGGACCATCCTTCTGAAAATCGGATGCCCTGATAAATTTGTGAACATCTTGCGGCTATTCCATGACAACATGATGGCAACAATCCTGAATAACAATGGCTCTCAAAGTGATCCACTTAAAGTGGAATCCGGCGTTAAACAGGGATGTGTTATTGCTCCAACCTTATTCGCTATCTTCATCGCTATGATTATACACCTTGTTTCTACTTGTGTAGAAATTATATATCGAACAGATGGAAAGCTTTTTAATCTTAGTAGGCTGAAAGCAAAAAATAAGGTAATTACAACTTCTGTTATAGAACTTCAATATGCTGATGATAACGTGGTCTGTGCGCACACAGAGGAAGATCTTCAAACTATCCTAAACATCTTTGCAGAAGCGTATGAAAAGCTCGGCCTCTTGATTAACATTAAAAAAACCAAAGTGCTTTACCAGCAAGTTCGAACCAATCCCTCTGCAGCGCCATCAATCAAGCTTAAAGGTGTGTTATTAGAAAATGTCGACCACTTTTCTTATCTTGGCAGCCATCTATCTACAAAAGCCGACATTGACGCTGAAATTCAGCATCGCCTGAGCTCTGCGAGTGTAGCTTTCTCCTGAATGACGCGTAGAGTGTTTGAGGATCGGGACATTCGCAGGGAGACCAAAATGCTTGTTTACAAAGCCATTGTACTACCAACCCTTTTGTACGCCTGTGAAACATGGACCCTCTACAAATGCCACCTCCAACTTCTTGAAAGATTCCATCAACGCTGCCTCCGAGAAATTCTGCAAATTACTTGGGAAGATAGGCGGACTAATGTTAACGTATTAGAAGAAGCGAAAACCACCAGCATTCAAACAATGATCATCCAACATCAACTTCGCTGGACCGGCCATGTTGTTCGAATGCCTGACCATCGTCTTCCAAAGCAGCTACTTTACTCCCAACTTAAGAATGGAAAACGGAATATTGGTGGACAGCAAAAGAGATTCAAACATACTCTCAAAGCTAATTTTAAAAAATGTAATATCAGCATTGAGAACTGGGAAGCCCTAACTCATGAGCGTTTCAATTGGAGGTCAGCCTTTATTAAATGTGCTATGGACTTTGAAGAAGCACGAGTACAGGGCGAAAGGGAGAAACGAGCTAAAAGGAAGGCACGTCAAGCAAATGACCGTCATGACCGTCTTCCACCCGGAAACCTGTGCCTTCATTGTGGGAGGTTGTGCGGATCCAGAATTGGCCTTTACAGCCACTTACGGATCCACTGTTAAGATTTTACCCTTGGAAGACAATCTTACTCGGCTACGAGTGATCGCCAAGAAGAAAAAATAAAGTCAAGAGATGGTTCTTTCCAAAACGTAAATCCAAAGGATCTCAGATAAAATATTTGACAGATCTCTGATGTCCTCAGTGCTTATTATATTTACTCAGTAAACCCAAAGTGCAGAGGGTGGAGAAAACTCCTTTATGTAGGACAGTGATTATCCAGTAGCAAGGCTTCTGGTCATTCATTAGTAAAAACCCAGGTCCATAATTTGAAAGGATGTTCTTTCAAGAGAAGATGCTATCAGGAAATTGGAGCTGCATAAAGGAGCATTTCTATATGGGTCAAGTCTATTAGCATGGAAATAGGTGTGTGTGTATGTGCACAACTGTACCTATCCATTTTGCATCATTGGAAATCTTCAGAATAGGCTGGCTCCTTCTAAAAAGCCCTTGGTTTTAGTAATTTTAAGATAACATTTAGAGAAGGGGGTCATGCTTTTCACATTTAGAAACTTCAGGGTCCCAAACTGCTAAAAGGAAACATGCCCTGTTAGCTACTGTTGATGTCCATGAAAGACTCTTGCACCTCATGGTACAAAGCAGATGTTTAGCAATGCCATCCAATCCTTGCACATGCCACACACAGATTATTTATGAGTTGCTCTCGTAAAGGTGCTGTCTCCTCCTATTCTTTATCAACAACGTGTGGCTAAAAAACCAGATAATGTAAACTCATACCATCTCAGCCTCTCGTGCAGCACATGTCGTGCACTAGGGGCTGTTTGGGGAGTGTGTTTGGAATTCCTGCAGTGTCGGATTTCCAGTTACCAGACCTCACATGCAGCACTGCCGCTAAGCAGGATTAGCAGACTACTATGCAACCTTATATATTCCAGAGTTTTGATTTCTTTAGGCTTTACAGATCCATACAGAAGATATCATTTGATGACTTAAGATGCTGAGTGGAGAACAAATATAACAAAATAAAAGGCTTCATGCACCACTTGCCTTTGCATCAGACTACCAAAAAAAAAAAAAAAAAAAAGTTCCTTCACTATGCCGGGAGCATAATTTGGATAAGGACATGTTTTAAAGAAAATTAAAGAAGATAAGTTGGGTTAGCTTATCTTCTCCTTTATGCTACTGCAGTTAGGTACAATTCCACCCACAACCCAGACATCACAGAATGAAAAATTGAGGGGGAAATGGGGGTTGCTGCTCTGATTCAAATTATTTTCCTGTTCTAACCCACAGAAATAAAATGAATGATGCTAGCAATACTGCTTCCACTGAACTCTTGGGGAATAGTTGATGAGAAGCCTTGAAATGCGAAGCTGAACCTCTAGTAACAACTCGTGATATTAACAGCTGTCAAACAAAATAACTCAGCCTGATTGCTTTAACTAGTGAAATCATTCAATTAGAAAAGTCAGTGGTAGCAAATGTCAGTACACAGTCAGACTATTTTCTGTGCAGAAGAGAAAAGCCTTCCCATTATTTATTATGATGATTATTTTCAATAACCTGTTTGTTGCTATGTCCAGTTTAGTTAGGTCGTTTTCCAGGTACGTTTCTCTCTTATTCCAAAAAAACCTTTGTGTTGCACATGTAAAAATATGTATTGTGTCTTGTATTTTGCAACTGGGATACCGCTGGAATTACTATGTTCTCCTGACACATTAATGTGTCAATACTTTACAATGCTTTACAATACTTCGATGTTAATTTTTTTCCCCAACTGGAAAATAAAACAACAGTATCCCAGAGAATTAATACTTTATGGCAATTCTTAGATGGAACCATAACGTACTCCTGTCCCATCATGGTGAAATGGTTGTTTCCGGCATCTTGTATCAAAAACAATATTCCTGTAATTTTTTAATTTACTTGTGGAAAGTGTGATGGTTTCTCAAAAATATGAAAATTGAGTTAAGGAGAAATTATTACAAAGAGTGTTAGAGTATTTGCCACATACTGTACAATGAAATGTAAAAAATAACATTGAACTGGGTAAATAGGACCAGTTGTAAAGAACTCCAAAAAAAAATGAGCAAAAAACATGCTATAATTCTCTCCACATGTTTTTGGAATTATATCCCACTGAACAAAATGTGTTTTGCTTCCAAAGAAACCTGCATTAGTTTGGACTGCAAATCCATCAATTGATGCACTAAAAGAATACAATAAATACATGAATGAATGAAGCTCAGAACATTCAAAATAGATACATATTTTCTTTAAGACTAACAGCTCCTCCCTTGCTTTACCTGGACATTATAGAGCTGACCATGATAATAGATGGCTATTAGGTGGCTATTAATTAAGCACAATGAAAATAAAAAACACATTACACGAATGGTCCAATAGATTTTGGAATAAGCTACAAGGGAAAGTGACCACTGTCTGTCTAGCTGCTTTTTGTATTCTGATAATCTCAAGCAATGCTGGCTGCCTTTCCATGATTCCTCTTTGGAATTAAACAACTTACTGAAGAACATGTTGCTATTTTGTGACCTTTTCAAAAGTGAAAGGAGCTAAAGCCTAATGTAATGACTAGCTACTTAAATTAACAACATGTGTTTTTCTGTACGTTGTACATTGTTCAATACAACATAATACCATGAGCGTCATTAACCTCTTGGCATCAGGAATTCTCTTTTCCATGCCAAGTAGCCCTCTCTTTTGTGTTGCAACCCTTTTGACCAGGTTTAGAATGTGGGTTCCTTCTTTCTACCCTTTTGTTCCTTGAATTGACATGGGCTGAGATCTTATGGCAACATCAAACATTCAGCTGTGTGGAAAGAGAGCGTTGCATCTTCCTGAATTAACCTTTCTGATCAATCTAGAGGTGGATTCTAGCCAAAGGAAACACAATTTGGGATGGTGGAAAACAGGCAGCTGACCGAAGCAGCACTCCTATCCCAACAGGAGGGACTGTTCACTTCTTGTTCACTTGGATTATGCACTTTGATTGTTCAGAGATGAACAAAATGCTTGATATTACTGGGGAGAGGCAACCAATTCTCAGTAGCAAGGAATTGATGTAAGGTCTGGTACCCAACGTTTGGCTCTAAGCAGCAGTTAGCTGCAGACAATGACAAGCTGTTAGAATTTGGGTACCGTGCTTTATTTATTATCCAAGCTGTCATCCCACACTATTTTCCTTGATGGAAAAAGAAATTCCAAATATTGTTATGTGGGATAAGAGGAGGTGGAAGAGAGGGAGCGCAGAGAAGCAAAGCGACACGAAATGACAGGCATGACCTCCCTTGGTTGACCTGGACTAACTTAAAGTTTTTATTGTAAGCCGCCCAGAGTCCCCCGACTGGGGGAGATGGGCGGTCATATAAATTTAAATAATAAGTAAAATAAATAAATAAAGGGTTGTGAATACTCCCTCTGAAGAACACAAGAAGATCCCTAGGAATGTGATTTGGGCTGCCTTCTAGTGCTGGCATGATGCTAATGAAATCTCCTAAGCACAATAAGTAAATACATCAATGGAAAAGGTACAGACCGAGAGAGAACCAACTTGCATCAGGCATGTCATTAACTGAGCCCTGTTAATGAGGCACCTGATATCAGAAAATAAGGGGAACAGGTCTGAAGGTTAGCTTGTTAGTAACTGCCAAGATCAAGACTTGTTAGTGCACTTAAAATCAGCCTTTCTGATACTCTAACAAAAATATCCTTCTCTAGCATGCAAAGGGAAATAAAGCAATATTGGCTGTAAGGAGAAGGCGTGGGACTGCAGATGAGTACCATATTTAAAACTGCTCCTTTTGCTAGTGCTTCCCCTACACTGCAGAAACCCTAAAGCATTCTGTAAAACATGTTCATAGTCATATAAAAACACATTTTAATCAGTTCCCATTTTATACATGAAAAATCAGCTGCACTGATAAAAGAATTTTCCACAAACAATAGAAGCCATTAGCAAATCTCCTTAAGTTTTAACAAGTGGTACAGAAGATTCTAGCTCTTCAAATATTGGATTATTATTATTATTAACATACAGGCTGATTTTTAGAAGCTGGATAAAATACTATAAAAGCAGGTTATTAATACTACTACAGAACATTTTAAAATTATCTTTTATTTTAATTAGAGCATTCATTGGTGTTTCCCCCTGCTGTCAGTGCTCATCTGCCCTTTTGTTGTTCTGCTATTGTACAAAAAGTTGCAATGAACTCAGAAGAGTTTGAGTTAGACTCAGAAGAGATTATATTTCCCTCAATTTTTAGACTTTTATTTCCAAATATAGTAATTCAAGCCTATTTGCTGGAACATTTATTTTTTTCATACCTAAAGCTCCAACAAAGTTCACCATCTTTGTTTAAAATATTTTTGTCATTTCTTTTGTTTAGATATTGCAATGTGGATGCCCACCTATGTGTTTTTTTAATATAACAGAAATGCATCATATCTCTATTTCCTCTACTTTGCATGACATTTATATGCTGGCATATATAAAAGTATTTAGTTGGTAAGAAGGTGTTTTGGGAAGTAACAACAGGATTTTATATTGTGGACAACCATGTTATTGTTGTTTTCCCAGTTCCGGAATGCTCCAGATTCTTTCAATACAGTCTAGTCATCCACTTTCCCCAGATTCAAGAAAAAGCAGTTCCAGTGAACATTTGTGGCAAATGTTGCAGGAAAGAGCCATCAAATCTCACTTTTGGCACTGTTTTTGGCCCTATCTGGACTGAGATTCTCTTCAAGAAGAAGAAAAGTTTTCATAGCTTAAATAAGTGACAAGATGATGATGATGATGATGATGATTTCTAATCAGATAATCAGATGGTAGATTGGAAATCAGGATGGGAGGCATCCATTTACATTTAATCGTTAATTTATGTTTATAGGTCTTAATTTGTTAAAAAAATGGATTGCATTCATTAGCAATGTTTTTTTTGTATCCGTTCAATCGTGTCTGATTCTTGGAGACTGCCTGGACAAGTCCCTGCAGTTTTCTTGGCAAAGTTTTTCAGAAGTGATTTGCCATTGATATACTAGTGCTAATAATGACAATCAAGTGACATTAACAGCGCCAACGGTATATTTAGGTTCTCCTTGGCCACCAGTATGCATCTTTGCACTAACTAGAGAACGCAACTGACGGTTTCCTGCTTTCCTATATCCAGCAAAGAGTTAACCTCTGACTGCTGCATGTGGTTGGAACATAAATGCAACCTCCCCAAGAGAACATCGGAAATTTTGAGTATCTGGAGGACCTCACACTACTCCTCCAAATATTGCTGGGTTACAATATTATTTGAAGGAAAGATGTGCAGCCACGCATTAAAGAGCAGCTCTCCATGGTTTGGGCTCCCTTTCATGCTGCTGATATCTACAGACATCCCATCTCTCTTCCTCCCCACTCTTTCTTTGGGGAAGATCAATAGCACTTCCCAGCTCCTGACTTTGGCTCTTCCTTCCTCCTTCCTTTTTGGGGAGAAGCTTTTTCAAACACCTTCTACCCTATCTCTGAATTTTGCAGTGCACCAGCAATGACTGTAAAAGGTTGGGAAATTCAGGGGACGGGGACAGCCATTCAAGGGAAAGCGAACTTTTAGGGATGTACTGATGTATTACTTGGTGATGTACTGATGTGCTACTTTTAGGGATACACTGAAGTTGCTCACTGGAAGTTTAAGGCATGATCCATTTTATTTCAAGAGGGTGGTGCTTTTTTTCTTTTCAGGAATCTTGGTTAGCTGCTTTAAGCAATTTTTGGACATGGGGATGGAAATTTTGCCCTTGGCAAAAGATCTTGGAAGAAAACCATGAAATTGATAGCATACTTGTGCTTCTTAGCACGTTTTGAATGCTAAACCCATCTTAGTGGCAACAGGAAGCACTAATCCTAATTAGTGGGAATTCTAATAAAAGAATTTTGTGTCACATAGTTGATGTGCTGTTCTTAATAAAAAGTTCTTATTCTCTGTAATAACTAAATATGACTTCGTTCTAAAAAGTACAAATACTGTCTTTCCTGGAAATGAACTTTGTCCTACTTCTGCTCCTGATTAAAAGTGATTGATCAGACCATATTATTTGAGTGATGTTTAACCTGCATTGATTATCTATTTTTTTTGGGGCTCAGTTTAAGACACTAGTTCTTACTTTTAAAGGCCCTAAGCAGGATACCTTGAGTATTACTGAAATAAATAGGGGGAGTTGGGCGGTGATAAATCTAATAAATAAATAAAAATAAAATAAATAAATCAAATAAAGAAAACTTTGGCTAGATTGTACTGTTTTTACCCATCTGGCTTTATAATATAAGGATGTAAAGCAGCTATATTATTCTAGTTTCAAAGAAGTTCATCCCCTTCATATATTGTCTCCCTATTTCACATTTCATAAATCCTGCATTTAATTATTCCCCAATTTTTAATATAAATTAATTCCACATTCCATTCCATTGTACATTTGCAACAGTGCATTTGATCCTACTTCAGGATGATCTGTCTACTGCATAAACCCTCCCACCTCCTAGCACTCCAGATGACATTGCCAACTTTTGACAATAAAACACCCACATTTTGGCATCATGATTTTTAGTTTGTTTTGGGGGTGGTGGTTAAATACTGGCCTCCCATTCTCAAACCTGCCCCCTCTGCCCTTAGCACACCAAAAGAATATGATTGGTGTTGTCATAATGCCTCCATGCAGCTTTCTGCAGCCCTCCAAAAACAATGGGAGGGTGAGTTGTGATCATTAAGCTTCCACAAGTTGCCCATTACTTTATGAACTGAAGAAGATATACAGTGCAATTCAGAAGTCCAGATGGCTTATTCCCAGATAAATCGAAATAGCAGTCTTAATGATTAATATGATAGAGTTAGCAGCACTTCTATGAAACTGGGTAAACAGAGTTCTGAACTATTTTTTAATTATTCAGTTAACTTTCAGATGCTTCTGTACTGTGTACATGATGTTCATTAAACTCAACCTACTGTGACCAAATTAAGTGTAACATATAGCTGCTTAAGTGTGCAAACTATTTCAGTGTAGTATCTGTTAGAAGTATAGGTCAAGATTCTCTAATGCAAATGAGAAATGCTCCTGCACAAACAAGAGAAGACAACATTTCCTTACACTAACACCTCTCACAATTCATAGGGTACTATTTACAAGGCCTATTGATTTGAAGAAGGCAACTGGAGCAGGCACAGAAAATTGAAAAGCTACTTTGGTCCAAGTAAAGGACCACCCATGATGGCATGGATCTCACCCCCCAAAATGAATCCTGATACTTGCCTAAAGCAAGCAGTATGGCCAATCATAGCACAAGTAGTCACCAGAGTATAAAATGGCATACACAAAATACATTTTTAAAAAAATCACAGATAGGAAAATAGGAGTGTGTTGACTTTAAAAATGTGTTTAAAAAGCTTCAATTGATACCATGAAGTTATTTTTTTCTTGCCAAGAAGCTATTACTCTAGGGTGGCAAACTGATGATGCAAGCTGGAATGTTTTTTCTCCTTGTGTAGGGTAGCCACATAAAGTAAAAGGAAAAAAAGAAAATTAGTACATTAAAAAAAAGGTAAAGGTTTTCCCCTGCACAGTTGTGTCCGGCTCTAGGGGCCGATGCTCATCTCCGTTTCTTAGCCTAAGAGCCAGTGCTATCCGAAGACGCTGCCGCGGTCATGTGGCTGGCATGATGCGCGTGGAACGCTGTTACCATCCCACCGAAGTGGTACCTATTCATCTACTTGCATTTGCATGCTTTCGAATTGCTAGGTTGGCAAGAGCTGGGGCGAGTGCGGGAGCTCACTCCGTCACGCGGCGCTCGGGTCTTGGACCGCCAACCTTCCGATCGACAAGCCTGACGTCTTAACCCTTAGTACATTAGCTATCCCAAAATAATTGTTGCTGTTACTAAAATTTTATTTAGTACAGGTAGTATGCTACATATTTATTTTATGAAGTATGGATCAGCAAAATGTGAGTCCAGATAAAGACCATCGTTCATGAAAGTTGGGGATAGGTCCAATTTTTTTCTCATTCTTGGAGCCAGCAAATAACATAACTAGACATATGATTCCCATAATTCTCATCTTCCTTCTCAATCAGCAAATATCAATGAACAGGGTAATATTATATGTGCCTTCCCCTAAATAATTTTTTCAGCAACTATTAATTGGAATTAATACTCGAAAACTCTTTTGCAATAGTTTAATGTTGAAGAATCTGATTAAGAAAATTGCTCATCTATTATATAGATTTTATGTACAAAATTCCATGTGTTGATTACAGTATGTGTGTGTATGTATGCATTCTATAAATGAACAGTAATATTTAACTAAAAGATAGAACATGAACAAAAGAAATGGCCAGGCCTAAGCTTTTCTGTGTTTGTCTCATATTAAAACATTGCCATGTCCTATGTTTTCTATATTTAGAACATGACACTAAATTGTGAAATAAAAATAAAATGATATAAATAACAGGCTTTATAAACAGAGAATTGAGCTGTAAAATTGATAAACAACCCAGAATGATACAAGAGCTAACAGTTCTAAACAATAAGCAAACATCTGAAAAAGTAACAAGTGTTGATACGGGGTTATTAAAAGCTACCATCTGCTTATTGATAGAAGAGAAACAGAATGGTAACTAAACTAGATGGTTGTGCAAAGCGGTGTTCGTGTAATTCAAGCTGGCTTTGAACAGGGAAAACCCTCTGTTTTATAGGGTGCATAATCTTAGCTGGCTTAAAACAGCCCAACCCACTGTACTATTTGTCTTTTAGGGGGAAAAGAGATACTTTGCATGTAAAAGATCTCCAAGGAGAGCTGGAAAGACTCTGGCTTCATACCCCAAAGCATGACTGAACGCCAGCAAAATGAGCTAGATAAACCACTGATCTGATACGGTATGTAGAGAACCTCTTAAGCTCCCCCCCGCCCCCATTGCATTGCCATGAGGCTGCTGTGTCACTTTATGGCTTGAGAGGAGAAGAATGAGGAGCAACCAGCATTCCCTAAGAACGATTTGCTGCTCTGAAGATATTCCTATCGCCTTCCCTCTGCTTTGATTGGTATTTATTGTCAAGCTGCTATTGATCTGCAAGCTGCAACCTCCTGTGCTTTATATCTAATGCACATAGTTTTCCTGCTATGGCTGATGGACAGGTAACATTGTAAAAAAACAAACAAACAAAAAAAAACAGACAGAAAACAAAGACAAAAAAACAACAACCAACCCTCAATAAATTCCTGGGCTACAAACAAACAAACAGATTAGATTCTAAGTGCACAATCCCATGATGATAACCTAAAGAGAAATAAACAGTATTATGAACTTTCTCCCCAGCCCACCCTCAACAGCCCTGGGCTTACAAAATGGCTTAGAAAGCTGATTCTAACATTCATAATAAAAGTTTGTAGCATTTGCCAGCTCCACAGCATGTAGGAAGGCAAAGTCAAGAGTAGATTTGTTTGTTTCTTTGTTTGACTCGTATGACCGCCCATCTCATATAATGACTCTAGGCGGCTCATAACAATCCATAAAACATAATTAAAAACATACCCTTCCCCCAGGCGCCAGACCAAACATCCTTATAGCTCAGCCCCCCCATCTTAGCCCAATGCCTGGGGGAAGAACCAGGTCCTCACAGCCCTCCGGAAGGCTAAAAGGGTAGGGGTCCCTCTGATCTCCGGTGGGAGGCTGTTCCAAAGGACTGGGGCAACCACTGAGAAGGCATGCCTCCGAGGTCCCATCAGGTGGCAACATTTAAGGGAGGGGACCTGTAGCGCACCCACTCTATCTAACCTAGTAGGACGGGCAGATACCCTCAGGAAGAGGCGGTCCCACAAGTAACCTGGCCCTGTGTTATGTAGGGCTTTGAAGGTGATAACCAGCACCTTGAACTGCACCCGGAAAGCAACTGGAAGCCAGTGCAGCTCACGCAGCAGTCGTGTTACCCGGGTGAACCGTAGGACACCCAAAACTGCGCATGCCGCTGCATTCTGGACCAGTTGTAGCTTCCGGATGGTCTTCATAAACAGAAGCTGCTAAACTATGTCCACAAAAGCTTAGCTCAGATTTGGCACTTCTACAAAATGGTTTCACTGCTTTAATGCTGACTTCAATGTCGTGACTGTTACGTAGTCTGTGCGGATCAAGTCCACAATTGACTAATGTCCAATGCTCGGAGACTTGTAGATAAAAGTTAGGAGAATCTTCTTTACATTCATCTCAAAGCCTGCAAGTACTTGAGCTAATATCAGACTCCCCCTCCTCCCCAAAAATGACTTTACTACTCTAGAGAGTCATACAAATAAGGCCTATTTACAACTGCAGGTGGATTCCCCACTCCCCACTCCCTCGAATTTTCTCTCTTTTTTTCCCCCCCACGCCTGTTACAGAGACACCTCAGCTCTCTGTATCCTTAGCAGCTAATGCAGGTCGAGCCCCCAAAGGGCTATTTCAGAACGCTCAGAGATCTCTAGATAAATGTAAGATGATCTTTGGGTTTTCTTGTGCTGATTCCATTTTAATGAGCAATGGGAATAATTAAAAAACTGGTAGTTCCATATGACCTATTTTCCTTCTTTTTATTAGATTTTGGATGCTATCATATCAAGTGTACAATGTTTGTTTTTCATGTTTGTTTCTCAACTATTTCAATAAAAAATAGGTTTTTTTCCTACTTGGAAAACAATTTTATTTTTCAAAAATGGAAATTGATAACCCACACGTCAAATGCTGTCATATAATAACACTGTTGCTGTTGACACCTTGATCCAAGTAAAAAAATGTTTGCATCGAGTTTCAACTAAGAAATCCTACTGAGATTACTTGTGCTTGCCAAATTTGTTTCTTATCTATAGATTACGTTATTTCCCCAGGAAAGCAAAGGGTCTAAGTAAATCAAAATGCTTCAATTTAATGTCTCACGACCCACTCCTGATTCCCTGGTTGCTCCTTGTATCAGGAGTCACCCTGATTGAATATACTTGATTTTGCATCCTCGACTCCAGAGATGATGGTGTGGCACCAGTTTCTAGAACACAGCCTAAAAAAAAAACCTGCTGAATATGCAGTCCTCATTCTCAGTAAGAAATTAACTTTGAAGTGGAATACAACTGGTAGGCAGCTCATTTTCCTTCAAGGATAACACCCTCCTTCCTCTCACTTCCGATGGCTGTTATGTCGTGTTGAGAATGTTCTGCTGTTTTTTCAGCTGCTGTAAAAGTACCGGATATCAATTACTTTGTGCAGGGAGGATGCTGGCCTGAATAACAGCTCTCCATTTAATGTTACTTCTCACTTCCCTGTCAAGTGCTCTGCCATGTAAATGCAGGCCTCCTGCACTCCTCTTGAATCAAGGCTTCATGACTTCCCCTTCCCTTTTATTACATGGTTCAGAGGGGATTAACTCTTTTAAAACTAACATTTACTCAAGAATCTCACTGGACTGCACATATTTCAATCTTCTAAAGTAAAATCAGAAGTGAAAAGCAACACTCACATTCATATTAAAAGATGAAAGTTAAATAGTAAGGGGGAAATGTTAATCATTTGTAACGGGATAAAATTGCTTTTTCATTTTTCACAGAAAAAAGGAACAGCACAAAATCATATGCTGCAGACATTATAGACTTTTAAGCTTTTATTAATTTGTGCCAATTATAAGCATTTATACAATGCCATACACAAGTGCTCTTAACATATGATAACACAACATTAAGATGGAAAGTTAAGTCAGCTGTTTCCCTAAAGCTCTGAGAAAAAAAGAGAGAAGGTCCTGGTAACTTCAAAATCATGGAAGCATTTGCAAATCAAACAACAAAATTTTGATTTTTGATTTTACTTTTTGTCAACCATTTTCTCATAAATAACCCTCGTGTCAAGTCTCTTGATGTCAGGATGTTGTCCTATCTATTTTGATGATGGTTTACCATGTAATCTGGCATTCAATGCCTCTCCCCCTTCCCCCCCCCCCCCACACAAAGCCCTCAAGTGTCTTTTTAATATAAAGTATTATTTGGGAAGGTCAATTTATTTCACAACCTAAATGTTAAGCTTCAAAATGAGAGTCAACCAATTGCTTAAAAACGTTGCAGAAGGAAATCAGAGCCGACAAAATAAGGATGTTGTTACCCAAGCAAAATGATAATTGATTTTCTTTTCCCTGTCATAATATATACTAGCTGAATTTATTATAGGCCTTTAAGGGAGATTTTATTTCAAATCAGTCACAGGGCAAACTTAATCCACACTGCTATAATATCATCCTCCTGTTCCCATAGGATATGAGCCATCCAAATCCCAAAGAACTGAAGTGGGATTAGAGATTAATATTTCCTAGGAGGTACAATATATCCTATGTATTTATGCCTCCCCCCTCGCATTTCTCCAAGAGGAACTATTTATGCAGAATGAGCTCATCTACAATATAGGATCTTGTCCCTCACAGCATCTGCCTTTAATTTTGACTAAAGGGAGGGTTGTCTCTGGGTAACCCTTCTTATCTGGACTCCTCTAGCATCTCAAGAGCCAGGACAGTCACATGCATTATAGTGCCCAGGAGACAATCTGGCTGAGATCACACTAAGGCCATACACTTGAATGTCTGTCTGTTGGTGAGGATGGGGTGGTTGATTTTGGTTCAGTATGTTGAGTGAACTCAGCCCTTGTGGTTTGTAAAGTGTGGTTTATAGCTTACTATTATATTTGGTCTAGTCCAGAGCTTTCCAAACTGTGTGTCGCGACACAAAAGTGTGTCGCCACACACAGTCTGGTGTGTCGCCACACAACCCGGAAGCGCTGATCATCAGCAGCGCTTCCGGGTTTTCCTGCGGTGACACACTAACGGCGGCGTGCAAAAACCGAAAGTGGCAGCAGCGCTTCCGGGTTTTTGCGCGGCGACACACCAACGGCGGTTGGTGCGTCGCCACGGGAAAACTTTGGAAAGCCCTGGTCTAGTCTGTTGCTACTGTTTTATTCGACAATGACATCAACTGCTGCATTTATCACATCATGTATATCGAACAAAGAGACAGTATTACCACTTCTGTAACTTACATGATTTTTTTCTCATATCCATGTGGTGGCTACTGATATATTTTCAGCATATGAGATGGTGATTGCTCAGAAAATGACAACATTTTGGGGGTAATCCAGGCGGCAAATAATCCATGTCCTGATTTGGTCAAAGATGTTTTTCACCCCAGATTTATTCAGTCAAATGATCTGAGGCTGGTTATGTAAGTGTATTCAATTTCTTCAATTTACTTCTCATGCTCTATGTACAATTAAGGCTTCCAGTCTTTCAAGATCTAATTTAGTAGCTAAAAATGAAGCCATGTTCTCTAGCTAGGCATGGGAGTTAATGAGCTAGAATCCAATCAAATATAGTATGAATGGATCTCCTGAAACATTCATTCCTCCTTTTCCATTAATGTTTTACTTCCTAAACATACGCTTCTTCTCAGTGTGAGAAGGCCTTATGTCAAACATATATGAAATTTCTCACCAAGACTTGTCCTTCCATGATTGTATCAGTTAAAGGGAACATTGCTTTTTTAATTTACTCAACTGTTTATCTTAAAAAAGAAATCACTGACTTTTAAACCATCCAATTTCTATCAGTGGGTCCTTTCTGGGCAAGAACTAATAACTAGAGTCCAGAGTCCTTTGTATGGGAGATGGGTGGGGAATTAAATAAATAAATAAATAAATAAATAAATAAATAAACTAAAGAGAACAAATGATAATATTTTATCTTGTTGGTTTGTATCTAATCTTAGTCCACATTTCTGATGCATTCAACCTGGACAATTGTTTTTAAGGCTTCCTGGGGGGTTATTTTACTTTATTTGGTTTTAAAGCAAGCTCTCACTGATACAAGAGTGGATTCCCCCTTTCTTCCTAAAATTTCTTCCATTTCTCCCTTGGAGATTGCTGATCTAGTTGGACAGCTGCACTCCATGACTTATGCTTTGACCTTGTGACCTTCTTGGCTCCTTTTAAAAAAGAATCCCTTTCAGCATAAAAGACCCAGTTTGGCTTTTCAAAAAAAGCAACTTGCTAATTTCAGGCTTTGTTCTACTTCATTTTAAGGAAGAATAAATGATTCCTTTTCATTATCATAATTCTTTTGCGTCAAGGGTCCATTTCATTCCAATTGGAATTCTTCAGTATAAAATTGTTTACCTAACCTGTCAATGTTTTACCACTCTATTTTTTATTTGAATGTTTTATTTTGACTTAACCTTTCCTAATCGGGTGCCCTCCAGAATGATTAGATTACAATTCCCGTGCTGGCTAGAAAACTTGGAACATGTATAGTACCATACATCTGTAGGGCACCAAGTTGGAAACTTCAGTTTAATTTCAAATGCATCCAGAAAATCAGATAATAGGGAATCAGGATGTCATGCCTCAACTGGATCCAGGCCTCCATAGATAAATTACCTCTGAAATTAACAGTAATCACCCCCAAGTTTCATTTCTGCAGTTCCTTTTTTTCTCCCTTAACTATGGCTATTAAAACTGATAGAGAATAAGGGAGGAGAATTACTCATAAAAATAGGAAGACTATGTGGGCCAAACCAGAGATGAGCTCAAATGCATTAATAAGACAACACACTGAATTTAACAGGTTTAAATATTGACATGAGCCTTTCACACTGCTGCCTGAATTAAAACTGAATTCTCTACCCATAACCGACTATTTACCCCAAAAGGAAAGTTTCTATGCAGAGGGGAGGATTTTTTCCTTTTTTACCCACTGTGGATATTTGGGCTGGTCACAAACTCAAATTTATTATTATTTTTAAACACTAAACTGAAACTCAATGTTTATTTTTTTAAAAATATGCATTTATACAATAAACATCACACCTACTTTGGCCTATAGTAGAAAAAAAACACACAGAGGACATTGGATGGATCTGGTGTGGCAGTGTTACTGACTGTTGGGATTAGTGCCTGCTTTTTGAATTAAGCTAGCACTATTTGCACTATTTGCTCTTACTGCACGTACACAACTCATTTCATTCCAGGATACATCAACCTGCACATGGAGCCCTTCCTTTCCAACTCAATCCTAAGTAAAGGGCAAGAGAACAGTTTTAGGATGTCCAGTGTCTCCTGCTTCAATGCATGAAAAATTGATCACAGGCAACAGAGCTGCTATGGCCACACGTGATTTTTGTTTGAGATGTAACCATATTTTGCCTTTTGGAAATGAATTTTGAGTCCATGTTGCAAATAAGGTTTTAAAACAAAATCATTGGAAGTGAATCATACTTGATTGGCACTTTCCCTCCAGCTTTTCCCATTCTATAAAATTTTAGCAAAACCTAGGACAGGGGCTGAGCGGGCACCAGGGATTGCTTTAATACACTGCCCTGCAACCTTATTCTCCTCCTACTGGTGGGCCGTTATCTTTTCTATATCTTTCACAATAATATGAGGAGGCAAAGTTCTATAATTCTGATAAGTCTCTTATCAAAGGCATTTTCTGCTCAAATGGCAACTTCTCTTAAACTGACATGTTACCCTCTCAGTCTAAAGGGTTCTTCATACCTAATATATCATTGTCTTGACTTGAAGAGCTACCAGAAACAGTGTAGCAATCAGGGGCTAAGTAGATTCATCAAAAATAATTCATATGGCAGTGCTTTATTTAATACGAACTATTTGATATAATTAATTTAAAAACTGCACTTATCCTTCAAAGTCAGTAAAATGGATGTGAATTGGTGAATTCAGAAACAAAAGGCAATTTGTACTAAACAGACAAAATCAAGACAAAAGCTCCTTTGGATGCTTTTAAGATAGAGTGAAAGTGATCTATTTTTCTTACACACACACACACACACACACACACACTCATCAATCAGAATTGGTCATGCTCAGATTGTTGTTTATTTCTTCATCTGAGTGGAATTTTCTCGCTACACAATAACATACATGCCTATAGGGTGGTCATTTGATACCCATACCTTCAAGATTTGGTGACATGAAACTTGCTCAAACCATCTCACAAATTCAAATAGCTAAACCTCATGAGTTAAGTTTTTGTGGGCCAGCCCTTAGAAGGAGATTGTGAGCCAAGATGCCTTTCTGTTTCTGCCGCTGCCTTCACATCTCTTCTTACACTTCAGCAACAATGAATCCCAGGAATTACAAGTGAAACAGGGAGGAAGCAGTAGGGTCATCTTTAATTTCGTATCAACTCCTTTTCTTCCTAAGCCAACCGGTAGCCAAATTGCTCAGATGGACTAACATAGGGAAGATTGGCCAAGAAACAGAGGAGCCAATGCCAAGAATTCCTCTGGTGGAGTCTTTAGGCAGAGAAAGGTTTCTAAAAGGAAGAAGTCCTTTAAAGCATGGATTAACAATCTAGTGCCATCCAGATATTTGGGGTACTCACTCCCATAAGCCTTAGTCAGCAAGCTCCAGTCCGCATGCTGGGCAACAGTTAATGCCTACCTTGCATTAAGGTTTAAATGTATTCTCTCCTTTGGTACTTGGAATTTACATCGTTATGGGTCCAGTGGTTTTTGGGAGTGGAAATCCATACGTGGGATCTCCTGCTGAAGAAAAATCCCTCAAACACTCCTAACTGCTACCACAACCTCAGCTTCCCTAGTTAGCACTGAGACAAAAAGTTCACCAGTGACAACAGGTTTGAAATATGCTTTGGTGAGAAAGTTTGCTCCTGGCTTCAAATCTAGCATCTAAATAGTGGGTGACCCTTACTAATAATGCACTAGATCTTTTTGTGACCCATGAAAATTGCTGCTTTAATCATCTAGATCTAAAACTGGTCTAATTTTTCTACTGACCTTATGTAATTTATGTAAAGCTTTAGAAGGTCTGGTACAATTATATCCTGATATTTATTCCCCCCCCCTTCCTCATCAACCTTAATCATTCTCTTTCTATCATAAGCCTTTTTTAAAAAAAACAGCAGATGATGAACTGATCTGGATTATGGCATTTCAAACTGCACCTCATCAAATGAAGTCATTCTTGTATTTTAGCATTAGCTTGGTAGCAATAGGTGACCAGCAATTCCAAGTGGGCAAGTTAGCAGGCTTCTAGAAGAAGTTAATTATTTCCTTCATATCCTACATCAAAATGCAAATGAGTTGCTGCAGGAAGAACAATGATCTCCAACTTTCCTATGCCTCTCCCCAGCAAACCAGTAACTCTTTCTGCAAGCCGGTATCATCTAGCTGACTTGGCTGATCTCACAGAAAGATAAGCAGGTCAGATCTGATTAATACTTGAGTGGGAGACCACCAGGAAGTCACAGGGCAGGGAAGATGAAAGAAAAATCTCAGGAGGAGACAATGAAAAGCTCCACCCATACTATGTCAAAGAAGACTATATGGATGTGTCTAGGAAGTCCTCAGGAATCAAGCTCAACTTGAGAGACCTTTACCCTGTATTCTTATTAGCTTATTTACACTAGCCTGAACTGAAGATTCCTTAACATGCTAAAGTCATTAGATGCAATTACTGCAACACATCATACATTGATTGTCTCTGAAGAATTCTTAGAAACCTTATCTGGTCCAGTACAGAAACAAAGGTGCTTTTTGGTGAGGACATATCACATTCCTTTCATAAGAGCTGCACTAGCTTCCAGTTTGCTTCTAGGCAAGGTTTCATTATCATGTCAAAAGTATCTTGGATCCAAAATTATTAAAAGACCAACTTCTTCGCATTTGGAGTTGCCATTTTACATCTGGAAGGAAGCTTTTCTTCATGGTTGGGATATGGGAGAAAAGCCCTCTTGGTGGCTGCATCCAACCCAAAGATTAACTTCAGTTCCTCCTACAGAGTATTATACAACCTAGCTGTTTACCTTCAAGTTTCTGTTTGCCTGCTGTGATTTATTTTATTTTATTTTATTAAATTTATATTACCGCCCATCTCCCCTATCGGGGACCCTGGGCGGTTCACAATAAAACATAGCTAAAAACATAAATATAAAATTACAATATAATAAATAATATAAAATCCAAGTATAAAAGATGTTAAAAATGGTAATACTGGGAGGCTTCATGGGACCAGCCATGATCTACAGCTAATTGCCTAGGTGCAGATTTCTTTTACATTTTTACTATTTTATTTGCTGCTTTGAATGTGATTGTTAAACTGCAAGGGTGAGATGCAAAGAGTAAATCTGTTCTTAAGAATTACATAGGACAAGTGCCTTTCCTAGTTTTCAGAGACATACTCTACAGATGCTAGGGACTGAACATGGACATTTTGCATGTAGAGCATGTGACCTATCATTGATTTATAATCCTTCTCCACCAAGTAGGGATGAGGAAAAATGTCTTTCAAGTGATCCTTTCAGATAGATTAGTAAACCCAGATATTGGTGAAAAGGGCCTTAGATATCTCTCTAATAGGCATCTCATTTCAGTAAAAAAAGGAGAACTCCAAATTGGATTGTTTTCCATGGAAGGATAAAAAGTGAATCTCACGATGAGCACGGGCATTACATTTTCAGAGGACCTATTGACTTCCAGGAGAGAAATATAAGCAATTGTTATATAGTTCTGTTCATTGCTAAGGCATACATACAAGTATTGGTCAGTTAGGAGAGAGAATGAAACACAGACACCAGCTGCAGCTATGTGAAGCCTACACCTGCATGTAACCTTGTAAGAGCAAGTAATTGCAAACTCTGCATCTGGTTCAATCTCAAGGGAAATATTCAAAATGGGAAGGTGACTCCAGAAAACAAAAGCCTCCTACTGAGAAGATTAATTTTGTACAGTAGCACTGAAGAGATTGATTGGACAGTAGGTGTGTATGCGTGTGTTCAAGAGAAAGAACATGACTATAACAAATCTCAGAGTGATTATGAACATGAATTAATGAATTATTTCCAGGATTGGAAAAGCGGACAAATTTATGCAAGTCTACCAGTTGGGTTGCTCAATTCCCTTTGTTCAAAGATTATTTAATACCCCCTAAGTGCTGTAGTAAATAATATTGTAAGGGAGTAGTTGCTCCCTTGTGTCATTCACTAAACCTTTCGTGTTTAATGGCTGTAGAAAAGCAGAATTCTAGATGTTCTTTTAAAAGTTCTCTTTAAATTTAAGCAGGCTTCTAAAGAGGGGACGGATGCTCTGCATAGGGCTCCTCCTGCCCTGCTTTTCTTCATTTCTCTAGAAATGATTTGTATAGTGACAACTCTCGTAGCCTTCTCAGGTTTACCTTAGTGTCCTTTAGAGTAAAAATGCTGTTCTTGTATCGACACAAGGACTTAGACGAATCAAAATATTGATTTTTTTTTTAGAATCAGCATTTTTTGCTAGAAAGGTGGCCAAGTTTCCTTGGGAGATATATCATATTGATACTGATCATTAAAGGCCTTGGTGACTGACCTCTGCTTCTAGTGAAGAGTCTATTTTGGGCACCAATACTTTGCTTACCTGAGATGACTCCGACAAAGTTATTGTTTGAACTAAAGCAGTTTACAGCAGAAGTGAAAAGGAAGAGCAACAGCTTTTGAGAAAGCAGACAAGTTTTAACAATAGAACTGGTTTGTAATTTCATCGGTACAATGCACATGTTCAGGATAAAAAGCACTTGACTCAAATGTCACAAATGGAAGGAGAAGATGCTGCTGCATTTTTTAAGAGGGAAGCTCTCCAACTATTTCCAAGGGCCAAAAGGGCACTGCAGGGTTGGCCAGACTCAGGCTATTTTCTTCCTAAGTGAGGAGATTAAATATTGCTCTACAGTCTTCTGCAGTGCTTGCCTTAGCGCCTCAGGGCAAAGAATCTCTTTCCTGCAAACCCTTGGCTTTCACATTTCTCTTTTGCCTTTCCTCCTGGAGATTAAATAACACAATCCAGTATGAGAATGAGTATCCATCACTCCTGAGCCCTTGGGAACATCTGACTTAGCAAAAAGTTTCCCACAAAATGTTGCCAAATGATGACTGTAAACTTTGATTAATATGAGGTCACATGACTGGCTTGATTGAATCCTGGTTGTTTTCTTTGCAGCTTTTCATAACAACTGAGAACTCCCAGAGCATTAGCAACCTTGCTCTGTTAACCCTGTTGTGGGTTAGACCACTACAATCTAACAAACCAAATACTCCAAGGGAGCCTCCAATACAAAAGTTGGAATCTGTTTAGGAATCACATACACAAAGCATACTTGTTAGAGTGGGAGTGCAAAAGCTAGGAACAACTTGCTGTCCCCAGCTACAACCGGTATATTTATTTTGTTCACAATTTATTTCCCATATTTTATTCCACTTTTCAATTAAAAATACATTAAACAGCTAACAAGCTAATTAAAAACAGACTTAAAAATACAATCTATATTTAAACCTATGATTTGTTTTTTTTAAAATACAGTGTATACATTTAAAACAACACTCAGTCAGAAAAGTGAGAACTAATAGAAGATCAACTAAATAAAGCCATCCAAAGACAGAGGGAAGCCATGTTTTCATCTTATGCCTGGAAATAGAGAGAGTTGAAGCCAGACTGGCTTCAAACAGTAAGGAATTCCACATTTTGTGGGAGAAGCCACACAATGACCTGCTTTTATGTGGATACCAGATGAGCTTCATAGGAGACAAGCCCCTTTACCTGTTCTACATGCTGGGCAAGTTCAAGAGGAAATTAGCTTCTGTTAAGTACTTTGGTTCCAAATTGTTTAGGGTTTAAAGGTCCTATCCAACACCTTGATTGCTACTGGAAGCAAATGAACAGTTACATTTTGGCTTACAATGATGTGGAAACTGAGGTCAGTGAATGTGCCATGGTATGTTTTAGAGCAGTGAACAGTTTGAAAGTGGTCAGGTAGTGTCAGCCCAATAAGGTATACCAGACTATGAAACCATTGCCATATAGGTTAGGACACGTATCTTGAAAATCTGAATGAGCTTCCTCTTCTCTCACTTTATCTTCATGTGAACTAGGGATGGGTATGTCTGAGATGTTTACTCAAACTAATTTCTTGGCCCAGGCTCAAGCCCCTCTTATCTGACCTTTGCCTTGGTAGGGACTCTTCCTCCTGTCCTTCAAGTCTATTGCCTATGCCCTCAATGGGTAGCAATAATTCACAGGCATCTAATTATTTCAGCCCATGTGCAGATTTCCTCCAAAGTACTTAAATCATTTCATCAAATTGGCCCTGTCAGGACTGGATGAACATAATCAAGCTCTCTGGCAAAGACCCATCTCAACTTTAAGTTTGAAACAGGCCACCAAATAATATGTACTCCAACCCATAATGTTCTAACTATCATCCATCCATCCATCCATCCATCCATCCATCCATCCATCCATCCATCCATCCATCCATTTGATTTATCACCACCCAACTCCCTCAAAGGGACTCTGGGTGGTTAATGTGGGATCTGGGCGGTTTTTCCACATGAGACTGTGTCAGCCCTTTGAGGTAGGCCAGGTCAGGAAAAGATGCCACAAGGACTACTGGAACTCTGCTTTATTGTTATAGGGTATAATAACAGAAACTTGAAAGCCTGATGGAATTTACTTCTTCCCCCTCTTTTTTTTTATTTATTTATTCAATTTATTCCCCGCCCATCTCCCATACAAGGGACTCTGTGCGGGTTACAATAATCAAGGTTAAAAACGATACAATAAAAAGTCTAAAAAATGCAATATAAATAGATAAAATACAAGATGGGGAACGTAGGGAACGTAGCATAGATAGTGTTGCTACGGGGCTAGCCAACCCCAGGAGGCACTACCGCCTCTGTTGTCCCAGGCCAGGTGGCAGAGCCAGGTCTTGAGGGCCTTCCGAAAGGTCAGGAGGGAGGGGGCCAGTCTCACCTCCGGGGGCAAGATATTCCATAGGGCGGGCGCTATCGCAGAGAAGGCACGCCTCCTGGACCCCGCTAGATGGAATTCTCTTGTTGAGGGGGTCCGAAGCATGCCCTCTCTGCATGCACGGGTGGGGCGGGCCAACGTTATTGGGACGAGACGGTCCCTCAGGTACCCTGGTCCTATGCCATGTAGGGCTTTAAAGGTGATCACCAACACCTTGAATTGGACCCGGAAGCAAACTGGCACCCAATGGAGCTCGCGAAGCAGAGGTGTTACATGGGCCGATCTCCTGGCCCCCATAACTGCTCGCGCCGCCGCATTCTGCACCAGCTGAAGCTTCCGGATACTCTTCAAGGGTAGCCCTATGTAGAGCGTATTACAATAGTCTATACGGGAGATGACAAGGGCGTGAGTGACTGTTCGGAGGGCCTCCTGATCCAGGAAAGGGCGTAACTGGCGCACAACTCGGAGCTGTGCAAAGGCCCTCCTGGCCACGACTGCCACCTGCTCTTCGAGCAGGAGTTGCGAGTCCAGGAGGACCCCCAGATTCCGCACTGGATCCGAGTGGGGTAGTGCAACTCCACCCAGAACCAAAGATGACAACTTCCCGGATCCAGGGGGGCCGTCAATCCACAGCCACTCCATCTTACCAGGGTTCAGTTGAAGCCTGTTGTTCCCCATCCAGACCCCCACAGCCTCCAGGCACTGAGATAAGGCATTGACCGCATCACTTACTTCACCTGGGATGGAGATGTATAACTGGGTATCATCGGCATATTGGTGATACCTCATCCCGTGGTGACGGATGATCTCGCCCAGCAGCTTCATGTAGATGTTGAATAGGAGAGGAGAGAGAACCGACCCCTGAGGCACCCCACAAGTCAGGGGTCTCGGGTCAGCTCTCTCCTCCCCTATCAACACCGACTGGGAACGGCCCTGGAGGAAGGAGGTGAACCAGCGCAAAACCACGCTGCCCGCTCCCAACTCCTCGAGCCGCCCCAAAAGTATACCGTGGTCGACGGTATCGAAAGCCGCTGAGAGATCTAAGAGAGCAAGGATGGACGCACTTCCTCCATCCCGCTCTCGCCAGAGATCATCCATAAGCGTGACCAATGCGGTCTCTGTCCCATATCCCGGCCTGAAACCTGACTGAAAGGGGTCCAGATAATCCGTTTCCTCCAGAATCCTCTGGAGTTACAACGCCACCACCTTCTCAACCACCTTTCCCAAAAAGGGAAGGTGGGAGACTGGGCAAAAATTGCCCAGGATGGTAGGGTCCAGGGATGGTTTCTTGAGGAGGGGGTGCACCAGCGCCTCCTTAAAGGCAGCCGGGAACACCCCCTCACTCAAGGACGAATTTATAATCGCCTGGATCCAGCCACATGTCACCTCACTAGCTGATTTTACCATCCAGGAGGGACATGGGTCAAGTTGGCATGTGGTGGCGTTTACAGTCCGGAGGATCCTGTCTACTTCATCAGGCCCAACAGGATCAAACTGCTCCCAGATAACATGGCAAGTACGGGCCTTTGGCATCTCCCCAGATCTTGTCCCACGCTTGGAGTCCAACTTGGAATGAATCTGAGCGATTTTGTCCTGCAGATGCTCAGAAAACTCTTCCGATCGGCCCTGTAAATGGGTCTCCCCTTGCTCCTGACCCAAAAGCGATCTTGTAATCTTAAACAGGGCCGTCGGACAGCATTCTGCGGACGCAATAAGAGCGGAGAAATATTCACGTTTCGCCGCTCTTACCGCCACAAGGTAGGCCTTAACTGCGGCTCTAGATTGTGTTCGGTCAGATTCAGTCTTCGTCTTTCTCCAGCGGCGCTCCAGACGTCTCTTAACCCTCTTCAAAGCCCTCAACTCATCCGTAAACCACGGCGAGTGACGGGCCGAACAGGGCCGGAGAGGTCGCACAGGCGCAATCTTGTCCAGAGCTCCGGCTGCTTCCCTATTCCAGGCTGCGGCCAGGACCTCCACTGGACTGTGAAGCAAGTCCTCGGGAATAACCCCCAGCTCCTTCTGAAACCTCACTGGGTCCATCAGTCGCCGAGGGCGGACCAATCGAGTAGGTCCCGCCTCCCTGCAGAGTGGGGCAGCAGAGGAGAGTCTTAGGGTCACCAGGGCGTGGTCTGACCATGACAATGGGGAAAGATGTAATTCTCCCCTCAGATCACATTGCCACTGCTCGGACAAGAAAACTAAGTCCGGGGTGAGACCACTGTCACGAGTCGGGTCACGAATAATCTGAGACAGGCCCATAGCTGCCATGGTAGCCATGAACTCCCGGGCCGCCTCCGAGGACCGCCCCAGGGACGGCAGATTGAAGTCCCCCAGAACCATAAGTCTGGGGAACTCCACCGCCAACCCCGAGACAGCCTCGAGCAGCTCAGGCAGGGAGGTCACTACGCAGCAGGGAGGCTGGTACAGCAGCAACACTCCCAACTGTTCTCGTGAACCCAACTTGAAAAACAGGGTCTCACACCCGGTCACTTGTGGAGCAGCGCCCCTGAAGGCCACAAGGGACTCTCGGATGACAACTGCCACCCCTCCTCCCCTACCCCGGTGTCTCGGCTGATGCCACACCCGAAACCCAGCTGGGCACATTTCCGAGAGGGCTACTCCCCCCTCTGGGCCCAGCCAGGTCTCGGTAATACACACCAGGTCAGCCCCCTCCTCTGTGATTAAATCACTTATAAGGGGGGCCTTGTTATTCACTGACCTGGCGTTCAGCAGCAACAGTCGGAGACCGGAGCCCACGAGGATCTGCTTACCAGGGCCTGGCTATGAACACGGGGGGCCGGAACGCGCCACCGGTAACAAACACCGGGGGCGCCTTCCCCGATAATGGCTCGCCCTCCGGTTCCCGTCATACCGTCCCCTGCCCGTCACCACCTGAATCAAATGGCCCGCCCCCCAGCCCCCAGAGATTCCCGACTCTGGCCTAGTAGCCTCCACTCCCAGGCCTCCGGAATTCTTGGGCTTAATCAAGGGTCCCTTATCCCATTCATCCATCATCCAATCTCACACAAATCGGGTAGTGACAAGACCCCCAGTGCACCAGCTCACGCTCTCGGCACTGCAAGGATCCAGCACCACCCCCAGTCACGCTCTGTACCTCTCCCTCGACTTCTCTCACTGGTCAGGGAGAGGTACCAACACTCACCAGCAATCACTCCTACCCCACCTCACTCTCACTCAGGGGGGTATTCTTACAAAACCATACAATCTTGGCTCCCCCCACCTCGTCTCTCACCCAGTGGGGGGTCCACATTCATACTAAGGGACCCCTATAAACCCTCTGCCACCTTATATTAAATGGGACACTATCCAGATCTTCATAGGGGTTAGTCCGTGTTGTTATTTTTCGTATGTCCTGGTCTCCTGAACTCCAGCCTCCGCCCCATCTGCACCTTCCAGGGCCGCAGGGTTCGCCCCCAACTCCATCCAGTTCTAACATCAAGGCTTCCGAACCCTCTCTAGAATCGGCCCAAGAAAAAAGTCCAGCTTGTCTGCGGGGAGGGGGGCGCGACTCGTCTGAGGACTCTGTTGCAACAGCTGGGATCTCTCTGTACCACGCGGGCTCTACTAGGCCCCGCCAACTCGACCGGCCTAGTCTGAACCCCGACGGTCTCCGCCTCCAGCGATCGAAAACAGAGCCCCTCGGCAGCCTCCGTCAACTTCAGCCCTGCAAGCTCTGCCAGCCCCGCTCGACAACCAACAGCCTCCAGCCTCCAGCCGCGTCCGGCAGCCTCCTACAGTCTCCGGTCTTCGGTGGACTCCCGGCCTTCACCAGCTCCGCCGGCCCAGCTCCGGCCCAGCTCCGGCCCAACTCGAACCCCAAGACTCCGGCCCGCAACAGACCTCAAAAGGGCTATGGCGTCTTCGGCAATTCACCGGGCTCCTTTCCTCGTGCAGATTCATGGAGCTCCGACCCGGACGCACGGTCTCGCCCCAGCACTCCCCTCGGAGAAAGCCACTCACCACCGACACCACCACCTCTCCAAACCCCAAAGGTGAATTTTTAGGGGATTTTCGGTGGGTTTTTTGGCTTTCCCGGAACGGTCAACGGCTGCGCTGACTTGCGGCCGCCATCTTTATGATGTATTTGAATCTTAGACCAAAGGGAATAAATGTGGGGTTGCCTTGATTTTTTTCCTCACCCCCTCTAATTTCCCAGGGCTAAGTTGATCTTTACTGAAACATTCTTGCACTTCTTCAAGGTTATCTCTGTACTTCTCCATGCAATGTGTACAGTATGTGGCTCTGGATGGGACTGAGTGTGTGAATATAATGACAGCCATATGCTCTTACAATACATGTACAAATACACAGAGCTTCTCTTGGACTATGCAGTCCAGACTGGAAGAAGGGAAAACAGTCGAAAAGGCAGCCTCCACAAGCCACATATCCCATCAGAAACGCCAGATTACTGAGCTTGCACTCCATAGCAGAAAACTATTCATCAGCTAAAGTATGACATATTGTCATGCCCATTCTCTATAAGCACCAAAGTCATACCAACTGACTGTATGACTGATTTTTCAGAAAAACAAAACCTAGATTGGTAGGCTGTTGCTGGTAGAGACTGGAACTGGAGGAAGGGAGCTTTGCTTTATCTTAGTCCTTTCCTGGGCAGGAGTTCGGAATGGAAATACTGTCCCCCTTCCTGCTTTTTACTGGAGGAGAAATCAGGAAAAGGGACTGCTGACCTTTCCTTCCCAAAGAGAAGGTAATTCCTTGGACTATGTCCAGTTTTTGGTGCGTTTAGAAATTTACCTCCTCCTCCTTCTATTTATTACTCTATTAGCATATACCATTCCAAAATGTATTTTGAAATGAACTTCTTACCCAGGTTAGGACTGAAAAAACTGCACTCTCATGTTTTATGATAACTGGAATACTAGTGTTCAGAAATAAAGCATGTTAATTGAACAAGCTTACGTAAAGTCAAAGCTACCGTCAAAGTGGGACACAAGAGTTGAGATGGTGAAGAACTGAATGGGAAATAATAGTCAAATGAATCAAATAGGACATGCACAGCTGGGGACCATATTCAGTTTTTATGTTCTATTATGGTGCACATATAAAGGAAATGAAAAGGATTTAGGGATGGAATGGAAGACAGACGTGTCTGTAAGCCTAGAAAAGTAATGGACATGAAGAAGAGACTGAATAGAGTGGAGGAGAGAGTAGAAAAGAATAAGCATGGTGGCAGAAAAAGGATTGAAAGAAAGAATGGGGAACAGGGCTATGGTGGGGACTGAGTTTTAAGGTGCTCTTTTTGGAGAACTTAGAAACCAGTAAGATGTTGCAATGAATAATAAGCCAGCAGAACATGCCTTTCTAATGGATAGTTGCATTTGAACCATTAAAAAAAATCCCATCACCTGAGATGACAGGGAAAACTGTAGGGAAACAAACTACATGTTAAAAATATAAAGATAGTTCTCCTGATACTAAATTAGCGAACTGTAGCCAACCTCGGTCACAGATGTGAATATAAGAAACTGCATGGAATGTCAAATCCTCTTTAAATAAGAGAATGTTTTTTAACGGCTCCAGTGTATATTTAAAGAGTATTAAAGCCTGGGAAATGTTCTCTCTTCAGAGAGATCCCAAAATCCAATTAGATATTCTTAACACTGCCTAATATAAATTTAAACAATTAGAAAAACTTTGTAGGAAACAGGTGACATCTGCCCAAAAAGCATAATGCTAAATAGCATGTGCGTGTGTGTTTCTATCTCTGTATGATGCATACAAAGCTAAACCACCTCTAAACCGTTTTTAAAATTTGTACCACATTTGAAAAATGCTGGCCATTATTGCAGAACATCAGCCACTCAAAATGGGTCGGAATAATTTTCTTTCTATTTTCCTCTCTTCCCCTTTTTAATGCTCTCTTTTCTTTCTCAGACACCACAAGCTGCCATGGAAGGTCACTCCTTCTAGAGCTCTAAGTTGCTTGTTTGCAGAGGGCTTTGTGAAGTAACCCAAGGGTTGCTTGCAATTAGGCAACCTGTGGGCCGCGGCCTATTAGGAAGTGGGCCGCGGGGCTCCCGCCTGCAAACCCTGCCCCCAGTGCGTGCAATTACCCTACCCCCGGTACGTGTGATTGGCTCCCGCCTGCAAACCCCGCCCCCCAGTGCGCGTGATTGGCTCCCGCCTGCAAACCCTGCCCCCTGGTGCACACGATTGGCTCCCGCCTGCAAACCCCACCCCTGCCCCCGGTCTGTGGAAAAATTGTCTTCCATGACCGGTCCCTGGTGCCAAAAAGGTTGGGGACCGCTGATCTAGACTGCAGAACCATGACATTTCAGGTGTGTGCTCCAATGAATGTCTAAAACTTGGTAGATGTTAACAATCCCACATTAATTTCATAAACATACACCTCACCAAATTAGATACTCCACCAGTGAATGGTGATAACCATATGTAGATAACTGTCCACATTTTCTTGAATACCACAAACTAGTATTGGATCCTTAACATTTGCCTGTGAACACTGACATTCAAACTGAAGTCACTTGACTATTACTGGACTTTGAAACTGGCAAAGGTTTGTCAATAGCATATACAAAATATGACAAAATTAATGAAGGCAGTTCACACATATCCCTCTTAGCATGTTGAGTAAACTTTTTTTCCCTTTGAGCAAAGAGATCAGAGAGGCAATGTCTAACAGAGTCCTTAGAAGCACAAGGGATATCAAGTGACATTTGGCACTAAGTGTATTATTGTAACATTGTCCAGCTGCTGGGAAAAAGAACTACAGATCAGTACTGGAGTACACCTAATTGTGTGCAAAACGTGTATGGTTCATTTGGTAGCATCTCCTAATAAAATACACAGATAGTAGCTAATGGGCAAGAGTTCTGCTTGAGATCCTAGATAGCCGCTTCCAAACAGAGTAAACGGCAATGGGCTAGATGGTCAAAATATTTGATATAAAACATTCTTCTGTGTTACCATGAACCTTTCAGTTCTTTTCATCTAAAAGGGAAGGTTTGAGACATGACAGGACCTGTGGGACAGTTGGAATTCTCACATCACCAAGAGAGGTATGCCTCTTCTCCATCAAAGGGTATACTGTCTTTCCATAATTAGTACAATTTAACCAAGAGATTAGCTTGTCATACAGATAGAAAACTAACGTAGTTTTAACAGGAGATAAAATTTGAAAGAATTTATAGCAGGAAAATATGAACAAAGAGGCACCATAAAATCTGAAAGAGAGATGGACTGTTGGGCAGGGGGCGGGGCTTTGTTTGAATGTAAGGTCCTTCAGCATCACTGAGAATCATGCATTGATTCAGACAGCTATCCTTTCTTCCTTTTACCATTTATATTCCTGGATCTTTGGCATGTTAGGCAGATAAACAATCTACACTTCTATGTTCTTAGTCTCCTTTTTAACATTACTACTTTTTGAATGCTGCTGCTTTGACTTTTGCCAAAGTTTGGCCATTTCATATACTGTAATTCCTAAGAAGAGAGCCAGTTTGGTGTAGTGGTTAAGGCATCAGGTTAGAAACCGGGAGACTGTGAGTTCCAGTCCTGCCTTAGGCACAAAGCCAGCTGGGGGACCTTGGGCCAGTCCCTCTCTCTCAACCCTAGGAAGCAGGCAATGGCAAACCACTTCTGAAAAACCTTGCCAAGAATACTGCAGGAAATTGTCCAGGCAATCTCCGAGAATCGGACATGGTTGAACGGATTAAAAAAATAATTCCTAAGAGCATTTCTGATTTCTCATATCTCATTGATTTCCAAATAAAATTATCCTCTATTTTAGGATTTGCTAAAAATCTTGCCTGCCATATTTGGTGTGAGAAGCTGGGGGTAGCAAAGGTGAGAGAGGAGGCTAAATAACTTGCTTACAGCATGACCACAGATCTGAACTAAATTACACAAGTGTGTGTACGTGCGTGCATGTGCGCACTACAGCTTTTCTGATAATTGGACATTGCTTACAGTACAAATATTTGTTGTTTCTTGCCAAGGTCTCTGTGAAACAAGTTTCATAGATTTTCAGCTCTTCAGAAGAGTTGGAACATCCTCTTAAAAGTGAAAGCAGACATATGTGGTTCACATGGGCTGAGGGAGGGTGGGATGGCAAAGAAAGCACAATCTTGGTTTGGGAGGGAGAGAATATAATGGACTCCAGAGGACTACTCTATATTTAATTAATTGTTATAATTCTATTAAATGATTGTTTCAATAAATGTTAACAACAAAGTAACATGGATGCTTGGCCTGACATTTCTGACCCTACAGAATTGAGCAACTGCCCCGGGCCCGTACACTGTTGGGACTGGCTTTTAAGTTTCTGAAAGGAATTCTTGGTCATGTAACCTAAAAAAAGGTGCCAAATATAGCTTAAGAATGCAAGTGACTAGGAGAGCACCATGGTCTCTTCTCATCAATGCACATTTGCTTTGAATTCTATGGGTTGAATTCAGAGTGATTGAGTGAACAAAGGTCCTCCTTTACGCTGCCTGGAGTGAACCTCCTTCCCTTGCTGGCCTACTATTGTTAAGCATATCAGTGTATTGGGAGAATTAAGAAAAACTGTTACTGTTGTTTCTCAGACACAAACATCAATAACCAAAGCTTGTGGAAAGTAGCCACAAAATTGAGATTGAAAGCACAAGCAATTTGGTGTCCCTTCTATGTTTTGCATTATAATTCCCATACTTCCTGAGAACTGCCATCTTCCTTGAGATACATCAGGACTATCAGAATTCCCAGCCAATTTAGTGTGGGCATTCTGATGGCTGAGAATTCTGAGAACTGTAATCCCAAAATAACTTGAGGGCACTAGGCATGGATTGTCTTCAACCAGTTTGAAATATTTTTTTTTTTGGGGGGGGGTTGCCTTCAAGTCAGTATTGACACCTGGTGACCCCCTGGACAAGACTCTGCAGTTTTCTTGGCAAAGTTTTTCAGAAGTGGTTTGCCCTTGCCTGTTTCCTAGGGCTGAGAGAGAGGGACTGGCCCAAGGACACCCAAATGGCTTTCATGCCTAAGGCGGGACTAGAACTCACGGTCTCCTGGTTTCTAGCCTGATGCCATCACCACTACACCAAACTGGCTCTCTTGGAAATTATAAGAACAAAAAAATAGAAGTTATAGCAATCCACTCCATTAGGCTTAGTGAGATTTACTCAATTACCTATGTATGGGGCTGCAGCATGAATGACTTGGCTGTGAAAAATGAAGTTTCCTTCAAGAACCTCTAGAGCCATGGATGTGGGGCTGTGATTGCAGCAATGGGAGCTATTCCCAGCGGCCCCCTTGCCCTGAAATTTACTCCACAAATGATGTCTCATTCAGCTCTGCTAAAGTGGCTAAACTCTCACAGAAGAAGCTTCCTCAGCATCACATTCTTCCCCTGCAGATCATGATTCTTGCTGACATGTTCAGCGAAAGAAGCTTCACCCCCCCCTCCCCAAATTGGCTGTCTAAATTATTAACACAGCTATAAAGATGGCACTAAATCATCAACAGAAGGGCAGCATAACAAAATTGCAACATAATCTCTCATTTCACTGCCAGATGTCTGTTCAATGCAGATTTTGCTAAAGAGTGGAAGAGGGAGAGGAGGGAGAGACTCCTTGATTGCCTATGAAAAGCATTTGTGCGGACACACTTGTGTCTGCATAAAAGAGTGACTGGGTATAAATACAAAATAAAGCTTACCTGGGTAAGGAGGCATACTGCCTTTCTATGCCTTCAAACTGGAGATGGTGTGGAGTCTCATCTGGGCCTTTTCCAGACACCTGTGGAGAGCAGCATAATTAGTGATGATCAATTATTCAACCCAGTTACTGAAAATGTTTCTCAAAAATGATAATCAGAAAACAAATGAGGCCCCAGCATGTTAAAAAAAACATTGGAAATTCTGAGGCTCAAGAGAAATCCACATTTGATCCTATTACTACTTATAACATTTTTTTCTAAAATAAATCCTTCTTGTTATTCCTTTTCCAAGCCAGGAAAGCTGCTGTGAACTTGCATGGAATATATTTTTGAAAGGAATCAAGAAAAATATTGGATAAAATAAAACTAGTTACTGATAACCATTCATGATTGGTCATGTTAAGATGTGGACCTAAATTAGCTTTATTGAAACTGTGGGACAGACTATAAAATGAACAGGCAAGTGTCTGAGTCTCTGTTCTCCAGGGTAAAAAACAGGGATACTGTCTGTATGGCTGCAAAAGAACATTGAACCTTTGTCTTCCAAAGTGCTAGAGGAATGAATAATTATTAACAAAAATATGAACTTATTCTTTACCTATTTGGCAGACCTGAAGCATTGTGAAGGAACAAATAAGCAAATAATTATGTTTGTTCACTATTGAGGAAGCATGTACAACAACCCATCTACATGCTCTAAACCATATGCCCTGGAAAGGACAAAGCTGAAGAATAAATAAGACAGTTATGTGTGAGGAGGAGTAACTCATTCAGCAGAAGCACAAATAGAAAAGAAACAAACCACTTATATAGCATCTTCCAGCAAAATGGATACCCACACAACTTTATCAAAAAGTGCCTGACCACTCAACCCACCACAGCAAAACCAACAGAAGCTATGAAAAGGATTACACTGCCATACATCAGAAACATCTCAGAAACTACCAATAGACTGTTACAACCACACGGCATCACCATAGCACACAAACCAACCAAAACCCTTCAGAACATCGTAAGTAACCCAAAAGACCCAGTAGCCCAAGAAGAAAAAACAGGAGTTATCTACAACATACAGCGTAAGGACTGTAACAGCCACTACGTAGGACAGACTGGCAGAAGACTAGCAGAACGCATCCATGAACACCAACTAGCAGTCAGAAGACACATGAAAACTCCTTAATCTCACAACACATGGACAGACCTAACCATACTTTCAACTGGGAAACTGTGAACATCTTAAACCAAGCCAAATCCAAAAACGCTAGAGAATTCCTGGAAGCTTGGCACTCAGACAAAGCAGCCATCAACAGACACATAGGTGTAAACAACATTTACATACCATTCATAAGAGACAATAGAAAAGCCAGAAGACCAGAACACCTCCTTGCCAGGAATCATCACCCAGATATGCAAAGATTAACACCAAGATTAGCACCAGAGGAACAATCAAACAGCACAATATACCCTAATCAAGGAACTATTAACTCAGTCAATCAACCAAGTAGCAAACAACAGCCTAATCAAGGAACTCCTAAGGAGAGAACGACACCTCCACCAACACAAGCAGGACAAGCCATGGTATATAAACAGACAGCAAGTCCCACTCCCTTTTCGCACTGAAGATGTTGCCTAGCCTGGCAATGAAACGTCTGCAAGAAAACAACAAGGCTCAGAGAGCACCAAGGGCTCCACAGTTCAATCCTGAGCTACAAATATTCTCTTCGATTAGAAGCACAAATCTCTGCTCATCCTGTCATAGCCACATAAAATGATTGCACCATGCAGTTCTATCCAGGACACACAAGGAAAGCCAACAGTCAAGTTTAGATACACAAAATGCAGAAAGGTTTTTCCAATTTCATTTGCTCAGGTAAAATAGCTCTGCAAGAATAGTTTATACCTCATCTATATTTCAAATTATATGTTCGTTGTCATTTTCTGTTTGCCCACCACTCCCTCCCTCATTGAGTACACACATTGCGGGGGCTATAGCTTGTAGATTCAGATATTATAAAAACTATAGCTGGCTGATGTCAAGGTATGATCTGTCAATTCATACTTCCTTAAGTGTTTAATGGCTAAGACCTAATAGAGGAACTTCCAAATTGAACAGGTAGAGACTCAATGGGCTAATATTATTTTAATATATTAAACTGAAGTGTTACCAGGAATTAAACATGTTATTCCAAATCATCTTAACTTCTGATGTGTCTTTATCTACAGCAGTGTTTCTCAACCTCGGCAAGTTTAAGATGTGTGGACTTCAACTCCCAGAATTCCCCAACCAGCATGCTGGCTGGTAAATTCTGGGAGTTGAAGTCCACACATCTTAAACTTGCCGAGGTTGAGAAACACTGGTCTACAGTATGGGAAGCTAGTAAAGCATTTATGAGAGGTTTGCTTATCTCTCTGGCATCAAACGGAAAGAAAGCCATGTAAAAACAATAGGATACTATTTCAACCTGTGATATGCTTAGTAAACTTCACCAAACCATATATTCCCTCTAAACATACTGAGCTAGTTTTGTATAAGGATGTTATATGCTTCTTACTGGAAAGTGTGTTTGATTCCATCTTTGTAAGAATGGTTAATCAAATTGAGGGAGTATGCCAAAATACAATGTCCAAAATAACTTTGTATCTAAAAAGTAAATCTAACAGAATTTAATTCAAAATGGAAACCATTCCTGGACTGGAGCGTAATACCCAGATTTGTACCACATCAATAATTTGGGTATTTTTATGTACAGTATACAGTTCAAACTTGACTTTCATGGTATACTTTATTTAAAGCAGAACAGATTCTGACTCAATCTATTGTGTTGTTGTTTATTCGTTCAGTCGTTTCCGACTCTTCGTGACTTCATGGACCAGCCCACGCCAGAGCTTCCTGTCGGCCGTCACCATCCCCAGCTCCCCCATGGTTGAGTCCGTCACCTCCAGAATACCATCCATCCATCTTGCCCTTGGTCGGCCCCTCTTCCTTTTGCCTTCCACTTTCCCTAGCATCAGCTTCTTCTCCAGGGTATCCTGTCTTCTCATTATGTGGCCAAAGTACTTCAGTTTTGCCTTTAATATCATTCCCTCAAATGAGCAGTCTGGCTTTATTTCCTGGAGTATGGACTGGTTTGATCTTCTTGCAGTCCAAGGCACTCTCAGAATTTTCCTCCAACACCACAGTTCAAAAGCATCTATCTTCCTTCGCTCAGCCTTCCTTATGGTCCAGCTCTCGCAGCCATAGGTTACTACAGGGAATACCATTGCTTTAACTATGCGGACCTTTGTTGTCAGTGTGATGTCTCTGCTCTTAACTATTTTATCAAGATTTGCCATTGCTCTCCTCCCAAGAAGTAGACGTCTTCTGATTTCCTGGCTGCAGTCAGCGTCTGCAGTAATCTTTGCGCCTAGAAATACAAAGTCTGTCACTGCCTCCACTTTTTCTCCCTCTATTTGCCAGTTATCAATCAAGCTGGTTGCCATAATCTTGGTTTTTTTGAGGTTTAACTGCAACCCAGCTTTTGCACTTTCTTCTTTCACCTTCGTCATAAGGCTCTTCAACTCCTCCTCGCTTTCAGCCATCAAAGTGGTATCATCTGCATATCTGAGATTGTTAATGTTTCTTCCAGCAATTTTAACTCCAGCCTTGGATTCCTCAAGCCCAGCACGTCGCATGATGTGTTCTGCGTACAGGTTGAATAGGTAGGGTGAGAGTATACAGCCCTGCCGTACTCCTTTCCCAATCTTAAACCAGTCCGTTGTTCCGTGCTCTGTTCTTACCGTTGCTACTTGGTCGTTATACAGATTCCTCAGGATGCAGACAAGATGACTTGGTATCCCCATACCACCAAGAACTTGCCACAATTTGTTATGATCCACACAGTCAAAGGCTTTAGAATAGTCAATAAAACAGAAATAGATGTTTTTCTGAAATTCCCTGGCTTTCTCCATTATCCAGCGGATATTGGCAATTTGGTCTCTAGTTCCTCTGCCGTTTCTAAACCCAGCTTGTACATCTGGCAATTCTCGCTCCATGAATTGCTGGAGTCTACCTTGCAAGATCTTGAGCATTACCTTACTGGCATGTGAAATAAGTGCCACTGTTCAATAGTTTGAACATTCTTTAGTGCTTCCCTTTTTTGGTATGGGGATATAAGTTGATTTTTTCCAATCTGATGGCCATTCTTGTGTTTTCCAAATTTGCTGGCATATGGCATGCATCACCTTGACAGCATCATCTTGCAAGATTTTAAACAGTTCAGCTGGGATACCGTCGTCTCCTGCTGTCTTGTTATTAGCAATGCTTCTTAAGGCCCATTCAACCTCACTCTTCAGGATGTCTGGCTCTAACTCACTGACCACACCGTCAAAGCTATCTCCAATATTATTATCCTTCCTATACAGATCTTCCGTATATTCTTGCCACCATTTCTTGATCTCTTCTGCTTCTGTTAGGTCCTTACCATCTTTGTTTTTGATCATACCCATTTTTGCCTGGAATTTACCTCCGATGTTTCTAATTTTCTGGAAGAGGTCTTTTGTCCTTCCTATTCTATTGTCTTCTTCCACTTCCGCACATTGCTTGTTTAAAAATAATTCCTTATCTCTTCTGGCTAACCTCTGGAATTTTGCATTTAATTGGGCATACCTCCCCCTATCACTGTTGCCTTTTGCTTTCCTTCTTTCTTGGGCTACTTCCAGTGTCTCAACAGACAGCCATCTTGCCTTCTTGGTTTTCTTTTTCTTTGGGACGTTTTTTTGTTGCCGCCTCCTGAACAATGTTGCGAACTTCTGTCCATAGTTCTTCCGGGACCCTATCTACTAAATCTAGTCCCTTAAATCTATTCTTCACCTCCACTGCATATTCCTTAGGAATATTAGTTAGCTCATATCTAACTGATCTGTGGGTCTTCCCTATTCTCTTTAGTCTGATTCTAAATTGTGCAATAAGAAGTTCGTGATCTGAACTACAGTCATCTCCAGGTCTTGTTTTTACCGACTGTATAGATGTCCGCCACCTTTGGCTGCAAAGGATGTAGTCAATCTGATTTCGGTGTCGACCATCTGGTGAAGTCCATGTATAAAGTCGTCTTTTAGGTTGTTGGAAGAGAGTGTTTGTTATGCACAGTGAGTTGTCTTGGCAAAATTCTATCAGCCTATGTCCTGCTTCATTTTGTTCTCCCAGACCATGCTTGCCTGTAATTCCAGGTGTCGTCTGACTACCCACCTTAGCATTCTAGTCTCCTGTAATGAAAATAACATCTCTTTTTGGTGTATTATCCAGTAGGTGCTGCAGATCCTCATAGAACTGATCTACTTCTGCTTCTTCAGCATCTGTGGTTGGGGCGTATATTTGGATCACTGTGATGTTAAATGGCTTCCCCTGAATTCGAATTGAGATCATTCTATTGTTTTTTGGATTGTATCCAAGCACTGCTTTAGCCACTTTATTATTAATTATGAAGGCTACTCCATTTCTTCTGTGGTCCTCTTGTCCACAGTAGTAGATCTGGTGGTCATCTGATGTGAAGTGGCCCATTCCAGTCCATTTCAGTTCACTGACACCCAAAACGTCTATATTTAATCTTGACATCTCACCAATAACCACATCCAATTTGCCCTGGCTCATAGATCTTACATTCCAGGTTCCTATGGTGTGTTGATCTTTAGAACATCGGATTCGTCGTTCACCACCAGCACCGTCGGCCGCTAGCCGTCCTTTCGGCTTTGAGCTACCTGCGTCATTACATCTGGGGCTAGTTGAACTTATCCTCTGTTCCTCCCCAGTAGCATTTTGACCATCTTCCGACCTGGGAGTCCCATCTTCCGATGGTATACCGACATATCTCTGGTTGTACTGATCCATTTAGTTTTCACGGCAAGAATACTGGGGTGGGTTGCCATTACCTTCCCCAGGGATCGTATTTAGTCTGACCTCTCTGCCACGACCTTCCCGTCTTCATGGTTTAGCTCATGGTTTCATTGAGGTGCTCAAGCTCCAGCACCACGACAAGGTAACGATTGCTGGAGCAATCTATTGTAGCTTATCGTTTTATGTGGTGATTTATATCTTGCTGACCACACTTCTTGATATTTATCCTCGCTTAAAGCTTAATAACGATTTTAGTCATTTAAAGCTATATATTATATTTGGTCATTCATAATTTACTAATGTTATAGTGGAAAATTGTAACTTTTGGATGTTTTTAAAATCCCTTGTCTACTCATTTGTGCATCATTTTTTATTTTCTTTATATGTATGTTTTCTCTTCTCTGTGTTTCTACATGTTCTCTAAAAAGTTAAAAATAAATAAATAAATAAATAAATAAATAAATAAAATAAAACATGCTACATGGCATGATAGAAAACTATGGTTTGGTGGATAGACATCCATGGGGAGAGTGGGCAAGGGACAAAATATGCACTACAACATCACAATACGAGCTCAGCCCCTTAGGTTCTTGCATGCCATGTCACAATGCAAATGCTAAAGAGCAGCACTTGTGATGTCACAATACACATTTCATTAGTTTGGCATCATTCTAGTAAGGAATGGTCACCTACAATTTGGTGTTAGATGAATCAACCCAGGGCTTATCAGTTTTCCTTGTCTCTGCCTCAGCCACAAGGAGGAGATGGGAAATATTGCTTCATTTTTAAACAAACTGAGGTTACTTGTTTTAGCTCAACCTAAACAAATCATGATTACTCATTGTAGTTTAGGATGAATAAAAAAGTGCATTTCCTATTATCCTTGATTGTGCTGATGGGAATTGTAATTCAACAATATAAGAGTTGCAAACTATGGTTTACAATTCTTTTCTAAACCAGAATTAAATTAGCTCTGGGTCTGGACATAAAAAGAAACCACAGTTAACTAAAAATGGATTTAGAAGCTTCCAAACTCTTCCTTATGTCATGCTGGAAGAAAACAATGAGGGCATGAGTATACGGCCCCTAAAAGGTAAAGGTTCCCCCCGCACATTTGTGCAGTCGTGTCCGACTCTAGGGGCCGGTGCTCATCTCCGTTTATTAGCCAAAGAGCTAGCATTGTCCGAAGACGCTTCCGCGGTTATGTGGCCGCATGACGTGCGCGGAACGCTGTTACCTACCCACCGAAGTGGTACCTATTCATCTACTTGCATTTGCATGCTTTCGAATTGCTAGGTTGGCAAGAGCTGGAGCTAGTGCGGGAGCTCACTCCACACGCAGGGCTAGGGATTCGAACCTCTGAACTTGCGATCTTCCGATCGACAAGCCTGGCGTCTTACCCGCTGAGCCACCACACCCCCTACTTGCATACATAAACCATAGTTTGGTGTTAGGTCCAAATCAGATCAATATTTGTTGAGAAATCCAAGTCCTGAAACTAAAGTGGAAACGGATCTCAGGAGGCTCCTGTGCCACCAGAAGCTTCCTGGTTCATGCTTGCAGCCCCTGCTAAGTGTGTTAAATGGCCACACATTTCCCCCCTAGTTTTTAAAACTTTTAATTAAATTAAAATTAATGTTTTGTGGGAGGAATGGTTACTTAATGAGGCAGTCTTCCAGTCTAGGTTTTTTTTTCCCCTATAGATATTGATTGATTGATTGACTGATTGATTGATTGATTGATTTTTTAAAGTCAGAGGAAAAACCTGGATTGGGAAAATACCTCAGTAAGTAGCTATCCCCCCCACAAACAAAATTGTTTCCACTACGAAGTCTAGATTTCTGCTTCTTTCTCCATCTCTGTATCTCCTCACAGTTTTGCACTTTCTCCTTACATTACTTGCATTACTTGTATGTGTCAAATATGCCTGCACTATCCTTTTTTATTGTTGTTGCTGTTATTCCTAGGGAGGGAGGGGAAGAAGAAGAGGAGGAAGAGGAAGAGGAAATAATAATAATCCCCTTGGCAATCCTGTTTGTGTGCTCTAAGATACTGTTGCCATAGAAACTCACTGTGGATACAGTTTGTAAAAATTTGGCTCCCTAGAGCTGAGAGATTCTGCGCTCAGGGTAAAGTGGCCAGTATGCTCCAAGGGCAGGGAAAAACTCTGCCTCGTCCTCCGAGGATCCACCAAGCCCTTTTTTCATTCACCATCTGTCTAGACACAAGTCAAGAGGTGACCTCAGCAAATCAAGGGGAGGGGGGAAGGGGGAATAACCGGCCTAATAAAACAAGAACGGAAAAATATATTTATTGAGGGAACTAGAAGCATATGCCTGCTTAGTTGTCATTATGGCCACTTGTGCTAATAGATATTTTCATGGGTGTTTTTGAAATCCAAACAGGGTTCTCTATAAGGTCGAGATCAAGCACACAATAGAAATTAGCATAATGAGATTCTAAACTCATTTTGTTTAGTGATTGTTCCTCTCCTACCTCCTTCATGGAATGGATTAGCTTAAGCTTTGGATACCGGGTTTCAATTCACTGGAAGTGGCTGCTTATACTGTATGTAAAAATAAACAGAGCTCTAAACATTCAATGTTCTATATCCAAACCATGCATAAAAAGTACAAAAGTACATTATGGTGCGACTATCAAGACCGCACATTTTATATCCTGTTAAGAAACATTTCCTTTCTTGCTTCCTTGTAACCACTACTTCATCCAATTTCACTTACATTATGAAAGATCCCATTTCAGTTGTGATAAGCCCCGAAGGAGAATCTGAAGAAGTTGATACATACTATGATACTTCATGAAATCTGACTTTTTTCCCTTCTCATCAGTCCATATACAGTACAGTACCACTATCAGTTTTAAAAGCATTTTAAACATACATTCAAATTTTCAGGTTTCTAATTTATTTGAATAAATTATTCATCTATTTGAATTATTTCATTATTCTGCCCACACCTACCTAAGTGGGGGGGGGAACAGAACTAAAAGTGAATTGAGACATAAACGTGCAAAACAGGCGAGAAAAGTGGTTATTTGATTCATGTTCATATAAAGCAAAATAGAAACATTGTTAAAAATCTTTAAAGTTTAAACTGGCATATTTGATTGGATTCCAGATAAAACCAGTATTTCAGGAAAAAAAGTTCATCCCCGCTGGAGCTTGCTCTATTATCTTTTTTGTTGTTGTTGTTCAGGTAAGAAAACAAATAGATTAATTAATAAATCTGGTATGAATTTAACTGTAACTAAATGAAAGTCAATTTAATATTCTAGATTAATTGATTTGTAGATTAATTTTCATCACCTGGAGATAGATGTTTCTAGCATCTGAGTGTGAGAGAGCAAGAGAGAAATCTGGCTTATTTTTTAAGACAGAGAATCCCTCATGAAGTGTGTTGCTGAGAAATGAGTAATGTCTATCATCCTTCCAGCCAGTCCACTTTCCCCCAAACGGCATCTTTCTTATTTTCTTCCTTCCACTGATATCCACGGGGAGTGCTTATTTGTCAAAAACATCCAGCTGGTGGCCACAGCAGCCTGATCAAAGCCCCACCCCTTTTGAATGTATGTCACATGCAGGGCGGGGCTTTGATCAGGCTGCTGTGGCCACCAGCTGGATGTTTTTCTATTCCTCCTGTGGATGCCCCTGCTTCCTTCCTAGATAGTTTGCTAGGATGAAGCCAGAGTTGAGGTGGGATCTGTCACTGAGCATCTATACTGTTGGAAGTGAAATAGTTGTCACCAAAAAGATATTTAGTTAAACTTATTTAGTTTATTTGATCTGCATCCCACCTTCCTTCTTAAGCAAATACTCAGGGCAGCCCAAGTAAGCTGCTATCCAGAGGCTTGTTTATAAAATCAGAATACTTTAAAATATTTTAACATGCAAATGGAAAGGGAGCTGCCCATTGCTTTTGACCCTTGGATTACTTAATAGAAGCGTTAGCTCTCTGATGGTATAGAGCGGCAAAAACATTAATGAGTTGTTGCTTGAACCATTTCACTTAAGACTCACAGTGAGCAGCTGTAGAGTAAGAAGATGACATGGGACAACTATTCTACTGTTGATGTTGTAGAAGTTCCAGAGATGTTTATTTCCCTGTGGGTTGAGGACAATTCCTTTTTTACATGAGTACTGTGTGTGCAAAATATATAACACCTACATTGGCTTCTGGGATTATACATGTGTTACCCTTGCTAGATTGGTGTTGTGCACTTATCTTCTGAATATAATTTTTATGAAGAATTTTAATCACAATAGTAAAAATGAATGCAAACAAAACTTAGAAAAAGAGAAGAGATTGGGATGAGTATTCACTGCTGCAAAAGTTTACAGAACATTATAAAAGGGAATATATCTCTAGTCAAATATCAGAATTATGGTGAGGAAACCCCAACCATTTCTCATAGGGATTATTCACTTAGGGACTGCCTGACTTCCATGTGAATTTAAGTAAGTTAATTGCACACAGCAACATCCTCAATAACAGTTTCCTACTTTTAATAATAATAGTTGTAGTTTACCAGGCCCATGGGATCATTCAGCTTTTCTGCTTAAAAATGATTAGCCACTCTGTTGTGAAGTGTCACTTTCCCAGTGGTGAAAGGTGACATTAGCTCAGGTATTCCTGCTGCCTTCCTTTCAGGATCTCCTTTTACCTTTGTCAGGCACATAAAGACATTCTTTCAAGCAAAGCTTCACAGGTTTTTGCTGCCCATTCACCTTGCATTAAAGGGCTGGTCTCAGAAGTGGCCCTGACCTCCATTCTTCTGTACTTTCCCCCCAACCAAAGCCTCCCCATTTCTAATCAAGTGTTGAAAAGAAAAGGCATGAAAAGAACCATGAAACCATGCACAAGTCAATCTTTGACGTTTTATCTCCAAGTTTATATTTTCTGCCTGGGACATGTATGTGTGCTGGAGTGGGGAAGGCAAATAGGCAAGAAATGTATAGCTTGCTGTGCCTGTCCAAAGGGGATTAAGTCATGGAGAAAAATAAAGAAGAATAAAATGTCAAGTTTTATCAGACACATTCCAGCCAATTGCATAATAACAAGGATTATCACAAAAACAACAGTCTTCCTGATACGCTTTCTTTGTATCTGGAAGACGACCGAACAGATACTTTCCTTCTGTCTCGAGATTCTATGGCACATTATTTAAATAAATCCGTCCAGAGTTTCCAATTTGCCTTTTTATTTAACCCAAAAGGTACAAATTACGATTTCAAACATCCTTGTGTTCATTAAAAAAAAAATTAATAATAAAAGAAAGAAAGAAAGAAAGGAAACAGTGCTGGTGTTTTCTCTACACAGAGAAAGGGTGTGTTCCTGCTCTTCTCCTCCTTGTGATCAAAGCTGAAACAGTGATTTTGCATTATTATAAGAGTCATCATTTCTGCCTCTAATTTGGATGGTTTTTAATAAAGCTCCATTGATTCCACTGAATGAAACCCCCTCTTGACAAATGCAGAACATACACACTGATTACTAAATATGCAGCAATTATCATATTCAGCAGCACACTTTAATATCTTATTTATAGATGTATCTATCTTTAATTTGCTTTAATTAAGTTGCATTGATTTTAATGATAGCAGTCATCTCTTGAAGATGGAATTAGGGTTATATAATCCTACCAATACCATTGCATCATTGTTTGATGTTACTTTTTATACTTCGTCACTGCATAGAATAAGTTGTCCTTTTTGAAACGGCATACAAAAGACAGAATATCTTTTATTGGCTGATCTACTACTGGTGAGGAAATATGCAAGCTTTTGAATTACATAAAATTCAGCCTGTATGTTTAATCAATAGACAAACTAACAAATGCTGTAGGGGTGGATGAATAGGGTGGATAACCAACCTGTCAATGAATATGCTTTTGACAAGGATACATAGATTTGTTTTTTTCACATCCGAAGCTTGATTCTCTTCCCTGTCCCCTCTCCCCTTTTCCTAGATATGAACATGCAGGAATCCACCGCATGTTCATAATCTAGGTGACTTGATTAGCTTTTTTGAGCCATCCACCCTGTCTGGACATCTACTACCCTTTGTAGAAAAAGCAGTGGTGGAAATATCGATGGTTGTGACATCTTCCTTTAAATCTTGCATCTGGCAGGGTGCTAAGTAAGGATTCTTCCAAGCAGGTAGTGCCCTAGTGCTACCAGTGAAAGCCCATTGTGCAGCTATTCTGTCTTTCCCTCCCTCACAAATTTTATGTGAAAAGGAGGAGGAAGTAAGGAAGAGTGGGGAGGCTCAAAAGGTGGGTGTTGTCACAAGGAGAGACTTGCTTTGGATCTCTCATCACATTTCCCAAAAGTGGCACCATAATCTCCCTGTCCAGAGAATCTGAGCTTCACCTTTCCCTCTCCTCTGAATTACTTGAAAATGTGGGTTACCTTAGATTCCTGATAAGTAAACGAATGTTAGATAATTCTAGGTTATTTTCTTTTAAAAAACAATGGAACATTTCTAATCTCTCTCTATTTGGCTCCTAAATGCTTTACGGAAAATTGGTGCTGAGTACATTCTACTGCATGTTTGTTAGGTTAGTTTTAAATGTATCCTAAGATATTGGGCATATCTACTCATGTATCAAACAATTCCCATAAAAAGTCCTGATCTTCGCCATAAGCATAAACTGTAGCTCTGAAATGTCCATTCACGCCAAGGCTTATTAGAATGGATGGTAGCAATGAATTATTTCTGAAATGGGAAAACCCATGGTCACTCAACCTTTCAATTTGTTCTGCACAGAAATAAGGGAGGACTACGAGAATTACAATGGGTAAGGCTTTAAATTATGGTAACATGGTATATTTTTTTGATTCTTTGATTTTATGGAATCAGCAAGGTGACATTATCCATGGCCTCTTATCGGAAGTAGTAATCTCTCCTTATTAATTTGTATATTTACATTGTCTTCAATATACACAAAAATATAAACATGCTCTATGATTGAGGTTTTGGAAATATGCAAACATATTTATATTTAATTCATATGTTAAATGGTAGGTAATCAATCAACTAAACATTATTTAATCATTTACCAGTCCTGTGCAAAATTCTTCAATTGGCACAATGAAAAAGCAGCTAGTTTGCAATGTCAAGAGAAGAAATAGCTCAGTTTTTAAAATGCAATTATTTTTAGTCATTTCCAATAACTAAGAAAAACCCCTTACAAGGTCTAACCACAAAAACAATCAGAGCTATGCTGTATGAAAAATACAGTAACAGTATGCTACTGTTAGTCATTTTTTAAAATTCTATCGGGATTCAAAATGTTAAAAAAAACAGTAATCTCTCACTTGGTTTTGGTCAATCTGAAAAGTATTCATGACTTAGTCCCAGATAATCTCTTACTTTGCAGGGACCAGGATTTCAGCTAATGATTCACCAATGGAAAAGGATTCAGACAGAAGGTATAAATGATCAACAGAACTTTTTAATAGTATCTTTTCAGTTCCTTAATCATCAGTATATGCTGCATATGATAGCCCCAAGAATAACTTTCCCTGTCAATCTCACCTAAACACAGTGTGAAAATATCCAAGGATCTCTGGGCTTCTAATAGCTTAAAAGGTTTACCAGATGAGATGGCCAGCAGACAATGACACAAAGCATTCCAAGTATAGTAGGGGACAACTACTCCTTCTCTTTGGTCCAAGAAGTTAGTGCCCCATCAACCTTTGGGAAAGGAAGCAATATGACATTTTGCTGTTTCTGAGTGCGCTTGTTTTTATTTTTCACTATAATTTCAGCCCTCAGCTCCCCTGTGCTTAAAAGGAATACCCCTTATGGCAGCAGATGGTAAAAGAAAGATTGGAGTGGTGGAAACGCTGCTTGGTGGCTGCCTACTTCATTTTCTGGGCAGATTTATGGCTACCTAACTATAGGCCACCCACAAATACAGCAGAACTGGTTAAACCAAAAATAAACCACAGTTTCAGGCTGAGGTTAAGGTACTCTGCCTTAATCACAATTTGAATAGGTTTCTTGGTACTGGCAACATGCTAATCACAGGTTGTCATACGAGTCAGATCTATAAGTTCACATGGCTAAAAGAGGAGAAAACTTCCTTGTGGAACAAAAATAGGCAGGAAAGAGAGCTCCCCTTCTAAAGCGCACATAGACACATCCCTATGTATGTATTCAGAGCAGTGTTTCTCAACCTTAGCACGCTGGCTGGGGAATTCATTTGCCATGGACAGATCACTCTGATTGCCTTCCATTTTACTGGTGTGACACCCCCCCCACTTTTCAATTGGCCTGCCCCTGGTGACCGATGGACCCAATGGGATTCCAGAGGAAGCTTGAGGTTTTTCCTGGGAATCCGATGGGCAATGCAGCTGACGTCTTAGTTGCAGTCTGAAATGGGCAGGTGGCTGAGGCCTTGAACCACATTTCCCCATGTGGCCCCTCCCTATACACCAATCCTGGGGAGCACCTTGATTCACTGAGGAGGTCTGGGAGATGAAGCGCAAGAAGAGATGCTTAGAGCACCATTGGAGGAAGATAAAGAGCGAGTCTGATTGAAAAGAGGAAAGAACCCACATTCAGGATTACCAGGCGGCAATAAGAATGGCCAAATGTCAATATTTCTCCATCCTTATTGTACCCGCTGATAGTTGCTCAGCAGCCCTGTTTAGGGTGAACTGGTCCCTGCAGGGCTGCTGTGAGGAATATACTGTGCAAACTAAGGAAGATGATCTTGATGGAGATATGCAGGATCTGTTGCCTAGACAAAAAGGGCTGAAGAATTTTTTAAGTCCAGAATGAGATAACATTCAGAAGTGGCTCGGGCAGATGCCTCCCTAATTCACTGAAGTATGAGGAGGAGGTACAGTAGAATCAGACTTGCAAGGTTCTGTTTTTATAGCCAATCTCAACAAAAGTAGTTTTAGCCTTCCTGTGGAGTTGATTTTCTGGTCTGGTCTACCTAGTGGGATTGAGATCCACTAACTAGTTGGTGAATAAAGTTGCTCAGACATGTATTGTCGAAGGCTTTCACGGCCGGAGTTCAATGGCTGTTGTGGGTCTTCCGGGCTGTGTGGCCGTGTTCTGGAAGTTGTGGTTCCTAACGTTAAGCAAACGGGACACAAAATCCTATTTGAAAACACAGAAATACTGGACAACACCAAAAGCCACTACACCAGATTATACAGAGAAGCCATTGAAATTCATAAACACCAGCACAGTTAGAATAAAAAAGAAGAAAGTTTAAAAATTAGCAAAACCTGGCTACCAGTCCTGAAAAACACAGCCTGCAAAAGGTCAACGAACTCAGTCCAACCACCAGGATATGGGAATACTTCTCACAATGAACATGCTAATCACGCTAATCAGCCACTCGTTAACATTTCAACACAACAAAAAACCCCACCTAATCTCCTATAATTTAGCTATAAATAGAACATTGCCACTCTACCTGGGCACAGATATTTTGCTTCTATCTGTGCTCCTGCCCTCTGAAGATGCTGGCCACAGATGCTGGCGAAACGTTAGGAACCACAACTTCCAGAACACGGCCACACAGCCCGGAAGACCCACAACAGCCATTGCTCAGACATGCTTGGAGTTGGACTCTGGGCAAGTCTGGTTGAGGTGCTGAGGGCTCAGTCTGATGGTGTGTTCTAGCATGCGTTTGAGTCAGTGACTCTTGAGAATGTGGATAGAATTCTCCTAGTTGTAGATATTAGCCCCCCCTCCCTCAAGGTCCATAGAATTTCTGTCTTTAATCATGGATGGAGTAGCACTTCCCCATTCAAAATTGGTGTGCAATCTGGAGGTGTTAGACTCACACCTCCTGCTCAAAGAGCAGGTGGAAGCTGTAGACAATAAGGCCTTTGTACAGCTTCATTTTATGCATCCCCTCCTGAATCAGGAGACCCTTCAGACAGTCACTCATGCCCTAGCCACATTGTGGCTCAACTCCTGAAATGCTCTACCTGGGGCTACCCTTGAAGACTACTCAGAAGCTTCAACTGATCCAGAATGCAGCAGCATGGGCAATGATGGGCATGCCTTAGCATGTTCATGTGACATCACTGCGTTGTGAGCTGCACTAGTTGTTGGTGTGCTTCTGGATGCAATTAAAGGTGCTTCTTATCACCTAAAAAGCCCTACATGGCATAGGACCATGTGTAAAATTTCATGCAGATTGTATCACCTTCACTGTCTTAGCTACCTTTTAAAAAGTCTAGCCTATTATTTCAAAGATGAGTGCAGCCATCTAGTTTGGGTAGGAGAAGAAGCAAGAAGCAAGAATTATACAGGTAGTCCTCATTTAGCAGCTGCCTCAGATAGTGACTGTTTGCAATTACAACAGCGATGAAAAAGTAACTTTGCCACCAGTGCCTGCATTTACAACAACAAAAACCTTCAGTGTTAAACTGATTAAGATCTGGTCAATTTCAGGCAGCAGCTTCCGGAGGGTTCTAATCAACTAATTAAGGATACAGAGCTGAGCTTGTAAACTTGTGTTTAGCATTTTTTAGGGACACACCTCAGAGGAAAGCAGCTCAGGAAGAGATAGCTTGTTTAAACAATGTCTCTGCCCTGTGAGGGGGAAAAAACAGGTCAGGCACAGGACACTGTACGAGAGAACTTTATCTGAATGAGACAGCAGCAACCAGTGATCTTCAGTCTCTCTCTCTCAGTCACTTGGTTCACTTAGTGACTGTGTCGCTTAATGACCATTTCACTGGAACCAATTGCAGTCACTAAACAAGGACTACCTGTATTTGTTTTTGTTTTAAATCTCTACATTTTAGACTGTACCACAACTATGTAAGTATTATTCATTCTGAAAATGCAAAGGCATGATCTCAAAGAGAACAAAATCCCTCTAAGGTAGTTTTCAGTTTCTGGTCATCATTTTTCACTCACTGATTTATTTATTTATTTATTTATTTATAATTAAAATTTTGCCACCGCCCCTCTCCCCCAGAAAGGGGGACTCTGGGCGGTTTACAATAGAAACCATATTAAAACAATAGGTATAAAAACATCTAAGGTATAAATATACGATTTACCAAATATAAATATAAATTAGTATAAAATCCAAGTGGTCATAAAAATCTAAATCAGTGAGGAGAGCTCTAAGGCGCCAGCCACCCCCAAGAATGGCTACTCCCCTTCCCACCCCAAGCGAGACAGCAGAGCCAAGTCTTCATGTTCTTCCGGAAGGCCAGGAGCAATGCGGCCTGTCTCACCTCTGGGGGCAGAATGTTCCAGAGGGCGGGGGCCACTGCAGAGAAGGCCCACTTTCTGGACCCCACCAAATGAAGTTCTTTTGCAGACGGGGTCTGTAACATGCCCTCTCTGCATGACCGGGTGGGACGGGTAGATGTCATGGGGATGAGACGGTCCCTCAGGCAACCTGGACCCATGCCATGTAGGGCTTTAAAGGTCATAACCAACACCCTGAATTGGACCCGGAAGCAAACTGGTACCCAATGCAGCTTGTGCAGTAGTGGTGTCACGTGTGCTGATCTTGGGGCACCAAGAACTGCCCGCGCAGCTGCATTCTGGACCAGCTGAAGCTTCTGGATACTCTTCAAAGGTAGCCCCATGTAGAGCGCATTGCAATAGTCTATATGGGAGATGACTGGGGCATGAGTGACTGTTCGAATGGCCTCTCGATCCAGGAATGGGCATAACTGGTGCACAACACGAAGTTGCGCAAAGGCCCTTCTGGCCACGACTGCCACCTGCTCTTTGAGCAGGAGTCATGAGTCCAGAAGAACCCCCAAATTCCACACTGGGTCTGTCTGGGGTAGTGCAACCCCATCCAAAACTAAAGATGACAATTTCCCGGATACAGAGGAGCCATTACCACAATGTGTTGATTAATAGTTGTATGTATGTCATTAGAATGCACATTCGATAGGTCAGAAGCATTTCTGGAATAAAGCAAATAGATAGAATAGTCACACCATTATTTCTATCATCCATAAAAGACTGACAGTAGATATTCTTATCAATAAAGTTTCTGATGACCTTGGTGTCTCTGGTTAGCAATTTTGGAGACTTTTACAGAAAAGCAAGCTCAAATAATTAAGTGTTCCTTTAATCTCCCTATCTCGTATATTGAGACAGAATGAGATAATGACACTATTATTTAAATTTCATTTCTTCCTTTTGTACCAGAACTAGGATGAAACTTTAAGACAATAGTATGCCAATCATATCATTTTAATATTTGAGTATTTCTCACTAATGCAATATACTTGGACCAAAAACAATTCTGAACAAAGAGACTGCCACACAGATGGAAACCTCTATTTATTTTATTTTTATTTATTTATTTTCTATCCTGCCCTTATTATTTTTTATAAATAACTCAAGGCGGGGAACATACCTATTACTCCTTCCTCCTCCTATTTTCCCCACAATGACAACCCTGTGAGGTGAGTTGGGCTGAGAGAGAGTGAATACTTCGGGGCACTGACCTAGATGAGATTCAGAGGTTTGGCTGGAATCTCTAACTCAGTTACACTTGCTTTTGAAAGGACATGCTGGACTGTACTCTCACAGAAAACCTAGCCAATCTAGATGGAAGCACACTGAAAATGAGAATAAGCCTCTGGGCTCTCTGGCTACACTATTTCCAGAATCATCTCAGGCTACAGAAGCTTCTGCTTCAAGATCTTATGGATTGCCTTTGTTTCTTTTACAAATGAGATCATTGCCATCTCAGTGCCCTTCTCGCTGGGTGGCTTTCCGTCCCATTAATCCAGTCATTTGTTTTTGTTAATTTGATGCTTTAATTGTCTTAAATGCAAGCAGATTGTTGGGACCCTCACATTGGAAGCCCAATGCTGAGATAAACTAGAAAAACGAAAAACAGACATCTTCAGCTGGGTAATAGAAAAGGCTTGCTTTATTCTCCATGTTTTCAGGCCGCATTAAGAATACTTCAGTTTCTTAACAGAACATAAACTCAGGGAAACAACAACAACGAGCCTCTTTTCAGCTTCTTTAGAGAAGCAGTCACATGGGATGGTCAGCTTTCTGTTTATTTCTTTAAACTGGCAGGACAGCATTTATTTAATACTAGCACGACAATCTGCCCCTTTGGCTCATTTGTAATATTAAAGGCAACCTTTTGACGTTGCCCATGATTGAAAATGAGCCTCTTTTGTTCTTCCAGTCTTGCATTCTTCACTTCTCCCTTTATTGCTGTTAGTTTACTACACAGTCGATCCAGGTAACTACTGCTTTCAGATGACTCACTGCTCTTCTTTCCAATCAGTCCTCTTGTTAACAATTTGAATTGTTATCTATATTTCCATGTCCTCCCATTACATTAACTTTTAACCCAAGTGTTTTGAGCACAGCACACCAGCGCTCTACTCTCAGAGGCTAAAGTTTCAGCCTAAGCTTTGCAAAACATTTGTAGAAGTCAGCAGTCAAACTGAACCGTGAGAGCAACAAATTTCGGCTTGGGGTGGGGGAGAGAAGGCAACAAAACATCTCAGTTCATTAATTGCCCATGGGCAGCTGAAGCTCTCACTCTGTTTTTAATATTTAGTATGATTCACTGTACTGTCATACATGGCTACATGCTGCTGTGAGAGTATGCATGTAACAGCAGGAACTGGAACTGAATTGCAGATCAAGCAGAGAAAAAAGGCAGTAAAAATACACTTATAGGCAGATATACACACAAGGGAAACAGAGCATTTCATTGTCTCTAGGATTCTTGCTTTGCTAAAGACTCTCATGAGTAGAAAGTATAGGCAATAATCCTTGCATTATTACCTTCTAAACATTTAGTTAATGCACAAATCAGGATACTCCATTACTAGAGGGGAAAAAATGGGGTGGGGGACAGAATGACAAATGTCTTACATTGCAACCCACACTGAATAAAACAAATAATATTTTTGCTGTTAAACTTTAACCTTGCATGCTTTTCTTCTAATCTAATAACAAACCAGAACAGCATTCATGGAATGTTAATGGCTAGAGTAATAAATCCACCTTAATCCTTTTAAAAATAGATAGGATAGAGAGTAAACAAGAAAAGCTCCTCTTCTGCTTTTCTCTCCATTCCACCTTAAATAATGATGGCAAAAAGCCCTCTCTAAACTTCAGCTTTAGTATGTAAACAAAGCGCATCACCAAAATCCAATAGGTTTGCATTAACATTTATCAAAGCTATCAGCAGCAGATGATTTTAGCTGTATTCCACATGCCATGAGATCTGACTTCTCTTTAAAAAAAAATTACATTGGACTAAATTTTCCAAGTGCTAAAGATTCAGTTCCTTTAAGCCTGCGATCATGACTGGGAGACAACCTTCCCTCCCTTGTTGATACCACTTGAACAGTTGATAGCAATATTTGTGTGATCTAATGCTATCTACCATTTTTGGCACCAGATGGATGCCAGATGGACAATGCCTTTTTTTGGACTCCAGTCCTAAACATCACTGGAGATGGGGTCAAGTCTGGTCAGCTGGCCATCTCAAATGGCACTTCAAAACAAGACAATTGAGGAGAAGACAGCAACATCTGTTCCAAATTTATATTATTTATAGAAAATAATATGAAGTTAATATAGAGCTTCAAACAAACAAAGGTTCTAGCCTCCATACACTTTGCCTTGCAATTGGACCACTAGTGTCCCCTCTGAATTTAAAATATAATCAATATACTTTTCTCTTTCAACAGTTGAGTTACAATACCTCAGTGCAAAAATCCAGATGACTTCAAGATGACAGCAAAGAGGCCCATTTCTACTTTTTCGGTGTTTGCCTGGATTTTTGCAACCCAACTATGGTGGCCATATGCAATAGTACCGTGAACACGGTACTCCCAAGACAGAGCAAGAGAACTTTCTTTCAAATAGCAAAACAGGACAACAAAGCAAAACAAGCGGATGGCTCTGAGTTTGGAAAGGCTGAGACTGCGTAGGAAGCAGGCAAAGGCAAGAGAAAGAAGAGAGTGGGGCAGAGACCTATTAGAAGTATCAATGTTTTAATTTGGTTTTTCAGAAGGCAGGTCTGTCTTTCAAATTGGATGTAGCACCAATTGCTTAATGGACCAGATGTGATTTTTCAAAAGGAGCTTCCTCCCTTCCTTTCTTTATGTATAAAAGAAAAAGAATGCCCTTAAGTTTAGAATGAGGTCTGCAGGAAAATACAGCTGACTTCAAAGCAGTCTCCACTCTGCAATTTTCTTCATAGAGAAGTTATGATAAACAGGTTATGTGGTTCCCTAAGGTTACCATGGAAACCTTTTCTTTTCAGGCCATCATTTCCAAAGGTACAATTTGCATCAAAATGACAGAACTTGATTTTTTGGGGGGAGGGGGGGAGGAGATTCAAGAGAGGTCATGCCAGCATGTTTTACTGCTATTATTTCAAAACTTGTGGACGTAACATTTAAAGGAAAGATGTATTAATACATCTAAACTTCTTAGTGGCTGAGTAGAAATTAACTGATATTTCATTGGTTATTAACTGGTATCAGGAGAAATTAATCTTTGGATGCAAGAATAGATATTAAATATTACTTTCTGTTGCGTCTGATAGCTATTTTCTCTGATACTGCCTCATGCAATTATTCTATACTAAGGATGTGTTTTAGATTTTGGATGATGGCAGGACAGTCATGGGGAAGATAGTTTTCTATCATTCTGATAAGCTTTCGCCTTTCTGAATAAGAAAATAAGCCTTCTAACAATGGTAAATTAAACCAATACTTTATTTACAATCCATACTTCTTGCAAATGGCAACTGCTATAATATGATTTGTTCCTTCTAAGCTGAAAATTATTTATAAATGCAATGTTGTTGATATAATCAGCAATAAAATTACCACCTATCTACATTTACTATATATATATTAAGAATTTTGAACATGAACATATGAAACATATATTTTAACACCTAAAATGGACTCTTGGTCCATTTTACGTATACTTTAGAAATGGCAAATATATTGATTTGGTTTCTCTATGTTTTGTGATTTTTTGCAGATCTGTCAAGTTCATTGAAATTACTTTGCAGTAAAAATAATATATTTCTTGCTTCAATTATTATTCCTCCAAACATGCATTTTTCTTTGCAATTTTGCCTAATACACCCAATAAATATACCCAATTTATGAAAATATCAATATAACACTTTTTGTACATGTTCTTCATTATATTATCCTTAGTATAATTTTTGTATTATTAAATTGTGGAATTCAGAAATATGGTGAAATGGTGATGAAATTTCAATTTGTACATTAGTTCGAAAATGGGAAAATGGGGAATGAAACAAGTTTGCATTCAAATACAAAATAAATTGTGTTTCTACCCATTACTATTATATAGTAGCTCCAAAGGAGCTCTCTAATTTCACTAGAGGAAGCAGATCTGCGTATATATTTTTTTCATAAATGAACATGCTCCCTTCCAATGAAATAAATATGGCAGATCCCATAAAAGATGTGTATGTCTACACTGAATGACTGGGAAGGGAATAGTGAAGAGGGAATACAAGCAGTAAATAACAATTCATTTATGGCTCAGAGGATTTGAAAAACATTTGCATCTGCCTCAACAAAATGAATTGAGTTTTTGATGGTTCTTTGTAGATAAATATAAAAATGACAACTCAAATACTATTTTTCCAACATTACTAATACAGTTTCATTGAAAATATTATCTTACTATTTGACTTTTGGCTAGTTCCAATATTACACTCTTCTTAGTATCATTAATTATTTGTTTAAAAGCTGTGTAAATCATGATTTCTTCCAGGTAGTTTGTTAGAAAAAACCTAAAGTATTGGAAAGACATAAAGTGTTGGTTTCACAAATGGGAGCTTTTACTGTGAATAGCTGGGAAAGAACGTCGTAGCACTATATGGGTTTTTTTCCTTGAAAAGTTTAAAGTATAACAAAAATGCAGGATATCCTATAAACTTCATTTAAGTGTGAATGTTTCATACTGTAATGCAGAGCTTTCCAAACTGTGTGTCGCGACACAAAAGTGTGTCGCCACACACAGTGTGGTGTGTCGCCACACCACCCGGAAGCAGCGGTGCACGCGTGCACGGCGGCCGCCATGCACGCGCGCACCGCCGCACGCCCCTCCCGCGCTGCCACCGTGCGCGCGCGCACCGCCGCACGCCCCCCGCGCCACTGCCGTGCGCGCCGCCGCACGCCGCCACACGCCCCCGCGCGCCATCGCCGTGCGTGCGCGTATCGCCGCCGCCACCACCGGGTGTGTCGCCAGCGGCGGCACTTTGGAAAGCCCTGCTGTAATGGAATGTGAGAATGACCTTGGAAGACAGGGGGAAGAGATGCTGCCTAGGGAACAATCAGATAACGATCAGGGGGAGGAGCCCACAACTGAATAACAGACAGTGAATAACAGACAGTGAAAGAAACTTAGAAAGGATTTGCCCTAACTGATCAGGTGGTAAAAAGGCAGGGCGGGAGATTTGTACTTTCAGACTTACAAGATTCTGTTAATGTAGCCTAACAATAAAGTAGCTCATCTGGTGGTGTTTCCTATCTGGTTTACCTGGGGGTGGGGCTGGGGCTGACATATACACAGGTTCACTGAAAGCAAGGCAGATAGTAAAATTATTGCCCAAACATTTGAGTTAAGATTTCAAAATGACAGAACTATAGTATTCATTCTGAACTATGTTGGTTAAACTATCAGCAGCAAACTTTATGAATGTGTGTTTAGGATGGTAAGCAAATTCCAGCAGAGGGCATTTTAGATTTTATGTAACTCCTACAGAGCTTTGAAAAGGAGATGACATCTTGGGATATTGCTATATTTTCCCGCTGTGCAGATCATCAACATTACAAATGCAGAGATGCCATTTAGAACTACACAAAATACACCACTGTGGTATAATACTTAAGGTGTTGTCTGGCACTGGGGATACCCTGGTTCTAGTTCATTGGGTGATTTTGCACCAAACACTCTCTCTCTAAGCCCAACAAGTCTCACAGGATAGTTTTTGTAAGGGAAAATGGAAGGAGGGAATATTATGTATATCACCTTGAGCTCCTCAAAAAAAAGGTAGTGATAGATGATAGATAGATAGATAGATAGATAGATAGATAGATAGATAGATAGATAGATAGATAGATCAACCGATAGATCTGTATGTGACTGAAAACGGTGTTTGTTTTTAATTACATCAGTTTTGGATTTCGGCTTGTTCTGCTTCATTGAGGTCATCCATTTGTGCCAGGATCCTGACGCTGGAACATGGTTTAAGATGCTGAGCAACTTCTCTGTTCTTATTATATCCAAGGACAAGCAAGAAGAGGAACACATGCTGCTAATAACCAACAAGGAGGGGGAGAAAAATTGCCAGGGCCAAAATGCACATGGACTGCAAGCAGAATTTCCTAGGTTTCAGGAATCAGGGACTGGGGAAAATCTCTCTAGCTGTTCTGCAATTGCCACTCAGAGCAACAAGTATCAAAATAAATGGAATGATGGCTTGAATTTGTATTTGGTAGCTGTGTGCACACGCACATATAGACACATTCCAATAATTTGGTTCTTTTGGGGCTATTTGGGTGCATTAGACATAAAAGGGGAGCCAAAGTTGGTGTAGGCCCATTGCAAGGAAAAAGTATTGGGTGATAGTGAGAAGGCAGAATTTCTGAACTACTATTTTGTGTCTGTCCCCTCTTGGAAGAGAACTGGTGTTCTAGCTGATCATTGTTACCCTATAAGGGGGATGAAGCTGAAGATAGAAAAGAAAAATTGTAAGAGAGAACTTAGCTAATTTAAATGAATTCAAGTCCCCATGGCCAGCTGGATTCCATCCCAGGGTACTGAAGGAGCTAGTGGAGGAGTTTGGAGAACCACCCTTGGTAAGTACTGAGGGTTAGCAAGGTCCTACGGACCGGAAGAGAGCAATGCCACCCCCATCTTCAAAAAGGAGAAGAAGGAATACTCAGGAAGCTACAGACCTGTCAGCTTGATGTGTATACTGGGCAACGTTTTTAGAGAGATGAACCCTTGCATAGGCATGATGCAATTAACAGGAACAAGTGTAGATTTCTCACAAAGAAATCACGCCAGAGACTAACCGTCTCTCCTCCTTTGTAGAATTACTACCTTAGTTGATCAGAGAAATGCTACAGATATACTTGGAGCTCAGCAAACCTTTTGACAGAGCATCTCCTGATATTCTCCTTAATGAAATGGAGAAACATGGGCGAGATGCTACTAGATTCAAAGTTGGCTGAATGACTGCATCCAAAAAGTGTTCATTAAATCATTCCACTTTGGACTGGAGGAAAGTATCGTTAAGATCACCATGCTGCTGTTGAACTTGTGAGACCATTTCTCACAAGCATTTAAGACCATTTCACAAGCTCAACAGCAGCATGGTGATCTTAACAATCCTCCTTTAGATGATAAAAGGACTTAAAATAACATCTCAATATAACCATGACCTAGCCCCAGGTGTAAGGTCACACAGCTACCTAGAAACATATTTAGGATTCCCTTACCAACTTTGCTCAGAGTGAAGAAGCTCCTTGGATAAGGAGCGAAACGTTTCCACTGAGAAAATAGAAATCCAGTTGACATGATTCAAGCTACAGACAACAGGGAGAAATGTAAAGTTCTTCAACTGAGTAGGAAAAATGGAAGTCACAAGTAGAGGATGGGGGAGACCTGGCTTAGCAGTAGTACATGAGAAAGGGATCAGGCAGTCCTTTTCAACTAGAAGTTAAACATGAGCCAGCAGTGTGACGCAGCTGTATAAAAGGCAAATGCTCTCTTGGGAGGTATTTAGAGGAATATAGAGTCCAGATCATGAGAAGAAATTCTACTCCCTTCTTGTCTGGTCAGACCCCACTTGAAATACTGTGTTCTGTTCTGGGCACCATAGCTCCAAAAGGATAGTAACAAATTGGAATAAGGTGGAAAGGGGTCTGAAATCAAGCCGTGCTGTATGAAAATGGGAACATTGAAGTTAGCAGAAGGGATGACCAAAGGAGATTAGATAGCAGTCTTCCAGTGTCTGAAGCGTTGTCATCCAGGAGATGGAGTGGACTTATTCACTCCTGCCCCAGAGGGTAGGACCAGGACCTACCATCAGGTTAGATGTCTGGTGGAATGTCCTGCCTGTACAAGCTGTCAGCCAGTAAAACAGACTGCCATATGAATTGGTGAATTTTCCTTCACTGGGGGTCTTGGATATTTCATTTCACAGAGATTATGTCTGCTTTTTAATATGCTGTCTAGGTTTGCCATAGCTTTCCTCCCAAAGAGCAAGCGTCTTTTAATTTCATGGCTGCAGTCACCGTCTGCGGTGATATTGGAGCCCAAGAAAATAAAATCTGTCACTGCTTCCATTTCTTCCCCTTCTATTTGCCAGGAAGTGATGGGACCAGATGCCATGATCTGAGTTTTTTTAATGTTGAGTTTCAAGCCAGCTTTTGCACTCTCCTCTTTCACCTTCATCAAGAGGCTCTTTAGTTCCTCTTCACTTTCTGCCATTAGGGTGGTATCGTCTGCATATCTGAGGTTGTTGATATTTCACCCAGCAATCTTAACTCCGGCTTGTGATTCATCCAGCCCGGCATTTCTCACGATGTACTCTGCATATAAGTTAAATAAGCAGGGTGATAATATGCAGCCTTGTCGTACTCCTTTCCCAATTTTGAACCAGTCGGTTGTTCCATGTCCGGTTCTAACTGTTGCTTCTTGACCCACATACAGGTTTCTCAAGAGACAGGTAAGGATATGTTTAGGAAGTCTTTAAAAACTTTCTTGGCTGTTCTCCCAGGCCTTGGGGTAGGATGTTTGTGGAGTCCTGTTGGTGATGTTTTTTATTCTTTGCTACAGGGAGTGTGTTGTCTGGATGCACGGGATGCCTTTTTATTGTTTTCCTCTTACTGTTCTTATTTTTTATGTAAGCTGCCTGGAGTCATTTTGGAATTGGGTGGCCTCTAAATCTCATGAACAAACAAAGTAGGTCCCACATTGAACAGAGGGTTGGGCTAGATTACCTTTAAGGACCCTCTAAACTCATTGATTCTATGAACTATATGATCTCATGATTCGAATTTCTCTTTGTCCCTCCTTTTTGTTGAGCTGGAAAAATACCTAAGCGTGCAGGTTTTTCTTTAAAAATCCAATAAATTCATGTACCTAAGTACATCCAAAATGATGGTTTAAAAAATTAGAAATATAATCAGAATTGAATTATCTAAGCTGGGCAGATCCATTTAACACAAACTGAAGAGAAAAAAAAGGGGGGGAGATGGCCTTTGACAGAAAGGATAGATTTGTAGTACGACGGGGGGGGGGGATGATTTAGCAAATGAAGTTTTCTGCCGTCCTATTTTGTTCTGTTCTTTAATGTATTCCTATTAGATTAACATCTGCACCACAGAGCTTGAAGTGGAAACTAATAAAGTTATCCACACAATCTCTAGGTGTCTGAGCCACTGACTTTATTTTTCATTTAAAATAATTATAACAATGCCACTTGTTTGTTAAAAAGCCTTTTTATATTCACAGATAATTGGTTTATACAACACCAAGCAATGAATTCTAATTTTCACATCTTTGCTGAGAAAAGGGGCTGGGTGGTTGGTGATGTTGGGGTAGGCAGGACTCAAGCTTTTTAAACTTTGCAACTACTTGATAACAATGTAGCCACTACCCTTTTAAGACGAGAAGTTAACAGGAACAGCATTTCTGATGTAGATTAACACATAGCCACACAATTACTAAACACCTTTAGTAGTAATGTAATTTGTCAGCTGTGGGGCTATTACCAATGGAAATTTATGGCCTGACCTATTCAAAGGAACGTGATGAATATTTTAAGCATAAAGAAGAAAGAGAGAACGCTTCTGCCTTTAATGCTGTCTTTGTCGCTGGAACAATTGTTTTTGTAGCATCCTTATCTTAATTTATTGAGTTTCCTTAAAATCTCCCACTTAAACTGGGGATTTCATAAACACAACTAAATCATTACTACAGATTTGGAATCAGTGCGGTCCACTGCGCATCCCTATGGCTTTAAAGAAGTTTCTTCTGCCAAGCATCATCAGAGACGCGCCAAACACTGCTGCCAAATTCTGGCCACAGTGTTCTCCGGGCAATCCTCTGGGGTGGGGTAGAGGAAAGGATCCTGTTCTCTCTTGGCTGCCTGCCAGCTTCAATGCTGCCACCTCTGATGCAGTCAATTACTTGCCATTCTCAAACCTTCACGCTGATTAAATAAGCTTCATTTACCATGTCCTGTCCCTTGGATGGTGGTAAAGATATGGCTCCACTTGACTAATTGAAGAAGCAAGCAAAGAGGCAACACCACTGCAAGGTGTTTTCTGGAAATGGAAGGACTGGAACAACGTTTACAAAGAATCTCTGTCTGTCTGTCTGTCTATCTCAATTTCTATTACTCCTGAAGGGAGATGGTGCGGTAATAGAAATTGAAAAATAGATTTATTTATTTATTTATTTTTCAATTTCTATTACTGCACCATCTCCCCCGAAAGGAGATGGTGCGATAATAGAAATTGAGAGAGAGAGAGAGAGAGAGAGAGAGAGAGAGGGGGAGATATCTATCTATCTATCTATCTATCTATCTATCTATCTATCTATCTATCTATCCATACCTACCTACCTACCTACCTACCTACCTACCATTCTTCGGTTGGCAACAATGAAACCTACTTGGAGATTACTGAAGACCTATGTAGTTGGTGTAGTATCAATTTGGAATCTTGAAAGATTCCATCAACGCTGCCTCCGAAAAATTCTGCAAATTACTTGGGAAGATAGGCGGACTAATGTTAGCATATTAGAAGAAGCGAAAACCACCAGCATTGAAACAATGATCATCCAACATCAACTTCGCTGGACCGGTCATGTTGTTCGAATGCCTGACCATCGTCTTCCAAAGCAGCTACTTTACTCCCAACTTAAGAATGGAAAACGGAATATTGGTGGACAGCAAAAGAGATTCAAAGATACTCTCAAAGCTAATTTAAAAAAATGTAATATCAGCATTGAGAACTGGGAAGCCCTAACTCATGAGCGTTTCAATTGGAGGTCAGCCTTTATTAATGGCGCTATGGACTTTGAAGAAGCACGAGTACAGGGCGAAAGGGAGAAAAGAGCTAAAAGGAAGGCACGTCAGGCAAACCCTCATCATGACCGTCTCCCACCCGGAAACCTATGCCCTCATTGTGGGAGGTTGTGTGGATCCAGAATTGGCCTTTATAGCCACTTACGGATCCACTGTTAAAATTTTACCTTTGGAAGACAATCTTACTCGGCTATGAGTGATCGCCAATGATGATGAGTATCAATTTATATAAATTTTGATCTACTGTAGATCTGCACTAAAACTACAGTAGAAGAAAGGAGAAACACCCAATTCTATTTGTGGCACCATTAGCATTCTCACCCCACCCTAACCCCCAAGTCCCAGAACTGTGAATTGCCCATTCAGTCCTCAGTAAGCAAACATTACGCACAGAAAAGTCATGTCATTCCTTTTCTGCTGGAAATAACAGTACGTTCCATAATGTCATTCTGGGGCAAAACAAGCAACCGGGGATCTTCATTAAAGGAAACCTGCTATGTCACATTTGAAGCTTTTCTACTTTTCTGCTTTTCTGAAAAGTAGTTAGGGAGGCCAAATGAATTAGCATTGTGCAACTGACTACCAGGCAGAGGCCTTTCAAAAAAAAAATGCTTGAATTCATAGGGCGCTTCTGCAGTAGGATCCTGTGTTCCATAAAGCTGTCATTTCTCCCATAGCACAAGAAGACAGGAATGCCATTACTCTCTCTGAGCTGGAATGTCACTTTCAAAATTCACACTCCTATACAAATGTTTGTGGTTTAGGGGTACCTAACCTACTCTAAACTCAACATCCTGAAGTTGGAATTAATTGCTCATTAATGCACAAAGAGCTGCTTTCTTAGCCCAAAGTAAAGTAGAGAACCTTTTGACACAATATGGAAAAAATAATGCCGTTCTCAGCCTTCTTTTTCTCCCTTTGACTTTTGCAGGGGGGCAGGAGGGGGGTGTCTGGTTCCATGCCAGATGAATAATAAACTCCTTGGCCTTGAACATGAGCTAGCATGATTCTACTTTTTGTAACCTTAATTGGATACTAACAAAACTTAGTGTGCTGCAAAAGTATTTGTCAAAATCTGTTGAGAGGCTGTATTTTCCTGCCGAACTACACCAGTTTAGGACCACAAATGGCTCAAGGAAAGTCAAATAACAAACACATAATTACTTCTTAAGGTGTTGTTTATCAACATTTAAATCTGATTTGCAAAACAGCAGAAAAAAAGAGTTATGAGACTGGATATAAACAAGATATTATAAAAGGAAATTGTCATGCTGTCTGCATCCATCTTACCAGTGAAGAACTGCACAATTACTGTGTTTTATGCAGCTCTTGAAGACCAAAAGATAAGCAACAGGGAGGAAATTAATGCCATGCCAAAGGACAGGGCTAAGATTATAAAGTAACCAAATCTCTGTATGAGATCTGTTAAGCAATCCATACCAATGTGCAAAGAGATTACTAATTCCAAGTTACATTGTGGGCATGTGCACATGTGGAGATTCAGTGCTTCCAGTCAAAGAGAGTATGCATAGAGTGGCTGGGGCTAACCAGAAATATTCCTTCATAAAAATTTGAAATCCAACCAATCTTCTGATGATCTGAAGGGGGAAAGGAAGCATTCTTTTCTTTTTTTTAAGACAGCATCTACCCAATCTTGATTGGTCTCAAATGCTAAGCAGGGTCTGTCCTGGTTAATTGGGGGACCAGGTAATAATTCCAGGGCTGTGATCAGCAGTTTTGGCAGGGAGGTCAATGACAGCAAAATGGTGGGCATGATTGGGCAATCAAAGCCCTTCCTCCTTTTTAGCATGCACCACATGCATTGCACACAAATAAAAAGAGGCAGGGTTGCAACTGCCTGGTCACACCCACCATTCTGATGTCATTGACACCCCTTTCCCAGGAGGTGACCCTGTCTGTAGAAGTTGAAAAAACATGCCAGAAGGCATCCTTGGCAAACCACTTCCAAGAAACTACATGGATGCAGTCACCAGGAACTGAGCTGGACTAAAGAGCACCTACCAGATTTTAAAATAGATACACTTCCCCATTCAGCCAGGAATAGGCATGTGTAAGTCTAGTTCAATGGGTAGATCAGCTTCAGTTTATTTTCTTAACTTCATTTACAAAATACAATAAAATAAAATAGAATCTGAGAATAAAGAACTCTTCCCCAATACACCAAGGTCTCAAGGTATCTTTAATTTCCTGTCAGTTTCTATTTGTTTGCATCTAAATTAACAGGAGGAAATAGAGTACATTTAATAGGAAATTTGGCTTCAAAGGTGCTTAAATCAAATCCTTAAAAGTATAGCCCTAGGTGTCCCTTAACCATTACAGAGCCATCAGACCACAATATTCAAACTTACAGATATCAGGCTAGTATGTGTTTTTACTTGGAAACAAGTCTTAATTTGTTTTAAACGAAGTGTTAGATTTATTTCAAGAGATGGACAAAAAGTAAAGTAAATTAATGATCCTAAACAAGATGCTGGAATGTGTAGTAATATCTCAGCTCCAAGAGTTTTGAATGATGATAGATCCATTTCTATCTGTCATGATTATGGGATAGAGTCTATTTTGGTTGTCTTGATGGATAATCTACACCAGGACATGAATGAGGGGAATATGTCCCTGTTGTTTCTGAATACATCCTCAGCTTCTTTTTATAGTATTGATCATAGTATCTTTCTTGTCTTAATAATTAGAAAGTATGGCTGTGAGAGTTGGACCATAAGGAAGGCTGAGCGCCGAAGAATTGATGCTTTCGAACTGTGGTGCTGGAGAAGACTCTTAAAGAGTCTCTTGGACTGCAAGGAGGTCAAATCAGTCAATCCTAAAGGAAATCAATCCTGACTGCTCATTGGAAGGACAGATACTGAAGCTGAAGCTCAAATACTTTGGCCACCTAATGTGAAGAGAGGACTCACTGGAAAAGACCCTGATGCTGGGAAAGACTGAAGGCAAAAGGAGAAGGGGACGGCAGAGGATGAGATGGTTAGATAGCATCACTGATGTAATGAACATGAATTTGAGTAAACTCCGGGAGACAGCGGAGGACAGGAAGGCCTGGCGTGCTACGGTCCATGGGGTTACGAAGAGTTGGAAACGGCTTAACGACTGAACAACAACAACAAAGAGTACTGTTTGCAGAGCTTCTGGTTGTTTTTGAAGGAGTAGATTTGAAAGTGCTGCTATGGGTCCTGGTCTGGCATCAACGTCTTAGGTTCCATGTTGTGCTTTTCAACATGTGCATGATACCACTTGGAGAGATAGTCCACAGCTTGGAGTTCAATGCTAATGATGCTCAACTTTTCTTTTCCACTGAAATCCAAGGACACTCTTCAGGTTCCAAATGAGTTTCTGATCCTCTTAATGACTGGATGAAGGCAATTCTTCAGTCTGGATGCCCAGAACTAAATGCATCCATTTCTGTATTCACTTCATCCTGTCATAACATGTGAATTTGGAACATGTTATGCTGTTTTTGAAAAGTATTTGGAACCTTGTTTCTTGTTTCTTTTAAAAAAAAGCTCACAGGCTCTTGGACTGTCTTCTAATGAAGATCTTCTCTAAAGATATTTTGATTCAGATAGGCTGCTTTTGGCATTTAAGCAAACTTGCTGTTGAAGTAGATGTTACTCTGATCAATGCTGCTGTTGATTTCTAATTGAATCTTGATGATTGTCATTTTAATGATTAAATTAGAACACTATTATTTATTCTCTATGTTATGCCTTAAAGTTTCTTCTATCTCAGTCTGGGGACTCCAAATTATTAGAATGGCACTGATAATAGAAAAACTGCTGAATACTGAAATCTCTTCAAGTTTTATAATTAAAATCTCTATATATACAGATCCATATTTACTTTCTAAGGAAATGGGCTTTTCTTAAATAAGATACACACACACACACACATACACACTTGTGCAACAGTAAATAAATCAATGGGGCATGGAGGAGGAAGAAAAGAAAAAACAACTAGATTAGGTTGAAACTAAGGAGCCTACAGTTAGTGGAGATTAACTTGGAACAAGATAATAACTGATTTGATTAATGTCTGCTAGGAACTGTGAAGATTTCAGGTTCATTTCTCTCCAGGTCACACAAAAAAGCAATGGTTGGTTGACCTAATCAAGATATTATTTTACTCTAGATGTTCAAATTGTTTTTGTGAGGTAATGTGATATCCTTTTTACCGTATTTTTTATTTTTATGTATTTTATAAATTGTACATATTGTATTTCAACAATATAATTTATAAGTACACCACATTTTTGAGTTTGCTGTTGGTGTTAGATGAAAACCAGATTGAATACTGTGTTGGATAGTGAGCCATAATTACAGCAGCTGCTATGTATTAGCAAAAAAGTATAAAATAACTATGGCTTAGGTAACAGAAATAACTGAAAAATATCTCTCTCTCTCTCTCTCTCTCTCTCTCTCTCTCTCTCTCTGTGTGTGTGTGTGTGTGTGTGTGTGTGAATCACATATGGAGGTAACCATCTGTATTCCCCTTGTGAATCTCCTATATAGGGAAAGGAAAAACCTTTAACAGCAGGATTTCCTCCTGTCTCTTTGAGATGTGCCTGGTCATATGCAGGCTCCAATAAGTTTTCAATTTAATCCCAATTATGGAATTCAGTTTCCTACACTCTTATAGCAAACAACTCAGCTGTTGCCCAATCCCTGTTCCAAGGGTCCCAAGCAGAAGTCAGAAAGTTTTTCTGTTAGGTCGTTGTCTACAGTTCCTATTTTCCAACAAGGTTATTCACTATATGAGAAGATACGAAGCAATGTTTAAATAAAAGATTGTATGTTAGTAGCTGAATGCAGTATCAGCAATGAAGATTGGGTCACAAGAATGCTCCCTCTGAGTGTGTTTTCCTAATCACCTTATCCCTAAGTAGAATACAGAAATAATACCTGGGCAGCATACTTTAATGATTCAGACAAACTAGACCAGGTTTAGAAAAGGACCAAAAAGATGACCAGGAACTAAGGTTTGAAACTAAGTCTTTCCTTATGAAGAGAGAATGATGGACAATGCAAAGAAGGATGCAATAGTACTCTCTAAGTACCCAAAAGGATTTCAGACAGATGGGCAGGACCTGATCTGTCTTGTTTCAGAGTGCAGCACCTGGGGTAAGAGAAGTAAGTAATAGGAAGGGAGATTCTGGTTAAATGTTAGGAACTATTTCCTGACTGTAGGGCTAATCAACAGTGGAATCAATTATCCAGAAAAATTGTGGTCTCTCCTTCACCTGATGTGTTTAAGCAGAGGCTGGACAGCCATGTGTCACGGATGCTTCCGCTGGGATTCCCGCAGGGATCTAGGGTTGCATTCGAGGGCCTAAATGGTCTTTTCCAACTCTGTGATTCTAATACAGTCCAAGTCTTGACATGCCTAGACAAAATTGCCAAAATATGTTTCTGTAGATTTTGAGTGAAAAGAAATAATGCAACAAATGATGGCAAATAATCTACTACTTTGCCTGTTTGGTCAGGAAAGATACATTTGCTAGTTGTCAGTGGATTAATACATATATTGTTCTGGGTCTTAGTAACAGTGATTTCAGAGACAAGGACCCAATGGCATGAAGGCAAAGGAGAAAGTTGAAGGCAAGTATTTCTCTTCATATACTCCTCTCCACACACAGGCACATTATTTCCAAGAAAGCTAGAAAAACTCTGGATGACAGATATAGATAGGAAGCTCTAAAGGCTGAATTGCTCACAAAAATATGTTTCCATTATTTTACATATGCATTTTTCATTCAAAATCCATTGAGAAACATTATTTTGTAATTTTCCCTAGGTTGGCCTTAAAAGTCACTTAAAAACAGTGACATCAAAATGTAGTTTGAATGAACACTACTTTTTAGTCACAATTCACTCACCCTAATAAGCTACTACGAACAACACATATTCAAACCACTGATAGTTTGCTACTTTGGGGCAAATGCAGTAGATTTTTTTTAATCTGTTCAATCATGTTTGATTCTCAGAGACTGCCTGGACAAGTCCCTGCATTTTTCTTGGCAAAGTTTTTCGGAAGTGGTTTGCCCTTGCCTGATTCCTAGGGCTGAGAGAGAGTGACCGGCCCAAAGTCACCCAGATGGCTTTGTGCCTGGGGCGGGGCTAGAACTTGCTTTATCCTGATTTCTAGTCTGGTGCCTTAACCACGGCACCAAACTGGCTCTCAAGTAGATATACTTAATTATTAATATTTTGTGACAATTGTACTCATAATTTTTTGTACTTATTTGACTTTTCTTCTTGAGAGGGAAATTTTAGTTTGGCAAAGAACAAAAGAAGAAAGGAAAGGAAAGGAAATCTCATAATATTGAAGGGTGGTATGTAAATTAGAGTTGATGAAGGCAATCTACAAAAAGTGCTTTCAAACAACAGGCTCACAGTTGATGGACAGTCTTACCGCTGTAGAGATGGGCGGTGATAAATTTGAATAATTAATTAATTAATTAATTAATTAATTGGACAGCCTGATCAGGTTCTGACTTAGCCCCATGCAAGGGCCGGTCATCTCAATAAACAAAGCTAGTTTTGTTTAGAAATGGAGTAGGCATTGGAGGAATTTGTCCTAGAGAAGCAAAGTTGCAGACAGATGAGTGAATCCAAGGCAAGGACAAGTACTGAGCATTTACTTGAGGGGAGGAGAGATTGCAAAAATATAGATATTCAACCTAGTAGCAAAGCAGCCCATTAACATCATGTGGGACACAAGGACATTTTATATCTGGATGGACTTGGGCCCCCCAACCTCAATTTCCCAGGTTCAGCTCCACTTAGCCAAGTACCAAAAAAAGTTCCTTGCCTCGGGAGGAAGTTTTTTCTTGTACAGCTGCTCCTGGGAAGACAGGGGAACCTTCTAACTTTAGAACCCCCCAACCCGAATTTGGCCAGGGAGGAGAATTACAATGCAACTCTTTAGCAAAGCACTAGAGAAATTCTTGCTTTGCTTTGGATGGAGGCTGACTGAATGCACTCTCTTCCAAGAAAGAGATAAAGGCTCTTCCTTTCAGGAGGGATTCTTGTTTTGCTCTTTGGTATGAGAAAACTTGTTGGTGACGGCCGACAGGAGGCTCTGGCGTGGGCTGGTCCATGAGGTCACGAGGAGTCGGAACGAATAAACAACAAATGAGAAAACTTGCTTTTAAATTAAAAAAAAACAACCCTGGTCTGATAAAGAGATTGGTGGTACAAGGTACTATCCAATGTTCATCACAAACCTATACAGTGAAGACCAGGGCTCAAGAAACACCTAACCATCTGTACAAAAAAAAACCTGGCCAGTAAAGTTGTACTTCTCCTCTTTCCTCCAGTGTGAAAGCCATAGAGTTAATGTTAGCACAAGTGCCTTTGAATGAGAAATGAAACCATCTGAAGGCTTCTGATATTAATCAGTCTGAGAGCTTTAAAGCTATCTTGGGTGCTTTGATTAAGAACCCTCCCCTCACAGGAAACATGTAGCTTTGGGAATCAGTAATCTTAGGGTATTACACCTAATAGAACCAGCTTAAAAGGGATTACCCAGAAGGGCCTTTTGTGAAGCTTCAGAGACTCAATGGGGCCATACTCAAAAAAGTAATAAAGCCCTTCAAGGTTTGATAAGAAATGAGAATTCTAGGCAGCTCGGAAAGCACCACTGACCTGGTCAAGATATCAACTGTTTTTCACCATCTATCTTGGGAATACGGACACGTTCTTTATAGGATTTCATTAAAAACAACAATCCAAACAAAACTATGTACTAAAATTGGGTATATTTGGTCAAGTAGATTGACTTACTCAAATACTATTTAAACTGATTTATGCAGAGGACATCCCAGTACACAATATTCCTATGGGCACTGAATTAAATCCTGAAAGTACCGTTAATTCTCCCAACAACCTGATTCCAAACTGAATGGATCTGATGTAATTACAAGGATGACTTGATTGTAAACCGCCCAGAGTCTACCATGGTAGAGATGGGCGGGGATAAATCCAAGTAATAAAATAAATAATAAATAAATAAATGTAGGGCAGATCTTTTGTAGCTTAAAGTGAAGAATAACCTCCTTTGCTCAGAAGCTAACTGGCCTGGCAGTTTCTCAGTCCTCTTTTATTGTAACTCAGGGCAACATGTTATCTTAAAGTACATGGAGCCATTGCCATGTGCACACTGCATCATCTCCAACCTCCACGATCCCTCTCAATGTTCAGTGCAACTCTGTACCAAGAGGTTGATTTCTAACAACAAATGCAATACATAAGGTATAAATTAAAAAAGGAACAAAAGGAGAAAAAAGGAAAAGCATGTTTACACACACACACACACACACACACACACACTCATAAACTAAATAAATAACTCAAGAAAATATAAACAGTTTGAATATCCTCTTAGTCTCTGTTTAAAAAGAACCAATTCACACATGAACAAGGAAAACCTATTAATAATTCACAACTGCAAATTAGGCATTTGATTTGTTTCTTTTCTTTTCATAAACTTAATCTATCCTCTCCTAACCCCATTTCCTCCTGTTACTAAGAAGCTCTCAGAACCAAAGCAGTCATTATGCTAAATAAACTAAATAAAGTAATGCCTTAAACATCATACAAGAATTTGCAGTTGTTCCTCCCTCTCAACATCTACTCAAATCTCATTGGCAATTTGGTATTGTGACATCGTCTGACTGACCCTGTATTCCCTAATCAGCTGGGATCATGTGACCAGCAAAGTTGTTATGATGTATTTCTTTTAATGGCTCTAAAAATGAACAAACCATGGGGAAAAAATTATACAGGGTTAAGCAGTTCCCCTCCCCTCCCCTCGGATTATCTTGGCTTCTCCACTGTCTCCAGCTTCATATCAAATTACTGCTTTATGAATAGTTGGCACTGTCTTAATCTTAAATCCACTTCAGTTTGGGCAATATGTTTGTGAGATAATCTATAGAATTCAAGGAGTTGATGTGAAGATATAGTATTTAAAATTTTAAGTGCTAAGTGAATATAAAATTTAGGATAAATTGATATTAACAATGTCAATAATCTCTACTCCAAGATCCCATGATAAGAACATGGTTTCCAGACTCTTGGAAGAATTTAATGCATGCTAGCAGAGAGTGCAGAACAAGGAACAGGTTTACACAGAAATGCTACTTTATGCCTACACAGTCCAAGGGAAACTGTTCTGTCACTTATTTATCATAATGACTACTTTGGTTCTGAAAGCTTCCGAGAATTTCCCAGAATCACAAGGCAGGGTGGGGAGGGGAGAACATTGATTGATTTGGTTTGATAACTATTTTTATATTTTTCAAAGCCTATATATATTTCTCAATGATTTCCGTAACACATATAATACATTAAATTGTTTTGAATAGATTATGAGCACCTACCCAATGCTGATCATAATCAGATGGTCTTCCTCTACCTTCCTCTTCATCATATAAAGGTAGACCTTCTCTCCTTGCCTGATGATACTCTTTACGTAACTTCTGGATGCGATCAGCAGTTCCAATAGGTGGACGATCGCTGGATAAAGAAGGAATATATCAATAATATCTGAGTATACTTACTTTCAGTTGGTTCATGTCTCAATTAATTCAACAAAGGCAATTTTTCATTTAGCTAGTTCTTCATAAGCCACAATTTGGTAAATAAACGCATATAGCATACTATGCTAGCTAGGGTTTATTTTTTTACAATTTCACTTCAGTTTCAAGAGAATCACATATGGCATATACATCAAATGTTATTTATGGCTCTTTGTGGGTTTCATTATACAGGTAGTACTTGTTTAGCGTCATTTAGTGACTGTTTGTAGTTACAACAGTGATGAAAAAGTAACTTTACAACCAATCGTTGCATTGAAGACCTTTGCAGGTCTGTAACATAAAGGAAAGCTGAAGTAAGATGATAAGCACAGTTGCAGTTTCACTTAGTGACCACTTTGCTTAATGACCGAGTTGCTGGTCAGTCCCAATTGTGGTCGCTAAATGAGGACTACCTGTAAATCATTACAGAACTTAACCTATATCACCATTCAGGCTTTCTGGAAAATGGTACAATAATAGCAGAGTCCTTTCCTACTCTGAGTTCAAGTTCTTTCTCCTTAAAGAAAGAATTATTTTTCAGCTGCACATTAAACCAGCTTCTTGACATAAAAACAATTATTCATGTGCCCCGAGGGGTTGGTAGAAATGACTTGGTTACTACATGGGACCCCCTTGTCTTTTTCCGCAACTCTTTGCCAGAGTGCTGTGACTTCTCTTCCCTCCTTTATCTGTCACCTAACAAATCTTGCTAATAGTTGCAGAAGGTTTGTTGAAAGAGCTATGGCACGGCTGGTAAATGAAAGGCACCGTGATGTTTATCTGCATGATTGGTAGCAAGTCCAGATTAATGTTGAGCTTGAACTACATGCATGAACAAGAAGACAAAAAAAGAGAAAAAAAGTTAGCTGGCCAAGATTTACATTTCCTGTCTTCTGTGGGTTTAAATGTAAAGTTATTAAACTAATTTGATTCACAGTGACATTGGTGGATACCATATACATTTCCTACATTTGCCCAAATGTAGGGATTGTAGGTAGAGGAAACAACAATAATTTTTTTAAGGGATGAAAGAGGCTTGTTGGATAGTTCAACAAATTCCATGCACATGGACTATAACAAAGCGCTCCAATGTGCATAGCAGATGTTAATGCATTTTTAATAAAATAAGGCATCCCTTGTTTCACAGCACAATAGAGAGGATACCACCAACCCTCCACATTCCCTGCATTCACCTACATGTGAGACATAGGGATGTAAAAGCATTTCGCTGTGGACCCTGATAGGAGCGATTTCAGCTTTTCACTCTGAATGGATCCATGGGAGTGAGGCAGGGAAACAAGCCTTCATCCTACCTCAAAGAGCAAAAGAAAAAGAAATCGGACCCTTTTTTGTAAATGTGCACACTTTGTGTCTTTTTCTTGCTTTTCACAGCACAAATGTTGCAAGTCTCCTAGCACTGTAGGGCTTGCTGCTGAAATGGCTTCTTCTTTCTGATGGTTCTTGGTATAACCAGGTGACATTTTACAAAATAAACAAGCCCCCTACCCCAAATTAATCAACTGCATTATATCTGGATATTTTATTAAAAATCCTGTCATAAATCTGCCAAAATGGAAATTTATCGTGCAGAGCAGGCAGTAAAATGGATTTGCACATCCTGAGTAATATATTTGGATGTGACGCCTTACAAATGTGCACAACAGCCACGTTTAATAACCTTTACTAGAGTCATAGATTTCCTTACATGGACATTCTTCCTGCCTGGAAACTTTGCAACACTTGAAGCAAGCACATCTGATCATGATTTCACAGTTCACACAACTTTTATCAAGGCAGTTCATGCAGTTTCTGTTATTATGAATCAGTGTCTTCATTTTCAGACATCATACTTAACTGACTGCTTATGGTGAGATGGAATAACAAGTTGCCTATACTGGCAATTTCTCAGGTGCATCAGAACTCCTCTGAGAAATCCTTTGCAGAACAGTTATGAGATTACATGGCCCAGTCTTAAATACTAAGGCCCATATAAAAATTGACTGTGTTACATCAGATTGTATGGCATGTTGGCAAACCAACCTTAACTTAATTGCAGGGCAAAACTATCAAGTTCCATACTAGGAACTAATTTCTGAGTGGGATGTAGAGAGAGGGAGCTAGATTTGTGTGATAAAGACAATTCTTTGCACTATTACCTTCACTGCGCCCCCACCCCACCCCCCAAAACATCAAAACCAGACCATAGACTTTGAGGGATTTTGCTCAATCAGGGTTGACAACAATATAATTAAAAGGATTTAAGCTTAATTGGGGATAGAAATATGAACTGTGTAACAAAAAATGAACTTCAAGTCCCAGGCAATGTGAAATTATTGTGATATCCAATCCTTTAGCAGTTCTGAATTTCAGCTTGCCTCCTGACAATTACATGAATATATGAACTACATTCAGAGTCACCAGATGAATTCAATCAGGGCCAGGCAAATATCGCATACATAATCTATTAGTTTACCCCAAAGGAACCAAAGCATTGAATTCAAACAAAATGAAGTCATCAGTAATAATAATGATAAAAAAGAAACTTATAAGGCAATATTAAAAAACCCACCATTTTCTCACATTCGTAAGAAAAAAAAAATCATACCAATTGCAACCTATTCTCCCATCTGACTATATATACATATATTTAAAAATATGCATTTGATCAGATAGCCATTCTAAGGCAGAATTATGAAAAAAGAAAACAGATTTTAGGTGCACAGGAAGAATAAATGCTTGTCCTAGAAAAAGCAATCAGAAGTTACAAAAGAAGTGCAAAAATTTATGCCAACTTGAAAACTTGGCATAATACAGTATGATAAGAATTACCATTGGAATGTGTCAGTGAGACTTGTAATCACTATTTAATTTAGGAGCTGGGTGAATGGGGGGAGTGTTCTGTGCTTCACCCTGCCCCCAGCTGCCTCTGTGAACTACCCTTAATACTTGCTATCTGTCAGCCTTGCGAGGTAGACCAGACAGGAAGCATGGCCAATGAGCTAATTCTACTTTATTTATTTCTTTATTTTATTTCTATCCCGCCTTTATAATGAGTTATTTATAAAAACTCAAGTTTTTATAAATAACTCAAGGTGGCGAACATACCTAATACTCCTTCCTCCTCCTCTTTTCCCCACAACCCTGTGAGGTGAGTTGGGCTGAGAGAGAGTGACTGGCCTGAGGTCACCCAGCCAGCTTTCATGCCTAAGGCGGAACTAGAACTCACAGTCTCCTGGTTTCCCATTGGCTCCTTCCTAGGGCTGAGAAAGAGTGTGTGACTGGCCCAAGGTCACCCAGCTGGCTTTCATGCCTAAGGCAGGACTAGAACTCTCAGTCTCCTGGTTTCTAGCCCGTTGCCCTAACCACTACACCAAACTGGCTCTTTATTTTATTTATATATATAAATATTATATATATATATATATATATATATATATATATATATATATATATAATTTACATATATATATATCTTTATTGCAAGGTTACATTAAGAGAATCTTGCAAGTCTGAAAATACATTTCTCCCCCCTCACCTTTACAGCCCAAGAAACTAGGGGGAGGGTCCCTTCTGAGTCACTTGCCCTTCCCACATTCCTGCTGCGGGTAAGCTGCCTCTTGTCTGACTGTTCCCTTGGCTGCGTCTCTTCTCCTTGTCTCCCAAGGTCATTCCCACATATAATTACAGTATCAAAGCGATGGGAACAGACCATAGTCAACTAAACCTCATTGCTTAACTAGTTAAATCTAGGCCAGAATCAGTATACACCCACCCATACAGCCACCCCATATGACTGGTGTCACCAATAGACTGAATATTTGAAGGCAAAGAGGAAAGAAGAACAAGTATATATGGGATAGCATGCTAGAGAGGAAGATATACTCAGTTCTGGCTTTTGAGCACCAGCTGGGTAAGGGTGGGGTAGCTACAGCTTCCAATATAAAGCTCCTTATTAGAAACAAAGTTTGTTGACTTTGAAGTGGGTTGTATATTCCTAGTATTTGTAAACAGCTAAATTATAAAATGCTATGATATTTATAAGACCTAACATAAAAGATAATACAAACCATATAACCACATTAATAACAAACATAAAACCAAATCAGTCAAATTAAAAGTGCATACTACTGTACTAGTGGCATGCTAAACACAGATGTCCATCTCCAAAGGCTTGAAGCAAGGCAGATCTTAACAGCTTTCTGTAAAATAACTAAAACAGAGGCTATCTGATTCCTCCCATTGTTCCATAAGGAACATCTGTCAGAGTGGCAATGGGGAAGCACGGTTTCTGGCCCCACCACCTTCTCTTTCTGTGCTGGGGACAGGCTGGCCAGGGTCAACTTGGAGGAGATGGTCCTGTAGATATCCAGTTTCCATACCCTGTAGGCTATATAGGTTAATGCCAGCTTCTTATATTGTACTCAGAAACTGATTGGAAGCCACGGCAGCACCTACAATATAGGCACAACATTACTGAACCATCTCCCTGCTCTCAGCATATCACCTACTACGAATAGTCTTCAAAGGCAGCTCCAAGTACAAAACATTGCAGTAATCCAATCTAGAGCTAATGAGGGCATGCCTGACTGTTACCAGAGTCTCTCTCTCCAAAAAGGTCCCAACTGGTGCACCAGATGAAACTGGGCAAAGATATCCATGGAGCTGTGAGCACACCAACGTGAATTTGGATGGGTTTCATTAATACCTAGTAATATATTCCCAAGGAAAGAATGACAATAAAGAAGAGGAAGAGGAGGAGGAGGAGGAGGAGGAGGGGGAGGAGGGGGAGGAAGATGAAGAAATAATGAAATTTAAATGCTGCCCAACTCCTGCAACTCTGGGCAGTATATTCCATTAATAATATACAGAAGTCTACAAATGTCTCAAACTTAGTCCAATCAGGTTCCTTCAAGATCTATTATCCTTTGCCAAGCATGCAAAAGAAGGTATGATTTAATGTTTATTCTTTCGGGGAAACAGCCAACACAAGAGAAAAGGTACTTAACCCTGCTGTATTATTAGATGTCATTGTCTTCTAAAACATTGAGAACCTGCTGAAATAGTCACTTTGGCAATGGCATTTTCTTTTATAATGCTGATGCTTTTCTTTCATATTACTACTCAGCATCAGCGGTATACAATACATGTCCCTGGCTGCTCCTGCTCCCTAAAGACCTGAGAAATGAATAAAGGCTGGAGAGAATCACCATTCTGATGGACGTTAAACACTCTAGACTGTATTGCGTGTAATAACATCTGACAGGGGCCTTAGTTTAGGATGCTTAGACCTTGGACTGATCCCACCTTCTGGGCTGGGCACTGAATTCTCCTGACAGGAAAGAGCATCAAAGAATATCCTGTTCCACTGAAGACTTTCTTAGGCAACAAGGCCTTCCTGAATTTGCGTTCCTACGTTTGTCTTCTGGTCACGTCTGCTGCTTTTGTCCAATGATCCCTGAATCATCTGAGATTACCTGAACCCCAGCTTTGAGAATCACAGAATTGCTAGAAACCCCTTTATTGCTAATACTACAGCTATTAGGACGTCTAGCCTCTTTTGCAGCAAACAGTTGCAACTAATATACTGACTATCTCAGCTTCCATGGTTTAAGCCCCACTGCATCAGACCTGTTATATGAGATACTAGGAGGCACTGACTCACCTCAGACATGTATAGAATGAGGACACTGTAGGAGTTTGACTCAGCCCTATTATCTTCCAGGGAGTCAACAGTGGGTTTCCAGTCATTCCCTTTGAATATGCAGGATGGTTAACACAGTGGATTTTCTGTTCATCATTCCAGGAGTAACCTGCAAGTCAACCTTCAGTGCCACCCAAAAAACTGTATTCAAGCTTCAGGGAAGGAATGTAGTGGTGGTGTCACTAAAACCCAGCCAATGCTTTTTGGGTAAAAAGGTAAAGGTAAAGGTTCCCCCCGCACATTTGTGCTGTCGTGTCCGACTCTAGGGGCCGGTGCTCATCTCCGTTTGTTAGCCGAAGAGCCAGCGTTGTCCGAAGACGCTTCCACGGTCATGTGGCCACATGACACACGCGGAACGCTGTTACCTACCCACCAAAGTGGTACCTATTAATCTACTTGCATTTGCATGCTTTCGAATTGCTAGGTTGGCAAGAGTTGGAGCTAGTGCGGGAGCTCACTCCGTCACGTGGGGCTAGGGTCTCGAACCTCCAAACTTGCGATCTTCTGATCGACAAGCCTGGCGTCTTACCCGCTGAGCCACCATGCTTTTTGGGATGAGCAGCTCTGACGTAGTAATGGCTGTGCAAAATAGGAAGGCTGTGCTTTGAAGAGCATGTGAGAATACAAACTTAGACTTTGGGCATTTGGAAAACTGCTGAAAGGAAAGCAGGTGGGTGGAGCTAATAGCAGAGAAAGGGTCTTTTTGTTCAGCTGCTGTCTTCTGAATGCTAAATGTGGTTCATAAATTTGGGGGTGGGGTACAAAAGGGAAAAGGGGAAAAGCTCTGAAAGAGAAACTCAGAAAACTGGTGTGCTTAACTCTTTCCCATAACTGCTGTCAGCAGGATGTGAAAATGTATTTCAGTAACTAAGAGAACAATAAAGCTTTAGAAATGGAAACTCTAGACTTTGCAGAACAAAATTATGGGTGAAAGATGATTCAGGCAGAGTCACAAAGTCAGACATTCCTGAAAGTGGAAATTGACAAAAAGTAACCTTATGTCTCATTCTATGCATGAACACAAACAAATGAGGGAGAGAGATGATTTTCAATGATTCATTTATAAACAGAAGTTCTAATATGTACCATAAAAACATCAACCAGATCATTATCTAGTTTTATACTTAAATTTATACTTACTGTTTTTTTTTTAAATTATGTAACTTGTGCCCTTTTAACTATGCAAATTTAAAGCATCACAAATGCTCCTGCCCAAATCATTAAAGATCTCTAAAGCAACACATGCCTATCCTTTGTTTCGCACCGAGTCCATCACCACTGGCTCTCTAGCCATTGTCTGATGTGCTCCATTGCTCAGAGCTTTCTGGGGAAGGAAATCATTCTCCACAGCGTCAGAAAGGGCACTCAGGAGCCATTACAAAGATGGCTCTGTCTGTCTCACCATTCCCTACTAAGACCAGGGGGTTCCACAGGATGACCAACTCTGGCTACTGGAAAGTCACACCATTGGATTCTATAGATCTTTGAGAGGAGATCATTTATGTATCATTTTTTCTAGACAAACACACAATTAACTTCTTCACTGAAGCTATTTCCTCTCATTACCTCTATCTGATGCCCCTTGATTCTGTAACCTACAGGTCTTTATAGTCTTCTTCTGGACTGTGAATAGGACAAGCTTGCTTGAACAGTTGAAACCGAGTAGTGATCCTCTGCTATTATGATAGGGAAAACACCTTACTCCACTGAAGGCAACATTTGAAGCTGGTGGAAGAAATGTTAAAATTTTAACCTTGATAGAATACCAGGCACAGAATAAGAGATGATATAATGGGGGGCAAATTAGGTGTTTCTGATCATATGTATAAAAAAGAGTTATTTGACAAATGGCATTACGGTTGCTGAAAGGTTCTTAGACACAAGGCAGGAAAGAGCTTAAGATTTTCATTTTGAAAATAATGAAAAAATGAACTTTAAGTCAGTTAATCACTTGTCTGAGCTTCTAGTAAATTCTGTTCTAGAATATAAACATCTGAACCAGAAGATTGCAGAACTCCGTTTCTGACAACAAGTGATGTTTTCTCAGTTTATGCACAGTAACAAATAATGACACAGAAATCCCCACATTTGTTCCTTATTTTTTATTTCCCAGGAAATATTTTGATTTGTGTTTTATAAACATAAAGCATTTGTTTTTGAAAAACAGAATTATCTCTCCTTTTTGTTGTTGTTTTGGCATCACTGGGAAATCCAATAATAGAGGGCAATCTATATGTGATAACTTCTTTAGAATACCCAGAGCAGAATATTTGGGGTATTGCTTTCTTCTGGCACCTTTTCTTGCAGAAATCTCTCTCTCTCTCTGTGTATGCTGAGAAAAAGCAGCTGGCATATTTGTAACATGCAGGTCACACTACTACAGAGTGCAGATTTTCAACCTCTCACTCAATTTACAACAGCTGTAACAATTCAACTAAGCTAACACTGAATGTTAAATTATTGCAGGAGTTGGTGGTTGTTGCAGCCTCTCTTGTTTCTCAGACTTAAGAATTTACTTAGAAGAATATATTATTTATTCCCATGTACATAAGAGTGGTGTTTCAGGCTTATTGCCCATTACATTGATAAACAATTAACAGTGGGGTAACTTCAAGAAATGTCTATCATCTGGCCTCAGAATCTAAAAGACTGAAGCATACAGAAGGGTTATTAAGCTATTCTGAGTTACAATGCCTTAGAAAAATTGCACTGCATCAGATTTCCACACTCAGACTTTATGGACTGAAAATTAGGCTTTTGATGGATGCAAAGAATCTCTAAAACCTTCATTCAGTGGCTCTAAAACTGTCTGTGCTTTTTGGTATAGATATATATAGATAATGTAGATTCTTGTTGTTAAGTTCTCTGTCCTCTTTTCTCTTGTCTGTTGTTCATCTCTCTCTCCCCCTGCTGTTGCTTGCCTTTTGTCAACTAATTATTTTTGAGGTTTAGTGAATAAACATCAAACTATATATTTTTAGCTAGCTGATCTGAGTGGTGTGCGTGCTTGTTCTGATCTGGATATAGGGATTGGCTGGGAGTGTGCTGGTTGCAGACTACGTGAGAAATTACCCACAGTAATTTTCCAACAGGGTTCACATAGCGAATGTGCACATATCTGGCTATGTGGCCCATCAATGATAATACTAGGGAACGGGGAAGCCCATTATGTTGCCCTCATTCCAAAAGAAGAAATGGTCACCACTGCAATGCTCTCTGAATTGCCATGCTTCCAGTTACAGTTGTCTACCAGCAGTAAACATATTTTCCTCCTGATTCAGTTCTAGTAGGGCTACCACATATGGGCTGCAAAAGTATGGATAACACCTAGCTGGAAGCAGAAATGCAGGGAAACTCCTTTAACACTTTACCCCCTTTTAGTGGTTGCCCAGATAGATCCATGCATTTTAGTATCACTTTGCCTTGCACATTTTTCTTTGTTCAGCCTTTTTGATGGTCCAGTCTTCATAATCACATTACAACTGGGAAAACCATGGCCTTGACAATACTGTGTGTACCTTTGTTGTCCGGGTGACATCTCTGAACTTTAATATTTGTCTAGTCATGTCAGTCTTTTTCCTAAGTAGCAGATGCCTCTTTATTTCATGGTTACAGTTACCATGCTTGTGAATCTTTGAGCCTAGAAAGATACAGTCCATTACTACTTCAACTTCTTCTCCATCTATTTGTATTGTGTGGACCTTAGTATCTTGGTTTTTTAAAATACTGAGCAGTAGACTTTTACACTCATTACTTTAAACTTCAGCAAGGGATTCCTGAAGTCTCTCTTTCTTCCAGCCAGCAAAGTGGTATGATCAACCACTATGAGGTTGTTCATGCTTCTCCTGACGATTTTAATTCCAGTTTGTATTTCGTCTAGTCCATAATTTATCATGATATATTCTGCATGTTAGTTAAATAAAGTAACAGTATACAATCCTGGCATGCCCCTTTGCCATTTTGAATCATTTGGTTTCTCCATAATGTGTTCTCTGTTGCTTCCTGGTCATCATACAAATTCTTCAACAAGCAGATAAGTGGCTTGGTACAACCATGAGTTTAAGGGCTATCCACATTTTGTTATAGTCTACATCAGGGGTGAGCAATGTCAGGCCCGCGGGCCATATAAGGCCCGCGGGGCTCCCGCCTAAGGCCCACGGGGCTCTCACCCACAAGCCCCGCCCCTTCCATGCGATTGGCTCCCGCCTGCAAACCCCACCCGCCAGTGCTTGTGATTGGCTCCCGCCCGCAAACTCTGGCCCCTGGTCCGCGGAAATCCCAGAAACCCCGCCCCCCAATTATAAATATCCAAATGGCCCTTGGCAGAAAAAAGGTTCCCCACCCCTGGTCTACATGGTCAAAAGCCATAGTAAAATTAATAAAGCAAAAACAGATGACCTTTGGGAACCCCCTTGGCTGTTTCATTATCCATCAGATTTATTTATTCAATTTATATAGCCTCCCATCTCAAATCAGTGACTCCGTGTGGCTAACAATCATAAAAACAGTTAAACAATTAAAACAGTACAAAACAAATTAAATACAAATAGCAGCCAAGAGATATTAAAATCCATCAGTGTCAGCACAGCAAGGAAACAGGACCCTTCACACACTCGGGACCCCAGGCCCGGGCACGCAGCCAGGTCTTCAAAGCCTTCAGAAAAGCCAGTAGGGCCAAGGCCATCCTAATCTCAGGAGGGAGGATATTCCAGAAGGCAGGCGCTATGGCAGAAAAGGCACATCTCCTGGCCCCGCCAGCCAACATTCCTTGGCTAATGGGACCTGGAGCATGCCCATCCTGCCGGACCGGATTGATGCTAGCAACATGATCTCAGGCATCTCTGCCTCTTTTGAATCCACCTTATGCATTTGGGAGTTCCTGTTCCTGTATTGTTGAAGTCTGGGTTCAAAATAGCGTGGGAGAGAAGCGTGGCAGTTTGATAATTTGAGTGTTCTTTTGGGTGGGGGGTTATTGGGGGGGGAAAAGAACTTTTCCAGTCAATTGGCCACTGCTGTGTTTTCCATACCTGCTTCCAAACCACATTTGGCACTTTAACTATATCATCTAACAAAATGTTAAACAGTTCAGCTGGTATTTCATCAGCTCCTGTAGCTTTGTTCTCAGCAATATATTCTAAAGACCATTTAGCTTCACTTTCCAAACTGTCTGGTGCTAGTCTTTGCACATATCATTCATTTTGGAATATTTTTGGACATGTCTTTGGCATATTTGCATCATCTATACTTTCTCCAGTAGATCTTTTCCTTCTTTATCTCTTATTGTACCCATCTTTGCATAAAGAGATCTCTTAATTTCTGATATCTATCTATCTATCTATCTATCTATCTATCTATCTATCTATCTATCTATCTCACATTTATATCACCGCCCATCTCCCCCACAAGGAGGGACCCTGGGCGGTTCACAATAAAACAATTTAAAGTTCAATAAAAGTCATAAATACATACCAATAATCAATAAAAATATAAAATACAATCAAATCCAAGTAATGGCAGTTCTACTTCATCCCATGAGCAGGTAAGGCCGGTCCAGGGCAGGTCTAAGGAACCAGCCAACCCCAAATGGCTATTCCCCTCCCCACTCCAAGCATGGTGGCAGAACCAGGTCTTCAGTTTTTTTCTGAAGTCCAGGAGAGAGGGGGCTAACCTCACTTCTGGGGGAAGGATGTTCCAAAGGGCGGGAGCTACTGCAGAGAAGGCCCGCCTCCTGGACCCCGTCAGATGGAATTCTCTTACAGACGGGGTCCGTAGCATGCCCTCTCTGCATGACCAGGTAGGATGGGTTGATGTAATGGGGATGAGACAGTCCCTCAGGTAACCTGGACCCATGCCATGTAGGGCTTTAAAGGTGATAACCAACACCTTGAATTGAATCTGGAAGCAAACTGGCACCCAATGCAGCTCACGGAGCAAAGGTGTTATATGTGCTGATCTTGACACACCTAAAATCGCCCGTGCGGCCGCATTCTGGACCAGTTGAAGCTTCTGGACACTCTTCAGGGATAGCCCCATGTAGAGCGCATTACAGTAGTCTATATGGGAGATGAGCAGGGCACGAGTGACCGTTCAAAGGGCCTCTCGCTCCAGGAAAGGGCGTAACTGGCGCACAACACAAAGTTCCACAAAGGCCCTTCTGGCCATGACTGCCACCTGCTTTTTGAGCAGGAGTCGTGAGTTCAAGAGAACACCCAAGTTACAAACCGGGTCTGTCTGGGACAGTGTGACCCCATCCAGAACTAAAGATGGCAAATTCCTGGAAACAGAGGGTCCATTAACCCACAGCCACTCCGTCTTACCAGTGTTCAGCTGAAGCCTGTTGTTCCCCATCCAGACCCCGACAGCCCCCAGGCACCTGGATAGGGCAGCCACAGCATCACTTACTTCCCCCAGGATGGAGATATATAACTGAGTATCATCGGCATATTGATGATACCTCATCCCGTGGAGACGAATTATCCCGCCCAGAGGTTTCATGTAGATGTTAAAAAGGAGTGGAGAGAGAACTGAACCCTGCAGCACCCCATAAAGGAGGGGCTGTGGGCCCGATCTCTCCTCCCCTATCAACACCGATTGGGACCGGCCCTGGAGGAAGGAGGTGAACCAGCGCAATACTACGCCGCCCACCCCAAACTCCCTGAGTTGCCCCCAAAAGATACCATGGTCGATGGTATCGAAAGCCACTGAGAGGTCAAGGAGAGCCAGGATGGATGCACTGCCCCCATCCTGCTCCTGCCAGAGATCATCCATAAGTGCGACCAATGCCGTTTCTGTTCCATATCTGGGCCTGAAACCTGACTGGAAGGGGTCTAGATAATCTGTTTCATCTAGAATCCTCTGGAGCTGCAACGCCACCACTTTCTCAACTACTTTCCCCAAAAAGGGGAGGTGGGAGACTGGATGAAAATTGTCTAGTACAACAGGGTCCAGCAATGATTTCTTGAGGAGGGGGCACACCAGTGCCTCCTTGAAGGCCGCCGGGAACACCCCCTCCCGCAAGGATGCATTTAGCATCGACTGGACCCAGCCACACGTCACCTCCCGAGCTGCCTGTACCAGCCAGGAGGGACATGGATCTAATTGGCATGTGGTGGCATTTACAGTCTGGAGGATCCTATCCACTTCCTTGGGTCCAACAGGATCAAACTGTTCCCAGATAACTGGGTAAGTATGTTCCCCAGGCATCTCCACAGACCATGTCTCACACTTAGAGTCCAACTTATAGCGAATCCGAGCGATTTTATCCTGCAGATGCCCCGAAAACTCCTCAGCACGGCCCTGTAGATGGTTTTCTGAATCCCCTTTACCCAAAAGGTATTGGGTGATCCTGAACAGGGCCGCTGGGTGGCATTCTGCGGATGCAATAAAAGCGTAGAAATACTGACGTTTTGTCGCTCTTACCGCCACAAGGTAGGCCTTAACCGCGGCTCTACCTTGTGTTCGGTCGGGTTCAGTCTTTGCTTATCTGGGTGTTGGTTGGTGGAGAGGATGTATTCTGGTCCATCAAACTGAAAGTAGATAGTGAGGCAAAGGTTGATGAGGTCCATGATTCTGGGTATTTTGATCTTAAGTGTATTTGGCTAGGTCAGGTATGTTGTGTAGTACTACTGCCATGGATTCTTTAGCTAGTTCTGGATCTATGGATGTAAAGAGTGCTGTGACATTGAATGAAACTATAATTTAATCTTCTATTTTTAGGGCTTTGATTTTCTGGAGGCGCTGTTAAGGGGTGTTGATAGAATATTTGCTCCCCTCTGTGAGATGTCCAAGCTTTTTTGTAAGTTTTTTGCCTATGTTGTATGTTGGGGTCCCTGGTAATGATAAATTGGATGAAGAGTTATGTCGGGTTTGTGTTAAGCTAAGAAGGAAACAAAAACACCAGAACACATCCTCTCTAGCAACCAACACCCAGATAAGCAGGGATTAACGCCAGACAAACAATCAAGCAGAAAACAATACCCTAATCAAGGAACTACCAAGGAGAAAACCACACCCCCACCAACACTGGCAGGGCAAGCTACTGTATATAAACAGGGAGCAAAGCCCACACTCACTCACACTGATGACGTTACCTAGCCAGGTAATGAAATATCTGCAAGCAAACAACCAAGCTCAGAGAGCACCAAGGACTCCACAGTTCAACCCTGAGCTACATACATACAGTATATTCTCTTCTATTGGAAGTTATACATTTATATTTTACCCTCTCTCTCTAAAGTTACACCAAAGTTTCCTTCTTTCCATGATCTACTCTTTCTAATCATCAAATTCATAAATCACCAGTTCATTTTTTTTCTTTTTTCAGCAAAAAATCCATAAGGGGTTTCCAATCAAAATTCTGTAATTTTTCCAAGTAATTTTGTGTCCTTCCCATTCAGTTGTTATTCTCAGTTTCATTGCATTGCTTAATTAGTTATAACTCCCCATCTTTTCTTGGTGTTCCCTGAAACTCAGCATTCAGTTGGACAAATTTTCCTTTATTTCTGTTGCCTTTTACTTTCTACCTTTTCCAGCTCAATGTATCAGCAGACAATCATTTATTCTTCTTTTGCTTTTAGCAGACTGGGATTTTTTTTTTTGCCTCATCTTTAATAATGTCATGAATTTCAGTCCAGAGTTCTGCAGGCACTCTGTTTATCAAATCCAATCCATTCAATCTGTTATTTACCTTAGCCACATAATCATACAAAATATTGCTGAGGTAGTATTGTCTTGGTTTATTGATTTTATTTGTTTTCTTTAGTTTGAATTTTGCAAGAAGGAGCTCATGATCTAAGTCACAGTCAGTGCCAGATCTTGAACAGGGCTTCTCCACCTTTGCCTATACAGTATGTATGTATGTATGTATGTATGTATGTATGTATGTATGTATGTATCATACTTATATCCTGTCCATCCCCCTCTCAAGGAGAGACCCTAGGCGGTTCACAATAAAATAGTTTAAAATCAATAAAAAACCATAAATAATACTAATAATCATTAAAATACACAGTATACAGCCAATTTGGTTTTGATGTTGTCCCTCCTGTAATGTCCATGTGTTGAAATATCTTTTAGTTTGTTGGAAGAATATAATATCAAATGCTTGTGGCAGAATTGGATTAGCCTGTCTTCTGCTGGATTTCATACACCAAGACCCAATTTCCCTATTATTTCAGATGCTATTTTACTTCCAACTTTAGCGTTCACCAGTATGTTTTTTTTTGGGTGTTCTGTTGACAAAGTATTGCAAGTCACTGCATAACTTCTGCTTCCTCTGCACCTGTAGTTGGATCATAAACTTGGATCACTTTAATGTTGATTTACTTGCCTTGGACTCAAACTGAGATCATTCTACCATTTTTGGGATTATATCCAAGCACTAATTTTAATACCCTCTTGTTAATAATGATGGCTACCCATTTCTTTTATAATTTCCTTGTCCACGGTAGAAGTTCTGATGCTTCTCTGATGTGAAGACATCCATTCCAGTACATTTCACTTCACTGATACCCAGAATTTAAATCTTGTTAAATCTTGACATTTCTGCTCTGAGAATAGCACGTTTGCCTTGATTTGCAGTACTGACATTCGACTTCCAATGGTATACATATCTTTACAGCTTCAGACTTTCCTTTTGCCTCTGGGCACATCAGCAGCTTGATATCTGTTATCCAGAGCAAAAGCACCAGTGCTGCTTGTACTTGCCCTTGGTGCTGGGTACCCTCTGACCTGGAGGGCTACCTTCCAGAATCATGTGATATTGTATTGTTGTGAATACCCATTTGGTTTTCTTGGCAGAATACAGAGTGCATTGCCTTGTCCTCCTCCCGTGAATTGTATCTGATCTTATCCCTCTTCTATGATCTGCTGGTCATAGATGTACTTTCTTGGAGTGTACACTCCCAACTCTACAGTTTATAGGCTCATTGGGATATGCTAATCCCTTCGCTGTGAGGTTACAATCCAGGAAGGGGGCATTTTGGCTGAACACTAAAATAAACTATTTCAATCACGGAGCTTTAAAAAATGAAACTAAGAGGAAAGAACATTTTATGCATCAATATGGGCCTGAGAGTTTAACTTAATCTGCTATAGAACCATGTGAAGTAACTCTGGAAATCATCTTGGCAACCAATCTTTTCAATGTTTTTCGCAAAGAAAAAATGTCTGGAAGTGTTTTCTCTCCCCTTAAAAATAAAGATGACTAGGCTGAAACTGCCAGCCACAATCCTATTGTTAAAAAGCCGTCCTGCTTCCAAACAATAGATTTTCTCTATCTATCACAGTCTGGGATTCTCACCATTGAGAAGGTCTCAGTGGCAAGTATCCCATTGCGATGTTGCCTCTCCAAGCAGCAAAAATCCTGGAGCATCTGTTCACTCACTGAAGAAGCACTGCGGGGAAAAGCAACACTTGGTTGAAGAGCCATGTGGCTGCTCAGCAGTGAATCCTGAAGCAAAACTAGAGGCACTACCATCTAGAACAGAGCTTTCCAAACTGTGTGTCGCGACACAAAAGTGTGTCGCCTGCGGGGCCCAGATGTGTCGCGTCAAAACCCGGAAGCGCTGATGGCGCCGCCGTGGCTGTGGCGCTTTCGGATTTTCGCGCGCCGCCGTTGGTGTGTCGCCGCGGGAAAACCCGCAAGCGCTGATGGCGCGGCATCAGCGCTTGCGGGTTTTCCCGCTGCGACACACCAACGGCGGCGCGCGAAAATCCGAAAGCGCCACAGCCACGGCGGCGCACAAAAACCGAAAGCGGCAGCAGCGCTTCTGGGTTTTTGCGCGCAGCCGCAACAGCGGCGCTTCCGGGGTTTCCCATGGCGACACACCAACGGCGGTGCGCAAAAACCGAAAGCGGCAGCAGCGCTTCCGGGTTTTTGCACGCTGCGGCAACGGCGGCACTTCCGTGTGTCGCCGCGGGAAAACTTTGGAAAGCCCTGATCTAGAATGTGGAGTTCCAATCTAGGTAGCAATACCAAACCAAAATGGTTTCAATTTCCTTTCAGAAATCATCCATGGGGAAAAAGTTGTTTGTGATAGTAACTTTCTAAACAGGAAATTCCATTACTTATATAATTCTAAGGGTAAGAGTAGCTCAACAGTGGACCCTATTACTAAGAGAAGTGGTGGGCCAACCTTCACTGGATGTGATCAAGTAGAGAGAGAACCATCTCTCATAGATGCTTCCATCTGGATTCCAGCACAGAACAAGGGATTGGACTTAGCCCAAAGAGCCTGTTTCAATGCTACAATTCTGCAATCTTTTACTAATTTTTAAAGACTTGAGAATTATTTCTCTACACAGAAATACTTGAAAATAATCGTGAGATTTAATCCTGCGTGTTGCATGAAAACCTGAAATTAGGCTTGTTTTAGATGCATCAATCACTCTCATTGACAGATGTTCAGTGGTCCATTTTCCCTTCTTCCTTCATTTGACCATAACTAGAAATATTGTAAGCCTAGTGAGGTAGCCTTAAATTTTAAATTCCCTACATTAGTAATGCTGAAGAAATAATTTGCTTTTGTCTTTTTAAAAGGTTATTTATAGGCTGCCTAGAATGTCAGAGAAAAGTAGATAGATCATGTGGTCAAAAAGCATCCTTATAATAAAAGAAAGCTTTTAATGGATGATGGCTACTGGGATAACATTAATCCAGTATTAAGACTTTTACGGGAAAAAATACAAATGCAATTTGTCTTTTTAACTGTCAGCTGCATTTCTGAAGCTTTAAAATCTGCAGCTTCCAGCGGCCTTTTGTCTTTCTGCCATGGCAGGAATATCTTGGACAGCTGTAAGAGCTTTGTAAGTTATCTTTCTCAAAATCCATCAGCTAATTCAAGGAACCTAATTAGAGCTGCCATTTTGATGAAACACACTAAACCTCAATACAAACTAGTAACGCCATCGGTGTTTATTACTAGACCACATGAAACAGAACTCCGCTGAATATGATAAAAAAAGAAGGCTGATAGACACACACAATTTCTGAAAACATGCATATGAATAGAGACAAAAACGGATATAAAGAAAATGAATGTATATCTCATTGTGAAATATAGTTCAACAGGAGATGCACCATTTCACATACACTAGTGAAAGATTAGTCATCCAGACAGAATATTTCACAAGGGAAAAAGTAGTTTTTTCTTCTTCTTCTGTTTATATACTGTTTACATTTTATATCTGAGAGACAGAACAGGAACATTTATAAAGGACTGTTTTTTTTTAAAAAAAGAAGACAAATATTTATTAAACCTGTATAATGGGCTTGAGTTCTAACAGAGTGGTGGGGTGGGATACTCATCAATAATGTCAACAGCAGCATTCCCCAAAATCCTACAAAGGTAAAGACATTGATTGGAAGAAAAGCTCCTATATTTGCACATTATAATTAACTGCCATAAGCCTCTAAATATGCTACATATCAACCTTTAATGACTAGGATGCCTGTAGGGAACTGTAGAGTGCGTGGGGCACACTCGATGTTGCTGAATTTCACACCTAGCAATTCTAACCACATGGCCAATGGTGAGAGATGCTGGGAGATGCAGTTCAGCAGCATATGGAGATCTACAGGTTGCCCTCTCCTGCATCTTCAGGATGCTGAAGAACTGATTACAAACAAAAACATGAAAAATTGGAATGAACAAAATGCCTGTAGAAACGGAGGGAGCCTATAAGGCAGAGCTTTCCAAACTTTTCGTGTTGGTGACATACTTTTTAGACATGCATCATTTCGTGACACACTCTTACAGCAGGGCATCATTTCGCGACACACTCTTACAGCAGGCCATCATTTCGCGACACACTCTTATAGCAGGGCACAAGGCAGGCACTAGGACCTGGGTGGAATCCTGGCAGGGCTCGGAGGCAGCAGCAGCCACGACACACCCAGACACTGCAGCCGACACACTAACGTGTCCCGACACACAGTTTGGAAAGCTCTGCTATAAGGCTTATTTCTCGAGATACAAGGTATTTTTTCTCTCAAGATGGTAAAGGCCTCTGTTGTTTTTAATGCAACAGACTCATGCACTATTTACTTATTTATATATTAAATTTCTATGACCGCCCATCTCCCACTCAAGGAGGGACTCTAAATAAACACATCTTCCAACATGAAGCTGTGAAGACTTGGCTCTTCACCCAGGCCTTTGGCGACAGAGAGTGAGACCCTTCGCTTCATCGTGCTTGCCATCTTTTATCTTTATCTTTTATTGATTTCATTGTAATTTCTTTGTTTGATTGTTGTGAGCAACCCAGGGTGTCACTGGGAGTTGGGCGGCATACAAGTTTAATAACTTCTGCTTCTGCATCTAGCCTGAAGAGCAGGGCTGAGGAGCTGAATTAGATTAGAGTGCTGGTGCAGGGAGAGAGAGAGTGAGTTTCACAATCCTCTCCTCTCCAAGTGGCTCCTTGCCACAAATGGAGAAAGAAGGACAGGTTCCCTTGCTGTAGCGATCATCTTGCCTTAGGCTGACCATATTTCCTTGAGACAAAAACGGGACATTGGGATGGAAAAAACGGGACAGGGGTCCCCGCCCCCCGGGTCCACGTGATTGGCTCCTGCCTGCAAACCCACCCCAGATCCGCGTGATTGGCTCCCGCCTGCAAACTCCGCCCCCTAGTCCGTGCGATTGGCTCCCGTCTGCAAACTCCGCCCCCTGGTCTGTGCGATTGGCTCCCGCCTGCAAACTCCGCCCCCTGGTCCGTGAAATTGGCTCCCACCTGCAAACCCCGCCTCCTGGTCCACGCGATTGGATCCTGCCTGTAAACCCCGCCCCTGTCCGTGCGATTGGCTCCCACCAGCAAATCCTGCCCCCGGTCCACCCAATTGGCTCCCGCCTGCAAACCCCGCCCCCCAGTCCACGTGATTGGCTCCCGCCTGCAAACCCCACCCCCGTTATGCGTGATTGGCTCCCGCCTGCAAACCCTGCCCCCCGTTATGTGCGATTGGCTCCCGCCTGCAAACCCCGCCCCCCCAGTCCATGGAAAAATTGTCTTCCACGAAACTGGTCCCTCGTGCCAAAAAGTTTGGGTACCCCTGCTTAAACAGATTACTGTTTATATAAAAAGACTTGCGATCACCCACAAGGTCTGGGTCAAGGTTCCCTTTTGCAATAGGGTGAGACTGGAAATATATATATTGACTGTCAAAGGGAACCTTGACCCAGACCTTGCCCTGCTGCCAATTGGTCCTATATTTCTAGTCTTGCCATATTGTGAAAGTTTGACAATACGGCAAGACTAGAAATATAGGACAAGGTCTAACTAAGGCACACTGGAGTTTGATATCCTAAGATGTTATGGACTGCAGATCTCATCAGCTGCGTCTATTCAGGCGGGAAGGGGCGCCCAGCCCACCGTGGCCCCAACGGTAGACTGTGCCTGTCCAGAGGGGTTCTCCCGCCAGCACCAGCTCCAGCACCGCAGACGCGAACATCGCCTCCCCCGCGCCTGTTCCGAAGGGACAGAACAGGATGTAGCCGGCCCCACCGCCATCCTGCGTACCTCCAGTGAGGGCTGGCATCACCACCACCAGCAGCAGCTCCAGGAGGCGGAGGCAGCTCCGTACCCGGAGGGGCTGCATCCCACTGTGTAGCTTGACGGTGCCCCGGCCAACCGGTTCCCTGGCTTGCTCTGGCTGGGACGGCTCCTCCTGCCTGGCGTGGACAGGTGGTGAGAGCGCTCTCCTCCCATCCCGGGGCCCGCTGCTGCTACCGGGGTGGAGGAGCTCAGAGTGCCACGCCGGGAGGCTTCCTGCCGTGCCTCGCTCAGTCCTCCCAGGGACCCGGGACAGCTCGGCTCAGCAGTGCTGCTGAAAGAGGAACTTCTCCGCCTGGCCGGAAGTTTGGAAAGGGTGTGTGAGCGCACGTAAGCTAGGCTAGCTGCCGGGGTGGAGGGACTGGGGGCCGTGAGGCTCGGCTCGGCTGCAAGAGCGTTGGCGAGGCGAGGCGGCAAGACTGGAGCGCACGAATCGGGCAAAAGTGGTGGAGAGCCCAGCGGATTCTGGGGGGAAGGCTGAGTGGGCATTTGGACGCCGGCTTCTTGGCAGCGAGGCAAGGCTTGGCAGCGGAACTCCCGGCAGAGGCAGGGATGGGATTCAGGGACCGGATCTTTGGTCAGGAGGCAAGGCTCAGGGTCAGGACTCACCACTGCAGGGCTTCGGAGCATGCGGCACCGACAGGATCAGGTAAGGAGGCAGGAATGGGGTGGACTGTGGTGCTAGTTCTGGCGATGGGCTCGCACATGGCGAAACAACCGGGCTTCCAGGGTAGCGTAGAAGACCGGTGTAGACGGGTGTCTCCGGCAGCGCATGTTGGCTGCGCTGCCCCTTTTATTATTCGCATTTCGCACCGTTTGTGCATCTTGGCCAATTGGGCCTCGCACTGCTCGGCCCGCCTCTCCACCCTCCTTTGCTGCGTGCTGATAGGCGGGAGGGCTTCATTTTCCAGGCTGTCTCCCAAAACGGGACAATACTGAGATTTTTGTCAAAAAGACGGTACGGTTCAAAAATGCTAAAATAACGGGACTGTCCCGTTCAAAACGGGACGTATGGTAACCCTATCTTGCCTCCCTCTCCATTAGCAAAGGTATGTGTACCTGAATGTGCATCTTCAGGCAACTTCCATCAGTCCAAATCCTTTCCTCAAATTGACCTGTCCTCCCATCTCAAGATGCCATATGGAATTTGGTGCTTTGTCAACATTACTCCTCTGGTAATTTTTATGAAACGTATCACTCACACTGTTCTTTGAATACAACAGTTCCTTCCTCATGCTTGGTAAATTCAGATCCTTAACATTGCAGACAATAGAAATCCTGGCACACCATTTCAAAGTACTTGTTTTGAAATGCGTCTTCCCATCTATCTAATTATATTTCAGTTCTACTTATATGTTCAGCCAAACAGATGTAAAAACAAAATCAGCATCTTTTCTACAGCAGATGTTCTAGTTAAGACACTAGCACGCCAGGGGTGAAAGGTACAAACCTTACCAGGAAAGAATAAAGCATTCCAGCAGCAATTTAACAAGGAATAGCATAAATAGCAAGTTATATAATTTGTAAAGTATTTCATTAGCTGCCAGTGCAAGATGCGAGGCAAGATGAAAATGGGCCTAATAACTGTGCATGACGGAACTGCTATTACAGAACCCACAACTCCTCCAAGATGTGCACATTTAATCAGTATTATAATCATTCTGTTACTGCCTCAGGAGTCTCAACCACAGCAACCGTTGGATTAGGCATTACTGTACTGAGATATATTGCTGGTATGGGTTCAAGTAGGTGGCCCATCATTCTCAAGGAGCCTTTGGAATTGCAAAATCTTCACATAATAGGAGATGAGTGAGTTTTGAATCATTAAGGAAATTATGTAAATGGGGTTTTGACATTCATGCAACATGTCTAATGATGTGCTTAACATCTAGACCAGGCCTGCAAAACATATGACTCATCAAGCTGAAAGCCTTCACATTGGGCGGCTCACAAGAACTTTATGTTTTGGCCATCTGCCTCAGCTCCCACGCCATCAACAGGCCTCTGCATTCTAGAATTAGAAGCCTAATAGAGACCACTCAGAGGCCCCCCTTGATACAGACTGGGGTTTACACGTTGCCCCAAGCCTTAACCATGCACTTAACCATGGTTTGTTTAATAAACCACAATGAGATGGGTTCACAGATCACAGGAGGCCACAAACAAACCCTGTGATGTGTGAACCAAGCCATATTTTCTTAGATAGGAATCAAAGCATTCAAATTAACTCTGGTATAATTATATCTGCTCAGGATTAGGGTCTTAAAGCAATTTTCCACTTGTCAAAAGGATCCCAGTTGAAATAATAGAAACAAGAAAAGCCATCTAACCTTTTAAGTGATTGCTGGTCATTAGCTCTTCTATTTCTTCCCCCATTTCCACCAGTGATAGAGGGTTTGTAGGCTAGAATTAAATGCTCAGAGGTAAATCTGGTGTTTGAGATCCTTGCAGACAAAAGTTAGGACTTAGGCAACCATGCACAATATACCTACTTGTACCTACTGCTTTTCTTCTCTTTTTGCTTGAGAGATGTGGTCTTCGAGGAGAAGAAAAGTCCTGAGCAGGACTTTTACTTCTGAGCTTCTTTGCCCTTGCAAGAAAACCCATCTCTCATTCCAGCTCAGCAAATTGGAGGCAAATTGACAATCCTGCATGAGTTGTTTTGCCCTGAAATCCAGCTTGAAGGGATAAGTATAATAAAGTTATCATTTACTGGGGTTTAATGATAGGTTTATAATCTATGAACTGTTTCATTTTTATGGCCACTGTTTTATGATAATTTAGTATTTATTCTGAAAACTGCTCTAAAAGCTTCTGAGCAAAATGAAAGAAGTATAAATTTTTAAAATAAATAATGCAAACATACACACTGAAATCTTTATGTTAATTCTTTTTCACAGTGTTTGCTATATAGACACAAACATAATTTATATTTGTTATTAAGGAAGTTGTAAATATACTTTTTCTTTTTAAACCATGGAGGTAAAATAACAAAAATATAATTTCTGCTCCCTTCCTTCTTTGAAATGGAGTTAAACTATACCCTGGAAAATAGCCTGGTCGAACAAGGGTTTATCAAGATGCATCTGCCATTGTCTTTTCTCAGAAGTACCCAAGGATCTTTAAGCTGGTCATTAAAATACATTACAGCATTATGAACTTGCCATGCTCTGGGTAAGCCAGAGGGCAAAATGAAAATGTGGAACTGACCCATTTCAGAAACTTTTACAAAAACTAATATAGTGACAAACCCCCGTTTTGGCCTATATGCAACCACTCCCTTGCACAGCTTGTGGCTGTGCATCCTAAAAACTCCAGTTCCAACACTCAACACTTGCCCTGCTACCCCCAGAGGCTTTTGCAGAGGGGGAAATGACAAAACCATTGTGATGCAAACTCTGCCCCTTTTGTTCATTCATTCATTGGCGATCACTCGTAGCCTAGTAAGATTGTCTTCCAAGTGTAAAATTTTAACAGTGGATCCATAAGTGGCTGTAAAGGCCAATTCTGGATCCGCACAACCTCCCACAATGAGGGCATAGGTTTCCGGGTGGGAGACGGTCATGATGAGGGTTTGCTTGACGTGCCTTCCTTTTAGCTCTTTTTCCCCTTTCGCCCTGTACTCGTGCTTCTTCAAAGTCCATAGCGACATTAATTAAGGCTGACCTCCAATTGAAACGCTCATGAGTTAGGGCTTCCCAGTTCTCAATGCTGATATTACATTTTTTAAAATTAGCTTTGAGAGTGTCCACCAATATTCCGTTTTCCATTTTTAAGTTGGGAGTAAAGTAGCTGCTTTGGAAGATGATGGTCAGGCATTCGAACAACATGGCCGGTCCAGCGAAGTTGATGTTGGATGATCATTGTTTCAATGCTGGTGGTTTTCGCTTCTTCTAATACGCTAACATTAGTCCGCCTATCTTTCCAAGTAATTTGCAGAATTTTTCGGAGGCAGCGTTGATGGAATCTTTCAAGAAGTTGGAGGTGGTGTTTGTAGAGGGTCCATGTTTCACAGGCGTACAGAAGGGTTGGTAGTACAATGGCTTTGTAAACAAGCATTTTGGTCTCCCTGCGAATGTCCCGATCCTCAAACACTCTACGCTTCATTCGGGAGAAAGCTACACTCGCAGAGCTCAGGCGATGCTGAATTTCAGCATCGATGTTGGCTTTTGTAGATAGATGGCTGCCAAGATAAGAAAAGTGGTCGACATTTTCTAGTGACACACCTTTAAGCTGGATTGATGGCGCTGCGGAGGGATTGGTTCGAACTTGCTGGTAAAGCACTTCAGTTTTTTTAATGTTAATCGAGAGGCCGAGCTTTTCATATGCCTCGATAGTTTCCACAGTCTGTTCTATCACCCTTTTTAAAGAGAGTGATAATTATGGCATCCCTAAAGTCTGCTGGAATCTCCTCCCTCATCCAGATTTTTTCGATGAGCTTATGAAGTTGTTGTGTAAGTTCAGGCCAGCCTTCTTTAAAGACTTCAGCAGGAATCCCATCAGGCCCACTAGCTTTGTTATTTTTCATTTGTTTAGTGGCTTTACTGACTTCCTCCAAACTAGGGGGTACTGCAAGCTCATCTCTTATTTGTTTTTGTGGGATTTGCAAGAAGACTTCATCAGCCACAGTAGAGTAACGATTAAGGAGATTGTAGTAATGCTCTTTCCAGCGCAGTGCAATAGACTCTTTGTCCTTTAGAAGTTTGGCACCATCTATTGAGCGTAAGGGATTTGTACCATAGTTTGTTGGCCCATAGATGGCCTTTATGGCATTAAAAAAGCCCCGTGCATCATGAGCATCTGCAAAATGTTGGATTTCTTGGGCTTTTTTTATCCACCATATGTTCTTAAGTTCTCTAGTTCTTCTTTGGACTTCTGCCTTTGCACTGGCGTAGATTTTTTTCTTAACGGCACAGTTAATATCTTTTTGCCATATCCGGAAGGCTTTCCTTGTCTTGTCAATAATATGTTCAATCTCACTATCATTCTCATCAAACCAGTCCTGATGTCTCTTAGTTTGGTATCCGATAGTTTGTTCACAGGCTGAAATAATAGAAGTCTTCAATTTAATCCAGTGTTCCTCAACATTTTCAGGAAGTTCCATAGGCAGATGTTCCTTGAGAGTTGAGAGCAAGCTCGTTTAGTAGAATCTTGAAGGGCCAGTGTATTCATTTTACAACTTGGTTTTCTTCCTTGGAGCCTACAATGAGGGACAATCTTTATGGCCATCGTGGATCGAATTAATCGATGGTCTGTCCAGCAGTCATCGGCTCTCATCATGGCTCTGGTGAGAAGTACATCACTGCGATCTCTAGCACGGACAATTACATAATCTAAAAGATGCCAGTGCTTCGACCGTGGGTGCTTCCATGATGTTTTAAATTTATTTTTCTGGCGAAATAGTGTGTTAGTAATGACAAGGTTATGCTCTGCACATTTAGTCAGAAGTAAGATTCCATTCATGTTGCTATTGTCAACTCCTTCTTTCCCAATGATCCCCGGCCACAAATCAAAGTCACGCCCAACTCTTGCATTGAAATCGCCCAGGAGGATAATTTTATCCTCCTTTGGTATCTCTGATAAGATGGTGTCCAGCTGGGTATAAATTTTTTCCTTGATATCCTCATCTGCATCTAGTGTTGGTGCGTAAGCACTTAGGATAGTTGCCTGTTGGTTTTTGGCGAGTTTTATTCGGAGAATTGAGAGTCGTTCGTTAATCCCAGTGGGAACTTCTGACAAGAGCTTCACAAGGTCGTTTTTGATAGCAAAGCCTACCCCATGTATTTGTCGTTCTTGTTCAGGCAGTCCTTTCCAAAAGAAGGTATAACCTCCTTTTTCTTCCTTCAACTGTCCTTCTCCTGCTCTTCGAGTTTCTTGGAGTGCTGCTATATCAATATTAAAACGTCTCAGCTCCCTTGCAATAATGGCAGTCCTACGTTCAGGTCATTCACTATCCATATTGTCCTGCAGTGTCCGTATATTCCATGTTCCAAAATTCATGTGTTTTTTACGACCGCTAGATGGTGACCCCACTGGTCGTGGTAATCCAGTCAGGGAGAAAATGAGGCAGACTATGTTTAGGGCACCTTTTCTAGCCCCCTCCCCATATGGGGTGAACAGAGTGGATCCTAAATAGGGCTGCTCAGTCGTGGATACAGCTGCCGAACTACTCAACTGCCTCGATCCTTGAGTCAGGGCGACTGACTCCGTATCCACCGCCCATGTGCTGGTCCATGACTAGGAGCTTCTGGATTTCACAGTCCTGCCCCCGTTGCCATTCGGCAATCGCCATGGGACTTTTGGTTGTTTTGGGTTTGGTGTGGTTGGAAGACGCCTGTGCGTGAATTTGTTTTATGTGTGGAGATCGGTGCACAACGATCAGCACACAACCTTCACAGAAAAAGGCTCTAATCCAATGGCATGGGTACCATGACGATTGGTGACCTTTTGTCTGCTGCAGCCTTCATCCGCCTTCGCAGCCATTGTAACAATACACCTTGTTATCTTCCGCCTGTTCTGCCGTTGAGGACTTTCTTGGATCGTTCTTTGTCTGGTTCCTCCCCCTGGACCTTACCGCCATGGGTGACCCTACCAGGAGTACATGACTCCCGACGGCTTCGCTCACAGGGTTCATTGGGAACACACAAGCCCACTCACCACAACAAGGTGACAATCCAGCGAGGGGGCCCCTTTTGTAACTACATGGTGACAAAAGCATCAGATTCTGTGGACGCTTCTGCTAGTAACTCCCCCCTGCCCCCACAACTCTATTTTTCTCTACTTTTTTCTCTCCTGCTGTTATTGTGCTTTTGCCAATCAATTAAGTAAAAGTGGTGGCATTGGCTAACTACAAAGATATGCTGCTATACTTTTGCTCCTCCTACTGCAAAGCTTTTATATGCTGGAGCTTCTGTGTTTCTGGACAGAGGAGGCAGACATTCCTTGCACACTTGAGGCATATTCTGCGCACCCCCCACTGGGTCTTCCCTCATCATCTTACCCTAACCATAGCATGAATGCATCCTCAGGACATTGTCTTGGTCTCATTTCCAGCCCATATTTGAGGAAGCTTAAAGTGCTTTAATGTTCCAGTTTTAAATTGCGTTTTCTATCTACCCTTGACATAATTTTTACAGTGGGTATGGTCTGGCCTGCTTCACCGACCATTTGGTTGGTGACAGAATCATGGGTTGGGGTCTGTTCAGCTCCTCCTGGACATTTTAGGCTTGCTGTGGGTCCACCCCCTCCATTCTGGGCACTTGTTACTGGCCTCCAAGAGAGAGTGGATCTCCAGCTATTGCAAAGGCATCTGCCCACTGACGGCCTGACCGGGGCATTCCATGATGTTTCTCAGGCCTTCATGTTGACCTCTTAGAATGGTCCAACATAAACATGCATTTAATACTCTTTTGAAAGACCCCTAGACTTAAAACAAAACAAAACAAAACAAAACAAAGAAAGAAAAAAACAGGTATAGCTCTCTATTCCTGTACCGCTCAGAAAGTTGATTTAAATCTGGAAAGACAGCTGGATTCTACCAGCTAAGTTGCTAGTTCTGTCACCTTTGAGTGCCTTGTGGAACTTCCTCTGCTTCTACCAGCAATGGGATTCATATGGTTGTACTTTTCACTGATTATTTTCCTTATCTCCGAGGACTTGTATTGACCTGATTGGGGAATATTTCCAGGACCAATTTCATGCAGCAGAATTTTCTACAGCTGCTTGTGCAACACACCACAGTTACTTATGTCCCCATGGGGCGGGGGCGGGGGGAGAAGGACAGCTGGAATTCCAGCTTTGGTGGCACTTAGTGAGAATTATGGCTATTTATGGGTGAGCCAATCACAGTTGTGTGATTCTGAAAGTCTGCTCTAGTGCATACATTCTTGATGGATGTTGCTTGGCTACTCTTAGGAGTTGCCAGCCACAAGTTCAGAACTGGGCTCCTTGGTTACTTGCTGCTAGCACCATCCGTTGTCTTGGGAGTTGGGACAGAGCTTGCTTATTATCAATTGCTCCTTCCTGCTTCACCCCATACTCTTTCTGTGTGCTTGTTACCTATCAACCATTATAATTTCAACCCAGGTTTAGTGCTCTTTCGAAAGAGCACTATACCCATGTTCTGAAAGAGCTGATGCAGCAGTGCGAGTAGTGATGGATATGTTGCACTATGCACACATGTCCCCACTGCTTCATGAACTGCACTGGTTGCCAGTTGGCTCCTAGGTGCAATCCAAGGTGCTGGTTATCATCTATCAAGCCCTGCATGGCATAGGCCCTGGTTATTTGAGGGACTGCCTGTCTCCATATGTTTCTGCCCATCCAGTCAGGTCAGCTAGAGTTGGGTACACTCCAGGTTCCGTCTACTAAGCAGTGGCATCTTACAGGACCTAGGAGGCATACTTTCTACAACTTATTAACTTAATAACATGTGCATGACATGTTGGGAGTAAATGATTAGTGGGTGGATCTTCCAAGAGCTTTGATAAAGTGGATGGCATTGTACAGATACAGTGTAAATACCATCCATGGAATAAATATTATGTTGGCCACTTTCAGCACATGCTTAAGTTCTTTTGGGCAGAAAGCATCCTCACATTTAAGTAAGTTCTGAGATTGCTTAAAGGCTCCCCCAGTGTCCTCCACCAAAAGATAGAGCTCAGATTTCTTGATTTTTAGGACCTGGGGGAAATGAAACAATGGGGAACGTTGTTGAAATGCCAGGGGAGAAAGAAGATATACCCAATGGAAGATAGGCTAGAGCCCATTTGGGATCATACTCTGAAGCAGAGGGATGACAAAGAAAAAAAAAATAATTTGCCACCAGAGCATCCCTACAATTCCAGACAGAAGAAATATGCTGAGTAGCAAGAAGAGGAAGAGAAAGCCCAAGCATCCTATCTTTACCAGCTTTTGAATGACTTTGCCAATAGGGTAAGAAGCCATGTTGCAGCTAAATCAAGAAACAAGGCTTCCCCCCCATTTTTTTAATGTTTGTTTAGTGTTAAATGTTATATATGTGTAAGTTTGTGGATGTTGTATTTGATATGTTGAATATGTTACATGTTATATGTTCAATTTCTTTTAAATATAAGTCGAAATAAAGATTATTTAAAAAATAATAATAAAAGAACCAAGGCTGTTCCTTTCCCTGAATGTGGGAGCTGCAAAAATGGGGCTGGAAGTTGCCTGCAGACTGTAAGCCAGGATTGCCTGCTCCTACAGTGGAGGGCTTCTTCCTCCACCCCCTTGCTAAGAGGGATTTGGTCAATAGACAAGCTACAAAATGGAAAGGATTAGCATAGAACATATACATCAGGTGATGTATGAAAGGGAATGGTAATAGAACAAGGCAAAAAGGTTAGAAAAGACAAATGCTGCCCAGCCGCAATAGCAGTAGAGAATTCAAAACAATGCAAAAGATTCAATGGTTGGGTGAAGTGGGTGACTGATGGCTATTCCAAATCTTTCAACTCTGGATTAACGCCTGGTTTTGAGAATGAAGTAACCCCTTAGTTATTCATTTTATGGGACTCTACTAGAGACATACATGGGGCGTGGTGGCTCAGCGGGTAAGACGCCAGGCTTGTCGATCGGAAGATCACATGTTCGGAGGTTCGAATCCCTAGCCCCGCGTGACGGAGTGAGCTCCCACACTAGCTCCAGCTCTTGCCAACCTAGCAATTCGAAAGCATGCAAATGCAAGTAGATGAATATGTACCACTTTGGTGGGTAGGTAACAGCGTTCCACATGCGTCATGCGGCCACATGACTGTGGAAGCGTCTTCGGACAACGCTGGCTCTTCGGCTAACAAACGGAGATGAGCACCGGCCTCTAGAGTTGGACACGACTGTGCAGGGGAAACCTTTACGTTTTACTTACTAATTACATGAAACAGTTGGATAGATCATCTGCTTTTCTGAGGTTGGATGTGCTGAGAGTATTCGACTCATCTAATGTCAAGGAGGTTAGGAAGAACGAATCCATGCCTGGGTGTAATGATATATGGGATGTGGGCTAAGATTGAATTCAGTAAAGGTTGTAGCACAGATAGTAGCTTATCTGGTTTCTGAAAGAAAACCAGTCTATTCAGGATGGAGATGGCACAATTTTGCAGTTAGACATATTTCTGAATTCTGTACTTAATGTGGATATCCAACGAACTGTTATGACTAGAAATGGCTTTGAGACTTTCTCCTAGTGTGCCAGTAGCATCATTTTTGGAAAAAGCAGATTTTGCACCTGTTACATTTGTTTTAAACTTTGCAAAAAAAAATAATAATAATAGACACAAGTTTGATATCAGGACTCAAAACAAAGACAAAATAATAGCAAAGCATTTTAACTTCCCAGGACACTCAGTTACAGATGTCAAGGTGGTATCTGTCTCTCACTATATAATGCTGGCGTAGAATCATTCTAAGAGACTGCCAGATTCACATTTGTCAAAAGGTTTCAGGCTATCTCAGAAGGCCTTACAAAACACAATGGGTTTTAACACATGCTAATTGTAATCTGTCTCATGTGTAACCTACCTCTGCATTCCCACTTTTTCTTTCCTCCCTCCCTACATCAGTTTAACCACTCCATGCATCTGATGAAGTGAGCTGTAGCTCATGAAAGCTTATGCCTTTTAATACAATTTGTTAATCAGAAAATGTGCTACCAGATTGCTTTTGATTTTTGGCTAGCATACACTAACGTGGCTCTCCTTCTACTATGGAGAATGATGTCCTTGAAGTGTTTTTTAACAAGTCTTAATTTGCCTCCTTTGTTAGACATTATGGGGAACAAATCCAATGAAAATGATTTCTTTTTGGAATAAATGGGGAGTTAAACTTACTTTGTGCCCATAGAGATTCTGTAGTATTGTTGGCCTTGCAATGATGTTTTACACATTTCTGCAAATAGTTGTTGCACAGTAACTTTTTATTTTGCAGTGCATTTGTGATTGAATTGTAGTATTCCTTCTGAAAAAAGCAGTAGTATTCAATTGTCAGAAAACCTTTAAATAATTGAGCCCTTTTGGGTAGAAGGGTTGAATCTTCTTGCAGGGATCACAGGGAAGTAAGATAAAACAATTGTTTGTGATGCTTCAGGCAATAATGTAATGGCTATGTTAATTTGTTTAATTATGGTTTCTTAAGCTATGTTGCTCCCCAATATATTTATCTGTACATAGAGTCCCGTGTATATTTGTTTATATACTAAAAGTATCTGCAGTTGTATATAAACGGGCTAGAAACCAGGAGTCTGTGAGTTGTAGTCCTGCCTTAAGCATGAAAGCCGGCTGGGTGACCTTGGGTCAGTCACTCTCTCTCTCAGCCCTAGGAAGGAGCCAATAGCAAACCAGGAGACTGAGAGTTCTAGTCCCGCCTTAGGCATGAAAGCCGGCTGGGTGACCTTGGGCCAGTCACTCTCTCTCAGCCCAACTCACCTCACAGTGTTGTTGTTGTGGGGAAAATAGGAGGAGGAAGGAGTATTAGGTATTTTCGCCACCTAGAGTTATTTATAAAAGAATAAAGGAGGGACAGAAAATAAATAAATAAGTAAATAAATAAATAAATAAATAAAAACATCAAATTAATTCATATAATTCAGTTTGTTGTCTGGGTGCTTGACCTCGTTTATTGCAAACTGCTTTGCAGTATAGTATCCTGGAATATGCAGAGGAGAAGCACTAGGAATATTCCATGATTAGTTCCCTGCCTGCATAAACTTCTCTCAGTTAAAATTGGGAAGGAGTGGGACATTAACCGAGTTAGAGACAGAAGTAGGCTTAATCTCTTGTCATAAGAATGTCTACAAGCTACAATCAATGAAAAATATTGTGGCTAGAATGCCTTCTGATGCTTGGCATTAGCACTGTATTACACCCAATACTATTCCATCTTTCCTCACTTTGTTGTTATTTTCGGGATGCTGGCTATTACTTCTAATGCATATGATGGCTTGAGGCCAAGAGAGCTGAATGACCATCTCTTCCCATAATGCCTGTTGCAACCATCCTAAGAAGCCCTTGCTTGTGTCCAGCTGCCAAGGAAGGCACACTTTTTGCAGGGGTAGCAGAGATGTTTGCCTGATTTAGATTTCAGATGGCTGGTCAAGACATTTCAAATCCATCAACCTGGACTAATATTTTAATATCTCTTAATCCCTTTGTTTTTATTTGTCCTTTAAGAGGTGGCCTTAAAATAAATATTGTTCCTGATTTTTGATGGATTAAGATCTATCTATCTATCTATCTATCTATCTATCTATCTATCTATCTACCTACCTACTTATCATCTATCTATTTATCATTGTATAACAATGATAGATAGATCTTAATCCATCAAAAAAATCTACATTTTGCCCCTAATAGATAAATTCCCTGGGAATCCAGATAATTTTTACGTGAACCATATTTTTCACGATCTAAAACCATACATTATGTGTGCAGTAGCCAAATTTTGTGTTGCCGCAATGAAAATAAGACAAAACCAGCTAAAGTAGAAATTCCCTTGTTTTAAAAATTACTTTTAAATTGAAATATCTTAATTAATAAATTGTCAGGGGATATATATATATTTATTTTATACTTACTAATGTTTTAGGCTCACACTATCTAGATAACAAATGTATTAATATAGTAATAGCAGAGTGAATGCTGTATTATTTTATTTATTTATCATATTTATACCCCGCCTATCCCCTCCCTATCGGAGGACTCTAGGCGGCTTATTATGCGATATATTTTATTAGTTGGTAGTATATTACTGTATTTCTTTGTTTTACTTTGTTTTTCTCCTTTTAAATTTTGCTGGTCATTGACCGAATAAATATTATTGATATCACTGTATAACACCAGGATTTATAAATATCTATACATTGTAAAATTGTAAGTAATATGCATATAATTTTAATATATATGCATGCAGGCCCACGTATATGCCCACACCTATTGTGACTCTGATATTCTTCTTTAACCTTCGACACCCACAGCAAGGCTATACTGGAATTAAGAAAAATGCCTAGAGAAAGAAACCTATTCTGACGTGGCATAATATGACCTTGTTACAGGTACTTGCTACCAGGAGAAGTCTAATTTGAAGACTAAATACAGAGCTTCTTCAAAACCCCAGTAGTAGTATATACCTCCAGAATAAGTTGAAATGGGTCAGCCACAGCCTAAGGAACGCACACCATCATTTTAGGATACATTTTGAATAAAGAAAAATACTGTTACAGGAGATGGCAGAGTTTTTTTTTTTTTAAATTCCATCAAGCTTTACATAGGCGTTACACGATGGAGCCTCTGGGCACCCCCACAATAGAAATATGAAACATCCTGAGATCTGCAAAGAGCTTTCATGAGTAGGTAGCTCTCATGCCTGCCTTTGAAATGAAGCTATAGTCAGCTTAATGAGATAGTTAATTGATGAGCCCCACTCCCGTCTCCCGTCCATTAAGGTAAGTAGAACACGTGCGCTCCTCAGCTTGTCAAAGGCAAGAAAAACACATTAATTTGGAGAGTTGTGGAGCTGTTAATAAATATTACATTCTCTGGCAGGTTTTCTTCATTTCCTCATCTGTGATGGTCATTGTGATCAGATGTTACAGAGGCTCTCTTTTCCCCCCACAAAAACGTTATTTGAGGAACAGTTACTTTACTGAAACAGCATGAAGAAGCATCAAAAAGCAGCATTAAGATTTTATTCTTCTTTAAAATCTAGTCAGGGATGTAGTAATGCAAACCTGTACTGTACTGTGATGCATTTATGGATTTTTATTATAAAAATAAACATGCTGTCTCTTACCCCTTACTGTAAATCCCTTTCACCATAGTTTTTTCCCTCCAACTGAAATTTGTACAGGCTCAACTGAGCTATTTCTAATAATTTTTCATTACTAACAGATTTTCGTGTGTGTGGATGTTACACCTTTGCTTTTGGGATGAGGAAAGGAAAAGGGCAGAGGGAAGCGGGGGAAAAGCTCCTATAACTGTCCTGAAAATTATCTCCCTGAATCTTGGCCTCATAAATCCCATTAAATGTTATATTTCATCAGCAGACTGGAAAGGCTTTTTTTCCCCAGCGATGAAGTCTGCTGGATGAAGCCTATTTTTTAAATTTATGGTTTCATTTTAGAAATGGACTATAAAAAACCCTGGCACTGCTGTCTATCAAAGTGACTCCGACATGAGAAAGTGAGGTATAGTTTTTAAAAACTGACTTCCTTAATGTATTGTGGGACCCATAGGCATAGTAAAAATTGGGGACTCTGACTTACAGACATACAAAGAGAAATACTTTTCTCCAAAGGATTGTATTCTGCTGGTGTCAGGGAGAAGTCTACAGCGGTTCTTTTGTTTATTCAAGTTGAAAATAGAAAAGTTAAATCTCTTCTGCCTGTTTCTTCCCAACTTGCCTTTCCACACATGACTATCCAGCGCTCTAGGCTGCCCCATCCAGATTCAGTCTCTTCTCTTGAATTGTCTCCTGATTATTTTCCAAGTTGCTTCACTCTCTGTCGCAGGTCCATCCAGGTTTCTCACAGTGTCTATGCAATGTGCAAGGACAGAATATTGACGAGAATACTCAGGAGAACCAAGCGGTGGAAAAGCTCTAGTTGGTTAGGGATGCTCACTTTCCTCCTTCACTTCTCATGTGATTATTGTGGGAAACAGTAATATAATACTAGTGTAATCACACTGACAACAAAGATCCGCACAGTCAAAGCAATGGTATTCCCCGTAGTAACCCATGGCTGCGAGAGCTGGACCATAAGGAAGGCTGAGTGAAGGAAGATAAGATGCTTTTGAACTGTGGTGACGGCCGACAGGAAGCTCTGGCGTGGGCTGGTCCATGAAGTCACAAATAAACAACAAAACTACAACAAGTAGAATTGCTAGGTAAAACGACTCTTTGGATGTTGCTTTCCACCTGAAAATTGCTTAAGCGGGTACATTTGGGGAGCATAACAATGAAATAATATTTAGGTTTGGAGCAATGTGTACCAGAACTGCCCATTTGGCTTCCATTAGCTACTGTGACTGTCTGCTGCTTTTAAGAAACACTGCCCAAGTTACACAGGACCATCTTTTTCTCTAGGATTTTCCCCACTCCCATGATTTTTCAACAGAAATAGGGCCCAATAACCACATTTGTAAAGTGCCCTTTCTTCATACATACTGTAGTCCAGTTTCACAATCGGAAATTCTTTCTTTCTCGTTGGGAAGAAATGTATGAAACTCATGCCCAGAAGATCTGTTGGCACCGATTTTGCTCAGTTGTGCACTTCTTCCAATTTCAGGATAACGAATAGAACATTTTGGAGAGATAGAACCTAAAAAGTTTTTAGGCTGCAAGCCCAAATCTGAGGGGAGGGGGGAAAATATGTCTTGAAAAATTAGAGGGTTGTTTGGTGTCTTGTAGCTTCGTTTAGTTCTCTTTTGTTTAACCTCCTAATTGCTTTAGAAGCTTGCATTATAGTAATAACCGCAGCAATATGAAACAAGACTGTACATGTACATAAGACTATTATTCACTTAGATTTGGACCTGTACATCTTATTAGCAATCATGGTTTCTATTATCCCTGGGATCAATGTTTCAATGTTGGGTGCTTGAAATGCAAGCTAAACATCTCAGGGGTGGAATGTATGCTTTGGCTTGCCCATCTCAACCAGTGCCTTAGTTGTATTGTAAGTGTAATGTGACTATTTATGAAATTTGGAAGGGAAAAAAACCCTCTGGACAAAATATAAGAAGAATAAGGGAAGGTAGGAAGCTATTATAGTGTTCTCATGGCAAACTCTTGCATACCATTCTTTTCCTCTACCGGTAGAAACGGTTCTTTCCCCCCCAAACCATGCATTCAAAATAGTAGGACTGGCAGAAACAAATCACATTAGCATGATAAAAGGATGATTATATCTCACACGTGAAGGATCTCTATGTTTGATGTACAAATTTAGAGAGAATTCAGCCATTTATATGCCATTGTTGCTAGGAAAGCAAAGTAGTCAGGAAGTGGAATAAAAATTCATACAGATTCTAAATGGAATTCCCTTTTACTATTGTTACTGTCCTGCTTTCACCTTAATCAAAAAATAAGCTGTGGCAGCAGATCTTATTCTTCATTATTAATACAGTGGGAAAGTTAGCCCTGGGGAGCCACTGGTTGAATGTGAATAGAAACTGATGGTTCTGCTGCCAAAAATCCCCCCCCCCCACATCTGTTCTTGAGCAACAGTGAAAGAACAAGGGATGTTGATTATGGCTGTTCCTTTGCCTGTTGTTGCAATGATCCAGCCAGGTAGTTGTCAGCACATGCTCTACTGAGGTCAGGCTATTGCCATCTGGAAACAGGCAGAGCTGACTCAGCAGCCAAAGTTGTGCATAGGTGCTCCTGATCACTGAAGCCACATGCACTTCCAATGAGAATTTGGCACCTTAAATCCTGCAGTTAGACCTATAGAGACGTGCCACCTATTCAACCCCAGGCCTGATGCCAATTCCTGGATTTGTTATCTAAGGGACTGCCTCGTCCCCATTGCATCAACCCGGCCCACCCGATCATGCAGAGAGGGCATGCTACGGACCCCGTCTGCAAGAGAATTCCATCTGGCGGGGTCCAGGAGGCGGGCCTTCTCTGCAGTGGCTCCCACACTCTGGAATATCTTTCCCCCAGAGATAAGACAGATCCCATCTCTGGTGGCCTTCCGGAAACACCTGAAAACCTGGTTTTCCCACCTTGCCTGGGGTAGAGAGGAAGGCAACCACTCCTGGGGATGGCTGGTGCCCTAACATGGCCCTTTAAATACACATGAGCAGTACCATAACTATTATTATCATCTGGATTTTATATTCTATTTATACTTCATATTGTATTTGAATTTGATATTTAATTATGCTTATAGTATTTTTTTTTCTTTATTATAAACCACCCAGAGTTCCCCCTTGCGGGGAGATGGGTGGTGGCAAAATTTAATAAATAAATAAATAAATAAATAAACAAACAAACAAACAAACAAACAAATATATATATATGTCCAGCCAGAGAGTTTCTTTCTTCCCATGAAGAAAGCCTCATCCTCTTCAACCTCATCCAGCCTGTTACCCCTTGTAAGCACTGACCCAACAATTTCACCTCCTCTCCTGGTTCAAATGAAAGTAAGAATGGGAGATGAATGTCTTCAGCTTACTGATGATCTCTCCCAGAAGCTTCCTATCTGGAAACAGTATAAAGACTCCATAGCATGACTGCATGGGGTCTGAACAGAAGTTCCCCAGCACTATTTGGCAATGTTCCTGTAGAAGTAGAATGAATACAACACAGGACTCCAATTCCCAACTCAAGAGAGGTAGCCCATTTTAATTCTTAGGTGACTGATGCTTGCTGCCCTTATCCACTGCATATGCTAATGTTAGTGTCAAATCTATGTGTGTTTGCCCTGTTGACCAGTTGCAATATGCTTTTAACTGTCAGGTTGAGACAGTTCAGGATGGGGGGAAACTTTGCTACCCAACAGCCATGATGAGGCAAAGGAGAGGCAACAAACTTAGTTTCTCTTAGACTCCTCACCTCTCTCAGCTGTACATGAGCAGGACAGGCAGGTTAATAAATAACATTGCAGCACTTGTCATTTCTAGTTTGGCCTTTAGATGTGCAGTGTACACTGGTCTAGGTATTCTTGATACTCAAACTAATTAATAATAGTTTTAGAAATGGAAATCTATAAAATATTATTTGCATCAAGTTAAGTAACTTGCCCCCTTCATGGATCACTGCCTTGTCGTGGCGAAGGGGCTTGCGTAACTCAATGAAGTCAGGTCAAGAAGAACAGGTCATGATGGAGAGTTCTGACAAAACATGGTCCAAAACTGGAGGAGGGAATGGCAAACCACTCCAGTATCCTTGCCAAGAAAACCCATGGACAGTATCAAAAGGCTAAAAGATATGACGCCGGAAGATGAGCCCCTCAGGTCGGAAGGTGTCCAAAATGCTACTGGGGAAGAGCGGAGGGCAATTCCGAGTAGCTCCAGAAAGTGTGAAACGGCTGGGCCAAAGCCGAAAGGACGCTCAGTTGTGGATGTGTCTGGAAGTGGAAGGAAAGTCCGATGCTGTAAAGAACAATATTGCATAGGAACCTGGAATGTAAGAACTATGAATCAAGGTAAGCTGGATGTGGTCAAACATGAGATGACAAGATTGAACATCGACATATTGGGAATCAGCGAACTAAAATGGACAGGAATGGGCGAATTTAATTCAGGAGACCATTATATATACTACTGTGGGCAAGAATCCCTTAGAAGAAATGGAGTAGCTCTCATAGTCAATAAAAGAGTGGGAAAGGCAGTACTGGGGTACAACCTCAAAAACGACAGAATGCTTTCAGTTCGAATCCAAGGCAAACCATTCAACATCACAGTGATCCAAGTCTATGCCCCAACCACTGATGCCAAAGAAGCTGAAGTTGACCGGTTCTATGAAGACCTACAACACCTTCTAGAACTAACACCAAAAAAAGATGTCCTTTTCATCATAGGGGACTGGAATGCTAAGGTAGGAAGTCAAAAAATAACCGGAATAACAGGCAAGTTCGGCCTCGGAGTACAAAATGAAGCAGGGCAAAGGCTAATAGAGTTTTGTCAAGAGAACACGCTGGTCATAGCAAACACTCTTTTCCAACAACACAAGAGACGACTCTACACATGGACATCACCAGATGGTCAATATCGAAATCAGATTGATTATATACTTTGCAGCCAAAGATGGAGAAGCTCTATACAATCAGCAAAAACAAGACCTGGAGCTGACTGTGGCTCAGATCATGAGCTTCTTATTGCAAAATTTAGGCTTAAATTGAAGAATGTAGAGAAAACCACTAGACCAATCAGGTATGACCTAAATCATATCCCTTATGAATATACAGTGGAAGTGAGGAATAGATTTAAAGGATTAGATCTGGTAGACAGAGTGCCTGAAGAACTATGGATGGAGGTTCGTAACATTGTACAGGAGGCAGCAACTAAAACCATCCCAAAGAAAAAGAAATGCAAGAAAGCAAAGTGGCTGACTGATGAGGCTTTACAAATAGCTGAGGAAAGAAGGGAAGCAAAAGGCAAGGGAGAAAGGGAAAGATATAAACAACTGAATGCAGAATTCCAGAGAATAGCAAGGAGAGATAAGAAGGCCTTCTTAAATGAACAATGCAAAGAAATCGAGGAAAACAATAGAATGGGGAAGACTAGAGATCTCTTCAAGAAAATCGGAGATATCAAGGGAACGTTTTGTGCAAAGATGGGCATGATAAAGGACAAAAAAGGCAGGGACCTAACAGAAGCAGAAGAGATTAAGAAGAGGTGGCAAGAATACACAGAAGAACTATACAAGAAAGATCTTAATATCCCTGATAAATACGATGGTGTGGTCACTGACCTTGAGCCGGACATCCTAGAGAGTGAAGTCAAGTGGGCCTTAGGAACCATTACTAACAACAAAGCTAGCGGAGAAGACAGTATCCCAGCTGAGCTATTTAAAATCCTAAAAGATGATGCTGTTAAAGTGCTGCACTCAATATGCCAACAAATTTGGAAAACTCAACAGTGGCCACAGGATTGGAAAAGGTCAGTTTACGTTCCAATTCCAAAGAAAGGCAATGCCAAAGAATGTTCAAACTACCGTACAATTGCACTCATTTCACATGCCAGCAAGGTTATGCTCAAAATCCTACAAGCTAGGCTTCAGCAGCATGTGAACCGAGAACTACCAGAAGTGCAAGCTGGGTTTCGAAGAGGCAGAGGAACTAGAGATCAGATTGCCAACATTCGCTGGATCATGGAAAAAGCAAGAGAGTTCCAGAAAAACATCTACTTCTGCTTCATTGACTACGCTAAAACCTTTGATTGTGTGGATCACAACAAACTGTGGCAAATTCTTAAAGAGATGGGAGTACCAGACCACCTTACCTGTCTCCTGAGAAACCTGTATGTGGGTCAAGAAGCAACAGTTAGAACCGGACATGGAACAACCGACTGGTTCAAAATTGGGAAAGGAGTACGACAAGGCTGTATATTATCACCCTGTTTATTTAACTTATATGCAGAGTACATCATGAGAAATGCCGGGCTGGATGAATCACAAGCCGGAGTTAAGATTGCCGGGAAAAATATCAACAACCTCAGATATGCAGACGATACCACCCTAATGGCAGAAAGTGAAGAGGAACTAAAGAGCCTCTTGATGAGGGTGAAAGAGGAGAGTGCAAAAGCTGGCTTGAAACTCAACATTAAAAAAACCCAGATCATGGCATCTGGTCCCATCACTTCCTGGCAAATAGAAGGGGAAGAAATGGAAGCAGTGACAGATTTCATTTTCTTGGGCTCCAAGATCACCGCAGACGGTGACTGCAGCCATGAAATTAAAAGACGCTTGCTCCTTGGAAGGAAAGCTATGGCAAACCTAGACAGCATATTAAAAAGCAGAGACATCACCTTGCCGACAAAGGTCCGTATAGTTAAAGCTATGGTTTTTCCAGTAGCAATGTATGGCTGTGAGAGTTGGACCATAAGGAAGGCTGAGCGCCGAAGAATTGATGCTTTCGAGCTGTGGTGCTGGAGAAGACTCTTGAGAGTCCCTTGGACTGCAAGGAGGTCAAACCAGTCAATCCTGAAGGAAATCAACCCTGACTGCTCATTGGAAGGACAGATGCTGAAGCTGAAGCTCAAATACTTTGGCCACCTAATGAGAAGAGAGGACTCACTGGAAAAGACCCTGATGCTGGGAAAGACTGAGGGCAAAAGGAGAAGGGGACGGCAGAGGATGAGATGGTTAGATAGCATCACTGATGTAATGAACATGAATTTGAGTAAACTCCGAGAGACAGTGGAGGACAGGAAGGCCTGGCGTGCTATGGTCCATGAGGTCACGAAGAGTCGGACATGACTGAACGACTGAACAACAACAAGTAACTTGCTGAACAACCTCTGTATATAATGCAGATTACATCCATGCTAAGGAGCAGTGGTATCCTCAGGAGTATATCAAAACTTGCAAGATTGTGAGTGCCGTGTTGTGATCCAAGTCCCAATTCTTTTGAATGTGAGTCGTTGCATGCAGGTACCAAAGGGGTGGGACTTGGGTCATAATACTGCGCCACCATCTTGCAGGTTTTGACACTTCTGAAGATGCTCGTGCTAAGGAGCTATTCAGATCATGAATAGCAACTTTTTAAAAATCTATCTCCGGTCTGTTTATTCCAACATTCTAAAATTTAACTATGCATCCAATAGTTGTACGCAGCCCTGGGGGTGGTTGGTGGGTTGGTGGGTTGAGCATGCTCTCTCTGCCTTTTTAAGTTTGTATGTTTTTGTAAGATTTTTCATTCTTTTTTACTTGTAAGCCGGCTAGAGTCACTTATACAGTGAGATGGGCAGCATATTAATTAATTAATTAATTAATTAAATATCAAGCCATTGGTGAAGGAAGAGGTTAAACTACAGAAAGGAATTTCTTAAAAATGGCTTCATTTCTAACCAGCTTGTGCACCAAAGATAAGTAGCTGAAGGATGCATTGCAGAAAAGCACCACAGCTCCCTCCCAGCTAGATATCATTTGGTGTGACCATCCCTTTCAGAATGTCCATCTTTAATACAGCCAAAGGAACAGTTAGCAGTATAATGTGATTAAAAAGTGGAAAAATATAGTTAAAACTAGGATTCAAATCCTAACTTCTATTGTACGACTTAAAGGAAAAGTATGTTCAAAGGTAGATTATGGCTGAGATATGGCTGGAAAAATTGTAGTCCTGCTATCCTCAAATACAAGAATGAGAGAATGACTGAGTGTTGGAAAGATGGTAGCAGTAGAATATTACTTGGCTGGGTGACCCTGTTCACTGTAAAATGGAAGTGAGATCCTCCTGTGAAGAAGGATTGGATAACCAACTAGACAGACAGACAGACAGACAGACAGACAGACAGACAGACAGACAGACTAAATTGAAATCTTTATATCCTTAAATGGCTCCCTTGAGAAAGATCATCCAGCTGAATTCACTATGGGGCTGGAACTAAAAGGAATGTTATTGATCATATTTTTGTCTCTGGTAACCTGCTTGCTTTTATAAACTGCTTTGAGGTTGTTCCCCAATGTAATAATGGCCACTTCCCAGTTTTCTTATGTTTAACTTTTTTTTTTGGCCCAACAGCCTTTATCAGTCACAGATCCTTCAAGTGGGAAGATTCTGCTGCAATAAATGGTCCCTCAGTTGGACATGGTTTCAATTATTCTAAGCAACTGGCTCAAATAGAAACACAGTTGTGATGTGTCTCACCATATCTGAGCTTACACATTTCTTCCCAATGTAGTAATCGGCATGAGAATTTCTGTGGGGAGAAAAAAAATGCATGGGCTAAACTTTGGACATTTTAAATGCTTTTTGGAGAATCCAAAGAAACTTGATTAACTCTGATGCCAACGCAATGCTGGTCTTTTGAGGGCTCTAAAATACAAACTATATTCCATTATAATTCTCAGTGAGAATTTTCCAGAAGGCTGGAGGAAAGAAGATTCCTTCAGGAGGACTACCGGTTTTGTTTGAGGCTTTGCTGAAAGTCTTTTGTTAATGTTACCAGAAAAGTTATCAGGATAGAAACCTAAGAAAAGAAACAGTAACAGAAAGAGTGATATCTGAAACCTTATAATGAAGTAAGAAAAGGAACAGTAAGAGAATAGAACTCTAGACCACTTTAAGGAAAGACAAAATGAAGTTCTAATTGAACACATTGTTTGATTGTTTCAGAACTGTTTATATAAATATGAATTAAATTAGACTACACTTTATTATTTATATTTTTTGGCTTTTTTTTAAAAAAATGTTATATTATACCAATATAGCCTTTTGAGGAACACTTGGAGCCCAGTATACTGGAAATAATCTGAAAGCCTTCCAGCTTTGATACATTGACTCCAGACGTTCTGGCCTCCACTAATAAAATCATAACCTGAAGTCTAAAAGAGCAGCATAAGAAGGAAAGTGGTCATGCTTGGGGATGGCTGATGTCTTAGAGCCGCCTCAAATATTTTAAGTATTTTTATCCTCACTGTAAGAACCACCTGCCACTTGGATTTTATTGTATTTGTATTGTTATATTTATTGTATTTTAATGATCATTTGTTGTAGTTGTAAACCACCCAGAGTCCCTCCTTGAGGGGGAGATGGGCGGTCATAGAAATTTAATAAGTAAGTAAGTAAGTAAGTTAGTTAGTTAGTTAGTTAGTTAGTTAGTTAGTTAGTTTTCCTTTTGGACTTGGAATGGGCCAGGTTGGTAGTTCAGTTGTAGGAATGGTTCCTCTATAAACTTAATCTTTGGATATGATAATTTGAAATGGTGCAGGGAACTGAGATGTTGGAAGATCTTAATGGTTGCAACTCACACTCCTTGGGGGCAGAAGCCATTGTGGGAAGAGGTGGATCTAACGGTGGGCTGGGAATACCAGTTTTGTGCTGGCTGTGACAATCGGCTTCGGATATTGTATTCTGTTAGTAATTAACATTTATTTACCTCCCTTGAAGCAGAATTCTCAGGTCAGGAAATTATGGCCTGAATTGGAATGTTATCTAATTGATATTTTCCCTGCTTCTCCTAAAGCATACATAGTAGCTGCAGTCAGTTTTATTGCCAGATTAGACCCAGATGATGACATCTTACAGGTTAGATATTAGAGCTGTCCACCTAATTCTGAAGAAGATACACTCTCCCTGACTCATTATTCAAAGGGCAGGAGGCCAAACTTTGCAGGACTCTAAGTCATATGGCTAATAGTCTAAAACTTTATATCCTTAAATGGCTCCCTTGAGAAAGAGCATCCAGCTGAATTCACTACTGGGCTGCAACTAAAAGGAGAATTATTTATTATATTTTTTGATTCTGGTAACCTTTTAAAAACTACTCTGAGGTTATTTTCCAATTTAATAGTGAGCATTTCCCATTTAAAATCTTTTGACCAACAGCCTCATGCTGAGGTTTTTTTTTAAAAAAAATATATCAGTCACAGGTTCTTCAACTGGGAAGATTCCACTGTGATAAAGTTCAGTTGAACAAAGCAATAAAAGAACAATTTAAATGCAGAACAGTTCCAGCACATGCATCTGTCTTTTCAGTAATCCTTTGATTTCATTCTAGAGAGTCATTATAACTTAATACAAGAATTGCAAACATTATTATTGCCCTCACATAATGACTACCATAAACCATATTTGTATTGGTTAGATTTAAATTTATGCATTATAAACAACACAAGAAAAGAGCCACCATGGTTATATTTATTTTTCAAAAAGCGCAGGAATAAGAAATAACAGCCACCAATCAGTTAAAAATGCTTCCACTTTCCCCCACATTTATATTATTTATTTGTTGCAGTTCTACCCACTCCAGTCACAAGACGCTCAGCAGTTCCCAAGCATAAAAGGTAAAATATCCCCAGTAGACTTTTTGTATATAATTTTTATTAAAGATTTTGATTACAATAGTAAAAACTAATACAAACTAAACTTAAAAAAGAGAAGGGAATAGAAAGAATAAAAAGTGCAAGAAAAAAGAAAAAGAAAGAAGAGAAAAGAAAAGAAAAGAAAAGAAATATGATAAAGAAAAAGAAAAGAAATATATAAAGAAGTGACTTCCAACCTTCATCACAAGTATAGACAAATTTAGTAATCCTTCATCCACTATAAGGTGTGTGTGTGTTCGTGTCAGTAGCACCAAAGCGCTTCTGTAGTGAAAGGATTTGCCGGTGACATCACTGTTGCCCAGGGGATGCCCAAGGAAGCTCCTTTCATGTCCCTGTCCCCTATAAGGTTACAAACAGATATCTCTTCATCCCATATCCCATCCCTTATCTATAAGCAAATCCATAAAACATAAACTTTTCAATCCTGGTGTCAGCAAAAAGTCTGTAAAGGTTGTCAGAATTTTGCACAATTTTTTTTTATTATTTTAACCTTAATCAAATAAACCAACTTTCTATTCCTTCCTTTTACTTCTAACAGTCTTAATCTTTATTTCAATCAAACATTGTGGTAGGATTTGATTTCTTTTCAATTCTTCTTTATCCCATTGCACAGACTTCTTCAAGGGTTTAACAAGCCTCTTTTGTAGATCCAATAAGAAAACATTTTCCAGGTCATTCTCTTCATTTGTCATTTGTATTTCCCCTTTAATTTTTAAAACTTTGGCCAGTTTCTTTTGTATATTCAGTAAAGTGTCCTTTTCCAAGTCATTCTCTTGGCCTGTCATTTGTAGTTCCACTTTTGGTACTTTCTCTGTCTTGTCAGACAAAATTTGCTCCACATCTATCATTCTCTTATTAACATATTTTGGACATAGTCTGTCCACAGATTCAAACATCATTAATGACACTGTTGATATTGTAGCTACTAATTTCTGGCTCCATTCTTCAAATATCTCTTTTAATAGTTCCAACGTTATGACATTTTGTGTCGTGTTGTAAGTCCCAGTACTAAAAAAAGCAGGCTTGTATTTTTTTCCTTTCTGCTTAGAATCTAGTGTCCAGTTTCTAAAATCATAAAGTCAAGACTAAAATCATAAAGACTTACAATAGACAAGATAAACAACTACTCCTGGACATGGCTGGTCCCCTAAAATGGCCATTTAGATGTATATAAGCGGTACTACAACTTTTATCGCCATCTGGATTTTACACTATATTTATATTTATACTGTATTTGTATTTGATATTTATTATGTTTATTATATTTTAATGTTCTTTTATCTTTGTTGTAAACCGCCCAGAGTCCCCCTTTGGGGGGAGATGGGCGGTGGCAAAATTTAATATAAATAAATAAATAAATATATAAATAAATAAATCTGGTTCCCACGAGAAGCTGTTTAATTTATATAGTTAATTCCAAAATCTTATATTCCAAACATAATATTCCAAATTTATCTGGACCCTGAAATCATTTATAACTTTTTGGGATCAAAATCGTATTTAGTTTTTTTCTATTTATTTCAAATTCTTTCTTAAGCTTATAATTAATTTTTCTTTTGTTCAGAGTTGAAGATAAACTCACCCAATGAAGACTTTTCAAACTTGTCATTCCGAAGGTCTCCAATAGCTTTAAGATGGTTAATAGGCAATTTCTGAAAGTGATTAGCAAGTGAAGTTTACAAACTCACTGTCCTTTAAAAGGCATTTTTCTACTTAAAAGAATTTCACCCTTAAAAAGTCAGGACGTTTTTCAGCTGGCAGAAAATGTTAGTGAAGAATTTTTCCACATTTCTCTTACTACATTTGTGCTCCTACCTGAAGGCCTGCATAAGGTGGCTGTTTGATGTGTTGTAAAATCTCTAGACCCAGAAGGAGATAGCTAGAATTCTTATAAGGTTTTATTTTTTTGAAAATTTACCAAACCTACAGAAGGAGTAGGTTTTGATACCTGAGGTAACAAATTCAAGAGCTAGTAAAAGATTTAGAATATTTTTTTCATTTTGAGGGAAAAAAATAATGAAGAATGGAGGATGGTGTTATTTGATTTGGATTGCCATGTTAAATAAATAATTTTTTTTATTATTGTTTATCAGTTATGCACTGTGATTTTGTATTATTTCTGTTAAGTTTGCTTGAATTTTCTGTAAGCTGCCCAGAGTTACTTTGTTTGAGTTGGGTGGCCATACAAATATGTTAAATAAAATAAAATGAAATAAAAATAAAAAAATAAATAAATAAGTATAACATTCTGATCTAAATGTACGTCTATACTGTAAATGTACAGGTCTGTACTGCTATAATGATTACTTAGATGAACTGGAAAAGATATATGATATTACAGTATAGACTTGTACACACAGAAAATATTAAAAAATACAGAAAAGCTTCCAGACTACATTCATAAATGATTGGAGAAAAATATATATATATTTTTAAAAAGAGAGGGTATTTGTAAGGAGAGACTGATTTACCTTTAATAAAGCAATTTATTTGTGGATGCTGGGATGAAGGTCTTATCATGCTGGTCCATCTGTAAGAACATTTTGATCAGTGGTTCTCAGACTGAGATCCGCCAAGTGACCTGTTGCAGCCGCCCTTTGTTCAATGGCCAGAACTCCCCCACTGACTGAGCCCCATCCCCCTAGGTTCGCCGACAATCAGCTAGCAGACCAGATTCCAACTCATCCCCGACAGCCTGTTTTCACTGCTAAACAGCTGCTAGACCACAAGTATCCATAGCAAAACTGGTTGTCTGCCAAATATTAAAAATATGGTTCTTGGTGAAGTTGTATGCATGTGCTAGTGTCTTACGGGTTTTGGCCGCTCTGTTTTCTTATGATCCTCCAAGGTATGATCTTCCAAGAAGCATTTATAAAAATGTTCTACAGGATTGCGTCTAAGATGATATGATGTGATTGTGGTTGGTTCCACATAAATTGCAGTGTTTTGTAACCTCAGCTTAAAATTAGCTTGTCTATGCTATGCACGTATCCTTACAGGTACCAGGGGACACTGTGTGAGTTAGTAATTCCTGTTGGCCTACTGCAGATCATGTAGTTTGAAAGAGCTGTATTTCTTCGGTGGAGTTTTGTCGGCATTCTTTGCAGTTGTTTCATAAAAATTGGTTGTATTTGGCCTGTGTGCGTTGCTTCAGTTCTTTCTGCTACCACACAGTATTCTCGGAAACAATCCATAACGACTAATAAAATGCTCATAACACATCCAACAATTCTTACTGTTATATTTTGGATACTGTAACGTAGCTCTGTTATGAGATAACCAGTGCACAAGAGATCTATAGGGCATAAACTTTAATATTCACTAAAGGAGCTGCTTTTTCCAGTTTTATTGCTTTTACATGTTCTATATTTCCTTTCCACATCAGCAAACACTTAAGACTAGCAAAATACAGTATTAAAGTGTTCCCCGAAATCCATAACATACAGTGGGGCAAAAAAGTATTTAGTCAGCCACCAACTGTGCAAGTTCTCCCACTTAAAAAGATGAGAGAGGCCTGTAATTGACATCACAGGTAGACCTCAACTATGAGAGACAAAATGAGAAAACAAATCCAGACAATCACATTGTCTGATTCGGAAAGAATTTATTTGCAAATTATGGTGGAAAATAAGTATTTGGTCAATATCAAAAGTTCATCTCAATACCTTGTTATATATCCTTCGTTGGCAATGACAGAGGTCAAACGTTTTTTGTAAGTCTTCACAAGGTTGGCACACACTGTTGCTGGTATGTTGGCCCATTCCTCCATGCAGATCTTCTCTAGAGCAGTGATGTTTTGGGGCTGTCTCTGGGCAACACGGACTTTCAACTCCCTCCAAAGGTTTTCTATGGGGTTGAGATCTGGAGACTGGCTAGGCCACTCCAGGACCTTGAAATGCTTCTTACGAAGCCACTCCTTCGTTGCCCGGGCGGTGTGTTTGGGATCATTGTCATGCTGAAAGACCCAGCCACGTTTCATCTTCAATGCCCTTGCTGATGGAAGGAGGTTTGCACTCAAAATCTCACAATACATGGCCCCATTCATTCTTTCCTGTACACGGAACAGTCGTCCTGGTCCCTTTGCAGAGAAACAGCCCCAAAGCATGATGTTGCCACCCCCATGCTTCACAGTAGGTATGGTGTTCTTTGGATGCAACTCAGCATTCTCTCTCCTCCAAACACGACGAGTTGTGTTTCTACCAAACAGTTCTACTTTGGTTTCATCTGACCATATGACATTCTCCGAATCCTCTTCTGGATCATCCAAATGCTCTCTAGCAAACTTCAGACGGGCCCGGACATGTACTGGCTTAAGCAGGGGGACACGTCTGGCACTGCAGGATCTGAGTCCCTGGTGGCGTAGTGTGTTACTGATGGTAGCCTTTGTTACGTTGGTCCCAGCTCTCTGCAGGTCATTCACTAGGTCCCCCCGTGTGGTTCTGGGATTTTTGCTCACCGTTCTTGTGATCATTTTGACCCCACGGGGTGAGATCTTGCGTGGAGCCCCAGATCGAGGGAGATTATCAGTGGTCTTGTATGTCTTCCATTTTCTAATTATTGCTCCCACAGTTGATTTCTTCACACCAAGCTGCTTGCCTATTGCAGATTCAGTCTTCCCAGCCTGGTGCAGGTCTACAATTTTGTTTCTGGTGTCCTTCGACAGCTCTTTGGTCTTCACCATAGTGGAGTTTGGAGTGTGACTGTTTGAGGTTGTGGACAGGTGTCTTTTATACTGATAACAAGTTCAAACAGGTGCCATTACTACAGGTAATGAGTGGAGGACAGAGGAGCCTCTTAAAGAAGAAGTTACAGGTCTGTGAGAGCCAGAAATCTTGCTTGTTTGTAGGTGACCAAATACTTATTTTCCACCATAATTTGCAAATAAATTCTTTCTGAATCAGACAATGTGATTGTCTGGATTTGTTTTCTCATTTTGTCTCTCATAGTTGAGGTCTACCTATGATGTCAATTACAGGCCTCTCTCATCTTTTTAAGTGGGAGAACTTGCACAATTGGTGGATGACTAAATACTTTTTTGCCCCACTGTATATGGGTACAAAGAATAATCTTGTACTTCTTCTTAATTTGATGATATAAAACTCTGGCTCTCAGATGCAAAAATGCTTCCATTTCTTCAACTGTAACTACATTTCTGAAGATATGTTTTTCCCTTTCCACCATTAAGAGGCTGTTCTTTCCAACTTCTAGTAACTGAATACTCTGTAACACATGATGGTCACATATTTTGAAATGTCCTCCAAACATGATTAGATAACCCTGCTAAATTAGGACTTCCCAACAATACCCTAAGAATCTCATCCCCATCACCAACTTAAGTTTCTGTTGATGTTATAGTCCTGTTGTTCATTTCTTCTCTACTGCCAACTATATTTTGTGTTGTTAGACATGCAATCTTTGATTAACAAATAATGTTGCATTTTAAGATATAAATTATATATTTTCAAAATTATCAGATCAGCTATTCCTTCTAAAACTTTAGTGTCTCACTTCTGTCTTTTTGTGAGACGTGGATGACAAAGAATCAAAATTTAGTCTTCCCGTTTTGCAACTGATGACAAAATTACATGCAGTCAACAATGCTCCTTCTAATTTCTGACATGCCATATGTGGGGAAAAAATGTTTGTGCAGCTTTTCACAAACCAAGTACAAACGTGCACACCACAATATAAGTAAATTGTAAATACATGTAATAGCAACATGTTAAAATGTTTACATATTTCTTAGTTAAAGTATAGAAACAAGAAGGTAGAATAGTATGTCACATACATACTTAAAAGTGATGCCTTTAAGTCATTTTTGACTCCTGGTGACCACCCCCTGCAGTTTTCTTGGCAAGATTTCAGATGTGGTTTGCCATTGCCTCCTTCTTCCTAGGGCTGAGGGAGAGGGACCGGCACAAGGTCACCCAGCTAGCTTTGAGCCTAAGGCAGGACTAGAACCCTCGGTCTCCCAGTTCTTAGCCTGGTACCTTAACCACTACTCCAAACTGGCTGTACCAATACATGCTTACTGATTATAATGTAAACTCTCTATTAGCTGATAACTGATAATTGCGATCAATATTTTGTAAGCATTTAAAATTGTTTGTCTTTTTTTAAATTTGATATTTTAATGAAATATTTTTTTAAATAAAAGTAAAAAGAAAAGAAAAGAAAAAGTAAAGCATAATACAAGAAGCATTTAGATAGCCCCATCTCTTTAATCCCTGCCCCCCTTTCCTTCTCTGGATGTATTCCAAACTTTTTTTTTTTTTATCTGTTCAATCGTGTCTGATTCTCGGAGACTGCCTGGACAAGTTCCTGCAGTTTTCTTGGCAAGGTTTTTTGGAAGTGGTTTGCCATTGACTTCTTCCTAGGGCTGAGAGAAAGTAACTTGCCCAAAGTCACCCAGCCAGCTTTGTTCCCAAGGCGGGACGGGACTAGAACCCACAGTCTCCTGGTTTCTGGTTCAAGATAGAGCTACCATATCTGAGCTGGAAAGATCCAGACAGCCAGTAGATGGAAGCAAAGAGTTAGAGTTCTCTGTATCTCTTTATCTCTATGTCAGTATTGTTGGTGTATATTGTGGAGAAAAATGATATAAATAGGTAAGCCCCATTCAAAGTGCTGTACTGTAAGTTCTCATCTGCACTCAAATACTCATCTATTCTTAATTTTTTTTCCCCATTCATTTGTGTCTGATTCTCGGAGACTGCCTGGACTAGTCCCTGCAGTTTTCTTGGCAAGGTTTTTCAGAAGTGGTTTGCCATTGCCTCCTGCCCAGGGCTGAGAGAAAGTGACCGGCCCAGGGTCACCCAGCTGGCTTTGTGCCCAAGGCAGGACTAGAACTCACGGTCTCCCGGTTTCTAGCCCGGTGCCTTAACCACTACACCAAACTGGCTCTCTATTTGAACTTTAATTATTAATTTAAAAACTGATCTTTTAAAATAAAGTTAACCACCATCATGGACCGTGCATGGCCTGAAGCTCAACAGATATTAAACCTTTTGGGGAGGGTGGAAGGAGGTGGGCCAAGGGGGCCTGTCAGGAGCCACTTCTCAGTACAGAGGGGGGCCTTGGCAGGGCTCCCTCGTGCACAGGAAGCTTCGGGGTCATGCCTGGCTGTCTCTAGGTGGCCCAGGTTGGCTGCCAGGCTGGGAAAGGACCACCGGCCTGCTCTCCTGGCCTCCCCCAGCAGCTCCTGCTCAGGCCACCCTGCAGTGGTGCCGAGTGACCCTCACCACTGCAGTTAAGCTGAGGCAGCAAGCTTGTGCAGGACTCCTTCCAAGGCTGGAGTTTTATGGCACCTAAATTTATTATTATTGTTGGAGAACTTAAGCGTGCACTTGACTTGATGAGTGGCCCTATTGATGGTACCAAACCCCAAGCCACCAGATGACCTCACTCGGTGGTTTCATGTAGATGTTAAACAGGAAGGGGGAGAGCATCGAACAAGTGATTTTATGTATGCTTTATTGTATTATAGGTATAAGTTCCTGTATGTATGTATGTATGTATGTATGTATGTATGTATGTATGTATGTTTCTAAATGCCAATAGTTCTTCTTGGGAGTGGCTGGTGCCATGAAACCCGCCTTATTGTTAACATCTTTCTATTTGGATTTTATATGTAAGTTATTGTTGTTGTAATTTTTATTTTTTTAACTTGTTGTTGTGAACCGCCCAGAGTTCCCTGGTATAGAGGAGATGGCCGGTGATACAAATTTAATTAATAAATAAATAAAAATAATAAGTTGTCTAGACTCCGTGGAGGAGGTGGCAAAGATATGTAAAAATAAACCAACCCCTCTAGAGTATAGTACTTGCAGGCAGGCAGATGGGCACGACTCTTTTTTGTTGTGCTCCCCTGTGAGTGGCATTTTGAGACACCCTGTCCCCAACCCAGAACTAGCAAGTTCATTAGCCCGTGAGAGAGCTGTCCCCCCTGAATTTATCCAATCCCCTTTGAAAGTCATCCATACCTTTTCCAGTAATAAATTTCAGAAGTTAATCATGTGTTGTGTGAAGAAGTGCTTGCTTTTGCCTGTTTTAAATTTCATTCCAGTAAAGTACACTGGATGGTCCTTGTCTTTCTGTTTCTCCCTTTCTCTTTCTTCTCCTTCCAGTTGCCTTTTCCCCAAATTAAAGAGATTTAAAATCTCAAACGTTCTAGCCTTTTCCCATAGGGAGGTGTTTGAAGCTCTGAACTTTTTCCAGCTCTGTAATGTTTTCTTTTTTTAAAAAAAAATTGTTTTAAAAAAGAAGGAAAAAGAGAGAGAAAACGCACATGCAAAAGGGGGGGGGGGGGAAGAAGAAAAATGATGCAGAAGTATAACAGCAGTAAGTGGACAAGGGGGTTACCAAGGTTGTACAGTTAGTGCTCAGTAAATTGTTGGTAAGAAATTGACCATAAAAACAAAGTACACTGAATTATTTTAAAATGTGAGAAAGGATTTGAAACTCTGAAGTGAGTGCCAAGATCTCCACTATTTTGTTATTTAAAGATAAGAGAGAGAGAGAGAGAGAGAGAGAGAGAGAGAGAGAGAGAGAGAGAGAGAGAGAGAAGCAGAAAGGAAGGAAGGAAGGAAGGAAGGAAGGAAGGAAGGAAGGAAGGAAGGAAGGAAGGAAGGAAGGAAGGGTTACTAAAAGCATTACAAATATTTAGTTTTTAACTTCCTCTTTGTTGTACTCTGACTGATATACAATATTGATAAAAAAATATTTTTTTGTGTATTTCTGATTCCAGTTCTTTAGTCAATTCCTTTTCTCCTTAAAAAAATGCTCTAAATCAGGGCTTTCCAAAGTTCCTTTCTCCTTAAAAAAATGCTCTAAATCAGGGCTTTCCAAAGTTTTCCTGCGGCGACACACCAACCGCCGTTGGTGTGTCACCGCAGGAAAACCTGGAAGTGCCGCTCTTGCGGCAGCGCGCAAAAACCTGGAAGCGCTGCTGCTGCTTTCGGGTTTTTGCGTGCCACCGTTGGTGTGTCGCCGCGGGAAAACCCGGAAGCGCTGATGATGATCAGCGCTTCCAGGTTGTGTGGCGACACACCAGACTGTGTGTGGCGACACACTTTTGTGTCGCGACACACAGTTTGGAAAGCTCTGCTCTAAATATTTTCCTTGCTGTGTAATATATGACATATATGGAAGCCATTCTTGCTTAAATGTGATTCAACGTCTGTTGTGAATATATACTGTTACATTTACCTCAAGTTACAACTTAAGCGAAAATTGATATAAAATGTTTTATAGATGGTATTAAACTCCATCAATAATTGTCAAGATAGACAAATCATATAGTAATAAGTGCTGGAAAAGCTATGAGGCAGAAGGAACAATTTACCATATGTGGTGGACATGTAAAAAAAACCCTGAAAAGTACTGGAAAGAAATACATGGCATTAGTGAGAGAATTTTGGAAATCGATTTTGAAATAAAACCAATTTTTTTTAACTAGGCATAATTCCAAAACATAGTAACAAAAAAAGAAAATATCACAATTTACTAAAATACATGTACATGGCCACAAGGATAAACTTAGCACAAAACTGAAAAAAAGATACTGTATGTTACCAACGATATCAGATTGGGAACTTAAATTCAGGTAATATGCAATAATGTTATATTGTTTTTCAAGTGTGCTGACCACAGGATTGGACAGAGTACTCCAGTTTCAGTATAGATTTGTATAAAGGCATTATGGCACTGGGATTTTTATTTTTCTGTCTCATTCCTATCTCTAGCATGGAATTTGCTTTTTATTTTTTTATAGCTGCAGCACACTCAGATGACATCATCATTAAGCTAGCTACTTATTATGATTCCAAGGTCTTATTCTTAGTTGCAGATGGTTCAGATATCACCAGTGTAATATGTAAAGTCCCTCCCCTCCCAATATGCACCACTTTACATTTATGTACATTGAGTTCTATTTATTTATTTATTTATTTTTAAAATTTATATGACTGCCCATCTCCCCCAGCGGGGGACTCTGGGTGGTTTACAATAAAATCAAGTTTAAAATACAAATATAAAATTACAATTTATTAGCATAATATAAATAAATATAAAATCCAAATTTGGCGAATTGATCTCAACTAAAAGGGAGGACATTATGGTATTAACCACCCCCAGGAGGAGCTATTACTTTTCCCCTCCCACACTAGGCGGCAGAACCAGGTTTTCAGATCTTTCCTAAAGGTTGGGAGGGAGGAAACCTGCCTCAGCTCTGGTTGCCATTTGGTTGACCATTCAGATAATTTAAATACTGTATATCCTAGAGCTCTTTGTATTCACTTTTGTGAAATTGATGACCTCACTGCTAACCCCTTAGTCAAAATCATTTAAGAACTAATTTAAATCTTTGAAGGATTCCACTTCTTCTTCTTTCCATTGAAACAAATGCCCATTTATTACTGTTCTTTATATTGTTTAGCCAATTAGCAATCCATAAAAGGATACATCCTCTTACCCTTGGCTGCTAAGTTTACACAACAACTCTTGATGAGGAACTTTGTCAAAATCTTTTTGAAAATCCAAGCATACATATACTATGTCCACAGAGACATCTCAATCTGCTTGTTTGTTGATACTCTCCCAAAACTCTGAAAGGATAGTGAAGCAGGATTTACCTTTGACTTACCTCTCTATGGCGTAAAAACAGAATTAAGAAGTGGTTTTGAAAAGATTCTTTGCAGGGATTTGTTATATCTTTGTGGATTTATTTCAGCATAGCCCAAAGGCTAGCAAATAGTTTAGACATGATTTTAGTGAAATATTTCCTGAATCAGATGCAGAGGCTGTAGCAAATAAGACAGCATGCTTGGTTCTTAATCCAAAAACAGCAGAATATGTGCCAATGTGATCCAGCCACACCTGAAGCTGAAGATTCTCTTATATCATAAAATAAATGAATGGATGCAGAGCAACAGAGAATCAGAGTTACAGAGAATAATGCACAGTTGGATTGAAAAAAATAATAATGAAATTCATAATCAATAGGGAAGCATGACTGAAGTTCCACTAAGTTCCACAATACCTTTTCCTATATAAACAAACAGAGTTCTGCAATTACCCACAGATTTTATTACTAAATTCTGAATGCCCACAGAAGTCTGATATCTGATCAAACTGTTGATCAAACTGTTAATTATGTAAGAAATATCTGGACTTCTCCATTAATGATCATGGAACAGAGATTGCCATCCTAAGAAAAGAGAAAAGAAACTTTAAAAAAATAGAAATGAGAGTCACTTTGAGGAAACAAAATAATTGAACTTCTAACTGAGCAGTGTTCAATTGTCTGTAACAGTTTTCTTTGAAAATCTGTTGAATCTAAATGTGGGCAATGCTTATTATTTATATTTATTGACAATTATTTTTTATTTATTTACTACAAGGTACGTTTCTGTTGCCAATATGAAATAGCCTATTCATATTTGAAGATCAACTATCCCTTATTTTATCTGGGATATAAGAACACATGACAATCTGTGCTTAGACTCTGAAGATTCTGCTAAGTGAAGCTTTCAAGGAAGGTCTATTTAAAGTGTGGCTGTTTCATACATCTTGATAATAGATATGGGTATGGAGAAGACCCAAAGCACATGTGTCTGTGCGCTGAAGTTGAATTAGTCAGAGACAGGAGCCATTTCAGTTTCTAAAACAGTGTATCTTATTTCTGGCATCACAAATACATAGTATTGCAGATACTGTTCCCCACTAATGAAACTGATGATGCAGACCAACTTTGGTTCTTCCCTGAATATGTAATTTGGTATGTTATTATCACCAAGCATGTTTCACATGAAGGTACTTTATTATCTATGCTCTACTATACCTCACATATTACTGCTAAAGGTCATATGTAATTCTGATGAGTAAATACCTGTTTATCTATCTGCACTTTACAAAACAAAAGGGATAGAAAAACTGGTTAAAATAATATTTCAGCCTTCCCCTTTAAGGAGATGAATGCATCATAAAGTGGATTCTAGCATTCCTTGGCAGCAGAGTATCCATTCCTTCATTTCCGAATAGCTGCGCCTATCAGCATGATAGTGATGCTTTTGCAAAGAAGGTTTGACAACAATAGAGAGTCCCTCGCCTGCTAAATAAGAAGTGACAACTCCATTTGAAAGCTGTCCCTGGATGTGTTTTATGTGCAGAAATTATCTGTGACAGTTCAAATCAAAACAGAGCTTTCATTTCACTTGGGAGGTAAGTGGACGGTAGAATAGGTTGCTTTAAATGCTAAGGTCTAGCGCAATTAATGTTGTAAAATTTTAATTTGGGTAGGCTGCTCATTGCTGGTTCTAAATTTAAGGTCAGTGATAGAAAAAGTTATTCCCCTTGATAGCTGCACTCTAAAAGAGCAAATGAAAAGTTAATTTGGAAAAGAAAAAAAATCACTATTATGCTAAAGCATCTTCATCATCATTTTAACTCCATTTTCTCTCTGGGTACACATCTATGTGCAATTCTAGGATGATCAGCTGCTTCTCAAATAGCTGTTTACAACAAAATAGAAAAGAATATGGTTTTCCCACAAAATAATGGAGAGGTGCTTTGTAGCACATCCTAAACCTGTCTATATGAAAGAATCTGCATTCTATTACTGGCATCTCCAGATAACAGACTTCAGTTAGGGAGGCTAAGAAACCTCTAACCTCAGACCACAGAAAGTGGCAACCCTTAGTCAGAAATTTCATATGTTCTACTTTGGATCAACGTAAAAAAAAAAAGTGGTGCAAAAATATGTTGAGCAACATTTATTATGAATATTAGTCATCTATGGAATTGTATAATACTTGACTTGACACTGGGAGAATTTTTTTTTTAAGATTTCTAACTCATCCTTTCCTAACTCATTATTTTTGCTCCGTCTCCTAATACAGGAGTAATACAATGAATATGAAAATGTTATCCAAGGAATTCTCTAAGGTAAGCTCTGTACTAATCTGTTGTTTTGTAAATGTTCCAGCGTTGCATAATTCTTACAGGGTATTAGAGAAGCTGTGAAATCACATCTTAGGTCATTCCTAAGAAATGGAGCCTCACGGCCTTATTTCTATCTTATCTCATTAAAACATTCTGAAAGTGTTTGGCTATTTTCTACACTGTCAGACCAAATGTGTTCATGCAGAGTAGAAGCAGCCAGAGTTTTCCTGCAGCCAGTGACCACATTTGAAAAATGTTAGATTTCTTTTGAGGTAAGGGGTCACAGGGGCCATGTCCAATGATTAGGGATATAATAAATTTCCTCCAAGATTTCCTTTGGGACTAGAGTTTGGATTTTTGCCTAGGAGGATATCTGAGTGGAATACATGATCGCCATAAGGATAAGTCTGGCTGTGTTCACTCTTGCCACACAGAGAATCAGCAGAGGAGCTGCTGCAGGGCTGTCCTACTTACTTTGCTTTAATGCACAAAGGTGCATGGTTCTTTGAGTGCTGCCTCTCTCCACACGTCTTTTAAAAATGCAACTGGCTAAGAGCCCCAAGCCATTGCAGGACACGCTTCATTGCTAGGCAGGCTATCAGTCTCAAAGCTGTAGCCACCATGCACCCTGAGGCTATGTTGCTGAAATCTGGCAGCAAAATTTGAGCCCATTTTGGGGAGCAGTGATTGGAACTATGTCTATGAAGGTTCTCAGTCATCCAGGTGGAACAGTCTGTGGCTTGAATCATGTCAACTGGATTTCTATTTTCTTAGTGGAAACGTTTCACTCCTTATCCAAGGAGCTTCTTCAGTCTGAGTAAAGTTTACTCAGACTGAAGAAGCTCCTTGGATAAGGAGTGAAACGTTTCCACTAAGAAAATAGAAATCCAGTTGACATGATTCAAGCCACAGAGTGATTGGAACTGTTTTTTAAAAAAGAACAGCAAACAGAGGATAAAGGGCAACTCCGCACAGTACCTTTACCCTGATGCGAGAACAGTCCAGGAACTATTTCCCAAGTACTGCGTGATTCTGCCTGCATATCAGCATCCTTCTGCAGCAGAGACAGCTCAACAGCAGCTTAAAGTGAGATGCTTTGAAGTGGTGTTTTCCTTAATATTTCCCTAATATCCTGCCTCAAGTCACTGTGTGGAGGCAAGATAGTCTGTGTTGATTATTTATGTATCTATTTATTTATCAACTTGTATGCCACCTCAATCACAAAAGTAACCCTACATTGATGTACGTTGTGGAGGCAGCCTGCAATGACATGGCAATCTTGTGGCTCCCACTGGTTCTGCTGGACTCCTTCAGTCTGATCCTTGACCTCTTTCCCCACCCCTCAGTCCTCTTTTGGCCATGAGAGAGACTGGAATTCCAGCTTCTGCAGTCACTTTTTTTTAATGGGTGGGTCACCCAGAGAGTGCAAAGCCCTGAAAACTGCAATTGAAACTTCAGCTGAAGGGATCGGTTCTTATACTTCCGTAGCCTGCCTAATAGGAAATTCCCTTCCTTTCTTGGAGGAAAGGTCTGTGCTCCTTGCCTTCTCTCCTCACATTATGTCCTTAGGGTAGTCTATAGCTCCCACACTGATCCTCACAGCTAAACCTCTTTCTGAAACTATAGCTCATCATCATCCACTGGCTGCATCTTGGCTGTCCAAATCTGGATGGTCGCTAGATGGCAGCCAAGAAATACAAGAACCCTTTTGCTGCAACCTAATGGTCAAAAGACTGAACCAAAGAATGATGATGATAACTCTAATACTGACACATATTTTTTAAAAGTTCAATCAATCAATGGTACAACGGGAAAGAAAAAAAAATCAGTGCATGGAATAACCAAACTGTTGTTTGTGCCAACTGATGGAGGCTTTTCATGTGACATTGGGTGGGGATGAAATTTCAGCCAAGGGAATCACAAATCATGGCCCTTAGAATGTTGCAAGTTAAACCTGCATGGACCACAATGCGGCACAGACCTGTTCTGAATGTGCAGTGGGGGCAGCAAGATGTAAGGTGGGAGGATTTCCTGCCAGCTCTGGGACAGGAGGGGAGTACGGCAAAGCAGCTGTGTGGATGTAGCTGAAGAGTGTCAAGGTGATCTAGCCAGCACTCCTGATTGCTGCAAATCACTGGTACATGGTAACATAGACAGCATACTTCACGCAGCTGGAAGTTCCAATAGACAGATAATGATGAAGAACAAAACTCTTGTTTGCATGTTTGTTGTTCAGTCGTTTAGTCGTGTCCGACTCTTCGTGACCTCATGGACCATAGCACGCTAGGCCTTTCTGTCCTCCACTGTCTCCCGGAGTTTACTCAAATTCATATTCATTACATCGGTGATGCTATCTAACCATCTCATCCTCTGCCGTCCCCTTCTCCTTTTGCCTTCAGTCTTTCCCAGCATCAGGGTCTTTTCCAGTGAGTCCTCTCTTCGCATTAGGTGGCCAAAGTATTTGAGCTTCAGCTTCAGCATCTGTCCTTCCAATGAGCAGTCAGGGTTGATTTCCTTTAGGATTGACTGATTTGACCTCCTTGCAGTCCAAGGGACTCTCAAGAGTCTTCTCCAGCACCACAGCTCGAAAGCATCAATTTTTCGGCGCTCAGCCTTCCTTATGTTCCAACTCTCACAGCCATACATTACTACTGGGAAAACCATAGCTTTAACTATACGGACCTTTGTCGGCAAGGTGATGTCTCTGCTTTTTAATATGCTGTCTAGGTTTGCCATAGCTTTCCTCCCAAGGAGCAAGCGTCTTTTAATTTCATGGCTGCAGTCACCGTCTTGTTTGCATAGTAAAGGTAAAGGTTCCCCCTGCACATTTGTGTAGTCGTGTCCGACTCTAGGGGCCGGTGCTCATCTCCATTTGTTAGCCGAAGAGCCAGCGTTGTCCAAAGACGCTTCCACGGTCATGTGGCCGGCATGATGCACGCGGAACGCTGTTACCTACCCACCGAAGTGGTACCTATTAATCTACTTGCATTTGCATGCTTTCGAATTGCTAGGTTGGCAAGAGCTGGGGCTAGTGCGGGAGCTCACTCCATCACGCGGGACTAGGGATTCGAACCTCCGAACTTGCGATCTTCTGATCCACAAGCCTGGCGTCTTACCCACTGAGCCACCACGCCCCCTTCTTCTTTGCATACCTGCACACAAATCCTGTCACAAAGCTGCACCATGTTTCCTAAATTTTGCTTATTGTCATCTCTTTACACTTTCAATTAGAATTCTGCCAAATATCTTCCTAGGCACATTGGTTTTTACATTCATTTCTGTTACCTGCCCCTTTGTATAGGGGAAAAATGGTGGCATTCTTCCAACTGTCAGGCACTGATACAGTCATTGCACACATATTAAACAAGTTGTATTTAAAGCATTTGAGTAAACTCCGGGAGACTCCAGGAGACAGTGGAGGACAGAAAGGCCTGGCGTGCTATGGTCCATGAGGTCACGAAGAGTCGGACACAAGTAAACGACTGAACAACAACAACAAAAAATTTAAAGCATGAGATGAATAAAAGGCGCGGGGGGGGAGCTAAAATCAGTTTATAACACCACGCTAACATTTTTTCAGTCACACTGTCTACATCTGCAGCCTTACCATTCTGCAATTTTCTCACAGCATTTCCTCATCTTTTTTCCTTGAACACTAACATTTTAAATGTTTTAATTCTGCTCTTTGACAAATTATACAATATCCTTCCACCATTCTTTCACTTTCATCACAAACCATTTTCTCATTTTTATTCTTATTCATTTTGCTGAAGGCTTCTTTTTTAAGACCTTTCTACCTACAGTATTCCAAAGTGATTTTTTAGTTGCATCAAAATCCCTCTGCATTTTCTTTGCCTCTTTTAATCTTAACAATGTTCTTTGCAACTATCTTTTTCTCTCTATACATATTATGGTATATGTTACATACTGGCATGATCCAACCAATTGAATGCCTTGTTGTACATAATAAACAAAGGTAAATCATCAACCTGTATTATCTTGCTCTCTTCCATGTTCCATTCTGTGTGAACTATCTTCAGTCCCTCTGCCTTTTCTGCAACCTGCCAAATTTCTCTCTTCAAGTATGGCTCTATTCTCTTTGTAAGTTCTTAAGCAACCTTTTGTTTCATGTAGAATCAGTGCAATATATTTTATTTTATTCCAATATTTATAAACCATTCCAAGACAGTTGGATGTAAAGACAGTTTAAATAAAAAATAAAGAAAATACAACATAACATATATATGTTGAATATAACATATTCAACAGTACTATAGTCAGATGATTCTACAATCCCATTTGTAAAGTAATTCAATACAGTCTTCCTTCTCTTAACATTATTTGTCTTTATTAAAACTCTTTCATTATTACTCTTGAACAGACATACCATAGCTGTACATTTTCCTGTGATTCCTTTTGTCTTAAAAACAACTTTCATTTTCTTTGTCTTGCTATTTTTCTATATTTGTTGCCATTCTTGATTGAGGTATCTTTCTTTATTCTTTCTTGCTTAATGTTGAAAATTTGTGTTTAGTCAACATGCATCCTTCTTATGACCCAGGGCTTTCATCTTCCATCTCCATCTTCTATTATGATAGCCATCTGGATTTCTTTCACTTAGAAATTTGGGGAATTTTTTTCCTGCTTTAGTTTTCACAATATATCTCATCTCTTCTGCATTAGGTAAGTACACTGAACCTGTTTTGTACATTGATCTTATATTGTAACCTTCAGGTCAAAACTTGTTGGCACACTTAGTCTCCCTTTTATTTTCTAAGTTTAACCCATATATTTGACCCCAGTAATTCATGGTATCGTACACAATTTGCACCAGGAATGTTCTGGCTGGTGGGATTGTATATCTTCATCTTCTGTTTCCTATTATATAGTCAATCTGATTCCAGTGTAAGTGATGACCATGTGTAAAGTCTGTGATTTTGTAACTTGAAGCAAGTATAGGTTTGCTACAAAGAAAAAATATTTTTGTAAAGTCTACCTTCACAATCCAAAGTTCCTCCATTTCTCCAACTTTGCATTCCGGGCACCCATTAACCACACCATGTCCTTTCTACACGGTGACCCTCTTCCAGTTTGTCACTGAGTTCCTCAGTGTTTTCCTCCATCCTGGGCTTTTTCTCATGGCCATTTTTAAAGCACTTTCTTTCCCCCTTGAAGTGGCAGAAAAATATGATGATATACTTTGGACTGCCCTCCCTTTTCCTGCTGAGCTCTACTGAGGCCCAGGCATAGTGCTATCTTTACAGTTTTATTATTTGTATTTTATTTCATAACATTTATAAGGCTGCCCAATTGTATAATGACTCTGGGTGGCGTACCATAAAAACACGAAAGAAATACAGACAATATACAAATGGAAGACTTCAACTGACTGGAAAAAGCAACCGTTCTATCCAAGAGATACAAGGACTCAGCACTTACCCCACCCAAAGCCTGAGGGAACAGCCACATTTCCAAGGCTTTTTTAGGTAGAGTTAAGTTGGGGGCTTTAACCGAGCTCTGCAGTCAGCAAGCCTATACTTTTTTTTTCACAAAAGAAAATAAAGATGCTTCCTGACAGGGTTTTACCCTGAAGTTGAATTTTATCAGTATGAATATGGAGAGGATAGAGCACAGCTGAGCTGTATTTGTGATTAACTCAGCTTGCTCAGGGCTCACACCTGGAGGGTATGGTTACATGACTCAGCACAACCAACTGGATATAAAGAAGTGCACCACGGGTTGTGGGTGTGGCTGGTGGCTGGAGTTGGGCTGGTGGTTGGAGTTGTAGCTGATGATCAATGTCTTGTAAGTTCTGTAAATATTGTACAGTAAAAGGTCTGTGTACAGTTTGACTATAACAGACTGTGTGCTGTCAATTATTTGCATACTCACGGAACGCCACAATGCGATATATGTGCAACCCTGACAACCCAGCAAGCCTATACATTTTTTTTTTCACAAAAGAAAATAAAGATGCTTTCTATGACCACTGATGGTTAAGGATTGCAAAGAACTCTAGAACCCATGCCCTGGGTGCTTTTTCTACCTTATTATCATAACAGCAAGGGTAATTCTACCCAAAATTCATGCTATCATTAAGGTCCCTCTCAAGGTCATTGAAGCTCCAGAGCCTGCCCTCCATGTCCAGGTAGGAATCCCTTGGGAGGGATTTAGGGGCTGGAGGACATGTAACCTTGAAAGCGCCACTTTTGGGTGGTAGAAAATTATATTTTCCTAATGAGATATGGTTCTTTAGAGTGTTCATAACATTTTACATATCTCCTATCTGTACAAATACAGCAATAAAATATTTCAATAAATAAATCCTTAAGATCTCAGAGTCACAGAGATCTCAGAGTCATCCCTGCATGTCTTGGTCTCCAACAGGACTGGGGTCTGAATAGCCTGCCAGATAGTTGGTAGGAAGGCTGTTAGAACTGCAATCCTATAACGGAAAAGGCACAGGATGGCAACTGCGGTACCTCCAGTTGAGCTGCGAGGATGACTGGTCTGGTGCCTGTGGGGAAGGGTACTTTTGTTTTTAACCATGTTTTTTATGGTTTGTTGTGAGCCACCTAGAGTCATAATATGAGATAGGTGGCCATATAAGTCCTATAACTCACTCACTCACTCACTCACTCACTCACTCACTCACTCACTCACTCTTGGTGGACTGCAGAAAAATATTCTATAGGTGACACTCACCCCATTTAAAGGAACTATTGGGCCATACATGCGTGTATGTAATTCAGCAACTCCTTGATGAATACAAAAAAGAAAGTGAAAAATACCAAAGTAAATAAATCATAACAGCTTTATTTTCAATTTCTAACCTGGCATTTGCCTTGGTGTGTGGGTTTTCTTAGCTGTTATAGGTAACTGATTTCTCCAGTAACCCTAAGATCTGTCTGCATATATTCTCAGAAGAGGCCACACCATCTGCCTTGGTCCCTCCAAAGCCACAGAGAATAAGAGAAGAGATACACACTGATAGCAAATATGTCTATGAAGGTTCTCAGTCATCCAGGTGGAATTGTCTGTAGCTTGAATCATGTCAAATCTACCAGACCTAAAACATATTATTAAATATTAAATCTACCAGACCTAAAACAGCGACAGATAGGGCTGAGACTCAGAGTAAACGAAAGAACCTGGTCATTCCCTACATGGCTGGCGTGTCTGAAAAGATAAAACGGATATTTGGCAAACACCACATACCTGTATATTTCAAACCCACCAACACACTGAGACAGAGGCTTGTACACCCCAAAGATCAAACTCCAAAACATAAGAAAAGCAATGTAGTTTATGCAATCCAGTGCAGTGAGGATTGCTCTGAACTCTACATTGGAGAAACCAAACAACCTATGTACAGGAGGATGGCACAACACAGGAAAAATAACACCACAGGACCAGAGTCAGCAGTTTATCTTCATCTAAAAGAAAAAGGACACTCATTTGAGGACATTAATGTTCACATTTTAGACAGAGAAGATAGGTGGTTTGAGAGAGGGGTCAAGGAATCCATTTATGCCAACTTGGAAAATCCTTCCTTGAATAGAGGTGGGGGCCTCAGGCACAAACTCTCCCCCATCTTCCTCCCCGTGTTGTCTTCTGTGCCTAGGAAGATTAAGACCATTTCAGAAGCTCAACAGCAGCATGGTGTTTTTAACGACCCTCCATTAGATGATAAAAGGACTTAAAAATTACATCTCAATATAACCATGACCTAGCCCCAGGTGTAAGGTCACACAGCTACCTAGGAACATATTTAGGATTCCCTTACCAACTTTGCTCAGACTGAAGAAGCCCCTTGGATAAGGAGCGAAACGTTTCCATTAAGAAAATAGAGATCCAGTTGACATGATTCAAGCTACAGACTGATAGCAAATGTTGAAAGCTACCACTGTCTTGATTATCCCTGACTGGTACTGAGTCTTTTATTTTTATGAAAAAGTAGAGTTTGATGGACCGGTTTGTATATTAACAGCAAAACATGCAAAAGAAAAAGGACCAAACTTCCCCCAGCCCTCAATTATAGTCCTTTCTCCTGGAACTATTGAGAATTTGGGTAGACAAGCATCATGCCGCTCATCCTGAAAGCAGCAAGTCCTGATGAAAATTACAGAAAAGACTGTAATGCCAGGGGAATGTATCCACAGGAGCATTTTTTTCCACTGAGGATCAGTCTAACCCTACAAATCTCATCATCTAGGGGGTCAATGATAGGAATTGCACTGCTCCACTCCTGGAGGTCATGGGGAATGCTTAGTTGTCCCTCCATCTTTCCCTCTGTCCTGCAAAACTTGGGCAAGTTGGAGGATTCAAATGCTTGCCGTAACTCTGCCTAAGAGTTTCTCTGCCTGCAAAAAGGTTACAAACACCTTGCTTAAATGAATACCCAAGTAGCCTCCCAATGGGTCAATGTACCATAAGGCTACAAAGTAGCTTTGTGCTCCACAATGGATTAATGGGCTAGAGCAGAGCTTTCCAAACTGTGTGTCGCGACAGAAAAGTGTGTTGCCACACACAGTCTGGTGTGTTGCCACACAACCCGGAAGCGCTGATCATCATCAGCACTTCCGGGTTTTCCCACGGTGGCACACCAACGGCGGCGCGCAAAAACTGAAAGCGGCAGCAGCGCTTCCGGGTTTTTGTGCGCTGCCGCAACGGCGGCGGCACTTCCGGGTTTTCCCGTGGGAAAACTTTGGAAAGCCCTGGGCTAGAGAATTAAATGAGAAAATGAAATGGCTCTGGTCAAAGAAATTAAAAATAGTGACTTAGTAAGACCATTTAAATGGCACCCCAATCTTAAAGACATGTACATGATGGCCAGATAAAATGCACTGCAATGATTCTTTCTGGCAAAGGGCACCAATGAATCATGTTAAACGTGATATAGTTAGTCTGATAATATGTTTACAAATTAGCATCGAGGTGGAACACGGTGGCCAAAGCATCGAGACTCATCCCAAAAGTAGCATTTGCAGGAAGAAAAAAATCACACCCCCTTTTGTGCCGTTTCCTCTTTCCCCACCTATTTAAGAGCAGCAGCTGTTTGAAAAGCATTGCAGTTTCCTTCAATACAGGGGCAAAATAGCTGCCTCTGTACCCGTATAAATCAGGAGCAGCAGTTACTGAAGCAGCAAAGGAAGAAAACAAGGCTTTCTTCGTATGAGGGACAACTACTTCTCTGTAATTTGTGAGCTTAGCAATCAATAACAATTAGGGACAGGCTTGTAGCTGGTTTAACACTACTCCCTGAAGTCCTCTTGCCCCTCCACCCCCCATTAACCCCTACCCCTCCAAGCACCTCCAGCAGAAATAGCTCCTGATTGGTGAGGCCAGGGCTTGCATTGCAACAGCCCTCCTCTATCATTACCTGCAGATGGATCAGAAGGACTTCAGGTCCCCCAGAACCAAGCAGAACGCTCACTGCACACAAGTGCTCAATTAAAGCCGCCCTTTCAGGCAATTACGGAGCATTACAGCTGCTCAGAAGCAGAAAACAGCATTCCCCTTTACTGCAAAAGAGACTGAATTTTTATAAGTTTTACCCCTTCCATCAGCGCCGTGAGCTTTCTTTTTTCTTTTTTAAAAAAATATTTTCAACATTGCATCTGTGGTGGCCCCTTTCAAGACTCTCTTCAAGACTCAAAGAGTTAATTTGTTACACTTTGGGTAGGATCCTTCAACTGCACAAACAAGCTATATCTCTCCCTACTCCCAATAAATTAAATGCATCCCCTTTGACACATTTTAATCATTGCAGAAAGCTGCTATCTAGTTAGGAGACATCTTGGGCTGAATATGCTTAAAAGCCCAAAGGCAGCAGTGTTTAGAGCTGATAAATTTCAGAAGCTTGCATTGGCTATGTTTTCAGTGATTACTGAGTTGACAGACAACACCCTGAAGTAACTATTACACTGAAAATTATAATGTATCATCATTTAAATTTTAAATGAATGAGGAGAATCAAGCATAACAATGGGCTGTCAGTAGGGCTGATGATTCAGATTATTTGTAAAGACAGTACAAAATATTGACACCTCACTGCCCGCTACTGTATTCTCCTCTGCAGCTTTGCTTGCAAAATACAAAAGCTCCAATTCCCTCGAGAATGAATTGACAGGGAGGGGCATACATTGCAATAACAATACGTGACAGCTATGCAATGAAGGATGAAGTGACCTGTACGGTGGGAAGAAGGATCATGGCAACAGGAGAAAGATGAGACGTGAAAATGAGGAAAAAAAATGACTGAATGATATCCTCATGAATAAAAGCTTGTGATATTGTTGTACTTCTAAAGCTTAATGCACAGGTTGCTAGGTGAACTGGAACCATGCAGGATTTGGTCTCCAGTTCATGCTCAGGGCATGGCTATATGGCATGGAGATGCAGTGCCCCTAATCCTAACCCCATCTTGCTTTAGATCAGGGTTTCTCAACCAGGGTTCTGTGGCACCCTAGGGTTCCGTGAGAGGTCACTAGCGGTTCCCTGGGAGATCACAATTTATTTTAAAAATTATTTCAAATTCAGGCAACTTCACATTAAAGAGGTAAGTTTCATTCTTTAGTCTTAGTTTAAGAACACTGTTAATGCATATATACAGGCCTACACATGAAACAAATATAATAATTTTGTAGCTTGTGGCCTGTATCTGAGCCTGAATGTGCAGGGGTTCCCCCAGGCCTGAAAAATATTTCAAGGGTCAAAAAGTTGAGAAAGGCTGTTTTAGATCATAGTTACACAATTAACAAATTTGTGTTGTTTCAGCAGGAGTAAGATAGTACAAAGGTATTTCAGGAAAGCTAAAGAACAACCAATTTTTGGAAGAGTGTCAAAGGAGCTGAAATGCTTTATTGTTTAAAGGGCATTTTAAAAAGTTTTTGAGATAATTTGTAGATTGTAAAGTAAACACACTTAAGAATTTTTCATATGGAAGCAACCTGATTCTTCAGCGTTATTATTTTGTAATTTGTAATTTATTATGATCATCCTTCTTTTCAGATAATTGGAGGAGAGTATCACCATTTTAAAAAAGTGATCTGGGAGGATTTATGGCATTACAGACACATTAGGCTTACTTCTGGTCTACAGTAGAAAGTGTTATTAACTAGAATTGATATATACAGAGGAGAAACAGCCTTGCTGAAGATTCATCAACATGGCTTCTTGAAAGGAGTGACATTTACTTTAATACTATTTACAGATTATTAAGATCACTCTTCTTTTCAGAGTATTTGGAGGAGGGCTTACACATCATTTTTAAAAAGTCATCTAGGAGAACTGGGACATGAACTTTTCCAGGGGCTCTTTACTTTTTATAAATGAATGAATTGGATTTATGATTCCAATTTGTGCATGAGTGGTGAGTTTGCAGATTATAGCAAATTATTCAAGAAGGTGAAATGAAGAAAATCAGGAGGAAAATTCAAATGGGATGAATAAACAGTAAAATAGCAATCAGATTCAATGTAGGGTACGTACAATGTAGCAATCTACCATGGAATAACCAGTCTTATCCTCATTGGCCAGATAATGCGATTCCACTTACTTATGAGTACCCTAAAATGATTGTGAGGACATAGTGCAAAAAAGCTTGTAGAAATATTTGAAGAGTGTCATAAACGGGGGGGGGGGGAAGCAAACTTTTTACTGGGAATTACAGTCATCAGAGTTGTAAAACTATGAAAAATTGCAGCGAAATTTCATTGCAAATAATTCCACTTGTGATATTCCCCAAATCAGGAACATGTTTGTTGCACAGGAACATGTAACTGACCACACCTGATCTATGGAATAGGAAGTGTCTCAAAATGGTGAAGAACATGAAATATACATCTCTTCTCTGTACATACTGAGTGATGTACTGCCTCCCTAAGTTCACAAAGTACATTCATTTATTTATTAACTGCCTGTTTTCATAGGACTCAATAGTGGTTTGCCTGCAGCTACTCATCCAATATTGCATTTCACTACAGGTGGCAAGTATATTCGTGCAATTTAAATAGCTTTTAATTCTAGATGAACAGAACTTTGGACACCTTGTACTATACAATACTTCTCCCATCCATTTGTCGAATGGATACAGTAGACATACTGTACCTTTGGAGGTATTGATGCTGCTGATATATAAAAACAAACCTCTGTTTAAATCCATAATGGTGAGCCATATGTGGATTTTCTACAATGTTACCATTCTTAATTTTCTATTCTTGATATATTTATCATGGGGGCTGGGTTTCTATGTAGATATTTTCCCTTTTAGCTGATCAGAAATTAATAAATTATTTCTCTAATTACTGGGTAGGCATTGATTTCATAGCTCATTTATGAAGATGTTTTCTGCTAAAAGGCAACTACAGTAAGTACTTGGAATCATGTATTGGAATATTGGAGAACATATTAACGAACTCTCATTAAAAAAACCGGTAGAAATTGACAGAATGAGTCTCCTTTTCTCACCAAAATGCTACAAATAAATTTAACTTCTTGCTCAAAGTTAGGCAGATAAACACCTGCTAAAAATCACAGTTAAATGTCATACAGGAGTCATTTCCCCTTAGGTTTCTGGAACTTAATATACTTCAGTTTACTGTTTTGAATGGGAATATCTACTCAGACTCAAAACTGTCTAACAAATCAACAAATTGGGAAGATACAAGGTTGGGAAGGCTGGGGCAGAGAAATTCTGTGTGAGGCATTACTAAAAACATATTTTGTCAGATAGGAAGAAGACTTGAACATCCTAAGGACTGAGATGAAGCTATTTATCTTTTCTAGACATTTGTTTTTCTAGGGCAATAAATAGTTCTGTATTTTTAATTAGTATATTATTTATACTTGCTTTTGGTTGTAGCTAATAAAGTAGTGGATTCCAATCCTGCTAAAACAAACAATGAAGCTGTCGTAATGTTTCACACACTGCTATCCATAACATGGCTGGCCATATTTGGTTGTTTTAACAATGGAATTTCCTCTTCTTGCAGAACAAAGCCTGTTGCCTTTTTCCCCCGGAATTAGATCTAGGTAAGGTGACACCCTCCCCTCAAGTCCTGCTGTGCTACCTCATAGTGCTGGGGGGGGGGCTGTTCCTGGGAGGGATGAGCAAAGAACACTGGGAGTGTATGCCAAGAGTATATATTCCCAGCAGGGTCATTCAAGGCATGAAGAACATCCCAGCTGCCCAGCTAAAGCAAGCAGGCACCTATTTTGGGCAGCAGCGATATAGGAAGATGCTGGAGGCTGTAATGGGCTGACAAGGCAGAAATCACTTTAGTGACAATGGCAAAGGCATCAGTTAAAACTGTGTGGGAGAAGGCAATGGTAAACCACTCTTGTATTTTTACCAAGAAAACCACATGGATAGAAAATATAAAATGATTGACGATATAGTGCTAGATGATGGGGCCCTCAAGTTGGATGGCACTCAACATGCTGCTGAGGAAATGCTGAGGATCTTTCAGAGTACTAATGGTGTTTATGATGTGCCCAGATTAAAGCCTTTGGGACATCTAGTTGCTGATGTTGCCATACAATACAGTAAAAGAAAATCCAAAGCTGCAAAGATAGAACGTGGAACGTAAGAAGCATGAACACGGGAAAGCTCAACACAGTGAAAGATGAAATGAAATGACTACAAATTGACATCTTAGGCATCATCAAATTGAGATGGACCGAGATCGGACACTTTCAGTTAGAAGATCACACTGTTTATTACTCAGGACATGAAAAGCAAAAAAGAAATGGGGTTACTTTTATAGTAAGGAAGGGTATAGCACGAACAGTATTTAGCTACAATGCAATCAATAACCAAATAATATTAATTAGACTTTGTGGACAACCCTTTAATATGACAATCATTCAAATTTATCCTCCAGTAAGGAAACCAAAATGAAGCAGGAGACCGACTTATCAATTCCTGTCATTCCAATGACTTCTTCATAGCTAACACTGTCTTCAAACAACCAAAATGACACTTCTATACATGGACATCACCAAATGGAGTATATAGAAATCAAATTGACTCTATTATTGCTAAAAGGAAGTGGAGGAACTCAATCATAGCATCAAAGACATGGCCAGGTGCTGACTGTGGAACAGATCACAAACTGCTCATGTGCAAGTTCCAAGTTCAGGTAAAGAAGAAGAAGAAAGCTAGTTGGTTTCCACTATATGATCATGAATATATACCCACCACTTTTAAGGAGAACATCAGGAATCGCTTTGAAATCCTGAACCTCATTATAAAGAAGGAGAGGAATTATGCAATAAACTTAAAGAAGTTGTTAAGGATTAATGTGAAAAGAGACTGCCAAAAATGAAGAAAGAAAGAAAGAAAGAAAGAAAGAAAGAAAGAAAGAAAGAAAGAAAGAAAGAAAGAAAGAAAGAAAGAAAGAAAGATGGATGTCAGAACAAACTGTGGAAATTGCCAAGAAGAGAAGAAAGTCAAAGCCAAGAAAGACAAAAATTTCAGAAAAGAACTTAACAAAGAATTTCAGAGAGCTGTAAGAAGAGTCAAGGAGCAGTATTACAACAATATCTGTAGAAACATTGAAGATGGAAACAGAAAACATGAAAAAACAAGGCAAGTCTTTGAAAAGATCTCTGAACTCAGAAGGGGTTCCAACCTCGACTTGGCATGCTAAAGGATGCCAATGGACAGACAGTAACTGATTCAAAGGAGATCAAAGGAAAATGGAAGGGTATACTGAAATAATGTAGAGTAGAGATGTCAATATCCAAGATACCTTAGAAGATATTCCCTATTTAAAAGAACCTCTAGTACTAGAAGATGAAGTTACATCAGCACTCTGATCATTAACCAATTGGAAAGTACAGGAACTGATGGAATACCCACAGAAATAGGGCAAGCAACAGAAGAAGAATCAATAAAGGTTCTAACCAAGCTATGCCAGCAAATCTGGAGAATGACACAGTGGGCAACAGACTGGAAGAATTAATCTACTTTCCGATATCAAAAAAGGAGACTTAACAGAATGTACAAACTATCGTACAATATCCTTAATTTCACATGCTAGCAAAATAATCCTTAGGATCATCCAATGCAGATTAGAGTCCTAAATGGAAAAATTGATGCCAAACGTTCAAGCTGGCTTTAGAAAAGGCCAAGGAACAAGACATTATTGGATAATTGAGAAAGCCAAAGAATACCAAAAATAAATCAGTGTGTGTTTCATGGATTATAGAAAGGTCTTTGATTGTGTTGATCACATCAAGCTGTGGAATGTGCTTAGAAAAATGGGAATCCCAGAACATCTCATTGTCCTCATGAGAAATTTATATACAGGTCAGGAAGTATGGACAGAACATTGCCAACATGAAGCTAGTCTGTTTTGCCAAGGAGTGTGACAGGGCTGCATACTCTCCCCTTATTTATTCAACCTATATGTCGAATATATATTAAGGGAAGCTGGATTGGAAGAAGATGAGTGTGGTTTTAAAATTGGAGGAAGAAACATCAATAACCTATGCTATGCTGATGACACTACCCCGATAGCCGAAAGTGCAAAGGATCTGCAAACTTTAGAAATAAAAGGAACACAGTGAAAAAATGGGACTAATATTAAATATAGGTGACATAATCAATTAAATCAAGGTGACATAATCCACCATAAAAATGCCTCTCCCCATAATTTGCTATTTTAGTTAGATAGTAGATTGGTAAATTAATACTAAGAAAAAACACATATTTTGCCCTAGGAGGTCATTCTTTCTGCTGGAGGAGAATGAGAAGCATAACACAGCTGTGGACTAATAATATGTAAACCAAAAGACTTATCATTTTTTTCTTCTTTTTAATAGTAGTAACTACAAAATGTGCAGCTTTTAATAGACTCATGAATGAGAGATAAAGCTCCCATACTCATTGCTGCTGCAGCAAGAAGTTTAAATACAAAATTTGGGGAGGTGCAAATGATCTCAAGAGACTTTATTATCTGTATCAATTTCTCATAATACAGCTTTAAATCCTCATTGGCTGATGTTATATAGCTGCACATCCTCTCCTTTCCCACCACTTTATGTCATCAGAATGTATATGATTCAGAGGACACGTTTGGTATGAACCACTTTCTTAACAACTCAGTTGCACCCACCTTAAATGGGATCTCTGAATCCAATGCAATGTCTTCCCCACCCATAGATTCCATCAGTGCGTTCAGTTTTCAGTGTGGGACTACAGTGGTGCTTAAAAGTTTGTGAACCCTTTTGAATTTTCCATATTTCTGCATAAATATGACCTAAAACGTGATCTGTTCTCCACACAAATCCTAAAACTAGCTAAAGAGAAGCCAATTAAACAAATGAATCAAAAACATTATACTTGTTCATTTATTTATTGAGGAAAATGATCCAAAGCTACATATTTGTTTTCAGTGATATTTAGGCAGAAATATGGAAAATTCAAAAGGGTTCACAAACATTTAAGCACCACTGTATGTATTCTTCTTCTTCTTCTTCTTGGCGATCACTCGTAGCCAAGTAAGATTGTCTTCCAGGGGTAAAATCTTAACAGTGGATCCGTAAGTGGCTGTAAAGGCCAATTCTGGATCCGCACAACCTCCCACAATGAGGGCATAGCTTTCCAGGTGGAAGACAGTCATGATGAGGGTTTGCTTGATGTGCCTTCCTCTTAGCTCGTTTCTCCCTTTCTCCCTGTACTCGTGCTTCTTCAAAGTCCGTAGTGCCTTTAATAAAGGCTGACCTCCAATTGAAACGCTCATGAGTTAGGGCTTCCCAGTTCTCAATGCTGATATTAATTTTTTTTTAATTAGCTTTGAGAGTATCTTTGAATCTCTTTTGCTGTCCACCAATATTCTGTTTTCCATTCTTAAGTTGGGAGTAAAGTAGCTGCTTTGGAAGACGATGGTCAGGCATTCAAACAACATGGCCGGTCCAGCGAAGTTGATGTTGGATGATCATTGTTTCAACGCTGGTGGTCTTTGCTTCTTCCAATACACTAACATTAGTCTGCCTATCTTTCCAAGTAATTTGCAGAATTTTTCGGAGGCAGCGTTGATGGAATCTTTCAAGTTGGAGGTGGCATTTGTAGAGGGTCCATGTTTCACAGGCGTACAAAAGGGTCGGTAGTACAATGGCTTTGTAAACAAGCATTTTGGTCTCCCTGCGAATGTCCCAATCCTCAAACACTCTACGCTTCATTTGGGAGAAAGCTACACTCGCAGAGCTCAGGCGATGCTGAATTTCAGCGTCGATGTCGGCTTTTGTAGATAGATGGCTGCCGAGATAAGAAAAGTGGTCGACATTTTCTAGTGACACACCTTTAAGCTGGATTGATGGCGCTGCGGAGGGATTGGTTCGAACTTGCTGGTAAAGCACATTGGTTTTTTTAATGTTAAGTGAGTGGCCGAGCTTCTCATATGCTTCTGCAAAGGTGTTTAGGATAGTTTGAAGATCTTCCTCTGAGTATGCACAGTCTACGTTATCATCAGCATATTGAAGTTCTATAACAGAAGTTGTTTTTGTTATTACCTTATTTGTGCTTTCAGCCTACTAAGATTAAAAAGCTTTCCATCTGTTTGATATATAATTTCTACACCAGTAGGAAGTTTCCCTTCAACAAGGTGTAGAATCATAGCGATGAAGATAGCGAATAAGGATGGAGCAATAACACATCTCTGTTTAACACCGGATCCCACTTTAAATGGATTGCTTTGAGAGCCATTGTTATCCAGGATTGTTGCCATCATGTCGTCATGGAGTAGCCGCAAGATGTTCACAAATTTATCAGGGCATCCGATTTTCAGAAGGATGGTCCAGAGAGCAGTACGATTTACAGTATCAAAAGCCTTAGTCAGATCAGTAAATGCCATGTACAGAGGGCAGTTTTGCTCCTTGCATTTTTCTTAGAGCTGTCATGCAGTGAAGATCATATCCATTGTCCCCCTGGAAGGGTGGAAGCCATTTTGTGTTTCAGGGAGGTTGTCTTCTGATATAGATAGGAGATGGTTTGCGAGGATCCTTGCAAGGATTTTGCCTGCCGTAGCTAGAAGGGAGATGCCTCGATAGTTTCCACAGTCTGTTCTATCACCCTTTTTAAAGAGAGTGATAATTATGGCATCCCTAAAGTCTGCTGGAATCTCCTCTCTCATCCAGATTTTTTCGATGAGCTTATGAAGTTGTTGTGTAAGTTCAGGCCCGCCTTCTTTAAAAACTTCAGCAGGAATCCCATCAGGTCCACTAGCTTTGTTATTTTTAGTGGCTTTACTGACTTCCTCCAAACTAGGGGGTGCTGAAAGCTCATCTCTTATTTGTTTTTGCGGGATTTGAAAGACCTCATCAGCCACAGTAGAGTGATGATTAAGGAGATTGTAGTAATGCTCTTTCCAGCGCAGTGCAATAGACTCTTTGTCCTTTAGAAGTTTGACACCATCTATTGAGTGTAAGGGATTTGTACCATAGTTTGTTGGTCCGTAGATGGCCTTTATGGCATTAAAAAAGCCCCATGCATCATGAGCATCTGCAAAATGTTGGATTTCTTGGGCTTTTTTTATCCACCATATGTTCTTAAGTTCTCTAGTTCTTCTTTGGACTTCTGCCTTTGCACTGGCGTAGATTTTTTTCTTAATGGCACAGTTAATATCTTTTTGCCATATCCAGAAGGCTTTCCTTTTCTTGTCAATAATATGTTCAATCTCACTATCGTTCTCATCAAACCAGTCCTGATGTCTCTTAGATTGGTATCCAATAGTTTGTTCACAGGCTGAGATAAAAGAAGTCTTCAATTTAATCCAGTGTTCCTCAACATTTTCAGGAAGTTCCATAGGCAGATGTTCCTTGAGAGTTGATTGAAAGCAAGCTTGTTTAGTAGAATCTTGAAGGGCCAGTGTATTCATTTTACGACTTGGTTTTCTTCCTTGGAGCCTACAATGAGGAACAATCTTTATGGCCATCGTGGATCGAATTAATCACTGGACTGTCCAGCAGTCACTGGCGCTTGTCATAGCCCTGGTGAGAAGTATATCATGGCAATCTTTAGCACGGACAATTACATAATCTAAAAGATGCCATTGCTTTTACCGTGTGTGCTTCCATGATGTTTTAAATTTATTTTTCTGGCGAAAGAGTGTGTTGGTAATGACAAGGTTATGCTCTGCACATTTAGTCAGAAGTAAGATTCCATTCATGTTGCTGTTGTCAACTCCTTCTTTCCCAAAGATCCCCGGCCACAAATCAAAATCACGCCCAACTCTTGCATTGAAATTGCTCAGGAGGATAATTTTATCCTCCTTTGGTATCTCTGATAAGATGGTGTCCAGCTGGGTATAAAATTTTTCCTTGATACCTTCATATGCATCTAGTGTTGGTGCGTAAGCACTTAGAATAAGTTGCCTGTTGGTTTTTGGTGAGTTTTATTCGGAGAATTGTGAGTCATTCATTAATGCCATATTATTATGGTTAATACCATATAATGCTATATTTATTTATTTATTTATTTATTTATTATTTAAATTTGTATCACTGCCCATCTCCTCCATACCTGGGACTCTGGGCGGTTCACAACAATAAGTTAAAAATATAAAATTACAGTAACAATAATTTACATATAAAATCGAAACAAAAAGATGTTAATAATAAGGCGGGTTTCATGGCACCAGCCACTCCCAAGAGGAACTATTGGCATTCCCATCCCAAGCCAGGCGGCAGAACCAGGTCTTCAAATCTTTCCAGAAGGTCGGGAGCGAAGAAACGTATATATACTGTACGTATATAGAGATCATGTTTAGGAAGAGTTATTTTATATAATGCATAATTAATTAATGATTACTTATGAATGGTCAGCCAATGTCATGATAGAGGGTGTGCATCAAACTATCAGACTCTGAACCTCAGTAAAAAACAAAAAGATGCTCTTCAAATATTACTCATCATGGTTTCTATATGGCAGCAATAATATGCACATAAAGTATTAATAATTATTATAAAAACAGTATTTGTCTACAAATAACATTTACTTTTTCTCTTTTAAAACTGAGACATAGTCTACAGTGAAAAAACTGCCTTAATATCAGACAAAGTAGCCCATGAAAGTGGTCCTCATCTTAAAAATGCGGGATTCTGGAAGCATATTGCAATTGTTTCCAGCTCGGTGTCATCTTAGTCATCATTGTACGTGACCTTCTCTTCTTCCACTTCATGCATTAAGATTTTCCATTACTGTCTTAACAAATCTTTTACAGAAAGTGGCATGTAGTATGTGCCAGGGGACTCTTTTGGTTGCTCCATACTGACCTCATGTTTATGAGATCACCTGGTCAACTAAAGTGTTTATTTGGATATAGATGGAAGATCTAGGCCTGACATCTTTGTTTAATCATATTAATCACTACAGGGAAGAACTCAAGTTTGAAAATGGCTTTATATTATGCTTCTCCAATAAATGGGAAAGAGAATCAGTTTATAAACCACATCCACAAACGCTTTCCCTTTTGGGAAAAGGAATATCAGCCTTCCAGCGTTCATGATTATCATTTATTTACCGCATCATAGAGCTACTGAAAGGCAATTTGAGCAAACCCATTGTTTGGCTGTGCTATAGATAGGTACAAAATCAAAGAGAGAGAAAAACTACATGTGCAATAGCAGATCCTTCATTCATCCTTCATATAACCAAGCCATGAAATTATAATTGTCAGTTTTTCTAATAATAAACATGACACATAAAGAGAAATGACTCCTCCACTGAAGAACCAAGAAATTTATGCTCCCTGGTTCGGTCTGAAACAGCAAAGAGAGCCAGAATATGTACAAATTGTACAATGGAAAGAACTCTGCCACAAATATGCCTTATTTCTCTTTTGGTGTTATAGTTACCCTTCCACAGCTCGATATACTCACAACATCTGTGGTGAACTGCATGTTTGAGTATAGTCTAGGAATGAACAGTTCATTGTAATGGTTTTTCCAGGCAGCCATATTATTGCACAATAAATAAAATGACATAAAATATGCAGCTGCCTTGAAATCCAAATATTTTCCCCAAGCTAGCACTTTCATTCCAGGGATATTGCATTTTTGTAGCTCTCACAAACAGCAATGTTTTGATTCTCTGCACCATCCCCAGAACACTCATGATTAGCAAGTGTAATACTGGTCAAAGAATAAATTCAAAGCCCTATAATTTGTTTCATGTCACTTACTTATCTTAACATATTCTGCATTAAAGCTTTTCTGACCTTGCACATGTTAATTAAGAAACCTATGCATTTTGGAAAGGTAATCAAAAGGTTCAAGGAATAAAACACTCTAAATTGTTTGTCTGCAAAATGGAATTAGCACAGATTTTCTGCACTTTCACTGTCCAAGTGACTGGCCTATAAACAAGATTTTAGCAGGTTCTCTTTGGAACAACTCTATTTAATTAATCTTCAAGCCATTAACCATTCATTTAAAATGCCACTTATAAAATCTTCATTTTGCACATTATCAGTTGTTTTGCAAATAGCTATCCATGAACAGAGGCATAATGATCTCCCTTTTCCCATTCTTGCAGCTTACTAACCTCATAGTCAATTTTGGCTTTTTAATTACTCACACTCATATTAGCATTTAAAATTAAATGGCAGATTAAAAAATAATAATGTGCACACACATAAAAAGTTAACATTCTTATTACAGAGCTGCCTGATGGAGGAAATAAAACCTGCTTTTGTTTAAAGAGCATCATGGGGTTTTGTCTAAAATGGAAATATAAGCAGAGATGAACATTTTTTCTATATTTTTAATAAATATCAGTGAATTCTTTTAAAACTATTTTTCACTTGGGGATGGTGGTGGGGGAAATCCTTGCCAGCAGTAACTTCTCAAATTTTTTACTGAACTTAGTTGGACTACTTATGCTTTCGTGTGATGCCTTACCTGATGTATCACAATAACAGCTGTTCATTTCCAAATGAGGGTCTTATTTATTTATTTATTTTGTTTATATTACTGCCCATCTCCCCCATCGGGGACCCTTAGAGAGAAAACAGAAGCAATTATTTCTAAACTGGAATCTGCATCTCAATTCTGGGCTTAAACTGTGGGTCTGAGACCATGCCTCCTGTAAGGTAAAGGTAAAGGTTCCCCCCGCATATTTGTGCAGTCGTGTCCGACTCTAGGGGCCGGTGCTCATCTCCGTTTGTTAGCCAAAGAGCCAGCGTTGTCCAAAGACGCTTCCACGGTCATGTGGCCGCACGACACGCGCGGAACGCTGTTAACATCCCACCGAAGTGGTCCCTGTTAATCTACTTGCATTTGCATGCTTTCAAATTGCTAGGTTGGCAAGAGCTGGGGCGATTGCGGGAGCTCACTCCGCACGCAGGGCTAGGGATTCGAACCTCCGAACTTGCAATCTTCCGATCGACAAGCCTGGCGTCTTACCCGCTGAGCCACCACGCCCCCTATGCCTCCTGTACATGTATCTAAAACCATGATGCCTGAACTCAAGCCAGAGTTTAAGGGGCTCCCAGCTTGCACCTGGCCTGGTGTGGCAGGGGTAATTTCACCAGGAAAGGTAGTCTAGGGCAGTGTTTCTCAACCTCAGCAAGACGTGTGGACTTCAACTCCCAGAATTCCCCAGCCAGCAAAGTTGCTGAGTTTGTGAAATACTGGCCTAGGGTTCTACTGTCCTATTTTGACGCTTTACTCTTCCTTTCTTGGCGCGTTCTTCATTTTTAAAGGAATTATTTGCTGAAGAGTTCAGTTTGTGATAAAATTGAATATAGTATATTTTTTTAAGGATCAGAAGGCTACTACAAGCAGTTTTTCTGAAGATCAGGATTCTAACCTTGCCAACAATAGTGTATAAGTATCTAGCTTTTAAACATTTGGGGCTGTGATAAAAAAAGTAGTCTGAATCCATGCAATAAAATATTATGCTAGAAAGACATTAGCCTATGAAATTATAACCTCGAGGAGAATATTTATAATTATAACCTGTCACCCACACCCCAATGTTATGATAATAGAGTCACCATATTTAAGCCTGTGTGTGTGAGACAGAATGATTTTGAAAGAGGTGGTTCTTACAGAAGATATATGAATGGAGTAAGTGAATCTTATATGGTGGGGTTGTGCTCAAGAAAGTGTTTGCACAGAGGATGTCTTGTGTTTTGAGGATCAGACACAGCTGTTGCTCACGCTCCATTTTCTCTTTTAGCTCGAGAAGCCTCACTTTCTGTAAAAGGGATGCTTTTTAACTCCTCCACACCAATTGTAGCAACCACTTCATAAATGGGCAGTCCTCCCCAACCAGTCATTTTACAAAAAAGCATAAAACTTTACCAGGATGCCTAGGTCTGAAAAAGGAACTTTAACATGATTGATTTAAGCACTGTGAAAGAATCTCAAGCCAATGGACACAGACACCTACCTGGTCTTGCTTACTGTGTAGGCAAGTGTGTATGTGTACACACACACACACACACACACACACAAACAAACATACACAGACACATATACATACACATACGTAGATATAAATTAAAAAGGCTTACATAGCTGCTTATATTATTTATAATATAAATTAATATTAATTATAATATTAATTAATTAAATATTGTAACCACAACGTTGGGCAGCTCACAAAATAGAAAAGCAGCAGAAACCCCCAATCAGAATAAAACTCAGTAAAAGCTCAGTAAAAATCCACAGCATTTTCAAAAGTACCTTGCACTTTAAACACTTGGAAAAACTTAACAAATGATAATAAAACTCCAAATACAAAAGCCATATTGGACTAACATTACAGTAAAGGTAAATCGATGGGTTAAAATACTTTACCAAAGGCATCATGGGATTAATATGCTTTTATTATTATCCAGATTTCTCAGATGAGGGAGGACCATGAAGTTAAGCCACAATCAGTTATCTTTGCCACCTTTCATAATCAATTATATAAGTAATGTAACATATAGCCTAATTGACTAAAGCTTAAGTATACAATATGAACAACAGGCACTCAGAGAGCTAAAACATTTAAAACTTTGCAATGATTGAAATAAACAAAGTTGGATATAAAGAAATGTTGAAGTTGCCTCTCCCAAAACAAATCTCAATTCAATACAGTTCTCTTCTTCCAAAAATTGAGATAAACAAATCATGCTTTTTCTCCCCAAACAGTTCCACACATCTCAGTAGTGACCTCTTCCTCACTCTTCAGTTACCTCCAGCTGTCTGTCCTGTCTGCACTTTCAGAGAGTCCCTCAAAAGTGTCTGTTTAAACATAGGAAGCCACATCAAAGACAGTTTTTGTAATCCCCAGGGCCAGATTTCAGAATCTCATCGTTATGGTTCCATGACTGTGACTAGGGATGCATGCTTTTCTTTCAGTCATATAATAATAATGCTATCATCCTAGATATTTGACATTAAGGATTAAAAATGGCTCCTTTCTCCCTGCTTATTATTCAAAAGACCCTGAAAAGTAATCTGTTTTATGAAGCCATGTTTTACAATCTGCATAAAAATGCCATTATTCGCAGATCTTCTCAGATTGAAAGCATGTAATATCACAGAATATGGAAAATGTAAACTGTAAGCATACATAGTAAAACACTATATAAGCAACCAGTTTTTTCTAGCAAATGGGTACAAAATGATCATGTCCTCCCCTTCCCCAAAATCCTGAACACAAAAGTCTGTTAGGGTATAGAACTTCAGAGCACAGAAAGAAAACTACTTACTCAATCTGTACTGAAATTTAATTTGAGGCAGGTCAATTAAGTCAGTTTGTGTAAGAAGAGCCTTTTGATAATAATTTCAATTTCATAATGACTTTGAGTAATGGATCTACTAATGATGCGAATTTATTTTGTTTCCTTTTAAGCAAATATAAATTATTGATCATTTAAGAACATTCAGCGCCTTTGAGTAAAATTATAGATCATAAGCAAGGGGACCCCCCTTCTTTACAAAAAAAGCAAATGACTTCAGAATTAGAGAATATGAATACGTTGTACAGTATATCTACTAAAGTTCCATGACATGGAACCTCAGGGGCTGTACAGCATTAAGTCTGTGCTGAAAAACTACAAAAATTATGATCATGGCAGCATGGGGCCAAATCTGCATCAGAAAGCCTTCTGGAGCACTTGGGTGCATGGTCGCATATTGCTAAACCTGCATTTGGACTGTTCTCTCTCTCTGTGGGTATGCATGTGTTTGGGAGGTGGAGACTAAAGTGACATTGACGGTTAACAAGTCATAAACAATCACTAGGATATTAGAAGACGGCACTAGGGGAAAAGAGAAGATTGATTGCGAATGCTGTACCTGGCTGAGACAGTAATAAAACCCTGCAACTTTGCTCAGGTAAAAGGGCAAGGTAAGAAACCCCTCTCACAGAAAACAGAGTGATGCCATGGGCTGTAGAAGCTCAGCAGACGCTGTGAAAGGTATACATTTCAAAGGTAACCACAGCTTTTCTTCATTTGTGAGAATGTCGAGGGAAAGAAGGAAGAAAACACATTCCAAGGTGTGTGGAAAGCTTGCTATGTTGTGAAAATGGCCAGTATGTGAAGCATTCTGCTCATAAAAAAGATGTACAGAATGCTTCTTTCTTCTTCAAAAACACATCCACTGATTAATTTCCCAACCATTCCAAGCTCTTCATTGTGCTCACATAATATCACAATTTGCAGTTGTAAAACTACAGGAGTGCACCATTGAAAACACTGACAAAAAACTCATTTTTCAAAATATAATATAGTTGCCATGTTAATTTAATATAATATGGTTGTTACGTTTAAAAATATTCACACATGCATTAGTTCCCCCCCCCCCCATGACATGAGTATTACCTCTCAACAGGAGCATGCTGATGGGATGGCTTGTTTATCCTTGCATATAATCCTTCTAAGTGGTCCCTGTCCAGAGGTGCTGCAGGATTTTTGCACCCACCAGAAGCTTCAGAAACAGGTGGAGAAGAAAGCTGGTAAGAGCTGATAACTGGATATATTTCTCGGAAGTGATTCACTCGTGCGTAATTTGGGTCTGTCTCATCATCATCAAGATCAGGTGGGGGTCCCATAGGAACTGTGGAATACTCAGCAAGTCCCCTGATCTGCTTCTGGCGTAGTTCCTGATGTTTTGCACCAATTCTGGGAGACATAACAACTAATGTCAGTACATACTGCCAACATAAAAACAGGGAGCCTAATTCACTGAAGTTTGATTAGATCAATTTAATATGCAAGCCAAATGCCAGTGACAATCATTTCACTTTTAAAATCACACTGTCAGAGTATAAAGATAGTCACCACAATTGGGACTGGCAACTCGGTCATTAAGTGAAGCGATCGCTAAGTGAAACACAACTGTGCTTATGATCTTACTTCAGCTTTCCTTTGCTTTACAGACCTGTGAAGGTCGTGAATGTGAGGATTGGTCGCAAAGTTACTTTTTCATCACCATCGTAACTGTGAACGGTCGCTAAACGAGGCAGTTGCTAAATGAGGACTACCTGTAACAGCACATGGTAAGCAGGCAAGGTAATCACAAATCCACCATAATTCACGACAATAAACATCTAGTCCCCTTCCAAGTATTTTCAGAGACATGGCTGAAATACCTATATATACATCATCACTGCACAAATATAAGTTACATTGAGAATTAAAGACAAATCTAATGTCTCTTTATATATATATATATATATATATATATATATACATACATACATACATACATACATACACACACACACACACACACACACACACATATACATATACACACACAATACACACACACACACACACACACACACACACACACATACTGTATATATATCCTAAAATATGTTTTCCTCTTTTGCATCTGAATTAGCCAATATTACCAATGCCACTTTTATCATATCTTCCTCCCAAATTAATGAATCACCTATATTAACTTCATTTGTGAGAAGTGTAGCAATGTGAGACGCAAATGCAAATGGAAATTAGCGGAGTAAAAAGTCAAAGACCCAAAGCAATTTACTAGGGTTTTCTACATTTTGTCCCAACACTTAAATTGGGGACATCATATCTTGTTACGTGGAGATTAGAGAGAGAATAATACAGTGAAGAAACGAACGGAAGCCTGGTAGCGATGAATTGGTACACATACTGTAAGTGAATCAAATACTATTACTAGCAGTATTCCACTATGATAAATCTTTAAGTGGTATTACAAATGCTGCTGCTAATCAGTGCCATTGTGCAATCTGTTGGGAATAGGAGGGGTAAGAAGACACCCAGGTATAATTTCAAACCTAGTCAAATTCAGATGATTCATCATTTGCTTTATGACTGAAAACTTTAAACAAGGCACTGTTAATAATAAGAAACTTAAATGTTAAGCTGCCTCACTCCGTAATTAAAGCAGCAGAAAAGATCACAGCAGCAAGATGAGCCTGGTGTATAGGGAGCAGAGAATGAAAAGCAGGAGAAGGATTAAAGCACAGGAAAGCTGCCAATTAAAAAAGTCAGGATTTACCCACCAATATTAAATTCTGTAGCTCAAGAAAATGCTCCTGGAAACAAACAACTATAGAGGATGTATAAAAATGGTAAGAGAATAACAAATGTTAAACCATCACCTTTTGTAGCAGGAAAAAATTAAGAACCGTGAAGTAGGGGGTGAATGAAATATGAGACAAAAATGGATTTAGTAGAAGACAGAGAAAATGCCTAGAACAGAAAAGATGTTCAAGGAATTTGAACAGTCATGAGAAGGAATTAAGGTCAGATAACCAAGACCACTTGCATGCTTTTTATGGAAGGGTATTTTATTAAAAGTAGTCTGAAATCAGAAGGCTTCTTCAGATCTTGTGAGCTTTAGTATATCTAAAATGAAAGTGTAAATATAAACTAACAGGTATTTACAACTGCAACCTACGTATCATGATATGGCACTCATAGAGTGGGTACAGGAAGCCCTTACTGACTGCAGTGCTCTGTTGGGTAGACAATGACATGGTAGAAAACTTGCAATCAGTTACAGTTGTGAAAATGGCCATATTACCTCTTGAAATATGAGACATACACAGATTTAAATCTCCCCTTTCAAAAGCCAGAAGACCTAGGGAAGGGAAGACAGGGTCTTAGGTTGTCATGAGCTTTGGGGTAGGTACTAATCTGTTCCTGCCTTGATGTTACTTAAATCTGCAGAAGTCTTGGAGAGATGACTAAGGATATCACAGTGCCACTGACCAGGGCAGGAATCATTGGCATCTAGGTAGTTGTATCATATGTCTGCATATGGATTACATATGAATTCTTAATGTGTCTTCAACCGAATAATTATATAACATGTATTATAAGCACTGATATTTTCTAAGCTGGCTCACATATAGTCTTCTCTGACCCACAGCTAAGTCTAGCTTTCTCATACATAGGGATGGAGAGTGCTTTCTCCCTATCCATTGTCCAAATGTTAGACAGCCACACAGGCCCCTTTTTTCAGAAACCAACTGTAATGGGCTGTGAGAATAACCTTGAGGAACAGGAAGAAGAGTTGCAACCAAGACAATGGTCAGACAAGAGAAATCTGAGTCCAAAGCAGGAAATGTAATTTGACAAAGCATCTCAGGCTTGACCCACCCTATTTCTCTTGAACGTAAAGGCATGGCAGAATGTAAATGCACTCCCCGAGGCGCATTCAGACTTGCAAGATTCTGTAACTGTAACCTTATAATAAAAGTAGTATTAGCATTCACAATTTTGGTCTCCAGACAAGTTTATTCAGGGCAAGTAACCAGATGTGTGGCTCTGTGCCACACCAAGATCCTGCCCAATGAAGATCATTCAGTGGCCTGTTAGAACCAGTGAATGGAGCAGAGCTTAACGTAGTATAAGCTCGTGCACAGAAAAAGGATATTGTTTAAAAACAGAGCCAGTGAGCACGTTAGAGAGATCCAGGTTCTTAATCTTACACTTTTAACCCACCCAAGCATAAAGAAATGCACGCTTAGACATAGTAGGTTCAAAAAGTAAGTACAAAAGAGTTCTTACGTATATTGGTCCAGTTACATCCATTTTGTTGAGAAATGATTCTCCTTTGGTTCCCTAAATGAGGAGGACCCCGGGCCCTATGTTGCTGCCAGGGCTGCGTGGAGAAAAGGGGGAAAATTCTCCTAGGCCCATCCATGGCCTAAGATGGAGAGAGAGAGAGAGAGCAAGCAGCATGCTTGCCTCTCCACTGGAGAGACTTGAAAAAGGACTGACTGAGGAGGAAGTGGGAGTGGCAACAAAAACAACTTCCTCAAAGACACGGAGAATTGCATCCTGGGACGAACTCATCTACCTACAAATGAAGCATGTTGATTTGCTGAATTTCCAACACCCAAAAGCAGGACCAACCAGGAATCAGCTCCCCAAAATGTCCAAATAAGAAACTTCCCTGGACAAGGACGCAATCAGGACTCAGCTGCTCAGACTAACCAACCAGAACCCTACACAAACAAAGAACTAATCAGGAATCAGCACTCCAAAAATGACCAATCAGAAGCTGGCATGAACAAAGGACCAATCATGAATCAACACCACCAAAACCGCCCAGAGTCCCCCTCGGGGGAGATGGAGTGGTAATACAAGTTAACATATAAATAAATAAATAAATAAAATGACCAATGAGGATCATCCACAGTTGCCAGCAAAACGTCAGGAAATCTGTTGTCTAGACCATGGTCACTAAACCCTGAAGCCCAACACTGCCCAACAGATACCGGCCATGAAAGCCTACACTGGTTATAAAAGGATTAGGTTATGGTTTTGAGTTGAGAAGGACACTCATGGCCATCTTCAGTCTTTAATTATAAATAAGCAACATGCTTATTGTTGTCACTCAGACACAAGAATAGATTCCAGGATAGAAAAGGAGATACTCTTCAAATGAAAGGAATCCCTGGAAAGAACCAGGAATTGAAAGCAAATAGCCAACAGAATCAAGTAAAGGGTTTGATGTTACAACAGATAACTATAAAGAAGAAGCATTTCCTTTTATTTCTACAATGCAACAATCTCAGCACATAATTAGGGAACTGATGAGAAAAAGGCTTAATTCTCCAAAGAATCCTTAAAGAAAGATGAAAGAAAGATCACACAGCAAAGAGAAAAGAGGAAGCCCTGCTTGCTTGTTCAGTGTTCTCCTGGAACAAGTACGTGGATACATACAGTATGTGGAAAGTTAAAACCTAGAAATTTGTCAGCAGCAATAACAAAATTCTTGTCAGAGTGTTCCTGCACTATAACAACTGAAATGGATTTCTGTGGGCAAATCAATGCACTAATAAAAAAAGGGAGAACAGTTGAAGAGTGTGTGTAAAGTAACTGGACTGATTACACTCTCATTCTTCCTCTCTCACACACATGGTATAACATAGAAAGATAAATATTTCATATACTATTCCATGGGAGAGTTGTATTTATAAATAAAGATGAAAGCTCTTAATTTGGCTTTAAAAACTGTATTAGCCTGTTTATTAACCCCTGTTTCAGAGGGTTACTTCAATTTTTATGATGCTAGAGTTGTGCAAAGATGCAAAGAAGCAGTTTGAAAGATATCTGGCTGCCCAAGGTCCAAAGAGAGCTGTTCATTTGGTTTGCATAAACACTGGTACTACCAGTGGTATTCTTACATTTTACCAAGTGGAAATTCCTCCATCAATTTTACCGCATTATTTTTATGCTACTGTACAAGAAATGAATAGGTAGAGGTAGAAATTAATAGAAAAACTTGGATAGTAATGCTGTAGCTGGCCAACACAGTTCTACAAGGAAAGCCTTGAGGAGGCTGCTTAAAAATACTATGATTAGTTTTATTTTCTTCCAAAACTATAGAAATATGTAAAACTAGAGCCAAGGAGAAGCCCGTTAGCACAATGGCTTAATCCATCTCACTTATAATTTCCCTTCAAGTGTGATAGTCTTGCTGTGAATTCTGGTACTTTGTATAGAACAAAAGTAAGAATTGGGACACCACAATTTTCTCTTGTATTTAGAGTGGGGGAAAATGTAAAGTCTTCATTTTCTCTTATATACAGTAAATGCAACCTACAATTGCTTCCTCAATTGTAGCCATACTTGCTAAAAAAACACAATGTTATGTTATACTTGGTTAGCCAATACTAGGTTATGCGAATTTCTCTATGATCAATGTTTCAACTCTTTGACAGGGCTATCATAATTGCATTAGTTTTTCTTGTTTCTCACCTGTCTCTGGAAAAAATCTATACACTTTCATCAATGTTCTCTTTTTTACTCAGTTCACACTTTCATTTGGTAGTTAACAATACTTGAACCATCTTGTACACATTTTGTCTATGTTACTGTATTATTGCTGTCATGTTTTCTTTGCTGGTTTAAGGATCACTTTCCTAATTTTATTTTACAAAACATTGTTGACCTTTTATTTTATCAATGTAGAAGCTTAGCAGCCTTCAAAATGAGGTGGCCTAGGAGTCCAGGTTAATTTCTTTAAAATGATATCATTGTGTCCCATTGTGAGGATTTATTTATTGCTGCTAAGAATGTACCAGGAAGAAATTACAGGTAGTCCTCACTTAACAACCACAATTGGGACTGGCAACTCTGTCACTAAGCATGACCGTGCCAGACTTATGATGACAGTTCCTCTGCGGTTGTTAAGTAAATCACCCATGGTCATTAACTGAGACATCACATGACTGCGACTTGTGATTTTACTGCTGTCTTTGCTTGTGGGAAGCCAGCTGTGAAGCTCACAAATGGCGATCATGTGACTGTGGTATGCTGTGATAGTTATAAAATGCTTGCAGGCTGCGAAGCGCCCAAATCTCGATCATGTGACCGTGGGGACTCTTCAACAGTTGTAAGCGTGAGGACCAGTCATAAAGTTACTTTTTCAGTGCCATCATAACTTCAAACAGTTACTAAACAGGGCAGTTATTATCTGAGGACGACCTGTATTTGAATCTGAGGTCAAAAACAAGCAGCGAGTAAATACATCATAAAGGAAGGGAAAAGTTTGCTTCTTTCTAAGACACGTTAGAGTTGTGCAATTCTTTTGCTTCTTTCTAAGACACATGTTAGAGTTGTGCAATTCTTTTGAAAGAGATGCATCAAAACACCTCCTCTCTTCAAATTATTAAAACTCTGGCAGATTTTTCCAGGCTGGCATGCCTGCATTTATTTATTTACTAAAACAGAACAAATTGCTTCATAAGCTGCTCCTGTATGAAGGGGCTGCATGGGGAACTAAAGTGGCTGTTCACGCACATGCATGTGGAAACAGCCAAAAGCAACTTATGAAGTAGCTAGATGAGTGTAGAAAAAGATACAGCTGCTTTAATAATTTGAAAGAAGCTGCTTTCTGTGCTTGGTCACAGCAACTGGATGGGAAGTAATGAATTGTTCATGCATTGTTTCTCCATTCAGTGTATTTCCCAGCTTCCACTTTCTTTTGACCCCCTTAGAGCAGGGGTACCCAACCTTTTTGGCACAAGAGACCGATTTCATGGAAGACAATTTTTCCATGGACCAGGGGGGGCAGGGTTTGTAGGCAGGAGCCAATCGTGCGGACCGGGGAGCGGGGTTTGCAGGCAGGAGCCAATCGCGTGGACCGGGGGGCGGGGTTTGCAGGAGGGAGCCAATCACACAGACCGGGGGTGGGGTTTGCAGGTGGGAGCCAATCGCATGGACCAGGGGCGGGGTTCGGAGACCAGCATGGCGGCCCGGTTCCTAACAGGCCACAGACCAGGACCGGTCCACAGCCCGGGGGTTGGGGACCCCTGCCTTAGAACACAGTGAGCACAAGAGCTTAGAATAAGATGTAAAATATTTGAATCCGGCTGCTACATATAGTATAGGGACATGTTACTCTAATTACAAAAGCCTGCTACTTCAACAATAGATAGTAAGTTTTTGAACAGCAAAAGTAGTGATTAGATTTGGTGAGATTTGCCAAATGAAAAGCATAGAGCTCTATCAATAAATAACATGTCATTCATCAGCATGATTAAAGGGGAAAAAATTAGAGAAAATGTAAGATATGTATCACAGCAGCCATCATTCAGTGCAACTCTATGCCTGCGTCTGATTAGAAAACTGATTACAAAACTACACTGGAAAAAAATCTGTGAGATATCAGACAACAGCTTTCAATTTTTCTGGGCAATCACCTAGAGGGGTATTGCTCCTTCCAGTTTAAGAATTCTGTATCTTGTCAAGATCCCAATAGGTAATATTACCGAGCAACCCAAAGCGAGATCATCATGCAACTAAAGAGAGTTCCATACTGTATATGTTAGTTGACCTTTGAGGAAGCTCTCCAGTATATGTAATATATATGACTGCTTTAAATACAATCAGCAAAGCAGGGGTGAGAGTTCTTCTATTTGTATGTATTAAAGAGTCTGGGCTCATTCAGGTTTTCCAGACCCTTTACAAGCGGATGTTTAAAGTATTTGTCATCTGTTCCTTACATGTTTTCATAAGAAATTCCAATTTAATCAACTTTGTCTACAACATAAAACAAAGTGATAGTTTGAGTATATTATTATTATTATTATTATTATTAACTTGTATGCTGTCCGACTGCCAACACTCTGGGCGGCTCACAACACTCAAAGAAATTACAGTAAAGTCAATGAAACATAAAAGATAAAGATAAAAGATGGCAAATGCGACAGACCAGATGGAATGAAGTGAGGGGTCTCACTCTCCCTTGCCAAAGGTAAATATTCTTTTCTTAAATGTCCATATGCCTAGGCTTGCCTGTAGAGGCGCATGAAAGTTTTGAATTCGAAATGCTTCAAACTCAAAACACCTTGTTTCAAGCATGAAATAACTGTTTTATGTTTAAAACAGGTTGTTCTGACCTGCCAAAAGGGCTTTGATCATTCTGGAAGTATTCTGGGCTCAAAATCACCCCATTTTGAGTTTACTGCAATGGAACAGTAGTACCTAAAGATCAGTCTGTGAACAGGAAGTGTAAGATGAAGGCTGGACAGAAATATGGGACCAATCCCAACTTTGGGACCAATCAAAGGATTGATGAGCAAGGTAAATTATCACATTCCTTTTTTTAATTTAAAAACCCATAGGCATTTATTTATTTTATAGGCTGCCCAACTCCTAAACAATTCTGGGTGGCTTACAATTAAAATATATAAAGAATACAACCAACTAGAAGAGCAAAACTATTAAAACAAAAACAAAACAAAAGGGGGCTCACAATCACCCTGTTCCCAAGGCCTGTGAAAACAACCAGGTCTTCAGTGGTTTCCTGAACGAGATAAGGGTGGGAGCCAAAGAAATCTCTGAGGGGCGATCATTCCAGAGGACAGGAATTGCAACAGAGTTGGTGTGCTTTCTGGGTCCTGCAAGCTGATATTCGTTATGTTTTGATGGGGCCTGGGGTGCACCCACTCTGCTGGACCATACCCTGTTACCTGAGCACCCCCCCCCGCCGGATAATTGACTAGGTAAAAATATTTCCATCCCCATCGAAAGTACATAATAAAGATAGTCTGTAGTGAACTGGCTCTATGACGTTTGAGAAATTTTGGAAAAAAAACCCAGAAATTTAAAAGTACAATTGTCTACATTATAATAGTACAAAAGGTTTATTATCAGTTAAATTCACAACATGGTCGCCCTCCCTTTTTTGCAAAATATTTTTTGGCTTGGAAAAGGATGCCAACAAACTGATTTAGAGCTCTTGAATCTTACTGGATGCCCTATTGTTTTCCATTTTATAATTACTATAAATCATCATTTACTTTTAAACGATGTCCAGTGGGAGAAGTAAGGGATGAAAAGTCAAAAGTCTGCAATTAAATACATCAGCTCAAATGTGGTTTAAATACAAGAAGAATTTCTTAGATGTAAATCTTTGACTAAGCAGTATTTGAAGTTGTGGTAGTTTTACAAATGATGGAACATACATATTTAGCTGGAATAAGGAACTTGGATAAGTGGAGCTATTTTGGTATGTATGGCAGCAGCATTATAACAGGGAGAATGAGAATTATTGCAAATCAATTTATCGTTTTGGTCACTATTACTGCTTTCTCTTTGGAAACCAGACACCTGACATGGTTATGTAGTCAGCATAAAACAAAACTACGACCTTGACTTGACAGCCCATCTAGCACCCCCTCCTAAACTGCACATATCATAACTGTCCTGCTATGATCTAATAAGTATCTAAAAGTAATTAACTGGATTAAAAAATGCCAGTGCCTCAATCAAATATGTATTCTTATCAGAGTTCTGAGACAGGAGTAAATTGGGACATTTAAAAAACTGGGACCGCATCCAAGCTGTGATCTGATCAGGGTTCAATGGTTATAATAAATTGGAACTATTAAAACTGGGATCTCATCCAACACTTTATTTTGTCTAAACCACAGTACCGAGTGCTGCTAAGTCAGGAATATTTAGGGAACAGAAGGAATTAACTCTTACCAGATATGAAGCAAAATATACAGGAGTATATATAGGAGTGCAAGATAGAGAACATCATTCTGAAGGTAATATTAGGAATTAAATAATGAAAATATTTCACTCTCATAATGACACAGGATTATTTGTAGTGATTCAGCCATGCGGTAGTTCTGACTTACCCAGGTCATAAGCACATGCAATTTTAGATTATGGCCTTGATGTTCTCAATCTAGAGAATAAAGGCACAGGCCCTCTTGAAGTATTTATTTATTTATTTATTTATTTATTTATTTATTTATTTATATTTCTAACTTATATCACCGCCCATCTCCCCCCATTCCGGAAGTATGTTGCTTCTGTTTTTAAAGGATGCAATTTTCTTTGAAAATTAAACAAACAAGCATCTGTTTCTGCTCATCCATCCATCCCTATCTATCTATCTATCTATCTATCTATCTATCTATCATCAGTGACCAATGAAGTACATAGCTAGAATAAAAAACAGCGCATAACAGCAGGTTCAAATACAATAAGAGCAATGAAACCACCATATAGACCTGCCAGTTAAAATTTACAAGTATAAGAAGAAAACAACAGAGAAGAAAACATGAGAAAACAAAACAAAATAGATAAAATAAAAATAAAATTAGGATAAAAGGACTTCCTAGAGACATCATTCCAAGTTTACAACATGTTGAGTCTTCTTGGCAACTCTGTTCGTAATAGCAGGCTTAAACCACCTCTCCCTCACTGAAAACTTGATCTCTACTAGGGGGTGGTAGAGGTATACCAGCACCTAAGTTCTCATAGAAAGGACAGTGAAGAAATACTTGCACTAAGGTCTTGGGTTCATTCTGACCATGGAGACAAGTTATCTCCTTAAATGGGGTTTTATGAAACCTCCCATCCAAGACTGCTGAGGGTAGAATATTAAAGAGGGCAAAAAAGAAGGTGCTGAGGAAACCAGATTGAACCGATAGTTTGCAGGTCTAAAAGGTTTCCAGGAAGGAACCCACTCTTGTAACTGTCTCATGCTATAATTTAAAAGGCGATCTGCACTAATATTAATTTTCAGAATCGCATTTTTTTGTGGGAGGGGAAGAATATAATAAAGCAATGTAAATATTAGCAGAATAAAATTAGATTTCTGAGTCACTCCGTTTCTTTTCAAGATGGATCTGAATTTAGCTTGTGCTGAGTATCCACAGCTGCAATATTAAAGTTCATTTTCTCAAATATCAAAAAGATACATATTGATTTAAAGTGTATTAGCATGCAGCAATGCTCAGGGTTGAAAAGACAATGCAGAATATCTCCGGAGCTCTGCAAGCCTTCATGGAATTCAAGGAAACTACAAACTTGAAATAATTTAATAGACCCCAAGACTAAGATTCACTCCCTCAAATATACAGCTGCAGAAAACAAGGACTAGATTTATATTTTACTTTTTTATTTCCTTCATGTAAAACTAGTTTCCCTAAGACAAGAGCATGTCCATTAATACAGTGAGCTCTTTGCTTTTCATAAACGAACCAGCCTGGCATAGAGTACCTCTGTATAATCACAGTTCATATTCGTAATATAATATATTCATAACATAACCACAGTTCATATTCATATTCATACACTGCCATACATCAGAAACATCTCAGAAACTACAAATAGAGTGTTACAACCACATGGCACCACCGTAGCACATAAACCAACCAAAACCCTTTAGAACATCTTAAGTAACCCAAAAGACCCAGTAGCCCAAGAAGAAAAAAACATGAGTTATCTACAACAGACAGTGTAAGGACTGTAGCAGCCACTATGTAGGAGAGACGGGCAGAAGACTAGCAGAGCGCATCCACTAACACCAACTAGCAGTCAGAAGACACGATGAAAACTCCTTAATCACACAACACATGGACAGACTCAACCATACTTTCAACTGGGAAACTGTGAGCATCTTAAACCAAGCCAAATCCAAAAACGCTAGAGAATTCCTGGAAGCTTGGCACTCAGACAAAGCAGCCATCAACAGACACATAGAGGTAAACAACATTTACATACCATTCATAAGAGACAATAGAAAAGCCAGAAGACCAGAACACCTCCTTGCCAGCAATCATCACCCAGATATGCAAAGATTAACACCAAGATTAGCACCAGAGGAACAATCAAACAGAACAATATACCTTAATCAAGGAACTATTAACTCAGTCAATCAACCAAGCAGGAAACAACAGCCCAATCAAGGAACTCCTAAGGGGAGAACAACACCTCCACCAACACAAGCAGGACAAGCCATGGAATATAAACAGAGAGCAAGTCCCACTCCCTTTTTGCACTGAAGATGTTACCTAGTCTGGCAATGAAACATCTGCAAGAAAACAACAAGGCTCAGAGAGCACCAAGGACTCCACAGTTCATATTCTCTATACTGTATACTCTTTATTAAAAATATTCCTGCCACTACAGTGTGTGTATAAGATTTTGTTTATTTATTTATTCATCACATTTATATCACCGCCCATCTCCCCCACAACGACCCTGGACGGTTGAACTCTCCTGAACACTAGTCTCAATAGGGTATTTAACTAAAATATGGAAACAACTTGCAAAGACAGCTGTCTTCTAACTGATATTAATATTAAATATAGTACAAAAGAGGGTGTAACAAAGAACAACCCACCTGGTATACAGTATCTTGTTTCATATTCTTCAAAAGCAAGAATATGAAAAAACCCCCCACAAACTACCTTAAAGTAGGAGGATACTTTTCATTTCTGGGAAAGGAATTCTGTTTTTCTTATATTGAATATTAAATGCATAACAGTTTTACTTTTAAAACAGAATATTTTAATTAGAAGAATTAGAACAAATTCTTAAAGATAGAATTATAAGACTTTTGTAATTAATCTAAGTAGTTCTTAAAACAGGGTGAAAACAGGAACTGAGTCAGATGATCTAACAATTTAAGCTTAGGAAGTTGGACTGTCACCACTCTCTGATGAATTAAGGGCCAAATTTAACCAAAAGGAAGAAATCCCAAATGACCCATCCCAAAAGGAAGAGTAGACTGAAGAAAAGATAGAGAATAATCCTATGTAATGCTTACCTTCCCTCCCCTGTCAACCTAGAGTTGCCAACTTCAGGTGAAACTGATTCAGGAGAAATTTCCCACCCCAGTCAGTTTGTGCACCAGTCACACTTGGGTGTATATGTAAATTGATTTGCCAGAAGGCACTCCAAAAAAGACCAGGATCAGGACCAAACAACAACAACACAAACCATCCATAAAGTATCAGTAACTGCTAATTAAAAATGAATTGCCTGTGAAATAAGGAATTTGACTGATAACATTGATCTTTATTTGCATGTATACCAATCCTTTCTCTCTCATTTAAACCATTCTCACATGCAGAAATGCAATACACACAAAGACACCCAGCAGTAATATCAAAAAGGAAAAGGAGGTGAAGGAGAAGATGGGAATGGAGTGACAGAAAAAGAAAGAGTAGAATAAAAGAAGATGGCAATCAAGGGAAGGAAGGAAGGAAGGAAGGAAGGAAGGAAGGAAGGAAGGAAGGAAGGAAGGAAGGAAGGAAGGAAGGAAGGAGCGTCAAATATTACAAAAAGGTTAAACTCAGCAGGAAAGCAACTCTTTCCCAAAAAACAGCTGATCTTTACAGGCACTGACTTTTCCACAAGACTCTTGGTCCTTACTTGTACCTTCTTTGGTTTTCAACAGTGTTTGGATTTTTATCAGCAAATATAAAATGAATCCCTAATGCCTGCCCCCAAATTCAGAGGAAATTATTTGAGACACCATCCCCTTTTCTCCCTCCCCTAGCAGTCCTTATAAATGTAAAGTCAAGAGCTCTGCTTTATACTAAACTATTCCTGAGCATCAGTAAGAGATACAGCCCAAATGGAAGCAGCAGACACTGTGACACAAGTGCCACCTGCCTATGACTGGAAGCCAGAAGGAAGAGTTAACCATGGCACACATAATTAGAAAAGTCATCTTCCTCCTACTCAGTCTGAACTGTAAATCCATAAACCCTCTCACGGCTGCAGCAAGTTCAGCAACGTTCTAAACCTAACCTCGATATGGTTTAGCATGTCATGCAAATGTATCTCATAAGACTGAACACCCCCTCATCGAAGTTAAATATTGTATGTATATATACATTTATTTGCAACTGTAGGTTTTAGCAAAATTCATATAAAATTACAACAATCCATATCAGTTCAATACATCCCCTCTAATATTTGTCAACATCTGCTTTCGTATCTTCCCTGCGGCCATTGCAAACAATGCAACTTGTTTAGTTACATGTTCGTCAACATCAGTCAACAGAAAGTAGATTTTTTCTTCTAAACTAGAATGATTCAGTTGGATTAACAAAGGCATGATGAATCTAGCTCTAGGTTCCTGATATAATTTGCAAAATAATAAGTAATGGCTCAAATCTTCCACCTGTGACTTATTACAAATGCATAATCAGTGTGTAGTTGGTAATCCTTTATATCTTCCATCCAAATAGGCTATTGGCATTATTTGAAAATGACGTTCTGTGAAAGCTTGTTTCAGGGAATGGGATGTAAGAGATTGTAAATAATATGACATTCCTTGTCCATCTTTAAAAGATCAATACCACTTGGCCAACTTAAGCTTGCATACCTGCTCTCTATCTTGTCTAAAATCTTTAAAAAATAAACAGTCCCCCAGTAGTGTATGCTAATTTATGTCATTCAACAGTTCCTGATCTAGCGATAATTGTGAAAATAGTTTTAGACACAAATTCATCCATCTATTACTGTTAAACTGTTCGTGGAGGCATTGTTTTGCCAAATAAGTAATGGGCACGAGGACTACTCTCCTATAATATAAGATTATTGCTTTCTTTGCCCTTATATTGACTGATGGAAGGCCCACTTCTAATCTCAACATTGCTGCTGGTATACATGGGGGTAGGGATAAGATTGATCTTACAAATTTATTCTGGACCACTTTGAATTCTTCTAGTTTACTGAAAGCCCAATTGGGGGCCCCATATATCACCTGTGCGATGGTTTTCCCCTGGAAGATCTTAAGCGCAGGCTATACCAACCACCCTCCTTTTGAGTAAAAGAAGAAACACGGCACTTGATTTCAACATACAGTATATTCCCCTGCAGGAGATCACTGTAATCTTTCATTTAGCAAATGGAAGAACTCCATAGCAAATCTGAGGATTCTTGTAAGTGCAATCTGTGGGCTCAGATCTGATTTTGAGCACTGTTTCTGAAATCAAGCACAGTGTTTGTAAAACAGGGCTCCACATTTTAAGAATTCTAATTTCAAGAAAGGCACCTGATTTATTTCTTTTTAAATATTTAATTTTGATGAGGGGGTGTTCCATTGAAGCCATAAAAGACAGAAGTACTGCCTGTCCATCAAGGGTGTCTGGTAATGCCAGTGCTATCTCTGGATGGGAAGGCACTGCCCATGAAGGAGCAGATCCGTGACTTGAGGGTTCTTGTGGACTCACGGCCCCTACGAGGGCAGCAAGGGGAGGCTGTGCCTAGGGGTCCTTTGTACAGCTTTGTCTTTTGTGCCAGTTGTGGTTTTACTTAGTGCCAGGGGACCTGAAAACAATAACTCACACCTGGTTAGATTACGGCAATGCTGCTACATGGGGCTGCTTTCAAAGAACATTCAGAAGCTACTGAAGAAGCTCCTTGGATAAGGAGCGAAACGTTTCCACTGAGAAAATAGAAATCCAGTTGACATGATTCAAGCTACAGACAATTCCACCTGGATGACTGAGAACCTTCATAGACATATTCAGAAGCTACAGTTAGTCCAGAATATTAACTGGCACCTATTGTTGGTCATATCACATTTGTGTCTCAGGCCTTGCACTGGCTTCTTTGTTGTTGTTGTTTATTCGTTCAGTTGCTTCCGACTCTTCGTGACTTCATGGACCAGCCCACGCCAGCCTGGCTTCTTAGTACAGATCAAAGGCTGGTTTTGACCTATAAAGCCCTTTAAAGTTATTCTCAGAAACACTTATTTCAACTGGAATCAGCCCAACTATACAGTCATATTGGAAGGAACAGTTAATAGTTCCCTGGGAAGTAAAGGGGGGTTGAAGCCAAAGGCTGCTGTCTTTCAGTAGCTGCTTTGCCCTTTGGAACAGTCTTCCAGTGGAAATCAGACTGGTTCTCTCTTTGGATGCATCTAGGAACATTTTAAAAACTGAGCTCTTTGTAAAGCATTTACATTCTAGAATGAGCCGTCCCTGTAATATAATGATTCAGCATGATTGTGGATGTGTTGTTCCATTATGTTTGATTATGTCATGGTTTATTGATTAGGGGTTTGTAATGAGTTTACTGTGAATATTTTAATTATTTTTCAATATACCTTGTAAGCCACTGAGAATTGGACTTGATTGTAGTGGGGCATAAATGTAATAAATAAACAAATAAATAATCTGGTCCATGGAGGCGCACTCTTTCCCAGATATATTTCTAGACTATACTGAGGTCTAGAATGGAATAACAAGACACCAATAGCACCAAGCAGGAAAAACACAATGGAGATCATTTTCTCTTTATTACCATCCCGATAACAGCTGTTAAAGTTGGTGGTGATGCTGATAGCACTTGAGGGAGAGAGGAGACAATCTGAACTCTAGTCCAAGCAACAACTACTGAACATACTTACGTAAGTTGTATATGCAAAATGACTTTTTGGTGTGCAATGCTATACCAGTGGAAATGTGAATATCTAAAGAACTTAGATATTCTTACAACTCACATACGTACAGTATGATGAACAAAAGGACAACAAATTTAGCAAGGCCACTCTTATTCTGGGGTGTATTTGTTCTTCAGGAAGGTTTACAGCTATTGATATTTAGTTGACTGGACTAAAGACTGGCTACTAAGTACTAAGGACATCCCATTGAAAGTTGTGAAGACATTGCTTAATTTGTTAGCCATTCCATGAAAATATGATGTTTCTTTCATTATAATTTTACTGACATCCTTAAGGAGCTCAGTGCAAAGATTCACATCTCAAGACTTTGTGAGAGACAATCTCCTGAGGTCATTTATCATGGAACTCTTTCTGCCCTTGAATCCAAGTTTAATCCCAGCACAGCCTTCCTGAGGTGGAGGAACTTCTTTGATTGGAATGAAAGAGCACTTCCCCAAGAGGCACTTCAGTTTCTCTTCCTTTCTTGCCATGCAAGACAGCAACCAGGGCAGTACAATCAAAAATCTCCCCAGATATATGGTGTGGAGAAAAGGTAGAAGACAAGCTGGCTTCTAAAGTTGGAGTAAACCCTCAATTGTTATTAAGGGTTGGATCGAGATAATCCCCATTTTTTAACTTTGATGGTGAGCCACAAGAACCGTCACCTGACTGGTGGGGCCTGACTGGGAGAGTCTGCTTCCTGCTACCCTATGAGTGGCACCTCTTTCAGGTTGCTCTCTGCCAGTGAAGAGTCACTGCTCTTTGGGTAAGGATTTTTTTTCATAACTTTCCTTCCGGAAAATGGCTGGGACTCAGGTCAAGTGCCAAGACAAGGAAAAATCTTATTTTTCTACCTCTCCACCGGTACAATAGGAACAGCACCAAACTATCATGTGAACAGACATGGAAAATTCATAGTAGATGGCTAAGAAACTTTTACCAATGTCCGTAATTAGGAAAGCAATTAAAATCTTTAAAACTGAGATGAGTGGCTCAGGCTCACAATATCTTTTTCCTGCTACCTCCAGGCACTGCAATTGTTAAGATTTACAATAAATTAATCTCTCTTCTAATGAGGAATGTACAACTGAGTGTGCAGAGCCTACATTCTTGTAAATCATTTCTGAAGCTTGGTCTGTTCAGAAGGTAAGACAAAGTATGCAGCTAGTGAAGTCATAGTGGCAGCAAGATCTATAGCACAAGTTCACTGCATGGTGGTGGCTGCCAATACATGCATTAAAATCTTAGGCCTGAACTACATTATACATTATAGGATTAGTGAATCTTGGGGCAGAGTTATAAAACTCATCTTTACTGTCTGCGTAAGCCCTCATTATGTTAACAGAATAACAACAGAAAGCATTCAATTTTTACTCATCTGGATAACTTAGATCGTATCTTAGATGGGAATTTTTTATAATAGTATGTCACAGGAAAGCTAGCTTTCATTTTTATTGTTGATAAAATCAGCTGCTGTGTTTTCAAGAGCTGGGCAATACATTATTTCTTTTTTGCTAGTATCACTCACCACGCTAAGCTCTTGAGCTACTTCCCACATGCATGTTCATAGTTTGGTAACTGAAGCATCGTGTAGTGATTTGTGTCTGCAGATGAACTATAGTATCTCAACCATGCTAAAGATACATGTTCCACAGCATGATCTTCTTTAGACTCTTGTAGCCATTCTGGAGCAAGCCATCAAGAGCTGAACACCAAGTGATGAGAAACCAGGTGGGGTACACATGAAGTATCAGAAACCCTACTGGTTTTCAGGAGAACTGCTCCACAGATTGCCAGGCGTGAGGCCTTATTTGTGAAGTTGGGCTGTAGAGATCAGAACGGACTGTTGCTGGTGTACCAGATTCCCTGTTGCACACCAACCTACCCACTGGAGCTGCTAAAATCTGGCCAGGTTGGTAGTGGAGTTCCCCAGACTTATGGTTCTGGGGGACTTCAATCTGCCATTCACGGCCACGATGGATCTAACCCAAGACATCTCTGGCCTGACTTACAGTGGAGGCCACACATTAGACATGTTTTTTTTTTTAATCACAGGGCAGTGGAGACATGATCTAAAGTTGGGGAATGTTTACACTGGAAAATTACAAAAAAACGTTATTTAAAAAGGTGTAACTGAAACACCTGTACATACATGTGCATACACATGTGCATGCACACCCAACTGCACACAAACATCTACTTTAAGAATAAGAAGGATCAATGTGGATGACAGTTTTCTAGGGATCAACTCACTCCTCCCCCCATACAGACTGAAGATGCATTTTAAACACAAAAGTACCATATGAGCAGGCAATCTGATATAGCTATTGTAAACAAGGAATAGGCAGCCTTATGCCCTCCAGATATTTGGACTTTTAGCCAGCATGGCCAATAGCAAAGTGTTGTAAAATTAGTAGTCCAAAATATCTGGAGGCACCAGGCAGCCTATCCCTGCTGTAAGCCATGGGGGTTAATTTACGGTATGCATGGCTGAAGCAGGAGGGCTTTAAGAATCATCTGAATGGGAAACTAGACAGTCTACTGGTGTATTCATGACTGATCAGGTCTGCATTTCTGCTGCCTTTCACGAGCAGTCATCTCACTCAATAAAATAGCAGTAAAACAGTGGAGCTATATTTATATTAGCAGCTTCAGTCAAAAGGTACAGTGCATTGTAACTTACTTGTGACATGCTTGCTAAAACAAAAGCCTTCTTCGGGCAAAATTGACCAGCACTGTATTCAGAAAGATGACACATTAATATGTTATATAAAAATGACAGAGAAAACTGAAATGATCTTGTCTATATGGTATAATTTAAGCCTTCCTTTGGGATTCATGTTATATATTTTTTTCTGTAAAGGAGAAATAAAAGATACAAAACTATCCAGGGGGAAAATGGTATTTCTGTTCTTGTTAATTGTAGAATAAAAATCAAATATGTAAGTTAAAAATATCATATAGGTTCATCAGCTCCTAAGCACACCTGCTGTTCCCCATTTCAGTCTCCGATTCCAGGTCAAAAGGTGAATAATTATTAGACAAGATAAACCAGAATTATAAAGGCATGAAACCGAGTGTTTTTAATAGGTTCTTACCAATTAACTGTCACTCCGGGGAATATATTCTATTTTGAAAGAGAATTTACCACTACAAGAAATATTAACAACAATTACTCCACGTCTGTCCAATTGGAACATTAACCCTAGAAACAGACGGGATCATTCCCAGAAGTCTGCCAACATTTTAACAAATGGCAGTGGCCCTTTAACAGATGGATGCTCTGTAGCTTGCCAGGATCCCAACAATGAACATGAGCTTCCATAGAAATGAAAGACATGTACCTTACAATTGCCAGCGATAGAGATTTCAGCGTCATCAATGCAAGCTCTGGCTAAGCATGTACTGTAGATAGACCACCATTTTTGCCATAGAAGATACCGGAGATGGAGTTTTGGTATGAGAACAATTATTGTCATGTTTGGATATTCTTAGCTGATTTTATCACTTGAATAATGTCATGTATATTTTTATATGGATAAACATTTTATAAATAATAATAATAAACAAAGTGCTGAATTTAACAAGTGACATCAGGCTTTTTGTGTTTCCAACTAAACCAAGTGCAGGGCCCAAGCTGTGCATGATAGACAAGAAATCAATGGAAATGTGGCCCGTATCACAGGTACAGGGATTCATATATTATTTCATTTCTTCACATATTTACAGTACTAGCAAAAATGTTTTAGGAAAAACATAGAATATGCAATCATTGCATATTATTTTTACATATTATTTTTGGATATGGGTTTTCTCAGTATATGATGCTGTATGCAACGTATCTGGTATTTATGTCTTTTTCTACATGACTTTTCCAATATAATCTTAAGTAAAACCATTTCCTCTATATGCATTTGTTAAAAATGAAAGTAGCTCTCATGTACATTTTTTAATTCAACTTACCCAATACACACTGACAGCTTTTACACATAGATGCTGTTTTGAAATAACATTTCCATCAAGAATGATGGACATTCCTGAGTACTTCCCCGGCCTTTGCTGGCCAGCACTCAGCCTTCCTGTCCACTGAACACCAGAAGAGTTATATATACCCACTCAGCTTACCTTTCCCGTTCCTCCTTCATCTTTTCTAGGTCGTCTTCTTTGAGTGTACCATGCTTGGAGTTCCCCTTCTGATCACTTTTTACACCTTTATCCTCTTTTTTCTTGCCAAATCTGATTTAAAAATGAGACAAGTTCATATTAAAATAAGCCAGAAATACTATGGAAGTCTTCAGAGCCCCTGACTGATTTAAACAAGCATGGTATACTATTGTTTGCTTTGGCTGCATCTTCAATAAAGCTGACTCAAGGAACTCAATTTTTTTAAGAATATGAATTAACTTATTTTCCATAAACTTGATCTCAGTTTTTCCAAGATACCACAGGTAATAAATAATAGAAATTTTGCAAAATGCAAACGGAATGGGATTTTAAATGCTAAACGGTTAATACATAACTTTCCAAAGTGTGTGTCGCGACACACTACTGTGTCGCCTGCGGTGTCCTGGTGTGTCATGCAAAAACCTGGAAGCGTTGATGGGGGAACCGGAAGAAGCAGCACCCCTGCCAATCAGCACCGCTGGTTCCCCCCATCAGCGCTTCTGGGTTTTTTGCGCGACACACCAGGACACCGCAGGCCGCACCGCCGCTGCCATTGGTGTGTGTCGCCAACGTGAAAAGTTTGGAAAGCTCTGGGTTAATAGAATGCACTGGAAAGGAGCTGAGGGTTCTGCACTCACTACAGTCAGTGGGTAGGTGAGCACCTTTGAGGGCATTCAAGTCAGTGCAACAAATTATCACACTGCAGTTTTGTCTTTCCTGTGAACTCCCTCCTCAAAATCAATACAGCTCGCAAACTCTGCATGGCAGATCAGGATCCGTATTCTATTACGCACAGAGTTTATGGTGCACACCATACCTTTAAAATAACGATAAAGCATAATTAATACCAAAACAAATTGTTCTATTATGAAAAGACCAAACAACTGTAACACCACTTCACACAAAGCCAATATTCTTTTTCATGAACAAACAAGGCCTTGCAAATACCATTTTTAAGTACACAATATATAAGTCCCAATGCCAAGAACTATTAAATAGAATGGAAAACAACCATACTTCCTTAATATTGGAATTACTTGCTGCAGTTGGAATGGTATATGGAAAACTTTCCATTCTTAATGAGATGAATGCATTATGATACCCTTACTGCAGGGCTTTCCAAAGAGCCGCCGCTGGTGACACGCCAGCGGCGGTGGCGACACAGGAGGGCGTGCATGGCGGCGGCGTGGGGGGGCGTGCAGCAGCGCGGGGGGGGGGCGTGCGGCGGCGCGTGTGTGCATGGCGGTGGCGGCAGTGGCTGCCGCTGCCACCATGCATGCACGCGCCTCCGCTTCTGGGTGGTGTGGCGACACACCACGCTGTGTGTGGCGACACACTTTTGTGTCGCCACACACAGTTTGGAAAGCTCTGCCTTACTGTCTCAAAATGTGTTGAAAATGTAAACAAATATTATATTACTCTGATATAGAATTGAAAATGAAAGGAAAATACAAATTGTTATGTACTGTATTAATATGCATTAAAGGCTGCAGAATTATAAATTGCTAGTCAGCATTTAGGAAAACAAATACAGTGAATAAAGGAAAAAAATACATTAAAAACCTGAAACAGTTAATAATGTGAAGGAGCCATGGTTTCTAAGCCATGGCTATCGATAAGAATTTTGCAACCTTCTTAGAACTGATCACATAGAAGGAGAGCAGTTATTTCATAATCACAGGAGCAATTAAAATGTTAAACAATTTGGGGTATGAGTTTCTATCACTGTTTGGTATACAATGGGCATTTTAATAACATATGTAATGCAGATTCAACAGCTCTCTATACATGCTAGCACATGCAAGTATGGCTTTTGCACATAAGAGTAGTATATCTGCCAGGTGTCGTCCCAATGGGCAGTGCCCCAGTTCGTGCCAGAGTAAGGAGTCTCCTGTGAGGAACATGGTATGTAGGAAAATCTCTAGGGACAGTCCAAGGAGGGGGGGCAATTATGCTGTTGAAAAGATGGGAAACCCTGGTTCTGTGTCAATTTCCCAAAAGATGGGAAACCCTGGCTTCCAAATCCTCTGCTTCCATTCAGGTACAGAAGTGATGTTAGTTTGAAATGCAAACTTTCCCAAAACTTGCTGTGAAAAAGACACAGGAAATAATTGTTGATCCCACAATTACGAAAATGTTAATATTTCCATGGTTAGAAGCCATTTTCTTCTTACGGTAATCTATACCTCTCTTGATATATAAAAACGGTATTAAGAAACCTTTTCACTAGGCAAGAAGAGTCCATAGAAGCAAAGCCAAATCCAGCTAAGAAAATATGAACCGTTAGTACCTTTTAGCAAAAAGTACTCTTTAAAATGAAACAATCCAATAAAACTGGATGACAATAATGAAAAACAGCTATCTCAGTACTAGGCTGCCATCATTAAAATCAGCTAAATAAAGGAATTTCATGCCACTTCAGACAGCAGCAGTATGATACTTTTAATGCAATGGATTATTTTGAAGTAAGGATGGGGCCATATGCATCCTTCTGGGGAAGGAGTTCTACAGATACGTGCAACCACCATTAAGAAGGCCCTGTCTCTTGCACTGGCCAACTTTATTGATGGCTATCAGATCTGGGCTGCAAATAGAAAGAATATCTGTGGAGCCCTTGGTGCTCTCTGAGCCTTGTTGTTTTCTTGCAGACGTTTCATTGCCAGGCTAGGCAACATCTTCAGTGCGAACATGGAATATCTTTCCATAATGTGATGGCAGCAAAACGTTAGCCTAGATCAAGGGTCGGAAATGGCGGCTCGCGAGCCAGATGCGGCTCTTTGGCCCCTTGAGTGTGGCTCTTCCGCAGCTGAACTCACCCCCGCCCCTTCCACGTGATAGGCCCCCGCCCGCAAACCCCGCCCCCTGGCTCTCGCACTGAGCGAGGCCCGGCGCGGCAGGGAGGCAGCGCCATCTCCAGCCGCAGCAGCCCCTGCGCGGAGAGAGGCAAGCAGGCAGATAAGCGGGCAGGCCTCGTTTCCCGCCCCATCATCATCTTCGCTCAACGCGGGCGGGCGGAAGCAGCCGAGGGGGGCGGGCCCGGCGGCGGAGGCCAGGGCTGCCCGCTTACCTGCCTGCCTGCTTCTCTCCGCGAGGCCCCCGATCCGGCTTGGACCCTGGGAAGGCAGCGGGGGGCCTCGCGGAGGGAGGCAAGCAGGCAGGTAAGCGGGCAGGCCTCGTTTCCCACTCTCCATCGTCTTCTTTCTTCAACGCGGGCGGGCGGAAGCGGCCGAGGGGGGCGGGCCCGGCGGCGGAGGCCAGGGCTGCCCGCTTACCTGCCTGCCTGCTTCTCTCCGCGAGGCCCCCGATCCGGCTTGGACCCTGGGAAGGCAGCGGGGGGCCTCGCGGAGGGAGGCAAGCAGGCAGGTAAGCGGGCAGGCCTCGTTTCCCACCCTCCATCGTCTTCTTTCTTCAACGCGGGCGGGCGGAAGCGGCCGAGGGGGGCGGGCCCGGCGGCAGAGGCCAGGGCTGCCCGCTTACCTGCCTGCCTGCTTCTCTCCGCGAGGCCCCCGATCCGGCTTGGACCCTGGGAAGGCAGCGGGGGGCCTCGCGGAGGGAGGCAAGCAGGCAGGTAAGCGGGCAGGCCTCGTTTCCCACCCTCCATCGTCTTCTTTCTTCAACGCGGGCGGGCGGAAGCGGCCGAGGGGGGCGGGCCCGGCGGCGGAGGCCAGGGCTGCCCGCTTACCTGCCTGCCTGCTTCTCTCCGCGAGGCCCCCGATCCGGCTTGGACCCTGGGAAGGCAGCGGGGGGCCTCGCGGAGGGAGGCAAGCAGGCAGGTAAGCGGGCAGGCCTCGTTTCCCACCCTCCATCGTCTTCTTTCTTCAATGCGGGCGGGCGGAAGCGGCCGAGGGGGGCGGGCCCAGCGGCGGAGGCCAGGGCTGCCCGCTTACCTGCCTGCCTGCCTTTCTCCGCGAGGCCCCCGATCCGGCTTGGACCCCGGGAAGGCAGCGGAGGGCCTCGCGGAGGGAGGCAAGCAGGCAGGTAAGCGGGCAGGCCTCGTTTCCCACCCTCCATCGTCTTCTTTGTTCAACGCGTGCGGGCAGAGAGCGGCCGTGGGGGGGCAGGCGGCGATGACAAGCGGCGCGCTTCAGGCTCTCAGCGCTGGAAGGCGGCCTCCTTCCAGCGCTGAAAGCCTGAAGCGTGTCGTTTGTCGTCGCCGGCCGCCCCCCCCCCCCACGGCCGCTCTTCGCCACAGATCCCGCCGGAGCTGATCTCCCTGGACCCCGGGCAGCTGGGCCGGGTGGACGCCCTCTCCCGCCCGCAAACCCCGCCCCCTTCCATGTGATTGGCCCCCGCCCGCAAACCTCGCCCCCTTCCATGCAAATGGCCCCCGCCCGCAAACCCCGCCCCCTTCCACGTGATTGGCCCCCGCCCGCAAACCCCGCCCCCTGGCTCTCTAGCATTTCAAAATGTGCACGAGCATGTCAAAATGGCTCCCGGCATAAAAAGTTTGCCGACCCCTGGCCTAGATGCTTCCATCTAGTGGTCATCTAGAGTTTTGTGTCCCAGAAGTGGCAGACCTATGACCAAAGCTGCTTTAAAGGCACGGGCAAAGGACGTGAAATCCCTAAATAACTTAGCTGAAAGTCAGTTATTCCCAAGCAATAAACACAGTGAAGGAAACATATGCAGTAAACTGAGCTTTGAAAGAAAACAACAACCTTTTATAGAAAGAATGTTTTTAATAGAGCTATGCAAATTATGCGGAGGGGAGCTTTGATTGTGGCAACACCCTGAGTGAAGCATCCATCCCTGAAGTGCCAAGCCAGTGATGTCTCCTGCAAGGTTTAGTGTGATTGCTTTGAGGGCGTTACCAGGTCATCAGTGCACATCTGTAAAGGCACAGAAGATCCTTCCCCAGATGACCTGGAAGGAGTTTAAAATGGCTGTACACAATCTTCAGGAGGATGTGGCTGCCCTGACACTGAGCAGTAACAGTCCTGAGTTATTTCTTAAGCCCAAATTTTTAGTAATCATTATTTGCATATTTTGGATGCATGTATACTATTTTCTTCATTAATTCACCATTTATCTCTAATGTTACCTCATTAATAAAAATATTACTCTTTCTAGTTTTTGTAAAATTAGCATTTGCAAAAGAAGCGAACCATTATCTCTCTTGATTCAAAGGCTACCTGGTGCTAACAGTCCTTTATAGAAGGTATTCAATAAGTACATTTCATACATACACACAGACATTGAATTATATTTACTGAATACTAACTATATATATATATATATATATATATATATATATATATATATACACACACACACACACACACACACACACATACATACATACATACAGTGTGTTTGTGTGTGTGTGTATATATATATATAAAAAGGTAAAGGCTCCCCCCACACATTTGTGCAGTTGTGTCCGACTCTAGGGGCCGGTGCTCATCTCCGTTAGCCGAAGAGCCAGCGTTGTCCGAAGACGCTTCCACGGTCATGTGGCCGCATGACACGTGCGGAACGCTGTTACCTACCCACCGAAGTGGTACCTATTATCTACTTGCATTTCCATGCTTTCGAATTGCTAGGTTGGCAAGAGCTGGAGCTAGTGCGGGAGCTCACTCCGCACGCAGGCCTAGGGATTTGAACCTCCGAACTTGCGATCTTCCGATCGACAAGCCTGGCGTCTTACCCGCTGAGCCACCACGCATATATATATATATATATATATATATATATATATATATATATTATATTATATTATATTATATTATATATATATGAATGAATATATATATATATATATATATATATATGAATATATACACACACACACACACACACACATATATACACACACACACAGTATATACAGTATATGAACATATATATATATATATATATACACACACACACACACACATACACACACAGTATGTATATATATATATATGAAGAGTGTGTGTATATATATGAGAATAGTGTGTGTTTGTGTATATATATACACACACACACACACATACACACACAGTATATATATATATATATATATATATATATATGAAGAGTGTGTGTGTGTATATATATGAGAATAGTGTGTGTTTGTGTATATATATATATACACACACACACACACAGTATAACAGAATAATGTGTGTGTTTGTGTTTGTGTGTATATATATACACACACATACATACACATACACATATACAGTATATCAGAATTGTGTGTGTGTGTGTGTGTGTGTGTGTGTGTGTGTAAATGAATAATGTTCAGGACATTCTTCAGTTCCTTTGGGTCTCTAGAAAATACTTTTTTATTCATTAAGCATCTCTCCATGGTTTCTAGCATGTTGGATGAATTATATTTTTCTGAAATGTTGGCAATTTTTCAGTGACCAAAGTTGAAATCTTTTAATGCAATTTTTCATTTCAATATTATATAGCTCAAAATACTACTGAATTCAAACAATGAGTCTACAGCAGTATAGTACAAAGTGAGTCTCTAAAAGGAAACAACGCAATACTGCTTGGAGGCCCCACAAGTTAATTGCCAACTAAAAATATCTTGCTTTGTGTAAATTTAGCATTTCTATAAGGTTAACTTTATGCACATAGGATATGTACATGTTTTTGTGTGTATGAGGTGATATGTACAGAGGGAGGAATTTCAATCTTTTTGGTTCAGTATGTGCACTTGGCATTTTAAGAAAATATTATAGGTGCTTTCACAAAATGACAGGGATTATGGGTATGGATTATCCCTTCACATATTGGTTGTCATTGGATCACACAAAGCACCAGTTTATCAGAGTGTTACTGCCACTATCTCTAGATCCCCTCTTTCTGAATTCTTTTAAGTATTCTTGCTCATCTTTGTTATTTTCTGGTAAAAATATAAAAGTTGAATGTGCTGGAAATGGGGCGCGTATAAATTGTGTGCAATAAAAAAAGAAGCAATAGGGTCAACAATGAATAGGTGCTGAATGAATGTGGGTAGAATGCAAAACTGAGTGATCAGTACAAAGTACAAATATTTGAAGAAAGACTAAATGGATCAAGAAGAAGGAAAGAGCCATTTTGGTGTAGTGGTTAAGGTGAAACCCGCTTGGATTTTCTATTTAATTTATATAATAAGTAATTGTATATTGTATTGTATATTTTTAGTAGAATTTAAATTTTTATATCTGTAAACCACCCAGAGTCCCCTGTGGGGGAGATGGCGCGGTGATAAAAGTCAAATAAATAAATAAATAAATAAATAAATAAATAAATAAATAAATAAATAAAAAGCTGGGAGACCATGAGTTCTAGTCTCGCCTTAGGCACGAAGCCAGCTGGGTGACCTTGAGCCAGTCCCTTTCTCTCAGCCCTAGGAAGAAGGCAGTGGCAAACCACTTCCAAAAATCTTGCCAAGAAAACTACAGGGACTAGTCCAGGCAGTCGCCAGAAGTCAACGCTGACTCGAAGGAACTAAAAATGTATATGTTAGAGAGCCTGTTTCTTCTTATTGTATACTGTCACAGATTTTTTTTTTAAAAAATGTATAGGCTCCATTACATATTATAAAACAATTGCTATTTTCTTACTAGCAGGAGAGAAGGAGAATTTTTATGGTCTTAAGACATGTAATTCTGTTTGGGAATTCATGACTGATTTTGCTCAAGCAAAAAATGGTATACCATTTTCCATACTCATCACCAAGCGCACTGCTTGTTAGCCAAAAGGAATGAGGGAAAAGGAGTAGGAAATAATCAACATCTGAAAACAAACAGAATGCTTTTGCATCAGCAAAAGTTTCACTGAATAAAAAATACTTTTTTCTGCCTTCTCTCTAGTGACTTCAGAGAGAAGGACTAAACATTGTTCTGTAGAGAAATCTCCATTTCTTTGAATTTTTAGCAGGCAGAAATATCATCAAAAAGAGTTGGGTATTTGAGATCATCAATTATTCTATCACATAATAACTTTACAAGTATAATCAGATAGTGTAAAATGGCCCTCCAGCTAATTCTGGAAAGATCTGAATGTAATAGCAGCCCAGAAGAGAGCTTTCTTGTCTAATACATACATATTAAATGGATAACTCATTGCTTTTAGAGAAGCTGCATTCTGACCACACCATACTTTATTGTTTCTACTCTCCTTCCCCACAGTTTCATTGAAGCAGACCTAACATTTAATATTTGATTTTGCATGTGCCAAAGTTTTTACAAAGTAATACTGCTCCCATCTTTCTACGGCTATAGGAATAATGCAGAACATGGAGCAAAATAGAAAGAAATTAAAGGTGCCTATTTCCCCTCTTTAGACCTGAGTGCTGTCTTTTCTTACATAGAAAAAAATTATAAAAAACCGAACAAAATTTCATTGTACTACCTGGCAATTATAACAAGTAGATACTGCAACAAGAAGAGCGCTGCTGGCTAGTGATGTATTATTATTGTCAAAAAATTGGTAAACTGAAGTAAGATTATATACTAACGAGCTGTAAGTAAATCCAGATGAAAATAGCTCTCTTTGCTATTTTTGGCTTCATACCAAAGCTGTGTGAAGTTGCACAGTATACCTGCTGTACCAAATATACAGCCTTTGTGTAGCCTTGGCTGGATTTTTTAAAAAAAAACTTTTTTGCCTTTTGCAAAACCTTTAGAAAGCTCTTCCTGCTGGTTTTATATCAAAGCTGATACCTGTACGATATCTGGGTTCCAAACCCATTCAGGTGTCAAAGCTGATGCCTATTATCCTGTGGCAGCAAACATGATAGAGTCCTCTAGGGACATGCTCATCTTTAAGGTGCAACAGGACTCCCTGAGCAAGGAAAAATATCACCAAACTATGGAAAAGCAGGCTTTATAATGACAAAGCAACAGACTACTTTGAATTGCCAAAGTGAAGGAAGTTTTACTTTTATTTATTCATTCGACTGACATCCTGCCTTCCTCCATGAGCTCAAGCACTATTATAGCCCTCCATCCTCCAATTTTCCCCACAACAACCCTGTGTGCTTCCATGGTTCAAAGGTGGACTTTACTGGTCCCTTCATCTGCTAGATGAAGCTTCTCCTCCTCGGGAGGCCTTGGTTTTACTTGGCAATTTAGAAGCCCAGCAGTTAAAATTACAAGAAAGGAATGGAAATGTTAGCAGCATTTGATATAAGAGAGAGATAAGATGACAGAGTAACAGGAGATTTCTAAAAGGCTTGTTGGTGAAAGAATATAATGGAACTGATAATTCCTGCTTTACATCTTAAGAAATATCCTGGCTATAAAGTGAAAAATTGTGCTTATTCAAAAATGCTAAAGAGGGGCACTTTTAGATGAGAGTGCAAGAAGTCCATTTGGAACAAAAAATAATACAGAAGCCACATTCTCTAAGCAAGTTGTTGCAGTTATTTTTAAAAACCAACTTTCTCATAATATCCAGAAATATAGATGCTTCCTGTTAAACAGTTATACTGTTAGACTGATAGCTCAGTTAGGAGAGAAAAGCCTCCTGTGATGAATGAAACCATTGGGTATTTAATATATTAGGCATTTCAAAATGCTTTCTTCAAACTATATGAAAAGGAGACAGAAAATAAAATTAAGAACATTCTGGCCTTCTGCCACTCTGCATAATATTGTGGTAGCATCAGCTGAAGTTTGCAGTAAGCTATGAAAGCAGTTACAGCTATGATCCATTAGTATGCAGCTTGCAATGGAATGGCAATATCCAAATGCACTGGGTATATTAGCTGTGCATACAAAAGCAGGAAGGGATTCTCTTTTCTGTGATTTCCAATCAAAAAAGCAAAAATAGGTGAGTCATCCCAACGGGAAAAATCTAAAGTACTACAGCCAAGGACAATTTGTGCAGTCACAATGGATTCCCCTTTCCTGGTTTTACCTTTAATAGATTACCTTTAATGCAAGTTTTTAAATCTCACATCTGGCTGCAAGAACACCAATGAATTGTTCATGCCCAGACAGCTTCGTTGCCATCTTACACAAACCATCTCAAATATGAAATCTATTATCATCTATCTATCTATCATCTAAACAGAAAAGGAGGTGTAGAATTGTTCTGATCCACCTGGAGTTGTCTATGGACACCACAAGCGCACAGAATCAAACTTGAACGCTTTCATTTTTCCATTTCAAAAAACTGTATCCCTCATTTAAATACCAAATGTACAATAATCCTGTCTGTTGTTATATGTTATCATCTTTTTTTCAGAGTTGATAACACGGACGCAATATTTCTCTGCTGATGTCCCAGGCAATGCTACGTGCCGATTGCTACTTGCCCCACTGGCACCATCTTTTCTTTGTTTCATTTTTAATTTTGAGGCAGGCTAAAAATGAACTTGCAGTTCTGCAAACCTACTTTGTTGCTCCTGTGATGAATTTCTTACATACAAGACTGAAAAGCGGTGACCATGGTAACATTTCATTTCTGTGCTGAAGAACTAGTTTCCACATCTCAAATGTATTGATATTTACTTTGAGGATTAAAGAGCAGGGAGGTCTGCAAAGTCCCTAGACTTCTAATGCATGGAAAACATCTGCTGGACAGAGTCCTAAGCAGATTGCTTGCTAATTTCAGCAACTGGGAATTCTTTCGGTTAATTAGGTCTTCCGTATCAGTAGATGTCACTGGAGCACACTGAGAACACAATGTTATTTGAAGCGTTTTGTAAGAAAAGAGCATTAACTCTAAAGGTCAATAACAGGAGAAAAACAACAGAATTCATACTAAGACTTGGTCATCTGTAGAAATGATCTGTGTTTCAAAACACTCAAAAAGTTATTTGTGAATTCCACAGACCAACCCCCCCCCCCCAAACTTGGAGGGTGATGGTGAGGAGAGACCAAGATCTGTAAAGAAAGAAACAGAAACAGAGGGAATGCCAAAAAGAGAAAGAGAATGAGTAGCCCACTATTCGGCTCTGTTCCTCCAACTGCTGGTTTAAGTCACACTAATATATGCCAGATGACTTCCAAGAAGTGTGGCTCTTACCAGAAAAAGGGTTTTCCATCTCTGCCTTAATGCAAATGCAACACATTTGAGATATCTTCTATTCACCTGTATGATATTGTCAACAGAAGGATTTCTTTTTAAAATATTAATAGGTCTAAGGCATAGGCAGAAGAGGTTGATTACAGTAGGAATGGGGAACCTCAAGCCTCAAATGTTTCACATCTGGCTCATCAATTTCTTACTCCTCACTTCAGTGCTGACTAAAGCTCTCTTCTGAACAATGAATGGAGAAAAACCTCATCTCTGATCAGCTGTTGTTTCAGAGACAAGATCTTTTTCAAACTTAGTGCTGAAAAGGACACCTTTCTCTATGCAAAAAAAAAAAAGTAAGAAAAGATGGTGTTGTCTTCCTGTCCATGAAGGAAGACTAGAGAGTCTTTTGTGGCAAAGGAGAAAGGAACCACTTGTTTCCCTCCCCCCTTTCTTTATGGAGAAAACCAGTTCTTGCTTTCTCTAGATAAGGATTCCTCTCAGAAGGCAGAAGTTCAGAAATGGAGCAAAGCCACATTCCCTGACAACACAACAGAATGACAATCAAGCCCTCGTGCTAATTTAGGTTCTATATTCCTGCATTTGGTTTTACAATCTTGCCTTAGGCTGCTAGAAAGACCTGAAAAGATTTCTACAGAATAAATTTGTGCAGTTCTCTAGTTCAGAATGGCATGGAGAATTGTTCCTTTCCTCCCCTTCTCTCCTGAATATTGGTGAGCTGGAAAAGAGATCCGGCTGCACCACTTTCAAACTGTTCAGTATTGGGGGGGGGGGGTTTCACTCTCAATTTGCAAAACTCCTTTTTTAGCTTTCCCCCCTCAGCAATGCCTTCCTCCTCAAATGACTCAACAAAATATCTTTGCCTCTCACTCTCAGAATGTGTTATTTCTAAATACCTGCAGAACTCAGATAAATAAAAAAAACAGTATTTTGAGCCGCCATGAATGAATTTATTAGAACGAATGCTTCTATTAGAATGAATATTATTAGAATACTATTAAAATACTATTAGAATGAATATTAGAATGAAGCTTCTGTTTTTCCATTAATGTTTGCTAAGGCACTAGGTCTGGGTTGAGGAATTCCTGCCTAATCTGGCCTACTACACTGCTCCATCTGGTTTATAGACCTAAGTAAATCCCTGCTCTGCAAACTTTGCTCCCTCTATCATCCCACTGGGTGGAAGTAGCATCCATTCAAGAATTCCCTGCTCCTCGCCTTTCCTTTTCACAATGCTAAAGGGTGAGCAAAGGTGATCACTGAGGAATCAGTACTTAAGAGACACTTCACTTACTTCCACCTACCCCTCTGAGAAGGGTGTGGAGTGAGCAGGCAGAACCTGCTTCTTGGAAGTTGATGCTTGAAGGCCCTCTCCACTGGGAGTGCTTTCAAATGTGCGCTTTGCCCAAACCCATCTTTCCCAAAGACAAATGATGGGCAAGGCAGCAATACAGTACAGGACACCTGGCATTGTTAAGGAGCTCCTCCTTGAGGGTCTCCCAAGTGGTTTATATAAAAGATATACCAGCAATATATATAATAATATATATTTAATATATAATTTAATATATATAATATATATTTGTGTTTGACTGTACACACAAAGAGAGATCCTCATGTATGGACTTTTACTGAAGGTTAAAATGTACGATTTGGAGAAAGAAAGGCTGTCCATTGTTAGGGTGACCATACGTCCCGTTTTGAACGGGACAGTCCCGTTATTTTTAGCATTTTTGAACCGTACCGTCTTTTTGACAAAAATCTCAGTATTGTCCCGTTTTGGGAGACAGCCTGGAAAATGAAGCCCTCCCGCCTATCAGCGGGCAGCAAAAGAGGGTGGAGAGGCGGGCCGAGCAGTGCGAGGCCCAATTGGCCAAGACGCACAAATGGCGCGAAATGCGAATAATAAAAGGGGCAGCGCAGCCAACATGCGCTGCCGGAGACACCCGTCTACACCGGGCTTCTACGCTACCCTGGAAGCCCGGTTGTTTCGCCATGTGCGAGCCCATCGCCAGAACTAGCACCACAGTCCACCCCATTCCTGCCTCCTTACCTGATCCTGTCGGTGCCGCATGCTCCGAAGCCCTGCAGTGGTGAGTCCTGACCCTGAGCCTTGCCTCCTGACCAAAGATCTGGTCCCTGAATCCCATCCCTGCCTCTCTGCCGGGAGTTCCGCTGCCAAGCCTTGCCTCGCTGCCAAGAAGCCGGCGTCCAAATGCCCACTCAGCCTTTCCCCCGGAATCCGCTGGGCTCTCCACCGCTTTTGCCCGATTCGTGCGCTCCAGTTTTACTGCCTCGCCACCGCTCTTGCAGCCGAGCCGAGCCTCACGGCCCCCAGTCCCTCCGCCCTGGCAGCTAGCCTAGCTTACGTGCGCTCACACACCCTTTCCAAACTTCCGGCCAGGCGGAGAAGTTCCTCTTTCAACAGCACTGCTGAGCCGAACTGTCCCGGGTCCCTGGGAGGACTGAGCGAGGCACGGCAGGAAGCCTCCTGGCTTGGCGCTCTGAGCTCCTCCACCCCGATAGCAGCAGCGGGCCCCGGGATGGGAGGAGAATGCTCTCACCACCTGTCCATGCTGGGCAGGAGGAGCCGTCCCAGCCAGAGCAAGCCAGGGAACTGGTTGGCCGGGGCACCATCGAGCTACGCGGTGGGAGCTGCCTCCGCCTCCTGGAGCTGCTGCTGCTGCTGCTGATGCCAGCCCTCGCTGGAGGTACGCAGGATGGCGGTGGGGCCGGCTACATCCTGTTCTGTCCCTTCGGAACAGGCGCGGGGGAGGCGATGTTCGCGTCTGCGGTGCTGGAGCTGGTGCTGGCGGGAGAACCCCTCTGGACAGGCACAGTCTACCGTTGGGGCCACGGTGGGCTGGGCGCCCCTTCCCGCCTGAATAGACGCAGCTGATGAGATCTGCAGTCCATAACATCTTAGGATATCAAACTCCAGTGTGCCTTAGTTAGACCTTGTCCTATATTTCTAGTCTTGCCGTATTGTCAAACTTTGACAATATGGCAAGACTAGAAATATAGAACCAATTGGAAGCAGGGCAAGGTCTGGGTCAAGGTTCCCTTTGACAGTCAATATATATATTTCCAGTCTCACCCTATTGCAAAAGGGAACCTTGACCCAGACCTTGTGGGTGATCGCAAGTCTTTTTATATAAACAGTAATCTGTTTAAGCAGGGGTACCCAAACTTTTTGGCACGAGGGACCAGTTTCGTGGAAGACAATTTTTCCACGGACTGGGGGGGCGGGGTTTGCAGGCGGGAGCCAATCGCGCATAACGGGGGGCAGGGTGTGCAGGCGGGAGCCAATCACGCATAACGGGGGCGGGGTTTGCAGGCGGGAGCCAATCACGCATAACGGGGGCGGGGTTTGCAGGCGGGAGCCAATTGGGTGGACCGGGGGCAGGGTTTGCTGGTGGGAGCCAATCGCGTGGACCAGGAGGCGGGGTTTGCAGGTGGGAGCCAATTGCACGGACCAGGGGGCGGAGTTTGCAGGCGGGAGCCAATCGCACAGACCAGGGGGCGGAGTTTGCAGGCGGGAGCCAATCGCACGGACTAGGGGGCAGAGTTTTCAGGCGGGAGCCAGTCACGTGGATCTGGGGTGGGTTTGCAGGCAGGAGCCAATCACGTGGACCTGGGGGGCGGGGACCCCTGTCCCGTTTTTTCCATCCCAATGTCCCGTTTTTGTCTCAAGGAAATATGGTCAGCCTATCCATTGTGCACAAGAACAGGATCATGCAGTCATGGTCTTTGGCCAGCCCCCAGGATTTTGTTGCCTGAAAAGGATAACATTGGGTCATCCATTCCATCTTCGACAACCAATCAGACTGACTGTGGAATTTCATTTCAATGCTGGTGATGGGATTGAATCACCCACTACTACTACCCTTATTAGTTTAGGATAAACTGCACAGTTTTATTCTACAGCATCTTATGGCCACTTTCCAGCCCCTCATATGGTAGATATTTCAGATACCCATTTTAATCTGCATAAATGTGATGAAACAACAACAAAAACAATAAATTTTACTTTTGAAGTAAGTGTCCAGGAACTGCCCAGTTTTTTTAAACATTAAAAAAAGATAAAACAGTAAAACTTATAACATGCAATAAATAGTACGGGAAAATTAGAAAGCACAAAAAAGATTCTGACACAGAACAAGCACTTGAAACCAGACTGTAGACATTCTTGGCAGAAGGTGCTTATTTTTGCATGGAGCTGAAAAGGCATCAACGTGGGCATCAGATGTGCCTCTCTGGGGAGGATACAGAGGCTCATAACTGAGAAGGCCCTTTCTCTTGTAACCATTTATCTGATTTTACTTGGCAAGGACATACAGAAAGCCTAGGTAGGTAAAGGAGGAGATACCCCTGTGACACAACTACTATGGACCATAGCTATAAAGTCTTAGCACCACCAACTGAAAATGACCAATCAAGTAGCAATGGGACCATAGTAAGACAATGTCCAAACTTTCAACAGTCAGACAGCCAATGAGATGCCCCAGAAAATCAACAAGATTTAATTATCCCTCTCTCTCTCTCTCTCTCTCTCTCTTGGCAAAGACCATCCTGCAAAGTTACCAACTCAGTTTCTGTCTCCCTTAGCTAAAGCTGAAACTCTGAACTTGACAGAAACTTCCCAGATATTTCACACGTTATAGCTAAAAGCAGCTATAACTGCAACTAACACTGAGAAGTTTTCTCTTTTAGTTTAAATTTGATGCCTCTTTGTTCTACCCTTCCTATGGCTTAACAGAAACCTTTTTTGCATTTATTACACCTGGTACTAGGAGGCCACTATTATTGACCAATTCAATTTCTGTCCTGGGAAACTCTACCTCCTGATGTATCTCCTATACTCAAAGCTTGAACTGAAGCTGGGCTGAAATGGATCTAGATAAACAACTTTATTCAAGAGTGTTGGGAATTAGTCAGCAACCTTAATGGTAGGACTATCCTTGCCTAAAAAAAGCATACACAAGCATGCATAATGTCTCTTATAGGGTTAGGTAAGGTGGCCATGTGTCAAGCTGCACATAACTGGCAAGACCAAGGAAGCAAGAACAAGATGGATTTCAGTAAAGGATAGTTAATGTAAAAAAAGGTAAAGGTTCCCCCCGCACAGTTGTGCAGTTGTGTCCGACTCTAGGGGCCGGTGCTCATCTCCGTTTGTTAGCCGAAGAGCCAGCGTTGCCCGAAGACGTTTCCACGGTCATGTGGCCGGTATGACGCGCGTGGAACGCTGTTACCTACCCACCGAAGTGGTACCTATTAATCTACTTGCATTTGCATGCTTTCGAATTGCTAGGTTGGCAAGAGCTGGAGCTAGTGCGGGAGCTCACTCCGCACGCAGGCCTAGGGATTTGAACCTCTGAACTTGCGATCTTCCGATCGACAAGCCTGGCGTCTTACCCGCTGAGCCACCACGCCCCTAAGCATAGTTAATGTAGTCTGGGTTAAATACAGTATCTTGCAAACTGTAATAGGAATTTCACAACCTCGTTTATAATGAGTTAATTAAGGCAGAGTCTCTTGTGCTTTTCCCCAGATCTCTCATATCTTTCAACTGACTGTCCCCCAGATTTTCCACAATCTCTCATATCATGTATGAACAGGAGAGGCATCTAATAGGATGTGCTCACTTGAGAGAATATTGAATGAACTATAGCCTATACAGAAAAGATATATGCTGGGGCATGTGACTTAATGGGTATGATTATATGGACTGAAACAACCATTTGACAGCACATGGGCCACAGTTTTCAGGACATCATATATAAAACTACAGCTCATATTTGTGTTTGGTTTAAACATTTCCTCTGTGGCCAATATCAGGCTCCAGTAAAAGTTCCGTATCTCACATTGGATCTTTCAAGTTAAGACTGGTTATAGACAGAAAAAAATAATTGAAGGTTTCATTCCTCCTATTCAGTACAAGCAAAATAAAATTTTCTGAAAACATTCCCAATACTCAGAAAAATATATAGCAACAAACCAGAGTGTTATATTTAAATGTACTGTAAGTAAAAATGAGTGAGAAAGATAAAGATACTAATAAGGTATGATTTTCAGGTCCACACGGGGACTATAAAAAGCTTAACTGCCACCACTGCCTTGTGTTTTAAGTTATTTTATCACTCCGCTTTACAGCAGGAGAAATACTCTCTCGGAACGGCACCGTACTTTGATTAATTACTTTCATACAGAGGCTTTTACAGGATATTAGTGCTGGAGTGAGTCAGACTGGCTGCCTATGATTACCAGCCCAGACTCATTTTACATTTATGTTAATAGGGGTGTTAATGAAAGAAATCTTTTACATTTTTAGTGTTTCTCTAACTATGTAAAAGCTTTCTGGTTATATTCTTACTTATTGGACAGGAATTATGGGTGCCATATACAGCAATTCTATGCATCTCGTTGAAATTATTGCATGAGTTGGGAGGAAAATATGCACAGTAAATCACAATGAAGCTCTTACTCTGTGAATAGTTAAACAGATATTCATTCCTACACTGTGGGTGAGAATTGCAATACATAAAGCAGGAATTTATTCCAAAGAAAGCATGCCTAGATAACTCTGGTTATGACAGTCAGACCCCATCATCTTCATCTCCATGTATAATGCTAATGTTAATTATTGTTTCTCTGAAGTAAAAGAAATTATAAAGCTAAGTGTGTATTCTTAATTTAGTTCAGTGAATTCTAGAGACCGCTGAAGTCAAGTCAATAACTGAGACTGACACTCAGGTTGAAAGCAGCTACTCCTGCAAGCTTAGTCCCAAGAAAAATAGGACATGGCATCAACCTAACTACAAGTTTTCTCAAGCTGTCTGCATGATGACAAAGGCAGCAAACGTGGGATAGGGAAAGGACAGGGAGGACTACGCAAAACTAGTTCATTGTTTCGAATGACATACGTTTGATTTAAGTAATTCTTCTACCACGAGTAGCATTGCTTGAATGGGCATCAGACATAGTGCAATGCAGTGGCATTTTTGCCAATATTTCCCTCCCAGAGCTCCTAGAAACATGACCTCCCTTTTTATCTTGGAGACTTCTGAGGAGAAGACTATAATGGAACAGTGGCATTTCTTTGCTGAACGTGGAGCAGCTCACAGGTAAAAGGAACACTTCCATCTGTAGAAGGCTGATTCTGCATCTAAGCCAATATGTAGTTCTTACCTGAGTAGTCTAAGCTCAGTTTCAGTTCTAAAAAATGGGACTACACAATGGTTAACACTTCTATGAACAGCAATGAGACAGAGAAAAGAAAAGTGGAAACTATTTTTGTCTTGTATAAAGAAAGATAAGTATATTGAAATGGTTTGGCAGTTGAAAAGGTAAGATTTAAGACATAAATCATGCAAGAGAAGGAATTATTCAGAAACCTTTATTTAAAGCCTCTCTACTGCTTTAGGATACAAGATGAAAGAACATTTGAAGATGTAGCTAGAAGCCTTCTGGTTGATAGTGAACTAGTGTGGCACACAAGCTAAGTACGTGAGCAAGGAATACATACACTAAACCAGAGCTTTCCAAACTGTGTGTCGCGACACAAAAGTGTGTCGCCACACACAGTCTGGTGTGTCGCCACACAACCCGGAAGCGCTGATCATCATCAGTGCTTCCGGGTTTTCCCACGGCGACACACCAACTGCAGCGCGCAAAACCAGAAAGTGGCAGCAGCGCTTCCGGGTTTTTGCGCGCTGCCGCACTTCCGGGTTTTCCCGTGGCGACACACCAACGCCGGTTGGTGTGTCGCCGCGGGAAAAACTTTGGAAAGCCCTGCACTAAACTGTTGTACAGGATATCGATGTAATGTTACTGAAGCAATGTAAAGAATCAAATCATCATATATGTGATTATTTTGAAAATAATCTGCTGCTATTTCAGCAGCTTCTGACTTTCAGATGTATCATGAGAAAGACTTCAATTAGAAGGCTTTGCAGTGGCTGCAATCAAGAAGGGAAATTTAAGCTATAATGGCTTCCATGTACAATACATCACACAGCAAGGCAAATATAAACATTGATAGTATGGTTTTTAAGGAGGTTTAAATGTTCATATGCACTGCAAATCCATCAGAGTACAGAGAAGAGGGAAATTAGAGATTAAATACCTATTTACCTTTTCCAAGCAGCTCTTTTCCCCCCTCTTCCTCCCCCCCCCCCCACCGTTTTAGGACTCATAAATAACAGTAAATAATAATACAGTGGAGACTTTAATATTAATTTCAAAGATATAAACTTTTTCTTCATATTACAAAATAATTCAATGCACTTTGCAAGTTCTTATCAATGTCATATTAAGCATCAATAAGCAACTCTGTTTATATATATATATTAAAAATTATTTAACATTGATATAAATTTGCTATTTGAAAGGTTTAATTTACTTTAATCATTAGAGCAGGGCTTTCCAAACAGTGTGTCGCCTGTGGGCCCCAGGTGTGTCGCATGAAAACCCGGAAGCGCTGATGGCGCGCCGCCGCCACGCGCGGGCCATCAGCGCTTCTGGTAACACAGGCGGGGGAAACCCAGAAGCGCTGCCGGCACTTCCAGGTTTCCCACACACCACTGCAGTGGCAGCACTTCCGGGTTTCCCACGCGCCGGCTGTTGGTGTGTCGCCAACGGCAAAAATTTGGAAAGCCCTGCATTAGAGCATTAACAGCTTCCAGTTTCTATTGTATAGACTACAGTAAGTTTTTATTTGTATTCTACAGTGTATTATTTATATTCTATCATAAAACAATTTTGAAAAAAAAGAAGTGAAATTTCACTCAAAAAACTGATGATAAGGGACTTAGCACATGTACCAGAATTTGTTTTTTTAAAAAATCCGTTCAATTGTGTCCGATTCTTGGAGACTGCCTGGACTTGTCCCTGCAGTTTTCTTGGCAAGATTTTCAGAAGTGGTTTGCCATTGCCTTCTTCCTAGGGCTGAGAGAATGAGACTGGCCCAAGGTCATCCAGCAGGCTTCATGCCTAAGGTGGGACTAGAACTCATGGTCTCCTGGTTTCAAGTCCAGTGCCTTAACCTCTACACCAAACTGGCTCTCATATAGTGCTATACAAATAAAAGTACAAGGATATGTGGATGTTGCTTTGAAGAAAGTGAAAAGTTCCATTGAATTATATGGAGCTTAGCCAATGGAAGGCATGAAAAAAGCTGTTTGCTGAATAAAAGGCTGTGGAAGAGAAAAGTTGCCTGATTTGCTGGAAAAACTGAGGATAAGAGAAAGATGTGTAACGTGCATAGAGAGAAAAAATAGAATTGCAACGGTTGTTGTCAAAGAAAGAAAGGAATAATTGAGATAATTAGAACAATGCTAAGTGAGACCTGAAACACAATTAATTTACAGTGTTTAACCCCAAGGAATGATGGCCATTACTACTGAGGCAAAGAATGCTGAGGCATCACTACTCCACACAAAACTGCACTGGCAGCTGAATCTTATTTCAACATTGGCAATGGGATGTCATCATACTCTGCACTTGACACAACAGGCTGGGGGCACTAGACAGGCTTGTGCAGGACACACAGCACTGCCCCGCAACAAAATGGAATAGCTGGGGCTTAGGAGGAATAGCTGGGGCCTTTAAATGGTGCTCACCAGCATCTGGTACCTGAGTCAGTTGCTTCCCTCTCATATGGTAGGGCTGGTCCTGCCTTAGATCAAAGTTCCTGTTCAGGGCTCCAGTCTGACTAAAACAAGAGCCTAGAGTTCAGAATTCAGGGGCAAGGCAAAGATCCAAGGGAATAAGAAGGTAGAGGATATCTATTTCCCCCCAGATACTTGGGGAATACTCATTATTGTGTGTGTGTGTGTTTTAAGAGCAAGTGAAGTGGCACCAATTTGGTTTTATGAAACTATTTCATCTCCAATCATTGCTGCAATCCACTTCAAGCTGGAACCTTGACATGGACAAACAAGGCTTTTCATTACAAGCTCTCGATTCAAAAGTTTCGTGATGGGGGAAGGGAACTGCATTGCATAAATAGAAATATCTTCTGCATATGAACATGCATGTGCAGAAGACTGTCAAAAGCCAGAAAAGTCACCGATTTCTCAAGAAGTAGAGTCATACCCAAGGGTACTAACTGAAGCTTCAATCAAAGAAGCTACTCTTTTCAGCTTTACAAAGGCCCACTTAATATTCATGATAAAACCAGAGTCACAAACTGATCAGAAAAGGGACCAAAAGTTCAAGTGCTAACTTCTATTTTGTAAACTCTTTAATGTAAGAACTATTTTTAAAAATCACTAGCTAAAAGAAATACATGTTTCCATGAAGGCATATGGAACTATTTACAAACTCACTGCTTAGCCAGTTATTAAAAACAGGCTGTGGGTCCTTACAATTTTTTTTAACCTGATCATAGCAGACTTAGTATTACTTTCGAAATAAATAAATAAATAAACAAACAAACTGAAATGTATGCAGTAATAACAGATATCAGTCCTCTACTCTCATGAAATATTAAGATGACAAAGATAACATAAATTAAAATATCAAAGGATACTAATGTAGATTTAAAAAGTAGTAAAACAAAAATAAATTAAACTATTTATTCTCCCAGCTACTGGCAACATCTTCTTATCATTAAAATATAATTATGAAAGAATTCAGATGCTGTGATACATTATAACAATGTGGAATCAAAAACTCTCCAAACCTGCCATCAAATGTCATTTTCTAAGAGAACAGATGACAATTAGACTCAGTGTATTTAACTTGCTTGAAATCTACATCCATACACTGTTATTTAATCTATTCATCAATGAAGTAAGAATTAAAATACATCTCCTCAGATATTAGAGTGCTTCCCTGTCCAGATTTTGTTTTTGCAGGCTCTTATTTACTTATTTTTATAATTGTTGTACCAATTCAAAACAAGAATTGCATTGATTAGTGCAGTTTAGCAAAAAGTCCACTGCATTAGACAAAGGTGCATCTGCTGAAGGCCACTACAACGGGGCACATAGGATCTTGATAGAAATGGATGCCTCCCAGGTTTCAATAAAACAAATAAACAAACCTCTATCATTGAAGGCTATATAGAAAAAGAGAATAGTACAAAAAATACGAAGTAATCAAGAGGAAAAAGAGTAAAGAAGGCCTTTCATTAGCATAGTATGATCATTTGGAATAATACAATGGCTAAAAATCAGATTCAAGCTTCCGTTGAAACACTAAACAACTTGTAGCCTGGTTTGCATGTATGAATATGAGCTTAATATGCAGAGATATATTGAAGCCTTTTGTCAATCCCTGGCCTGGTTCTCTATAATGTTCAGCCATAATATGTAATGTTTGGCTTTGATCTAGCAAGACCTTGAAACCCACCTATTAGGACAATACAACGTAACTACCAGACCACTTGGTAATTAAAAAGTTGCATCCCTCACAATCAATGTCTCCCCTCCATCCCACCTCATGAAATTTCTACAGATACTGATGTTCACTATCCTGACTTAGAATGGACTCAGTATAAAAGTATAAGTAGAAGGAGGAGGATTACATAACTGAAAAAGTTTTAAAGATAGAAAGGGCATCTGGAAATATTTCATTTAGAAAACTGAAAACTATGGTGGCATTTGGATAAATCAAGCTTACTCATTTTCAGATAATATTTAGAAAGAAACTTGGTTGCTGTGATGTTGATTCATAGCAATTATTTGTCTTTATAAGCAATTCAAAATATGATCAGAAGTGTTATAATGAAATAGGGAGCAGCCTCATTAAAATAAATAAATGAAACATATCATCAATATTGTCTGGTGCAATTTCTTATATTAATATTAAAAACACTGTCTTCCTGTTTTGGAGGATAAGACCAAAACACCTACAGTCCAAGAGAGTCCAATGGGAGTTAAAGTATTTTTTTCAGCAACTCTGATTAAACAAAAATAAAGTGCTACTTTGATGCTCGAATTAGCATCTTTTCTCCAGAAGCTGAATTAATTATTAAGAGTGACAAAAGAATTAGTCCAGATAGGAACAAAGCTGAAAATATATTTATTGGGAATTTTAAATGAAAAACACAGAGCTGTAACCCTCTACATGCCCCTGTTACCCTTTTGTTTAACATGCAGAATATGCCACACATATGCACAGCCATCTGATTGTTGAGGGTGGGATGGATATGATATTATAAATTGAACACAGAATTCTTGCAGCCAGGATTGGCGGCTGCTGCTGCTGGTGGTTCCTCTTGATTAGGTCATTTTGGAAGTAACATAATTGAATAACTGAAATCTTATACAAAATAGTTAATTTGAATGATCTGTCAGATTGTCTATTTAATTAGATCTTCAGCTTAGTACTATGTTTTTCTCTCTTATAATAGTTATAGTCATATTTTTTTTAATGATAGCTGATTATAACTATACAAAGCAAAAGATATATCCAGGTTCTGAAGCTGGCATCAAAATCTGCTTACCTTACACCAAATGCTTACCTTACACCAAATCAGATATCAATCAGATTAGGAAAACAGATACAGATGGAGATGTAGTACAAACTAGTGGGTTATTATAGGCTTGATGTCCCAAAAGCATTATATCACAAGCGGAATAATAAACTGCTAATAGTAAATTATGGATCACTGCCTTGTCGTGGCGAAGGGGCTTGCGTAACTCAATGAAGTCAGGTCAAGACGGACAGGTCATGACGGAGAGTTCTGACAAAATGTGGTCAACTGGAGGAGGAAATGGCAAACCACTCCAGTATCCTTGCCAAGAAAACCCATGGACAGTATCAAAAGGCTAAAAGATATGACACCGGAAGATGAGCCCCTCAGGTCGGAAGGTGTCCAAAATGCTACTGGGGAAGAGCGGAGGGCAAATCCGAGTAGCTCCAGAAAGAGTGAAGCGGCTGGGCCAAAGCCGAAAGGACGCTCAGTTGTGGGTGTGTCTGGAAGTGGAAGGAAAGTCCGATGCTGTAAAGAACAATATTGCATAGGAACCTGGAATGTAAGATCTATGAATCAAGGTAAGCTGGATGTGGTCAAACATGAGATGACAAGATTGAACATCGACATCTTGGGAATCAGCGAACTAAAATGGACAGGAATGGGCGAATTTAATTCAGGAGATCATTATATATACCGTATTTTCCGGCGTATAAGACGACCCCCAACTTTTCCATTTAAAATATAGAGTTTGGGATATACGCCGGAAAAAAAATAATTTAAAAATAATGGAGACAGGCCATATAAAGCCAGCTTATACTCTATCGCCTGTTCCAGGGAGAGAGAAAATTATTAATCAGATGTGGAATATGTGTAGATGTACAATCGTTAATTTTTAATGTAATGGCGGATTTATAGTATTTCTTTATTATTTATTGGGTTATTGGTGTTGCTCTCTGGGTACCATCTAGAATCTTTTTAAGACTGAGGAAGGTTTAAACCTCCCAAAATTTAACATATTTTTTACAAAAAAAAACAAACCAAACCAAACCTGAGGAAATCCATAAAAATACTCTCCCAAATCCAAGAATCATAGAATGCATGAGTTGGAAGGAAATTGGACTAGGATGGGGTTTTGCTGCGAGGATTGGTGACAGGTAACCATTCAGCTCCCATTTGATAATCTCCAGCAAGGAGGAATCCACCATTGTTCTAAATATTTGGTTCCATTAAAAGGTAAAGGTTCCCCCCGCACATTTGTGCAGTTGTGTCCGACTCTAGGGGCCGGTGCTCATCTCCGTTTGTTAGCCGAAGAGCCAGCGTTGTCCGATAGCTATTTCCATCAGGGAATTCTGTCTAATATTCAGCTTGAATCTCCTTTCCTTTCATTTTAATTCAATAGTCCTTATCCTACTAACAGCTTCAAGGGAGAACTGATCTATCCTCTCTTCACACACACAGACACACACAGACACACAGACCCTTAACCTGGAAACCACAGCCTCATACAATCCTGGCCAAGTGCAGCCGCCCGCCGGAACGCAGCCCCCAGGGAAGAGCAGGAGGACGAGCGCGGGAGAAACGCGGGGAGGGGGGGGAGCGAGCTCCGTTCCCTCGGAGCAGACTTGGGAAGGGAGGGGGCAAAACGCAGTGGCTCCACGACGGGCTCCAAAGTCACCCACAACGCTCAACGGGCGCCTCGCCTCGCCTTGCCTTCCCTTCCCCTCCCAGCCGCGCTTTAAATGGAGCGGGGGCCCAGAAACTCCCCGCGTTTCTCCCGCGCTCGTCCTCCTGCTCTTCCCTGGGGGCTGCGTTCCGGCGAGCGGCTGCACTTCCTGGTAGGAAACGCGGCCAATTCTGGGCTCCCGCTCCATTTAAAGCGCGGCTGGGAGGGGAAGGCGAGGCGAGGCGAAGCGAGGCGCCCGTTGAGCGTTGTGGGCAACTTTGGAGCCCGTCGTGGAGCCACTGCGTTTTGCCCCCTCCCTTCCCAAGGCTGCTCCGAGGGAACGGAGCTCGCTCCCCCTCCCCGCGTTTCTCCCGCGCTCGTCCTCCTGCTCTTCCCTGGGGGCTGCGTTCCGGCGGGCGGCTGCACTTGGCCAGGAGAAGTCTTATACAGCGAGCGTATTTTCCGGCGTATAAGACGACCCCCGACTTTTGAGAAGATTTTCCTGGGTTAAAAAGTCGTCTTATACGCCGGAAAATACGGTACTACTGTGGGCAAGAATCCCTTAGAAGAAATGGAGTAGCTCTCATAGTCAATAAAAGAGTGGGAAAGGCAATACTGGGGTACAACCTCAAAAACGACAGAATGCTTTCAGTTCGAATCCAAGGCAAACCATTCAACATCACAGTGATCCAAGTCTATGCCCCAACCACTGATGCCGAAGAAGCTGAAGTTGACCGGTTCTATGAAGACCTACAACACCTTCTAGAACTAACACCAAAAAAAGATGTCCTTTTCATCATAGGGAACTGGAATGCTAAGGTAGGAAGTCAAAAAATAACCGGAATAACAGGCAAGTTCGGCCTCGGAGAACAAAATGAAGCAGGGCAAAGGCTAATAGAGTTTTGTCAAGAGAACAAGCTGGTCATAGCAAACACTCTTTTCCAACAACACAAGAGACGACTCTACACATGGACATCACCAGATGGTCAATACCGAAATCAGATTGATTATATACTTTGCAGCCAAAGATGGAGAAGCTCTATACAATCAGCAAAAACAAGACCTGGAGCTGACTGTGGCTCAGATCATGAGCTTCTTATCGCAAAATTTAGGCTTAAATTGAAGAACGTAGAGAAAACCACTAGACCACTCAGGTATGACCTAAATCATATCCCTTATGATTATACAGTGGAGGTGAGGAATAGGTTTAAAGGATTAGATCTGGTAGACAGAGTGCCTGAAGAACTATGGATGGAGGTTCGTAACATTGTACAGGAGGCAGCAACTAAAACCATCCCAAAGAAAAAGAAATGCAAGAAAGCAAAGTGGCTGACTGATGAGGCTTTACAAATAGCTGAGGAAAGAAGGGAAGCAAAAGGCAAGGGAGAAAGGGAAATATTTATTTATTTATTTATTTATTACATTTATATCCCGCCCATCTCCCCCACAAGGAGGGACCCTGGGCGGTTCACAGCAATTTAAAAGAATTAAAACAATAAATATCAATAATAACAATATAAAATTACATATATATATATATATATATATACATATACATATACACACACACAAACATATACACACACACACACACACACACACACACACACACCTACAGCATCATATAATTTGATCCAAAGGTGGTAGATCTTATTCCACTGATCAACAAGGCTGGTCGAAACAGATCTAAGGGGCCAGCCAACCCCAAGACTGGCTATTCCCCTCCTCTCCCCACGCCTGATGACATAGCCAGGTCTTCAGGTTTTTTCTAAAATACAGGAGAGAGGGGGCCGATCTTATTTCCCGGGGGAGAATATTCCAAAGGGCAGGGGCTACTGCAGAGAAGGCACGCCTCCTAGACCCCGTCAGGTGGAACTCTCTTGCAGACGGGGTTCGTAGCGTGCCCTCTCTGCAGGACCGGGTGGGACGGGTCGATTGAACGGGGATGAGCCGGTCCTTTAGGTAACCTGGACCCATGCCGTGTAGGGCTTTAAAGGTAATAACCAACACCTTGAATTGAATCCGGAAGCAAACTGGGACCCAATGCAGCTCACGGAGCAAATAACCAACTGAATGCAGATTTCCAGAGAATAGCAAGGAGAGATAAGAAGGCCTTCTTAAATGAACAATGCAAAGAAATCGAGGAAAACAATAGAATGGGGAAGACTAGAGATCTCTTCAAGAAAATCGGAGATATCAAGGGAACGTTTTGTGCAAAGATGGGCATGATAAAGGACAAAAAAGGCAGAGACCTAACAGAAGCAGAAGAGATTAAGAAGAGGTGGCAAGAATACACAGAAGAACTATACAAGAAAGATCTTAATATCCCTGATAAATACGATGGTGTGGTCACTGACCTTGAGCCGGACATCACAGAGAGTGAAGTCAAGTGGGCCTTAGGAAGCATTACTAACAACAAAGCTAGTGGAGAAGACAGTATCCCTGATGCTGTTAAAGTGCTGCACTCAATATGCCAACAAATTTGGAAAACTCAACAGTGGCCACAGGATTGGAAAAGGTCAGTTTACGTTCCAATTCCAAAGAAAGGCAATGCCAAAGAATGTTCAAACTACCGTACAATTGTGCTCATTTCACATGCTAGCAAGGTTATGCTCAAAATCCTACAAGCTAGGCTTCAGCAGTATGTGAACCGAGAACTACCAGAAGTGCAAGCTGGGTTTCGAAGAGGCAGAGGAACTAGAGATCAGATTGCCAACATTCACTGGATCATGGAAAAAGCAAGAGAGTTCCAGAAAAACATCTACTTCTGCTTCATTGACTACGCTAAAGCCTTTGATTGTGTGGATCACAACAAACTGTGGCAAATTCTTAAAGAGATGGGAGTACCAGACCACCTTACCTGTCTCCTGAGAAACCTGTATGCGGGTCAAGAAGCAACAGTTAGAACCGGACATGGAACAACCAATTGGTTCAAAATTGGGAAAGGAGTACGACAAGGCTGTATATTATCACCCTGTTTATTTAACGTATATGCAGAGTACATCATGAGAAATGCCGGGCTGGATGAATCACAAGCCGGAGTTAAGATTGCCGGGAAAAATATCAACCACCTCAGATATGCAGACGATACCACCCTACTGGCAGAAAGTGAAGAGGAACTAAAGAGCCTCTTGATGAGGGTGAAAGAGGAGAGTGCAAAAGCTGGCTTGAAACTCAACATTAAAAAAAACCCAGATCATGGCATCTGGTCCCATCACTTCCTGGCAAATAGAAGGGGAAGAAATGGAAGCAGTGACGGATTTTATTTTCTTGGGCTCCAAGATCACCACAGACGGTGACTGCAGCCATGAAATTAAAAGATGCTTGCTCCTTGGGAGGAAAGCTATGGCAAACCTAGACAGCATATTAAAAAGCAGAGACATCACCTTGCCGACAAAGGTCCGTAAAGTTAAAGCTATGGTTTTTCCAGTAGTAATGTATGGCTGTGAGAGTTGGACCATAAGGAAGGCTGAGCGCCGAAGAATTGATGCTTTCGAAATGTGGTGCTGGAGAAGACTCTTAAGAGTCCCTTGGACTGCAAGGAGGTCAAATCAGTCAATCCTAAAGGAAATCAACCCTGACTGCTCATTGGAAGGACAGATACTGAAGCTGAAGCTCAAATACTTTGGCCACCTAATGCGAAGAGAGGACTCACTGGAAAAGACCCTGATGCTTGGAAAGACTGAAGGCAAAAGGAGAAGGGGACGGCAGAGGATGAGATGGTTAGATAGCATCACCGATGTTATGAACATGAATTTGAGTAAACTCCGAGAGACAGTGGAGGACAGGAAGGCCTGGCGTGCTATGGTCCATGAGGTCACGAAGAGTCAGACACGACTAAACGACTGAACAACAACAAATAGTAAATTTATTTAGAATTCCGTATTTGAAGAAAGACTCTTAAAAAAGTTAAAAACCAGGAAAAGGAGCCAGCTACAGTAGATTAGAGCCAATGGAATACCCTAGATCAGGGTTTTTCAACCAGGGTTCCATGGAACCCCAGGGTTCCGTGAGAGGTCACTAGGGGTTCCTTGGGAGATCACGATTTATTTTAAAAAATATTTCAAATTTGGGCAACTTCACATTAAAGAGGTAAGTTTCATTGTTTATTTTTAGTTTAAGAACACTGTTAATGCATATATACAGGCCTACACATGAAACAAATATAATAATTTTGTAACTTCTAGTCTCTATTTGAGCCTGAATGTGCAGGGGTTCCCTGAGGTCTGAAAAATATTTCAAGGGTTCCGCTAGGGTCAAAAGGTTGAGAAAGGCTGCCCTGGATACTGTCTCAATCAACTCTTCACAGGGACTAATTTGTCTGCTGAAGCAAAGCAATGACAAGATAGCCTCTTCCCACTTTGCTTATGTGAACATGCTTCTGTTATTCTGCAACATTTGAAGATAATTAGGAAATTTTGCATATGAGGGCCTTGGCAACCTGGGATAGGTTCTCTCCCCCCCCTCCTTCCCACTGTTTTCTCTGGGGAACTTCTGCAGTACAATAAATTATGGGATACCTCCAAGATACCAATCATTTTTTATTTAAACTGGAATTCTTTATACAAGCTGTTAAGTAGTTACTAACTGCTTCCTCTTTCATTCTGGATAAGCTTCCTGCTACTATGTCGATGAAGGTTCTCAGTCATCCAGGTGGAACAGTCTGTGGCTTGAATCATGTCAACTGGATTTCTATTTTCTCAGTAAGAACGTTTCACTCCTTATCCAAGGAGCTTCTTCAGTCCTGTGACTGTGACCCGAGTGACTGAAGAAGCTCCTTGGATAAGGAGTGAAATGTTTCTACTGAGAAAATAGAAATCCAGTTGACATGATTCAAGCCACAGACTTCCTGCTACTAGTATTCCTTCTTTTGCTCCCTCCCTCCCACCTCTCCCTCCCTCATCTGCAACTGAGAAAAAACATGTACCATCCACATCTCTCAAGGCTTCTCTAACACTAGTGAATACCTCTGCTCTCCAGAGACAAAGACTTCTCTGTTTTGGGCATGGCTTCCCCAGCTCTTAGAAGGCTGGAACTGCAGAGTACCAGGATAATGCATCGGTGAATGAAAATACTATCTTTCCACACTACACTATTTTAATCTGGATGTACATCACTTTCATATTCCAGTGCAATGCAAATATTTGCCATTTTGGAGGGGAGTGGGACAGTAAACATTGTCATCACCTGTGAGCAAATCAATAATTATAGAAGTTATACTAGTATAGTATGGCAGTGATGTACAACTTGACCAGAGAAATGATGAATTGATTTATAAGCTGTCCAATGCACACAGTTCCATTTGCTTGTCCACTAGACTGTATAAGTACCATTTCCCCATATATTTTCTTTTTTCCTGATACTCTTTTTGCAGCATGACATTAGAGCAATTTATTTTGAAATACATACTACTAATCTTTTTTGGCTACTGGCCTGCATTGCTAATATTGCCCATTAGACAGGAACTGTTATGAATTAAAATCCCAGTTAAAGGCTATTTTATGTATTATGAAAAAATGGTAAAAGTGTTTGTTTGTTTGTGTGTGTGTGTGTGACGTATGAAGATGAACAACATTTCTGTGGTCTGAAGAGGAAACTGGGAGGGTGGTATATTAACTCATCCTTCGTTTTACAGTATTATCTTTATATTCCAAGACTAAAGAACAATTTACAAATTCATAAAATATACAAATAACAGATGATACTTTATATTGCATAAGAAGAAGAAGGCTTCTAAGAACCAACATCACTGACAGATTTATTGCCATTGTCTTGCAGAGATATTGAGAGACTGATTACTAAGTAGGATGGCCATGGACTCAGTCCTGAAAACAAGTAAACCATCTAATGGTGGATGCTATTAGCTCCATATGCCATTGAGCATAAACAGGACAGTGAAGCAGAACATGTAAGGCAGATTTGATTTAGGAATCTGAAAATACTCAAGTATAGCATTCATAAGGGAGATTAGAGTAAGTCCCATATATTGAGATTTACTTTTCAATATAATACCATTGGTTGTTTGTCAGAGTCTCAACCAGGATTGGAAAAAATGCAATACAGTTAATGACCACACTTATTTACTCGTTTTAAAATTTAAATTACCGAATACATATAGAAATATAGATATATCCCTATGTGTGTGTGCATGTGTATACACCCACCCACCCATCCCTGGAATGGCTAATATGATGACCATGGGAGAATCGGGCAAATCCAATGGAGTTGGCTTCCTCTCAAAAGGGTTAATGGATCTTTTCTTTTTGAAGCTTGTGTATCAGTCAAATAGGTTATATTGTTAGTCTACTTTCTCTTGTCAATTTCACTTGGAAGTTTTTTATTAACTCATTAACTCCTATCTGTGCCAGTCAAGTATCTAGGGGGCGCTATAATCTACTGCCTGAAGCATGGAGGATTGTTGTGAACCTGAGCAGACCTATAAAGAGATTCTTTCAGATTTATATCAGACTATTCTGCAGAATCTCCAGCAAAGATCGTTACCTTGTCGTGGTGCTGGAGCTTGAGCACCTCAATGATGCCATGAGCTAAACCGTGAAGGGATACCCAAGATGGGAAGGTCATGGCAGAGAGGTCAGACTAAATACGATCCCTGGGGAAGGTAACGGCAACCGACCCCAGTATTCTTGCCGTGAAAACTAAATGGATCAGTACAACCAGAGATATGTTGGTATACCATCGGGAGGTGGAACTTCCAGGTCAGAAGTTAGTCAAAATGCTACTGGGGAGGAACAGAGGGTAAGTTCAACTAGCCCCAGATGTGATGATGCAGCTAGCTCAAAGCCGAAAGGACGGCTAGTGGCTGACGGTACTGGTGGTGAACGATGAATCCAATGTTCTAAAGATCAACACACCATAGGAACCTGGAATGTAACATCTATGAGCCACGGCAAATTGGATGTGGTTATTGGTGAGATGGCAAGATTAAATATAGACATTTTGGGTGTCAGTGAACTGAAATGGACTGGAATGGGCCACTTCACATCAGATGACCACCAGATCTACTACTGTGGACAAGAGGACCACAGAGGAAATGGAGTAGCCTTCATAATTAATAATAAAATGGATAAAGCAGTGCTTGGATACAATCCAAAAAAACGATAGAATGATCTCAATACGAATTCAGGGTAGGCCATTTAACATCACAGTGATCCAAATATACGCCCCAACCACAGATGCTGAAGAAGCAGAAGTAGATCAGTTCTATGAGGATCTGCAGCACCTACTGGATAATAAGCCAAAAAGAGATGTTATTTTCATTACAGGAGACTGGAATGCTAAGGTGGGTAGTCAAATGACGCCTGGAATTACAGGTAAGCATGGTCTGGGAGAACAAAATGAAGCGGGACATAGGCTCATAGAATTTTGCCAAGAGAACTCACTGTGCATAACAAACACTCTCTTCCAACAACCTAAAAGACGACTTTATACATGGACTTCACCAGATGGTCGACACCGAAATCAGACTGACTACATCCTTTGCAGCCAAAGGTGGAGGACATCTATATAGTCGGTAAAAACAAGACCTGGAGCTGATTGTAGTTCAGATCACGAACTTCTTATTGCACAATTTAGAATCAGACTAAAGAGAATAGGGAAGACCCACAGATCAGTTAGATATGAGCTCACTAATATACCTAATGAATATGCAGTGGAGGTGAAGAATAGATTTAAGGGACTAGATTTAGTAGATAGGGTCCCAGAAGAACTATGGACAGACGTTCGCAACATTGTTCAGCAGGCGGCAACAAAAAACGTCCCAAAGAAAAAGAAAACCAAGAAGGCAAGATGGAGGAGCTGAGGAGCCTTATGACAAAGGTGAATTAAAGCTATGGTTTTTCCAGTAGTAATGTATGGCTGTGAGAGTTGGACCATAAGGAAGGCTGAGCGCCGAAGAATTGATGCTTTTGAACTGTGGTGCTAGAGAAGACTCTTAAGAGTCCCTTGGACTGCAAGGAGGTCAAACCAGTCAATCCTAAAGGAAATCAACCCTGACTGCTCATTGGAAGGACAGATGCTGAAGCTGAAGCTCAAATACTTTGGCCACCTAATGCGAAGAGAGGACTCACTGGAAAAGACCCTGATGCTGGGAAAGACTGAAGGCAAAAGGAGAAGGGGACGGCAGAGGATGAGATGGTTAGATAGCATCACCGATGTTATGAACATGAATTTGAGTAAACTCCGAGAGACAGTGGAGGACAGGAAGGCCTGGCGTGCTATGGTCCATGAGGTCACGAAGAGTCGGACACGACTAAACGACTGAACAACAACAACAACAAATATGTGCTAATGGAAGGATTTATAGAAATAATGGGATCTTGGTTTGATATAGAGTAAGGGATTGATTATGGAAATTGCTGTATATTCTTGCTGTTGAAAGTCAGAAGTCACCTTTGTATGTAATTTTTAAAATTCTTTTTTCTTGTGTTCTACACTCTTTTATTTTTCCCTTTTTTTCTTTTTGTAGTTTCTTGCTTTTTTGTAGTTTTTATCTTTGTTTCAAATTTAATAAAATTCTTATTAAAAAAAAAGACCATACTAAATTTCTTAGGATTGTGATGCAGCAGCAGAGGGAAGCTGCATGATCTTGGAGAAAGGTGCAGCTCCTTTAAGGAACTGTCAACAGGCCCTATGTGTAAGCCCCTGCATTCTCCAAAGGACACTATGCCTCTAGGTCTGACACTCTGTAGAACTCAAAAGCAGTACTGACAAAAGTGAGGGGGAACTCTAGACCTACTCTAGAAAAATGATGAGAAGGCTTGGTCTACCTTAACATTAACTTCTGCCTGTGTTACTTCAGTGCACAGTAATTGCCCAGAAAATATTGATATTGATATCTAACTTGAGATCCAAATAGAGCTCTTTCCACATTCAAATAAACCTTGTCACTTTTCTAGACCACACTGTGATGTTTCAATCAATTTTGTGTTTCCCTTAGGTTCATAAGTTAACAGTGATATCTATACTTAGAATTGACATTTGATTTGCTTCAAAATTCTTTCTCTTCCATTTTCCATCTTTTGTGTAAAACATTTTATACCTCTTTATTAAACATTAATTAACCAACAGAGCACATTATTCTTCTAAGACTGCTTTAGTATCTGAGTATATACGTGGGGCGTGGTGGCTCAGCGGGTAAGACGCCAGGCTTGTTGATCGCAAGTTCGGAGGTTCGAATCCCTAGCCCCGCGTGACGGAGTGAGCTCCCGCACTCGCCCCAGCTCTTGCCAACCTAGCAATTCGAAAGCATGCAAATGCAAGTAGATTAATAGGTACCACTTTGGTGGGTAGGTAACAGCGTTCCACGCACGTCATGCAGCCACATGACCGTGGAAGCGTCTTTGGACAACGCTGGCTCTTCGGCTAACAAACGGAGATGAGCACCGGCCCCTAGAGTCGGACACGACTGCACAAATGTGCAGGGGGAACCTTTACCTTTTTTTTATATACTGTAGTAGGAAAAGATAGATAAAGTGGAAGATGCTCATCTGATACCTAAGCAATTTTCAAGCTTTGTTAGGGGCTACAAAATTCAGATTATAACCTCATTACAACATACTGAGTGAAGTTGTCTGATCTGTGTAGCAAAATGGCTGCACCATAGTTAGTGTTACATTCTTTCTTTTCTTTTTTACCGTTCAATCATGTCCAATTCTCGGAGACTGCCTGGAAAAGTCCCTGCTATTTCTTGGCAAGGTTTTTCAGAAGTGGTTTGCCATTGCCTCCTTCCTCGGGCTGAGAGAGAGGGACTGGCCCAAGGTCCCCAAGTTGGCTTCATGCCTAAAGCGGGACTAGAACTCACAGTCTCCCGGGTTCTAGCCTGATGCCTTAACCACCACTCTAAACTGGCTCTCATTTGTCACATTCTTACGCTTCATGAAAACAATGCATGGCAGATAATTTTCTCAAAACAACGAATTAAAAAATTCAGTACAACACCACTAAACTCAGTAAAATGAGAGCCAGTTTGGTCTAGTGGTTAAGGTGCTGGGCTAGAAACCAGGAGACTGAGAGTTCTAGTCCCGCCTGAGGCATGAAAGCCGGCTGGGTGACCTTGGGCCAGTCACTCTCTCTCAGCCCAACTCACCTCACAGGGTTGTTGTTGTGGGGAAAATAGGAGGAGGAAGGAGTATTAGGCATGTTCCCCGCCCTGAGTTATTTATAAAAATAATAAAGGCGGGATAAAAATTAAAAATTAAAAAAATAAATAAATAACAATAAAAACATCACCACAGATCTCACCTAGAGCTTTATAAATATCATGTAAAACACGTGAGCTGTTCAGAATTTGCTGGTCCACCCAGGAACTTTAAATTCAACCCACAAAAAATAATGTACAACCAATGCTGTCCATTTCAGATTGGTGATCTTTATTTCTAGGTAGTATCCTGACAGTCATATTATTTCCAGGTCAGTTTAAACACTGTCCCATTTGCATAACAGTAATTGAGGTGAAATTTGCTAATTCAAAAGTCACCAAGGCCTTAAACAGTAACATAATTATTTAGGACCTAAAAACATGCTTTCCTTTATAATTATTAAGGTGAAAGGTTATTATTATTAAGGTGAAAGGTATTAAAAGACATTTTGTTTTTGTTTTTTAAAAGAAATGAACAATCTATTAAGTTTGAAGCCCTGCATCTTTCAGATTTCCATAGTCATAATGGAAGCCATATTTCATTAATCTGAAGCCACATTCTGTTCTTAATACTGTAAGACTGGCTATATGAAGTTCTATATTCTTTAGGTATGATTTGTGTAGGGAATCTATGCCCTTCACCTGTTGCTATGATAACTGGGGCTGTTAGAAGTCATGCAGCAACAACTGGAGGGCTGCACTTTCCCTCCCCTGCTGTATGAAAAAGCATGGCAAATCTAACAGAAAGAGCCAAAGGGGGTGAAATGAGACTTTCAAAGGAACGATCTGGTTCCATTATCAAAATTTATTCTAATTACTAAATATGCAGTACTGAAGCTGAGTGTTTTGATTGGCTAAAATGAACCATTCTCACCCCAAACATTTTTTTTAAATTTGGGAAATACATATTTATATACTGTACAAACACACAGAGAGACTTATCAGAAGTATTATGCAGCAAGTGTATTTGGAAATATGATTATAGGGCTGCTATGCTAAAAAGTTATGTACAAAAAAGCAACCCTATATTTACATGAATGACATGATATTTCATAACACAATGGCCTTGACTTAGATAGCAGAGAGGCATTTCTCTCTAATGTGAATGCAATATCTAAACCAAGTAGAAACACAAGTGGAACATGCTTCCAATGCAACATCTAAGACATAGCTTTCCAAACTGTGTGCCGCGACACTTTAGTGTGTCGCAACACACAGTTTAGTGTGTCGCGAAGCGGCGGCACGGGGGGGAGCGCGGCGGCGGCAGTGTGCATGGCGGCAGCGGCACGCCATCAGCGCTTCCGCGTTTTAGCAAGGCCGCCACCACTGCCGCCGCCATGCACGCCACCGCCGCGCGCCCCCCCCGCACCACCGTCATGCACGCGCCTCCGCGCGCCCCCACTGCCGCCATTGGTGTGTCGCCAACGGCGGCACTTTGGAAAGCACTGATCTAAGAAGACGGTTTGCGTGAGTTTACACTGCAAATTCCAGTCACCTATTTAGAAGATCAAAATCTCTGACCTACAGATTGCAAAGAGGAACTCAGGGGAAAGGATTCTCATAAAAAGAAAGCCAATGCATAGTGGCCATCCAAAATTGTAAACCTGAGGCTGCAGTGTTTCCCCAACATTGAAGAAATCTCTATCTCTATCTCCCTTATACTCAATAAATCCACCATTCTTTGTACAGTGATAAATTCTAACTTTGGGCTATATATAACTGCCCAGAGTCCCCTATGGGGGAGATGGTGCGATGATAGAAATTGAAAGATAAATAAATATCATTTGAAAGGATATTCAAATCTTTAAATTATCTTGATTTTCATAACATCATATTAATACACTTATGTATATTAACCAATATGGACCAATAGTGGGATAAGCCTGTATTGTATGAGTAAATGTAAACCTATTTTACATGTCAGTAACAAACACACATACAAAATTTTGCTGAATTTCTCTTAAGATTTAATATTCTTTAAGAACCTAAAATGTCTAGATGTTAATATGGGATATTACAAAACTTTATTCGAGAGTTCTTGCAAATAACTACTATCCATCTTTCCAAAGCACTTTAAATGTTTATTTAAAAAAATACTATAGACATAGAATAATCCAAAGCACATTCTAATCCTGATATAAATTTATATCTAAAAAAAAGTTTCCTTGAAATAACTATTCCCAGATATTTAAAACAATTTGAGCAATAACTGAAATTCAAGCAACAACTGCAACCTCAATTATTACAAATAATTATTTGTAAGACCTAATTAAATTATTACATTGTAAAGAAATACATGGTTGAATTCTAAAGATTCAATATTTTGATCACATCCAAGAGGTGCTCCGTAGGAGCAACTCATGTAAACTCCATAACATCGTTGCATGTAAAAGACTTCAACTGGCTGGCCACATCTTCCGCATGGAGAACAATCGGATCCCTAAAGTGGCAATGAGTTGGATCCCTCCTAATGCTAAATGACAACGAGGACACCCTCGAATAACATGATGAAGAACGCTGACAAAAGACCTGAAGGCATTGCATATCACATGGAAAGACGCCGAAACAATCGCCCAAGACCGAAAGAGCTGGAAAACCCTTACTGTCCGATATGCTACATAGCATAGACCAGAGAGAGAGAGAGAGAGAGAGAGAGAGAGAGAGAGAGAGAGAGAGAGAGAGAGAGAGAGAGAGAGGGAGGGAGGGAGGGAGGGAGGGAGAGGGGGAAAGACCTAATGAAATTATTACAAATTTCATTAGGTCTTTAGAAAGTATGTGAAACTTACTCCAATGAACTGAATAAATTCATAATACTTTCCTTTAGGAAAGAGCTGAAGACCTGGTTTTGCTGCTTGGCATGGGAAGGAGGAAAGGATAGTTCCTCATGGGGGTGGCTAACTCCTTAATTTTATAATGACCTTTGTTTTAATTCCATCGTCCATCTGGATTTATAATTATTTATTATTTTTACATATATTGTATATTGGCCAAGTTGGCCTTGGAAAATCCATCCTTGAATAGAGGTGGGGGCCTCAGGCACAATCTTTCCCCCATCTTCCTCCCTGCTTTGTCTTCTGTGCCTAGGAAGATTAAGACCATTTCACAAGCTCAACAGCAGCATGGTGATCTTAACGATCCTCCTTTAGATGAAAAAGGACTTAAAATAACATCTCAATATAACCATGACCTAGCCCCAGGTGTAAGGTCACACAGCTACCTAGAAACATATATAGGATTCCCTTACCAACTTTGCTCAGACTGAAGAAGCTCCTTGGATAAGGAGCGAAACGTTTCCACTGAGAAAATAGAAATCCAGTTGACATGATTCAAGCTACAGCCAATATCATACATTTTTTGTTATAAAAGGTGTAAGGAAAAACTCAAAGGAAAGCCATAGTGAAGTTTGTGGGGGATGAGAAGAACTACTTAGTAACAGCAGAAAACCAGTCATTCTGGTTTTCTGCTGTCAAATAATGGGAAGCAGTCTAGGCAAGTACATGTATAAAAACAACTTAATAACAAATTTATTGAAAAAGGATGTATGTACCCAGAGGCAAAGCTTGTGAACACTGCATGAGAGTGTATGCTGCAGAAAACAATAAAATGGATGTTATAAAAAGTAGGATGGAATTGCTGGAAGATTTCTGATTGGGGTCATCCATCTGCTGTGTACCAATTCCCCACACCTCAGAAGCCGACTTCCGGTGGGGATCATGGCCTTGTCCACGAGCTCCGTGTGGACAGAACTTACAACGCGTTTTTTTTGGGGGGCTCAGGTTTTTACCTGAAGCCCAGAGCTTTTTCATGAGCAAAGAAAAAGCTCGGAATCATCCCATTTCGTCCTCCAAAACATCGCCTTGCAGCCTGAAAATCGCAACAGTGAAGACCTAGTAAGAGACGACGGGAGGCTGGGAAGCCATCATGTCCAGCCCGTGTTTGTAGCCTTAATGGACATTAGGTCGAGCTCCACCACTTCTAAACCACCCAATTTATATTTTTAAGTTTTCTTACACTAAGAGATTGGAATTAGTATTCCAATCTAATAGAAGGTCTAAAACATTACTAAAATATCCAGCCATAATTTTCTGACCCACAGCCAAAATAAAAAGATATTCAAATATGTTTTTGTAAAATACAGTATCTGGAAAATCCTTAGTAGGGACATAATTAACCAGTATGTGTATTAAAACACTCACCAATTAAAAATATTCTTCCAGATCACTTACTTCTTGAGCACTTGTTAATTAGAATTAATACCCCCCAGAAGATTTCAAATTTCCACTAAAGTACAGTATATTTGACTAACCCATCTCATAGATACAAGATCATTCTCTTGTGAAAAAACAATTTCAGGTTTTAAGTTGCCTAATTTGATAAATATTTGCCTCCTCTTGGAGGGATATCTAAGACCTTTTATGTTCCACAAAACTAATAAGGAAAGGGAAAACATATTTTTTGATGTAATGCAAAGAACCTTACACTGAAAAAGAGGTGCCAGATGTTCAAGCTGGCTTTAGAAAAGGCTGAGGAACACGAGACCTTATTGCTGATACAAGCTGGGTAACTGAGAAAGCCAAAAAATACCAAAAAGAAGTTAGTATGTGCTTCATTGATTACAGAAAGGCCTTTGATTGTGTCAATCATATCAAGCTATGGAATGTGCTTGGAAAAATGGGAATCTCAGAACTTTTCATTGTCCTCATATGAAAAGTTCATACAGGTCAGGAAGCCACAGTGCTGGCAGATCATGGCAAAACAGACTGCCACCAGGTTGGTAAAGAAATGAGACAAGGCTGTATATCCTCACCTTATTCATTCAACCTATATGCTGAATATATATTAAAGGAAGATGGATTGGAAGAACGTGAGAGTGATTTTAAACTGGAGGAAGAAATATCAATAACCTGTGCTATGATGATGACACTACCCTGATAGCAGAAAAGGCAAAGAATCCACAAGCTCTAGTAATAAAAGTCAAGGAGCACAGTGAAAAAATGGGTCTAAGATTAAATATAAAGAAGACCAAACTAATGATAACAGGTACAACAACCAGACTTAGAACTGACAATAAAGATACTGAAGTGGTGGATAGCTTCTGCCTTTTAGGATCAAACATCAACAGTAACAGAACAAGCAGTTATGAAATATGGGGCCGACTAGCTCTCAGTAGAGCAGCCATGAAGACCTTGGAAAAGTTATTCAGATGCTGTGATGTGTCTATACCTACAAAGATCAGACTAGTGCAGGCAATGATATTCGCTGTTACACTGTTCCATGTTTTACATGGAAGCAAAAGTTGGACTTTGAAGAAGCAGGATACGAAGAGTATTGATGCTTTTGAACTTTGGTATTGGAGAAGACTCCTAAGAATACCGTGGGCAGCCAAGGAAACAAACCTATAGGTCACCAAACAAATCAACCCAAAGTTCCCACTTGAGGCAGAAATGACCAGGGTCAAATTATGCTACTTCAGACACATTATGTGAAGACCTTGTTCTCTGGAGAAGGCTCTAATGCTGGGAAAGGTAAAAGGAAAGAGAAGAATAGGATGACCAGTAGTAAGGTGGATGGACTCATTTACAATGGTGGTGGGTGCACTGTTGGAAAACTTGAAGGACTAGGCTAAGGACAGATTGTCATGGGGAAAATCTATGTGTTTGCTAACAGTTGACATTGACTTGACAGCACATAATCAATAAATCAATCAATCAATCAATCAATAGACTAATATTATTCCACATGATCAAGGTTTAATGATGTGTTTAAAAGACAACACATTTTCTTTATGAATCATAAGGTATTTTTCTTGTTTCCTTTCTTTTTTCTCCCTTTCTCTTTTTTCTCTCCATTCTTCCCCCACTTAAATTGCATATTATAGTGATATAAAATTCAGCTTCTTATAAAGGTACACATATTTTTCCAATGCAGGTGACATGTTTCAATATGGCATCATTAAATATTTACTATTTAGGCAGTTTAAAGGGTCAAAAGCAAGCTGCATAAAATATCTTTCTTCACTGGTTATAACCATGATAACCATCATACATCAGACATGGAAGAATACAATTTATCTATGAGAGATTTATTATTAGTTTGTTGACTTTTTTCCAACTGAATTTAATTAATACTAAAAACCATTGGAGTCCAGTCACTTGAAATGCATCTGCCTGTCAAAAGGGTGGCCAACAATTCTTAAATTCATTTATTTTTGCTAGAATTTGTTTTGTTGGTAGCTGTGTTTTTAAGTGATGCATTTTTTATTAAGCAAGGGAATCTTAAAAGAGAGAAAAAAAACCCACTGTATCAATGAGGGTGGAAAAGTTGCCATGGATAAAAAAACCCAACAACCTATGCCCAGAAGTCATTCTGGAAACATTTTCCCCTTAGGGAATGTTATATGCATCTAAATTAATTTTAAAAGTATGCAGAATGGGACATCTTAAGAAATCTGGGTCAGATTCATTCTTTTTAGGTGGTTTAGCAAAACTGAAAACAGCTGCTAAATAGGAACAAGAAATATGAAATTGTTGAAAAATACAGTACATAAAAGCAAGCAGAAGGATGCAATTATACTGCTCAGAAGAAGAATCTAATTTAGGGGGGGGGAATTCAGGAGCAAAGGTAGTTGTTTTTCTTTGATACAAGTGCATAAGTCTCATTAGTGTTAATAAGACTTATGTGCAAGTATCAAGGGGAGCATCCTTTTGTGGAGATTAGCACTACCTTGTTATGGGGACTAAAGGAGAGTCTGTCACTCAAAGACTCTCTCTCTCTCTGCTGGTTAATTAAGCAGAAGCCTCTGTTGTCAATCTTGGGAGAACTCGCTTCCTCTTCTACTGCCAGCCAGGTTGACACAAAGCCAATTGTCAAATGTCAAGAGCAACAAAATGGATGATAGCAATGTTAAATGAAAAGTATTGAATACAAGTTCCAACCTTCCAGTGCCCCAGGCTGGACTGAAATGGGCTTTGACATAGTTACTAGAATTCAAAATGATACCTTGCACAGACGTTTAGGCACTGGAAACTAGCTTCCCCCATTAAAAAAAAAAAGTTAAATATAATTTTCTTGACTTAGGAACAGGCCAAGATATAGGAATACGAACAAGGCAGTAAGATGTACTAGATTCTCACCCTCCTTAATGTTTTATACAATACATTACGCCAGCGGAAAATCAATAAATAAAAAGCAGAAGTCCCAAGACAATAGTAGAAACAATAAGCTTTTCTCTTCTGCAATGCAATGCTCAGGACCTGGACGGTTTTGTTCATGTGCTGCACATAGGATAGACTTTTTCAAAATGTCAAAGAATCAGGCAAATGAGCAGCCTTGAGTGTTGTATACAGTAAACAGAAAGACAAGATATAAATTTAATTTTTAAAAAGTAAAAACACATACTTTATGCTGTACCAGTATTAAGTTACAAGTGTTGAAAAATATGGATCTCAAAACAACGAAGACTTCTTCTTACAGTCTGATGTTTGTCAGGTACCGAAGGGTCACAGGCAGGATTTCTCCATCCCCCCCCGAGTCACCCCCCCCCCCCCGAGGTGATCTGTGGTACGAGTGGCGGAGGTTGGGGTTGCGATAAAAAATTGTTTCTCTGGCAGAATGGCATCTTCATTCAATAAAAAGAACAACTCTGTAATAAGCCATGTCAGAGGGTTTGCCTGAATAAACAAGTATTATTTTTAGAATAACAACAGAAACAGCAGTAACAACAACAACAACAACAGAAGACAGATACCTGTGGAGTTAATGTATCAGCTTGTTTTATATTGAAAAAAAATTCTCAGTCTGTATTTCAGACTTGATAAAATTACCAAGAACTTACTATGAGCCATACATTAGCTTATGGAAAAAAATAACATTAGCAATACAAACAGTAGGTTTTATGGTTAACCTGAAAAGAATTGAAGTTTTGGTAAGTCCCACTAGAACTGGGCTATAGTACAGTCAGTAGACTAGGGGCAAACCATGCTGAAACAATGGTTGTTAGAAGGTGCATCAGAATACTATTTCATGTTTTTGTCATGCCATTTGGCAGATTTCTTAAGAAGAACTACGTAATACTGGTTTACTTTGGAAGTGACATAGAACGTCTAGTTTTGGATTTTTTTTCCTTTTTCTTCCTATAGTGTTGTTTTTATTGCTAACTGCACACCTAGGTATGATTACCCACAGAATGCAGTAATTCTATGGGCATCTCTGTTGTCCTAATGGATTTCAACCTTCACATTTGTTTATTCCGTTGATAGCGAGAGGAAACAGCATTTTGTATCTTGTGGGGGTCTTCCCCAGAAAAGACCTTGGAGGCTGTCTGGAATGCTAATGCTGGAGTGGCAATATGGCTGTGGGGGAGAAAGCTATCTGCTACTGAGGGAGTACCTTGGATGCCTTGCTTAGTTTAATTGAATATAGTTCTGTTCTATGGGTAGAAGGTATAGATAGAGGTCCACAGTAAGAGGGAAAGGGAGCGAGATGATTGGAACTAGAAAAGTTTCTCTCTTTTTCCTTGGCATGCATATTGCCGCCCAGTCTGCCATCTAAGATTTGGCTCAAAGGTGGAAGGATTCCCCTTACTAGTGGCTGCTGTTATTTAAGGGGGAAGAGGGAACATCCAACCTCCTGGTCCTGCCATCCTGGGGAGAGGAAGGACTATGCAAGGCAGCACAGCATACGTGAGGTGTTCCTCCCTTCTGCCAATGTTCCCGAAAGGGCCTGATATCTGGAGAAAGCCCTCCTGGCCTCCAATGCCTTATGAGGAAAGACAAGGGGCAAGCTCCCTGCCTCCAGGCTCAGTTGGAGAAACTGGCTGCTGCCTATGGTGGTCTCCCTCCCTCTTGCCTCTATGTGGCTGCTGCTGCTGCAAACTCTGGCTGCTGGAGAATACTGTTGGCAATGCCTGCCTTTGGCAGGGGAGTATTTCAGCATCAGAGGCTCTTCTCCCATCCATCTGCCCTGTGCCCCATTCCTCAGTAGGGTAGTGCCATAGTGGCAGGGCAGGGCTTTCTCCACCAGAGTCATGCTGCAAGTGGCCATCTGGGAGTAATCCGTTGTAGGCAGGGAAGAAATGAAATCTTAGCAATACATTATTAAGGTTCGATTCATATATAACATTTCTGATCCAATAATCCCTCTTCAATCTTCTTCTACTTACACATATAATTTCTTAAGCCAGGTTCCATTTCATTCAAACCAGGGAACTGTGGTTTAATGTCTTATGCCCTAGATCAGTGCTTTCCAAACTCCCGCTGGTGGCGGTGGCGGCGCGGGGGTGCGCGCGGCGGTGGCATGCATGGCGGCGGCAGCGGCCTCGTTTTTTCCGCTAAAACCTGGAAGCGCTAATGGCGCGCCACTGCTGTCGCGCGCGCTGCAGCAGGGGCGGCGGCAATGCGCCATCACCACTTCCGGGTTTTGTTGCGACACACTAAAGTGTTGCAACACACTAAAGTGTTGCGACACACAATTTGGAAAGCTATGCCCTAGGTTATAGTCTGTTCTACATTTCATTAGTTTAAAATTAACTGGAAACTATGGTTTATGAAACCAAGAAACTTCATAGAAGAGCAGTAGATGGAGAAGGGAGACGAAGTATAGGAAGGAACTCCATGAGCACATGAATTATTTCCAATGCAACAAATACCACAGCAAAGCAAAACAGATTTCTTGGGAAAGAATGGAATAGAAAAGCCCAAGGAGATATTTTAACAATTACAGTATGCTACTGTAACTGACAGAAACATCAACGCTTGAGATGAATGAAAATGTGTTGATAAATGCCACACATCTGTAACCAATTTGTACGTAATTTAGACCCTGAAACGAGCTCTCCTCTCTATTCTCAGCCTATACAATAACTATTGATGTTATAAATCTGTTCAGGATTAGTATTTGTACATCAAATCTATAACAGGATGACAACGTTCTCAAGTGAACCTCCCTTCTCCATCATCTTTCTACCACCCTAACATTTGCTATGGAAGGAAAGAAGTTTCAATACTGTAAGGAAATAATGATACAAAATGCTTGAGACCAGGCAGGCCACCACCACCACCAAAACAGAATTCCTAGCAAATTGTATCAACATAATCCTGGTCAAAACATGCAATTGCATCAAATCAGAATATTATTCTGAAATAGCAAGCCATCTTATTGAAATTTGCAATGCTTTTTGTCATATCCACTAAATGTTCTTTCATGAAGTGTTAGAGCTTTCAATGCCATGCATCAGAGTCCTGTGTTATTAAAACATTTTAATGCATTTATGTCAACCCATCTCAAAAAATATCCCAACTCAAATAATCCTCTGTGGCAAACATCTACTGAAAACTTTAAAAATTTATTTCTTTTTGTTTCATTACTGATCAGAAGAACAGCAGCTTTAATACAAGAAAACCATGATGCAATGCAAATAAAATACGCATGAGCAAAAATGTCTTGGGACTTGAATTAAAAATGAGCTGAGAGCACTGAAGGCTGAAAACAAATACAGAAATAGGTCATGAAAAGTTTGGCAGAGCCTGCTACACAGGACCATGAAAATGTACTTGGCTGCAGAGTTTGTCCTGTGGATTTTGCACCTCTCTAGAGCAGCTGACAAAGAAAGTCTACTTGAGGCTGCTATCCTACAACTATTTACTGCAGAGTAAGCACTGCTGAAATAAATGGGAATTACATCTGAATAGATGTACAGTACGTATGATTGTGATACATTGCTGTCTATACTGTGGTGCAGAATTAAAGTAATTTATCTTTGATTCTGCAAAAATTTGAAAGTCCAAGGATCTACTGTATACTGCTTCATAAGATTACATAAGGCTTCCTTGCTATTGATTCTTGTTAATTTCACTAGCATAATTTTTAATGACCTATCCTGTATGAACTAAGGTGTAGAAATTTTTCCAATGAAAGCACACACAAATCAAACATTTGGTTAAAAATTTTTTGAACATGTTCACAATTATTTTTCCAGCTATAAATCAGAGAAATCATCCAGATTTCTCCTATTAAAGATGGAAATGAAAAAAAAATATTTCATTTCTTTCCTATAGCTGACCAATTTCCTGTCACTATAAAACTCCAATTCTGCAATTTTAGTGGTGGGAATTATGAATATGCTAATCCAGGGGTCGGCAAACTTTTTATGCCGGGAGCCATTTTGACATGCTCGTGCACATTTTGAAATGCTCGAGAGCCAGGGGGCGGGGTTTGCAGGCGGGGGCCAATCACGTGGAAGGGGGCGGGGTTTGCAGGCGGGGAGAGAGTGGGTTGTCTCTCGCTTGCGTGCTTGCTTGCTTCGAAGGAGACAGGCAGAGGGAAAGGCATAGGACTTTCCCTCCACCGTTTGGCGTATTTCCCCGCCCCCCTCGAGACTGGCGCGGCCTGAGGCGGCGGCTATGCCCCCTACGGTGGATGAAGGCGTGCGCACGTGCGTGGGGGCAGGGGGAGCAAGCAAGCGCGCAAGCAAGGGAGAAGCCGCTCTTTCTCTACTCTTTGTAGAAGGAGCGGCGCGAACCGAGTTCGCTGGCTCGGGCGTTGTTTCCGGGAGAGTGGGCGAGTCCAGCTTGCTTTCTCCCCGGCCCCGGGATGGAATGTCCGGCTGGAGCTTCAGACAAGGAGCCCACTTAGCGAGTTTCTTCCAGCTTTACTCCTCCGATTAGGATTGCTTTGCCCAAACTGGCTCTTTCCGTATGACTCGGGTGATCTCCAGCCATGTGACTGTAGTCTCGCACGCTTAAGACGCATGGGAAGCTGATTTAGGCCATGAGAGAAAGGCGTGATTATGCGTGTGTTCGCTTGCATCGCTCCTTGCATCGTTCTCTCCCTCGCCGGCACCCACCACCCTTGCCCCACCTCCGCCCACCCTTCTCCTCCCTCCCCCTCACAGAGATTTTGTCTCTGTCTAACCCAGGTCCCGGCCTCCGCGCACTGCCGGCAAGATGTGGCTGCACCCGAAGGGGCGCAGGGACGGTGCGCCTCCCGAGCGGAGCGGGAGAACCTGCAGCGACGGGACGCCGCAGCCCCCGCCTGCTCCGGCCGTGGAAGGGGCAGCCCCACCTCGCTCCCGCAGCCCCTGCCGGCCTTTCCGCTCCCCATCTGGCGGCTCCCCGGCCTCCGCTTGTGCCTCCTGCGCCGCGGCCCCACGCGATTTCCTCAGACGAGGTCCAGGGCAGCGAGGCTCGGGGCTGGTGAAGGTGGAGCAGCCCCGCGGATGGGAGCTGGGGGACGCCCGACCCGCGGCCCCCTCGGCATTCAGGGGGCCCGGCTCCAGCTGGCAGGTGCCCAAACACGGGCGCGCGCACGCACAAACGCGCGCGCGGCAGCCGCAGACAGACGAGACGCCCCGGACTAGAGAGGTTGGAAGAGCCACACTCAAGATCGAGCGCGACCTCTCGCCGCCGCCACTGCCGCTCCTCCCTGGTGGGCTCCCCTCAGCGCCGCCTCGCACTCATACACACACATACACAGAGGCTGGCTGGTTGGCTCTGGGCTCTGACAGCAATGGCTTTCTTCCCCAGGGTTCGCGCTGCTTCCGGAGACCGGCTTTCCGAATGTCGGGCGGCAGACAGAGAGAGAGAGCCAGAGCCGAGGGGCCAAAGAGCCAGATCTGGCTGAAGAGCCGCCATTTCCGACCCTTGTGCTAATCCAATGATATTTCGAAATACAGAACAACAGTATATAGAAGCATAAAGGTGAAATCATGATAAAATCCATGGGGCAGAAAAGCAGCAGATTGAAGCTTTGTGACCTGAGAAACACAAAGCAGTCAGTCAGCCACAATGCCTGAGATTTAGCAAATGTCTCCATGATACCAGGATTTAACCCCCTCTCCATTAGTTCCCCCATGTAATGCAAAAAAAGAAAACAGTGTCTCATACTTCCTTGCCTTTTTGTGGCTTTGCAACCGAAGCTAATTTTTCAGCAGTACTAGAAAATTTCCCAGTTGAAGCCTAAACAAGTAGTACTGTTCCTTCTGAAACTTTGCAGCTTCATTTAGTATCAATAAACACCATATAACCCTCATGTAGACTGGTGTTTCTCCATCTCATCAACTTTAAGATGTGTGGACCAACTCCCAGAATTCCCTAGCCAGCATGCTGGGGGAAGGTTATTCTGGAAGTTGAAGTCCACACATCTTAAAGTTGCTAAGGTTGGGAAACACTGCTGTAGGGTGTTATCTTGAAGAGCTGTTTACATATCATGGAATTTTATACAGTATAATAAATACTTGATTTAGTGGACTAAAGAGGGGAAGAGATATTTGTTAGAGCCAAATGTCTATTAAATGACAAATGGGATTTTATGCATGTATAAGATGTATATAACATATTTGAATATATATACATATAAATAAATAAAAATTGTAAAAAAAGTTATCTAGCCTGATTCACCAAATAACAGACTTTGTCCATTGCTTGGGATAAAACCCATTATTGTCTGAAATTCAAGGATCGATTTTCAAGACTTCAGCATTCACACCGAGGTTGCCTTGAAAGTTAATCATGGCTTCCATGCTTTCAAAAGTCTTTCAAAATTACCCATAAGGTGGATCATACTCTTGATCTGGCCTCTGATTTGCAAATGATTTAGTAGATGATGAACCAGGAGCAGTTCCCTGCCACCTTAAAGGAGGCAGTAGTCAGCCCTTTGCTTAAGAAACTGTTTTTTGAATGGACTGATTCCATTCAAAATCTTGAGGAAATTGGTTACTATTCATCTGTTTATGCTCTGTGCACCCAAGGAAAAGAATGTACACCCAAATGTCTGGGTTCACTAGCGTAGCCTTAGAGGTGCCACTTGCAGTTTGGCAGACAGATGGAACTGAGAGAGACTTTTCAGGGCAGTGGTCCTTAAAAGTTGGACCCAAATACCCCTTTCCCTGGTCTCAAATAAAGTCATTATCCCCACAAAAAGAACCAATTCTGTTGTTTTACACAAGCGTCTTGGCAACCTGTGGCGCAGAGTGGTAGGAGGCAGTACTGCAACCGAAACTCTCCCCACGACCTGAGTTCAATCCCAGCGGAAGTTGGTTTCTCAGGTAGCCGGCTCAGGTCGACTCAGCCTTCCATCCTTCCAAGGTCGGTAAAATGAGTACCCAGCTAAACTGGGGGAAAGGTAATCACGACTGGGGAAGGGAATGGCAAACCACCCCGCTCTGTAGTCTGCCTAGAAAATGTAAGCGAAAGCGGCATCCCTCCAAAGGGTCAGTAATGACTCGGTGCTTGCACAGAGGACCTTTCACTTTTCACTTGGCAGCGGCAGTCCCAAGCTGCATCCTTGACTCACAAACAAGCAATTACAAATTGCTCCATTACCCCCAGGACATGCCCAAATTATCCCTGGTTTAAGAACCACTTGTTCTAGAGGAAAGAGTTCTCCCTATTCTGCCTGCTGGTTGGTGAGAGGCAGACAAGAGGGAATGGCCAATGGGCTTCTCGAGAGAGGTGCTGCTGGCCTGCCACCAGTTGCCAGATGGTAGAGATTTCTGGTTAGATTATTGCCTGTTGTACAGATCCCATTTTTGCAAGAAAAAACAGGCTGACTTCTTTGGTAGTGCTTTGTAAGAAACTAGGAGATTTCATTCCACAAATACTGTATAAAAAAATAAATCTGATTCTGATACACTCTTTTAGCTCCAGTTAGGCCTCGCTCTATACTGTATTTGGATGCTTTATTGTTGCTCCAAACAATGCCAAAACAAAAATACAAATAACCCTGCAGAATTGTAGATCAAATCCCCATGCTTTTGAAAGGGTTGAGAACCCTGAGAAACCAACCATCTGGGAGGCAAAGCTGGTACGTAAGTCTCTGGAGCAAAGAAAAGGTTTATTGATTTACAGTCTTATTTGGGCTCAGAAAAGCACAAGAAAGCAGTTTGAGGAGAGCTCATCAGGAAAATTGACAGATTATTTTGTAAAACCCAACAGCAGATCAAAGGATGCTGTTACTGTTGCAAAGGGTGCTTTTACATTTCAGACCATTAAGCATCAAAATAGTTTCAAGGAAAAGGACTGCACACCTGTCTTATGAAGACAGAGAGAGTTTGAAAATGTTCAAGTGTACAAAGACTTAGCAGATGCTACTGGCAGGATCAACCAGGACCTTAGGGAAGATTGTTCCCATGGATTACATTGCACCAAAGTGCAGAGCTCTATGAAAGATAATTTTCATTTTGAAAGACTGCTTCAGCCTCAGCTGTAGTGCTCTAATATTACTAAGGTGTTTATTTTGGTTGGTGCTTCTACAGTGGCCAACACCGCTCCAGGCCTGCTTGACACTGCTGGGAGTAACCAAAGACACTATAATTGATTTAATGAGCCAATGGCAATTAGCATGGCATGTACTTGGAGATGCAGGGCTCCATCCTTGAGACTAGTATGCAATGCTGGCCCAGTTACTGATGTCTTGTTCCGTTGGAGTTATCACTTTAGGGCTTAGGAGCCAGAATGTGGGCAGTGGGGGGAGAAAGAGGGAGAGGAGGAGGAGGAGGAGGAGGAGGAGGAGGAGGAGGAGGAGGAGGAGGAGGAGGAGGAGGAGGAGGATAATCTGCATGTTATACTGTTTGTGACTCTCCAAGTGTCCTGCTTTTTAATTTTTGAAATATGGTAACACCAGATTAATATTGAATGTATTTGATGCATATACTGCCCCAATGGGTATGTATTAAAAAAAAATTATATCTTGACTAAAAAAGTATGCTAAGCAATCTGTATTGAAGAGCACTGGATTATTTATTTATTTTATTTTATTTTATTTATTTATATTTCTAACTTATATCACCGCCCATCTCCCCCCATTCCGGAGGGGACTCTGGGCGGTTTACACCAAGCCAGCAATTAAAACATACAAAAATTTATAAAATAGAATACATAATTTAATTAAATATATAAGATCCAAGAGGCTCTGATGTTAGGCTTTAAAGAACCCTATGGAGCAAGCCAACCCCAAGAGAAGCTATTACTCCCCCCATCCCAAGCGAGGTGGCAGAGCCAGGTCTTCAGTTGTTTCCGGAAGGTCATAAGTGTGGGGGCTAGCCTCACCTCCAGGGGCAGAATATTCCAGAGGGCGGGTGCCACTGCCGAGAAAGCCCGCCTCCTGGACCCCGTCAGGTGGAATTCTCTTATAGACGGGGTCCGGAGCAAGCCCTCTCTGCATAGCCGGGTGGAGCGGGTCAATGTTCTGGGGATGAGGCGGTCCTTTAGGTAACCTGGTCCCATGCCATGTAGGGCTTTAAAGGTGACAACCAACACCTTGAATTTTACCCGGAAGCAAACCGGTAACCAATGCGCAGCAGAGGTGTCACATGTGCCGACCTTGGGGCACCCATAACTGCGCGCGCAGCCACATTCTGGACCAGTTGAAGCTTCCGTATACTCTTCAAGGGTAGCCCCATGTAGAGCGCATTGCAATAGTCTATGTGGGAGATGACCAGGGCATGAGTGACTGTACGGAGGGCGTCTCGGTCCAGGAAAGGACGTAGCTGGCGCACAACTCGAAGTTGTACAAATGCCCTTCTGGCCACGGCTGCCACCTGCTCTTCAAGCAGGAGTCGTGAGTCCAGAAGGACACCCGGGTTCCGCACTTTGTCTGAACGGGGTAGTGCCACCCCGTCCAGATCTAAAGATGACAACTCCCTGGATCTCGAGGCACCATCAATCCACAGCCACTCCGTCTTACCAGGGTTCAGCTGAAGCCTGTTGTTCCCCATCCAGGCCCCCACAGCCTTCAGACACTGAGAAAGGGCAGCCACTGCATCACTTAACTCTGTATTAGTATTATCTAATACTAATTATCTAATTACTAATTATCTAATACTAATACTAATCAGTATTAGTATTTAGTATTAGTATTTAGCAGATGGGTAATTTCGGAGGAGATGGAGAGAGCTGGCTTATGGAATCGCCAAGGGTCGGATACGACTGAATGGATAATTCAATTCGAATTTCGGAGGACAACAAATCTCTGCACTGTTCTTTTTTTAAAACCTTTCTTGACAAATCGTTGCATGTTTTATGTTTTAATTTGTTATTTTTGGCTTTTGGTGGTGATCTTAAAAAAAGAGAAAGAAATAAAAGAAAGAAATACATAAATGTTGTAGCTTGTTTGTTAAAAATACATATGGTTTCACCTGAATTAATCTTTATTTCTCCTAATTGAACTTTAGGAGCACTTTAAGACCAGAAAGTACTTTTATTCTTAACTGAAGCCTGGATCAAAACATTATTTTTGCTGCTGACAGTGATTCAGAAAATAACACCTTTCCTTCCAAGTGCTCTCTGGCATTTATTTCTAATTCTCTCAACTATACCCATACTAAGCTAAACAGAGTCAGACCTGGGAGGGAATTTCTCAAAAGAAAAGGTAGGCAGATTCAGAAAGCAGCCATAACACATGGGCAGAAGCTTATGCAAACTTATTTTAAAAACTCTAGACATGTTAATAGGGGAAATGAAGAATAGCAAAGGCAAGCATAATTCTAGTTGAAGGCAGCTTGTCTGTGTCTACCCACAATTCAACCTCACGCTCTGGTGTTTTAAAGGAACATGGTCATGATGTCACTTTCGTCTCATCCCAGGCTCATCCTGGAGGTAGCTTAAATTCATCTTTAGCTGTTCTAGTTTAAAGCTGTGTTTTCCCTGTTACCTCAAACATTTTGCTATATAAATGAACTACAACACCTCACTGATCATGCAGTCAGAATCTGGGGCTACTGCAGGTATACCTCTACCCCCCCCCCAGTGGGCACTGCCCTCGATTGGCATTATGTTCAGAAACCTGGCTCCTGCAGTCCTGAAAGAGCATTAGAACTTCTAAAAAACAGAGAACTAATCCCGTGCTGTGCAGGTCAAGTTAAACTGGGGAAAGAGATCAGTTTCTACTGAGTTGCTGATTCTGTCCTAAATAAGCACATTACCAATTCTCTGCTGTTTCTGCTGACAAGGGTTTTTTTTTTACCTTGGGGATGGGGTGACACAATTTTTCCTACCCTATGCCATTTTGGGTGCTCCATGGATGACCAACAGGTGCTATCAGTCATGGCCACTCACTGTCAGCACAGCTATTACCTATTTATTGATTGAGAAATTCATGTTAATGCACTCATGAGGAATACCCCATAGAAAGAAACCGAATAGCCAGGTTGGGTCATTCTGTGAATAAGTTGCATTTCAATATTCAGAGGCCAGATCAGAAATCAGCCAAGGGATAATAACAAGAACAACGCTGAGATGACAATACAGCATATCCTGCAAAGGGTGCAGAATCTGGTATTTCAGATCAATGGAAGTCAAAAGCAATATGCAGAGTACTGATGAAATTTAACAAAACATCTGGCATTGTACCAGGAGCATACAAAAAGAACAAATCCCTTCCCACCTTCTGGTGCATGTCAAAATGTGTCACAGGCATTACAGGACATGGGGGTGTAGCTTCATCTAATTCTAGCTTGAACTCTGTTGACAATCTTCCTTAACGTTGGCCAGGGCTTGTTCTCATGACTTTGAGCAATGTACCAGGTAGCAAATATAAACTTTGATTAATTAGGAAACATAACTTTTCATGACAATCTTAATCATAACCATGTAACATTGTTTAATTAATTATGAATCAGTGAGCTTGTAAGAAGACTCGTAATAAGGGAAAGAGAAGCCAAGTAGCTTCCCCCTTTTGGGTTCCAGCCTTGAACAATAGATCAAAGGAAATAACATTTGTTTTCTTTGTAAGCCTGAGTCTCATTATTTTATTTTATTTTATTTTATTTTATTTTATTTTATTTTATTTTATTTATTATTTTATTTTATTTTATTTATTTTATTATTTTATTTTATTTTATTATTTTATTTATTTTATTATTTTATTTTATTTTTTTATTTATTTTATTTTATTTTATTTTATTTTATTTTATTTTATTATTTTATTTTATTTTATTATTTTATTTTATTTATTATTTTATTTTATTTTATTTTATTTTATTTTATTTTATTTTTTAAATTAATTTATATAGCCACCCATCTCAAACCAGTGACTCTGGGCGGCGAACAATAATAAAAACAAAAAAACAATAAAAACAGTAAAAAGGTAAAGGTTCCCCCCGCACATTTTTGTGCAGTCGTGTCCGACTCTAGGGGCCGGTGCTCATCTCCGTTTGTTAGCTGAAGAGCCAGTGTTGTCTGAAGACACTTCCACGGTCATGTGGCCGCATGACGCGCGCGGAACACTGTTACCTACCCACCGAAGTGGTACCTATTCATCTACTTGCATTTGCATGCTTTCGAAATGCTAGGTTGGCAAGAGCTGGAGCTAGTGCGGGAGCTCACTCCACACACAGGGCTAGGGATTCGAACCTCCGAACTTGCGATCTTCCGAACGACAAGCCTGGCGTCTTAACCACTGAGCCACCACGCCCCCTATAAAAACATTATATATACTATAAAAACAGTACCAAAAATTAAATATAAATATAAATACAAATACAAATACAGCCGAGAGCTCTTAAAAGCCATTGGTGCCAGCACATTAGGGACTGTGGTGTAAGCCTTCTACCCATAACAGCTTCACAGCTCACAGAGGAGAGAAGAGGGGCTGGGAGTAGTCTGGAGGGAAAAATATCAACTACAGAGATGTGAGGTGTGGAGTAGGAAGTTAAAAGTTCTGCAGAAGTTATGATGGGTTCTAGTATGACTTTGTTGTCCTTCTTTCTGTACAGGCTTTTGGTTTTCTCCTCAATCCAGCCTCTTCATTTGTCCTTTGGTTCTGACTTCTGCCTTCATCCCATGAATATACAGGCCCAGTTAAATGGGTTATGGGGGCAGGGTTAGCATGTCATGTGGATACCCCCCTCTGGCTAGTTGAGCTAGAATTAAATAGCCATGTGAAGAGTATTTTTAGCTCTAAATAGACCCAGGCTTTATTTTACTACAAAATGGAATCTCTGGGATTCTGCCTCTGAAACGGTTTTGGTTTTTACCCTTTCTCACCTGCAGCAATATGGAGAGGAGGGGAACAGAAATGCAAGTGGTGGATACAATCTTGATTGCACTGTCAGTTTTATTCTTTTTTGCGCCCTCCCTCTCTCCCTCCCTCCCTCCCTCCCTCCCTCCCTCTGTGAAATGCTAGGAAAGAAAGCTCCAGCGTCCTTTACAGAAGCTAGAAAGACTGTAAACATCACTACCAGTATCAAACAACTCACTGGGACATCTCCAATTGTGTGTTAGCAGCACACAGCTGAAATGAGTAACGGGAAGAAAGGATGTCTCTATCAGCCACATTGTGCCAACATGGCCAGAGAAAAACAAGTCAGTGGTTAGCATACTTCTGCAATTCTTAAGTAATTAGAAAATATCAGCTTGGCAACCAGATTAACAGTTTCTTTCTAATTGCATACAGAAAAGCTAGCCTGAAAATTCTCTCTCTGTCCATCTTTCTCTGCTAAATCATATTATTGCTAACAACAAACTCTTTGATTAGAAACCATATTTCTTCAAGTTAATTGATACCAAACAGAATTACTGCTTTTGTGCAGTATACACTTAATAAATAACTGCCCCTCTTTGATATACAGATATGGACAGATTGAAAAACTATTTCTAACATGGCACAGCTATTTCCAAAGCTTATTGGCCAGCCAAAGCAATCAATTATACCTGTTCAATGTAAGTGTTTTTCCCCCCGATATACAATCAAAGCTACTCACAGACAAGGACTGACTCAGTGAACTCTGTTTTGATAGTTCAATAGTGTTGGGCTGAAAGAACAAATCTGAATGTGACTAACAGAAATTGAGGGCAAAATAGCTTGTCCTCTCTAAACTGGGCATTGTGAACATTAGATGATTATACGATTCTGTCACGTTCAAGCCAGGACGCTTGTACATTACTAAGAACTTGAACTGGAATCAGGAAATTGGTAACTGGCAATCAGGCAGGACCAAAGTGAGATATTCATGGTTGGCAGGTAAAATTTCTTCATTAAATTACCACTGATAATTAAAGTCTTCTGACCAAATAAACACTGATATTAGGAAGTAACTACTCAAAAGATCCATGAATTAACAGGGCCTTTTTGGTAATTACATCTTAATCTCAGTATGTATTTGATAAGCATATCTGTTATCATTTAGATATGTAAATAATTCAGTAATACATAATTTTCTAGGTGGTTAATGGTATGCTTATGATGTCAAAGGAGGATTTATAATTTTCACAGACAATGCTGGCAGGAATACTGGACTATATTACTGATTATTGATATAAAGCACATCATGGACCATTAGCTAAGTATCTGTAGGCATTTTATTGTCTCGATTTTAACTCTGGAGTCCTAGTTATTTGAAGGTATATTTATTTGGATAATATAGGTATAATGGGTTATTAATTCATTCTTTCTAATAATGAAGAAATCTTGTTGTTAGAAAAGGTGAATTCACTTTTGTGATACTGAGGATGTGTTCATAAAAGGTTCTGAAACAAGGAAGTTTACCAACTAATTTGGTCATAATAGCAACTTCCAGGAGTAATGAATGTCTCTAAAATAATTTTTAATAATACAGTATAAATTACACAAAGCAGTATTGTGAAACTAAGTTGAAAGCCAGGACTACAAAGCACCAAATGTATAATTTTACCATCACTTAAGCTCTCTTCAAAACTTAACCAATTTTTCAAGGTATAGCTAAAATTAATACATAACAGCAATGATAATGTTTAACAATAGGCAATTCATTTTTCTTGCATTTGATGAATTATCACATTAAAATAGTACAGTATCTCACTGCAGATATTTTGAGAATAAGACAATAGATTCAAGTAATTTTAAACACATTGCTTGAATCAAAGGAAAGCAAAAAGGAGTTAATGTCATCAGCAGTAAAACCTTTCAAAAGGAAGAGATCTAATTCAGAACCAGAAGTCCGTTATTAATGATTTACATTCTAAATGCCATATTTTACATTTTCTCTTTGCCAGACTGAATTATGGAATTTGAAGCCTATTTTGCCTATTCATCCTTAAGTTCTGGAGTCCCCTTGGATCTTGACAATAATTCAAAATAGGAAAAATAGCAGCAGTCACTTCTGCTGCATGAGAACAGCTCCCATGCCATGGGAGTAATGTTTCAGTAAAGAAACCATGAATCGTGTTGAGTGTCAGTTTTTAAACTGGCCTCCTGGCTGCAGGGCTTACTGATTTTCTGGGGAAGGCCGACTACAGTAGAGCCTTCCCAAGTGGCTAACTCAGCTAAACAGTACCCCAGTTCAAGACCAGTGACCCCCTGAAGAGCAGATAACAGATAAGGGAACTTGGTAAATGAGCTGAGAAGCATTCTTAGTTAATCTGTGGCTTGAATCATGTCAACTGGATTTCTATTTTCTCAGTAGAAACGTTTCACTCCTTATCCAAGGAGCTTCTTCAGTCTGAGTAAAGTTAGTAAGGGAATCCTTAAATATGTTTCTAGGGTGGCTGTGTGACCTTGCACCTGGGGCTAGGTCATGGTTATTTTGAGATGTTTATTTCTAAGTCCCTTTATCATCTAAAGGAGGATCGTTAAGATTACCCTGCTGCTGTTGAGCTTGCGAAATGGTCTTAATCTTCCTGGGCACAGAAGACAAAGCAGGAAGGAAGATAGGGGAAAGGTTGTGCCTGAGGCCCCCACCTCTATTCAAGGAAGGATTTTCCAAGTTGGCATAAATGGATTCCTTGACCCCTCTCTCAAACCACCTATCTTCTCTGTCTAAAATGTGAACATTAATGTCCTCAAATTTCTATTTTCTACTGAGAAAATAGAAATCCAGTTGACATGATTCAAGCCACAGACTGTTCCACCTGGATGACTGAGAACCTTCATCGACACATTCTTAGTTAAAACTTTACTAAAGTTCACTTTATCAGAAAATGTATTTAAGTCTGCTAGTGTAGTAGCTGGCTGCAGAGATTGTTGCTTTGTCAGCTCACGTAGCCACCTCCACAGATACCTCACTGCCTGCAATGCTACATGGCAGCTAGAGAGATTGGAGGGAGTGGTTGGAATGGAAATCAAATACACATTCAGGAGAAGAGACAAATACTCCTTCTTTACACTCCAGCAAACTCAATTACAACTGTGAGGAAAATCTACTCCAAAGAGGGAATTTTAGGGATTACAAGTTTGAATGCTGTTTACAGGATTCTTTTTGTTTCATTGTGTCATCATTGGCGATCACTCGTAGCCGAGTGTCTAACGCCTTTTCCAGCAGGTCCTGTCGCAGTCCATACTGGAAGTGTTCAATTTTGATCGATTCCGGCCATTCCGGTAGGTAAGACAGGAACTTCTTAAAGTCCATAGCATATTCAGCTACTGCTCTGTTCCCCTGCCTTAAGTTCCGAAGCCGTGCCCTGGCTGATACTTTTGACAGCGTATCCTCAAATCTCTTGCGAAGGGTTTACATGAACTTTTGAAAGTCCAATAGTTCCCGTGCCCCACTGTCGTGTAGAGCTACCAGCCAGTCACCCGCCTCCCCTTCCAAAAAACTGGAGACATACCTGACTTTGCTCTCCTCCGTTCGGAAGGTGTGTTCGAATTCCCCCATGAACCCTTGCACGTGCATTAGGAAGCATGCCAGTTTCTTGGGGTCTCCATCAAATTTTGTCTTCAATTCACCTATGCCACTCAGTGGATTGGCCCTCATTGGGGTTCTGCGTTGATTATATAACGGGGTCATGGGCGTGTGATTGTAGGGGCGAAATTCTTCTTCTTCCTCCCCCTCGCTTTCATAGCCCGGTTCCACGATATCCTCCTCTTCTTCGGATATTGCCGTGCTCTGTTCCCTCTCTCTGGGTTCATCTAGTTTCTCCATCATTTTTTCAAAGGCTGCCCCCAAAGAGTCCAATTTTTTGTTTATCAGTCCTACATCCAACTGCACATGGGACATCTGGTCTTCCAAGCGCTCGATGCGCTGGGTTGGGTTGACCTTCTTCTTGGTGCCTTTCCCCCCTTTCTCCTCTATCCTTTTGCCCACGGCGATGGACCATCCCGCCAGCCTCGGCTTGGTGCTACTGAGATTGGTGGGGGTTTTATTTACCTCTTGGTGTTTTTCTTTCTTCGGGCTTTCTTTCCCTCCCGCTCGCCGGCTGCTCCCTCCATCGTCTGGGTGCCTGATGAGCTGGGTCCGGCTTCTTCGCTGGTTTCTGCCACCTCTACCAATTCCATTTTGTGCTGCGGTAACGAGGTGTGGTTGTGTGCATGGCCACCTTCAACCGAGGGTTCGCTGGATGTCAGAGTAATCCCCAGGATAGGAAGTCAAAAAAAATTTTTTTTTTCATTCAAGTCTTTATGTAACGCGCTCCATCCAATATCTATAATCTCCCTGCTCTAGAGTAACCCACAGACACGCAGGTTCTTAGAAGCAAAAGAGTTTATTATAGTATACAGAGGTTAGCACGAACGAAGACTTCAATGAATGAAGAAAGCATGGCATGCACATTTAAACCCCTTCCCCCCCCAAGGTTCTTTGATGTTGACACGTGTACTTCGTGTCTCCAGGCTGCTCCGACATCGGTTCGCTGGGATGTGTATTCGCGCTTGCCGCCTAGGTGCGATCCGATCTACTTCAAAGGCAGGCGTCTCTTTCTTGTCAGTTACAGCGTCTCTGCATTCCTTATCGTCTAGCGTATTGGCAGAGATCTGCTGAGCTCTGACACCGAGTAAGATTGTCTTCCAAAGGTAAAATTTTAACAGTGGATCCATAAGTGGCTATAAAGGCCAATTCTGGATCCGCACAACCTCCCACAATGAGGGCATAGGTTTCCGGGTGGGAGACGGTCATGATGAGGGTTTGCCTGACGTGCCTTCCTTTTAGCTGTAGCTTGAATCATGTCAACTGCATTTCTATTTTCGCAGTGGAAACCTTTCGCTCCTTATCCAAGAAGCTTCTTCAGTCTGAGCAAAGTTTGTAAGGGAATCCTTAAATTTCCTTTTAGCTCTTTTCTCCCTTTCGCCCTGTACTTGTGCTTCTTCAAAGTCCATAGCGCCATTAATTAAGGATGACCTCCAATTGAAACACTCATGAGTTAGGGCTTCCCAGTTCTCAATGCTGATATTACATTTTTTTAAATTAGCTTTGAGAGTATCTTTGAATCTCTTTTGCTGTCCACCAATATTCCGTTTTCCATTCTTAAGTTGGGAGTAAAGTAGCTGCTTTGGAAGACGATGGTCAGGCATTCGAACAACATGACCGGTCCAGCGAAGTTGATGTTGGATGATCATTGTTTCAATGCTGGTGGTTTTCGCTTCTTCTAATATGCTAACATTAGTCCGCCTATCTTCCCAAGTGATTTGCAGAATTTTTCAGATGCAGCGTTGATGGAATCTTTCAAGAAGTTGGAGGTGGTGTTTGTAGAGGGTCCATGTTTCACAGGCGTACAGAAGGGTTGGTAGTACAATGGCTTTGTAAACAAGCATTTTGGTCTCCCTGTGAATGTCCTGATCCTCAAACACTCTACGCTTCATTCGGGAGAAAGCTACACTCGCAGAGCTCAGGCGATGCTGAATTTCAGCGTCGATGTCGGCTTTTGTAGATAGATGGCTGCCGAGATAAGAAAAGTGGTCGACGTTTTCTAGTGACACACCTTTAAGCTGGATTGATGGCGCTGCAGAGGGATTGGTTCGAACTTGCTGGTAAAGCACTTTGGTTTTTTTAATGTTAATCGAGAGGCCGAGCTTTTCATATGCTTCTGCAAAGATGTTTAGGATAGTTTGAAGATCTTCCTCGGAGTGTGCACAGACTACGTTATCATCAGCATATTGAAGTTCTATAACAGAAGTTGTAATTACCTTATTTTTTGCTTACAGCCTACTAAGATTAAAAAGCTTTCCATCTGTTCGATATACAGTATAATTTCTACACCAGTAGGAAGTTTCTCTTCAACAAGGTGTATAATCATAGCGATGAAGATAGCGAATAAGGTTGGAGCAATAACACATCCCTGTTTAATGCCGGATTCCACTTTAAATGGATCGCTTTGAGAGCCATTGTTATTCAGGATTGTTCCCATCATGTCGTCATGGAGTAGCCGCAAGATGTTCACAAATTTATCAGGGCATCCAATTTTCAGAAGGATGGTCCAGAGAGCAGTATGATTTACAGTATCAAAAGCTTTAGTCAGATCAATAAATGCCATGTACAGAGGGCGGTTTTGCTCCTTGCATTTTTCTTGAAGCTGTCGTGCAGTGAAGATCATATCCACTGTTCCCCTGGAAGGGCGGAAGCCATTTTGCGTTTCAGGGAGGATGTCTTCTGATACAGATAGGAGACGGTTTGCGATGATCTTTGCCAGGATTTTGCCTGCTGTAGCTAGAAGGGAGATGCCTCGATAGTTTCCACAGTCTGTTCTATCACCCTTTTTAAAGAGAGTGATAATTATGGCATCCCTAAAGTCTGCTGGAATCTCCTCCCTCATCCAGATTTTTTCGATGAGCTTATGAAGTTGTTGTGTAAGTTCAGGCCCGCCTTCTTTAAGGACTTCAGCAGGAATCCCATCAGGTCCACTAGCTTTGTTATTTTTCATTTGATTAGTGGCTTTACTGACTTCCTCCAAACTAGGGGGTACTGCAAGCTCATCTCTTATTTGTTTTTGCGGGATTTGCAAGAAGACTTCATCAGCCACAGTAGAGTGACGATTAAGGAGATTGTAGTAATGCTCTTTCCAGCGCAGTGCAATAGACTCTTTGTCCTTTAGAAGTTTAGCACCATCTACTGAGCGTAAGGGATTTGTACCATGGTTTGTTGGTCCATAGATGGCCTTTATGGCATTAAAAAAGCCCCGTGCATCATGAGCATTTGCAAAATGTTGGGTTTCTTGGGCTTTTTTTATCCACCATATGTTCTTAAGTTCTCTAGTTCTTCTTTGGACTTCTGCCTTTGCACTGGCGTAGATTTTTTTCTTAATGGCACAGTTAATATCTTTTTGCCATATCCAGAAGGCTTTCCTTTTCTTGTCAATAATATGTTCAATCTCACTATCGTTCTCATCAAACCAGTCCTGATGTCTCTTAGTTTGGTATCCGATAGTTTGTTCACAGGCTGAAATAACAGAAGTCTTCAATTTAATCCAGTGTTCCTCAACATTTTCAGGAAGTTCCATAGGCAGATGTTCCTTGAGAGTTGATTGAAAGCAAGCTCGTTTAATAGAATCTTGAAGGTCCAGTGTATTCATTTTACGCCTTGGTTTTCTTCCTTGGAGCCTACGATGTGGGACAATCTTTATGGCCATCGTGGATCGAATTAATCAATGGTCTGTCCAGCAGTCATTGGCGCTCATCATGGCTCTGGTGAGAAGTACATCACTGCGATCTCTAGCACGGACAATTACGTAATCTAAAAGATGCCAGTGCTTCGACCGTGGGTGCTTCCATGATGTTTTAAATTTATTTTTCTGGCGAAAGAGTGTGTTAGTAATGACAAGGTTATGCTCTGTACATTTAGTGAGAAGTAAGATTCCATTCATGTTGCTGTTGTCAACTTCTTCTTTCCCAATGATCCCTGGCCACAAATCAAAGTCACGCCCAACTCTTGCATTGAAATTGCCCAGGAGGATAATTTTATCCTCCTTTGGTATCTCTGATAAGATGGTGTCCAGCTGGGTATAAAATTTTTCCTTGATATCCTCATCTGCATCTAGTGTTGGTGCGTAAGCACTTAGGATAGTTGCCTGTTGGTTTTTGGCGAGTTTTATTCGGAGAGTTGAGAGTCGTTCGTTAATCCCAGTGGGAACTTCTGACAAGAGCTTCACAAGGTCGTTTTTGATAGCAAAGCCTACCCCATGTATTCGTCGTTCTTGTTCAGGCAGTCCTTTCCAAAAGAAGGTATAACCTCCTTTTTCTTCCTTCAACTGTCCTTCTCCTGCTCTTCGAGTTTCTTGGAGTGCTGCTATATCAATATTAAAACGTCTCAGCTCCCTTGCAATAATGGCAGTCCTATGTTCAGGTCGTTCACTATCCATATTGTCTTGCAGTGTCCGTATATTCCATGTTCCAAAATTCATGTGTTTTTTACAACCGCTAGATGACGACCCCACTGGTCGCGGTAATCCAGTCAGGGAGAAAATGAGGCAGACTATGTTTAGGGCACCTTTTCTAGCCCCCTCCCCATATGGGGTGAGCAGAGTGGATCCTAAATAGGGCTGCTCAGTCGTGGATACAGCTGCCGAACTACTCAACTGCCTCGATCCTTGAGTCAGGGCGACTGAATCTGTATCCACCGCCCATGTGCTGGTCCATGACTAGGAGCTTCCGGATTTCACAGTCCTGCCCCCGTTGCCATTCGTCAATCACCATGGGACTTTTGGTTGTTTTGGGTTTGGTGTGGTTGGAAGACGCCTGTGTGTGAATTTGTTTTATGTGTGGAGATCGGTGCACAACGATCAGCACACAACCTTCACAGAAAAAGGCTCTAATCCAATGGCATGGATACCATGACGATTGGTGACCTTTTGTCTGCTGCAGCCTTCATCCGCCTTCGCAGCCGTTGTAACAATACACCTTGTTATCTTCCGCCTGTTCTGCCGTTGAGGACTTTCTTGGATCGTTCTTTGTCTGGTTCCTCCCCCTGGACCTTACATTTCATTGTGTAAGAAATTAAAGACACTCTAACCATGAAAGGTAAACCATATTTGGGCAATGAAAAATAATTTTAAAAAATTTAGTTTTGTTTTTCCACATATGGTTTAAATTTCAAGTTCTACATACATGTCGACCTCATACGCAGTAAAAAAATTTTTTGAGCTCAGTTACTAGATGCTGTACAGCAGTTGCCAGCAGTCTTCAAATCTTCCTTCAGCTATTCTACTACATATAGTAGAACTTGAATCCTGTTAAAGGTATCTTGTGCTCTCTATTACCTACTTATGTCTACCTGACAAGCTATATTCACATATCTATATTCACAGTTTGTTAACATGAAAATATGCTTTGAGTCTTACATTTAAAATGGCCTATCCCAGGGGTCGGCAAACTTTTTTATGCCAGGAGCCATCTTGACATTTATAAAATTTATAATATCACTCGAGGGCCAGGGGGCAGGGTTTGCGGGCGGGGGCCAATTGCGTGGAAGGGGGTGGGGTTTGCGGGCAGGGGCCAATCGCGTGGAAGGGGGCGGGGTTTGCGGGCGGGAGCCAATCGCGCACACTTAGGGCCTGCTGCCACCATGCCCGCTGCCACGCACACCATGCCGCTGCGGCGCCTGCTGCTGCCGCCATGCCCGCCGCCACGCACACCATGCCGCTGCTGCGCCTGCCCCCGCCACGGCCGCTGCCACGCCTGCCCCCGCCACGCCTGCCTGGGGAAGAGCCACACTCAAGGGGCCAAAGAGCCGCATGTGGCTCGCGAGCCGCGGTTTGCCGACCCCTGGCCTATCCTACTATTTCAGTAAGTAAATGTAAATGGAACTGGAGAAACAATATGGGCAAAGTCTTGGGAAAATCTACTTAGCTTTGAAATTCATGAGTTATAACTTCAACTGAAATTAATACACAATTAATACACATTTAATTTTTTATCATGTTATTGAAGTATCTACAAGGATGCTTTCCCATGTACCATTCCAATCCTGGAGCCAGCAGGAAATTTAGCCACCGCATAACTTGGTGTTCCCCACAGTGTGTCCTCACCACGCACCTGGCATGAATTTGTATAGTTTTAACACACAATATTCTAAGGGCTGTGATTGGTGGTTCCCTCGATTGAAATTCCAGCTTTTCCCAACACAATCCATTTCTCCAATCGGTATGTACAACATTCTGGTTGTTTTTTATCATTATCATTATTTTCTTTTTTCTTGCCCATCAACTCTCTGAACTTTTAAAAAAACCTCAAAAGCATGAATCAACTGTTTGACCTACTGACCACTAGGTGGAAGTCAAGAGTTGGGAGTTTTTAAAATCTCTTGGCTGCCATCTGGGGGTTGTCCTGAAACATGCAACTGTTGGCAAAGTGCTGTTGAACAACTGAAATCTGAGAAAGAAGTTTATCAATTACATGCATTAAGCCAGAGGCATGCTAGTCCATTGTAGGACTTTACACTCTCTAGATCAGCTAATCCAATGATTAGAGGTTGGTGTTCCAGACTCACAGCCAAGTGGATTGAGGGCATGAGAACAGGTCAGAGATCAGATGGAAGGGGGCAGTGCTACATGAAACCTGGAGCCACAAGTTTGCCAACACAGAATATGTCATTCCAAGCAGCCTCCCCTATATGCATCAACATTGCCAACACATGACATCTGGATAGGATAAGAGGGAAAATACCACTTCCTGAGCAGAGCACCTGAAGCCATCCTCAGCGCATGTATGATGAGGTTCAGGCCATGGCACCTCTGGAAATGGTCAGTGGGCCATCCTCATGCCGGAACAAGGAGGTTGTGTGAATTTGCTCCAAATATCAACACTTTTAACTCTATATGCTAATCACAAGCTCACTTTCTGAGATTAAATTTTTAGGCTTACAAAATGGAAACAGGAGATCCCAGCAGGTTTGAGGCAATGCTGAGGTTTGCAGAAATAGCAAAACAAAACAAAGAAACATCAATAAAAAACAAAGAAAGGTGAAAGATTTACACGATCTGAAAAGAAACCAGAGTTTACGCAAAACTTTTAATTAGATATATTGTTTTACTCTTTTATTTTTTCCTGACAATGAATTGTTGGATTAAACTATTTTCTTTTATTTGACCAGCCTTTTATTGTAAAGACTGGTCAAAGACCATAATAAAGATATTCATTCATTCAATCAAAAACAAACAAAAATCCCCTAGCCCAATGAGAACTGGGCATGTTCAGTGAATATAGGTTTTCAATTGACTAGTGGAGAGAATAAGAATCAGTGCAGAGAAAGATTAGAATAGAATGAAGTACTGTACCCTGAAAGAGAGTTTATTGGCTGCCAGCTTGAACAGACAGCTGTCCCAAGGGCAATATTTTTACAGAGAGAAGATTACTGGATATGCAGAGATAGATCCAATATATGATGTGGACCCAGGAGCAGGGAAATAAAATATAAATGTATTTGATCTTTGGAAGGAGATGTTTAAACAAAAGTACATCATAAAGACAACTTTTCCCCAAAGATCAGATTGGCCCCCATGCTCCTGAGTTTTCAAAAAGCCATAAAGGCCTGGCTTTTTCAACATGCCTTCAGGATTCAATATATTATTTTGCTCTTCCTTGCTGGGTAATGTCTACATGTGAGTTGAGCTACTGATGCCAGGGATATTTTGGATTATGTATTTTTACATATTTATTTTTATCCAATTGTATCAGATATGTGTGCCACTCAGAGTCTAATATGATTGTAGCGGCCTATAAGCCCAGTAAACAAACAAACAAACAAACAAAAGCTTTGATTTCAATTCTCATGAACCCAACCAGTATGGTCAATGGTCATGTGACTATAGCAGCTGTAGTCCAAAATATATGGAGAGTAGCAAGTCATCTATTCCTGATTACATATTCTAATCAGGAATGCAGGGGAGACACCTTCCTGCTGCTCTGCATCCAAATAATAGAACAATCAAAATGTTAAAAGTTCCTCATAAAATCATTACGTTTCCTCTCTCAGAGTGGCTGACGCTGCCCATCAGGGCTTGCTTACCTCCATTAAAGAAGCATGTGCGAGATGAAACGAAAGACAAAAATATCAAAGAAAGCAAGGTCAAGCAGCATCTACAAAGCATGGCCCTTTTTTCTTCAGGAGAACAAAACATTCTCCACCCTTTGACTCCAGAGAGGTGATAAGTTCACTCTGGGGTGGGCTCAGGAGAAAAGTTAACCTTTAGGACAGCACTCATTCTGTCTGAGATGGTATCAGAATCGACCATTAGATTCACATGTTCCCTTCTCATTCTCCACCACAGGTAGAGGAGACTCAGCAAACAAACAAGAACATAAATATTTATCTTAACCTGAGATCTCCCTGATCACAAGACCCCGATGCTGCTGAGAAGTATGCACAGGTGACTAGGACAGCACAGCTTCAAGAAGCTGCAATGTGTCTACAATCACCACACACACAACTGCACTCCCTCCTGAATAAGAAAGGATTCAGAGCTTTTAATTTGAAGAACTCTAGTAGCAATACTGAAGGAATGACAGTACGAACTAAAATGGTATTAGCCAAAATTCAAATATGCCGTTTGAGTTTTTACAGGAATCTGCTTCTTGGGATGAGAAAACAGAATTGTTACTTAGGAAAAGATAAACGAACAGCTGAACTGGAACATGCTGAATACTATTCCGAAAATAGTGATACATTTCTTCAAAAAACGAACTGTTTAAAAGCACTATTCTCTACAGTAAGAAAACATTATTTTTGAAATAATGCTTATACAGCATCATTTTTCCTTAAAAATAATTGTCTTTTAGATCATTTATTTCAGATAAAGATTGGACTTAGACGAGAATGGCATGGCCTGCTCTGCAACCCACCAGGGGAGCCCTTGGCATCTGCAGAGCCTAGAGTGAAAGACCCAGTGACTCAGATCAGGGCACTGGGCACTGCTAGAAGCAGGGACATCTGGCACCCAATCAGCTTGCAGGTGGACCAAAGATTCTCCGAGTCATTCACCTCCTTCCACCCCCAGCCAAAAAGAGTTCCTTTCGGCATTGTTCCAAAGAACCCTGCTTAGTTGGGTATGCACTTTTGAAAGAGATGGTAAGGATGATCTGTGGGGGCCCATATGGCCAGACACAATATCCGGCCTACACTGCAGCCATCTGCCTGTATGTCTTCATTACCAGCCAGGCTTCAAGCCTGACAACCACTAGTACATAGATAAGCCTATCTGCAGTGTATGCCACCTTAGGAATATTTCTGGAAAAGGCCAACAGGGAACAGATGGGCTTACCATTAATCACTCTTTACCTGAGTAACTTCTATTTGGGGGGGGGGGGGAAGTAGGTTCCCCTGGCAGAACAAAACACTTTACATGCACAGAAATAAAGAATCAAGATTTTATGGAGATATGGATATTCTTTCCCCCCATGACCCCTTTTCGTAATGTGTTCCCACTATTCAGCAATGTGCGAGTGCCCATTCTGACATAAATTCAAAGGATTGCTGCGGTTCCTGGTGATGAGTTTAGCTCCTAGCAAATCCATTTTTCCCTGAGTTTTGATTTTCCTTTATTGGCAATGTAACCCTTAACCACGGTTATATGAGGAGAGATGAATAGAAAGCACGTAATCTTACATTCTAACCCCAGATGTTTAGCCATGGTGAAGCCATCAACAGCAAGATGTGAATTAGCACAAAGAAGAATTTGTTTTAAAATGCAAGAAGATATGCCTCGAACTTAATCCACGTCAAATAGATAATACACATCTTTTCCTTAATTGTATTACATTAAAATGTAGTACTGTGAAAGGGAAAATTATTTCATGTATCAAATGATGTCCTGCAAACTCTAAGTCCACTGGGAAGCAAACTACAACTCTGTCACCTACTGGCAAGATAGTATAATGGCAGATCAGGCAGAGAGACATCTGGCAAGATCAGGTCATAGCAGGTAAAGTCACATTATTGTAGGTACAGTGAGGTCTGAGAAGTCAGAGCCTGTTCAGACCTTGCACAGAATATTATGGGATATCTGGATGGAAAATTCTCACTCACTGAAGGAAAGCTGTTGCTTCAGGAAAATGCAAAAGCCCAGACAGACCAGTCATGCTCCTGGCTTCATCCCCTCCGGGGAACCATCTGTGCTCTTGCAGCATTCTACTTTTGATCATGGAGGCAGACCTAGAAGTGAGTCTTCTGAATCTGGCCTTGGATGGCTTAAAGTGATGAAGATCCCTTGAGAGAAACTTCCCTCTACAACTTACAATTGTACATGAATGGCTTGAGACTGAAGAATGTGACAAATAACTGCATAATGTTTTTCATTCAAATGTATTTATCGTCATCAGCTTACATTTTCCTTTTGTTGTTGTTCAGTCGTTTAGTCGTGTCCAACTCTTCGTGACCTCATGGACCATATCACGCCAGGCCTTCCTGTCCTCCACTGTCTCCCGGAGTTTTAATGACAGGAGTCAATTTTAAGTGATAGCATAAAACTATCAAGATTTAAGCAATTCTAAAAGGGGTCTACCAATATAAGTTACTTAATATAAAAATACTATTAATCAGGAATTGTACATATTGTGATATTCAGATATTCTAAAATTATCTGCTTATCAGAAACTGTAAGAAGTGTAGTACTTAAAGCTACAGTAAAATAAAGGGGAGGCTAAAATTTTTGTTCTTTCACTGAAACTCAGAATGCATAAAAATACTTTAAATCATCTGAAATGATCTTTCTCAGAATTCTTAGGTTATAGGGCATTATAAATCAGAAAATAAATTTGCAGGGAGAAAACATAAAAACACTATGAAGCTTCAGTACCGATATTTTGAAGGCCATTTCCAGATACTCTCTCTGTGTACAAAGCGGAGGTTTGCTCTTTAAAGGGAGATAGAGAGAAGAGAAGGATTTTCAGCACAGGCCACTTGTACAAAAAACAGCTATCATTTGGCAAATGGCACAGCACACGTTTTACATTCTTTGATGCGACTGATAATGACCTAGACTGCACTCCTCTAGCCAGTTGCACTTAAACAAATTGATTTCAACACATAAGAAATTGGAACTTACATACTGCCATAGACATATACGTACAAGTATGGGCATTTAACTATATTCACTTCTTATTTTCCATTATCCCTATGGACTTTGTTTTTCTATTTGCATTCGCCAAATAACATTTTTCTTTCATCAATTACACTAATGCTATTTCATTTCCCTTCCATTTTTACCACTATGTCTTTTGTGTGCTTTTTGTATTACTCCTGCTGTATTCTAAAGAATTATGGATCCAAAAGCAAATGCAGACTCCCAGAAAATCAACATCATCAATGCTACATCACACAGAGGAAGGCCATTTAAATCCCCACTCTTTTCTGCCTGCTATCATGGGAAATAATGAAAGCCCAGAATTGACATAACATTTCCCATTCATAGTACAGATGATAGGGTAATGAATTATAGTGATAATTATGTTACCCACCATTAAAAGATTACTTTAGCAGAAATAGAAAAGCTTTGTAGATGCACAGGGAGCAAAGAGATAGATCACAAAGGATGATTCTCCACTATACAGCTCTGAACAACAGCATTTTTAAAGCATGAATCAATTCTATGTCACATCGCCTATTTCAAACATAATGTATATATTTATATCATATCTGCTTAGCAGAAACAGATGTCAATAGCTAGTTTATACAATATGCGCACAATGAGCTCAAGTTCACGGGCAATCTGGGAATTGTACATTGAGACTTCTTGGGTCTTATCTGGCTGAGAATGTTTGTCCACGTTTTCCATGGAAGCCTGGAAGATTTACGCAGAGGAAAAAACTAGAAAAAAGCATTTGTCTTCAAATATGTGACAACTGAAGTTCAAAGGATTCTTTTACTAAGAATTGGCAATCCAGATTAACTGAAATTGAGATACTTTACCCAACCATGCAAACTTCTTTCCATAATTGACATCCATGAAAACAGCAGTGCCAGAGCTGGTTGACGGATGGGATTTTGCAGGTAAAACATGCTGTTATCTATCTTCATACCCTCCAAACTTTAATATGAAAATTCTTCACCTAGGTAATAGAAGCTGACCAATTCTCTTTATAATGGCATAGCAATGAAGTCATTTCCATGGGATCTGCTAACTGGCATTCCACTGAAATTACAATTCCTCACACTTCATACAATACGTATTTTTCTCCAAAATGTTTTTAAATTAAAATTCCATTGCATGAGTTTGCATATATGAGATTAAAAATGGGTGCTTTAGTATAATTTTAAGGTGCACTTATTAGCATTATTATTGCAATTCTCAATACAAACCCAGCATGAAAACTACATAAAAAACTATACAGAATATAGCACAACAGAATTTAATAATGTTATATAGCTTTTACTTATTAATGATATGTATTCATTGATTATATACTCTCTAGAGAATTCCTATTACTGGGTGATACAAAAGTAGAATAAAGAAATAAATTATACTACTGCAATATAATATAAAATACAAAGATCAATATAAAGAGAAGATCTACTGATACTGATGATGAGCTTCAGAAAATAGAGGTCCACTTTGATATTTGTTGATGGATAAGGAAGAAAGGAAAAAAATAAATTACAGATGAGTAGTTAGAAGCCAGCTGGGTGACTTTGGGCTAGTCATATGAAGAGGACACTGGCAAGCCACTTCAGAAATGTTACCAAGGAAACTGCATGGACTTGTCTCTGTAGTCACCAGGAGTCAGGATTGACTTGAAGGACCACAACAACAGCAGTAGTTGTATATTTCCTCTCCTGAGATATACGTGTCAGTAGATGAGTTCCTGGCTCTCTTTACATGTTCCTCTGAATATATAGTGGGGGAGGGGGAGGGGGAGGGGAGAGAATTTCTTTGGCACCTTATAGGCCAACACATCTATTTTCACTATAAGCTTTTGTGGATCATATCCACTTCATCTGATCAATGAAGAAAAGTCTCATGAGAAAGAAGTATGATGGACAAAAGGTAAAAAAAAATAGGATTGTTATGATTTTCAGGAGACAGACAGAAATATAATGCTACTAGACAGCAGACAATATCAACCTCCTGCAATACAGATTACAGGTGAGGCTAAGAGTTAATCACTAGCAGATCATTTTATAGATTTTTATTCTCATACCACAAGGAATTATAATGAAGGAACTTCCTGAAGATTCACAAGACCTATACAGACCATACCTCAGGATATCTACCAAGGAGCTGGACAATCACAGTAGAAGTACCTGGGTATATGGACTCTATCCAACTGCCATCAACACTGCAAATTACATAAAATATGCAACTTGTATAAGAAAGTACAAGCTATAAATAAACTCACAGAAAATTGCATACTAGCCACTGTAGATGCTGAAGGCACAAATGCCAACATACAACAAAAATATGGGATTATAAGACTTCATGAACATCATCATTGATAGTTCTCAAGCACTCTGGGTCACCAAATTCTGCCACTGTGGAATAAAGCAATCATAAAGTTAGAAGAGTACAACCTCTTCTCAATGAAGGAAACCAAATTAAAGGATGTTCAACAAATGACTACAGGTTCATGTGGATGATGGGGGTAGACTACTATATGCAAACCTTCCCAATTTGCAATTTAAGCCCTCAGACCTTTACAGAAATGTACAAATCTGGCTCTATACATGTACTGTACATACACATAATGCATATATTAGTATATAGTTTTGATTCAGCTAAGATTTCTCTGCCATAAAGATTAAAGATATCTATCTATCTATCTATCTATCTATCTATCTATCTATCTATCTATCTATCTATCATCTATCATGACCGCCCATCTCCCCCAACGGGGAACTCTGGGCAGTTTACAATAAAACTGATTAAAATAGAATAAAGAATATAAAAATACAATCAAATAATACAATAAATAAATTATAAAATCCAAATGGCCAGATAGTTAAATAAAAAGGACATTATGAAATTAACCACCCCCATGAGGAACTATTATTTCTTCCTTCCCATGCCAGGCGGCAGAACCAGGTCTTCAGATCTTTCCTAAAGGTCGGGAGGGAGGGGATCTGCCTCAACCCTGGGGGCAAGGTGTTCCATAGAGTGGCCCGCCTTCTAGACCCCACCAGATGACACTCTCTTATTGATGGGGTTCGTAGCAGGCCCTCTCTGAATGATCGGGTGGGGCGGGTCGATGATATGGGGATAAGACGATCCCTCAGGTATTCTGGTCCCATGCCATGTAGGGCTTTAAAGGTGATAACCAACACCTTGAATTGTACCCGGAAGCAAACCGGCACTGTCAGGGAGACACAGGAGGAGGGAAGGGGGAGCCTGCCCGTGTCAGTCAAACGGGGACGTAGCTCAGAGAGCCTGGCCTTCTTCCCTAAACGCGTCAGAACAGCTCCGCCCTAGTTGGGCTCATATCCTTGGCTTTCTCAGTGCACTGTTAGTTTAGCAGGATTTCTGTATGTAGGCTGGATTCCTTGCCTCGGCGTGTTATTTTCTGCACCTACTCAGGACAGGCACCCAATGCAGCTCGCAGAGTAAAGGTGTTATATGTGCTGATCTTGGCACACCTAGAACTGCTCGCGCGGCTGCACTCTGAACCAGTTGTAGCTTCCGGATAGTCTTCAAGGGTAGCCCCATGTAAAGTGCATTGCAATAGTCTATATGGGAGATGACGAGAGCATAAGTGACTGTTCGGAGGGCATCTCGATCCAGGAATGGGCGTAACTGGCGCACCAGCCGAAGCTGTGCAAAAGCCCTCCTAGCCACGACCGCCACCTGCTCTTTGAGCAGAAGTCGTGAGTCTAGAAGGACCCCCAGGTTCCGCACCGGCTCTGAATGGGGCAGTACTACCCCATCGAGAACCAAAGATGATAATTTCCCAGAAGACGCTAAGCCATCAATCCACAGCCATTCGGTCTTGCCAGGGTTCAACTGAAGCCTGTTGTTCCCCATCCAGGCCCTCACAGCCCCCAGGCACTGAGACAGGGTGGTCACTGCATCACTTACTTCACCTGGGATGGAGATATACAATTGAGTATCATCAGGATATTGATGATACTTCATCCCATGATGTCGGATGACCTCACCCAGTGGTTTCATGTAGATGTTGAATAGGAGAGGAGAGAGAATAGAACCCTGCAGCACTCCATATAAGAGCGGTCGCGGGCTGGATCTCTCCTCCCCTATCACCACCGACTGGGAACGGCCCTGGAGGAAGGAGGTGAACCAGCGCAAAACTACGCCTCCCACCCCGAACTCCCTAAGCCGACCCAAAAGGATACCATGGTCGATGGTATCAAAAGCCGCTGAAAGATCCAAGAGAGCCAGGATGAATGCACTACCTCCATCTTGCTCCCACCAGAGGTCATCCATAAGTGCGACCACTGCAGTCTCCGTCCCATATCCCGGCCTGAAACCTGACTGAAAAGGGTCTAGATAATCCACTTCATCCAGGGTCCTCTGAAGTTGCAACGCCACCACTTTCTCAACCACCTTCCCCAAAAAGGGAAGGTGGGAGACTGGACGAAAATTGTCCAGAATGGTGGGGTCCAGGGATGGCTTCTTGAGGAGAGGGTGCACCAATGCCTCCTTGAAGGCAGTTGGAAACACTCCCTCCAACAAGGATGAGTTAACCATCGCCTGGACCCACCCACACGTCACCTCCCTGGCCGATTTTACCAGCCAGGAAGGGCAGGGATCTAAATAGCATGTGGTGGAATTAACAATTCGGGGGATCCTGTCCACTTCCTTAGGTCCAACAGGATCAAATTGTTCCCAGATAATAAGGCCAGGCCGCTCTCCCGGCATATCCCCAGACTGCATTTCACGCATGGAGTCCAACTTAGACCAGATCCGACCGATTTTATCCTGCAGATGCTCGGAAAATTCTTCCGCACGGCCCTGCAGGTGGGTCACCGACTCCACCCTACCTAAGAGAGATCGCGTAATCTTGAACAGGGCCTTCAGACGGCATTCTGCGGATGCAATAAGAGCGGAGAAATATTCACGTTTCGCCGCTCTTACTGCCACAAGGTAGGCCTTAATAGCGGCTCTAGATTATGTTCGGTCTGATTCCGCCTTCGTTTTTCTCCAGCGGCGCTCTAGACGTCTCTTCACCCTCTTCAAGACCCTCAACTCCTCCGTAAACCACGTGGAGTGACGGGTCGAATGGGGCTGGAGAGGTCGCATCGGCACGGTCCTGTCCAAGGCCCCGGCCGCCTCCCTATTCCAGGCTGCGGTCAGTGCCTCCGTTGGACCTTGCAGCAGATCATCGGGTATTACCCCCAGCTCCCTCTGAAACCTCATTGGGTCCATAAGTCGCCGGGGGCGGACCAATCAAATAGGTCCTGCCTCCCTGCGGAGTGGGGCGGCATAAGAGAACCTTAGGGATATCAGGACGTGATCTGACCATGACAATGGGGATAGTTCTAACTTTCCCCTCAGATCACTTTGCCATTGCTCTGACAAGAAAACTAAATCCGGGGTGAGTCCACTGTCACGAGTCAGGTCCCGAATAATCTGGGACAGGCCCATGGCTGCCATGGTAGCCATGAACTCCCGAGCCGCTTCCGAAGCACACCCCAGGGAAGGCAAATTAAAATCCCCCAGGACCATAAGCCTGGGAAACTCCACCGCCAACCCCGAGATGGCCTCCAGCAACTCAGGCAGGGAGGTTGCTACGCAGCAGGGAGGCTGATACAGTAGCAACATTCCCAACTGTTCTCGGGCACCCAACTTGAAAAACAGGGTCTCACATCCGAACACTTGTGGAGCAAGGCCCCTGAAAGCCACCAAAGATTCTCTGATGATAACTGCCACCCCTCCTCCCCTACCCCGGTGTCTCGGCTGGTGCCACACCTGAAACCCGGCTGGGCACATTTCTGAGAGGGCTACCCCTCCCTCTGGACCCAGCCAGGTCTCAGTAATACACGCCAGGTCGGCCCCCTTCTCCGTGATTAATTCACTTATGAGAGGGGCTTTGTTGTTTACTGACCTGGCGTTAAGAAGCAGCAGTCGGAAACCAGGGCCCTCAAGGATCTGCTGTCCAGAACCTGGGTTTGAACTCGGAGGACCAGAACACGCCACCGTGTAATATGGAGGAAATAATGCAGGTCTCTCCATTATCAAATTGAAAAACCTGTTATACAGTAACTGTGTATAAATTTTGCTTATTAATGTAATAAACTGTAAATGAAGGTGGGGGTAGGTCAAACTTCTTTGACTGTTATTAAGCTCAGTTACTAACCACCTCAAATTGTTGATTAAGTAGAGCCATCTTTACTGAAAGCCAGATTTATTTTTCCAAGGTTACAGGGTAGTATTGTGATAAATGAAAAACATGTAGGATTGAAATACAGTGCTCCTGATGTGCCATAGAGAAACAGACCTTTCCACAAGAGAGCATTCAATCACTAAACCCAGGAGCAGAAGATTTTCCAGTAGAAAGGGACTTGTTAAGACATACCATCTGCAACATTTCCATCAACTTCAAAAGTTATATGCCAAGTCAATTGAAAATAAAAGTCTAATTCACCTTCTCGTCTCTTTATCCAAGCACATCTCTGATGAATGGCGAGAGAAAATTACCCCTCCCCAAATCCCTGTCAATTTAGAACATCTGTTTAAATTTGAACAAGCACACTGCAAGGTTTTATTTAGTAGGCCTTTGTGTAAAATCTACGTGAACACACAGTCATTTTGTCACTGTGAATAAAATATATATTGTATATCAAATCAAGGGTTCATATTCTGGATTTTAAGATATTGATGTCTGTACATCTGAAAAATTAATAACTCCAAAAAGAGACAAAAACAGAGGCAACATATGTGTATTTATATTATTATAAATAATAATATTTAATATTATAGGGTGACCATACGTCCCGTTTTGAACGGAACAGTCCCGTTATTTTTAGCATTTTTGAACCGTACCGTCTTTTTGACAAAAATCTCAGTATTGTCCCGTTTTGGGAGACAGCCTGGAAAATGAAGCCCTCCCGCCTATCAGCGCGCAGCAAAGAAGGGTGGAGAGGCGGGCCGAGCAGTGCGAGGCCCGATTGGCCAAGACGCACAAATGGCGCGAAATGCGAATAATAAAAGGGGCAGCGTAACCAACATGCGCTGCCGGAGACACCCGTCTACACCGGTCTTCTACGCTACCCTGGAAGCCTGGTTGTTTCGCCATGTGCAAGCCCATCACCAGAACTAGCACCACAGTCCACCCCATTCCTGCCTCCTTACCTGATCCTGTTGGTGCCGCATGCTCCGAAGCCCTGCAGTGGTGAGTCCTGACCCTGAGCCTTGCCTCCTGACCAAAGATCCGGTCCCTGAATCCCATCCCTGCCTCTCTGCCGGGAGTTCCGCTGCCAAGAAGCCGGCGTCCAAATGCCCACTCAGCCTTCCCCCCGGAATCCGCTGGGCTCTCCACCGCTTTTGCCCGATTCGTGCGCTCCAGTCTTGCCGCCTCGCCTCGCCAACGCTCTTGCAGCCGAGCCTAGCCTCACTGCCCCCAGTCCCTCCGCCCCGGCAGCTAGCCTAGCTTACGTGCGCTCACACACCCTTTCCAAACTTCCGGCCAGGCGGAGGACTGAGCGAGGCACGGCAGGAAGCCTCCCGGCGTGGCGCTCTGAGCTCCTCCACCCCGGTAGCAGCAGCAGGCCCCAGGATGGGAGGAGAGCGCTCTCACCACCTGTCCATGCCGGGCAGGAGGAGCCGTCCCAGCCAGAGCAAGCCAGGGAACTGGTTGGCCGGGGCACCATCGAGCTACGCGGTGGGATGCAGCCCCTCCGGGTACGGAGCTGCCTCCGCCTCCTGGAGCTGCTGCTGCTGGTAGTGATGCCAGCCCTCGCTGGAGGTACGCAGGATGGCGGTGGGGCCGGCTACATCCTGTTCTGTCCCTTCGGAACAGGCGCGGGGGAGGCGATGTTCACGTCTGCGGTGCTGGAGCTGGTGCTGGCGGGAGAACCCCTCTGGACAGGCACAGTCTACCGTTGGGGCCACGGTGGGCTGGGTGCCCCTTCCCGCCAGAATAGACGCAGCTGATGAGATCTGCAGTCCATAACATCTTAGGATATCAAACTCCAGTGTGCCTTAGTTAGACCTTGTCCTATATTTCTAGTCTTGCCGTATTGTCAAACTTTGACAATATGGCAAGACTAGAAATATAGGACCAATTGGAAGCAGGGCAAGGTCTGGGTCAAGGTTCCCTTTGACAGTCAATATATATATTTCCAGTCTCACCCTATTGCAAAAGGGAACCTTGACCCAGACCTTGTGGGTGATCGCAAGTCTTTTTATATAAACAGTAATCTGTTTAAGCAGGGGTACCCAAACTTTTTGGCACGAGGGACCAGTTTCGTGGAAGACAATTTTTCCACGGACTGGGGGGGCGGGGTTTGCAGGCAGGAGCCAATCGCACATAACGGGGGCGGGGTTTGCAGGCGGGAGCCAATCACGTGGACTGGGGGGCGGGGTTTGCAGGCGGGAGCCAATTGGGTGGACCGGGGGCAGGGTTTGCTGGTGGGAGCCAATCGCACGGACAGGGGCGGGGTTTGCAGGCAGGAGCCAATCGCGTGGACCAGGAGGCGGGGTTTGCAGGTGGGAGCCAATTGCACGGATCAGGGGGCGGAGTTTGCAGGCAGGAGCCAATCGCACAGACCAGGGGGCAGAGTTTGCAGGCGGGAGCCAATCGCACGGACTAGGGGGCGGAGTTTGCAGGCGGGAGCCAATCACGCGGATCTGGGGTGGGTTTGCAGGCAGGAGCCAAGCACGTGGACCCGGGGGGCGGGGACCCCTGTCCCGTTTTTTCCATCCCAATGTCCCGTTTTTGTCTGAAGGAAATATGGTCAGCCTATTGAGAGAGAGAAAAAAAGAGAGACCTACAGGACTCAACACTGATCAAGTTACTGATCTGTCTATTGACAATGTCTGGATACAAATTGTTGGTGGACAATTTCCAGGCCTTGTCTCTGCTCTATCTTATTCTTTATTTTTAAACAAACTTGCACTACACAGCCTTTCAAATTTATTTATTTTATCACATTTTTATACTGTTGAAACTTTATGCTCATGGTAGTTTACAATAAGGCAAAAACAATATACAATAATAAATATATATATATCAAATATTTAGAAATAAAATGATAAAACAGTATAAGAACCCACTCAATCATGGGCAATATCAGCCTTCAAAAGCCCTGTGGAAGTGTTTAATTTTCACTGCCTTATTAAAATGGGGCCATTTCACTTCTGAGACTCTTTCCACAAGGTCCAGGGAAATTGAGGATTGTATTCCGTAAAAGGGGTTCATGGGTTGTTGTTTATTCGTTCAGTCACTTCCGACTCTTCGTGACTTCATGGACCAGCCCATGCCAGAGCTTCCTGTCGGCCGTCGCCACCCCCAGCTCCCCCACGGTCGAGTCCGTCACCTCCAGAATATCATCCATCCATCTTGCCCTTGGTCGGCCCCTCTTCCTTTTGCCTTCCACTTTCCCTAGCATCAGCATCTTCTCCAGGGTATCCTGTCTTCTCATTACGTGGCCAAAGTACTTCAGTTTTGCCTTTAATATCATTCCCTCAATTGAGCAGTCTGGCTTTATTTCCTGGAGTATGGACTGGTTTGATCTTCTTGCAGTCCAAGGCACTCTCAGGATTTTCCTCCAACACCACAGTTCAAAAGCATCTATCTTCCTTCGCTCAGCCTTCCTTATGGTTCAGCTCTCGCGGCCATAGGTTACTATGGGGAATACCATTGCTTTAACTATGCGGATCTTTGTTGTCAGTGTGATTTCTCTGTTCTTAATTATTTTATCGAGATTTGTCATTGCTCTCCTCCCAAGAAGTAAACGTCTTCTGATTTCCTGGCTGCAGTCAGCATCTGCAGTAATCTTTGCGCCTAGAAATACAAAGTCTGTCACTGCCTCCACGTTTTCTCCCTCTATTTGCCAGTTATCAATCAAGCTGGTTGCCATAATCTTGGCTTTTTTGAGTTTTAACTTCAACCCAGCTTTTGCACTTTCTTCTTTCACCTTCGTCATAAGGCTCCTCAGCTCCTCCTCGCTTTCAGCCATCAAAGTGGTATCATCTGCATATCTGAGATTGTTAATGTTTCTTCCAGCGATTTTAACTCCAGCCTTGGATTCATCAAGCCCAGCATGTTGCATGATGTGTTCTGCGTACAGGTTGAATAGGTAGGGTGAGAGTATACAGCCCTGCTGTACTCCTTTCCCAATCTTAAACCAGTCCATTGTTCCGTGATCTGTTCTTACCGTTGCTACTTGGTCGTTATACAGATTCCTCAGGAGGCAGACAAGATGAATTGGTATCCCCATACCACCAAGAACTTGCCACAATTTGTTATGATCCACACAGTCAAAGGCTTTAGAATAGTCAATGAAACAGAAATAGACGTTTTTATGAAACTCCCTGGCTTTCTCCATTATCCAGCGGATATTGGCAATGTGGTCTCTAGTTCCTCTGCCTTTTCTAAACCTTCTTGTAGTTCTGGCAATTCTCGCTCCATGAATTGCTGGAGTCTACCTTGCAAAATCTTGAGCATTACCTTACTGGCATGTAAAATACTGTAAGTGCCACTGTTTGATAGTTTGAACATTCTTTAGTGCTTCCCTTTTTTGGTATGGGGATATAAGTTGATTTTTTCCAATCTGATGGCCATTCTTGTGTTTTCCAAATTTGCTGACATATGGCATGCATCACCTTGACAGCATCATCTTGCAAGATTTTAAACAGTTCAGCTTGGATACCGTCGTCTCCTGTTGCCTTGTTTTTAGCAATGCTTCTTAAGGCCCATTCAACCTCACTCTTCAGGATGTCTGGCTCTAACTCACTGACCATACCGTCAAAGCTATCTCCAATATTATTATCCTTCCTATACAGATCTTCTGTATATTCTTGCCACCTTTTCTTGATCTCTTCTGCTTTTGTTAGGTCCTTACCATCTTTGTTTTTGATCATACCCATTTTTGCCTGGAATTTACCTCCGATATTTCTAATTTTCTGGAAGAGGTCTCTTGTCCTTCCTATTCTATTATCTTCTTCCACTTCCGTGCATTGCTTGTTTAAAAATAATTCCTTATCTCTTCTGGATAACCTCTGGAATTTTGCATTTAATTGGGCATATCTCCCCCTATCACTTTTTATGGGTTCATGGCTACTCATAATCAAACATGAATATTGGTCTAGAAGAAGTGTTTTGGATGGCTGTATTTCCTTCCAGCAGGAACAACCCCTATTGGAAATATTGGAGGCAACATTTCAGGAACAGTTGTAACTAAAAAGTTCAGCCTGGAGGGGGGGAAATGTTCAGGAGAGGTAGAATCTCACTGGTATTTATTTAGGAAAGAGCCAGAAGACCACATTATGATTATCATTTCATGTGGTAGTTGACTGTATCTAGGTCATCTGAGAGATTATTTAAACATATTGGAGTTTTATTTTTGTTTGTACACAGCTTTTTCCTCTTCTTATATATGCTTTGGAAGTACTATAGAAGCTATATGACTGAAGCTGTTTATCAAAGCTAGGTGTCTACTCATTAACTTCTGATATGGGTCATGTACTTCAGCTAGCATGACTTATAACCTAATGTGTCCATAGGACAGAAAAGAGAGGTAACCATGGTATGGAACACTTTGAACTCCTCTGCGTATTTGGGGCCATAAGTATAAAGCATTCTTCTAATTTGTTTCACTTCAGTATAATTCTACCAGGTCACAATCAATCTTCTATTCTGAATGTGTGCCAATATGTACTCTAGAATGGCACTGAACTCCACTGAAAAGAATGCTGTTTTCATCCAAAATCGATTAACTATCAAAATAATAGCGATTCTGTGTTGTTTTAGCATCTATGAATAGGTGTTAACAATTTTGTGTTTTCTGTTTTATTGTATTCATAGAACAAGTTGAGATCATTACAGAACTCAGATCACTCATTCCTTATTGTATTCCTGGTGAATAATAATTAGTTTCATATTTTGGTATTAAATTGGAATAATTTTAGAGATTCTCATTTTCTTCTATCTGATCAATAATAACATCGGACTAATTATTTTTAATGTGAACAACTGACCTAGCATTTTAGTAGGATACTGTAGCTGGGTTAGAAAAATATTTTTTTTAAATTTTCAGGCTCATTACTGCACATTGTTATTATCTGTTCATGTTAACCACAATGGATTTGCATTCAAACAAAATATTTTGAAGGGCTTGGTTGATAGATTTCATTTATTTATTTATTTCTCACATTTATATGGCCGCCCATCTCACACAAGGCGACTCTGGGTGGTGTACAACAATTTTGTCATGTGGCTGAACCTTTCCTTGGTCTTTCCAAGCAACGTTTTATTTATTTTGAGCCTTCAAGTCAGTCTTGACTCCTGGCAACTGCCTAGCCCAGTCTCTGCAGTTTTCTTGGCAAGATTTTTGGAAATGGTTTGTTCCTGCCTCCTTCCCACAGCCGAGAGAGAGTGACTGGCCCAAAGTCCCCAAACTGGTTTTGTGACTAAGGCAGGACTAGAACTCATGGTCTCCTGGTTTCTAGCCTGGTGCCTTAACCACTACACCAAACTGGCTCTCTAACCAATGGACTATTTATGAACCAATACACAATTCTGTTTAAGTTCAACTCAACTTTAATCTTCAAATTTGAAGATACTAAGCTAAAGCAATGAATTACTAAAAAATTCATAGGCTATACATAAATTTCATTCCCAATCCCCCAAGATTATGAGGGAGCAGCTCATTGATGGCATATTATTGCACACTATTACTGGATCATAACTAGAATTCATTTAAAACTCCCCTTGGCTCTGCTCAAGGTTCCAATAACATTGTCATAAGATAAAGTTCTTAGTATTAATAGTAATGATTTTATAAATGAGATTTTAAAGTACATGCAGAATTTCTGAACTGTTCGTTTTAGAGCTTAAATATATATAGTACATGTGTTAGCTAAACTGGGTCTGTCATTCCTCATATTGGAAGTTTGATATTCTGAATGTGAAGGTCAGTTTTAATAAGTTTTCATTATTTTTCTCAACCACTCCTTTATTTATTATGTAATTTGCAATTACAAATTCTTTGTAAATTTCTTAACTATTTTGGCAGATTTGTAATGCAGTGCTTGTGTAAAGACATACTTTATCAATATGTCCTATGTTGATAACTACTTTCTTTCAAAGCAATCATTGGATCAGGCCACTGAATCCAATTCGTATCTACAATTCCATCTAGTATCCATCTTATCTAAGTGTCTATGAAGGTTCTCAGTCATCCAGGTAGAATTGTCTGTAGCTTGAATCATGTCAACTGGATTTCTATTTTCTCAGTGGAAACGTTTCCACTGAGAAAATAGAAATCCAGTTGACATGATGCAAGCTACAGATCTTATCTACGTATACTTCATTATGGGTGCCCATAAGAACAACACAAAAGAGATACAAAAAATCTGGACACAGAAAGTTCCCTTCCCAAAACAATGTAATGACAACTGTAGACGACAGTTGGAAAGGGAAAAATGGAAAATGGAACATAATTGACTGCTACTCTGAACAGAAGTATTATGTACTACAATATTTTGCTCTAAATTCCACTTGTACCCACTTGATTTTATAAACATAGAAATAATATTGAATAGGAGCTCTTTACAGGGTTCGTGTTTGAGCCATTTATTGATTTTGCTTAATGTGTGCATCCCAAGGATCTGCATGATGCACTATTCCAAGATCGTGTACTGTATTTACACTGAGCTAAAGGAGGAGTTGGGAAGAAACAGACTTGGAAGAAGCCTGCATTTGTGTTCATGACATTTTTTAACAGGTTCCACAGCTGGAAAAACTTCTAAAACCCCTGCTTTTGGAGGTAGGCTTCCTGCAAAAAACTCAGCTAGAAAATCTGGAACATAGTTTGGTTCAGTCATGAGGTCATATGTACAATTTAAAGAATAACTTAAACAAGTTTTGCAATGAATTTTTGGCTAGTTGGTCAAGTGGACTGTTGCCTATGTTGGTTCCATCTAATTCTTCTGAAGTGCAGTCAGTTCAACTGATCATAAGATAATTCACAGCGCACTTCAAATAATCTCTGGCCTTTCTTATTGAACCAGCTGAAACAAGTTCATTTGTTCTTCTTATTTTTTTCCTTAAAATCCCCATGCATATTCCACAAATATCTGCTTGAAGCAAGACACTTTATTCTTGAGAACATCAGCTAATCTGTAGTTTTTAATTGAATCTCATGGCTTTAATTATCTATATGCAGATGTTGAATAAATTTATGTTTATTTTCTTTTCTGTACTTCCTCTTTCATTTATGATTGAAGAAGATTTTAGGAATCTAAAAATATATTTATAAAGGGCATATTTATAAAAAATAGATTTATGAAGCAGGCTGGGTACTTTACAGATTTCGGCAGAGGTTAAAAGAATCCTGTTTTTCCACCTTTGTGTTGTTCACAACACAGGGAAAATGAGCCTTTCCACTTCTCATATATTTATTTATTTATTTTATTTATTAATCAAATTTATCACCGCCCATCTCTACCACGGTAGACTCTGGGCGGTTTACAACAAAACAAAACAAAACAAAACATATATATTTGGTTAGTACATTATGTGCAATTTGGCTTCTGAAGTACAGGTATCTATTTTGATATAGCATTCTGAGAAATTAACTGCTACTTGGTTATCAAAAGAACAGGGGTACACAGAAGGAGCCTCCCCGAAGATTGGTGAAACAATACAACCGGGCGTACCCTGGAAACGGTGAATTGCTCCGGCTAATCCTTCTAACACCAGATCAAACCACAGCTCTGGACACGAAATCATCATCATCATCATCATCATCATCATCATCATCATCATCAAAAGAACACTGAACACTGCAAGAAAGACCACCGTAACTCCAGCCTACTCTATTTCTTAGAATTATGGGTTTAAATGGCATGGAAACAGAATATTCAACATAATATACTGTTTCACAGAAGCTAAGCTAAATGTTTCTATTTTGGCTTTATCAATCCTTTCTCATTTCTTGTGAAATATACTGCCTTAATAAAGATTCAGGCAAAAAAGAAAGAAAGAAAGAAAGGTAGATAACATTTATAGGACAGACAGGCATTTATTGAGTTTCTTTGCTGAACACTGCATGCAGGCTTCCAACAGTGATTAAGCTTCAGATGTAAGTGCTTCATTAAGCTAAACTTTGGTCTGTTGTATATCTAATTTTATAGCAGTTAAAATGCATTTCAATATTTTTTTTCCTGGAATATACTTTAACTACAAAACAAAATGCAGTACAGAGTTCAAAGTTTAGCTGGCAAGAGAACAGAAAATCAACAATCACAAAATGGAAAGACACATTGCCTCTCTCCCAGTTTCTGTACGCACTTACCTGAACAGGGCCAGGAAGAAAATGGCAGCATTGATTCTATGTTCAAATATCTTCTCTCCCCTTCCTCACATGATCTGCCTCTTTCTGCTTCTTTAGAATGTTTTCCTTGAAAGAACTATTCTATATTACACTATTGTGTGTCTGTTGTGTGTGCCAACAGCTAGAGGTCCACCCAAAGTCATGAGTGTAGAAATTGGAATTATAAAAATAAATAAATAAATAAATAAAGTTTATATTGACTGCTACACCACAATGTTAAGTCATGACTTGTTTTTGGTTTATAAATCCTGAATTTAGGATTTTGGCTTATTCTTGGTTTATTGTGCCTTATTTATTTATTTATTTGATTTGTATAGCCACGCATCTCACACAAGTGACTCTAGGCATCTTACAAGGATTAAAACACAGAAAACCCCACAGCCTATAACCCCTGGCACCCAAGGATAAGCAATAACCCCACTCACCCCCAAAAAACATCATCAACAACAGAGATCATCTACCCACCTGACCCAAATGCCTGGGGAAACAGCCAGATCTTCAATGCCTTGTGAAAGGCTAACAGGGTTGGGACCACCCAAATCTCTGGAGGGATGCTGTTCCACAGGGCAGGCGCTACCACTTATTTGATACCATGCTCTCAAAATTAGAGATGTGTGGCAAGTGCTAGAAAATAAATATTCTGCATAGTCTAAGCTGTGGAAACAGTTTTTGGGGGAGTCTGAACTGGCTGTGATGAAAAAGTTTCCATATTCACAAAATGGCCACAATAGCAGGTGTGAGCAGTCACAATGCATCCATTTACCAGAAAGCAAACCAATACTATTATTCCCCAACACCTTTCCTAGTTCCCATTCCAAAATGATTCTTACTATCCCAGTTTATTTTCTTTTTCTGGACAGCTGGGCACACTTTCAGATAGAACACTGGGTTGTAGCTACTCAAAATGTGTCTTTATTTAAAGTGCTTAGGGGACTTACATGGAGCCCAGAGGCATTTTTAGAAATAAAAATGATGCCATAGGCTGATGTTTCATTTTGCTCCATGCCATTCAAAGAATATGGTTTCTGTGGGCACATTAAATACATGGGCATCAGGTTTCCTATCCCAGCTCAACAACTTTTGATGGTATTCCACCTGCTGCTTAGCAGTATACTTTTTCCCCTCACCTGAAATTGCCTTCCTTCTCAGTCCAGCTTAAATAAAATTGCTGCCACTTTGCAAGAAGAGAAACATTTGAAGGAACCTTTCTCTACTTTACTAAACCCTTTGACTAGATGTTGAAAGCACAATTTAAAACCTTGCTGGATATCCTGGTTGCTATTTCTAAAATTGTTATAACATAACAATGGCTTGATTCTTTTATCTGTTGCAGGGGAAATCTTGCTTATGACTGCATGGGTCTTAACACTTCATAGAAAAAAAATATCCTCTTAGGTGTACCAAGAGGTCTTACAGCTTTTCTCCTCTTCTAAGAGCCTAAGCACCAGGAAGACCACCTGTCGCGTCAGGAATCTTTTGGGCATTAAGCTCAGCAGGAAGCATCTGCTCAGAGTACCTCTCAGGTTCAGAGCCCCATCTCCCCTGGGCCTCTCCACCGTCACTCCTAAGCTATCTAATGCAGTTTCCTGAGAAGCATGTAGTCCCTACCCACCTGTAGTCCACCTGTAGAAAGAATCAAGGCTTCCTCTTCATCCAGGCCACCCAATGAAAAACTGGTTTAAAATAGTTTAAAATAGTAAATCACAAAGAACAAAGGCCTATAAAACAAGGGACAGGGTCAATTTGGCTGGAGTAGCAGAAGATACTCAAGAATAGTTCCCAACTCTCTGCAGCCAGCCTATGACCCATGCAAAAGCTATTAGCAAGAAAGTGGAAGAAGTAAGGTGGGGAAAGAGACTAAGAACAAACTGTGATATCTTTTTGCTTGTCCTTGAGATTCAAACTAACTTATTCAACAACTCATGATTAAAACAACTGTGTGAATACAGCATGAAAGGAGGGAGAACATCTGATTGAAAGCTATTGTAATATTTGCTTGCTCACATTGATTCAAATGAGGACTTTCATATAGATATGGGCAGCCAAAATCCAGAAATCACATACAACACTCAAATATTAATATGCAGGCCAACTCAAAAACAGTGGAATATGAAGTGCCACAAAAATAAAACTGGTTCTATGTATGAGATTTATTATTGTTATTTCTGATTTCATTTCAGAATCTACTGATGAAATAAGAATTATTCTGATAATGTAAAACATTTTTTTCCAGGAGAAATCCAAAATTATAAGTCTGGTATAAGCATTTTTTTTCCCACTGCAACTTTTTCAAAGCTTATTTTACACATTTATAAAATCTGATGTGATTCTCAGTTGAGCAGGCATCACAAAATGCCTAGCAGTGCAATTCCTCCAACAGTTCTATACAAATCTCTATAAAATAAGGAGTATCTCTACAAGACATATTTGCAATAGCAATTTCTAATCAGGATCTGTAAGAGAACAAATCCCATGCTATTATGGCAAGTAAGGACTAAAGGCAGCTGCATGTCAAATCGTTTTTCACCATCCAGTAGGTAAAATATACTTCTCATATAAATCAAGAAATTAAACAACTCACACAGGCCTTGCTGCAAAACTGACAAGATTCCTAATAAGACTCTGACTCTCTCTCTCTGTCTCTCTAAGCATTGTCCAGGATTACAGCTTTATTTGGAAGGTCGGCGGTGCGAGACCCGAGCACCGCGTGACGGAGTGAGCTCCCGCACTTGCCCCAGCTCTTGCCAACCTAGCAATTCGAAAGCATGCAAATACAAGTAGAAAAATAGGCACCACTTTGGTGGGATGGTAACAGCGTTCCGCGTGCGTCATGCCTGCCAAATGACGGCGGAAGCATCTTCGGACAGCGCTGGCTCTTTGGCTAACAAACGGAGATGAGCACTGGCCCCTAGAGTTGGACACGACTGTGCAGGGGAAAACCTTTACCTTTACAGCTTTATTATTGTAAATTTCAGTTAAAATGAATAGAACAAATTGGAGGTTGGGCAAAGGAAAACAAATCCAATACTAGTAGAAGAATTCTATGTTAATGCCACCACTGCACTGATCAGTGGCTAGATGTTTCAAATTATTCATCTCATAATTTAAGAGTAAAATTTCAGCTTGACTCTACAACTGCAGTTCTAAACCATCTCTGACCACTCAACCTTTTCATGTGACTCATGGTAGCACTGGCATTACCATGCTGAAGATTTAAAGTTACTGCAGTGCTTAAATTTGCTTGAATATGTGATTTATTTATAAAAAAATGGAACATCTACTTCATATTCCCCTTCATGGATCGTTGCCTTATGGTGGCGAAGGGGCTTGCGTAACTCAATGAAGTCAGGTCAAGACGGACAGGTCATGACGGAGAGTTCTGACAAAACGTGGTCCACTGGAGGAGGGAATGGAAAACCACTCCAGTATCCTTGCCAAGAAAACCCATGGACAGTATCAAAAGGCTAAAAGTTATGATGCCGGAAGATGAGCCCCTCAGGTCGGAAGATGTCCAATATGCTACTGGGGAAGAGCGGAGGGCAATTCCGAGTAGCTCCAGAAAGAGTGAAGCGGCTGGGCCAAAGCCAAAAGGACGCTCAGTTGTGGATGTGTCTGGAAGTGGAAGGAAAGTCCGATGCTGTAAAGAACAATATTGCATAGGAACCTGGAATGTAAGATCAATGAATCAAGGTAAGCTGGATGTGGTCAAACATGAGATGACAAGATTGAACATCAACATCTTGGGAATCAGCAAACTAAAATGGACAGGAATGGGTGAATTTAATTCAGGAGACCATTATATATACTACTGTGGGCAAGAATCCCTTAGAAGAAATGGAGTAGCTCTCATAGTCAATAAAAGAGTGGGAAAGGCAGTACTGGGGTACAACCTCAAAAACGACAGAATGCTTTCAGTCGAATCCAAGGCAAACCATTCAACATCACAGTGATCCAAGTCTATGCCCCAACCACTGATGCCCAAGAAGCTGAAGTTGACCGGTTCTATGAAGACCTACAACACCTTCTAGAACTAACACCAAAAAAAGATGTCCTTTTCATCATAGAGGACTGGAATGCTAAAGTAGGAAGTCAAAAAATAACCGGAATAACAGGCAAGTTCGGCCTCGGAGTACAAAATGAAGCAGGGCAAAGGCTAATAGAGTTTTCTCAAGAGAACACGCTGGTCATAGCAAACACTCTTTTCCAACAACACAAGAGACGACTCTACACATGGACATCACCAAATGGTCAATACCGAAATCAGATTGATTATATACTTTGCAGCCAAAGATGGAGAAGCTCTATACAATCAGCAAAAACAAGACCCGGAGCTGACTGTGGCTCAGATCATGAGCTTCTTATCGCAAAATTTAGGCTTAAATTGAAGAACGTAGAGAAAACCACTAGACCACTCAGGTATGACCTAAATCATATCCCTTATGAATATACAGTGGAGGTGAGGAATAGATTTAAAGGATTAGATTAGAGCGCCGAAGAATTGATGCTTTCAAACTGTGGTGCTGGAGAAGACTCTTAAGAGTCCCTTGGACTGCAAGTAGGTCAAATCAGTCAATCCTAAAGGAAATCAACCCTGACTGCTCATTGGAAGGACAGATACTGAAGATGAAGCTCAAATACTTTGGCCACCTAATGCGAAGAGAGGACTCACTGGAAAAGACCCTGATGCTGGGAAAGACTGAAGGCAAAAGGAGAAGGGGACGGCAGAGGATGAGATGGTTAGATAGCATCACTAATGTAACGAACATGAATTTGAGTAAACTCCGGGAGACAGTGGAGGACAGGAAGGCCTGGCGTGCTATGGTCCATGAGGTCACGAAGAGTCGGACACGACTAAACGACTGAACAACAACAAACTTCATATTCACTTAAACATTCAAACATGCAGTTCAAAATAGCACCTATAATGCCTACACTAAAAATGTTTAGGGAACTATACCTGCATATGTTCAGAAATAAAGAGTCAAAAGCATTCACGGAGCTAAGATCAATGAAATTGGTGATATTTATTTCATGATGTACGAGCATTTTTTATTTAGTTTTCTTAGTTTTTCTTTTGCTTTGTTTTATAATTAAACAGCTATTATATTAACAGGTGAGAGTCAGTTTGGTGTAGTGGTTAAGGCACCAGGCTAGAAACCAGGAGATCGTAAGTTCTAGTCCCACCTTGGGCACAAAGCCAGCTGGGTGACCTTGGGCCAGCCCCTCTCTCTCAGCCCTAGGAAGGAGGCAATGGCAAACCAAAAAAAACCTTGTCAAGAAAACTGCAAGGACTTGTAGTTTTAACAGGTAACCAGTAACCAAAAGGAAGATCTACCTTTCATTACCTGTCCTCCCATGCTTCCAAATGGAAAGCCACCGGTGTCTACAAAATGGAAAATGCAAGCCTGAGAGGGATCAGGCTATATTCCTCTAGGTATGGGGGGATGGGCTTACCTTACATTAATGTACCTGAGGACAAACTGTGATCCTGCACAACAGGGGACTAGGGGATCCATTACAACTATAACATTTCCTTGTTCCATAAGCCAATTTCAGGGAATTAGATGCTTCCAAACATTGGTTGATCATTATTGGTGGAGGTAGTTGCTTGTATCACCAAGCCCAGGCTATTTCACAATGAGTAGAAATAAGCAGCCTGTGAAAAAGTCCTTTCGCAGCACCTTGAGGCTAAAATGTGCTTGTAGTCATATAGGTAGGCAGGATCAAGACCTTCTCTTGTTGTTTCTGCCTGAGTAGTAAAATCAGTGCTCAGGTCCCAACTGTTCAGCAGTGTTGTCTCATCTTGTGGCACCTGGGAGATGCATCTTCTTTGTAGTTGTACCTGCTCTGTGGAAGAACGCTCCCCGAGGTCCACATGACACTGACCATGCTGAGTTTTTGTAAAACTGTAAAAACCTGGCTTCTCCACCTGGTCCTGGGTAGGGTGTAGCAATTGGCTCCCTGATGGTGGTTGGATGGAAATACATTTGTTTAGTTACCCCTCCGTGATAAGTGTTATGCATTTTATTGTAGTAGTTGTTGTTGTTTTAGCATGTTTGGAGGTTCCAGCAGGGGAGTGCAGCTATCGTTAACCCTTGACTGAAGATCGGTACACTCCTTCTATCTGGGATGCTTGTCCTCTTCCACCAAGCACGCAGCTTCAGGAAGGACACACATGGAGCAGTGTGGGAGGAAGGGGGCACCTGCCTAGTCAGCCAGATCAGCCGAATCAACCCTGGAGATCAATGGGGTGATAGATGTCGCAGCCAGATCGTCCTCACACCCTCTTTTTTTACTTTTTTTAAAAATTGAAGCTTTAATCTTATTCTACAAGCCATCTAGTAAAAGGTAAAGTTTCCCCCCACACATTTGTGAAGTCGTGTCCGACTCTAGGGGCCGGTGCTCATCTCCGTTTGTTAGCCGAAGAGCCAGCGCTGGATACCCTGCTCATCCCTGAACTAGCAAGTAACGACTAGTTCATCCAAAATTCTTCACCTTTTACACTCATAATGGGGAAGAACAAAATTCCCTCTATTCCTCCAATTTTTTTCCAGTTCACAGTATACACATTTGTGCTGATATTATTCAAAGCTATTTTCTCTAGCCAGTTATTTTTCCCTCATTTATATGTATTTTATTAAGCACAAACAAAACTGTTGAGAAGTTAGCATGCTACATTTGATATTATGACAGTCACGTTCACTCATGAACAAAACTATGTGAATTCTCTGATATAAACGTATAGTAAGGACTGTTTATTTTTTGGTGAATTTGTTCCCATCGAAGCAGATGTTAAAAAGACATTTGATCTCCCTCTAATTTTTTCTGTGTTGTTTCCTTCCTGAAAATTTCAGTGTTCCTTAAAATGCCCAGGAAGTTGAAGAAAATAGTATGTCTGTTTCCACTGGGATTCTCAGCGATGTATTTCAGCTAAACACTATAATCTGAATCACTATTGCAATGTTGCACCAATAATGTCTTCAGATTGTTTAATAAGAATAATAAGAAAAATAATGATAATGATAATGATGACAATGATTTAGGAATTTGCCTAAAAAAGAGGAAATAGTCTTGCAGGTCTTGTAAATCTTGCAAGTCTGAAACCAACGGGATCAAAAATGGTGTGAATAGTGTGCAAAGGATTGAAAGCTATTTGTACTTTCAGATGTTACATTTTAAAGATACATGAACAATCACGCTCCTAACTAAGAATATGCAATATGGGACCTGTGAGGATACCTATCATACTTAACTTCAATTTGTAAAATTACTTATTAAAAACCAATAAATGGGAAGCTAGCATGCTGCACAGTAAGGGCCTGATCTCTGGTATGATGTTTATTTCAAAGAATACTTCTTGACCCACAAAAATGCTCTGGCATTTTTAGAAAATAAAACTCCTGCTCTGTTTGCCCAGTTTGTCCAGAAAAACAAACAAAGGCAAGCTGAGATGACAGAACCCTCCAGAGGGAGAGGCAAGTGGGATAGAAAGGATATTATTTATTATATTGTAACTTTATATTTCTGTTTTAACTATGTTTTATTGTGAACTGCCCAGGGTCCCTGATGGGGGAGATGGGCAGTAATATAAATTTTATCTATATCTATATCTATATATCTATATCTATATCTATATCTATATCTATATCTATATCATCTATCTCTATCTCTATCTCTATCTCTATCTCTATCTATCTCTATCATGGAGCAACCACATTTCTTTGCATTCCGACAAATGGTTGCTTTGCATTCTCCATGTGACCAGTTATTTTCTGACTCATCAAATCACTGTAACAGCCATTATTCTACAACAAAATGGTAGTTTTCCAAATTTGGGCTCACTGGCATCAGAAGGTTGCCAAATAATGTCTTAGACTTCCTCTAACCCTCTCTCTTTCATTAAGTGTCAATCTTGCCTTGGTTAAATAAACCTCAGTACATATGCTGGGGACCGCGGTGGCTCACTGGCAGAGCACAGACGCTGAGTCAGAAGCCATTAAGGCTGAAAACTCGGCAGTTTGAAACCCGAGCGTGAGCCGCGTGCCGGAGTAAGCTCCCGGCAATTAGTAAAATCAGTCCCAGCTTCTGTCAACCTAGCAGTTCAAAAGCACACCTTCCAAAGGACCGCGGTAGCTCAGTGGTTAAGACGCTGAGTCAAGAGGCCATTAAGGCTGACAGCTCGGCAGTTCGAATCCCAAGAGCGCGAGCCGCACGCCGGAGCTCCCGGCAATTTGTCCCAGCTCCTGCCAACCTAGCAGTTCAAAAGCATGCAAATGCGAGTAGATAAATTAGGTACCACTTTGGTGGGAAAAATCACAGGGACATGAAAGGAGCCTCATTGGGCGTCCCCCGGGCAATGGTGATGTCACCGGCAAATCCTTTCACTACAGAAGCAAAAGCTTCTGACACGAAACAACAACAACAATACATATGCTGTTTTCCCTTTATCTTTAAGAGTGACTAACAAGATTTCAGAAGAAATAAGATGTGGGTATCATAAAGTACCCCATGGATTTTTCTAAACAGTATGAGAAGTAACTTATGTGCCCATTTTCCTATTAATTGTCCCATCTCTCCCTTAATCTGAATTTACTAAAACACAGTGGATATAAATGCACATCAACATTGTTTTAGATTAGATTATTTTTAAAGAAAAATATTCTGCTTTGGTCAATCAAATTGTTGACTCTTCAATAATGCAATCTCAAACCATACTCCACTGACTCTTATTCTGAAATTTAAAAACTGTAAATCAGCTAATTCCAGATGGTATTCAAATACTTCTCTTACAGGAGGGTCTTCATGAAGAAATTTGCTCTTTTTCTAACAGAAATAGGGACTCTACCAATATGTTAATCCTCTGGGATGGGTTTAAGGTATTAATTTGTGGATCCACTATTGCTATTGCCTTAGCAAAAAAAAAGAGAGAGAGAGAGAGAGAGAGAGAGAGATTTTAATCTCATACACCTGGAAAAAAAATACTCACATTTTCTTATGACAGAAAACCCCACAGATGAATTATATCAAATATTTATAGCACCTAGGGTTAAATTGGGGCCACTACATTCAGAAAAATTTGAATATTCCTTGAAATGCATTATTCAGATCTATTGGGAATCAGAAGAGAAAGAGATATCTGCAGGCCTAGGATCCTTGAAAGATAGAATGCTTGAAGTGAAACCAACAATTTTATAAGGATTTTTTTTAAAAAAAAAGTTAGCGTCAGTTACATATCTGAACCAGGGCTTTCCAAAGTGCCACCGCTGGCGACATGCCAGCGGCGGTGCGGCGGCACAGCGGCGGTGCGGGGGCTCTTGTGCGCGGTGGTGACACAGGAGGTCATGCGGCGGCACGCACGGCGGCGGCATAGGGGGCATGCGGCGGCGCGGGGGGCGTGCAGTGGCACGCGCACGCACAGCAGCAGCGCGGGGGGGTGTGCGGCGGCGCAGGGGGGCGTGCGGCGGTGTGTGCGTGCATGGCAGCGGCGGCAGCGGCCGCCGCTGCCACCGTGCACGCGCGCGCCGCTGCTTCCGGGTGGTGTGGCGACACACCACGCTGTGTGTGGCGACACACTTTTGTGTCGCGACACACAGCTTGGAAAGCTCTGATCTGAACTATATAACAAAGAATTGTACTATACAATCTTGGAAAATCAATGGGTCCAGGTTTTAAGAAATGTAAAACATACTTCTTATGATTTAAGAGTGAAATAACATCATCAGAAAAATATTATTTGTGTCTGTCCCTCAAAGAATGTTTAAAAAGTGTTGGACATAAGATTTTTTGTAGCGGCATTGTAAGAAATTTGAGGTTCTTTAACTCATACAATTTAGTTTTGTCTTTGGAAAGAAATATTGTAAAAATGTAAAAGTGATATTAAACTATATTCCTAAAATATGGAAACATTGTTTTATGAAGACCTTAGACTCTATCAAGGCCAAAAGAAACTTATCCTCCAGATTCCAAGCAATGGTTTCAGGACATCAGTCTGTTATCTATTTTTGAAAAGTATTATTTATGTTCTAAAAATGAGAAGATTAAGTAATATACCGACTTCTAGAGTGGGTTTGGAGGCTTCCGATGTTGGAGCGGACTGGAGTTGGTGGAGAACCCTACGGCCCTGGGAGGCGCGGAGGCTGGACGGATAGCCCAGGAGACCAGGGCGTACGAAGAACACGGACTAACCCCAAAAAAGTTCTGGATGCCGTCCCATTCAATCTAAGGCGGCAGAGGGTTCGTAGGGGTCCCTTGGTATGAATGTGGACCCCCCGGGTGAGAGACGAGGAGGGGGGAGCCAAGATTGTATGGGTATGTAAGAGTACCCCCCTGGGTGAGAGCCAGGTGGGGTAGGAGTGACTGCTGGTGAGTGTTGGTACCTCTCCCTGACCAGTGAGAGAAGTTGAGGGAGAGGTACAGAGTGTGAGTGGGGGTGGTGCTGGACCCTAACAGTGCCGAGAGCGAGAGCTGGTGCACTGGGGGGTCTTGTCACTGCCCGACATTGTGTGGGACTGGATGATGGATGAAAGGGATAAGGGACCCTTGATTAAGCCCAGGAATTCTGGAGGCCTGGGAGTGGAGGCTACTAGGCCAGAGTCGGGAATCTCTGGGGGCTGTATGGCGGGCTATTTGATTCAGGTGGTGGCGGGCAGGGGACGGTATGATGGGAACCGGAGGGCAGGCCATCATCGGGGAAGGCGCCCCCGGTGTTTGTTACCGGTGGCGTGTTCCGGCCCCCCGTGTTCATACTCAGGTCCTGGTAAGCAGATCCTCATGGGCTCCGGTCTCCGACTGCTGCTGCTGAACGCCAGGTCGGTGAACAACAAGGCCCCCCTTATAGGTGATCTAATCATAGAGGAGGGGGCCGACCTGGTGTGTATTACCAAGACCTGGCTGGGCCCAGAGGGGGGAGTAGCCCTCTCGGAGATGTGCCCAGCCGGGTTTCGGGTGTGGCATCAGCCGAGACACTGGGGCAGGGGTCCAATTCAAGGTGTTGGTGATTACCTTTAAAGCCCTACATGGCATAGGGCCAGGGTACCTGAGGGACCGTCTCGTCCCGATAACGTCGGCCCGCCTCACCCATGCATGCAGAGAAGGCATGCTTCGGACCCCCTCAACAAGAGAATTCCATCTAGCGGGATCCAGGAGGCGTGCCTTCTCTGCGATAGCGCCCGCCTTATGGAATATCTTGCCCCCGGAGGTGAGACTGGCCCCCTCCCTCCTGGCCTTTCAGAAGGCCCTTAAGACCTGGCTCTGCCACCTGGCCTGGGACGACAGAGGTGGTAGTGCCCCCTGGGGTTGGCTGGCCCCGTAGCCCCATGATCCATTCTGCGGGTCCTAATCCATCTTGGATTTTATTTTATTTATTTTACGCTTGTGAGATATTTTGTATAGTTTTTAAATTTTATTTATTGTAACCTGCCCAGAGTCCCTTGCATGGGAGATGGGCGGGGAATAAATTTGAAAAATAAATAAATAAATAAACATGTTTCCATATAATCTAGATTTAGTTATAAGATTAAGGATTCTATATTGATAGCATATGTTTTTTTTTTTCTTTTACTAGTTTTTCCCCCTTTTTCTTTTCTTTTCTTTTGTTATGTTTAGTTTATTTTAATCACCAAAAATGTATGTAGATTCTTTTATTACTGTATAACCACTACTGTTTTGTTGTTGTTGGAGGTGGTGATGGTGGTATTCGGAGTTATTTGTATTCCACTATTAAAAATAATTTTAAAAAATTAAAAGAAAAGAAAGAATGTATAATGAAGTCCTTGCATAACTAACTAGGTTCTATATATCTATGCAGGCTTTCATGGCCAGTGTCAATCGAATGGTGATGAGCTTCCGGGCTTATAGGCATGGTCTAATTGTCAGTGATCTAATTATCTGTGGTCTAATTATCAGGCAACTGAGCAGGAACTCTGATTAGACCATGTTATTGGAATTCTTGAAATTTTGATTGGTCCTTCATCGTGAAACTGGCTTTTCAGAATTCCAATGACATGGTCCAATTAGAGATTAGTTCTTTTATAAACACAGGAGCTCAGTCAGTTCCTGCTCAGTTCCCTGAAGAAGTATACTACAGAGCAGACCACTTTTGCCTCTGAAGATCCCAGCCACAGTTGCTGGTGAAACATCAGGATACCAGATCATTACACCAGTGCCTATTAGATTGGAAGCTTATCACCACTGAATTAACCATGTTCTATTGATAATTTAATTCTCTTTTTGCAGTAGTGCTACAGACATTTATTTCTATAATTTTCCCTCCAAACTTATAGTTCCAGAAATATTGGAACAAGGATAACTGTTTTGGCAGTTGGCCTCTCTACACCACCACATTGAAGTTGAAAGGAAACACACCCAGATGGGAGCGAAGTCAGGACTTTCAGTTGTAATTCAAGGGGTTTGACAAAAGTGGGGCACCAACCATTCAGGAAGTACAGCCAGTGGCATACACACGCACCCATTGTTGGTGGCTCATAAGTAATGGAACAAACCAACATCATTACAAACATAAGGATCCTGGAGGAGGTCCTGGCCGCAACCTGGAATAGGGAGGCGGCCGGGGCCTTGGACAGGATCGCGCCTATGCGGCCTCTCTTGCCACACTTGACCCGATACTCCCCTTGGTATACGGAGGAGTTGAGGGTCTTGAAGAGGGTTAAGAGACGCCTAGAGCGCCGCTGGAGAAAGACAAGGTCTGAATCTGACCGAACACAAGCTAGAGTCGCTGTTAAGACCTACCTTGTGGCGGTAAGAGCGGCGAAACGTCAATATTTCTCCGCTCTTATTGCGTCCGCAGAATGCCGCCCGACGACCCTGTTTAAGATAACAAGATCTCTGTTGGGTAAGGTGGAGTCTGTGACCCACCTACAGGGCCGTGCGGAAGAATTTTCTGAGCATCTGCAGGATAAAGTCGCTCAGATTCGGTCTAAGTTGGACTCTAAGCGTGTAGCACAGTCTGGGGAGATGCCGAGGGAACGTCTTTGCCCGGTTATCTGGGAACAGTTCGATCCTGTTGGACCTAAGGAAGTGGACAGGATCCTTCGGGTTGTAAGGGCCACCACATGTCATCTGGACCCATGCCCTTCCTGGCTGGTACAGGCAGCCCGGGAGGTGACATGTGGTTGGGTCCAGGTGATGGTTAATGCATCTCTGGGGGAGGGGGTGTTCCCAGCTGCTTTTAAAGGGGCTTTGGTGCACCCCCTCCTCAAGAAACCATCACTGGACCCTACTATATTGGACAATTTTCGTCCTGTCTCCCACCTCCCCTTTTTAGGGAAGGTGGTTGAGAAAGCGGTGGCGTTGCAACTCCAGAGGATCCTGGATGATACGGATTATCTGGACCCCTTCCAGTCGGGTTTCAGGCCGGGATATGGGGTGGAAACTGCATTGGTCGCGCTTACAGATGATCTCTGGCGGGAGCGGGATGGAGGGAGTGCATCCATCCTAGCTCTTCTTGACCTCTCAGCGGCATTCGATACCATCGACCATGGTATCCTTTTGGGACGGCTCAGGGAGTTGGGGGTGGGAGGCGTAGTTCTGCGTTGGTTCACCTCCTTCCTCCAGGGCTGTTCCCAATCGGTGGTAATAGGAGAGGAAAGGTCCGACCCTCGCCCCCTCGTCTGTGGGGTACCGCAGGGTTCGGTTCTTTCCCCTCTCCTATTTAACATCTACATGAAACCGCTGGGTGAGATCATCCGTCACCATGGGATGAGATACCATCAATATGCAGACGATACTCAATTATATATTTCCATCCCTGGTGAGATAAGTGATGCAGTGGCTACCCTTTCTCAGTGCCTGGAGGCTGTGGGGGTCTGGATGGGGAACAACAGGCTTCGACTGAACCCTGGTAAGACGGAGTGGCTGTGGATTGATGGCTCCCGTGGATCCAGGAAGTTGTCATCTCTAGTTCTGGATGGGGTTGCACTACCCCATTCAGACCAAGTGCGTAATTTGGGGGTTCTTCTGGACTCACGGCTCCTGCTCGAAGAGCAGGTGGTAGCCGTGGCCAGGAGGGCTTTTGCACAACTTCGTGTTGTGTGTCAGTTACGCCCTTTCCTGGATCGGGAAGCCCTCCGTACAGTCACTCATGCCCTGGTCATCTCCCATATAGACTATTGCAACACGCTCTACATGGGGCTACCCTTGAGGAGTATCCGGAAGCTTCAATTGGTCCAGAATGCGGCTGCTCGCGCAGTTATTGGTGCGCCTAGATCAGCGCATGTGACACCTCTGTTGCGACAGCTGCACTGGGTGCCTGTGTGCTTCCGGGTCCAATTCAAGGTGTTGGTTATCACCTTTAAAGCCCTACATGGCATGGGGCCAGGTTACCTGAGGGACCGTCTCATCCCCATAACGTCGAACCGTCCCACTCGGTCAGAGAGGGCATGCTACGGATCCCGTCCGTAAAGGAATGTCACCTGACGGGGTCTAGGAGGCGTGCCTTCTCGATAACGGTGCCCACCCTTTGGAATATGCTACCCCCGGAGGTGAGGCAGGCCTCATCGCTCCCAGCCTTCAGAAAGAACTTAAAGACCTGGTTCTGCCGCCTTGCGTGGGGGGAGGGGGGGAACAGTTCCTCTTGGGGATGGCTGGTGCCATAGGGCCCTTTTAAACATCCAAACATCATACCACCGCATCTTGGATTTTTATATTTAATTTTAATATATTAGAGTGTTTTATTGGGTTGTTTTAATTGTCGGATTTTAATTTTTGTGTTTTGTAAACCGCCCAGAGTTCCCTTGCGGGGAGATGGAGCGGTATATAAATTGAAACATAAATAAAAATAAATAAATAAGGATCGCCTTTAATACCTGGATGAAAATCCTTTGCAGTCAATGACTGCCTGAAGTCTGGAACCCATGGACATGACCAAATGCTGAGTTTCCTCCCTCGAGATGCTTTGCCAGGCCTTTACTGCAGCTGCCTTCAGCTGCTGCTTGCTTGTGGGTCTTTCTGCCTTCAGTCTTGTCTTCAGTAAGTGAAAAGCATGCTCTATTGGGTTGAGTTCAGGTGACTGTCTTGGCCATTGAAGAACATCCCACTTCTTTGCCTTGAGAAACTCTTGGGTAGCTTTTGCTGTATGTTTTGGGTCATTATCCATCTGCAATATGAAGTGGCGTCCTATCAGTTTGGCAGCATTTGGCTGAATCTGAGCAGAAAGATTTCTTTCCTTTCTGTTCTTGAGCATTACCAGTGGTTTGCACCTTGTTGTGGAGCCTCTGTATTTACATTCATAAAGCCGTCTCTTGACTGCAGATGTTGACAATGACATGCCTACCTCCTCAAGAGTGTTCTTGACCTGGCTAGATGTTGTGAAAGGGTTCCTCTTCACCATGAGCAGAATTCTGCAGTCATCCACTTTAGTTGTCTTCCGTGGTCTTTCAGGCCTTTTGCTGTTGCTGAGCTTGCCAGTTAATTCCTTCTTTTTCAGGATGTTCCAAACTGTTGTATTGGCCACTCCCAATGATTTTGCTATCTCTCTGATGGGTTTGTTTCCTCAACCTAATGATAGCCTCCTTCACTCGCATGGACACCTCTTTGCACCTCATGTTGGTAGTTCCAGTGAACAGCTACCAAATACAAATGTAACACTCAGAACTACCTCCAGGCCTTTTATCTGCTTGATTGGTCATGGGGTACCCAGGAAACAGGCCACACCTGGCCATGCAGCTGCTTGTCAACCATTCGTTCCATTACTTATGAGCCACCAACAATAGGGGTGTATGTATGCCACTGGCTGTACTTGTTAGCGGGGCATGGTTAGTGCCCCACTTTTGTCAAACCCCTCGAATTACCGCTGAAAGTCCTGACTTCACTCCCATCTGGGTGTATTTCCTTTCAACTTCAATGTGGTGGTGTACAGAGGCCAACTGCCAAAACAGTTATCCTTGTTCCAATATTTCTGTACTATTTACTATTTGTAAATAGTACTAACAAGAATGACCTAAGGCCCAGGAGAAAGAAAATGTGTACATACCTATGTGTATACTCACATAACCAGGCACTGGGGTCCTTTTCTAGAACTGCATTTGGTGTAGATGGCTGCGGGTACAGCACCAAAAACTAATTTCATAAGATGGATGAACTAGGAAATAGATGAGATACTGAATCTTGTGTGTAGGGGGAAAATAAGAGGGTCTGCAAATACTTTTGGAAGAGATGATTTGCACTTTCAAACCTGATGCCACTTGTGGCAGCCTGGTTAGGCATACCTGGCTAGACATACAGAGCATGAGTGGCTCATTAGAAGCCTGTTTCTCTTGACTTAGGGCTATAGAAGTGATACTGCCTCCTCAGCAGGGTGATTACACAGTCAACATGGTTGGTCAAAAAAGTACAGTTGCAAAGAATGTCTTCATTAAGTAATGAAAATGTTTCTTGACTTGAGCTAAAATGAAAAATTAAAATAGCTGAGATGCTTAGCTCAAAGCAATATAGGCAAATTAGGAGACAAAATGGTTCATACTGTGAAAATGAGAGTAAATAGTCTAAGATTAATTGTTAGTAAGAAAATATAATATTTCTACAGGAAGAAAATAATGGTTAGCACGCAGGTACTTTATTAATTTCCCTGCACTGCTGATATAAAACAACTTTCTACTGAAATACTACTCTGGTATATAGTAAAGTTTGACAATCAATGTAGCCATTACAACTTCCACCAATGTAATCAAGCTCACTGGACTAGTGGAAAAAATATGGATCTACTCCAACACTAACAGTTTTAAAAAAATTTTTTACCCTGACAATATAGTAAGAGACTTTGCATTTCAGATGCACAGTTATCCTTTTCTTCCTTCTATGGAAAATGCCTGGTACACAGTTGGTCTATACTTTATAAAGCTGAACGCCACAACCCTTGTCTATTGGTTGCCTATAGGGAGCTAGCTATAAAAATTTCATAGGTATGGCTGCAGTCCATTAGCTAACGTACCTTTATACCCATAAAAAGTGAAGGGTAAACCCAGAAATTTTACAACCACTATCTGAAAAAGGTAATAACTGAGCCACAGTCAAATTGCATTTATTATACACTGTGCATTTAACAACTGCTCTGGGATCAAGCCACAGAGCAACAGTATACTATGGCAGATGTCACATACTCCTGGTGACTTAAAAAGTCCAGCTTTCATTTAACTAAACTTTGAACTAAAGAAAATGAGGTTAAACTTTTGGCTTTTCGGTAAAGAAACATAGGATGGCAATGTTTTTTGTCCGACAACAAAATTCAGATGAAGAAATTAATACCCATTATCCAATCCAGCCAAGTGAAGAATATGTCATTTTTATGAATGAGTAAGACGTGTGCTATACATACAGTAGGTAAGTATTAAGGAAATGACAAATGGATTGCCATCTTCACACCAACCCAAATTTCATTGGTAGGTGTTGTCAAAAGACATCTGGAAGATTAAAGCACCTGTTCTTCTATAGAAATATGCAGGGTGCATTTCCTACAGTTCCCACAGCATGATATGTATATAAGCTGCTCAAAAAAATAAAGGGAACACTGAAATAAGACATCCTAGATCTGAATGAATGAAATATTCGTATTAATTACTTTGTTCATTACATAGTTGAATGTGCTGACAACAAAATCACACAAAAAGCAATGGAAATCAAATGTAAGCAACCCCTGGAGGTCTGGATGTGGAGTTACACTCAAAAATTAAAGTGGAAAAGAACACTACAGGCTGATCCAACGTTGATGTCATGTCCTTAAAACAAGTCAAAATGAGGCTCAGTAGTGTGTGTGGCCTCCACGTGCCCGTATGACCTCCCTACAACGCCTGGGCATGCTCCTGATGAGGTGGCGGATGGTCTCCTGAGGGATCTCCTCCTACACCTGGACTAAAGCATCCCCCAACTCCTGGACAGTCTGTGGTGCAACGTGGCATTGGTGGATGGAGCGAGACATGATGTCCCAGATGTGCTCAATTGGATTCAGGTCTGGGGAACGGGCGGGCCAGTCCATAGCATCAATGCCTTCGTCTTGCAGGAACTGCTGGCACACTCCAGCCACATGAGGTCTAGCATTGTCTTGCATTAGGAGGAACCCAGGGCCAACTGCACCAGCATATGGTCTCACAAGGGGTCTGAGGATCTCATCTCGGTACCTAATGGCAGTCAGGCTACCTCTGGCGAGCACATGGAGGGCTGTGCGGCCCCCTAAAGAAATGCCACCCCACACCATTACTGACCCACTGCCAAAACGGTCATGCTGGAGGATGTTGCAGGCAGCAGAACGTTCTCCACGGCGTCTCCAGACCCTGTCACGTCTGTCACATGTGCTCAGTGGGAACCTGCTTTCATCTGTGAAGAGCACAGGGCGCCAGTGGCAAAGTTGCCAATCTTGTGTTCTCTGGCAAATGCCAAACGTCCTGCACGGTGTTGGGCTGTAAGCACAACCCCCACCTGTGGACGTCGGGCCCTCATACCACCCTCATGGAGTCTGTTTCTGACCGTTTGAGCAGCCACACGCACATTTGTGGCCCACTGGAGGTCATTTTGCAGGGCTCTGGCAGTGCTCCTCCTGTCCCTCCTTGCACAAAGGCGGAGGTAGCGGTCCTGCTGCTGGGTTGTTGCCCTCCTACGGCCTCCTCCTCGTCTCCTGATGTACTGACCTGTCTCCTGGTAGCGCCTCCATGCTCTGGACACTACGCTGACAGACACAGCAAACCTTCTTGCCACAGCTCGCATTGATGTGCCATCCTGGATGAGCTGCACTACCTGAGCCACTTGTGTGGGTTGCAGACTCCATCTCATGCTACCACTAGAGTGGAAGCACCACCAGCATTCAAAAGTGACCAAACCATCAGCCAGAAAGCATAGGAACTGAGAAGTGGTCTGTGATCACCACCTGCAGATCCACTCCTTTATTGGGGATGTCTTGCTAACTGCCTATGCTTTCCGCCTGTTGTCTATTCCATGTGCACAACAGCATGTGAAATTGATTGTCAATCAGTGTTGCTACCTAAGTGGACAGTTTGATTTCACAGAAGTGTGATTGACTTGGACTTACATTGTGTTGTTTCAGTGTTCCCTTTATTTTTTTGAGCAGTGTATTTTTCCTGAAGACCTAACTGTGGTAGAAGAGACAATCTCCAGTGTAACATCTGAGGCCTGCAGGTACATAGCCACCACTGCCTTAATCTGAAACACTTAATATAGCTTGGTAACTAGTCCAGCTCAATAGATATCTTTTAGCTTTCTGAATACCCTACAGAGACAGATGACATGGAACTTTTAGCATTCTGAATACCCTACAGAGATGGATGACATGAAACTTTATTAACAGTAAAGTGCCTTCTTACACCAATTCAAATATAATTGGGCTGAGAGTCTGATAAAGGAGGCTTGTTGTTCTTGCAGGATATGGAAGACAAATTTGTTAAGTTCTTCCCTTTAATTTGAAGAATAAAATGAAATGAAAGAAGTACAGGAACACAAAATAGTATATTTAAAAACTCAAAAAATAATACCAATATATCTAATGCTTATGTCACATCCTTTTGGATATTCATCTGGAGAACAGAACAGACTTGACCACACTTTTGTGGGCTTCTCTCAGAGGCTCAGAACACTTCTCCTTCTCTGTTTTCAAAGACTTCATGTTTACCTCTACCCATGACAGAGGCAGGGCATTCAGAGATAAGCTTGCCACTTAAATGTTCAAGAATTCATGAAGGGGTGCTGAATGGCTAACATTTAAAGCAGATACTAGAGAAGAAAAATCAATCAACTTAAAAATGGTGTAAAATGAAACAACTAAAAACATTCAGCAAATCCATATTTTGGAAAACCAGACATTTCATGACCTCTATACAACGCTGAGTAGGTGACTTCGAAAACATCCGCTGCCAGAAGCAGAAGATGCCAGTGTCCGCATAGGCAAATATTTTCTGCCATGTAATCTATAGTCACTTCTGAGCTTCTCTGTCCCTTTTATTAACTGGAAGAGTTTGGCTAGGATCCTCTTTTCTACCTTTTCTCATATAATGAAGTAAAAAAAATGTCACAAGGCAACATGACAAACCATTTCCATAACACTCCCAAGAAAGCTGCATGGATGCAGTCAATAAAACAAGAGCTCCACACAAGGACAACTTTACTTTTCATTCAACAATATTTAGTTCATGTGGTTTGTATTACTATGCTACTTAAGCACTTTAAATATAATAAGGTTGAATCAGAACTGGCCATCCTAAAAGCAATCCCACTGAAATCAGTAGGACTTAAGTTACACCTGACTAAATCAAGTCTCACTGCTTTCAGTGTGCTTGCTCCAAAATCAATAGTTTATTTGTTATAACCTCTCTTTAGTTCTTTTTGAGGAAAAATAGGGCATAACTGCTAAAAAAAATAATTGACAAGTACATGTTGAAAAATATATACTCCTTTTCCAATATGCAGTTTAACTGATGTATTAGCAAAATTAGCATATATAGTGTTCATTTTTACTAAATGTCATTCAGTGCATACAGTGCTTGACTTGTGCTCAACCTCACTGAGGGGCCTCAGGCCAAATAAATAAAGTTCAGATTAACATAAGATCAATAAGAAATATAAAAAAGACCTTTTACCTTAACATAGCACCCAAACTTTTCTTTTTTGTTTTTCTTTCAGGATTGTCATTCTCCTCCTTTTTGTCCTTTTCATTGATTTTCGATTTGTTCTTGAGATTAAGTTTTTTATTCTTTTCTTTTACTTTCAATTTTTCTTTGGTCTTCTTGTGTTTTTTTGTCTTCCCTTCCACATCTTCTAATTCAGAATTCATGTGAAAGGCTTTTGCAAAGTTCTGACCATCTGGACCAGAAAGAGAGCTCTTATCTGACAGGCCATCTGCAGAGGAAGAAAAGTAATCAGTAAGTACAGAAGATAGCCTTCTTATAAGCTACACATATAGTTTCTAATTAATGTGTATAAGCAAAACAACTCTTTATAAATTGCAAACCAAAGACATTTCCAGTGAACCTGTCAGAACTGCAGAGGTAGCATTATAACGGACTTTCGTTTAATTCTTTGTATTAAAGAGACCATAAAATATGTACAGCTAAATCTAACTGGATACTATTGTTCATATTATTTACTACTTATTATATTTGGTTAATATATATCCTGCTTGACACCAAGTCTATCAAGCCTTTTAATTCAAATAGAAATATACACACACTATTCGGGGGGAACCTTTACCTTTATTCAAACCTAGATTCAGAAACGACCTAATACAGATAGCACCAATGGCTCCCAGGAAAAAGACAAGATATATGCATCAAAATTAAAAGTGAGCCGGTCTTCTGTGATCATATTGGAATATGACAGAGCTGTCTAACAATATACCATATACCAAGATAGAAAACGAATATCTGCTCATTGATCAGATCAATATATGATCTCCAGACATGTTTTCAGAGATGACAGGTTAGGGCTCAATACATGAATCTCAATATACTTCCCTAGATAATCTGCAGTATTGTTCCATCCAAAGCTATGGTTATACAGTATATGCAATACTAGATTCAACTCTTCTTTGAGATCAGATTTTACTGATGCATTTTTATAGGACAACATAGATACTTACCTTCTGCCATGTCTTCGGGTCCATCATAAGATTTATCGATGGCAGCTCTGAAACTCTCATTACATCCCCTACCACGGACCATGTGAGGCCTGGGCCTATAGAATGGAAGCTCATTCTTTTTTACTTCAGCAACAGCTGTCTGGAGACTTTCTAGGGAACTTGACTTTTTTAAACCCAGGGTGGGGCCAATATCCTTGCCAGGAGATTCTAAAGAAAGAGAATAACAGAAAAATATTTAAACTACCTAATGCCATAACAAAGCTGCTAATTTGTCCAAGTTTTTTATTTATTTATTTATTTTCTATCCCACCTTTATTATTTTTATAAATAACTCAATGTGGGGAACATACCTAATACTCCTTCCTCCTCCTATTTTCCCCGCAACAACCACCCTGTGAGGTGAGTTGGGCTGAGAGAGACAGGGACTGGCCCAAGGTCACCCAGCCGGCTTTCATGCCTAAGGCGGGACTAGAACTCTCCGTCTCCTGCTTTGCTATTGGCTCCTTCCTAGGGCTGAGAGAGAGTGACTGGCCCAAGGTCAACTTTGAATGTACAAGCTGGGGACGAATACAGTATCTATTTATTTATTTAATTTTTATCCCGCCTTTATTATTTTTATAAATAACACAAGGCGGCGAACATACCTATTACTCCTTCCTCCTCCTCTTTTCCCCACAACAGCAACCCTGTGAGGTGAGTTGGGCTGAGGGAGAGGGACTGGCCCAAGGTCACCCAGCCGGCTTTCATGCCTAAGACGGGACTAGAACTCTCAGTCTCCTGGTTTCTAGCCCGGTGCCTTAACCACTAGACCAAAGTAGAGTTGACTAGACCACTAGACCAAAGTAGAGTTTAAAGTAGAGTTGCAGTTAGTACACAAATATATATTAATACTAGATCTTGAAGTTGCACAACTGGAAGTCACCTCTTGTTCTTCATAATTATGCAGAACTTTGAAGTCTAGTAAATTAGATGTTAATCTCATAGGCACAGAAAACATAAACCATGAAAGCTGGAAGCATATTTAACTCAAAAACAATACTACTATTCTGAGACTTGAGGGAATCAAAAGAGCAGGATCTAAAATTCCCTCAGGATCCTAATCTAATTTCACAACTGACATAGGCTTTGTTAAGACAAATGAATACTAGTTTCATAAAGAAAGTAACCCTCCTTCAATAGCCACATAAATCCTAAATCTGTCTACCAAGTTTACTGGGACATATCTGTAGTGCTTTTTTTTGCTGAGGATTTTCCTTTAAGGGGAGAAAAAGACTATTAATTTATTTTCAAGAATTGTCATGAAAATGTCTCAAGTATTTTAACCCCCAACTTTTTGGCAAAGAATACATTTTGAAAAGCAAGTCAGTACATCTGCATATGCAAGACCCTCCTTTTTGAAGAGTAAAAGGTCTGTCTCGTGAAGACATGAAGAATAGCATAGGGTCTTTTGAAGAGTATATGAAAAGTGGATTAAAGGGCTGGCCAGACAAGGTGCTCCACAAAAACCTGTCCACCGAAAAGCTAAAGAGCAGACCTACACAGCAGAAGCCACAGGAAGAAAAACAAAAGATGCCCTTAAAACTAGGCTGACCATACGTCCTGTTTTGAATGGGACAGTCCCGTTTTTTAAACAAGTCCCGACCGTCCCATCGTTTTAATCAAAATGTCCATTTTGTCCCGTTCTCAATGAGCGGCGAGGCTTTGTTAGACGGAGTGCGGGCGGGCGAGTGCGCGTAGGTGCGCGCGCATGCGGGTCCCATTTCTGTCTCAAGGAAATATGGTCAGCCTACTTAAAACACAACAAGGCACATGATTGTTCAGTTGGGCAAATCCCTCTGAGCAAGATCGCTGAAGAATTTCTGTATGCTATGCACTTCGATTTTCTGTTTTCATAAATTGTTCTAAGCATACTTCCTCTTTCCTTTACTTTTACACAAAGGACAGGGGAAGAAGATAATACCGCACAGTCTGCTGCGGTAGAGATGGGCGGTGATAAATTTGATTAATAAATAAAAATAATAATATTTGATATGAACTGTTTACAACTCTTTCCCAATTCTTTCTAAAAATTAGGGTCTACAAAAGCTACCTGAAGTGTAAGTGGGGAGATCAGAAACGCTGCTCCCACATCAACAGCATTGCCTTTCCCAGACCATTTCTGATAGACAGCCATGTTGTACAGCTTACTTATCCTTCAAAGGCCTGAAGGTGGGAAGTGCTGAAACTGCATTATGTATGTGGTTCCTGCCTAAAATGGCTAGAAAGAACAATGTGTCAAGAGAAGGGAAGAGAGAAGAAAAAAATGAACAAAAACATTTTTTTTGAAGGAATAGCAGCGTCCTTCTGGAAGATAGATTAGCCCCCAATCTATGTGGAAATTGGTCAAAGCAGGATTTTTCCAGAGAGGAATTGAGGAATAATAGGAATGGTGCTATTTGATGATTTATTGCTCCAGTAGTTATTTATTGTTATGTTGTCGGTTTTGTTTTTTACATTTGACCATGGATGATTTAATTTTATGTTTTTTGTACTATTTACTGTGGATATTTTAATTCTGTTGTTAAGTTCCAGGAGTTCTAGGGACTACCAATAAATAATAAATACAACCCACAAACAAACAAACAAACAAACAACAGTATGAGAGAGACTGAAGGAAGAAAAGAAGCAAAGACTTAGAACTGGGGATGCAGTCACAGACATCCACGGAGGGGGTGATGAAACATGTGTCACAATATTGCAATGCAAACTTCATCCCTTACATGCTTGTGTGCAACATCACAACTCAAGTACAGAAGAATAGAGCTTTTGTCATAATGGCATCATCGTTGCTAGCTTTTGCCTATGGGTGCAGTGAACAATGGATCAACAAATGCGGTGAAAAAAGATGTCATAGGCCAGAGGCAGAAAAATAACAGAAGATGCAGAAAGAAAAGGGGTAGTATGCTGTGCAGAGAGACTTAGAGCATTTTGAAATGTCTCAGGCATGCAACACAACAGGGAAAGTTGCAGGGTACAGAGCTAGTGAATGATAATTAGCACACCTGAAGTTTCAAAGACTTTAGTGTTGCAAAATAAAGAGAAGGATCATGATGGGATGTAGCGAGAAATGTGTGCAAGGAAAAAATGAGCATGCTTAGAGGGATAGAAAGCATGCTGGAAAGTGTTTTTAACTTTGTTTTCATATGTACTAGCTGTGAAATGAAAGAACGGTGGTAATGATGAATATTTTTCCAGAGTAATATTTTGCTTTTAATGCAGATCATAATGACTAGTGTACTTATTTCTGGAGACATACTGATTACTATGCATTTCTCTGAACAGTATGACAAAGCATTTTTTTAAAAACAGGGGAAATGTTTCCTCTTTCTTCTCAGCCACTGTAATCTTTTAGTGAATGAACTGCATAACCCAAGCAGAACTAGAACAAAAAATAATTTGAATAAATCTGTTGTATAATGGATGTTTCTAAATGGAAATTTATTAAGATTTTTCAAACTTGCAAGGCATGCAAGAAAGTAAAGAGCTCAATAAGTGATAGATGATAAGTAAAGCAAGAATGTAAACAATATGCTATGATTTTTGAAGGAGAAAGATCAACAAGATATTTGGATTAGTCCAGTTGCTGTAAAAGAAACTAAACATGCAAAATACTTTGGTGGTTGCTGCTTTTTTAAAAAAAGCTTTGAGCCTTGAGAGAATTAGAACTATTTAAATGTAATATTAAATCTGGCGATATTTGCATGTTTGGAACTAAATACACGATGCAATAATGAGTAAATAAAGCCAAGTAATTAATGAAACCAGGAGGAGGAGGAGGAGGAGGAGGAGGAGGAGGAGGAGGAGGAGGGGGGGGGAGGGGAGGGGAGGGGAGGGGAGGGGAGGGGAGGGGAGAGGAGAGGAGAGGAGAGGAGGAGAGGAGAGGAGAGGAGAGGAGAGGAGAGGAGAGGAGAGGAGAGGAGAGGAGAGGAGAGGAGAGAAAAAGGAGAGCAAGCATTGCCATCACATAGTAAAGATCAGTGACACAAAGCAATTTAACACTGCTGTTCCCTGGAGACTTTGAGGGCTTGTATACAAAAAAGAGAGGAAGAATGAGAGAAACCAGTTTAAAGGGAAACCTGGTTGCTAGGTCACAAAGTGCAAGCTTCCTTTGTTCATTAATTGCCATTGTGGAGACTACCATTATTGCCAAATTAGCAACTGCTGAAGTGGACTGTGAGCACTGCCCTGTGTGCAATGTGAAGGTACTTAAAATTATTCAAGGCATAAGCCTCAGTGAGAGGTACAGTGGTGCCCATTTGAGGCTGAAAAGGAACAACAAAAAGTGAGAGAAAAATCACTGAAGAAGGAACAGCTAAAATAAAAGGTTTTCTGATCAGTAGAGAAAAAGGAAGGTTGCTTTCTAGTGAGAAAACAGCTTTGATTGCTAGCTTTCAACAAGAAAATCACTACCTGGCTCTAAATATAGGATTCTCCTGCAGTGCTTAATCAACACCAGGTCTCAGTTTTGGTCCTGCTTTCAAAATTTAGGCTCAACCTTAGGAAATGTATTTCAGAGAGACATGGATGATAAAGAGATGGCCTCTGAGCATGCACATATCCTCTGATTAAACAGAACTTATATACACATGCATAAAATATATATGACTCATATAAATATCATATAAATTTAATACACACACACACACACACACACACACACACAGCATAAAAGTATTCAATCCAAGTAGAAAAAGAGGGTAGGAAAAAGGAAGCACAACTCCATTCCTCTCTTTGTAAGCCCTCCTTCTGGTACTGTCCTTGTTGTCAAAAAAGCAAGTAAGGTGGTATACTTCTTCCTTGAATGTATTTTTTCCACTGCAAGCTCACAAAATGGACTTTAGGCTAGGCTAGAATCCTCTCTTCCCCCACCCCACTGCAATAGGAGCCACGGTAAAATAGTCTATTCCTAAGATCCTCTGAGCAGCTTGTCATTCTCTTCTATGGGAAGCAACCTGAGATATCTTCTCAGTCTTTAAAAAATAATTTTGAATATATAGGACTGGAAAGAGTGAGCATTAACAAGGTCATGCTATTTATCCCAGTTCAAAGCCTAAATTGATGAAAGAAATAGCAGCAGATCTAGTATGGGTGAACTTCATTTTCAAACAGTATATGGGATACCAATTTTAATAAATAAATAAGTAAATAAAAATTTTGATTTATTTGATTTTATTTGTTTGGGAGCTCAAGGAAGCATACATATGCTCACTTCTCCAATGTTTAACAATCACTATCAGCACCCTGTGAAGGTAGGGTAGGCGGAGAGACTGACCAACCCCAAGTCACCCACTGCTGAGGGTGGACTAGGCTTAGTCTCCCCCCTCCTTGACCATTGCCTTGACCATTATACCATACTGGCTCTCCACTTTGCAAGGGTTGGGCTTCTGTACATTGCTGTGAAGATTCAACCCCTGCATGGAACCTCACGGGGCCTAGTAGTCCTGGCCCAGGAAGGTGTTACCTCATTATCTTCCTCACCCACGTAGAGGTGGCATCTGTACTCAACATGGCATTCTCCCTAAGTCTTGTAAGAAAACAAAGCAAAACGAGAACTACATGCTCAGTTTGCCTTTGCCTTTAAATGGATCTGATCAAACTAAGTGGTAGTATTTATTGCGATGCTTTGTTACTCTGGAATAGATTAATTTAAGAGCAATTGTGAATCTTGTTTCATATATCAGTTAAGTTGATAAAGAACGAAGACATATGGCATAAGGGTTGATATAGATGGATGCCATATGTGTTACAATGACACTTGGGAGGATTAATTTCCATTAGGAGGATATACCATTTTTGTCTTTGAAAATATAACTCAAGGATAATGTCGCTCTTGGTGTACTGATCAGGGCAGATGGCTGTGATCAAGTATCCTAGATTCTACTATCAATTCTTTTTGACACTCTCTTGGATTTTACAGCTAGTTCAAAAACCCAGATGAATACAATCATTATATAAAAGTCTTACTCCAGATATCCCACGGTTGCTCCAGATATCTCCACTCATGTCCACAAACCTGGCCATGTCATCTTACATATTGTACTTAGTAACATAGCTAATGAATTAATCATGAATTTCCTACCTTTTATAAGCACTTGTGAAGCTCTGTGAATGTGAAATACAATATGGGCGTGAAAAAAGTAATTGGCAAATATTTTTGTTGTATAAATGTTCAGTCTGATCAAAAGAGAGGAATTAAATTAAATTTTAATGATATACTTCCTTCTTTTTAGCCTCCCATATACAGTAGCAGCCTCCCCAGGAACATTTTTTTAAAAAGAGGAAGAAAAGAGAAAAACATGACAGCATTTATTTAACAAGTAAACTCAGTTAAACACTTCATTAGTTCTTGCTAATGCATCTAAAATTAGACAACACATTGAACAGGCTTATGTTCAGTTTATGGCCTAAGAGCATTTTATAGGGATCCTGTCAAAATATGGAGCGAAGTGGCAAAGATTAACAACACACTGTACTTGCTTGAATAAAAGTGAAGTTTTCCTCTGTCACCTCCTTGAATCATCCTATTTAAAAACAGCTAACATCACATTCAAAATTCTTACTGAGGACACACATTCTCTCTCTCTCTCGTAGAATAATGCAGAACATTTAGTTGCCTTTTTTCTTAGATAACATCATTTCACCCGAAAAGCCTACCAATAATAGATTATTTTAGAAATCAGATTAAAAAGAAAATTATGTTTTTTATATTGCATTTAAACGTACTGATTCATTATTAATCGAATCTAGCACAGAGTCCAGATCATGGAAAGCAATTGTCTACTCTACTCTGCCCTGTCAGACCACACTTGGAATACTGTGCCCGTGTCTGGGCACCAAAGCTCAAAAAGGACAGTGACAATTGGAGCAAATTAGAGCAAGACAAGGAATTCCAAGACGGGGAAGCATACAGAAACCAGGAGACAAAAGCCTTCAGTGTGTAACTGATCACTGTCTTGCCAATTTAAGACAGCAGAGCAAGCTGGCTGTGGGTTCTAATCAACTAATTAAGGTCACAGAGCTGGAACTTGTTAATTTGTGATTAGCACTTATTAGGGAAGTGCTGTGCCACAGAGAAAAGCTGCTTAGGAAGAGATAGCATGTTAGATACTCAAAAAGCCGGACAATGTTAAGGCTATGCCTGCCAGATGGAGGACGTGAGGACAAAAAGGAGGACATGTCCTCCTTTTGCCAGATGTCTGGTAATCCTACCTATGGGGCCTGACTTATAAACATATACACTTTTCGGTACACATAATATACACACATACACATACATAGACTTTTCAGATCTATCTCACTCTGTCAATACCAGGAAACTACATACTACAAACTTATAATAGATGATATAAGGTCATAGACCTTAACACGGCCAGGAATAGTAACTCAGAAGAAGCAAGAAAATTATATGAATTCAATGTATGCGATACCACTGAGTCTGGGAGTCATTTCCATCAGCTTACTTTCTTACAGGACCCTAGTACTATACGTTTGAGCCCACACAAGATGGTAAATATTCCCTTCCTCACTCCAGGCCACTACTATCAACAGCTCAGTGGGAAGGTCCCTAGAAATTTGTCATCAATATTTACTATATTTTTATTTACAACTGTTTATACTGCACGCATAAGGGGCGTGGTGGCTCAGTGGGTAAGATGCCAGGCTTGTCGATCCGAAGATCGCAAGTTCGGAGGTTCGAATCCCTAGTCCCACATGATGGAGTGAGCTCCCGCACTAGCCCCAGTTCTTGCCAACCTAGCAATTCGAAAGCATGCAAATGCAAGTAGATAAATAGGTACCACTTTGGTGGGTAGGTAACAGCGTTCCGCGTGCGTCATGCCGGCCACATGACTGTGGAAGTGTCTTCAGACAACACTGGCTCTTCGCTAACAAACGGAGATGAGCACTGGCCCCTAGAGTCGGACACGACTGTACAATTGTGCGGGGGGAACCTTTACCTTTACTTTTTATACTGCATGCAAGCCACATGCAAGGCAGTATTGGTATACTGAAAAGGGGAAATAAATAATTGTAATAAATAAATAATAACAGAAATGCAAGAGTTGAGTACCATCACTTCAGTTTAAAATAAAAGTTCAAATATGTCCAAACATGTAATACAAAATCAGACAATGAAAACTATATCTATAGAAGTTTTTGTCCTGTATTAGTCCACAGATATTTTGTTTGGTCTAGTGGTTAAGGTGCTGGGCTAGAAACCAGGACTCTGTGAGTTCTAGTCCCGCCTTAGGCATTGGCTGACCATACATCCCGTTTTGAAAGGGACAGTCCCGTTATTTTAACATTTTCCAACTGTCCCATCGTTCTGGACAAAATCTCCATTTTGTCCCGTTTTCCAAGTTAGAGTGCGTGCGTGCCTGCGTGCCTGCATAATAGTGCTAACATTTATGCCCTCTCTCCACTCTTATTCTGAAACAGGACATGGACTACAGGCATAAAGAGAGAGCAGATTGGGAAACATATAATGAATGACCCAGTTCTATATTTCTCCTCTTCATGCTAGTCCTATGCTAATATTTAATCTATAAATTAGGTCCTAATTTATTATTTCAAATCTTGACTGTTAACCCTGCAATCCCAACTAAGATCTTGCACACTCAGGATCACAAACATACATACATGTCAACAACAACAAAACCCTTTAATTTTCATATACTATCACATTTAGTGCTATCTAATAATGAAAACCATTTTAGATTATGAACCAAGCTGCAGAAGCATGTATTTTCTATTGCTCCCCCACCCCCCGGAAAAACATTCTCCTGGACATCTGAACCGTCCTTCCTTTTTGGCATTTAACAGGGTGTTTCAAGACCTGGTTGTTCCAACAGGTCCTGGGTTGTTGGAATGATATTTTTAGTCCCTCAATCAATGGGAAGTGTTTTAATTCTGGTTGATTGATTATGGTGTATTCTCAGTCCTATACATATAATTCTGTAGAATTAAATTTACACATCTGAAAGATATGGCATAAAAGGAAAAAGTTGGGAGGAAAGAGTGGAAAAGGCAAATTCGGGTGATACTTAATTTCTGGAATAATTCTTGGATAACAAAGTTTTTATATCTATTCTTTTGGACAAGGGATAACGAAGCATCTTTCCTACAGCTGCTCCTTCTATGGAAGTTGTATGGAGCAAAGTTGGTCTTCCGGACTAGTGTGATTTTCTATCTGAGAGAAAGAAGGAAATGCAACTCCCCAGCTCGGTCCCTTGTTTAATAAGTAAGACCTAACTCTTTCAGCTCTATATCCCCTCATTCAACTAATTTGGATATGTCCAAATAAATACCTGCCAAAGGAAGGAGGCGGCTTGCAGACGAGAGGACAGAGAGTAAAATTTGAAGAAACGGGAATATATCATCAGTGGTCAGCTAAAGTGCAAGGTAGTTAACGTTTGAGCAATTAAGCAGAGTCACTAAACTAGCAAGTGTTAGAATTACTGACACTTTAATTTATCAGACGGAGTAATTTCTTTGTATACTCCAGCTAAAAGAAGATGCTTCTGGGAACCAATTCAGAGAAATGAATTTGTATAAAACAGGTTACTTAAGTATCCCAATATTAGAGGGATATAACAAGATTACAGCCATTTCAGAAGAGAGAAGAATTGGATAAATTGCCTGCAATATATTTCCCTCACAAAAATGATAGATTCTTCCTCATAAAATGTAGTCAGTTGGCAAAACTAGACAGAACAGGCGCGGTGATGCATATTTATGGACAAGTCTACCCTAGTCAGGTATACAGAAGGCCTTTTAATTTAAAATATTAATTGGAAGCTAGCACGCTGCAAAGCAAAGCACCCAGCCTCAAGAATACTCTGTATTACCAATAATGTCATCCCAGGTACATGTGCCCCAAAGGCATTATTAGCAGATAACACGGTAGGTGGTTAAATTCTATGCTTTGTGTGGAAATGTGTACCCATGCCTAGGGAGGGTGAAAAAACCAACAAAAGTAAATTGAGGTAATACAGACCATTCTGGGAGGCTAGAAGGAATGGCAGAGAAATAAGCTTAACCTTCTGCTAAATGGGTGTTTATATCCACCATGGCAACTGTTTTGAGGGGTGGTGGTGTCCATAACATACAGCATATTCAACATCCCAAATGTGTCCCCAGCTCAAAAAGGTTAGGGAGTCTGCTGTATAGAAAATATGATTGACCCAATGATGTGTGTGTGTGTACCTACATGGGACCAGAATTTAAATACTATAGGGAAAACAAATACCGTTCTTGTCACATAACATAAAAATCCATTCCTGCTTATGTGGATAATCTAAATCTTCCTCTATTCATGATTGTTCTTTTAGAATTGGAGATTTTGTGTCTGTCTGTCTGTCTGTCTGTCTGTCTGTCTGTCTGTCTGTGAGAGAGAGAGAGAGAGAGAGAGAGAGAGAGAGAGAGAGAGATTTTATGTATATATAAAAACTTTAATTGCTCAGAGATGGCTTACAAATTCTTGTGATGATGTTCTAGAACTAAAGGGAAGAGAATCCATTTCCCTGCAGATCTGTAAACAGAAATTGTGAGGAACCTTTGTTCTACGAGTCAGTATGTTTTCTGGATTTGGAGAACTATTGGCAAGATGTCATGTGAAAAATAAATTCTATACCTGTTCAAAGTGATTCTCTGAATAATATATAAATATTGTAATTGAATACTGATGCTGATTTATATTTTAGAGGCTATACTTAATTATTCTGTTTTGTTTTTCATGCAATACAATCCAATGACTTGAATGAAGGAGTTCAGGAGATGCTTATCATGTCTGCAGATGAGGGGTGGCTAAATGATTGTTAAAAATCTAGACAGACTTGAGCAGTGCGCTGAGATGACTAGGACAAAATTTAACCTGGAGAAATATAAAATTCTACATTTGAGTAGGAAAAATATAAGGCACAAGTATAGGATGGGGGAGAACTGGCTTGGCAGTAGTACATGTAAAGAGGATCTGGATGTCTTTGTCAACCACAAGTTAAACATGAACCAGCAGGGTGATGCAGCTGACAAAAAGGTAAATACTAGCTTGAGATGGCTTAACAGGAATGTAGAGCCAGATCACGGAAAGTAATTTTTCTACTCTACTCTGCCCTAATGTGACCACTCTTGGAATACTGTTCCAGTTTTGAGCACCATGGTTCAAAAAGGACAGTGGCAGATTGGAAAAATTTCAAAGGACAACTATCAAGATAGTGAAGGGCCTGGAAACCAACCCCTATAAGGGATTGGGGTATGTTTAGATTATAGAAAAGCTGACTTGAGGGGAGACATGATAGTAGTTTTAAAATATCTGAAGTGTCATCATACAGACAAGCGAGTGGGCTTATTCTCTTTTCCTCCAGAGGGCAGGACCAGAACCATTGGTTTAAAAAAAGGAAGTATGTTCAGGCTAGAGATCAGGAGGAATTTCTTTACTGCCAGCCAGTAGAACAAGCTGCCATATTAAGTGATGAATTTTCTTGAAACAGAGGCTGAATGGTCATCCAGCAGAGATGCTGTAGTAGATCCTACACGGAGCAGGGAGTTGGACTAAATTATCTCTAAGGTGCCTTCCAGTTCTATGGTACTGTGAAATGAAAAGTTTACTTAATTATGTTTCCCAATTTGTCTACTACTTTGCAAAGGCTTTGTCTTGAAAGGTTACAGAGAAAATGAGTGCCAACAATGAGCAAGGAGCAAGAGCCAATCTAAGGAAGGTTATACTGAGACTACAGTAACATGTTTTATTCCTTGTAGAGTTTCTAGGATACAGAAACTCACAACCCCAGGCCCAATTACTGAAAAAGGGCTAACACTTTGCCCTTCTCAGCCCATGCCAAAGTACTGAAATGTGTTCTCAGGATTATTTTGACAGCCTCAGCAAATGGACTATATGAAAAGTCTTAGAACTGGACTGTTTTTCTGGTCACAAGAAAAAAAGCAGTAAATGTTCACATTTTGGATCTGTATTCCTTTCATTTATGAGTATTAAACATAATGTTTTATAGGCTCATTTAGTGTTCTTTCCTTCCCTTTTTCCCCTACCTCATCATTACTCATCTACATTTTCAGGCATGATCTCTGCAGAGATACTATAAATTAGCTGGGACAGAGGGATTTCAATATTCATCACACACTTTAATTTGTGCTCCACAACTGAATAGTTATCACTAGCACTCCTAGTGTTATGGCCTTTTCAACACTGCTTCATTTAGAAAACATGTAGAGAATTATGAAAGGCAAGGAAATATGTTAAAACTTTTTATACTCAATAATTACTGGTAATCATTATCTTTTAGTTGGTCTTTTGCCTTAGTCAAAGGATCCTAAACTGGAATTAGAAATAAAAGGTCTGAATAATATTATGCATGTCAAAGAAACATCAGAAGTTCAAAGTCCAAAGAATTTGAAAAAAATATCAGATTAAAAACTCTCATTACATATTTGACAGCATTACATACATCTATTTGAATTAACTTGCTTATGCACTATAGCACCACTTGTTTGTACCACAGGCATAATCTCATTCATGAAGTGTTGTTGCTTTTAATCTGGAAGGCCAGGTAAAAAGGAGGGAATATTCAGGCTTATTTAGCAAGCGATTCATATTGCTCTGTAATCCTAGAGTAGCTATATGCTATATGTTACAAAGGACATTAAATTATCCTCCTTAGTTGACAGGCAAATTTATAAACCTTGGAGACCTGTGAAAGAAGTCCCTTCCTTAGGACTGTTTTTACTTTGGTCAGCCTAGAAAAAGAAACGTGTAAAGGCATTCTCACTGGGGAGGATGTTCTGGAGGGAAGATGACAAAATGAGAGTTTTCCACTGACATTTTAATATTTATTTTCAGCTGTTCCCAACCATAACTTAAACTGAGACACTCAAAGTGAACAACAAGTGCTCCCTTTAGACCTAACCTTCTGAGACCTACCTTTTAAAGCATGGAAATGTATTTTCATATGAATCACCAACATGTCTGTAGTTCTGCATACCCAAAGATTCCCTTGGGTATGCAGAAACCACTCTATTGTTTTGGAGTGACCCTGTTTCATTTTTAGCAATAGACATCTTCTCAAGATAGGAGAATACGGTGGACCACCCAAAAACCCCAAACAAATGGATAATTGAACAAATCAACCCAGAGTTCTCACTCAAGGCACAAATTATCCTACTTCAGACACATTATGCCTCACTCTCTGGAGAAGGCTGTAATGCTGGGAAAGATAGAAGGAAGGAGAAGAGGACAACCAGTAGCAGGGTGGATGGATTCAGTTACAGAGGGGATGGGTACACCGTTGGAAGACTTGAAAGACCAGGTTAGGGACAAAGCATTATGGAGAAAATCTATATGGTTGCTAAGAGTCAACAACAACTTGATGGCACAATCAATCATCAATCAAGACAGGAGTTGTGAACGCAGAAGAGAAGCATTTACTGAGTTTTCTATTATCTGTTTCCTAATTACATACAGCTGGAAACAAAAATTGGAGTTGATTCTTCTGCCTATTATCCTGAATTGCTTGTTTAATACAGAGGTTGGAGTTGGCAAAAAAGGGGAGATATGCTTGGCCCCAAAAATTGATTCTGATTCTACCAAGTACAGTTAGTAAAGATAATCTTACCCTGACCAACAGAAACAGAGCCTTGTGGGAGATTGAAATATTTTATCAATGATGTAAATATTGACATTTATAAGTTTGAATTAAAAACATCTAATTGGCAGGCATAGATGTTACAACATTGAGGCCAAAAATGCTAATATCATGAGATAAAACATAACATGTTAAGTTTTATGATGTCCTCCATATAATGTTACACAATAAAATTCACCCTCTGCCTCCCCAAAGATAAACATGATAACCAGTTACCACTTGCAAAGAAGAAAAAAGAACTTGGGTATGATAATAAAATGTGTGCTTTTTAGATCCCACAGTTGTATAATCACCAACTAAAAGTGGATCACCTCTGCTGTTTTTACAAAACAGATCCATGCCAGAGACTGCAATTGTGACTGGCAAAAAGCAGTAATATCAATAATGCCTTTTCGAATAATAGCAGTGATGGTCAAACGTAGGTTTAACTCTTACTAACTTTGTTACCCGAATTATCTGTTTGCCTGACCAACTTAGATATTATAGTGAAAGTGGTAAAAGTGACATTGTACATTGTTCAATATTTTCCATCTTTTCACTGAACTACTACTTATAAAGGGGGTGCGATGGCTCAGCGGTTAAGACGCCAGGCTTGTCAATCGGAAAATCGCAAGTTCGGAGGTTCGAATCCCTAGCCCCGCGTGATGGAGTGAGCTCCCGCACTAGCCCCAGCTCTTGCCAACCTAGCAATTCGAAAGCATGCAAATGCAAGTAGATTAATAGGTACCACTTCGGTGGGAAGGTAACAGCGTTCCGCGCGCGTCATGCGGCCACATGACCATGGAAGCATCTTCGGACAACTCTGGCTCTTCAGCTAACAAACGGAGATGAGCACCGGCCCCTAGAGTTGGACACGACTATGTGGGAGAACCTTTACCTTTACTACTTATAAATAGAAAACTGTCCTCCCTAAAATATTATTTAATATACATCTGATTCAATTCAATTCCCTACCAATTTTCACAGAAACTTGAACTTATGTGAAATAAACTTAAGTGTTTATTTCAAACTACAGATAAATAGATGTGAGATAAAGACTGTTTCAAACTCTGGAGAAATTATTAAAGGTATCACTACCACATGGAAAATTAATATAATGAGGAAAGATGAGGTTAAGAGAGCATGCATTTTTCTCCAATTAAAAGGATGGAAATGTATTTTTTTTTAAAAATAACAAAACAATTATTTCTTTCCGAATTGTGAAAGTACTGAAACAAAACAACTATCTGCTGAGTCTCAGTCTGATCAATGAATCATGTTCCCCTGAGACACTTATGTATATGTTTTATTGGGGTTCCCTCCCCTGCAGCAACTCTAATTTAAGGTGCTCTGTCTACTGTTGCTATGGGCAACTCAAGAACACAAAGCAAGGTAAAGCTCTACTAATGAAGTGGTTTTTACAGCATTTCGGTCCTTGTTTACAAGTAAAGTTAAAATTTATACCTTTTAAAATATAGGATCTGGAAGAGGTCAGGTTATGACTGCCAGTAATAAAAAGAAATCAATATGGCAGCACATCTGAAGAAACTGGCAAACTAAACAAACAATTCATCCAAATCCACTTGGACCTGAATGAAGAGAACATAAAGTACAATGTTTATTCTGCTTGCCCTTTATCATTCGGAGAGATTACACTGCTTGAATCCCCACAGTTTGACATCAGGTGAGACACTAATATTTGTCGGCCAGGGTACAATTAAACAGCATGTCAAATCCAAGCCATTAACCTGATCATAAATTTACTTGTACACCAACCTTTTACAAATGTACTGAAGAGTGAGGCAGTGTCCCAGTTCTCAGATTGTATTTAAAGTGCCTAAGACTGAACACAGGTTCACAGAGCAGAGAAGAAAGGGAGACATCAAAACAACTGTCCCTGTAGTAGTCTTATGTTATCCCAATAATGAATTTACTTGGGGCTTTCTCAGCTGGCTAGAGGGTGGCTCATGCATGCAGAACTTGATACGGTCAAAACTGGATTAGCACAGTGCGAGGCTTGTGGATGGGCAGAAGCCAAGGCTTGAGGTGCACCTGACCAGTTCTGCTGCAGCCAGCTAATGCAGAGACTCACGCAAGATGGCGGTGAAGAGGCCTCAGTCTGGAACACGTGGAGGGGTACTGAGAGCTGAAGCGATCAGCTCATCTCTCCCACTCTCACATCACAGCAGGACCTTCAGACCAGTCATCTGCTTTCCCCAGAAATGTACCTTTTCCTAAGGAAGTGGAGTACTAGCAGGTTTCTTTATCAACTCACTTCGTCAGGTGCTGAAACGGTTATTGACCAATGGCACCAGAAGCCACACTTTATAATCAGGGGAAAGAGGGCCAAGGGGGAAAAGGACACACATCAGTCCACCACAAAGCCCAGAGTGACTTTTGACAGTGGTTCCAATGCAGGCAAAGCAGAAGCACGGTGCAAACCTGCTCCAGCTTTGACGGGGCAAGCTTGCTTCGGGCTTGCATAAGCAGTGCAGAGGACAAACCCTAAGCACATTCCGAGAGACCTCTGTCAAAACCCTTTATTTATTATATATTATTTAGCCAGTGTTTATTTACTATTGACTTTAATTCATGAGGAGGGTCACTGTTTGAGAGTCCTTGCATTAGACCAGGGCTTTCCAAAGTGCCACCACTGGCGACACACCAGCGGCGGCGGCGCGCTCATGGCGCCACCGCGGGGGGGAGCACGTGCACGGCAGTGGCGCGGGGGGGCGCACGTGCACGGCGGTGGCGCGTGTGTGCATGGTGGAGCGTGGGGGTGTGTGCGGCGGCGCGCGCATTCACGGTGGTGGCGGCAGCGGCGGCAGCCTCCGCTAAAATGCGGAAGCTGCGCTGCTGCCGCCATGCACGCGCGCACCGCCGCTTCCGGGTGGTGTGGCGACACACCACACTGTGTGTGGCGACACACTTTTGTGTCGCGACACACAGTTTGGAAAGCTCTGCATTAGACGTTACTAGCTCCTAACAGTGTTACTATCTACCTAAATTGGCAACTAAGGCAATTAAATTTCACCTTTCCTTCCACATATAAACCCTGCAGTGTGGTTCTCCATCTGTTATCAAATTTGTATGAAGTTATCAATGTGGAATCAGAGCTAGCTGTTCCTATTGTCCCCAAGAGGATGAATGTTATAAAATCTGTGGAAGAAAAGGTGCATATGAAGAACACCTGAATGTTTTTTTTTTTAATTTGCCAAGCCTAGATTACTTCTTGGTAAGATAAGGCTTAGGTGGTGGGTAAAGGGGTGCAATGGCTCAGCGGTTAAGACGCCAGGCTTGTTGATCGGAAGATCGCAAGTTCGGAGGTTCGAATTCCTAGCCCTGCGTGACGGAGTGAGCTCCTGCACTAGCCCCAGCTCTTGCCAACCTAGCAATCCGAAAGCATGCAAATGCAAGTAGATAAATAGGTACCACTTCGGTGGGTTGTAACAGCATTCTGTGCGCATCATGCTGGCCACATGACCGCGAAAGCGTCTTTGGACAGCGCTGGCTCTTAGGCTAACAAACGGAGATGAGCACTGCCCCCTAGAGTCAGACACGACTGTGAAGGGGAAATCCTTTACCTTTACCGTTTACCTTACTCTATCTAAGACACCCTCACAGGATAAAACTACACTAATGTAATCTCACTGAGATTATTATTAAACTCCATCTGAGGGAATGTACTTGAGACAAACATGTAAGGCCCTTAAGCCTTGTTTACTGTTCTGTGACAAATCTATTTAGCAATTCAGGTTCATGTAAATATCTTAAGTGCAAAAACAGTGAAAGGCTGGTCTCTTAGTAGTGGTTTATTTGCTTTATTTTACTGGGAGAGAGAGAGTGTGTGATTTAAGTGCAGATAATATTCAAAACTAGGAATCTATGAAAATACTCTGGGTTAGGGATTGATTACAGGAGTAATAGGTAAAGTCAATAGGAAGATGAATTTATTATAAAATAAATTAATAAACAATTTATTACTGTTAAAATTGTTTATTTTCCCCTTTCCTGAACAATCCCCTTGAATTCTAAATGTTTCATACACTTCGCCAGTATAGAATGTGTTGTTCCTTGGATCATCTGTGTGAAAATCCAGTATGGCAATGAGACCTTAGGATTGCTCTGCTTCAGAAGAAAGAGAGAGAAATGGCTGTTCAGACGCTGCTTTTTGCCCACAACAGCTTTAGGATGGCAGTGAGATTTTCTGCAAAATGTGGAGGCAGAAATCGGCAATAGACTTGAAATATGGATGCATTTGCTATGAAAAACTTTAACCAGCACAAGGAAATCGATATTCAAATATCCAAAACTGAATTGACAATATCAGGGTAGTTAGGAAAAATACATACATAGAATTTTGGCTAAAATCAATATTAAAAACAGAATGATAAGATGCTTGCTCAGGCTACACATGTGCCACAAAGTAGGAAAGAGATTAAAATTAGCAATTCAAGTAGTATAAACTTTAAAATGGAAGCATAAAATACAAAGAAATATTGATAAATAAAGCAATAAAATTATCCTAACGGGATTTGAGGGTTATAAACTTCTTACAGACCCCTGTCAAACCTGAGAAAAAAATAGTATTTGCTAGAAATCTGGTCCTGTTTAATAAGCATTACTTTATATTTTCTCCCTATTTACCAAAATAACTAATACATATTCATTGTAAGGAATTTTGCCTCACAGTTTAAGAAACTGAGTATCCATGATTAGATGGAATCACAAGTTTCATTGCAAGTAACTATATACAGACATACAAACATAAGCACAAATATCTGTGTGTAAGTGTAATACACATAAGAGCCAGTCTGGTGTAGTGGTTAAGGCATCAGGCTAGAAACTGGGAGATGGTGAGTTCTAGTCCTGCCTTAGGCACGAAGCCAGCTGGGTGACCTTGGGCCAGTCACATTCTCTCAGCCCTAGGAAGGAGCAATGGCAAACCACTTCCAAAAAACCTTCCCAAGAAAACCGCAGGGACTTGTCTAGGCAATCCCTGAGAATCAGATACAGTTGAATGGAATAATAATAATAATAATAATAATAATAATAATAATAATAATAATAATACACATGCACTACTGTAATGAAACTGGTAGGAATGCTGTGCAAGATAGAAAAAAAAACTTGAAACAAAATTGAAGAAGGCCCCAAGAATATCTCATTCAGCATGGAGAGTATTGCTTTTCAGCTTACTGTGATGTGTGTGTCTGTTTTGCACAGATCTTGTGTCCAGAATCCAATTGGTCGAAGATGTAACAATGCAAATAGTACAGAGAATATCTATTATTTAAATAATATACTATTAACATAATACAGGTATTCTAGGTACTATTAAGGAGAGACTGACTTGAAAACTGCTATCTGTTTTCCCAGAAGCACAGGAATAGGCAACAGCAGCCTGGACTGGCAGATAAGTTTGATGGATTTAAATTAAGAATTTAAATTTAGAATTAATTTTTCTTAATTCTGTCTGGTTTTCCTATATGTCACTTATTATGGTTACCCTCTGTTTATATGGATCAAGGCCTGCCTGGGAAGACAACCAGCAGGGTCAGCATAAACTGACATTCATTGCTGCATATGCCTGGGAAGCAGATAACCATGGCCACTGCCTTCTTCGCTTGCTGCTCCTTTTCCAGCTTTTTCCTCCTTTCTTACCAAGGCAGGCAGAATCAACTCTCTTGACCAAAAAAGAATACTGATTGGTGAGGAGGTGCAGCCCACTGGATGTCTTGAGAATTGTGAGAAGCTGGAAAATTTGGCCTCCGACTGCCTTACCACCACTTTGTGGAAGGTCACATTTGTTAGCGAATTTTGAACTGTAAATGGCAGGTGGTTTATTACGAGACTCTGAAACATTGATGGCTGTTTCCTTCTCCTTCTTTATCCACAACACTAAACTCTTGTTTTCCCTTCTGTGCTATGTTCTTTTAGATTATAAGCCCAAGTACTGGAAAAGACTCTGGGAGTCTTTCTTAAGAAAAGGAAATAAAGTATTTATAAATGAATATTTATAAATGTAAATATTGTAAATGAAGTATTCTAGATCAGTATCTCTTGCCCAATGTTGCCAATAGTTGGAATGCAACAATTAGCTATTATAAGATCTGGGAGTTATGTTCCATACTGGAAGCCTAGCAACCATATTATGTGGGATAATGCTGGCTTATGGGGTTAAGGCGCAGAGTAATCAGACAGAGTGCAGCGTTTATGGCTAAAATGTTTACTTGTAATAAAAGGCAATAAATGTATATACAGTTACATTATTGCAAAAAGGAAAAAAACAAACGTACAAGCAGAGTTTGAAGACATGAAGGAGCTCATGCCATGGCCTACACACACAGCCATGCATAGCTACGCACTTCCCAGTCTCCAGAAGTAGAACATACACACGAACATGGCTAAAAGACCGGACAGAACTCAAGAAGCATAGACTCATAGTTCACACCTGAGATATACACTTGTTTCAGCTTTCTGATTGGAGGAATCTTAGAGTCATGGGTCACAAAGCTTTTCAGATTAACAAAGCCTAAAGCTGTTGTGGGTCTTCCGGGCTGTGTGGCCGTGTTCTGGAAGTTGTGGTTCCTAACGTTTCGCCAGCATCTGTGGCCAGCATCTTCAGAGGGCAGGAGCACAGACAGAAGCAAAATCTCAGAGATTTTGCTTCTGTCTGTGCTCCTGCCCTCTGAAGATGCTGGCCACAGATGCTGGCGAAACGTTAGGAACCACAACTTCCAGAACACGGCCACACAGCCCGGAAGACCCACAACAGCCATTGAACTCCGGCCGTGAAAGCCTTCGACAATACAAAGCCTAAAGCGTTCAGAATTGCACATAGTATAAACCGCCATGAGATGGCGGTGTTGCATCTAACCAAGCATACTGTCTCCCCCCGGGAGTTCCCATGGGATAGTTTTAGACTGAGACATAACATCACGTGATGGCAGTTGCACCTGCTTTATCAGTGAAGTTGTTTTGAGAAAAAGAAAGTACACAGACATTAAAGAAAGCAATTTGTATTTCACAGGAAAACCCTGACATATTAATACTTCTTTCTTGCAGAACAGGTGGCAGCTGTGGCCAGGAAGGCTTTTGAACAACTTCATCTGGTGCGCCAGTTGCGCCCTTTCCTAGATGGGGCCCTTCAGAATCTCACACATGCCCTAGTCACCTTGCAGCTTGACTACTGCAATGTGCTCCACATGGGGCTGCCCTTGAAGACTACATGGAAGCTTCAACAGGTCCAAAACGCAGTGGCACGGGCAGTGATGGGCATGCCTCAGTATGCCCATGTAACACCTTTGCTTCATGAGCTGCACTGGTTGCCAGTTTGCTTCTGGGTGCCATTCAAGGTGCTGGGTGTTACTTATAAAGCCCTACACAGCATAGGGCCTGGTTACTTGAGAGACTGCCTGTCTCCCGATTTGATCTTGCAGGGCTGGTGCACTCCAGGTTCCTTCAGTTACAATGTCATCTACCGGGACCCCGGAAATGCACCTTCTCTGTAGTAGCGCCTGTCCTCTGGAATGAGGTTTCCCCCAAGATCTGGATGGCCCCACTCTGCTGTTGTTCAGAGGAGTGGTGAAGACCTGGCTCCTCACCCAGGCCTTTGGCGAGGGACAGTGAATCCCTTCGCTTCTTTTCCATCTGTTCTGTCATTCTTACTACTGTATCTTTTATTTTTTATTGATTTTATTGTAACTTGTATGATTGTTGCAAGCCACCCAGAGTTGTTGGACGTTTGGGAGGCATAGAGGTTTAACTTCTTCTTCTTCTTCTTCTTCTTCTTCTTCTTCTTCTTCTTCTTCTTCTTCTTCTTCTTCTTCTTCCTCTTCCTCTTCCTCTTCCTCTTCCTCTTCCTCTTCCTCTTCCTCTTCCTCTTCCTCTAAAAGAAACTCCTCTTGGGTTCATTGGATCTTACTACTGAGTAGGAAGGACAGGGCTGAAACCTAAATGTCTAGTCTTATGTCACTTTTAGATTTTTCTTTTGCCAAATTTCTTAGCTTGCAGTATGGAGAAGGAAAAACCCATTTAAGGATATGAGGCATGTATTATACTGATTTGCATGCTGCCTACTTAATGGATTCTAGGTGGCTTACAATATTAAAACTATGAGCATACTGTATGTGTAATAAAATAATAACTAAAAAACACCACATCTTCCTTAATTACTGTCATTTACTAAGGGCTCTATATCCCAAAGGCTCTATTAAAAAGGACTGTTTATACAACCTTCCTAAATGCCAGAAAGATGAAGGCCATTCTGACCTTGAGGGGGCAGGGTATTCCACTGATATCTATTTGGTACAGCCTGAGGAATACGATGTCTTTCAGAGACAGACCACAATGCATTTCTAAAGCAATTCTGTGTCTGAAGCCAGTGCTAGGTAACTATCACATTCCTGGCAGGGATTAAGAAAACCTAGGCTACATTCCAATGGACAGATGGTTGGCAAGAGGTCTTTTCTCAAAGCTCAAATCGCTCATCTATAGACATGATTATTTTGATCAAGTCCATCAAGTTAAGAAGAAAGAAAATGAAGCAAAGGTGATAAATGTTCCAGAAAGCCACAGACTCTATTCTCTCAAACACAGCATAGGCCACCTTATATTGTCCTAGACTACATTCAAACTAGATAGTAGGTAAACCATAATTAAGGGATGGAGTAGACTCCTAGTATCTGCTGCAAATTCCCAAAGCAGCCTACTTAAATGACAAAATGTCAGCAAATAAGATACTTTAGATGTCAGAATGTTAAATGCTGGCATTTGTTTTTAATTCTCAGTATTTAAGGAAGACTTGGAAAAATGTCAAAAAGCATACTGATATTTATCCTAAATAGCTTGATTCTTTCTTCTGTAGAATCTTCCATGTATTTCTAGAATGCAATCATGATCCCTTTTTATCCAGAATAGAATAGAATAGAATAGAATAGAATAGAATAGAATAGAATAGAATAGAATAGAATAATAACTTTATTGTCATCCCACTATACACTATACACCAAGTGCACAATAGAATGAAATTTCGTTGCAGTTGGCTCACAATTTCAATCAAACAATAAAATACTACTACTAATAATAAAAAAAACATAGTTACCATAAAATATACATTCTTTAGCTCACAATTTCAGTCAAACACTAAAATACTAATAAAAAAATCCATAATTACTATGAAATATACATTCTTTACATATCCAACATTTCACCTAAAAGAACTTATTTAAGCATTCAAGAATCCGATAGCCTGGGGGACCAAGCTGTTTCCCAATCTGGCTGTTCTACATCGGATACAGCAGAACCTCTTTCCAAAGGGTAACAAAGAAAACAAACCATGATGAGGATGGGAGGTGTCACTGATGATCTTTCGAGCTCTGACAAACAGCGTGCATGTGCTAAATCTTGGATGAGAGGCAGAGATATCCCAATTATCTTTTCTGCTGCCCTTACCACTCTCTGCACAGACTTTCTATCTGAGGCACTACAGCCTCCAAACCAGATGGAAATACAATTAGTAAGTACACTCTCTATAGTGCCTCTATAGAAAGTAAGGAGAATGGAAGATGGGAGATGTACTTTCTTCATCCGACGCAAAAAGTGCAAACGTTGCTGTGCTCGCTTTACCAAAAATGTGGTATTAAGGGACCAGGTCAGACTATTTGTTAACTGCACCCCCAGGAATCTGATGCTACTGACTGACTCCACAGCTATGTTATTGATAAAAAGTGGAGTGTGACTACACCGGTTCTTCCTGAAGTCTATAATAATCTCCTTAGTTTTTTCCACATTTAGAACCAAGCTGTTTCTATTGCACCACTCCACCAAACCCTTCACCTCCTCCCTACTCATACTCACCCCTGATAAGACCCACTACCATTGTATCGTCCGCATATTTCACAATGGAATTGGTGGTAAACCTGGCGCAACAGTCATGTGTCATCAGGGTGAACAACAATGGGCTCAAGACACAGCCCTGTGGGGAGCCGAATCTCAAGGAGATAGAGCTAGAAGTATTGTATCCAACTCGCACCGACTGAGACCTCTCAGTAAGGAAGTCAAGTAGCCAATTACACAAGGGAGTACTGAAACCTAGAGAACCCATTTTGTCCACCAAATGCTGGGGAACGATCGTATTGAACGCTGAGCTGAAATCTATAAACAGCAATCGCACATAGCTGTTCTTCTCCTCAAGATTTATTTATTTATTATTTGGATTTATCCCCGCCCATCTCTACCATGGCAGACTCTGGGCGGTTTACAATGTACCAGATGTACATCATTAAGATGTACCAGACTCGAATGAAGAACAGAAGAGATAGCATCCTCTACGGAGCGATTCCGCTGATACGCAAACTGAAGTGGATCAAACGAAGGGGGGAGTCTGGAAACAATATAATCCTTCATCAGTCTCTCAAAACATTTCATCACAATGGGAGCGAGAGCTATCGGGCGATAGTCATTGAGACACGTGATCGTAGATGTTTTAGGCACAGGTATAATAGTCGCAGTCTTAAAGCATACCGGGACTACAGTCTGGTGCAAGGAAATATTAAATATGTCTGTAAAGACACTGGCCAGCTGTTCAGCACAGTCTCTCAGTACCCACCCTGGGATATTATCCGGGCCCACTGCTTTCCGAATATTAATTTTTCTCAGGGTCCTCCAGACATCAATTATATCAAGGGTAGGTGCCTACTCGTCAGGGTGGGATTCAACCTTCCTCACAGGAGTATTATTAGATGCTTCAAACCTACCAAAAAACCTATTGAGTTCATTCAGAAAATCTATATTCTCCTCACATGATGTCGGAGTAGCCTTATAATCTGAAATAGTTTGAATACCCTGCCACATGCGCCTGGTATTTGTGGAATCAAATACCAGGGACCACGTCAACATATCTGCTCATTCTTTTTTCCTGTGATTGTTTTGTTTTTCCTGAACATACTTGCCAAAGAGTTCTGATAACAAAAAGAGCAGCCAACTTGGTATTTTTCACATTCTTTGAGTTATAGTTTCCACAATCCACTTTCTCAGCCATACTGTAGGGAACTGATGGGAATCAAGGTCCCCTGGAGGGCACCAGGTTGCCTATTCCTGATTTAAGATAATCACATAATGCAATGGTAACCATCAGCTTTGATGGTTTTCAAACAGGAATTCATATTGAAGAAAAAACTGGGATAATAGTTTGAATGAAAAGCAAGTAGTGTGTGTGTGTGTGTGTGTGTGTGTGAAGGTAAAGGTTCCCCCCGCACAGTTGTGCAGTCGTGTCCGACTCTAGGGGCCAGTGCTCATCTCCGTTTGTTAGCCGAAGAGCCAGCGTTGTCCGAAGACGCTTCCGCAGTCATGTGGCCGCATGACACGCGCGGAATGCTGTTACCTACCCACCGAAGTGGTACCTATTAATCTACTTGCATTTGCATGCTTTCAAATTGCTAGGCTGGCAAGAGCTGGAGCTAGTGCGGGAGCTCACTCTGCACGCAGGGCTAGGGATTTGAACCTCCGAACTTGCGATCTTCCGATCGACAAGCCTGGCGTCTTACCCGCTGAGCCACCACGCCATATATATATATATATATATATATATATATATATATATATATATATATAGTCTGAAACTCCATTTTTGGAAGCCCTTTATATAGGTGACAACTATTGAACATTTTTGCTTTTAGGTCTATACACCACCCTTGAAATAAAATATAAGGATGAAGATTCCTTTATATAATAAATGTTCCAACTTACAGAGCTTTTCAAGATTGTGAAATAATTTTGATCTGATTCAAAAGAAGTTCTCTCCTTATGGATTTTTCTTCAACAGGGCAAGCAAAGACAGACAAAATATTGCAAAATATTTTTGAGAAGGACAATAGATCCTCTCTCTGTATTAGAAACCATTCACTTATTAGTTCCAATTATTTAATTTGGTTTCTTTGCAGTTGCATCCCACACTAGCATAACTGGTATACACCTAAAGCATAATTATATATTTCTCTTGTCTTATTAAACATCCATAGCCTTCTATCCTATTAGAACATGTATACAAATCCTTCATGCTACTCCCTTTTCGGGTAAGCAATGTTATGCAGAGCACAGAAAAAGAGTACAAAATAGTAGTACAATGAAATTATCTTTGTATTTCTGAGAAAAGAAAAAGAAGGGAAACAAAGCTAAAACTGGTTTTTAACAACAATATTCCCTAAACTTCCCCATAGTTTCCTTGCAAACCATCTTTGCTTCCAACAAGGTTATACAGCATTTCATTCTTTGCTTTGGTTCCTTAAACTTTTCACCTCACTTTGTGTCACAGAGCTACTCCCTAACCAAACCATCTCCATATTTTAATATTTCTCCAGTTACACATCTAGACCATTTTTCAACATCCTTACAGCATTTATGACTTCCTTTTCATCATTTTTTACTTGGATACTATCATTTACAGCATTTGTTTCAGTTCCACTCTTTGACATACCATTATCATTCCATACAAATCTATAAAATACTCTTTCCAAATTTTCTTCAGTTTCAACCCAAATCATTTCATCTCTTTATTTTTAATTCCATTCACTCTTTTGGAGGCTCTGTGTTTAGCTTTCTCCCGCCACTTCCAAAACAATTCTTTATTTCCATCAATATCACTCTACATTTGCCTGCCCTTTTTAATCTTAACTATTCCATGCTCTCTTTGACTATATGCAACTACAGTATATTTCTTTCTGTGCAGACATACAATAACTTTCTCTCACCCTTATTTTTGCAGCAAGTATTCCCTTCTACACACTTTTTTCTCACTTCACTTCATCGTTCCATCAAGTATCCTCTTTCATACTTTCCATTAAGCACATTTCTGTGGTACACTCTGGAACACAATTATTTTTACTCTCTTCCAAGCAGCTGCCACATCCTATTTCCTTATGTTTACTTTCCATTCATTTTGTCAATTTTTCTTCAATTTTTTAAAAAAAGTAGTCATACTTTCTCTCTCTCCATGCAATGGTTTTACTTTTACTTTTTAAACTTCTTTCCTTTCCTTCCATGCCTGTTTCTCCCAAGATCAGTTCTTGACACTACCAAAAATTAATCTGTCCCACATACAGAACATCTCATCACCACTGTATCCTTCACTAATTTTTTTTCAATATTTTATTATAACCAATCAAATAAATCATAACATTGTCATGTGGAAATAAATATAAATTTATGCTTAAACATATGCTTAAACCACATATTCATATTTACTGACATTTTAGCTTTTTCGTTCATAATTAAAACTATACCTTCAATTCTCTGCATGTATTCAACTCCACTGTAAAAGATCAAGCCAACTTCATTCAGAACTATTACAGCTTTCCTTTCTCTTAGTTTCACGGATATAGATCTATTTTTCTTTCATTTCATTTGCTAATTCACTCGCGTTGCCATTTACTCCTCTTACATTCCAAGTTCCAATCTTGAATATGTTATGATCATCACCACATGGGTCTGTAAATATTGACCTCAGCCACCAAATATGACTTTGGTCAACTGACACTTTCATACAATGCTTTTTAGTAAGAAAGAGAAGATGCAGTTTACATTACCACCCTTAATCGTTTCCATGCCACATGCATAATTCCCTGCAAACAGTGAGAACACTACCAGTCAGTGTAGACACATTTTGTCCTATACATCACAAGTACAACCAAAGCCCAGTTTTGCCCCAAGCATACTCAGACTATTCTATGCAAACTAGGATGTGTAATCAAGGGACTACCTTGCAAGCCAACATATTCTCCCCGTATCCCACAAACTAAAAGGCATATGCTATTAGAGTACTTTTTTTCATTTAAAAATTTTGTACCCAGGATGGAATAATAATAATGGGAAAAAACATAGTCACAAAGAAATCTTTGTGCCTTGAAATAGCTAAATAGTCTCCCGCTGGGGGAGTTGGGCGGTTATATAAATTTAAATAATAAAATAAATAAATAAATAAAATTCATTTAAAATATACTTTCTTATAAGCTTGTAATACTTACTGGGTTTGATTCATCACATTTTTAAACAGGTTAAACAGGTTCATTTTAGCCTCTTCCTTGCAATAATGGTTTTTCGTACAATGTATTGTTCAGTGTGGCATCTGAGATTTAAACATTACATGAAGAACAATTCTGATGTGTTTAATTCTTCAAGCAGGTTCTGTTCCCTTTTTCTAATCCACTCAAACTAAACCTAACCCTAACCCTTTGAAAATTAAAATAAGCAGGTGACCTGATATAAAATTAAATTCCTACAGATATGTATTCAATCCAACATGAACTTGAATTGTTGAGAATTATTCAGATGAATGTAACAGTTTGGCCTATAAGACAACTCCTTGAAGTACTCTAAGGTGGAAAAGCTAGAAGTAGAATGCTTTTGGCTCCAAAAAAGGAAAAAAAAAACCTCCTGGACACAATATTCATTCTGCAACTAGGATAAATATATTTTGAAAACTATTTGAAACAGGTTTCTCTCTTTCTTATAATCTTTTGAGTAAAGTTTATTGCTCCAAAAGCATGTGAAGCTACACACTCAGCCATTTATACTTTGAGAAGGTGTTAACATATCAAGTGCAGTGAAGTTCTTTATCACCGTACATTGGCAGCATCATTCAATTGAGGAATCTAAGAGCAATAGAAAGGTTTGTTTTAAGACTGAGATTGGGATTTCTGTCAAGATGCTGGATGAAGATTGGATAATGGAGTTGGAGAAATCTAGGGGAGAGAGTGATCTGCAACCCATAAGTAGGGTCGATCTCCTGGTGGAATGCCATGAAAAGAACTTGGAATATTGGAGGGGGGCAGCTGGGCTGTTTGATTTTCTTAAGAAGAAAGCTCTGTGCATATCTTGGGAATATGTAACTGCTCTGGTTTATTTTGAAGAGGGATAAGGGTTGAAGAATGTTTATTTGGCTTGCTTGATTTGACTGATGCTATTTGCCTTTAATTTTATTTATTGGATTTATTGTTTTGAATTGGCTTTGTTTTTTGTGTTTATTAAGATTTTGTGTTTATTAAGATTGAGATTATTAAAATTGTTATACCATTAAATATAATAGCTGACAACTTATGTGCCTTTCAATTTGATTTTTATTATAAGTAAAGGTAAAAGTTTTCCCCTGCACAGTCGTGTCCGACTCTAGGGGCCGGTGCTCACCTCCGTTTGTTAGTCGAAGAGCCAGTGTTGTCCAAAGACGCTTCCGCAGTCATGTGGCTGGCATGACGTGCACGGAACGCTGTTACCATCCCACTGAAATGGTACCTATTTATTTACTTGCATTTGCATGCTTTCGAATTGCTAAGTTGGCAAGAGCTGGGGCGAGTGCGGGAGCTCACTCCGTCACGCGGGGCCAGGGTCTCAAACCTCTGAACATGCGACCTTCCGATCAACAAGTGTCTTAACCGCTGAGCCATCGCACCCCCTTTTATTTTTTTATTATAGTAGACAGAAATGTATAGAATAGTGGTAGGAAGGGAATAATTAAATATGTTTTATCTTTTGGAGGGGAGAACGATGTTTAGGAGGTTTATATGCATTTTTTCCTTCATTTTAATATAAGGGGGAGGAGTAACTGTACTTAGTGATTTTTATTATGTGTTAAAGGGGAATGATTTATAGAAATAATATGGTGTTTTGGTTTAATATAGAGTAAGAGATTGATTATGGAAATTTTGTATATCCTTGCTGTTAAAAGTCAGAAGCCACATCTTCCTGTATATCTAAAAAAAAATTTCTTCACTTGTGTTTCTGCACTTCTTTAGTGTTTTTTCTTTTTTTGTAGGTTTTTTTTGTTTTATTGTAGTTTTTATTCTTTCCTTAAAACTTAATAAAATTTACTATATATATAAAAAAGAAACAATGGATGTCAGCCACAATAAAATAAGATTGAATAAAATAAGATAACTTGAAAAACAGCTTCAGCATTGTTTGATTGACTTCACCTGTATTGAAAGAAATAGGGTTGTCCAACTTGAGGTCCCAGAACTCAATGAAACCCCCAAACACTATTTTTGTGGTCTGGGAGTCCCCTTAGACCATAATGGCCCAAATTGGCAACAAAGTTACTCTCATTTTGAAATGCATGAAAACTGTAGGTAGGCTGACCATACATCCCGTTTTGAACGGGAGAGTCCCAGTTTTTTTAACATTTTTCAACCGTCCCGTTGTTTTGATAAAAATCTCAATGTTGTCCCATTTTTTAAACCCGGTGGGAATGGCGCGGAAGGAGGATCCAAGCCGGAGCTGCTGATTGGAGGCAGCCCGGAAGAGGAAGCCCTCCCACCTATCAGCGCGCAGTAAAGGAGGGTGGAGAGGCGGGCAATTGGCCAGGAGGGAGCCAATCGGGCACCCTGGGGGGTGGGGTTTGCAGGCGGGAGACAATTGCGCAGACCGGGAGTGGGGTTTGCAGGCGGGAGACAATTGCACGGAATGGGGTGGGGTTTGGAGGTGGGAGCCAATCGCGTGGACCGGGGTTGTGGTTTGCAGGCGGGAGCGAATCGCATGGACCGGGGGGTGAGGTTTCCTGGCGGGAGCCAATCGCGGGGGCGGGGACCCTTCTTCTTTTTCATGAATACAGAATATTACATAAGACCCCATCCCGTTTTGCCATCCCAATGTCCCGTTTTTGTCTCAAGGAAATATGGTCAGCCTAACTGTAGGGCAAACAGAGAAAGCTGAATATAGCTTCAAAAACAACCCCCCAAAAGGGGGTGAAAATTGAGGGGAAACAATTGAAAATCCTAGCCCTTCCCACTTTGCATTATTGCCCTGCCCTGCCCTCTCACTTTCTCAAAATATATTAAGCATGGTCCATGGTTTTCAAGGTTAACCACCCCTATGACAGAGGGTTATTTGAAATGTAAACCTTTCTGTTAATCCACTGGAGTGGGTTACAAAAGCTACCTTTAGAAAGGATAGGATGAAATTCTTTGGTTTAGTCAACAAAAGTCACCCTTTTGACAAATGGACTACAAGTGTGCAAAATAGTCTGTGCACTCCACATCAGTGCACAGCTGTGTGAAAGGCTGTGGAATAAAATAGAATAAGATAAAATAGAATGAGATAAAATACTGTAAGATAACATAAAATACAAAGAAATAAAAATGAAATGGGTGCTAAAATATGGAACAGTGTGTATTCCAATCAATGCATCTCCTTTAAGTCTCAGTATAAATACACAATTGCTGTCAACATTTCCATATCAAATCAGTGGGTCATACAAAATTTTGAGGGAATCTGGATAAAATCTTGGATTCATTTCTTGCCTGTAATTTAGCCAAATTATACTGATAAATCTACAATATTTTGCAAGACTATATACACACTTTTAATTTAGTGGTACTTGGTATTCTAGTGATCTTTTCTTTTTTATAGTAATTTTATTAAACATTACAATAAAAGTATAAAAAGAATATAAAGAAAAAATAGAAAGTGCAGAAAAGAAGGAAAAAATAAAATAGGAAGAAAAATAGAAAAGAAAGAAAAAATAATATTATAGTAAAGAAAAGGAAAAGAAATATATAAAGAAATGACACCCCCCTTCATCACAACAAGTATAAACAATTTTAGTAACTTATCACCATCTCTTAAAATACAAAAAATGATCTCTTCTTCCCATATCTCATCTCTTAACTATAAACAAAACTTTAAAGCCTCATTGTTCAGTCCTGGTCAGCAAAAGTCCATTAAAAGTTACTAGAGATAACAACATATCTATTTTAACTTTGATCAAATAAACCAACTTTATATTCCTTCCATTTTTAACAATCTTGATCTTTAATCACTTCAAATACTGTCCTAGAACTTGATTTCTTTTCATTTTTTACTTTGTCCCTTCTCAGAAAATCCTTCAAAACTTTAACAATACTCTTTTGTAAATCAAGTTCAAGTTCAATTTATTACGGTCACTGTCAACTTTTGTAAATCCAATATAGGAAAGTTATCCAGGTCACTCTCTTGGTTTGTTATTTGTATATCCCTTTTAATTATTAAGACATCAGCTGCTTTCATTTGTATATCAACTGTAGAATCTTTTTCCAGACCATTCTTGTAGCCTGTCATTTTTTAATTCTGAAATCAGTCTCAGTCCGGTATAACTTGTTCCTCTTCCATAACATCTTTTAAAGTCTATCTATAATGGCAGACATTTTTAAAATTAACTTCTCAATCCATTGTTCACAAATATCCTTCAATACATCCAATGTTAAAGTATTCTGCTCCATTCTGTAAGTCAAATTTAAGTGTTCTTCTCCTTTAATTGTAATCTTTAGTTCCTTCTAGTTTTCTCTAGTGTCCAACCTATCATGTTTTTTTTAAAGAATTCAAAACAACAGCACTTTCCCACAGGAAGGATTCTTATAATTTCAAAACCTTATTTCAAATCCATCTGGACCCTTAGTCCTTTTGTAACTTTCCAAAATCAATGTCCTAATCATCCTTTTGCTATTTATTCCAGTTAAGAAGCAATTTCCATAAGTGGTTAAGAAATGAGGCTCAGTGAATCTTATGTCAATATAGCCTACATTATGGTTGTGAGCTTGGTGGAAATCCCTCAACTTACTTGACTCACAAGTTGGCTGCAAAAACTTCAGTTCCTGCAGTCTACTCATGAGGAGCAGCTGTCTGGAGTGCAAGTGGGAGATCTCATGATCTCTCCTTTTTCTTCAGAGATTTCAATGGCTAGAATTCACTGTCTGGCCATCGATCTCCACTGCAATGCCGTCCCCACTGCTTCAGGGATGTCTAGTTTGCCATGAATCCTCACTGGAAGTCTGGTATTCTAGTTATCTTTTCCAACAGGTATCAGGTAGATTGAGGAAGAATTAGTTTGCGATGGAGGCCAGGAGTCCTTGGCGGGAGGATGTTGGTGGACAGTTTTAAGTGCAGAGAAGGTAGAGGCAATACCAGTGATATATGTAGAATAGGAGAAGTATTATTTACATTAGCCCTTATTCCCCTTTCATATAAATTATATGAAATATAATATATAAAGAGTTCCCTTGTGGGGGGAGATGGGCGGTGATATAAGTTAGAAATAATAAATAAATAAATAATAAATAAATAAATTACATAACCAGTCTTGTATAAATGTGATGACCCACAACACAATCCCCAAGCTACAGAAATTTGATAAATTCACACACAGTGTAAAATATGAGTGGTCTGGTGGTTAAGGCACCAGGCTAGAATCCAGGAGACTGAGAGTTCTAGTCCTGACTTAGGCAGGAAAGCCGGCTGGGTGACCTTGGGCCAGTCACTCTCTCTCTCAGCCCTAGGAAGGAGCTAATAGCAAACCAGAAGACAGAGTTCTAGTCCCGCCTTAAGCATGAAAGCTGGCTGGGTGACCTTGGGCCAGTCACTCACTCGCAGCCCAGCTCACCTCACAGGGTTGTGGTTGTGGGGAAAATAGGAGGAGGAAGGAGTATTAGGTATGTTCACCGCCTTGAGTTATTTATAAAAATAATAAAGGCAGGATAGAAAATAAAATAAAATAAATAAGTATTAAAAAAAACCATGAAAAAATATTTACACTAGAATTAGAACACCTAGCTAAATTTTCGACTAGTTGATTACAAACAGATTCTGAATGACTCTGAGCCAGAAGCTGAAGGGCCTGATCCAACAATTTGTCAGCCTTGGGAGGTGGCAGGTAATCAACCACCTGAGGCAGACTGGACAGAAAAAGAGCAGGAGCAAGTGAAGGCAGACTCAGATGATGAGGAGTCAGATCCAGGAAGGACACCTAGCCCAGGAGAGGTGGCAACTTTGGGGAACAGAGCAAAGGGGCCCTGCTCACTACCTGAGAAGAAACTTGATAGCATCCTGTTCCAGCTGTGCTGGCAGCTGGGGCTATTAGGAGCAGCTGCCAGAACCTTGCTCTCCATTGGATTTAATTCCCAAACCTTGGACCTGTGTTTCTGTATCCTTGGTTTGCTCATGGAGTCTAGGCTTTATGACTCAGACCAGCTTGGATTGATTATTATTTATGTATCTGTAAGCAGGAAAGTTAGGGATGCTACATAGAAGTGGCAGAAGATAAAGTTCTAAACTTCATTGACCAAACCAAACAAATAAATAATTTGGTCCAGATGGTATCCATGTGAAAGTTCTTATAGAACTCAAATGTGCAATTGCAGATTTTCTTAGACAAATATGCAACATGACCCTGAATCAGAGAATTAGAAGGTACTGTACTATAACCCCAATTTCTGAAACACATCTAGGAAATTACAGGTTTGTTAACTCAACAGCTGTTCAAGTAAAATAGTTCAAAGTGTTATTGAAGACAAAACAATAAAAAAAGCAGGACTGATTTCCACAAGCATATGGATACAATATTTGTTTCTCTTTAGCTTAGAATAAGTATGGCAGGGACCCAATACACATACTGCACAAGAAATCAATAGGAAGCATTTTCCTCCTCACATAATACTGGAACTCTGGTGATTCCAATGAAGATGAATGGTGGGAGAGAACTAAAAGGGTGTACTCCTTCCCAATGCAATGAATTCACCTTCCCAAACAGATTAAAAAAAAATATCGAGGATAAGATTATTGATTCATTCATTCAACTCCAGTAACTTACAACAACAAATTACAATATAAGTGCTGGGAAACATGAGGAAGAAGGTAATATTGCATTCACATGGAACTTGTTGGTGCCCCATTGGCACATGGTTGACAACAGTTGGTGGATTAGATTCACTATGACTTTCTTCTTGGTCCATAAAATTTAAAAAGTATTTTGGATCCTGCCAAGACTCAATTTTGGGACTAAGATGAAATTAACAGTATGTGTAGACTGGCAAGGTCAACAGATTATGTGATTTCTGCAATACTGTAGGAATATATAATTACATTCTTCCTCATTCTTTTCATGCTCAAATCTTCACACATTTCCAACTGTATCTAAATAGGTTGGGAAGTAAGATTCAAGAGCTAATAACTTCTACATAGGCATAAAGCAAAAGTTGGTACCAAAGTCAAAAACAATCATATGCAATTTTAAAAGATCATCAAATTTCTCCAAAAGATTTTGAACACTATTTAAAGCCATTGTAATAGAATCTTAATGAGAAAGCATAGCTGAATTAATTATTTAATATTTATTTTTAATTTAATGTTACATCTCATCAAAGTATGCTGTCTTGCTTGAATACATGTTAAAACAACCCTTCTTTTTTCAGACTTCTGTGAGAGCCTGGAAAAAAAATCAGCTATTTTTAAAAGTTGCATTTACTTTAAGAAATCAAATCTTAATGCAATTGCACCTTTTTTCAGACTCACACGGAAGTCTGAAAAAAGAGTAGTGCTTTAAGGAGTAGCAGAGGTGCAGAAGTCCAAACTACTTCTGAATCATTTTTGAAATGTGCCTAGTCCTACTATGTGATAGAAATATGCCTAGTCCTACTACATCTGGATAGCTAAGGCCACCCAGGATGTGACATGTGGTTGGGTGCTAGTGGTGGTGAATTCTTCCTTGAGTGAGGGGGTTGTTCCTCCTCATCTTAAAGAGGCAGTGGTTTGCCCCCTCCTCCAGAAGCCATTGCTTCTGTTGCCATTGCAACTGTTCTAGACAATTTTCATCCAGCCTCCAACCTTTCCGTTTTGGGGAAGGTTGTTGAGAAGGTGGTCGTACAGCAACTTTAGAGGATCCTGGATGAAGCGAATTATCTGGACCCCTTTCAGTCTGGATTCAGGTCTGGATATGCAACTGAAATGGCACTGGTTGCACTTTTGGATTACCTTTGGCAGGAGCAGGATGGAGGTAGTGTGTCCATCCCTGCTCTTCTTGACCTTGCAGCGGCTTTCAATACTGTTGACTATGGTATCCTTCTGGATCAGCTTTGATGGTTGGGTATGGGCAGCACTTTATTATGCTGCTTCTCTTCCTTCCTCAGGGCCAGTTTCAGTCAGTGTTGATCGGGGGAGAAAGGTCCCGCCCTCAGTCCCTGCTTTGCGGGGACCCACAGGCTTCGGTACTTTTTAATATGCTTTTATTTTTTTTCTTGTTTTCAAAATTGTTGTATTTTTTAATATTTATTTTAATTGTTTGTAAGCTGCCCAGATGCAAGATGATGCTGTCAAGGTGATGCATGCCATATGTCAGCAAATTTGGAAAACACAAGAATGGCCATCAGATTGGAAAAAATCAACTTATATCCCCATACCAAAAAAGGGAAGCACTAAAGAATGTTCAAACTATCGAACAGTGGCACTTATTTCACATGCCAGAAAGGTAATGCTCAAGATCTTGCAGGGTAGACTCCAACAATTCATGGAGCGAGAATTGCCAGATGTACAAGCTGGGTTTAGAAAAGGCAGAGGAACTAGAGACCAAACATCTATTTTTGTTTTATTGACTATTCTAAAGCCTATGACTGTGTGGATCATAACAAATTGTGGCAAGTTCTTGGTGATATGGGGATACCAAGTCATCTTGTCTGCATCCTGAGGAATCTGTATAAGGACCAAGTAGCAACGGTAAGAACAGAGCACGGAACAACGGACTGGTTTAAGATTGGGAAAGGAGTACGGCAGGGCTGTATACTCTCACCCTACCTATTCAACCTGTACGCAGAACACATCATGCGACGTGCTGGGCTTGAGGAATCCAAGGCTGGAGTTAAAATTGCTGGAAGAAACATTAACAATCTCAGATATGCAGATGATACCACTTTGATGGCTGAAAGCGAGGAGGAGTTGAAGAGCCTTATGACGAAGGTGAAAGAAGAAAGTGCAAAAGCTGGGTTGCAGTTAAACCTCAAAAAAACCAAGATTATGGCAACCAGCTTGATTGATAACTGGCAAATAGAGGGAGAAAAAGTGGAGGCAGTGACAGACTTTGTATTTCTAGGCGCAAAGATTACTGCAGACGCTGACTGCAGCCAGGAAATCAGAAGACGTCTACTTCTTGGGAGGAGAGCAATGGCAAATCTTGATAAAATAGTTAAGAGCAGAGACATCACACTGACAACAAAGGTCCGCATAGTTAAAGCAATGGTATTCCCTGTAGTAACCTATGGCTGTGAGAGCTGGACCATAAGGAAGGCTAAGTGAAGGAAGATAGAATGGAACATGTCAAATATTACTTCATAAGTTATTTACAACTTTAGAACCTGAAAAATTCGACTATTTTTATTTTTATTTATTTATTTATTTATTACATTTATATCCCGCCCATCTCCCCCACAAGGAGGGACCCTGGGCAGTTCTATTAATGTTGTACTGATTCCAGGGCACCTTCGTAAGGACGATCTACACAGCTTTATAAGATAACTTTACAAAAGGAGGAGACCCTCTTGCTGGCATGAGAAAAACAGCCTGGTGTAGTAAGCACTGGGGTCCCAAAACCAACAGAGATCAATGTATTAATCTACTAGAATGTACAACTTCCCAACACATATTAGTCCTTTGATGCAGCTCTTCATTTAAAGTCTCAAAATACATGTGTTTTAGAAAATTAAAACAGAATATGGGAAAGGTTTCTTCCTTTTAGTCCATTTTACTAATTAATACGTCAAAGCTCATAAAGAAGAACTCATCAGCTTTTCTCCAGTACTGCATCATTTTAAAGAGCTGTGTCAGCAGAGACTTTAGCAGACAGTCAATACATATTAAGAAGAGTCCCAAGCATTAAATAATCAGAAAGAACCATATGAAAAATGAAAATAAAGCAAATAGCTGGGAGGCTAATGGAATACCATTTGTGACTTTGCATAAAAGGGGGGAAAGGGCAGCATTTTTCCAATACAAACAATAGCTTGTACATAAATCCTTCCAACCTATGCCTTTATAACCACCGTAACACAGAATAGCTATATATTTATAGCAAGTTAAATTAAGATGGACATCTTGGGCATTTTGGTGGCCAAATCTGATTTGAAACCTGGCTTACTGAAACACAATCAGCAGAAAAGCTGCAATAAGCAGAGAGTTTGAGTGTTTTTGAGATGACATAGGAATCTTGGCTTAGCCGCCTCTCAGCCATCCCTTACCACTGGATGTATTGTCTGAAAGTGTAAGAGACCGGGGATGGATGCTGCTGGGAAAAATAAATACTTCCATTTACCCTGTCATTTATTTCATTGCGTTTTTACATTCACTTGGTGGATAAGATTAATCTGCTCCACTCTGTGAAGATGTCTGGTTTATGTTCTACCAGGATACTACAGAGGAGCAGATGGGGCTATAGAGCTTCTTGACCAGATCTGCTGATATACAAGCTCCATTTGGGTGCTTCCTCCTTTAACTGACACCTTTGTTGTTGTTCAGTCGTTTAGTCGTGTCCAACTCTTCGTGACCACATGGACCATAGCACGCCAGGCCTTCCTGTCCTCCACTGTCACCCGGAGTTTACTCAAATTCATGTTCATTACATTGGTGATGCTATCTAACCATCTCATCCTCTGCCGTCCCCCTCTCCTTTTGCCTTCAGTCTTTCCCAGCATCAGGGTCTTTTCCAGTGAGTCCTCTCTTCGCATTAGGTGGCCAAAGTATTTGAGATTCAGCTTCAGTATCTGTCCTTCCAATTCATTACATTTTTGCCATTCTAGCAGACCAGCCCCATTTAACTCTCCTACTTTCTCAGCTGCTCCCAAACTAATTGGGCAGTGGGTAACTTTATATCTCTAAGAACTAACTCTTGGCTTTACAAAGGATCCTTTTCTGGTTGTATGTAAACTTTAAAAGCTGCTGTGGAAGGTTTTTTTTTTTTTTTAGCTTTAAGCAAGTTGTTGGCCAAGACAAAACCCCAGCAATTCCAGTCTAGATAACCATTCCTTTTCTCTATGCATTAAACATGGTATCAGTGTATCAAAGAAAACAGAGATCCAAATAACATCATAGTAGACATTCAGAATCTCTGTGAGGGTTTTGTTTTCTTTGAGTGTGCTGTTAAAAACAGTGCTAAATTAGAACTTGCGCTTGGAAAAAGATGAGCTAGTGTGAGGTAGCCTTTGCCTATAACCTGGGATGATGACATGGCAAATCTGAGACAGCAGCATAATCCTGTAAACTATAAGAGATGAGAGACAGCATGCAGAACAGCAGCGTTTTCCATCTCTGTCCCTTCCTATGCCTGTTTGCTTATCTCTCTTGCATATGTATGCATCTGTGTGTATACGCATATGCCTCTAAAGGGCACAGCTGGGCTCTTTTTGAGGTTTACAAAAACCTCCATTACAAGCAAAAGAGACTCGGGGCCCCACGCATTGCCTGGGCATGGAAATTGGAAATGAGAGCTTGTTCCTTTGAAAACAATTCCTTGCCAACTATTATGACTGCAGTGGGCCTTGTTCCAATGTGGATTGACAGGAAGGGCTCCCATTTATTTTTGGCAAACAAAATGCAGCTGCTATGTTTGCAAACCTCCTTCTGAGTAGCAGGGCACAATTTCCAACTGATGAGTCACTTTTTGGAAAGATTTTCAGCCTGAGATTCTCTTTGGCAGTGGTTTCAGAGAGGAGGATGAAAGACAATACCAGGTGAGATCTTTAGTTTCAAATACAAAAATAATCTTTTGTACACTGAAGGTAAAAGGAAGAACTAGAGGGTAGGAGAAATTAAAAAGATTATACTCTTGTACCACAAAAATGAAAATTGCCGAATGCCAAAAAGTATTGACTAAAAGTATCTGACTAAAAATATCAGTGACACAGTGCAGTTAATCTCTGTTTAAATAAAGCTTTATTATAGACAATATATTATCACCATGATTATTAAGGCAGACAATGTAGAATTCATTTTTTAATTTTGCAAAACATATAACAAAGTTTATTCAAAACGGCCACTTTTGTACATATCCTTTAAAAGAAGGATATAGTTTCTAAGCTAAATAGAAAAGGCATTAAAATATTTATCTATGAGATTTTCACTGTGGTATTAATAACCTAAAGCTTTTTATTCGAAGAAAAATTAAGTAGTTTTCTAAACTTGTACTGGAATATACTGAATTTAGTTTCTCCTAATATGTGAACTTTTTTTTCCAGACACAAGCTTTTCTATTTATGAGAAAGTTTCTACATCAAAGGATTACTTTGGATAGGGATGGAAAATAGACGATAACAACCTATGTCACATTATTAGTTAGAATTCAACAGATATTAATTAAGGATTTTCACAATTGTAATGTTCTTCTTTGACAGTGTGGTCAGTGAGTTAGAGCCAGACATCCTGAAGAGTGAAGTTGAATGGGCCTTGAGAAGCATTGCTAATAACAAGGCAGCAGGAGACGACGGTATCCCAGCTGAACTGTTAAAAATCTTGCAAGATGATGCTGTCAAGGTGATGCATGCCATATGCCAGCAAATTTGGAAAACACAAGAATGGCCATCAGATTGGAAAAAATCAACTTATATCCCCATACCAAAAAAAGGAAACACTAAAGAATGTTCAAACTATCGAACAGTGGCACTAATTTCACATGCCAGTAAGGTAATGCTCAAGATCTTGCAAGGTAGACTCCAGCAATTCATGGAGCAAGAATTGCCAGAAGTACAAGCTGGGTTTAGAAAAGGCAGAGGAACTAGAGACCAAATTGCCAATATCCGCTGGATAATGGAGAAAGCCACGGAGTTTCAGAAAAACATCTATTTCTGTTTCATTGACTATTCTAAAGCCTTTGACTGTGTGGATCATAACAAATTGTGGCAAGTTCTTGGTGGTATGGGGATATCAAGTCATCTTGTCTGCCTCCTGAGGAATCTGTATAACGACCAAGTAGCAATGGTAAGAACAGAGCACGGAACAACGGACTGGTTTAAGATTGGGAAAGGAGTACGGCAGGGCTGTATACTCTCACCCTACCTATTCAACCTGTATGCAGAACACATCATGCGACGTGCTGGGCTTGAGGAATCCAAGGCTGGAGTTAAAATCGCTGGAAGAAACATTAACAATCTCAGATATGCAGATGATACCACTTTGATGGCTGAAAGCAAGGAGAGCTGAGGAGCCTTATGACGAAGGTGAAAGAAGAAAGTGCAAAAGCTGGGTTGCAGTTAAACCTAGGGCTAGGGATTTGAACCTCCGAACTTGCGATCTTCCGATCGACAAGCCTGGCGTCTTACCCACTGAGCCACCACGCCCCTTGCTACAGTAGATAGCTATGGCAAAATAGGACCTTAGTCATATAAGGTTTTCAAATACTTTCCCCTAGCCAAAACAGTATTTACAGTGATCCAGAATTCTATCATAAAACGTTAGGTGAAGAGCAGTAGAAGCTTTAGTCACAAAATTTTAATCATATTCTTCCAGTCTAGAAGTTGAAGTAACACATAACCACCACAAAATCCCTACATAACACAGATATGTTTTTTTAATTCTTCTATGTTTCAGATCAGATGGGAATCAATTGTGTGATAGCTGCTGTGAGGTAAGGTTACCCAATGTTTTATTTAGGAACCACCCATGTTTGGAACTGAGTTTCTGAAAGCAAAGAATTGGGGCTTAGTCTAGAAATGGAATTAAGTTTATGTAATGTGATGCAAAGGGGGGGGGGGAAATAAACTTAGTCAAGACTGCCAGCAGCAGGTCACCTAAACCTGGAAGGTCAAGATAAAGATGCTGCTCCATGAGCTTGGAAATCCAGGAAAAACTATATTCTACATAGCTAGGGTGATCTTAGTGATCACTAAAGATCATCGAAGCCCTGTAATTTCACCTACATGACCAAATTGCAAGTAACACATTCCATGTATTGCCCCAAATAAGGTCTAAATACTAGACCAGTGTTTCTCAACCATTGCAAGTTTAAGATGTGTGGACTTCAACTCCCAGAATTCTCCACCTTTTAAAGTTGCCAAGGTTCAGGAACACTGTAGTAAACCAACCAGCTGACTCACACTGGCAAACTAAAACAATTGTTAAAATAATACAGTAAAAATACTTTAAAAAAAAGAGCAATGAGCTCCTAACCAAACTCCCTACCACTATCATCAGGATTTTCCTCTCCTACCTAGACTAATTTTTAATGGCTTTTTCAAATGTAACTGTTTACTTGGCACACATAATTGTATTTAATTAAAAAGTCATACTACTGCTGCTTTTGCAAATTATTCCATTTTCAATGAATATCCCAGAAACAAAATAAAACTTAATTTCCCATTATAGATTGGAGATTAATCTTAAATGGAATTCAAGTGATTCTCTAAACTATTTTATGTATTTTAAATAATATTTTAATTGCAAAGCATAGTAAAACTAAGGCAAAACAATATCTTACCTAGTTTCTGACCAGTCAACAAGGCAACTTTGCTTTCATCTGCCACTGGAGGAAAGGAAGGAAAAGAAAAATACACATGAATCAGATTTAGCATTGAATGAAGGAGTCCACTATCAGTAACAGACCCTAATCGATTTTCCAAAGCAGATGCACTCTTTTTGCATAGTTTTTATTTTTGGTGTCTAATTCACAAACCATATATAAATATAAATTATCAACACATTCTAAATTTCAAACCCCAATTAAATTAAAGTTAAAATAGGTATGGATTATTAAAGTATTTTGGAACAAAGATGACATTTCAATCATACTACATATTTTTCCATCCAATGTCAGCGGAAAGCAGCTGGGACTTCTGCATAAAAGTAACTCCAGTACACAAAAATGGAAGCATAATAAAATACAATTCTGATATAATATCCTACTTCAATGTTAAATGTAAAAAAACTAAATTATTCATGTTTTTACCAATAGCATTTTTAGCCAAACTGGGCATTATGTTTCTCTTCTGCTTAACCTTGTGACTGATTTTTTTGTGGTTGTCAGCAACAAGCCACAACTGGGAATATGAAAGGGGGCTCTATCCTGGAATACCCCGTCCCCTACATACGCATATGTCTGCTATTCACATTTGGAGGAAGGCTCCCATAGGCAAGAAATTCCAGAGCAATCCCACAGGGAAAACACATTGCCCCCAAGCCTTTTTTGATGCCATTAACATGGAACTAGTTAATATTCAGGTGAAACAATGAGCAGAGACTGGTTGAAATCTGTTAGCA